>OZ024808.1:954283-3354283 GCA_964017045.1 Omphiscola glabra
TAACCCCACCTACCAACATCACCAAACACTACTTAACACCTACCACATCACCAAACACTACTTAACACCTACCAACATCACCAAACACTACTTAACACCCACCAACATCACCAAACACTACTTAACACCTACCAACATCACCAAACACTACTTAACACCTACCAACATCACCAAACACTACTTAACACCTACCAACATCACCAAACACTACTTAACACCTACCAACATCACCAAACACTTCTTAACACCACCAACATCACCAAACACTACTTAACACCTACCAACATCACCAACACTACTTAACACACCTACCAACATCACCAAACACTACTTAACACCTACCAACATCACCAAACACTACTTAACACCTACCAACATCACCAAACACTTCTTAACACCTACCAACATCACCAAACACTACTTAACACCTACCAACATCACCAAACACTACTTAACACCTACCAACATCACCAAACACTACTTAACACCTACCAACATCACCAAACACTACTTAACACCTACCAACATCACCAAACACTACTTAACACCTACCAACATCACCAAACACTACTTAACACCTACCAACATCACCAAACACTACTTAACACCTACCAACATCACCAAACACTACTTAACACCTACCAACATCACCAAACACTACTTAACACCTACCAACATCACCAAACACTACTTAACACCTACCAACATCACCAAACACTACTTAACACCTACCAACATCACCAAACACTACTTAACACCTACCAACATCACCAAACACTACTTAACACCAACACCTACCAACATCACCAAACACTACTTAACACCTACCAACATCACCAAACACTACTTAACACCTACCAACATCACCAACACTACTTAACACCTACCAACATTAAATCATCACCAAACACTACTTAACACCTACCAACATCACCAAACACTACTTAACACCTACCAACATCACCAAACACTACTTAACACCTACCAACATCACCAAACACTACTTAACACCTACCAACATCACCAAACACTACTTAACACCTACCAACATCACCAAACACTACTTAACACCTACCAACATCACCAAACACTTCTTAACACCTACCAACATCACCAAACACTACTTAACACCTACCAACATCACCAAACACTACTTAACACCTACCAACATCACCAAACACTACTTAACACCTACCAACATCACCAAACACTTCTTAACACCTACCAACATCACCAAACACTACTTAACACCTACCAACATCACCAAACACTTCTTAACACCTACCAACATCACCAAACACTTCTTAACACCTACCAACATCACCAAACACTACTTAACACCTACCAACATCACCAAACACTACTTAACACCTACCAACATCACCAAACACTACTTAACACCTACCAACATCACCAAACACTTCTTAACACCTACCAACATCACCAAACACTACTTAACACCTACCAACATCACCAAACACTACTTAACACCTACCAACATCACCAAACACTTCTTAACACCTACCAACATCACCAAACACTTCTTAACACCTACCAACATCACCAAACACTTCTTAACACCTACCAACATCACCAAACACTACTTAACACCTACCAACATCACCAAACACTTCTTAACACCTACCAACATCACCAAACACTACTTAACACCTACCAACATCACCAAACACTTCTTAACACCTACCAACATCACCAAACACTTCTTAACACCTACCAACATCACCAAACACTTCTTAACACCTACCAACATCACCAAACACTTCTTAACACCTACCAACATCACCAAACACTTCTTAACACCTACCAACATCACCAAACACTTCTTAACACCTACCAACATCACCAAACACTTCTTAACACCTACCAACATCACCAAACACTTCTTAACACCTACCAACATCACCAAACACTTCTTAACACCTACCAACATCACCAAACACTTCTTAACACCTACCAACATCACCAAACACTTCTTAACACCTACCAACATCACCAAACACTTCTTAACACCTACCAACATCACCAAACACTTCTTAACACCTACCAACATCACCAAACACTTCTTAACACCTACCAACATCACCAAACACTTCTTAACACCTACCAACATCACCAAACACTTCTTAACACCTACCAACATCACCAAACACTACTTAACACCTACCAACATCACCAAACACTACTTAACACCTACCAACATCACCAAACACTACTTAACACCTACCAACATCACCAAACACTTCTTAACACCTACCAACATCACCAAACACTTCTTAACACCTACCAACATCACCAAACACTTCTTAACACCTACCAACATCACCAAACACTTCTTAACACCTACCAACATCACCAAACACTTCTTAACACCTACCAACATCACCAAACACTTCTTAACACCTACCAACATCACCAAACACTTCTTAACACCTACCAACATCACCAAACACTTCTTAACACCTACCAACATCACCAAACACTTCTTAACACCTACCAACATCACCAAACACTTCTTAACACCTACCAACATCACCAAACACTTCTTAACACCTACCAACATCACCAAACACTTCTTAACACCTACCAACATCACCAAACACTTCTTAACACCTACCAACATCACCAAACACTTCTTAACACCTACCAACATCACCAAACACTTCTTAACACCTACCAACATCACCAAACACTTCTTAACACCTACCAACATCACCAAACACTACTTAACACCTACCAACATCACCAAACACTACTTAACACCTACCAACATCACCAAACACTTCTTAACACCTACCAACATCACCAAACACTTCTTAACACCTACCAACATCACCAAACACTTCTTAACACCTACCAACATCACCAAACACTTCTTAACACCTACCAACATCACCAAACACTTCTTAACACCTACCAACATCACCAAACACTTCTTAACACCTACCAACATCACCAAACACTTCTTAACACCTACCAACATCACCAAACACTTCTTAACACCTACCAACATCACCAAACACTTCTTAACACCTACCAACATCACCAAACACTTCTTAACACCTACCAACATCACCAAACACTTCTTAACACCTACCAACATCACCAAACACTTCTTAACACCTACCAACATCACCAAACACTTCTTAACACCTACCAACATCACCAAACACTTCTTAACACCTACCAACATCACCAAACACTTCTTAACACCTACCAACATCACCAAACACTTCTTAACACCTACCAACATCACCAAACACTTCTTAACACCTACCAACATCACCAAACACTTCTTAACACCTACCAACATCACCAAACACTTCTTAACACCTACCAACATCACCAAACACTTCTTAACACCTACCAACATCACCAAACACTTCTTAACACCTACCAACATCACCAAACACTTCTTAACACCTACCAACATCACCAAACACTTCTTAACACCTACCAACATCACCAAACACTTCTTAACACCTACCAACATCACCAAACACTTCTTAACACCTACCAACATCACCAAACACTTCTTAACACCTACCAACATCACCAAACACTTCTTAACACCTACCAACATCACCAAACACTTCTTAACACCTACCAACATCACCAAACACTTCTTAACACCTACCAACATCACCAAACACTTCTTAACACCTACCAACATCACCAAACACTTCTTAACACCTACCAACATCACCAAACACTTCTTAACACCTACCAACATCACCAAACACTTCTTAACACCTACCAACATCACCAAACACTTCTTAACACCTACCAACATCACCAAACACTTCTTAACACCTACCAACATCACCAAACACTTCTTAACACCTACCAACATCACCAAACACTTCTTAACACCTACCAACATCACCAAACACTTCTTAACACCTACCAACATCACCAAACACTTCTTAACACCTACCAACATCACCAAACACTTCTTAACACCTACCAACATCACCAAACACTTCTTAACACCTACCAACATCACCAAACACTTCTTAACACCTACCAACATCACCAAACACTTCTTAACACCTACCAACATCACCAAACACTTCTTAACACCTACCAACATCACCAAACACTTCTTAACACCTACCAACATCACCAAACACTACTTAACACCTACCAACATCACCAAACACTACTTAACACCTACCAACATCACCAAACACTACTTAACACCTACCAACATCACCAAACACTTCTTAACACCTACCAACATCACCAAACACTTCTTAACACCTACCAACATCACCAACACTTCTTAACACCTACCAACATCACCAAACACTTCTTAACACCTACCAACATCACCAAACACTTCTTAACACCTACCAACATCACCAAACACTTCTTAACACCTACCAACATCACCAAACACTTCTTAACACCTACCAACATCACCAAACACTTCTTAACACCTACCAACATCACCAAACACTTCTTAACACCTACCAACATCACCAAACACTTCTTAACACCTACCAACATCACCAAACACTTCTTAACACCTACCAACATCACCAAACACTTCTTAACACCTACCAACATCACCAAACACTTCTTAACACCTACCAACATCACCAAACACTTCTTAACACCTACCAACATCACCAAACACTTCTTAACACCTACCAACATCACCAAACACTTCTTAACACCTACCAACATCACCAAACACTTCTTAACACCTACCAACATCACCAAACACTTCTTAACACCTACCAACATCACCAAACACTTCTTAACACCTACCAACATCACCAAACACTTCTTAACACCTACCAACATCACCAAACACTTCTTAACACCTACCAACATCACCAAACACTTCTTAACACCTACCAACATCACCAAACACTTCTTAACACCTACCAACATCACCAACACTTCTTAACACCTACCAACATCACCAAACACTACTTAACACCTACCAACATCACCAAACACTTCTTAACACCTACCAACATCACCAAACACTACTTAACACCTACCAACATCACCAAACACTTCTTAACACCTACCAACATCACCAAACACTTCTTAACACCTACCAACATCACCAAACACTTCTTAACACCTACCAACATCACCAAACACTTCTTAACACCTACCAACATCACCAAACACTTCTTAACACCTACCAACATCACCAAACACTTCTTAACACCTACCAACATCACCAAACACTTCTTAACACCTACCAACATCACCAAACACTTCTTAACACCTACCAACATCACCAAACACTTCTTAACACCTACCAACATCACCAAACACTTCTTAACACCTACCAACATCACCAAACACTTCTTAACACCTACCAACATCACCAAACACTTCTTAACACCTACCAACATCACCAAACACTTCTTAACACCTACCAACATCACCAAACACTTCTTAACACCTACCAACATCACCAACACTACTTAACACCTACCAACATCACCAAACACTACTTAACACCTACCAACATCACCAAACACTTCTTAACACCTACCAACATCACCAAACACTTCTTAACACCTACCAACATCACCAAACACTTCTTAACACCTACCAACATCACCAAACACTTCTTAACACCTACCAACATCACCAAACACTTCTTAACACCTACCAACATCACCAAACACTTCTTAACACCTACCAACATCACCAAACACTTCTTAACACCCACCAACATCACCAAACACTTCTTAACACCTACCAACATCACCAAACACTTCTTAACACCTACCAACATCACCAAACACTTCTTAACACCTACCAACATCACCAAACACTTCTTAACACCTACCAACATCACCAAACACTTCTTAACACCTACCAACATCACCAAACACTTCTTAACACCTACCAACATCACCAAACACTTCTTAACACCTACCAACATCACCAAACACTACTTAACACCTACCAACATCACCAAACACTTCTTAACACCTACCAACATCACCAAACACTACTTAACACCTACCAACATCACCAAACACTTCTTAACACCTACCAACATCACCAAACACTACTTAACACCCACCAACATCACCAAACACTTCTTAACACCTACCAACATCACCAAACACTTCTTAACACCTACCAACATCACCAAACACTTCTTAACACCTACCAACATCACCAAACACTTCTTAACACCTACCAACATCACCAAACACTTCTTAACACCTACCAACATCACCAAACACTTCTTAACACCTACCAACATCACCAAACACTTCTTAACACCCACCAACATCACCAAACACTTCTTAACACCTACCAACATCACCAAACACTTCTTAACACCTACCAACATCACCAAACACTTCTTAACACCTACCAACATCACCAAACACTTCTTAACACCTACCAACATCACCAAACACTTCTTAACACCTACCAACATCACCAAACACTTCTTAACACCTACCAACATCACCAAACACTTCTTAACACCTACCAACATCACCAAACACTACTTAACACCTACCAACATCACCAAACACTTCTTAACACCTACCAACATCACCAAACACTACTTAACACCTACCAACATCACCAAACACTACTTAACACCTACCAACATCACCAAACACTTCTTAACACCCACCAACATCACCAAACACTTCTTAACACCTACCAACATCACCAAACACTACTTAACACCTACCAACATCACCAAACACTTCTTAACACCCACCAACATCACCAAACACTTCTTAACACCTACCAACATCACCAAACACTTCTTAACACCTACCAACATCACCAAACACTTCTTAACACCTACCAACATCACCAAACACTTCTTAACACCTACCAACATCACCAAACACTTCTTAACACCTACCAACATCACCAAACACTTCTTAACACCTACCAACATCACCAAACACTACTTAACACCTACCAACATCACCAAACACTACTTAACACCTACCAACATCACCAAACACTTCTTAACACCTACCAACATCACCAAACACTACTTAACACCTACCAACATCACCAAACACTACTTAACACCTACCAACATCACCAAACACTTCTTAACACCTACCAACATCACCAAACACTTCTTAACACCTACCAACATCACCAAACACTTCTTAACACCTACCAACATCACCAAACACTTCTTAACACCTACCAACATCACCAAACACTACTTAACACCTACCAACATCACCAAACACTACTTAACACCTACCAACATCACCAAACACTTCTTAACACCTACCAACATCACCAAACACTACTTAACACCTACCAACATCACCAAACACTACTTAACACCTACCAACATCACCAAACACTTCTTAACACCTACCAACATCACCAAACACTTCTTAACACCTACCAACATCACCAAACACTACTTAACACCTACCAACATCACCAAACACTACTTAACACCTACCAACATCACCAACACTTCTTAACACCTACCAACATCACCAAACACTACTTAACACCTACCAACATCACCAAACACTACTTAACACCTACCAACATCACCAAACACTTCTTAACACCTACCAACATCACCAAACACTACTTAACACCTACCAACATCACCAAACACTACTTAACACCTACCAACATCACCAAACACTTCTTAACACCTACCAACATCACCAAACACTACTTAACACCTACCAACATCACCAAACACTACTTAACACCTACCAACATCACCAAACACTTCTTAACACCTACCAACATCACCAAACACTACTTAACACCTACCAACATCACCAAACACTACTTAACACCTACCAACATCACCAAACACTACTTAACACCTACCAACATCACCAAACACTTCTTAACACCTACAAACATCACCAAACACTACTTAACACCTACCAACATCACCAAACACTACTTAACACCTACCAACATCACCAAACACTTCTTAACACCTACCAACATCACCAAACACTTCTTAACACCTACCAACATCACCAAACACTTCTTAACACCTACCAACATCACCAAACACTTCTTAACACCTACCAACATCACCAAACACTACTTAACACCTACCAACATCACCAAACACTACTTAACACCTACCAACATCACCAAACACTTCTTAACACCTACCAACATCACCAAACACTTCTTAACACCTACCAACATCACCAAACACTACTTAACACCTACCAACATCACCAAACACTACTTAACACCTACCAACATCACCAAACACTTCTTAACACCTACCAACATCACCAAACACTACTTAACACCTACCAACATCACCAAACACTACTTAACACCTACCAACATCACCAAACACTTCCTAACACCTACCAACATCACCAAACACTACTTAACACCTACCAACATCACCAAACACTACTTAACACCTACCAACATCACCAAACACTTCTTAACACCTACCAACATCACCAAACACTACTTAACACCTACCAACATCACCAAACACTACTTAACACCTACCAACATCACCAAACACTTCTTAACACCTACCAACATCACCAAACACTTCTTAACACCTACCAACATCACCAAACACTTCTTAACACCTACCAACATCACCAAACACTTCTTAACACCTACCAACATCACCAAACACTACTTAACACCTACCAACATCACCAAACACTTCTTAACACCTACCAACATCACCAAACACTTCTTAACACCTACCAACATCACCAAACACTACTTAACACCCACCAACATCACCAAACACTTCTTAACATCTACCAACATCACCAAACACTTCTTAACACCTACCAACATCACCAAACACTTCTTAACACCTACCAACATCACCAAACACTACTTAACACCTACCAACATCACCAAACACTTCTTAACACCTACCAACATCACCAAACACTTCTTAACACCTACCAACATCACCAAACACTTCTTAACACCTACCAACATCACCAAACACTTCTTAACACCCACCAACATCACCAAACACTTCTTAACACCTACCAACATCACCAAACACTTCTTAACACCTACCAACATCACCAAACACTACTTAACACCCACCAACATCACCAAACACTTCTTAACATCTACCAACATCACCAAACACTTCTTAACACCTACCAACATCACCAAACACTACTTAACACCTACCAACATCACCAAACACTTCTTAACACCTACCAACATCACCAAACACTACTTAACACCTACCAACATCACCAAACACTTCTTAACACCTACCAACATCACCAAACACTTCTTAACACCTACCAACATCACCAAACACTACTTAACACCTACCAACATCACCAAACACTTCTTAACACCTACCAACATCACCAAACACTACTTAACACCTACCAACATCACCAAACACTTCTTAACACCTACCAACATCACCAAACACTACTTAACACCTACCAACATCACCAAACACTTCTTAACACCTACCAACATCACCAAACACTACTTAACACCTACCAACATCACCAAACACTTCTTAACACCTACCAACATCACCAAACACTTCTTAACACCTACCAACATCACCAAACACTACTTAACACCTACCAACATCACCAAACACTTCTTAACACCTACCAACATCACCAAACACTACTTAACACCTACCAACATCACCAAACACTACTTAACACCTACCAACATCACCAAACACTACTTAACACCTACCAACATCACCAAACACTACTTAACACCTACCAACATCACCAAACACTACTTAACACCCACCAACATCACCAAACACTACTTAACACCTACCAACATCACCAAACACTTCTTAACACCTACCAACATCACCAAGTACTTCCTTACATCCACTATTTTTGTCTTTGTCATTTCTGTGCCCTCCCCCCCCCCCCAGGCAAGCCCTCGTTAAAAGCCCATCACGTGATCACACTAAAAATAACCTCTCACCAACTCTCGTGTGTTCACTCATCATAAAAGTCGAAACAGGTCAAAGGTCAGGCTGGAAATGTTGAAAAAAAGTTGGGGGTTGGGGTAAATACTCGACGGCGCTGACATTTGATTTCCTGCTCACATTCTCCTAAGATTCCTTAATTAGCGCCCCGAGAACCCCCCGAGTACATGACATGTCCAATCGCAGCCCTCGCCCCACACTCGCAGGCTGATGACAGACAAAACCACTACCAGAAAGACAGCGGAACTTTTTTTTAAAAATATCCTCTATAATTTTAACATTTAAATAGTGAACGAAAAAAAGAAATGATTATCCAATTTTTTTTAATTGGAGAACAATAATCTTTTGCTCTCTCTTTCCTCTGTCAATAATCTTTTGCTCTCTCTTTCCTCTGTCAATAATCTTTTGCTCTCTCTTTCCTCTGTCAATAATCTTTTGCTCTCTCTTTCCCCTGTGAATAATCTTTTGCTCTCTCTTTCCTCTGTCAGACTTCACCATGGACAGTCTTCACCCCTTACAGTCTTCACCAATGACAGTCTTCACCAATGACAGTCTTCACCAATGACAGTCTTCACAACTGACAGTATTCACCAATGACAGTCTTCAAACTGACAGTCTTCACCACTGACAGTCTTCACCACTGACTGTCTTCATCGCTGACAGTCTTCACCACTGACAGTCTTCACCACTGACTTCACCACTGACAGTCTTCGCCATTGACAGTCTTCACCACTGACTTCACCACTGATAGTCTTCACCGCTGACAGTTTCACCACTGACAGTCTTCGTCGCTGACAGTCTTCATCGCTGACAGTCTTCACCACTGACAGTCTTCACCACTGACAGTCTTCATCGCTGACAGTCCTCACCACTGACATTCTTCACCACTGACTTCACCACTGACAGTCTTCGCCATTGACAGTCTTCACCACTGACTTCACCACTGATAGTCTTCACCGCTGACAGTCTTCACCACTGACAGTCTTCACCACTGACAGTCTTCGCCATTTACAGTCTTCACCACTGACTTCACCACTGACAGTCTTCACCACAGACAGTCTTCACCACTGACTTCACCACTGACAGACTTCACCACTGACAGACTTCACCACTGGCTTCACCACTGACATACTTCACCACTGACAGTCTTCACCACTGACCTCACCACTGACCTCACCACTGACAGTCTTCACCACTGACTTCACCACTGACAGTCTTCACCACAGACAGTCTTCACCACTGACTTCACCACTGACAGACTTCACCACTGACAGACTTCACCACTGACAGACTTCACCACTGACAGACTTCACCACTGACAGACTTCACCACTGACAGTCTTCACCACAGACAGTCTTCACCACTGACAGTCTTCACCACAGACAGTCTTCACCACTGACTTCACCACTGACAGTCTTCACCACATACAGTCTTCACCACTGACTTCACCACTGACAGTCTTCACCACAGACAGTCTTCCCCACTGACTTCACCACTGACAGACTTCACCACTGACAGACTTCACCACTGACAGACTTCACCACTGACAGACTTCACCACTGACAGACTTCACCACTGACTTCACCACTGACAGTCTTCACCACGGTCTTCACCACGGTCTTCACCACTGACTTCACCACTGACAGTCTTCACCACAGACAGTCTTCACCACTGACTTCACCACTGACAGACTTCACCACTGACAGACTTCACCACTGACTTCACCACTGACAGTCTTCACCACAGACAGTCTTCACCACTGACTTCACCACTGACAGACTTCACCACTGACAGTCTTCACCACTGGCTTCACCACTGACAGTCTTCACCACTGGCTTCAACACTGGCTCACGTGTTTTCAACGATTCTTATATTAATAACATCACCCGGCAACAACCTTCCACCATTCCCCACCCCATGACACACACACCCTACACACACACACACAAACACACACACGCACACACACCCGCCATGAATGTATAAACACAACAAATAGCAACCAACGTTCAACAAAAGTTATGGCTGTCATTTTAACGTGTACACATCTTATGCCCTCGACTCCAGGATAAACAAATCCACAATACAGTCTCTCAGTCTAACTCAACAATCCAGTCTCTCAATCCAACTCCACAATGCAGTCTCTCAATCCAACTCCACAATCCAGTCTCTCAATCCAGCTCACCAAATCCAGTCTCTCAATCCAACTCCACAATCCAGTCTCTCAATCCAACTCCACAATCCAGTCTCTCAATCCAACTCCACAAAGCAATCTCTCAATCCAACTTCACAATCCAGTCTCTCAATCCAACGCCACAATCCAGTCTCTCCATCAAACTCCAAAAACCAGGATCTCCCCCCCCCCACACCACCCTCTGACGTGAGGGAATGGGTGTGGGGGGGACATGTCGCGTTCTTTGGCACTTTTCTTTTCTGTTCTTCATCCGGGTGATTTCTTCAAGACCTTGCAAGTTGGCGTGTCAACGCGGCCAGCGACATCGCCGTGTCCCCGGTCGTTAAAAAAAAATCCCGTTGTCATGGCAACGGAAACTGAAAATGTCGAGGACGCTAAATTGGAAAGAAAGGAGAGAGAGAGAGAGAGAGAGAGAGAGGAATGGAGGGAGATGAAGAGGTTGCAGCTTGGAGGAAGACGCTGCCGAGGAGGCGTGGTGAATACATGATTGAAACGGGAAGTCGCCGGAGGGTGGCAGGCGATGTGTTGCCATGCGCGAGCGTGTGTGTGTTTGTGTGTGTGTGTGTTTGTACGGGTGTGTTGATGTGATTTGTGGATGGGCTATTGTGGATAAGATGGATGTAGGAGAAGATGGAGGCGGGGGAGGGTAAGAGGGAGGGAGGGTTAGATGAAAGAAGTGAGGGTTGTGAGAAAGAGGCAGTGTGAGAAGGAGAGGGAGGGAAGGAGGGATGGGGAGGGATATTTTTTTCAAATCGAACTCCACACGAGAGAAATAATGCTGCCATCGTAGTTGAAAAATCTCGACTAGGAATAATTTGAGTGAACTCTTTCTATTGGTCGACGTATGCTCCAGTCATTTTCAACTTAGTGCTGAATGTCAAGGTCACTACTAATGTTACCACCTCGGTCGTTTTCAATTGCACTGACAGTATTGTACAACAAAGTCACAAACGTGACTGTACATTTAAATGACTGCCCTTTCTTTTGTCGCAGTCAGGAAGGGCAACGCAGGTGAACATTATCTTTAAATTTTGAATGAAAACTTCGCGGCGAATATGTGAATTTTTTAATCCCAAAACGCGAATGCACGAAGCATTGCTGTACTAGGAAGACATTGTTTATTTCAATAGCTCCCTTTGTGTCCTTTCTTGCTCCCTTTGTTTCCTTTCTTGCTCCCTTTGTGTACTTTCTTGCTCCCTTTGTGTACTTTCTTGCTCCCTTTGTTTCCTTTCTTGCTCCCTTTGTGTACTTTCTTGCTCCCTTTGTTTCCTTTCTTGCTCCCTTTGTGTCCTTTCTTGCTCCCTTTGTTTCCTTTCTTGCTCCCTTTGTGTCCTTTCTTGCTCCCTTTGTTTCCTTTCTTGCTCCCTTTGTTTCCTTTCTTGCTCCCTTTGTGTACTTTCTTGCTCCCTTTGTGTCCTTTCTTGCTCCCTTTGTTTCCTTTCTTGCTCCCTTTGTTTCCTTTCTTGCTCCCCTTTGTTTCCTTTCTTGCTCCCTTTGTTTCCTTTCTTGCTCCCTTTGTTTCCTTTCTTGCTCCCTTTGTTTCCTTTCTTGCTCCCTTTGTTTCCTTTCTTGCTCCCTTTTGTTTCCTTTCTTGCCCCCTTTGTTTCCTTTCTTGCTCCCTTTGTTTCCTTTCTTGCTCCCTTTGTGTCCTTTCTTGCTCCCTTTGTTTCCTTTCTTGCTCCCTTTTGTTTCCTTTCTTGCCCCCTTTGTTTCCTTTCTTGCTCCCTTTGTTTCCTTTCTTGCTCCCTTTGTGTCCTTTCTTGCTCCCTTTGTTTCCTTTCTTGCTCCCTTTGTTTCCTTTCTTGCTCCCTTTTGTTTCCTTTCTTGCCCCCTTTGTTTCCTTTCTTGCTCCCTTTGTTTCCTTTCTTGCTCCCTTTGTGTCCTTTCTTGCTCCCTTTGTTTCCTTTCTTGCTCCCTTTGTTTCCTTTCTTGCTCCCTTTGTGTCCTTTCTTGCTCCCTTTGTTTCCTTTCTTGCTCCCTTTGTTTCCTTTCTTGCTCCCTTTTGTTTCCTTTCTTGCCCCCTTTGTTTCCTTTCTTGCTCCCTTTGTTTCCTTTCTTGCTCCCTTTGTGTCCTTTCTTGCTCCCTTTGTTTCCTTTCTTGCTCCCTTTGTGTCCTTTCTTGCTCCCTTTGTTTCCTTTCTTGCTCCCTTTGTGTCCTTTCTTGCTCCCTTTGTTTCCTTTCTTGCTCCCTTTGTTTCCTTTCTTGCTCCCTTTGTTTCCTTTCTTGCTCCCTTTGTGTCCTTTCTTGCTCCCTTTGTTTCCTTTCTTGCCCCCTTTGTTTCCTTTCTTGCTCCCTTTGTTTCCTTTCTTGCTCCCTTTGTGTCCTTTCTTGCTCCCTTTGTTTCCTTTCTTGCTCCCTTTGTGTCCTTTCTTGCTCCCTTTGTTTCCTTTCTTGCTCCCTTTGTTTCCTTTCTTGCTCCCTTTGTTTCCTTTCTTGCTCCCTTTGTTTCCTTTCTTGCTCCCTTTTGTTTCCTTTCTTGCCCCCTTTGTTTCCTTTCTTGCTCCCTTTGTTTCCTTTCTTGCTCCCTTTGTGTCCTTTCTTGCTCCCTTTGTTTCTTTTCTTGCTCCCTTTGTTTCCTTTCTTGCTCCCTTTGTGTCCTTTCTTGCTCCCTTTGTTTCCTTTCTTGCTCCCTTTGTTTCCTTTCTTGCTCCCTTTTGTTTCCTTTCTTGCCCCCTTTGTTTCCTTTCTTGCTCCCTTTGTTTCCTTTCTTGCTCCCTTTGTGTCCTTTCTTGCTCCCTTTGTTTCCTTTCTTGCTCCCTTTGTGTCCTTTCTTGCTCCCTTTGTTTCCTTTCTTGCTCACTTTGTGTCCTTTCTTGCTCCCTTTGTTTCCTTTCTTGCTCCCTTTGTTTCCTTTCTTGCTCCCTTTGTTTCCTTTCTTGCTCCCTTTGTGTCCTTTCTTGCTCCCTTTGTTTCCTTTCTTGCCCCCTTTGTTTCCTTTCTTGCTCCCTTTGTTTCCTTTCTTGCTCCCTTTGTGTCCTTTCTTGCTCCCTTTGTTTCCTTTCTTGCTCCCTTTGTTTCCTTTCTTGCTCCCTTTTGTTTCCTTTCTTGCCCCCTTTGTTTCCTTTCTTGCTCCCTTTGTTTCCTTTCTTGCTCACTTTGTGTCCTTTCTTGCTCCCTTTGTTTCCTTTCTTGCTCCCTTTGTTTCCTTTCTTGCTCCCTTTGTGTCCTTTCTTGCTCCCTTTGTTTCCTTTCTTGCTCCCTTTGTGTCCTTTCTTGCTCCCTTTGTTTCCTTTCTTGCTCCCTTTGTTTCCTTTCTTGCTCCCTTTGTTTCCTTTCTTGCTCCCTTTGTTTCCTTTCTTGTTTAAACTGTTTTTTAAAAGACTGAAGAGATTCTCTCGGTGTCATCTCCCCAAGTACATCTTACACAACCAATCATTCAGATCTGACTTTGAACACGATACACCATTCAATCATTCAGAGCTGACTTTGAACACGATACACCATTCAATCATTCAGAGCTGACTTTGAACACGATACACCATTCAATCATTCAGATCTGACTTTGAACACGATACACCATTCAATCATTCAGAGCTGACTTTGAACACGATACACCATTCAATCATTCAGATCTGACTTTGAACACGATACACCATTCAATCATTCAGAGCTGACTTTGAACACGATACACCATTCAATCATTCAGAGCTGACTTTGAACACGATACACCATTCAATCATTCAGATCTGACTTTGAACACGATACACCATTCAATCATTCAGATCTGACTTTGAACACGATACACCATTCAATCATTCAGAGCTGACTTTGAACACGATACACCATTCAATCATTCAGATCTGACTTTGAACACGATACACCATTCAATCATTCAGAGCTGACTTTGAACACGATACACCATTCAATCATTCAGAGCTGACTTTGAACACGATACACCATTCAATCATTCAGAGCTGACTTTGAACACGATACACCATTCAATAATTCAGATCTGACTTTGAACACGATACACAACCTATCATTCAGATCTGACTTTGAACATGATACACAACCTATCATTCAGATCTGACTTTGAACACCGCCCAAAGGGCCGGTCGTCCAAACTCCTCCTGACCATCCTGACGAGTCTCTGATGGCCTGCTCTGTGCCTAATCATTCCATCCTATTGGACGGATCTGACCCGTGACGTACACTGCCTGCCGACCACCCGAGGACTGGTCACTATCTCCACAGCCGGCCCGACACTTGACTGGCACGACTGACCATTAAATAAAGCGCTGACCCGGCATGTCCATTGCAGTAATTAGTTTGCTGTATTCGAACAGTTAGCAGATGGTCGAGACATTAGCCATGCTTTCTTATCGGTTTCTGATTTTAATAGTTATAGCTGCTTACAGCTGTTGCTAGACCTTGAGAGCCATACTTGATTAACGCAGTCATGTAGCTAATTCATATAGTCTTAGCCAATTCATGTAACTTTAAGTAGTTCATAAGCCATATCAAGTTCATGCAGTCATTGTTATAATATTTCATGTAGCCATAGCTAGTTCATTTAGCCATAGCTCGGCCATTTAGCCATAGCTAGTTCATTTAGCCATAGCTAGTTCATTTAGCCATAGCTAGTTCATTTAACCATAGCTAGTTCATTTAGCCATAGCTAGTTCATTTAGCCATAGCTAATTGATTTAGCCATAGCTAGTTGATTTAGCCATAGCTATTTCATTTATCCATAGTTAGTTCATTTAGCCATAGTTGCGTCTTGCAGTCATATTTGTTTCATGCAGACATAATTGGTTCATGAAGCCATAGCCAGTCTATGTAACTTTAGATAGTTCATTTAGCCATAACTATTTGATGTAGCCATAGCTAGCTCATGCAGCCATTAGCTCATGATGCCATACTTATGAACACGTACACCATAAGATATTTCCTTTCCGACCACGTGATGATGTCCGACCACGCGATGATGTCTGACCACGTGATGATGTCTGACCACGTGATGACCACGTGATGATGTCCGACCACGTGATGATGTCCGATCACGTGATGATGTCCGACCACGTGATGATTTTCCCCACTTTGCCCTCTTACTCTGCATAAGAGAGCACTCTGGACGTTTTTTTCAATAAAAATTGTCACTCTAAACATTTTTTGAAATTCTTCTAACAGAATTCCTTTCCAAGAGGTTTGGAATCTGATTGTTAATGTCTGACTCCAAGGGTCCACAACTCTGCCGTGGCCGCCCACTGTGAACAGGAAGATGGATGACCTACTTATTACCTAAGGAATGTCTGATATCGTCTGCTATCGACAGTATTCGACATTCCGACACTCAGTGAAAACCGCCATTAAAAGTACAAGGGAAAACACTCGCCGACTTGTAAGTAGAACAACCCACGGGGGTTTGGGGGTAGGGGGGATCTTGGTGGGGGGAGGGGGGATCTTGGTTGGGGGGAGGGCTGGATTTCAGAAGAGGGGGATAAGAATTTAACCACCAGAGCTTGCAATGAAAATCTCATCAATTTTCACGGGGGTCATGAAGTGGAAGATCCTTTTTATCGTATTGCACTCCAGACTCCAGGACATGACGTAATGATATCCCCTTTAATAGAAAACTCTAATATAAATAAACACATACAAATTATGATTGCGAAAATATTCTAATTTCCTACGACATTTATGGACGAATATTTACGACCACTATTTCGGCAAGATTGGCGCCCCACCGACTCCATGGCGCCCCCACACCGACTCCATCATTTCTCTGAAAACAGACACAGTGCGTAGTGACCAGGTCCCAGGTTCCCCCCACTCCGAGCATTGTCGTCTGCCAAGAGAAAGTCTATCATATGTTTTAACGGTCTGATACGGTTTTAAATTCATGTTGTTGAAATGGCATGCACTAGATGCACCTGGTTTAATGCACTGGAACCTGTGAATAGCACCACCCTTTGTGTGAAATGTGCGAATAGCACCAATACGAGTGGAAACCTGTGAATAGCACCAACACTCGTGTGAAACCTGTGAGTAGCACCTACGCTTGTTTGAACCTGTGAATAGCACCAACCATTGTGTAAAACCTGTGAATAGCACTAACCATGTGTGAAACGTGTGACATGCGCATTCCGCAAGGAGCACACGTGTTTATCGCACGGCAAGTACTGGTTCATTTCTCGCTTGGAAGGATTTGCGCTATTCCAAGGGGTTCATGTCAAAACGATCTGTGACGGTGGTGAGTTAGTGCATATGCCAGTGACAGCGCTGTTGTGAGGCTCGCTATTCACAGGTTTAACTGTAGTAGCCAACCGAGAGAGTCACATTTATCTCCTGTCATTACCATTAACTGGTGCATAGCAGTGCCCGTCACAAGTTTGCTGGTGCATATCAGTGCCCGTCACAAGTTTGCTGGTGCATATCAGTGCCCGTCACAAGTTTGCTGGTGCATAGCAGTGCCCGTCACAAGTTTGCTGGTGCATATCAGTGCCCGTCACAAGTTTGCTGGTGCATAGCAGTGCCCGTCACAAGTTTGTTGGTGCATAGCAGTGCCCGTCACAAGTTTGCTGGTGCATATCAGTGCCCGTCACAAGTTTGCTGGTGCATAGCCGTGCCCGTCACAAGTTTGCTGGTGCATAGCAGTGCCCGTCACAAGTTTGCTGGTGCATAGCAGTGCCCGTCACAAGTTTGCTGGTGCATAGCAGTGCCCGCCAATGGTAAATAGTAACCAACACTTCCCAAAAAATGTCCAACACATCTCACCACATGTCCACCAACGTCTCATCAAATGTCAACCAATTCTCACCAAATATCCACCACTTCTCACCAAATGTCCGCCATTTCTCACCAAATGTCCACCAATTCTCACCAAATATCCACCACTTCTCACCAAATGTCCGCCATTTCTCAACAAATGTCCGCCATTTCTCACCACATGTCCGCCATTTCTCACCAAATGTCCACCACTTCTCACCAAATGTCCACCACTTCTCACCATATGTCCACCACTTCTCACCAAATGTCCGCCATTTCTCACCAAATGTCCACAACTTCTCACCAATATTCACCGCTTCTCACCAGTATCCGCCACTTCTCACCAAGGTCCACCGCTCCACGTTCTGGGAACCTCTGCCTTCTTCCATCAATCCCTGTGGCGGTGCGTGCCAAACGGTACAAGATTTCCAAGTACTTAAATACAAGATCCAATCACCACGCTGACAAAGAACGAATGTACAAACCTTGTCTACTGTTGAGCGTCTTCCAAGTTCTGCGGCCGTGACGTCACGTTCTTTTGTTATCATGTTTAGGCTGCCGACAGGTTTGATAATGGTGATGGGACGATTGGAGACCAGGAGTCAGTAGGTTGGAGACCAGGAGTCAGTAGGTTGGGGACCAGGAGTCAGTAGGTTTGAGACCAGGAGTCAGAAGGTTGGAGACCAGGAGTCAGTAGGTTGGAGACCAGGAGTCAGTAGGATGGAGACCAGGAGTCAGTAGGTTGGAGACCAGGAGACAGTAGGTTGGAGACCAGGAGTCCGTAGGTTGGAGATCAAGAGTCAAGGGATTGAAATCGAGGAGTCAGATCTCTGGCGTCAAAGAGTAGCAG
Organism: Omphiscola glabra; assembly: GCA_964017045.1. Taxonomy (NCBI): domain Eukaryota; kingdom Metazoa; phylum Mollusca; class Gastropoda; family Lymnaeidae; genus Omphiscola; species Omphiscola glabra. Next base: position 973,998 of record OZ024808.1, read on the forward strand.
ATTGGAGTCTAGGAGTCAGTTGAAATCAAGGAGCAAATCATTGGCGTTGAAATCAAGAAGCAAATCATTGGCGTCCAACAGTCGTGAATATGGAGTCCAGGAGTAATAGGATTGGAGTCCAGGAGTCATAGGATTGGAGTCCACCTGTCAAGTGGAGACAAGGAGTCAAAGGATTGGAGTCTAGGAGTGAGCGGATTGAAGTATGAGTAAGAAGTTTGGCGTCCAGGAGTCATAGAATTGGAGTCCAGGAGTCAATGGATTGGAGTCCAGGAGTCAGTGGATTGGAGTCCAGGAGACGAGGAATAGGAATTGAGTATGAGTCGGGGATTGGAAATTAAGAGTCATATATGTTTGGAGTTACGGCGTCAGATGATCGGAATCTAGGAGCTCAGAAGTTTTAGAATATAAATCTAGGAGTCTGCCGGAGAATATAAGTCAGAGGCTTGAAATCTATTGTAAAAATATATCTTATTTTTAGAGATGAACATTTAGTTCTTCAGTACTTGTGTGTCCAACCTCAGGAAGAAATTAGAGCGCCTGCCTTTTCCCTCGCCCCAAACTAGGGCATCGACTTCATTCATACTCTACTTTATACACTGTCAGTAGCTGTCACGATCACACATTTCTTACCTGGATGTCATACGGTGTCACTGTCAATTGAATGAATGCACTGGCGTCATACATTAAGTCACCTGTCACATACGTCACTTAGCGATGACAAGTCTTCCAGACGTACCACCTCAGCCTCGCACATCATCTCCTTCCCGACGTACGACCTCAGCCTAGCCCAGTATCTCCTTCCCGACGCACGACCTCAGCCTAGCCCAGCATCTCCTTCCCGACGTACGACCATAGCCTAGCCCAGCATCTCCTTCCCGACGTACGACCTCAGCCTAGCCCAGCATCTCCTTCCTGAAGTACGACCTCAGCCTAGCCCAGCATCTCCTTCCCGACGCATGACCTCAGCCTAGCACATCATCTCCTTCCCGACGTACGACTTCAGCCTAGCCCAGCATCTCCTTCCCGACGTACGACCTCAGCCTAGCACATCATCTCCTTCCCGACGCATGACCTCAGCCTAGCACATCATCTCCTTCACGACGTACGACTTCAGCCTAGCCCAGCATCTCCTTCCCGACGTACGACCTCAGACTAGCACATCATCTCCTTCCCGACGTACGACTTCAGCCTAGCCCAGCATCTCCTTCCCGACGTACGACCTCAGCCTAGCACATCATCTCCTTCCCGACGCACGACCTCAGCCTAGCACATCATCTCCTTCCCGAAGTACGACCTCAGCTTAGCACATCATCTCCTTCCCGACGTACGACTTCAGCCTAGCCCAGTATCTCCTTCCCGACGTACGACCTCAGCCTAGCACATCATCTCCTTCCCGACGTACGACCTCAGCCTAGCCCAGTATCTCCTTCCCGACGTACGACCTCAGCCTAGCACATCATCTCCTTCCCGACGTACGACCTCAGACTAGCACATCATCTCCTTCCCGACATACGACTTCAGCCTAGCCCAGTATCTCCTTCCCGACGTACGACCTCAGACTAGCACATCATCTCCTTCCCGACGTACGACCTCAGCCTAGCCCAGTATCTCCTTCCCGACGTACGACCTCAGCCTAGCACATCATCTCCTTCCCGACGTACGACCTCAGACTAGCACATCATCTCCTTCCCGACGTACGACCTCAGCCTAGCCCAGTATCTCCTTCCCGACGTACGACCTCAGACTAGCACATCATCTCCTTCCCGACGTACGACTTCAGCCTAGCACATCATCTCCTTCCCAAAGTACGACCTCAGCCTAGCCCAGTATCTCCTTCCCGACGTACGACCTCAGCCTAGCACAGCATCTCCTTCCCGACGTAAGACTTCAGCCTAGCCCAGTATCTCCTTCCCGACGTACGACCTCAGCCTAGCACAGCATCTCCTTCCCGACGTACGACCTCAGCCTAGCACAGCATCTCCTTCCCGACGTAAGACTTCAGCCTAGCCCAGTATCTCCTTCCCGACGTACGACCTCAGCCTAGCACAGCATCTCCTTCCCGACGTAAGACCTCAGCCTAGCCCAGTATCTCCTTCCCGACGTACGACCTCAGCCTAGCACAGCATCTCCTTCCCGACGTACGACCTCAGCCTAGCACATCATCTCCTTCTCGACGTACGACCTCAGCCTAGCCCAGTATCTCCTTCCCGACGTACGACCTCAGCCTAGCACATCATCTCCTTCCCGACGTACGACCTCAGCCTAGCCCAGTATCTCCTTCCCGACGTACGACCTCAGCCTAGCCCAGTATCTCCTTCCCGACGTACGACCTCAGACTAGCACATCATCTCCTTCCCGACGTACGACCTCAGCCTAGCCCAGTATCTCCTTCCCGAAGTACGACCTCAGCCTAGCCCAGTATCTCCTTCTCGACGTACGACCTCAGCCTAGCACATCATCTCCTTCCCGACGTACGACCTCAGCCTAGCACATCATCTCCTTCTCGACGTACGACCTCAGCCTAGCCCAGTATCTCCTTCCCGACGTACGACCTCAGCCTAGCACATCATCTCCTTCCCGACGTACGACCTCAGCCTAGCCCAGTATCTCCTTCCCGACGTACGACCTCAGCCTAGCCCAGTATCTCCTTCCCGACGTACGACCTCAGACTAGCACATCATCTCCTTCCCGAAGTACGACCTCAGCCTAGCCCAGCATCTCCTTCCCGACGTACGACCTCAGCCTAGCCCAGTATCTCCTTCCCGAAGTACGACCTCAGCCTAGCCCAGCATCTCCTTCTCGACGTACGACTTCAGCCTAGCACATCATCTCCGCTCCAACACCACGCCTCTGACAGCTTTGCCCCCCCCACCTCCTGATTAGTTACATGGACACGCCTCTGTCGGCATTGCTCTCCCCCACCCTTATAGATTAGTAGCACGGAAACACTTGTGACAGCCTTGCTCTCTCCCACTCCCTGATTATTAGCATGGACACGCCCCTGACTGCCTTGTTGCCCCCCACCCACCTGCTTAGTAGCACGGACACTCTTCTAATTGGTGCCGCCTCTGACACTTATCCTTGTTTGTTAAACAAACTATAGTAGGACATGAGACGGGCCGCCCCCCCCCACACCCCCACACCCCAAGCACGCACATCAGAGGTAACGATGGACTGACCAAACCATTAGCTGGTCTCACTCAGGGGCGGATCTGTTATCACAGGTCACGTGTCAAATATCAGCGCCCTGATCAAAGAAGCAGAGTCGGAACTAAAAATATTATTTAAAGTTTGTTGAGACTGATTCTTATATTAGTATTGCAGATACGGCCATGACAACCTGAGGTGGGCTGTTGGCTGTTATTATGTACATTGTGTAAAAAAGCTCTGTGAATAGATTTGCCGGTGTCAGATATGAAATCTGGAGTCAGGTGAAATCCGGTGTCAGAGATGAAATCTGCGGAGTCAGAGATGAAATCTGGAGTTAGATGAAACCTACATCTGATAACACTGCATCTGACAGCAAACATCTGACAACATTGCATCTGACAGCATTGCATCTGATAGCAATGCATCTGACAAAACTGTATCTGGCCAGTGCAACAGAGAAACGCATCAAACATGTGGTTGATGGTAGTGGCTCGGTCTTGTCATGTTGGTCTAGTCTCCACAGCACCAATCTTGTTCACACCATCCAATCGTCTAGTCTCCACAGTACCATTCTTGTCCACACCATCCAGTCGTCTAGTCTCCACAGCACCAATCTTGTCTACGCCATCCAGTCGTCTAGTCTCCACAGCACCAATCGTGTCCACGCCATCCAATCGTCTAGTCTCCACAGCACCAATCGTGTCCACGCCATCCAATCGTCTAGTCTCCACAGCACCATTTGTGTCCACGCCATCCAGTCGTCATGACTAAGCCTTGAGCTTTGAAGGACAAGAGAGTGAGGCTGGCGAATTGGGCCCATCTCCCTCATTTAAACAGGATAGAGCACAAACCAAGGCTACTACTCAAGTCGAACATTGCCTCGGTCATCTGCGCATGCGCAAGAAGGAAAAAAGCATGAACCTCTGTTATCGCTTCTAGCTTTCTTCAACATATAGAACTAGCATCTATAGCTAACATCTAGAACCAACATATAGAACTAACATATAGAACTAACATCTAGAACTAACATATAGAACTAAAAATAGAACTAACATATAGAACTAACATATAGAACTAACATATAGAACTAACATATAGAACAAACATCTAGAACAAACATCTAGAACTAACATCTAGAACTAACATATAGAACTAACATCTAGAACAAACATCTAGAACTAACATCTACAACTAACATATAGAACTAACACATATAACGTATATAAATTTCTAACATATCTCGACAACCAGTCATTATATCATCTTCCTAGTCACTCCATTCCCTAGACTCCAACAATATCTGACCACATTTTTATACCCATCAATCGAATCCAGCCTTCCTCTACATAAACATACCTCCCCTGCCCCCCTGCTCCCCCACCCCGGTGGGCCGACCTTACATAAGCTAAGATTGATCCCAGACTAACACAAACACGCACGTGTCCAGAGCATTCCGACCCCTGTCAATACTCCTACTGGACAGGAGTCATTGGGTCAACTGGCCCAACAGTCTGTAAACATTCTGACCAGTCCGGCCAGTCGTGATCAGCTCCAGCCTCTCCACCCATCTTCCAGCCTCTCCATCCACAGCCCCTACCCTTGCCAGCAGATCCTTCCCACAGTTCCACTCTGCCGTAACCCTTATATCCATCTTTCATTTCTTTTTATTTACTGACCCTACAAGTGCCCAGCACTTCCTAAGAGACATTACTTACATTACAAGTGCCCAGTACTTCCTAAAAGACATTACTGACCCTACAAGTGCCCAGCACTTCCTAAGAGACATTACTTACATTACAAGTGCCCAGTACTTCCTAAAAGACATTACTGACCCTACAAGTGCCCAGCACTTCCTAAGAGACATTACTGACCCTACAAGAGCCCAGTACTTCCTAAGAGACATTACTGACCCTACAAGTGCCCAGCACTTCCTAAGAGACATTACTTACATTACAAGTGCCCAGTACTTCCTAAAAGACATTACTGACCCTACAAGTGCCCAGCACTTCCTAAGAGACATTACTGACCCTACAAGAGCCCAGTACTTCCTAAGAGACATTACTGACCCTACAAGTGCCCAGTACTTCCTAAGAGAAATTACTGACCCTACAAGTGCCCAGTACTTCCTAAGAGACATTACTGACCCTGCAAGTGCCCAGCGCTTCCTAAGAGACATTACTGACCCTACAAGTGCCCAGCACTTCCTAAGAGACAATACTGACCCTACAAGAGCCCAGTACTTCCTAAGAGACATTACTGACATTACAAGTGCCCAGTACTCCTAAGAAATATTACTGACCCTACAAGTGCGCAGTACTTCCTAAGAGACATTACTGACCCTATAAGTGCCCAGTAATCCTAAGAGATATTACTGACCCTACAAGTGCCCAGCACTTCCTAAGAGACATTACTGACCTTACAAGTGCCCAGTACTCCTAAGAGATATTACTGACCCTACAAGTGCCCAGTACTCCTAAGAGACATTACTGACCCTACAGGTGCCCAGTACTTCCTAAGAGATATTACTGACCTTACAAGTGCCCAGTACTCCTAAGAGACATTACTTACCCTACAAGTGCCCAGTTCTCCTAAGAGATATTACTGACATTACAAGTGCCCAGTACTCCCAAGAGACATTACTGACCCTACAAGTGCCCAGTACTCCTAAGAGACGTATCTTTCCTTTCTGTCACTATCCCAAACAAACATTCACATCCAAAATTCACATCTTAAACCCCACCACTCCAAGACTAAACCCCACCACTCCAAGACTAAACCCCACCACTCCAAGACTAAACCCCACCACTCTAAGACTAAACCCCACCACTCTAAGACTAAACCCCACCACTCTAAGACTAAACCCCATCACTCCAAAACTAAACCCCACCACTCCAAGACTAAACCCCACCACTCCAAGACTAAACCCCACCACTCCAAGACTAAACCCCACCACTCTAAGACTAAACCCCACCAGTCTAAGACTAAACCCCACCACCCCAAGACTAAACCCCACCACTCTAAGACTAAACCCCATCACTCCAAAACTAAACCCCACCACTCCAAGACTAAACCCCACCACCCCAAGACTAAACCCCACCACTCCAAGACTAAACCCCACCACTCTAAGACTAAACCCCACCAGTCTAAGACTAAACCGCACCACCCCAAGACTAAACCCCACCACCCTAAGACTAAACCCCACCACCCCAAGACTAAACCCCACCATTCCAAGACTAAACCCCATCACCCCAAGACTAAACCCAAAGACTCCAAAACTAAACCCCACCACTCCAAGACTAAACCCCACCACCCCAAGACTAAACCCCACACCCCAAGACTAAACCCCACCACCCCAAGACTAAACCCCACCATCCCAAGACTAAACCCCACCACCCCAAGACTAAACCCCACCACCCAAGACTAAACCCCACCACTCTAAGACTAAACCCCACCATTCTAAAACTAAAACCGACCACTCCAAGACTAAACCCCACCACCCCAAGACTAAACCCTACCACTCCAAGACTAAACCCCACCACCCCAAGACTAAACCCCACCACCCCAAGACTAAACCCCACCACTCCAAGACTAAACCCCACCACTCTAAGACTAAACCCCACCACCACAAGACTAAACCCCACCATCCCAAGACTAAACCCCACCACCCCAAGACTAAACCCCACCACTCTAAGACTAAATCTCACCACCCCAAGACTAAACCCCACCACTCCAAGACTAAACCCCACCATCCCAAGACTAAACCCCACCACTCTAAGACTAAACCCACCACCCCAAGACTAAATCCCACCACCCCAAGACCAAACCCCACCACCCCAAGACTAAACCCCACCACCCCAAGACTAAACCCCACCACCCCAAGACTAAACCCAACCACTCCAAGACTAAACCCCACCACTCCAATACTAAACCCCACCACCCCAAGACTAAACCCAAGCACTCCAAGATTAAACCCACCACCCCAAGACTAAACGCCACCACCCCAAGACTAAACCCCACCACCCCAAGACTAAACGCCACCACCCCAAGACTAAACCCAACCACTCCAAGACTAAACCCCACCACCCCAAGACTAAACCCAACCACTCCAAGACTAAACCCCACCACTCCAAGACTAAACCCCACCACTCCAAGACTAAACCCCACCACCCCAAGACTAAACCCAAGCACTCCAAGATTAAACCCACCAACCAAAGACTAAACCCCACCACCCCAAGACTAAACCCCACCACCCCAAGACTAAACCCCACCACCCCAAGACTAAACCCCACCACCCCAAGACTAAACCCCACCACTCCAAGACTAAACCCCACCACCCCAAGACTAAACCCCACCACTCCAAGACTAAACCCCACCACCCCAAGACTAAACCCCACCACTCCAAGACTAAACCCCACCACCCCAAGACTAAACCCCACCACCCCAAGACTAAACCCCACCACTCCAAGACTAAACCCCACCACCCCAAGACTAAACTCCACCACTCCAAGACTAAACCCCACCACCCCAAGACTAAACCCCACCACTCCAAGACTAAACCCTACCACTCCAAGTCTAACCACCATTCCTTCGCTACTTAGAAACCCAAATAACCCTCATCTCCACAAAGTCAATCTTGTCCACGCCAACCACAACTTTTCAACAATCCAAAATCCCACCACTCACAACATCCCACAACCAACACCAACTTCCCATCACCGATTCCGAACCCCCCCCCCCCCCCTTTTTCCAAAAAATAATCTCACAGGCAACTACAAATCATTTTCCACACAATCTCCAAATATACACCGACACACATATTCTCCACGCCAACCAATACCTTTCCCCTGATTACCCAATATTTACCCTTATTCCTCCCACCCCCAAAGCCCCCCATCCCGCACGATCCCCCAAATGATCAATAATCACAGACTCAAGACTTGATGAGTCCTCCCTTGAAACTTGTGTACAAAAAAAAAATGATGTCAGGTTCAGAGAGATTTTGACAGCCTAAAAAATGCATTATATACGGAACAAGTTGTCACAGTTTTTTGCTGAGTTGCAGAAAGTTAACATTTGATGACTAAACACTGGTCAGTCATCTTACAATCAGATGTTGGTCAGTCATTCTGTAGTCATGTGTTGGTCAGTCATTCTGTATTTAAATGTTGGTAAGTCATTGAATATTTAGATGTTGGTCAGTCATTGAATATTTAAATGTTGGTCAGTCATTGAATATTTAGATGTTGGTCAGTCATTAAATATTTAGATGTTAATCAGTCATTAAATATTTAGATGTTGGTCAGTCATTAAATATTTAGATGTTGGTCAGTCATTGAATATTTAGATGTTGGTCAGTCCTTCTATATTTAGATGTTGGTCAGTCATTGAATATTTAGATGTTGGTCAGTCATTAAATATTTAGATGTTGGTCAGTCATTAAATATTTAGATGTTGGTCAGTCATTAAATATTTAGATGTTGGTCAGTCATTGAATATTTAGATGTTGGTCAGTCCTTCTATATTTAGATGTTGGTCAGTCATTGAATATTTAGATGTTGGTCAGTCTTTAAATATTTAGATGTTGGTCAGTCATTAAATATTTAGATGTTGGTCAGTCCTTCTATATTTAGATGTTGGTCAGTCATTGAATATTTAGATGTTGGTCAGTCATTGAATATTTAGATGTTGGTCAGTCATTGAATATTTAGATGTTGGTCAGTCATTAAATATTTAGATGTTGGTCAGTCCTTCTATATTTAGATGTTGGTCAGTCATTGAATATTTAGATGTTGGTCAGTCCTTGAATATTTAGATGTTGAAAAGCCTAAAATCATATTTTAATCAATAATTTGGCTGCCGTAAGATAACAAAGACTCCGGAGTAATAAGTAAGTGTTAAGCATCGGCCCGCCCCCCCCCTCCCCGGGGTTACTTCACAGCTCAGTCCAACATGGGTTGTTGTCGCTAAAGACAGCAGTATCCTTTCTGAAACGTTGCACGAAGAGGTTCGAACCCTAGGCTTTCATTTCAATGGCAATATGTGTGTTCAACTGAGCGTCGATTATCCGAGACCCTGGACGACTGCTTTGACGGGATATTGGTGGTCATTGATTGGTCAACATTTGTAATGGTCCCTTGTTAGGTTCACCACACAGTCAGGTCATATTGTCCAACTCCACCACACAGTTAGGTCATATTGTCCAACTCCACCATACAGTAGGCACATATTGTCCAACTTTACCATACAGTAGGCCCATATTGTCCAACTCTACAATACAGTAGGTCCATATTGTCTAACTCTACCATACAGTAGGCCCATATTGTCCAACTCTACCATACAGTAGGCACATATTGTCCAACTTTACCATACAATAGGCCCATATTGTCCAACTCTACAATACAGTAGGTCCATATTGTCTAACTCTACCATACAGTAGGCCCATATTGTCCAACTCTACCATACAGTAGGCACATATTGTCCAACTTTACCATACAGTAGGCACATATTGTCCACCTTTACCATACAGTAGGCCCATATTGTCCAACTCTACCATACAGTAGGTCCATATTGTCCAACTCTACCATACAGCAGGCCCAAATTGTCCAACTCTACTTTCAGTAGGCCCATATTTTACAACTCTACCATACAATAGGTCAACTTTGTAGTAGGTCTATCTTTGTAGCAGGTCCATCTTTGTAGCAAGTCCATCTTTGTAGTAGGTCCATCTTTGTAGCAGGTCCATCTTTGTAGTAGGTAAATCTTTGTAGTAGGTCCATCTTTGTAGTAGGTCCATCTTTGTAGTAGGTCCATGTTTGTAGTAGGTCCATCTTTGTAGTAGGTCCATGTTTGTAGTAGGTCCATCTTTGTAGCAGGTCCATCTTTGTAGTAGGTCCATCTATGTAGTAGGTCCATCTTTGTAGCAGGCCCATCTTTGTAGTAGGTCCATCTTTGTAGTAGGTCCATCTTTGTAGTAGGTCCATCTTTGTAGCAGGTCCATCTTTGTAGTAGGTAAATCTTTGTAGTAGGTCCATCTTTGTAGTAGGTCCATCTTTGTAGTAGGTCCATCTTTGTAGTAGGTCCATCTTTGTAGTAGGTCCATCTTTGTAGTAGGTCCATCTTTGTAGTAGGTCCATCTTTGTAGCAGGTCCATCTTTGAAAGGTCCATCTTTGTAGCAGGTCCATCTTTGTAGTAGGTCCATCTTTGTAGTAGGTCCATCTTTGTAGTAGGTACATCTTTGTAGCAGGTCCATCTTTGTAGTAGGTCCATTTTTGTAGCAGGTCCATTTTTGTAGTAGGTCCATCTTTGTAGTAGGTCCATCTTTGTAGCAGGTCCATCTTTGTAGTAGGTCCATCTATGTAGTAGGTCCATCTTTGTAGTAGGTCCATCTTTGAAGTAGGTCCATCTTTGTAGTAGGTCCATCTTTGTAGCAGGTCCATCTTTGTAGTAGGTCCATTTTTGTAGCAGGTCCATTTTTGTAGTAGGTCCATCTTTGTAGTAGGTCCATCTTTGTAGTAGGTCCATCTTTGTAGTAGGTCCATCTTTGTAGCAGGTCCATCTTTGTAGTAGGTCCATCTTTGTAGTAGGTCCATCTTTGTAGTAGGTCCATCTTTGTAGCAGGTCCATCTTTGTAGTAGGTCCATCTTTGTAGTAGGTCCATCTTTGTAGCAGGTCCATTTTTGTAGTGGTCCATCTTTGTAGTAGATCCATCTTTGTAGCCGGCCCATCTTGACATAATCAGCTTACAAATTTTTTAAATTTAAACCAACAAACCTTTCTAGAAATAAATGTCAACTAACGACAAGGTCATGAGCTGCCTTTGACAGCACGTCAAATAACGACAAGGTCATCAGCTGCCTTTGACAGCATGTTAAATAAGACAAGGTCATCAGCTGCCTTTGACAGCATGTCAAATAACGACAAGGTCATCAGCTGCCTTTGACAGCATGTCAAATAACGACAAGGTCATGAGCTGCCTTTGACAGCACGTCAAATAACGATAAGGTCATGAGCTGCCTTTGACAGCATGTTAAATAACGACAAGGTCATCAGCTGCCTTTGACAGCATGTCAAATAACGACAAGGTCATCAGCTGCCTTTGACAGCATGTCAAATAACGACAAGGTCATCAGCTGCCTTTGACAGCATGTCAAATAACTACAAGGTCATCAGCTGCCTTTGACAGCATGTCAAATAACGACAAGGTCATCAACTATCGCCACCCTTTAGAAAGTTCCAACCAACTATCGCCACCCTTTAGAAAGTTCCAACCAACTATCGCCACCCTATAGAAAGTTCAAACCAACTATCGCCACCCTATAGAAGAAAGTTCCAACCAACTATCGCCACCCTATAGAAAGTTCCAACCAACTATCGCCACCCTATAGAAAGTTCCAACCAATTATCGCCACGCTAATATAGAAAGTTCCAACCAATTATCGCCACGCTAATATAGAAAGTTCCAACCAACTTCAGAAAGTTGTTACCAACTCCAGACTCCAACTCGCCAGTTCTTATGATTGACTTCTTTATGATTTCTATTTTAAAAAATCAATTCTTTTTCTTTTCCTAACTCTGTGTACAGCATTGCTCCGATTTATGCAAATATTATTTTCTTCTCGGCTTTGCAGGGTCTTGGAGCACACACTCAATAGCCAGACTCGACCCCTGGGTATCGACCGGCGCTGGCCGGCCCTACACGGGACCTAACCACTCGATATTATTTGCCCGAGGGGTCGGGATGGAGGTCGGACCAATTTTTTGAGACGTCAAAGAGCAAAGGTGAAAGGTCATCAGTTGGAGAGCCTTGCGCGGGTAACAAGTGCGAGGACCCCGGGGTGATGGAGTGAAATCTCCACAGAGATTTAAAACACATACATCACAAACTTCGGTAGTGATACATCACAAACTTCGGTAGTGATACATCACAAACTTCGGTAGTGATACATCACAAAAAATTGTTTAGTCTTAAAAATAATTTTCTTTCAATTACGTCATCAAAATGGCGATTCTTGGAGACAATTTAGAAAAAAAAAAGTTTTATATGATTTAAACTTTAAGAAAACTGTTTCCGTTTTGACCGACGAGCCATCAGCGGGTCTCATAATGTATGGAACAGTCACTCAAACTTACAAGCCACCAGTGGGCCTCACAATGTATGGAACAGTCACTCAAACTTACAAGCCACCAGTGGGCCTCACAATGTATGGACCAGTCACCCAAACTATTATAAATGTACTGATGTCAACTGTGGAGTTGTTAGAACAAAAATAGGTTTATTGACAAATTGTTTAAAAAAGTTGTATGAAAGCAACCAACAATATGACTTGTATTTACATACCTTTACAAAATGGACATGACTCAAACCCAACAGACTACCACCGATAAAGCTGTCTATGTCTCTAGATGTCACCATTAATTCTTACGGCGAATCATAACGACCTATCAACGATAAAGCTGTCTATGTCTCTAGATGTCACCATTAACTCTTACGGCGAATCATAACGACCTATCAACGGTAAAGCTGTCTATGTCTCTAGATGTCACCATTAATTCTTACGGCGAATCATAATGACCTATCAACGATAAAGCTATCTATGTCTCTAGATGTCACCATTAACTCTTACGGCGAATCATAATGACCTATCAACGATAAAGCTATCTATGTCTCTAGATGTCACCATTAACTCTTACGGCGAATCATAACGACCTATCAACGATAAAGCTATCTATGTCTCTAGATGTCACCATTAACTCTTACGGCGAATCATAACGACCTATCAACGATAAAGCTATACCAATAAAGCCATCTAGACCTCTAGCCATCACCATCAGCTCTTACAGCGAATCATACAGAGCCCTCCAAAAAATAAATGACAAGAGAACGAGTGATGACGAGTACAAGAGGCCCTCGTTAGACACAGATGAGCGTCCAACCAATCAATCAAACAACCATTCAATCAACCAATCAATCAATGCTCACACACGCGAACGTTCGCTTTCGTTCACAGCCACATAACAGCAATCAAGGCCACCAAGATGATCTACCAGGGACTGTACCAGCGACTGTACCAGCGACTGTACCAGCGACTGACCACTTACCCATTGACCGTCGGAGTAATGCACGGGAACGGTGGATGGGCGGTAACGAGTGTACTCGACTCATCCATTGAATGATGGATATTACCTAAGAACACATAAGGATATCGACGTATCTCTTAAACTAAATCAGATATGGTATTGAGATCTGGTCATGTCTAAGCTTTTATTTGGCTGTTTACTTCTGTCTGACTCTTCCCAGTATCATAAAGATCGACTCCGGAGTAGACATTGAAAATGTAACTTACATATGTGACGTCATCATTTTTACCGCGGGGCCCCCCCCCCTTTTTTTCCAGAACATTTCATATGATAACCTGTGATGGGGCACCATATACGTGCGTATGTTTGGATTTGTTTGGCTAAGTTAGTACCTTTGGTATGATGACATATAGGTTAAGACCTGTAGTATAATGACATATATGTTAAGACCTGTAGTATGATCACCTATAGGTTAAGACCTGTAGTATAATGGCATATATGTTACTGCTACGGTATGACATATTCGTTTTTGTGACATACAGTCGTGTGACCTTTGATGTTATTATCTAATATTTGAATGACCTATGACGTCATGACCAATAACTATATACGCTATAATTGTATGACATAATACAAGTGTATTGTGTATACTTGTATGAAGTATAATTGTATTAGCTATAATTGTAAGAGCTATGAGTCACGGTCAAATCACGTGATGTACTTCTGAGTCTGGTTTTGAAGAGCTATATGTCACAGTCAGATCACATGATGTACTTCTGAGTCTGGTTTTGAAGAGCTATAAGTCTTAGTCGGATCACATGATGTACTTCTGAGTATGCATTTGAAGAGCTATGTGTCATAGTCGGATCACATGATGTACTTCTTAGTCTCGTTTTGCAGAGCTATGAGTCACAGTCGGATCACATGATGTACTTCTAAGTCTGGTTTTGAAGAGCTATAAGTCACAGTCAGATCATGTGATGTACTTCTGAGTCTGGTTTTGAAGAGCTATAAGTCACAGTCGGATCACGTGATGTACTTATGAGTCTGGTTTTGAAGAGCTATAAGTCACAGTCAGATCACGTGATGCACTTCTGTGTCTGGTTTTATGTTGTTTCAGTGAGCGATCGTTTTTTAAGTTATTCTTTAGTCATTTCCCCTTTTATCACTCGCATTTTACTCACCCACGTATGACCTATGACCGCGACGTATGACCTATGACGTATGACCGCGACGGTGTGTTGGAATAAAACAAACCACGTGGGCTGAAAGAAGTGTGTACATTTGGTGAGCGACTAGAAGACATTGTTTTTTTAATGAGTGAGTTGTTATGCTGGTGAGTTGTGCGCATCTTCGTAGTGTGGACTAGAGATTCTTTTTGCTTTCTCTATTGCTGACGCCACGTATTACGGGTAAGTCATAGTTTTCGACTCTGCTGTACACAGTATATCAATCATTAAAGAATACTGATTAGTTGAAAACGTCTCAAGATTTTTTGGCTATATACTAGTTTACAGCACATACGCCTTGTAGGAGCCAGCAGACAGCAACGGAGGTTATCAGCCTTTTAGGAGCCAGCAGACAGCAACGGAGGTCATCAGCCTTGTAGGAGCTAGCAGACAGCAACGGAGGTCATCAGCCTTGTAGGAGTTAGCAGACAGCAACGGAGGTCATCAGCCTTGTAGGAGCTAGCAGACAGCAACGGAGGTCATCAGCCTTTTAGGAGCCAGCAGACAGCAACGGAGGTCATCAGCCTTGTAGGAGCTAGCAGACAGCAACGGAGGTCATCAGCCTTTTAGGAGCCAGCAGACAGCAACGGAGGTCATCAGCCTTGTAGGAGTTAGCAGACAGCAACGGAGATCATCAGCCTTGTAGGAGCTAGCAGACAGAAACGGAGAGCATCATCCTTGTAGGAGTTAGCAGACAGCAACGGAGGTCATCAGCCTTGTAGGAGTTAGCAGACAGCAACGGAGATCATCAGCCTTGTAGGAGCTAGCAGACAGAAACGGAGATCATCAGCCTTGTAGGAGCTAGCAGACAGCAAGGAGGTCATCAGCCTTTTAGGAGCCAGCAGACAGCAACGGAGATCATCAGCCTTGTAGGAGTTAGCAGACAGCAACGGAGATCATTAGCCTTGTAGGAGCAAGCAGACAGAAACTGAGATCATCAGCTTTGTAGGAGTTAGCAGACAGCAACTGAGATCATCAGCCTTGTAAGAGCTAGCAGACAGAAACGGAGGTCATCAGCCTTGTAGGAGTTAGCAGACAGCAACGGAGGTCATCAGCCTTGTAGGAGCTAGCAGACAGCAACGGAGGTTATAAGCCTTGTAGGAGCCAGCAGACAGCAACGGAGGTCATCAGCCTTGTAGGAGTTAGCAGACAGCAACGGAGATCACCAGCCTTGTAGGAGTTAGCAGACAGCAACGGAGATCATCAGCCTTGTAGGAGCTAGCAGACAGCAACGGAGGTCATCAGCCTTGTAGGAGCTAGCAGACTGCAACGGTGGTCCAGACAGTGTTTTCTGTGGACATACGGAGGAGACGTACTCTTGGACAAATTCTTTTCTGTGGACATACGGAGGAGACGTACTCTTGGACAAATTTTTTTCTATGGACATAAGGAGGAGACGTACTCTTGGACACATTCATTTCTTTGGACAAAGGGAGGTACCTGCTCTTAGATGGCATTCTATTGTGTCACCATAAGGAGGGGACCCACTCTCAGATGCCATTATATCAGTCACACTATAATTGTATCAGCTATAATTTTATAAGCTATAATTGTATCAGCTATAACTGTAGGACCTATTTTTGTATGACCTTTAAATTTATTGTAGATATAAATAATTGTATGAATTGTAACAGTGGTCATGTCTAAAAGATTTTTCAAATATATCATTGGTGTGTCCATGCGTTCCTACAGGACTTGGGTCATGAATGTGAAAACCACAGAACCATTTAAAACCAGATTTCTGAACCGGTTGGCGGCGAAAAAACCAGTTTTAACATCCCTAGGTTAAATGTAAAATGCCATTTACATGTCATCACATACCACATTAAGCAGGGATATGGAAAGATGAACGATATCACATTGAATGAAACTATCCCACTTAATGGCAACCCCGTTTAAAGCACAGGGTTGTCGCCTCCACCATCAACCCCACCATCAACACCCCCTTCAGTTTATTTCCAATCATGTTTAGTGGAGAATCCCACAAAGGCCCCCAAAACTTGATGGGAAATTGATTGTGTCCTCGAGAGTACAAGAAAGGTCAAGGCCAGTGTTTAAGCTACAAACAGCAATCTCACTCAGAACAAATGCCTTATTTTTTTATATTTTTAAAGGCAATTCTTCTCGTTCCAATGTCAGTGGCTACTCAAACATAAGGATCAAAGATGGCTGAAAAGTATGTTGGGGGGGGGGTCAATATTTATATAATCAAAATATATATATATATATATTTCTCCATGTAACAATGTCACTAACACTACCAGATGGCGCTGATTTCACTAAATGAAATTCCCGTTAACTGCACTACATTGGATTCTTAAAACTATCGCAAGTCCGTTTGGTGCGTAATATCTTCTTTGGTTTCACGGAAAATGTTGGTGTAATAATTCTGCGGTGTAAAAAAAAAGGGGGTAGGACATTAAAATAGTTAAAGGGCGGGAGAGTACGAGGGGGGGGGAAGGACTTATTGGGAATTTTATAAAGTACGTTACTTGAATGCATGATTTGTCATGTGACTTTAATTGATGGGAAAGTTCACGCATTGTGGCCGCCATTGTTTGGCCACCATTGTTTTACCACCATTGTTTGGCCACCATTGTTTGGCGGGCTATTGCTAGATAAAATGTTATTTTTCATGGGAATGGACTGCCCACAAGGATGGACTCCCCACAAGGACGGACTGTCCACACGGATGGACTGTCCAAAGGGATGGACTGAACCACAAGGACGGACTCCCCACAAGGACGGACTGAACCACAAGGACGGACTGAACCACAAGGACGGACTGAACCACAACGACGGACTGTCCACAGGGATGGACTGAACCACAAGGACGGACTGTCCACAGGGATGGACTGAACCACAAGGACGGACTGAACCACAAGGACGGACTGAACCAAAAGGACGGACTGCCCACAGGGATGGACTGAACCACAAGGACGGACTGTCCACAAGGACGGACTGCCCACAGGGAAGGACTGAACCACAAGGACGGACTGAACCACAAGGAAGGACTGAACCACAAGGAAGGACTGCCCACAGGGATGGACTGAACCACAAGGACGGACTGAACCACAAGGAAGGACTGAACCACAAGGAAGGACTGCCCACAGGGATGGACTGAACCACAAGGACGGACTGCCCACAGGGATGGACTGAACCACAGGACGGACTGAACCACAAGGACGGACTCTCCACAAGGACGGACTGAACCATAAGGACGGACTGCCCACAGGGATGGACTGAACCACAAAGACGGACTGTCCACAGGGATGTACTGAACCACAAGGACGGACTGTCCACAGGGATGGACTGAACCACAAGGAAGGACTGCCCACAGGGATGGACTTAACCACAAGGACGGATTGCCCACAGGGATGAACTGAACAACAAGAACGGACTGCCCACATGGATGGACTGAACCACAAGGACGGACTGCCCACAGGGATGGACTGAACCACAAGGACGGACTGTCAACAGGGATGGACTCAACCACAAGGACAGACTGTCCACAGGGATGGACTCAACCACAAGGACGGACTGCCCACAGGGATGGACTGAACCACAAGGACGGACTTTCCACAGGGATGGACTGAACCACAAGGACGGACTGTCCACAGGTATGGACTGAACCACAAGGACGGACTGCCCACTGGGATTGACTGCCCACAGGGATTGACTGCCCACAAGGATGGACTGCCCACATGGTAGGACCACCACTTTGAAAATCTGGATGTCGAAGTCAGCCAAGTGTTCCAGTCTTGTACACGTATCCGACAAGTGATTAACACCGACTGCTTCGATAGGAACATTGGAGTACCGACAAGTGTCTAACACCGACTGCTTCGATAGGAACATTGGAGGACCGTTGAGAGAGATGAGAGATTTCTTCCAGGTCTCTCAACATAAAGAGATTGGAGATTGGAGGAGATTGAGTGTAAATCTGTTGGTTACCATTAGTGCTACACATTGGTGCTACACATTGGTGCTACACATTGGTGCTACACATTAGTGCTACACATTGGTGCTACACATTGGTGCTACACATTGGTGCTACACATTGGTGCTACACATTGGTGCTACACATTGGTGCTACACATTGGTGCTACACATTGGTGCTACACATTGGTGCTACACATTGGTGCTACACATTGGTGCTACACATTGGTGCTACACATTGGTGCTACACATTGGTGCTACACATTGGTGCTACACATTGGTGCTACACATTGGTGCTACACATTGGTGCTACACATTGATGGTTGGTGGTTGGAAGATTTGGTCGTTCATTGGCGGGGGTGAGGATGGAGGGCCTAGAAGCATGGGTGGATGGTTCAATGGATGGATAGTTTAATGGATGGATGGTTCAATGGATGGATGGTTCAATGGATGGATGGTTCAATGTATGGATGGTTCAATGGATCAATGGTTCAATGGATGGATGGTTCAATGGATAGATGGTTCAATGGATGGAGTTTCAATGGATGGATGGTTCAATGAATAGATGGTTCAATGGATGGATGGTTCAATGGATGGATGGATCAATGGTTGGCGTTTGAAACATCGATGGGAGGATAGATGGTTTGGTTTATTCATGGATGGGTTGATCTTTAGATGTTTATGGATGCATGGATTTTTGTAAGAGTGATTAGATCGAAGACGGGGGAAAGTATTGATTGATGGTCTGATGGTTGGTGGGATGGATGACTTGATTGATGGTCAGATGGTTGGTGTGATGGATGGCTTGATTGCTGGTCTGATGGTTGGTGTGATGGATGGCTTGATTGGTGGTCTGATGGTTGGTTGGATGGATGGCTTGATTGATGGTCTGATGGTTGGTTGGATGGATGACTTGATTGATGGTCTGATGGTTGGTTGGATGGATGACTTGATTGATGGTCAGATGGTTGGTGTGATGAATGGCTTGATTGATGGTATGATGGTTGTTTGGATGGATGACTTGATTGATGGTCTGATGGTTGGTTGGATGGATGGCTTGATTGGTGGTCTGGTGGTTGGTGGGATGGATGACTTGATTGGTGGTCTGATGGTTGGTGGGATGGATGGCTTGATTGATGGTCAGATGGTTGGTGGGATGGATGGCTTGATTGATGGTCTGATGGTTGGTGGGGTGGATGGCTTGATTGATGGTCTGATGGTTGGTGGGATGTAGTCCTACACTTTATTTTATGGAACCGTTCAAAGACTCAGCATGCTGCACATGTCTTAACTGATGCCACATCGAGTCGTTGATCGTTCAACCAACCCCCCCAACTTTGTGGCCTAGTACCTGGCCATTACAACTTTGTGGCCTAGTATCTGGTAATTAAATGCACCTGGACTAGTAACTTCACCACCCTAACTGTCAATTCCACCATTCTTACTCCCAACTCCACCATTCTTACTCTCAACTCCACCATTCTTACTTCTATCTCCACCACTCTTTACTTCCATCTTCACCACTCTGACTTCCATCTCCACCACTCTTACTTCCATCTCCACTACTCAGACTCCCAACTCCACCATTCTTACTTCCAACTTCACCATCCTTACTTCCAACTCCACCATTCTTACTTCCAACTCCACCATTCTTACTCCCAACTCAACCATTCTTACTCCTAACTCCACCATTCTTACTTCCAACTTCACCACTCTGACTTACATCACCACCACTCTGACTTCCATCACCACCACTCTGACTTCCATCACCACCACTCTGACTTCCATCTCCACCACTATGACTTCCATCACCACCACTCTGACTTCCATCACCACCACTCTGACTTCCATCTCCACCACTCTGACTTCCATCACCACAACTCTGACTTCCATCTCCACCACTCTGACTTCCATCACCACCACTCTGACTTCCATCTCCACCACTCTGACTTCCATCTCCACCACTATGACTTCCATCACCACCACTCTGACTTCCATCACCACCACTCTGACTTCCATCACCACCACTCTGACTTCCATCACCACCAATCTGACTTCCATCTCCACCACTCTGACTTCCATCACCACAACTCTGACTTCCATCTCCACCACTCTGACTTCCATCTCCACCAATCTGACTTCCATCTCCACCACTCTGATTTCCATGACCACCACTCTGACTTCCATCTCCACCACTCTGACTTCCATCTCCACCACTCTGACTTCCATCTCCAAAACTCTGACTTCCATCTCCACCACTCTGACTTCCATCTCCACCACTCCGACTTCCATCACCACCACTCTGACTTCCATCTCCAAAACTCTGACTTCCATCTCCACCACTCCGACTTCCATCACCACCACTCTGACTTCCATCTCCACCCCTCTGACTTCCATCTCCACCATTATGACTTCCATCACCACCACTCTGACTTCCATCTCCAAAACTCTGACTTCCATCTCCACCACTCTGACTTCCATCTCCACCACTCTGACTTCCATCTCCACAACTCTGACTTCCATCTCCACCACTCTGACTTCCATCTCCACCACTCTGACTTCCATCTCCACCACTCATTCTTCCATCTCTACCACTCTGACTTCCATCTCCACCACTCTGACTTCCATCTCCACCACTCTGACTTCCATCTCCACCATTCTTACTTCCAACTTCACCATTCTTACTTCCAACTTCACCATTCTTACTTCCAACTTCACCATTCTTACTTCCAACTTCACCATTCTTACTTCCAACTTCACCATTCTTACTCCCAACTTCACCATTCTTACTTCCATTTCCACTACTCTGACTTCCATCTCCACTACTCTGACTTCCATCTCCACTCCTCTGACTTCCATCTCCACTCCTCTGACTTCCATCTCCACTCCTCTGACTTCCATCTCCACCACTCTGACTTCCATCTCCACCACTCTGACTTCCATCTCCACCACTCTGACTTCCATCTCCACCACTCTGACTTCCATCTCCACTACTCTGACTTCCATCTCCACTACTCTGACTTCCATCTCCACTACTCTGACTTCCATCACCACCACTCTGACTTCCATCACCACCACTCTGACTTCCATCTCCACTACTCTGACTTCCATCTCCACCACTCTGACTTCCATCTCCACCACTCTGACTTCCATCACCACCACTCTGACTTCCATCTCCACTACTCTGACTTCCATCTCCACCACTCTGACTTCCATCTCCACCACTCTGACTTCCATCTCCACCACTCTGACTTCCATCTCCACCACTCTGACTTCCATCTCCAAAACTCTGACTTCCATCACCACCACTCTGACTTCCATCACCACCACTCTGACTTCCATCTCCACTACTCTGACTTCCATCTCCACCACTCTGACTTCCATCTCCACCACTCTGACTTCCATCTCCACCACTCTGACTTCCATCACCACCACTCTGACTTCCATCTCCACCACTCTGACTTCCATCACCACCACTCTGACTTCCATCACCACCACTCTGACTTCCATCTCCACTACTCTGACTTCCATCTCCACCACTCTGACTTCCATCTCCACTACTCTGACTTCCATCTCCACTACTCTGACTTCCATCTCCACCACTCTGACTTCCATCTCCACCACTCTGACTTCCATCTCCACTACTCTGACTTCCATCTCCACCACTCTGACTTCCATCTCCACTACTCTGACTTCCATCTCCACTACTCTGACTTCCATCTCCACCACTCTGACTTCCATCTCCACTACTCTGACTTCCATCTCCACTACTCTGACTTCCATCTCCACTACTCTGACTTCCATCTCCACTACTCTGACTTCCATCTCCACTACTCTGACTTCCATCTCCACTCCTCAGATGTAGGGATGATGTTGTCCTAGGCTCGGCTCTGATTATCTAGTGCACCACCCCTGGCTTCTGATGATCTAGTGCACCGCCCCTGGCTTCTGATGATCTAGTGCACCGCCCCTGGCTTGGAGCTGGTACGCCTGTCAAATTGAATGTCAATACACAAAGGAAGCCGCTAAAAACCAAAGAAATCAACACTGTTGCCCACACCAGGAGCTTGGCTGTTTCAGGAATGGCGAGGTCACCAATAACACAGAGCTAAGCAGTCAGATGAACTGACTCCGACTCCAGTCTAACGTCACCTGTTGATGTCATTCTAACTACACATGATGATGTCATTCTAACGACACATGATGATGTCACTCTAACGACACATGATGATGTCACTCTAACGACACATGATGATGTCATTCTAACGACACATGGTGATGTCATTCTAACGACACATGATGATGTCATTCTAACGACACATGATGATGTCATTCTAACGACACATGATGATGTCATTCTAACTACACCTGATGATGTCATTCTAACTACACCTGATGATGTCACGTATGTTATTTTAATTTTAGGTTTTAAAATGCACAGGTATCTATCTTTAAAGATACACGAAGCATAGGAAATGACTTTTTAAAGATTATTTTCCCATAATCCTTTGAAAGCTGATTAATATTCCAATTATCAAGTTCCGCTCCAACTCCAAGAATAACACAATACCCCCGCTCCCCCTGTTCCATTTACTTCTAATCTACCCACCCTGCAGTGACACCTGTGCAAACAAGCGCCCTATCTGGTATAATGCATAGGGTTATTTATTTTAAATTAAGCACGGGGCATTTACACAGCATCCCCTAGTCTCCCCGCCTTCTGCCCCCCACCCCGGCCCCGACGATTGTGGTTAAAGATCCGCCTTAACAACAGTAGGGCTGAGTCGAAAGACTCTTGATAAATAGGTCATCGGCCTCGTTGTGGTTGTCATGACAATAATCGAACGTGCCAAAGTGTCGGTTAATTGAGTTTAATCTGATGTTTAATTATAAGAAATATACAACACAGAGTTATGGACAGCCTGACACACAGCGTGCTGAACAGCCTGACACAGAGTACTGGAAAGCCTGACACAGAGTACTGGACAGCCTGACAAAAGGTACTGGACAGCCTGACACAGAGTACTGGACAGCCTGACAAAAGGTACTGGACAGCCTGACACAGAGTACTGGACAGCCTGACACGAAGTACTGGACTGACTGACAAAAGGTACTGGACAGCCTGACACAGAGTACTGGACAGCCTGACACAGAGTACTGGACAGCCTGACACGAAGTACTGGACAGACTGACAAAAGGTACTGGACGGCCTGACACAGAGTACTGGACAGCCTGACACGAAGTACTGGACAGACTGACAAAAGGTACTGGACAGCCTGACACGGAGTACTGGACAGCCTGACACGAAGTACTGGACAGCCTGACATGGAGTACTGGACAGCCTGACACGGAGTACTGGACAGCCTGACATGGAGTACTGGACAGCCTGACACAGAGTACTGGACAGCCTGACACAGAGTACTGGACAACCTGACACAGAGTACTGGACAGCCTGACACAGAGTACTGGACAGCCTGACACAGAGTACTGGACAGCCTGACACGGAGTACTGGACAGCCTGACACGAAGTACTGGACAGCCTGCGAAGATTTGAACAGCAAAAAAAAAAGACTGTCCGAGAAATAATGTGTTTCCATATAAACATGGCTGCCAAGTCAGTGTTTCCATATAAACATGGCTGCCAAGTCAGGGTTTCCATATAAACATGGCTGCCAAGTCAGTGTTTCCATATAAACATGGCTGTCAAGTCAGTGTTTCCATATAAACATGGCTGCCAAGTCAGTGTTTCCATATAAACATGGCTGCCAAGTCAGTGTTTCAATATAAACATGGCTGCCAAGTCAGTGTTTCCATATAAACATGGCTGCCATGTAATTGTTTCAATATAAACATGGCTGCCAAGTAATTGTTTCAATATAAGCATGGCTGCCAAGTCAGTGTTTCATTATAAACATGGCTGCCAAGTCAGTGTTTCATTATAAACATGGCTGCCAAGTCATTGTTTCAAGATTCACATACGTCACTAGCATAATATGAGGCGTGGTGCAAGGGGCGTAGTGGAGGGGGAATGGTTAAGGGGGAGCAGTGGCGGGCGTGGTGGAAGGGGTGGTGATGAGGGGGCGTGGTGGAGGGTCAATGGAATAAAAGAATAACAAAATGGCAGAAACATAAGGGGAATGAAAACCCAACAGAGGCAGGTAAGATAACTCCGGACTGGTCTCTTAGTTCATCAATCAGCTGCTGCCTCTCGTCAGGTAGAGAAAACATCGTGCTGGAGTCGCTTCCCCTGTTACATCGTTACGGAAAATTCACTTTGCCTAATCAACTTCAGCTGGTGTGACGTGCGTCAATATGGCCGCCATGGTTTAAGAATGATAGGGAGGTGTGTCAATATAGCAGCCATGGTTTAAGAATGGTATGGAGGTGTGTCACCATGGCCGCCATGGTTTAAGAATGATAGGGAGGTGTGTCAATATGGCCGCCATGGTTTAAGAATGGTAGGGAGGTGTGTCAATATGGCCTTCGTGGTTTAAGAATGATAGGGAGATGTGTCAATATGGCTGTTATAAGGGATGACGTATTTTAAGACGCTTTGCCCGCCTTCCACGTGCATGACCTCTTTCAAGTCGGTCCTGTGTTGGGGCGGCTAGAAAAAATATCCCTTTGATGATACTTTTGTTTACTATCATCCGTTTCTGTGGAACATGATAGAACAATCTAGAACATGTGGGAAGCAGTAAGACTGTGTGTTCCATTTCCAGAATGATCATCTGAAACTGCCTATAAAAAGGGCTGACCGATAGAGAGGGGGAGATTTTTCCTTACCTTGATTACGAGGCATGCTGTGTGTCATTATACTTTGTTGTGTGTAGAGATTCTTATTTCCTCGTACAATTTTGTGCTCATTGTATTTTGATATACAGTACCGGTACCAGCAAATCTGTAAGTTTATAATTTCAATCCTATTTCACTTGCTGTTATTATTTAATTGAAGTTCACAAATTAAAAGGTTATTAATTGTAATTAGCTCTGGCCTTGATTGTCGTATTTGGTATTATTTTTAAACGTTGGTATCGTTCTTTATTATGGACTGTTTCTGAACGAGCCATAGACTAAAATTAAGAGATTAAATTCTCCATCTATAACGGTCCGTAATAATGGCCGTCATGGTTTAAGAATGATAGGGAGGTGTGTCAATATGGCCGCCATGGTTTAAGAATGATAGGGAGGTGTGTCAATATGGCCGCCATGGTTTAAGAGTGATAGGGAGGTGTGTCAATATGGCCGCCATGGTTTAAGAATGATAGGTAGATGTGTCAATATGGCCGCCATGGTTTAAGAATGATAGGTAGATGTGTCAATATGGCCGCCATGGTTTAAGAATGACAGGGAGGTGTGTCAATATGGCCGCCATGGTTTAAGAATGATAGGGAGATGTGTCAATATGGCCGCCATGGTTTAAGAATGATAGGGAGGTGTGTCAATATGGCCGTCATGGTTTAAGAATGATAGGTAGATGTGTCAATATGGCCGTCATGGTTTAAGAATGATAGGTAGATGTGTCAATATGGCCGTCATGGGTTGGGGATGAAAGGGATGTGTGACGTGTGTCAATATGGCCGTCACGGGTGGGGATGTAAGGGAAAAAGGGAGGTTTTTCTGCCTTTGAAAACTGAATCATTTTCAAAGAATTTGTAACTTCACTAGAATTCTATTACTAGAAAGCACGTGTGGTATGTAAAAATACACTGATACCCTTTTCTCCCCATACCCTTTTCTCCCCCATACCCTTTTCTCACCCATACCCTTTTCTCCCCCATAGCCTTTTCTCATCCATTCCCTTTTCTCTCCTATATCCTTTTCTCCCCATACCCTTCTCTCCCATTCCCTTTTACCTCCTATACCCTTTTCTCCCCCATTCCCTTTTCTCACCCATTCCCATTTCTCCCCCATACCCTTTTCTCCCCCATACCCTTTTCTCACCCATACCCTTTTCTCCCCCATACCCTTTTCTCACCCATACCCTTTTCTCCCCCATACCCTTTTCTCACCCATACCCTTTTCTCACCCATACCCTTTTCTCCCCCATACCCTTTTCTCACCCATACCCTTTTCTCCCCCATACCCTTTTCTCACCCATTCCCTTTTCTCCCCCATACCCTTTTCTCCCCCATACCCTTTTCTCTCCAAACCCTTTTCTCCCCCATACCCTTTTCTCCCCCATACCCTTTTCTCCCCCATACCCTTTTCTCACCCATACCCTTTTCTCCCCCATACCCTTTTCTCTCCATACCCTTTTCTCACCCATATCATTTTCTCTCCATACCCTTTTCTCTCCATACCCTTTTCTCTCCATACCCTTTTCTCACCCATACCCTTTTCTCTCCATACCCTTTTCTCTCCATACCCTTTTCTCTCCATACCCTTTTCTCTCCATACCCTTTTCTCTCCATACCCTTTTCTCTCCATACCCTTTTCTCTCCATACCCTTTTCTCTCCATACCCTTTTCTCTCCATACTCTTTTCTCTCCATACCCTTTTCTCTCCATACCCTTTTCTCTCCATACCCTTTTCTCTCCATACCCTTTTCTCCCCATACCCTTTTCTCTCCATACCCTTTTCTCTCCCATATCCTTTTCTCTCCCATTCCCTTTTCTCCCCCATAGCCTTTTCTCATCCATTCCCTTTTCTCCCCCATACCCTTTTCTCCCCCATACACTTTTCTCCCCCATACCCTTTTCTCCCCCATACCCTTTTCTCCCCCATACCCTTTTCTCACCCATTCCCTTTTCTCCCCCATACCCTTTTCTCCCCCATAGCCTTTTCTCCCCCATAGCCTTTTCTCCCCCATTCCCTTTTCTCACCCATTCCCTTTTCTCCCCCATACCCTTTTCTCCCCATAGCCTTTTCTCACCCATACCCTTTTCTCACCCATTCCCTTTTCTCCCCCATACCCTTTTCTCCCCCATACCCTTTTCTCCCCATAGCCTTTTCTCACCCATACCCTTTTCTCACCCATTCCCTTTTCTCCCCATACCCTTTTCTCCCCCATACCCTTTTCTCCCCCATACCCTTTTCTCCCCCATACCCTTTTATCCCCCATAGCCTTTTCTCCCCCATACCCTTTTCTCCCCCATTCCCTTTTCTCATCCATTCCCTTTTCTCCCCCATACCCTTTTCTCCCCCATAGCCTTTTCTCACCCATACCCTTTTCTCACCCATACCCTTTTCTCCCCCATACCCTTTTCTCCCCCATACCCTTTTCTCCCCCATACCCTTTTCTCCCCCATACCCTTTTCTCCCCCATACCCTTTTCTCCCCCATTCCCTTTTCTCCCCCATTCCCTTTTCTCCCCCATTCCCTTTTCTCCCCCATACCCTTTTCTCCCCCATACCCTTTTCTCCCCCATACCCTTTTCTCCCCCATACCCTTTTCTCACCCATTCCCTTTTCTCCCCCATACCCTTTTCTCCCCCATACCCTTTTCTCCCCCATACCCTTTTCTCCCCCATAGCCTTTTCTCATCCATTCCCTTTTCTCTCCTATATCCTTTTCTCCCCATACCCTTCTCTCCCATTCCCTTTTCTCTCCTATACCCTTTTCTCCCCATACCCTTCTCTCCCATACCATTTTCTCTCCCATACCCTTTTCTCTCCCATACCCTTTTCTCTCCCATACCCTTTTCTGTCGAATACCCTTTTCTCTCCCATACCCTTTTCTCTCAAATACCCTTTTCTCTCCCATACCATTTTCTCTCCCATACCCTTTTCTCTCAAATACCCTTTTCTCTCCAATACCTTTTCTCTCCCATACCCTTTCTCTCAGTTTCTTGTAAAATATCATTAAGTTATTCCCCCTTCTTCAATACTTCTATTCTCTTTACTAGAACAAGTTGGCTTATCCCAACCCTTACCCTACACACAGTGGACACAAACCGGAAGTGACCAATTTTGCGCGTCATACGCTGAATCCCAGGGGCGTGACCATCCAATCAAGGAACGTTTTAATGAACATCGGTGTTTCTCACACTGTGTGATACCTGAGTACCCAGACCTTTGAGTGTTTCTTAAACTGTGTGACACCTGAGTACCCAGGCCGTTGTGTGTTTCTCACACTGTGTGACGCCTGAGGACCCAGGTCTTCCTTTGTGACCAATTCACTTCCCGAGACCGACACCCTGGTTAAAACAACAGGACGCATATCCTTGTGGTCACGTGACCTCCAGTTGGCACCTCCCATTCCTGTCAATCAAATTTGAAGACATGGCGTCTTTGCTTGAGGTGTTTTTTACCTGTTTGGAAGTTTTGTACACATTTGTATGTTGTTATGTGTACACATTTGTATGTTGTTAAGTGTACACATTTGTATGTTGTTATGTGTACACATTTGTATGTTGTTATTTATACACATGTGTATTTTGTTATGTGTACACATTTGTATGTTGTTATGTGTACACATTTGTATGTTGTTATGTGTACACATTTGTATGTTATTATGTGTACACATTTGTATGTTGTTATGTGTACACATTTGCATATTGTTATGTGTACACATTTATATGTAGTTATATGTACACCTTTGTATGTTGTTTTGTGTACACCTTTGCTATGTTGTTATGTGTACACATTTTTATTTTGTTATTTGGTCCCATTGTATGTTGTAATTTGGTCCTTGTATGGGCACCTTATATGTCACTAATGGGCTCCTTGTATGTCAGTAATGGGCTGTTTATGGACTTCTCTTTCACACTTCTCTGTTACTCTCATACTTTATGGACTTCTCTTTCACACTTCTCTTTTACTCTCATACTTTATGGACTTCTCTGTTACTCTCATACTTTATGGACTCTGTTACTCTCATACTTTATGGACTTCTCTTTCACACTTCTCTTTTACTCTCATACTTTATGGACTTCTCTTTTACTCTCATACTTTATGGACTTCTCTTTCACACTTCTCTGTTACTCTCATACTTTATGGACTTCTCTGTTACTCTCATACTTTATGGACTTCTCTGTTACTCTCATACTTTATGGACTTCTCTGTTACTCTCATACTTTATGGACTTCTCTGTTACTCTCATACTTTATGGACTTCTCTGTTACTCTCATACTTTATGGACTTCTCTGTTACTCTCATACTTTATGGACTTCTCTGTTACTCTCATACTTTATGGACTTCTCTGTTACTCTCATACTTTATGGACTTCTCTGTTACTCTCATACTTTATGGACTTCTCTTTCACACTTCTCTTTTACTCTCATACTTTATGGACTTCTCTGTTACTCTCATACTTTATGGACTTCTCTGTTACTCTCATACTTTATGGACTTCTCTTTCACACGTCTCCGTTAAGTCAATACATTATGTACCTCTCTTTCACACTCAGGGCTCAGGATATGGACCTTTCAAATGCTCCTCCCCTACCCACAGCCCTCTATCCTCCACCCCCAACCCTGTATTCCCCCCCCCCCCTGACTTAACCCGGAACATAAAAAGCGGTATTATGTGAAACTATCGGCGACCCCCGGATCGATCGGGCTGCGGTCATTGTACGGCCCTGGTCCGGCGTCTGGTCAAAATGGCTCCCTATGGGATAGACGAGGACTTGTTGGCGTTCCTGTGGTGATGAAGGTGGACTGTGCGTCCGTGTGGGTCAGGTTGGGTCAGTGTGGGTCAGTGTTGATCTTTGTGCAAGGACCAATCAATTAATATAGTCCATAACTGGAGCTATAGACGTCATGAGTCACGTGACGGCCTGTCACGCAGGGCATGACGGGAGAAGTAATATTTGAATTATTTCGTAACCATGGTGACACGATAGCAACTTGGGAACAAATGTGTAACTACGTCAACTTGAACAGCTACTTGGACAGCTACTTGGACAGCTACTTGGACAGCTACTTGGACAGCTACTTGGACAGCTACTTGGACAGCTACTTGGACAGCTACTTGGACAGCGCTACTTGGACAGCTACTTGGACAGCGCTACTTGGACAGCTACTTGGACAACTACTTGGACAGCAATTTTGACAGCTACTTGGCAACTACTTGGACAGCAATCTATCTATCTATCTATCAATCTATCTATCTATCTATCTATCTATCTATCTATCTATCTATCTATCTATCTATCTATCTATCTATCTATCTATCTATCTATCCATCTATATCTATCTATCTATCTATCTATCTATCCGTCTATATCTATCTATCTATCTATCTATCTATCTATCTATCTATCTATCTATCTATCTATCTATCTATCTATCTATCTATATATATATATATATATCTATATATTATCTATCTATCTATCTATCTATCTATCTATCTACCTACCTACCTACCTACCAACCTACCTACCTATCTATCTATCCATCTCTATATATATCTATCTATCCATCCATCCATCCATCCATCCATCCATCCATCCATCTATCTGCCTATTATCATCAGATGACAACTGCCCAGTAGTATCACAGGAACCATAATATGCAACACTCTGAGACTGTGTCAGTAACTAGGATTGATGACTTTGGTATTTATGGTTAGTGACGTCATCTACACGTCCGGAGATCTTTATTGACGTCATCTACACGCAATCTGATCTTTAGTTGCGTCATACACATGACCAAAGATCTTCAAATACGTGATCTACACGACGGTGTTCCTTAGGACGTCATCTACGCTCTCAGCGCACATTAGGACGTCACCTACACGCCCGTGTTCATTATGACGTCATCCACAGCACATGTTTCTCAGCTCGTCATGAGCACCTGCCAATACCCTGTCGCTAACGTAAGAATCAAATGAGACCATGAAACTGGGAACGGAACTCATCCCTCAGAGTAGTCCACCTCCTGACCTTTCAGTGACGTGATGGCGGTGAGACTCCACGACTCCAGACCCGGAGTCTCACACGTCATTCCTCTCCACACAAAGTGATGACATCACACTCAGTTCGGGACTTTCATTGAAACTGGGTCAGTGTGTCCAGGGACACTATTGCGCTCATTAGCACAGACATGTACAAATATGCGCATTTCAGCGACAGACCGAGTAATAGATAAACACAACCCATCGTTTAAGTACTCGACCTGGTCAGTGAACCTGTTGGAGCCCAACGGGTTTAGATGAAAGAAGCATGATGTCTGGAAAGGGGGGGGGTCCTCATTCTTTGCTCCATCGGCAATAGATAGACACCACCTACTAAAGCAGGGGTCTCCGATAATTTTTATTTTTTTATTTATTTTTGAAGCGCCCCACTTTTCCTTTTTGCAAAACATTTTCCGCGCCCCCATTTTGATTTCAAAACATACCCCCCTACCAATCCCCCCCCCCCCTACCACTTCCCCCCACAATGAATAATGCTAATGAAAATTTTAATAATCCTGGATTTTCTGGATCTTCCCTGGTTGAGAACCCCTGCATACTTCGTATTCCACAAGACACAACAAAAGTCTGAGAAATTCAGTTGTATTTCGTCTGGCTTCTAAGACTTGCTCAGACCTAAAGGTAAAGATTAAGTTAAAGGTAAAGGAAAAGAAATTGATTTTTTTTTTCAAGTAAAGAAAAAACCACTCTCTAAGGATTTTTTTTCTTTTCTTTGTCTTTTTGGTCATATTGATGTGACCAGACCACTCGGGTGTCCATTTTAGCCATGGCGTGCGCTGGTCAAATGAGCGAGAGAAGATTAGGGTCATTGTTTGTGTCTCCATGTGGACAGGAGTGCCTGGTGGCGGTGGTGGGAGGGGAGGGGGATCCTGACGGTGAGCTGGTCAGAGATTGCAATTACGGCAGGTCGATGGTAGAAGGAGATGGACAATTACTAGTGTTGTGTGGGGGAGGGGAATTGGGGTGGTGGTGGTGTGGTGGGAGGTGTGGTGGGGATATCTTTGAAAAGTTGTCACGGCGTGTGGAAATACCGCGGCCACAGCCAAGGGGAATTAACCCAGGGTTGTCTGCCGGTACGGTCACTAAGAAATGGAAAACCTTTAATAATGAACATTGAGCCGGAAATAATTACAGCGGCCATCTGTAAGTAACACTGGACTGTCCGCAGCTTGTGTAACTATGGCAACCATGGACTGTCCACAGCTTGGGTAACTATGGCAACCATGGACTGTCCAGTACATGCGTAGCTATAGCAACCATGGACTGTCCACACTTTGTGTAACTATAGCAACCATGGACTGTCCACAGCTTGTGTAACTATAGCATCCATGGACTGCCCACAGCTTGTGTAACTATAGCAACCATGGACTGCCCACAGCTTGTGTAACTATAGCAACCATGGACTGCCCAGAGCTTGTGTAACTATAGCAACTATGGACTGCCCACACCTTGGGTAACTATAACAACCATGGACTGCCCACAGCTTGGGTAACTATAGCAACCATGGTCTGCCCACAGCTTGGGTAACTATAGCAACCATGGACTGTCCACAGCTTGGGTAACTATAGCAACCATGGACTGTCCACAGTTTGGGTAACTATAGCAACCATGGACTGTCCACAGCTTGGGTAACTATAGCAACCATGGTCTGCCCACAGCTTGGGTAACTATAGCAACCATGGACTGTCCACAGCTTGTGTAACTATAGCAACCATGGACTGCCCACAGCTTGTGTAACTATAGCAACCATGGACTGTCCACAGCTTGGGTAACTATAGCAACCATGGACTGCCCACAGCTTGCGTAACTATAGCAACCATGGACTTTCCACAGCTTGGGTAACTATAGCAACCATGGACTGTCCACAGCTTGGGTAACTATAGCAACCATGGACTGTCCACAGCTTGGGTAACTATAGCAACCATGGACTGTCCACAGCTTGGGTAACTATAGCAACCATGGACTGTCCACAGCTTGGGTAACTATAGCAACCATGGACTGTCCACAGCTTGGGTAACTATAGCAACCATGGACTGTCCACAGCTTGGGTAACTATAGCAACCATGGAGTGTCCACAGCTTGGGTAACTATAGCAACCATGGACTGTCCACAGCTTGGGTAACTATAGCAACAATGGACTGTCCACAGCTTGGGTAACTATAGCAACCATGGACTGTCCACAGCTTGGGTAACTATAGCAACCATGGACTGCCCACAGCTTGTGTAACTATAGCAACCATGGACTGCCCACAGCTTGTGTAACTATAGCAACCATGGACTGCCCACAGCTTGTGTAACTATAGCAACCATGGACTGCCCAGAGCTTGTGTAACTATAGCAACCATGGACTGCCCACAGCTTGGGTAACTATAACAACCATGGACTGCCCACAGCTTGGGTAACTATAGCAACCATGGTCTGCCCACAGCTTGGGTAACTATAGCAACCATGGACTGTCCACAGCTTAGGTAACTATAGCAACCATGGACTGCCCACAGCTTGGGTAACTATAGCAACCATGGACTGTCCACAGCTTGGGTAACTACAGCAGCCATGGACTGTCCACAGCTTAGGTAACTATAGCAACCATGGACTGTCCACAGCTTAGGTAACTATAGCAACCATGGACTGTCCACAGCTTGGGTAACTATAGCAACCATGGACTGTCCACAGCTTGGGTAACTACAGCAGCCATGGACTGTCCACAGCTTAGGTAACTATAGCAACCATGGACTGTCCACAGCTTAGGTAACTATAGCAACCATGGACTGCCCACAGCTTGGGTAACTATAGCAACCATGGACTGTCCACAGCTTGGGTAACTACAGCAGCCATGGTCTGCCCACAGCTTGGGTAACTATAGCAACCATGGACTGTCCACAGCTTAGGTAACTATAGCAACCATGGACTGTCCACAGCTTGGGTAACTACAGCATTTGGCGCCATTTGTGTCTAAAAATAAACTATTATTTTTGACTCTTCTGTCAGCGAGCGCGTTCATTAAAACAAAAAACTTATCACGATGCCAAATTTACTCAATCTTTGAATAATTGGTTCTAAGTATCTTTTGTTGTCAGTTTTATAGTCTTAAACTTCAATGGTTTCATATTCCGACCACATTCCAGTACTGTCCGGATAAAGTCAGTACCAATGATCACCTTAAACATTTATAACTCAGCCATCGAAAGGTTCTCGTGTTTATTTTGGGGTACAGCCCCATGCTATATGGGCTAAGAGATACATTTTGCAGCAAAACCTACACACGCGTCGGTGACAGCAGGACCTCGTTTTTACTCAACACCAAGTACGACCAAGTACAACCTGGTACAACCATGTACAACCAGGTATGATGAAGTACAACTAAGTACAACCAGGCACAATCAAGTACAACCATGTACAGCCAGGTACAACCACGTACAACTAGGTACGACAAAGTACAACAAGTGCAACCAGCTACAGTCAGGTACAACCAGGTACAACCAAGTACAACCAGGTACAACCATGTACAGCCAGGTACAACCACGTATAACCAGGTACGACAAAGTACAACAAGTACAACCAGCTACAGCCAGGTACAACCAAGTACAATCAGTTACGACCAAGTACAACCAGGTACAACCAAGTACAACCAAACCCCAAGTAGCCACAGACTTTCCACGACGGAGATGCTTGCTGTACAAGACGCGGTACCAAAGATGAGTCTGTGTTTCGCAGCATGACGCCTCCAAGACCAGGACATGAGCTCTATTTATATCAGCTGTGACGGTAAATTGAATTTTGCCCCCAGACTCGACCCCCCATTAGGTGCAGGACCCCCAGCACCCATCAGGGGAGACAAACATTGCTTGCAACAATGCCATCTTTCTCCTTTCCCTTGCTAATTTTCTTTTGTCCTCTTCCATCACTTTCGTATATGTCCTGTCTCTGTTTCTCTATCTCTCTCTCTGTCTCTCCCTCCCTCTGATTATTTCTCTCTCTCATTTAGACTAAAAGCAGTTTACAATTTTTGGCGTACTGGAAGGCAAACATAAGACATCAGGCAGACAAATAAATAGATTAGGCAAATAAAATACATCAGACAGACAAATAAAATACAACAGACAGACAAATAAAATACATCAGACAGACAAACAAAATACATCAGGCAGACAAATAAAATACATCAGACAGACAAACAAAATACATCACGCAGACAAATAAAATACATCAGATAGACCAGTGATTCCCAAAGTGGTCTATATCGCCCCCGGGGGTCGACGACAAGTTGCAAGGGGTCCATGTCAGCGAGAAAAAAATGTGGGGGTCCATGAAATGAAAATGGGGGGGGGTCAACGATAGTGGATCTCATGTAAGCAGGTCGTGACTTCTATTTAGGCATTACATGAATGGAATAATTCACATACACATATAGTACCTATTTACTTACATAATATTACCTTATAATATAAGACATATATCTTCCTACATAAATTATTAAAGTACCTATGAAGTAAACATTTTAAAAACATAAATGTTCATGAAACGGGATAAAGAATCATATGAAAATTAAAGTTATTAGGTATATTTCCTGATATGTGAATACAAATTTAAATCTTTCAAAGTGAGTAGCACTATACCGGCTGTCAAAAATACATTTGAAGTTAATGAATTTGCAAAAAATCAATATCAGGTAAGCAGGGGGTCTACCCAAAACCGAAAAACATGGCAAGTGGTCTACGAGACAAAAAAGTTTGGGGACCTCTGAGATAGACAAATAAAATACATCAGGCAGACAAATAAAATACATCAGGCAGATAAACAAAAGACATCAGACAGACAAATAAAATACATCAGACAGACAAACAAAGCACATGGATATGCTTTTAATTGGGTGAGGTGTAGGGTGTGGAAAGTTTTGGGGAGGGGTGGTGAAAAGTTGGGGCAAGAGAGTAGGGAGAGGAATTGAATAGGAATGCAGAGAGGTTGAGAGAGGGCTAGAGTGGGAGAAATGTGAGAAATTAAAAATAGAGAGGTGTCATGGAGCTGGGAGAGTATTAAAATTAAAAGAGGGAATGGAGGAAAGATGGGGGAGTAATGTGGTTGAGAGGGAAGAGAGGAGAGATGGATTGGTGATTGGGTTAAGAGGGAAGAGGGGAGAGATGGATGGTGATTGGGTTGAGAGGGAAGAGGGGAGAGATGGATTGGTGATTTGGTTGAGAGGGAAGAGGGGAGAGATGGAGTGGTTATTGGGTTGAGAGGGAAGAGAGGAGAGATGGATTGGTGATTGGGTTGAGAGGGAAGAGAGGAGAGATGGATTGGTGATTGGGTTGAGAGGGAAGAGAGGAGAGATGGATTGGTGATTGGGTTGAGAGGGAATGTCGAAGAAAAGCGGGAAATAAATGTCCCAAATATGTTAAAATTGTGTGACACACTTAACCCAGGACGGTGTTTTACTACGTCACAAGACGGAGTCGGATCTGTATTTAAGCCATGAGTTCGGTCCCGTGCCGACCTGCAGGTCCAGCGACCAATTGAAACGCTGGCATTAATCCTGAGAAAATCGCTTTGAACCTCGCGGCCCCCCTCCCACTTCTCATTTCTAGCCCCCTCCCATTCCTCATTTCGTCTTGATTGCAGTTCTGGGAATGTTCGCCCTCGACCACGTCTCACGTTTAGCAGTATAAAACATTTACCTTTGTGGCCATTGCCGAGGAATCGACGCCTTTAAAGTCTGGCGGAGTTAAAGAGCGCCCTTTCTACTCCAGGGGTGGAACTTGCGTTCAATTGAGATAGCAAAAATGTGTTCGGAAAAAAATACATTTGCGAATTCATGTGTACGTTTTTTTTATAAAATACCGTGAATTAAACTAATTAACTAAGCTGGATATCTTAGATTCGATGCGAGAGTCGATTACGTAGTGTCAAAAGCGAATATTACTTTTCGACTCCGCAGAGATGACTTCTGGAAGCAGCGGGAGAGACGGAGTGCTAGTTGGATCAAGTCATGGCGCCGCCCGCGGTGCGAATGATTTTCCAGTACACCACATGATTAACCAGCGGCCAAAAATGGGGGGGGGGGGGGGTGATCCTAGACTGGAAATAAGGATTAGTGGGGTGTGGGGGTGGGGAGTGGTCTGGTAACTGCACCATATTTTCGGTCTATTGTAATTTACACTGAGCCAAATATAGTCTTTGTTCTAACCCAATTATATTCTGTCTTAAGTCTAAGTATAGTCTGTCTTAGTCTTAGTCTGTCTTAAGTCTAAGTAAGGGCTGTCTTCAGTCTAAGTATAGTCTGTCTTAAGTCTAAGTATAGTCTGTCTTAACACTAAGTATAGTCTGTCTTAAGTCTAAGTATAGTCTGTCTTAAGTCTAAGTAAGGGCTGTCTTCAGTCTAAGTATAGTCTGTCTTAAGTCTAATTATAGTCTGTCTTAAGTCTAAGTATAGTCTGTCTTAAGTCTAAGTATAGTCTGTCTTAAGTCTAAATAAGGGCTGTCTTCAGTCTAAGTATAGTCTGTCTTAAGTCTAAGTATAGTCTGTCTTAAGTCTAAGTATAGATTGTCTTAAGTCTAAGTATAGACTATCTTAAGTCTAAGTATAGACAGTGTTAAGTCTAAGTAAGGGATGTCTTCAGTCTAAGTATAGTCTGTCTTAAGTCTAATTATAGTCTGTCTTAAGTCTAAGTAAAGTCTGTCTTAAGTCTAAGTATAGTCTGTCTTAAGTCTAAGTATAGATTGTCTTAAGTCTAAGTATAGTCTGTCTTAAGTCTAAGTAAGGTCTGACTTCAGTCTAAGTATAGTCTGTCTTCAGTCTAAGTATAGTCTGCCTTAAGTCTAAGTATAGTCTGTCTTAAGTCTAATTATAGTCTGTCTTAAGTCTAAGTATAGTCTGTCTTAAGTCTAAGTATAGTCTGCCTTACGTCTAAGTATATATTGTCTTAGTCTAACTATAGACTATCTTAAGTCTAAGCATAGACAGTCTTAAGTCTAAGTTAGGGCTGACTTCAGTCTAAGTATAGTCTGTCTTAAGTCTAATTATAGTCTGTCTTAAGTCTAAGTATAGTCTGTCTTAAGTATAAGTATAGTCTGTCTTAAGTCTAAGTATAGACTGTCTTAAGTCTAAGTATAGACAGTCGTAAGTCTAAATATTAACAGTCTTAATTCTAAGTATAGTCTGTCTTAAATCTAAGCATAGACAGTCTTAAGTCTAAGTATAGACAGTCTTAAGTCTAAGTATAGACAGTCTTAAGTCTAAGTATAGACAGTCTTAAGTCTAAGTATAGACAGTCTTAAGTCTACGCATAGACAGTCTTAAGTCTAAGTATAGACAGTCTTAAGTCTAAGTATAGACTGTCTTACGTCTAAGATAGAACCTATTCAAAAGTCAAGGTCAGAGTTAGACATAGGACAAAGAAATTATCAGATTCTATAAATAGAATAACTCTAAAGCTATACTCAGACTTAGATTTAATCATAGATCAATCACATCTACAGCCATGACTGGACTGTCCACTTCAAAAATATTGACTTGGTCACAAACCCACACCGACAACCCAACTATCCACTCACAAACCTACACTGACAACCCAACTATCCACTCACAACCCTAACCCAACTCTCCAACTATCATCTCCTCACCAGCATTCCTTTTCCTCAACAATCTTTTGTACCAATTCCGAATCATCCACCAATCCCATTCCCCCACCAATCCCATTCCCCCACCAATCCCATTCCTCCACCAATCCCATTCCCCCGCCCCATTCCAAATGTTAAGATCAACCCAAATGTCCTCAGTAGCCCGCCCATGTCATTCCAAATGGTAAGAGCAACCCAAATGTCCTCAGTAGCACGCCCATGTCATTCACAATGGTAAGAGCAACCCAAATGTCCTCAGTAGCCCGCCCATGTCATTCCAAATGGTAAGAGCAACCCAAATGTCCTCAGTAGCCCGCCCATGTCATTCCAAATGGTAAGAGCAACCCAAATGTCCTCAGTAGCACGCCCATGTCATTCCAAATGGTAAGAGCAACCCAAATGTCCTCAGTAGCACGCCCATGTCATTCCAAATAGTAAGAGCAACCCAAATGTCCTCAGTAGCACGCCCATGTCATTCCAAATGTTAATACCAACCCAAATGTCCTCAGTAGCCCGCCCATGAAATTCCAAATGTTAATACCAACCCAAATGTTCTCAGTAGCACGACCATGACATTCCAAATGTTAAGAGCAACCCAAATGTCCTCAGTAGCACGCCCATGACATTCCAAATGATAAGATCAACCCAAATGTCCTCAGTAGCACGCCCATGACATTCCAAATGATAAGATCAACCCAAATGTCCTCAGTAGCCCGCCCATGTCATTCCAAATGGTAAGAGCAACCCAAATGTCCTCAGTAGCACGCCCATGTCATTCACAATGGTAAGAGCAACCCAAATGTCCTCAGTAGCCCGCCCATGTCATTCCAAATGGTAAGAGCAACCCAAATGTCCTCAGTAGCCCGCCCATGTCATTCCAAATGGTAAGAGCAACCCAAATGTCCTCAGTAGCACGCCCATGTCATTCCAAATGGTAAGAGCAACCCAAATGTCCTCAGTAGCACGCCCATGTCATTCCAAATAGTAAGAGCAACCCAAATGTCATCAGTAGCACGCCCATGTCATTCCAAATGTTAATACCAACCCAAATGTCCTCAGTAGCCCGCCCATGACATTCCAAATGTTAATACCAACCCAAATGTTCTCAGTAGCACGCCCATGACATTCCAAATGTTAAGAGCAACCCAAATGTCCTCAGTAGCACGCCCATGACATTCCAAATGATAAGAGCAACCCAAATGTCCTCAGTAGCCCGCCCATGACATTCCAAATGTTAATACCAACCCAAATGTTCTCAGTAGCACGCCCATGACATTCCAAATGTTAAGAGCAACCCAAACGTCCTCAGTAGCACGCCCATGACTACATGCTTGACGCATGCAATACAATTTACAGCTTCAACAATGTGTCCACGTGTTCAGTACCAACCAATCAGATCCACATGGTCAGTACCAGCCAATCAGATCCACATGGTCAGTACCAGCCAATGAGATCCACATTGTCAGTACCAGCCAATCAGACAGATCCATGTGGTCAGTACCAGCCAATCAGATCCACATGGTCAGTACCATCCAATCAGACAGATCCACGTGGTCAGTACCAACCAATCAGATCCACATTGTCTGTACCAGCCAATCAGATCCACATGGTCAGTACCAGCCAATGAGATCCACCTGGTCAGTACCATCCAATCAGACAGATCCCACGTTGTCAGTACCAGCCAATGAGATCCACATTGTCAGTACCAGCCAATGAGATCCACATGGTCAGTACCAGCCAATGAGATCCACATGGTCAGTACCAGCGAATCAGATCCACATGGTCAGTACCAGCCAATCAGATCCCCATGGTCAGTACCAGCCAATCAGATCCCCATGGTCAGTACCAGCCAATCAGATCCCCATGGTCAGTACCAGACAATCAGGTCCACATGGTCAGTACCAACCAATCAGATCCACATGGTCAGTACCAGCCAATCAGATCCCCATGGTCAGTACCAGCCAATCAGATCCACATGGTCAGTACCAGCCAATCAGATCCACATGGTCAGTACCAACCAATCAGATCCACATGGCCAGTACCAGCCAATCAGATCCACATGGTCAGTACCAGCGAATCAGATCCACATGGTCAGTACCAGCCAATCAGATCCCCATGGTCAGTACCAGCCAATCATATCCACATGGTCAGTACCAGCCAATCAGATCCCCATGGTTAGTACCAGCCACCAGCCAATCAGATCCACAGGGTTGGTACTATTGATAAACGTTGAAATTTTACCCATAGCACTGCATAGAAACACCGACAGCACTTCTTTGACAACTATTTAAACTCTGTCAATAGCAGTTTTGTGACAAGTGTTAAAATTATTATTTTTTCCGGACACTTTTCGTTGTTCCATTCCGTGTCAGTCTCGAGGTTTTGGACACTACTCCAAGTGCTATTTTTAGCTGTGCCCGGAAAAAAACAATGAGGGTTGTATGACTCATTCTGAAAACCCGGATGTCTGCCACCGACCGCATGGCCCCTCCTCAATTAATTAAGACTGACACATTGTCCAGTCGTACCTGTGGACAGTCTTCCAGGTGGGAAATAGTTCCGACAGTAGTCCCACATGTGCAGGTGTAATGATACATTTGTGGATGAGTTAGGAACCGTACTTGTTCAGTTAACCGAACTTGTTCAATTAACCGTACTTGTTCATTTAGCTGAACTTGTTCAATTAACCGTACTTGTTAAATTAACCGTAGTTGTTCAATTAACCGTACTTGTTAAATTAACCCGACTTGTTCAATTAACCATACTTGTTAAATTAACCGTACTTGTTCAATTAACCGTACTTGTTAAATTAACTGTACTTGTTCAATTAACCGTACTTGTTAAATTAACCGTAGTTGTTCAATTAACCGTAGTTGCTCAATTAACCCTAGTTGTTCAATTAACCGTAGTTGTTCAATTAACTGTAGTTGTTCAATTAACCGTAGTTGTTCAATTAACCGTAGTTGTTCATTTAGCAAAACTTGTTCAATTAACCATACTTGTTCAATTAACCGTACTTGTTCAATTAACCATACTTGTTAAATTAACCGTACTTGTTCAATTAACCGTACTTGTTCAATTAACCGTACTTGTTCAATTAACCGTAGTTGTTCAATTAACCGTAGTTGTTCAATTAACCGTAGTTGTTCAATTAACCGTAGTTGTTCAATTAACCATAGTTGTTCATTTAGCCGAACTAGTTCAATTAACCGTATTCCGAGGCGCAGAAGCTAAATTTATATATCCCAATAACCTAAAGACCAATAACCGGTTTGCCTAAAAAACAATTTTGACATCCCTAGCTTGGCCCAGTGCTTGTCACAAAGAACTTTTCTTGGACCCGAGCTGCCCCCAGGCAACAAATAACCATACAATGAACAACCGGAGTAGAACAACTGGAGTAGAACAACTTGAGTAGAACAACTGAAGTAGAACAACTGGAGTAGAACAACTGGAGTAGAACAACTGAAGTAGAACAACTGGAGTAGAACAACTGGAGTAGAACAACTGGAGTAGAACAACTGGAGTAGAACAACTGGAGTAGAACAACTGAAGCATAAAGACAAACGAATCCTCTGGTAAATGCTTGAGATGTGACCGGAGCTCTGACGGTCCGTCACACTGAAAGGTGTGAGAAACACTCGAACAGACAGACCGTGCTGGAGCGGAGCTTTAACTTCAATGTCAGCTTCGATAATGTGGCTCACACACACACACACACACAAACATACACACACAAACATACACACGCGCGTTTTGTTGGCCATCTTTTTAACACGATAAAAACACAACAAAAAATAAACAGCTTAGAGAGTAATGAAAAGCAAAAGCATGTGGATTTGAGAGTATGTCTTTATGGAGCAGTAAGAAAGAAAAGAAAAAAGCTGTGCCACATGGAATCAGTGGCGGATTTAGCGGTAGGACGTTTATGAGAAGGTCGCCTTTACATGGTCATCTGCTGTAACTTTTTTAAAAATCTTATGACTAATTGAAGGGAAAAAAATCTTGTTTAGTACTCAACAATCGAGGATTATTTTTTGTCCTTCCTTTGTCTCCGCCCTTTCTGAAACCGCCCCTGGAATCGAAAGAAAGTGAGACAGACATGGATACACCTTTACCTGCTGAAAATTTCATTTGCTAATTAGTGGGATCCCTTACCGTGCTCACTGCGCACATGCTAACTGGAGTCAGCGTCATAACAGGGCTGCCTAGTGTCAGACTCGGAGTCATTAAATCTTAACCAGCCAGGAAGGCTAAATTTAAAATTTAAAAAATCAACAACAGGCCAAAAATAGATTTCTTCTTTTCTTTGATTTGTTCCGCCTTTTATCTTGGAATTTAAACTTATGACGTCATATGCCAGATTTTTATTTTTATCTTTCTTAGCATGCATAAATGTATAGATTAGTTAGCACCAAAAAAAGTATAGAATCTTCGTTCCCATGCGTTCCTGCAGGACTCGACTCCTAAATATTTACTCCACAAAAAAACGTTAAATTATGACACCAGCCATACAGCCAAAGATATGGCAATGAGGGCATAACAGTTTCGATGTGGTCGGCAGCCACAGTATTTACAACCCCAACCCCCCCCCCCACCCCCACATCAAGATTTGGTTTGAAAGACTCTAAGGAATTGACGTGTCTGACCATGTCACGGCTTGAGAACCGCTGTCGTGCGCTGTTGCTCCACCGGCCGCGCGAAGAGCTCAGCTAAAGACAAAACCACCCTAAGACAACAAGGCACCCCCGCTCCCCACGCATCTAACGGCTATTTTACGACCTCTCAGACGGAAACAAAAAACCAACAATGGCGCGTTCTGACACATTAGCCACGTGGAACAGACTCCCCCACCCCTTTACACGCCACCCCACCCTCACACCCGATCCCCACACCCCATCCCCCCTGCTGTTTCACTCCCATAACCCCAATCAAGGCAAAATAAGAAATCGGATATAGTGTACGCCCTAAAGAGAGCAGAAAATGTTCATCCCAGTATTCGATTACACGGCTCCCAATTCCAATACTTGCGATACCAAAGAATGATGACATTCTAAAATTGATGACACTCTAAAATTGATGACACTCTAAAATTGATGACATTCTAAAATTGATGACACTCTAAAATGGAAGACTTGTTCTAAGACTGCTTGCGTCGCTAGAAATTAGAAGTTCACAGGATACACTAGATGACAAAGAAGCTTTCACCGGATACACTAGATGACAAAGAAGCTTTCACCGGATACATTAGATGACAAAGAAACTTTCACCGGATACATTAGATGACAAAGAAACTTTCACCGAATACATTAGATGACAAAGAAACTTTCACCGGATACATTAGATGACAAAGAAACTTTCACCGGATACATTAGATGATGCAGAAACTTTCACCGGATACATTAGATGACACAGAAACTTTCACCGGATACATTAGATGACAAAGAAACTTTCACCGGATACATTAGATGACAAAGAAACTTTCACCGGATACACTAGATGACAAAGAAACTTTCACCGGATACATTAGATGACAAAGAAACTTTCACCGGATACATTAGATG
Organism: Omphiscola glabra; assembly: GCA_964017045.1. Lineage (NCBI taxonomy): Eukaryota > Metazoa > Mollusca > Gastropoda > Lymnaeidae > Omphiscola > Omphiscola glabra. The sequence continues at coordinate 1,018,428 of OZ024808.1, forward strand.
ACAAAGAAACTTTCACCAAATACATTAGATGACAAAGAAACTTTCACCGGATACATTAGATGACAAAGAAACTTTCACCGGATACATTAGATGACAAAGAAACTTTCACCAGATACATTAGATGATGCAGAAACTTTCACCGGATACATTAGATGACACAGAAACTTTCACCAGATACATTAGATGACAAAGAAACTTTCACCGGATACATTATATGACAAAGAAACTTTCACCGGATACACTAGATGACAAAGATACTTTCACCGGATACACTAGATGACAAAGAAACTTTCACCGGATACACTAGATGACAAAGATACTTTCACCGGATACACTAGATGACAAAGATACTTTCACCGGATACACTAGATGACAAAGATACTTTCACCAGATACACTAGATGACAAAGAAACTTTCACCGGATACACTAGATGACAAAGATACTTTCACCGGATACACTAGATGACAAAGAAACTTTCACCGGATACACTAGATGACAAAGATACTTTCACCGGATACACTAGATGACAAAGATACTTTCACCGGATACACTAGATGACAAAGATACTTTCACCGGATACACTAGATGACAAAGATACTTTCACCGGATACACTAGATGACAAAGAAACTTTCACCTGATACACTAGATGACAAAGAAACTTTCACCGGATACACTAGATGACAAAGATACTTTCACCGGATACACTAGATGACAAAGATACTTTCACCGGATACACTAGATGACAAAGAAACTTGGCATTTTTGCTTTTGGGATTCCGGAACTTGTTTGAGGGTAATTTTGATTCCGCTCAGCGACTCTTCCACACTCCCCTAACCCGGCTCCGACCGCCTAGAGTCGTCTACGACTGCCTAGAGTCGTCTACGACTGCAAGGAACTCAATCGGAGAGCTTAGGCGCAACTACGACTCCATAGTTTTATCTCAGAGTGCTCCGAGCCGAGTTCGATTGCTCCTTTTAGACATTGACAGCTCGGACATGACTGCTCTCAGATACGACTGCTCCTTGACACAACTGCTATCAGACTCGACTGCCCTCATACACGACTGCTCTCAGACACGACTGCTCTCAGAAAAGACTGCTCTCAGACACGACTGCTCTCAGACACGACGGCTCTTATACACGACTGCTCTCAGACACGACTGCTCTCAGAAAAGACTGCTCTCAAAAAACTGCTCTCAGAAAAGACTGCTCTCAGACACGACTGCTCTCAGGCACGACGGCTCTTATACGCGACTGCTCTCAGAAAGACTGCTCTCAGACATGACTGCTCTTAGACACGACTGCTCTCAGAAAAGACTGCTCTCAGACGCGACTGCTCTTAGGCACGACGGCTCTTATACACGACTGCCCTCAGACAAGACTGCTCAGACAACTAACACCACATATCTTGTTGCTTCTTCCACCCTTGATTTCCTCCCCTTGTTATTTCGTGGCATGCTCGCGCCCCGGGGGCAGATCCTGGCTTCGTATCGTCTGCTCCGGTCACGAGGAAATCATATTTTTACACTTGGGTTCCTGGTACACAATGATTCAGTGGTTCTCAGTGCAGGAGATTTTAGGTGCCATACAGATATGACGCAAGATACAATTTGGTGTTGTTAATGAGATAGGGAATAACAGGAGCGCTTATTTTACTTTTAAATTTATGGGGTTTGTTTCAGCATCATTTGGGAACCGTTATTAAAACTCGCGGTCTTTTCGTCCGCGTTCACTCCCTGACATTTGGAAGCAATGTATTTCATTACGTCACTCCTCGTCTGCTCCACAACTTCTGTCTCACGTCTGTCAACTCATTTCGCGGCCATGGGGAGAGAAGTAGATTAGATTCTGACATAAGTGGACATTACCTGCCCTTGCCTGTCCCCCCCCTCCGCCCGTTTTGGGGGGGGGGGTGGGGGGTTATGTTGACATGCAAAGTTTTCTCACATAACCACAAATTGAATTTGTTGGGGTCAATATGGAATGTTGGGGTCAGTGTAGAATTTTGGGGTCAGTGTAGAATGTTGGGGTAAGTGTAGAATGTTGGGGGTCAGTGTAGAATGTTGGGGTCAGTGTAGAATGTTGGGGTCAGTGTAGAATGTTGGGGTCAGTGTAGAATGTTGGCGTCAGTATAGGAATGATGGGGTCAGTGTAGGAATGATGGGCACAGTATAGGAATGATGGGCACAGTATAGGAATGATGGGGTCAGTGTAGAATGTTGGGGTCAGTATAGGAATGATGGGGTCAGTATGAAATGATGGGGTTGGTATAGCATTGTATGGAGCCCCCCCCCCCCCCCCCCTCATTGAATTGGTGCGTCACTCACATATAAACATCGACGGCTTTTTGGCATATTTCGGCCCGCCCCCTCACATGTAGTTGGCCGCCCCCTCACATGTAGTTGGTCGCCCCCTCACATGTAGTTGACCTCCCTCTCACATGTAGTTGGCCGCCCCCTCACATGTAGTTGGCCTCCCTCTCACATGTAGTTGGCCGCCCTCTCACTTGTAGTTGGCCTCCCTCTCACATGTAGTTGGCCGCCCTCTCACATGTAGTTGGCCGCCCCCTCACATGTAGTTGGCCTCCCTCTCACATGTAGTTGGCCTCCCTCTCACATGTAGTTGGCCTCCCTCTCACATGTAGTTGGTCGACCCCTCACATGTAGTTGGCCGCCCCCTCACATGTAGTTGGCCTCCCTCTCACATGTAGTTGGCCGCCCTCTCACATGTAGTTGGCCTCCATCTCACATGTAGTTGGCCTCCCTCTCACATGTAGTTGGCCGCCCTCTCACATGTAGTTGGCCTCCCTCTCACATGTAGTTGGCCTCCCCCTCACATGTAGTTGGCCTCCCTATCACATGTAGTTGGCCTCCCTCTCACATGTAGTTGGCCTCCCTCTCACATGTAGTTGGCCGCCCTCTCACATGTAGTTGGCCTCCCCCTCACATGTAGTTGGCCTCCCTCTCACATGTAGTTGGCCGCCCTCTCACATGTAGTTGGCCTCCCCCTCACATGTAGTTGGCCGCCCTCTCACATGTAGTTGGCCTCCCTCTCACATGTAGTTGGCCTCCCTCTCACATGTAGTTGGCCTCCCTCTTACATGTAGTTGGCCGCCCCCTCACATGTAGTTGGCCTCCCTCTCACTTGTAGTTGGCCTCCCTCTCACATGTAGTTGGCCGCCCTCTCACATGTAGTTGGCCTCCCACTCACATGTAGTTGGCCTCCCTCTCACACGTAGTTGGCCGCCCTCTCACATGTAGTTGGCCTCCCTCTCACATGTAGTTGGCCTCCCTCTCACATGTAGTTGGCCGCCCCCTCACATGTAGTTGGCCTCCCTCTCACATGTAGTTGGTCGCCCCCTCACATGTAGTTGGCCGCCCGCTCACATGTAGTTGGCCTCCCTCTCACATGTAGTTGGCCTCCCTCTCACATGTAGTTGGCCTCCCTCTCACATGTAGTTGGCCTCCCTCTCAAATGTAGTTGGCCGCCCCCTCACATGTAGTTGGCCTCCCTCTCACATGTAGTTGGTCGCCCCCTCACATGTGGTTGGCCGCCCCCTCACATATAGTTGGCCTCCCTCTCACATGTAGTTGGCCTCCCTCTCACATGTAGTTGGCCTCCCTCTCACATGTAGTTGGCCGCCCCCTCACATGAAGTTGGCCGCCCCCTCACATGTAGTTGGCTGCCCCCTCACATGTAGTTGGCCGCCCCCTCACATGTAGTTGGCCGCCTTTCACATGTAGTTGGCCGCCCCCTAACATGTAGATGGCCGCCCTCTCACATGTAGTTGGCCGCCCCCTCACATGTAGTTGGCCGCCCCCTCACATGTAGTTGGCCGCCCCCTCACATTTAGTTGGCCGCTCTCTCACATGTAGTTGGCCGCCCCGTCACATGTAGTTGGCTGCCCCCTCACATGTAGTTGGCTGCCCCCTCACATGCTTATCATTGTATGAAGTGTGTTGTTAAATATAAATTTCTCCACCCCCCCCCTACCTCGAACACTCATGCATTTATCTTTCAAAAACACATCTTGTTTACATAGGCGGCGCTCTGTTGTAGGTGGGGGGGGGGGGGGTCCACTCGTGCCTCTATGCGCTATGGCGAATTGAGTTCTGCCTATACCACACAAAGATGCGTCTCATGAGCAGAAACAACAAAGATGGCGCCCAGCGTATCATGTCTCAAAGATGGCGGCCAGTATATCATGTCTCAAAGATGGCGGCCAGTGTATCATGTCTCAAAGATGGCGGCCAGTGTATCATGTCTCAAAGATGGCAGCCAGTGTATCATGTCTTAAAGATGGCGGCCAGTGTCTCATGTCTTGTAGATACTAGACAGAACAAGCAGACAAAATGGTATTAGATTTTTAACGCACAATACAATACCGCTATTATGATAACTTTACCCCCGAAAATAACCTCATTAAGACTACAAGACCCCCATTAAGGATACAAGACCCGCATTAATACTACAAGACCCCTATTAAGACAAGACCCCCATTAAGGCTACAAGACCCGCATTATGACTACAAGACCCCCATTAAGAATACAAGACCCCCCATTAAGGATACAAGACCCCCTTTAATGCTACAAGACCCGCAGTAAGGCTACAAGACCCCCATTAAGGATACAAGACCTCCATTAAGGATACAAGACCCCCATTAAGACTACAAGACCCCCATTAAGGCTAAACAGTACAACCTATAATTCAACAAGTTCAATAGACAGTACAACCTATAATTCAACAAGTTCACGAGACAGTGCAACCTATAATTCAACAAGTTCACGAGACAGTGCAACCTATAATTCAACAAGTTCACGAGACAGTGCAACCTATAATTCAACAAGTTCACGAGACAGTGCAAAGAGTCTAATTAAGTACTTGACACTTAGAAACTAATTCATCAGCGGTTCTCAATATATTACCCTAATCTCACCCCTACTCTCTACTTTTTGATTGTAGGAAATAAAGTCACAGGAAAAAAAGTCACAGGAAAAAAAGTCACAGGAAAAAAGTCACAGGAAAAAAAGTCACAGGAAAAAAGTCACAGGAAAAAAAGTCACAGGAAAAAAGTCACATGAAAAAAAGTCACAGGAATAAAGTCACAGGAAAAAAGTCACAGGAAAAAAAGTCACAGGAAAAAAAGTCACAGAAAAAAAGTCACAGGAAAAAAAGTCACAGGAATAAAGTCACAGGAAAAAAAGTCACAGGAATAAAGTCACAGGAAAAAAAGTCACAGAAAAAAAAGTCACAGGAATAAAGTCACAGGAAAAAAAGTCACAGGGAAAAAAGTCACAGGAAAAAAAGTCACAGGAATAAAGTCACAGGAAAAAAAGTCACAGAAAAAAAGTCACAGGAATAAAGTCACAGGAAAAAAAGTCACAGGAATAAAGTCACAGGAAAAAAAGTCACAGAAAAAAAAGTCACAGAAAAAAAGTCACAGAAATAAAGTCACAGGAAAAAAAGTCACAGAAAAAAAAGTCACAGAAAAAAAGTCACAGAAATAAAGTCACAGGAAAAAAAGTCACAGGAAAAAAGTCACAGGAAAAAAAGTCACAGAAAAAAAAGTCACAGAAAAAAAAGTCACAGGAAAAAAAGTCACAGGAATAAAGTCACAGGAAAAAAAGTCACAGGAATAAAGTCACAGGAAAAAAAGTCACAGGAAAAAAGTCACAGGAAAAAAAGTCACAGGAATAAAGTCACAGGAAAAAAAGTCACAGGAAAAAAAGTCACAGGAATAAAGTCACAGGAAAAAAAGTCACAGGAAAAAAGTCACAGGAAAAAAAGTCACAGGAATAAAGTCACAGGAAAAAAAGTCACAGGAAAAAAGTTACAGGAAAAAAAGTCACAGGAAAAAAAGTCACAGGAAAAAAGTCACAGGAAAAAAAGTCACAGGAAAAAAAGTCACAGGAAAAAAAGTCACAGATAAAAGTCACAAAATATGTATCATATAAACTCCTAATTTTCAGTGTTTATTATATAAATCATATATAACAGTGAATGTTTTTGGGTTTGTGGATTTGTGGGTGGCTCTGTTCCACCAAGGCTTTTTACATGGGTTCGGGATCCCAATGGGGTCGGGATCCCAATTGCGTCGAGATCCCAAATGGGGTTGTGATCCCAATGGGATACCAATCGGGATCGGTATCCCAATGTTGTTGGGGTTCCAATGGGATCGGGATCCAAATTGGATCCCAAATTCCAATTTCCGATTTGGAAACGGGATCCCGATTGGGTTCTCAATCTGGATCTGTAACCCAATGGGGTCGGGATCCGATTGGTGTCGGGATTAAAATGGGATATGGGATACCATTTGGGGTGGGGAGCCAGATGGGATATGGGATCCCATTAGGAAACGGGATCCCATCACTCTTTTCAGAATTTATTTATGAATATGATGACTGAAAGCTTCTGTGACTTTATTTCCTGTGACTTTTTTTCCTGTGACTTTTTTTCCTAGCAAAATTTGTGACTTTTTTTCCTGTGACTTTTTTTCCTGTGACTTTTTTTCCTGTGACTTTATTTCCTGTGACTTTTTTCCTGTGACTTTTTTCCTGTGACTTTTTTCCTGTGACTTTATTTCCTGTGACTTTTTTTCCTGTGACTTTTTTTCCTGTGACTTTTTTTCCTGTGACTTTTTTTCCTGTGACTTTTTTCCTGTGACTTTTTCCTGTGACTTTTTTTCCTGTGACTTTTTCCTGTGACTTTTTTTCCTGTGACTTTTTTCCTGTGACTTTTTTTCCTGTGACTTTTTTTCCTGTGACTTTTTTTCCTGTGACTTTATTTCCTGTGACTTTTTCCTGTGACTTTTTTTCCTGTGACTTTTTTTCCTGTGACTTTTTTTCCTGTGACTTTTTTTCCTGTGACTTTTTCCTGTGACTTTTTTTCCTGTGACTTTTTCCTGTGACTTTTTTTCCTGTGACTTTTTTTCCGCTCACCTACTTTTTGACTGATCCCAATGTTTTAATGAATAATGATGTCAGAATTTCACCCCCCCCCCCCCCCCCCCAAATGAAATATCATGAAAAATAAAACTGCAGATGGCCAAAAATACAGCGCCTCCATATACAGAAAGTGCCTCCCACGGTGGAGTGCCCTACCCTCCGACCTCATCAACCCCCCACCCACTATTGTTTTCCTTAGTTCTGTATTTCGGCACAGCATTATGGGATCAGGTTCAGGCTCTTCATGGGGCGAGGTCAGGAACACCACCACGCACCCCTTCCCTCCCCCGGGTGCGATCACCAAGTGCATTGGGGCTTTACGGCGCCCCACCTAGGTCAAGGACAAATACGCTAAAGGAGACCCATGAAAAAGTTGTATGTCGTTTTTGTTTGTCCAGGGGCGAATCAAATTTATTTGTAAAGTTTGCTCCTTGTCTTTGTAGCAGTGGTGGATTCGTGGTGTAGGCTCCAACGGCCCCCCCCCCCACCTCATCTATAGGACGTGTTTTGTTTAGGGAGTGGGGTAGGGGGAATTCTGTTGTCATCAATTATATAAAAGAAAATTTAACATAACATTTTAAAAATTTAAGTCGAGAAATCCTTCTGTGATGCTACCATTGCCCGTTGTACCACGGTCTGTGATCAGAACATTTGACAGCTATTTCCCCTTGAAGGGGTTGTTTACCCCTGCCATAAACAAGCGGAAGTGAGGCGTCTCTGGTACCGCGAGATTCTCGCAAACACCTCGAGGCGAGCAGTTCCATTGTGAGGTCCGAGTGCTTCCATACTTGACTTACTCTAGCGTGAGCGTCAAGCTATTTACACCGGCCCAACCACAGCAGAGGAGTCGGCCAAAATCGTTGAAGAGATCCGGCTATGACATCACACCTGTCATGTTTGGACAATAAATAAATATTTTAAAAATCTTTCCGATTTTAATTTAAGTGTGTCACCTTCCAGAAACCGGCACCACCGCGCCAATTTTCCGAGAACCTTTCATCGAGTCACTGACACTCAAAACATCATGGAGTCTGTGACTCACACAATTTCCCTCTGAGCCTAAAATAAGTAACGACCCCCCCCCCCCCCCGGTATCTCGCTCCCTAACTCTGAAAACATATTAAAACTTATGTACGTCCCTATTATGCCAGCCAAGATGTGAGCTCGGACAGAGGTCATTGGGTACTCGAGCATTAGACACCTCCGTATCCGACTCGCGTGTATCAGATGTCCAGCGATCTCACGCTATCCAGTGGCCAGTAAGCTGTTTGGATTGCACGCCCTGTCTATCTGTCTTGTTGGCGTTTTCCTCTCATCTCCACATCTGTTGCCAGCGCTAGAAGACTAATCCAACACGTGTGCAGCTGTGAACATTCAACTAGATACAGAGTCACAGAGTCACTGACTCAGGCATTACAAGACCTGACATTATGTCTGAGACGTGCACGCGGAGTCCTTGGGGCTCCGCGGATCACAGGCTGGGAACCACTGGTTTACAGTCATGAAAATACAGTTCTGCCACTCAGATGTTTAATAACTATTGGGGGGGGGGGGGGGGGCTTAATCGCAAATTCCCAAGATCTGGGGAAGGTCCCAAAGTCTGGCAGCAACAGGGCAATGAGGAAAGGTCCACACACACCAGAAAGGACCAAACGAGAAACACAGAGAACGGATGGAACCAACAAAATTGTGATACGTGCTGCCAAGTGGTGGGGGAGGGGGGGGGAGATCATCGCGTGCAGAAGTCTCGTGAGTTGTCCAGTAATTGGTAGGATTACCGGCCCTGACCAGGCTTAAAATAATATGCTTGCTGATCCACGGACAGTCGGAGTGGAAAGTAAGCTTTACGACTCCAACTCCGATCTCTGTCAAGAGGAATTCTATTTTGAAAAGCGGGAAAATGTAATATCAGTACATTAGTTCTCCGTACGTTCGAGTATCCGGACTCGCATCTTGACACTCAGCAGTGTCAAGGTACGTCCAGCTCCAGAAGACAACTCGTATGTCACGACAAACTGAAGTGACGAAACTTGTTTCTAAAAGGCGTAGGCGTTGTGTCTATACATACCAACATGATGCAACTAGACCGGCATTATCCACAATGCATATGATGCAACTATAGCTACAATTAGGTAGGTCCATCTTACTCGATACCAATTTCACCCAATGTCTCCAAACTCGATACCAACTTAACCCGATGTCTCCAAACTCGATACCAACTTCACCCGATGTCTCCAAACTCGATACCAACTTCACCCGATGTCTCCAAACTCGATACCAACTTAACCCGATGTCTCCAAACTCGATATCAACTTCACCCGATATCTCCAAACTCTATACCAACTTCACCCGATGTCTCCAAACTCGATACCAAGCACATGCAGCATTTGTAGAGAATCGAAACCATCGAAATCCAATATCGCCATTGATCCGATACCGAAAGTATCAAATTTTACAGAATTTTTTTTTGAAAAGATAGAAAACTGCTACCCATGTGATAGCTGACGCTGGTACCGGCAGGATGCCGTCCACACAAAAATACAGCAACAAATGAAAGGCCTTCGATGTTGATATTATTTCGGAACTTATCTCCCCTTCTCATTCACACGGGCCAGACCAAGATAGGGTCTGACAACAAACTTATCTCCCCTGCTTATATCCCAGGCTATGGACCAGGGGAGCTTATCTCGCCACAACAGTGGCATAATATTTGCTTTAATGTGATCACCTCCCCTCGGCCATCGCGGTTGGGGGGGGGGGGGAGGAAAATATTTATAGAGCTCGGACACCCCCCTTTCACAACTGTCAGCGACCGCCGGAGTTTGTGACTAAAGGAGATTTGGGGGGGGGGGAGGATGGACGGGTAGATACTTTTTTCAAGAAAAATGTTAAGTTAAGGAGTACTTGATAAAAGGACAGCGTAACTTACAGGGGGCATGGGCTCAAAATGTCCTCCATGGGATACATGAGAGAAAGTTTCGTTCTTTTGACAGGGCCTAGCTAGGCCTTATATGTCATCGTGGTCATTTGGTCAGGGCCTAGCTAAGCCTTATATGTCATCGTGGTCATTTGATCAGGGCCTAACTAGGCCTTATATGTCATCGTGGTCATTTGGTCAGGGCCTAGCTAGGCCTTATATGTCATCGTGGTCATTTGGTCAGGACCTAGCTAGGCCTTATATGTCATCGTGGTCATTTGGTCAGGGCCTAGCTAGGCCTTATATGTCATCGTGGTCATTTGGTCAGGACCTAGCTAGGCTTTATATGTCATCGTGGTCATTTGGTCAGGACCTAGCTAGGCCTTATATGTCATCGTGGTTAATTGGTCAGGTCTTAACTAGGTCTTATATGTCATCGTGGGCATTTGGTCAGGGCCTAGCTAGGCCTTATATGTCATCGTGGTCATTTGGTCAGGACCTAGCTAGGCCTTATATGTCAATATGTTTATCTTTGTGTATGATATAAGTCCAGAAATAAAATTACGGAAATTGTAATGACGACAATTTCTTTTTAATACGAGGTACATCCGTTTGAGAACCACTGTTATCTTTCTTGGTGCGACTGTAAGCATTTTATATTGTATCCCCAACCTTGTGGTTCCAGGTGATTTAGACAAGGCAAACATTTCATTTTATATTGTATCCCCAACCTTGTGGTTCCAGGTGATTTAGACAAGGCAAACATTTCATTTTATATTGTATCCCCAACCTTGTGGTTCCAGGTGATTTAGACAAGACAAACATTTTAATTATGGTGTTAAACAATTGTTCAAAATCTAAAGCGGCTTGCGTGGTAACAGCATTTTATGGAGAGCATCTTTAAAAGGTTTAATATAGAATGCAGAGGCGGAGCTAAGGTGGATGGGGGGGGGGGTCGGGACAGATGTCCCCGGGCGAAACATTAGTGGGGCGCCAAAATAGGATTTTATAGTATTTTATTGATGAAAAGGATGGGTTTCAGCGGGGGGGGGGGGGGGGGTCAAAATAAAATAACTTGTTTCTGATCAAATGCAAACATGTTATTTTAGTTATTGCAATTCTAAAGTCCAGGGTAATTCGAGGTAAGTTGATACCTCTCATGTAATCATTGTACCGGTAATCAAATCTAAAAATTAATCATTTGTTGTGGGACAGATGGGGCAAACGGCCACGGGGCGGCGGCGAAAATCCTGGCCCACCTCGCGAGGCGCTAACCCTAGCTATTAATTAATGAAAAGGTTAAACTTGTCTTACTGAAGGAACTGCTAATATTTATATTTGAAGATGTAGATCGTGAATAAGAAAAAACTCATTCAAACAAGTTGAATTAAATTCTTTTTGATCACCAAACTTTCCGCCAATCAAACAGTCACATCGACGTCACGTGTACCTTAGTATAAATATAGCATTATCCGAGAGGCGATGTTTTTATTGGTGGCCGGCGGACAGTTGACGTTGTAAGTTGAGCCGGGAAATTGACTATGTCGTTAACAAAATCTGAAGCAAGGGAGAAAAACATTGGAAAGGAGAAACATTTTCTTGATTCGTGGTTGCATCCCTTTTACGTACACACTGAAATGATTTTCATTTGGATGGTGTGGAATTTATTCGAGAAATGATAAGTTATAATAATGTATCATTTTAAATATTTACGTAAAACCAACAACAATTTAATTTAACCCTTTAACTCTTTATCAGGTAGGTCTGTCAGTCTCTTTGTCAGGTAGGTTTGTCAGTCTTTTTGTCAGTTAGGTCTGTCAGTCTCTTTGTCAAGTAGGTCTGTCAGTCTCTTTGTCAGGTTGGTCTGTCAGTCTCTTTGTCAGGTAGTTCTGTCAGTCTCTTTGACAGGTAGTTCTGTCAGTCTCTTTGTCAGGTAGGTTTGTCAGTCTTTTTGTCAGGTAGGTCTGTCAGTCTCTTTGTCAGGTTGGTCTGTCAGTCTCTTTGTCAGGTAGTTCTGTCAGTCTCTTTGACAGGTAGTTCTGTCAGTCTCTTTGTCAGGTAGGTTTGTCAGTCTTTTTGTCAGGTAGTTCTGTCGGTCTCTTTGTCAGGTAGTTCTGTCAGTCTCTTTGTCAGGTAGTTCTGTCAGTCTCTTTGTCAGGTAGTTCTGTCAGTCTCTTTGTCAGGTGGATCTGTCAGTCTCTTTGTCAGGTAGGTCTGTCAGTCTCTTTGTCAGGGTGTGGCCTCCTGCTTTGTAGATGTTGACAGTGATTGCATCTTGTGTTAGGGATTTATTTGAGGATAGTTGCTGGATTACCCTCACGACCTTTATTTTTGGCCACTGTCTGGCTCATTGGGGCCACTGTCTGGCTCTTGGTTGATCTCAAACTTTGGTAAACTAGGACCTCATCTTCATTGGGACTAGGGTCTGGCTCTTAGTTGATCTCCACTATTGTTGAGCTCTTGATTGATCTCCACCTGTGGTAAACTAGCAATGACGTCATCGTTTGTAGTAGTCGGACAGCTAAGAACTTGACAAAAGTGTTCGGTCCATCTTTATAAAATTTGTTTCTAGCCCGAGTGTCGTCAATAGCTGAGTTCCATCTTTGCTAAGGATGGGCAAGGGTCTGTTTAAAATGTAAACACACATCACGTGGTGTTTCATTCAAGGTATTAATTTTTTAAACTTACATTGTATTGAGTTTTTAATTCACATTAAATTAAAAGAGGTGTATTTATTTCGTTGCCTCTGCTATATGTCCTAAACAGATATTTGTGGAAATGCAGATATACATGGCTTAACAATTTTGTCAAAAATGGTATATCTGATCTGTACGACATCATCGAACTGGTGTTTTGACTTCATGACGATAATCAGGTCAATGATGTCGTCTCTTAGCCTAAACTGTCTGATGTAGATTAATCAATTATTGAGATTGAATTTCAGTCTAAAAATGGGTTCAAAATCATTAAAACTATCTACTCCTTTATAAATTTACAAAATGAATAACCTTTTACGAAATGTTTACCAATTCTTTAAAAAGTTCAAATCTGGTTCACATTCCTTTGAGAAGAACTTTACTGAAGTTGTTCAATCATCCGTGTTCTAGTTGAAATGAACCAAATGTAAGAGTTTCTCAGAGTGTAAGAGTAAGTGTAAGTGTCAGTGAAAGTGTAAGTGTAAGAGTAAAAATAAGAGTAAGTGTAAGTGTAAGAGTCTATTGCCTCAGGCCTTCCAGCCCCCCAGTGCATGATACCCTCAACAGTTACTCTTGTAACCAGTGAAATATCCTCATCAACACCAGGCACAGAAACATTGCAAATCCCATCTACATTCATAGGAGCCAGAATGATCAATAAATTGATCGTGGGCCCTTAATATATAGAAGAAGAAGAAGTGTAAGAGTAAGTGTAAGTGTAAGAGTAAGTGTAAGAGTAACTTTAAGTGTAATAGTACGTGTAAGAGTAAGTGTAAGAGTAAGTGTAAGAGTAAGTGTAAGTGTAAGAGTAAGTGTAAGAGTAAGTGTAAGCACATTGGAGTTCGGGCAAAGTATGCCAGGAAAATTCAATAAAACTATCTTTTCCCTTCCTGAGCATAAAAATAAAAGTTCATCTCTACCCTCCAAAAAGGTGCATCACAAAACAAAACAAAGATATTATATATTTATGTGTGTGAATGTGTTTGGTTTTTTTGTGGTTTTTTTTTTGGGGGGGGGGGGGGGGTAAGGGTATTAGGGGTGTGATAATAATGAAGTTCTCACACTCACATTACTTTTTCCTAAAGTATAAACCAGTTGCATTCTCCATTAACATTTTTTAAAAATTATTGACAACTCATGATTTTGAGTTAACCTGTACCAATTTGGTTCATTTTTGTTTTTTATTCTATATAATTCGCGCATTTAAAAGGATTGCAATAAAATATGGTGAGTAAAAAAATGGGTTTACAAGTTGATAAGTCGTTAGTGTTATTAGAGGCTCGGCAACTAGCGAAACCGCAAGTCTTTTGAATACCGGATGTTATTTTGCCATCTTGTGCAACAATATTTTCAAAAGATGGAGGCAACAAAGTTAGCTGAAGAACTCGGACAAAATAATCTGATTGCTTCCCGGTCCGTTGGCTAAGATCAGGATGTAGTGTCTGTTCTTAACCCTTAGGGACACCAAACCTGGTGGAATGAACATGATTACCCGCTTGATTTTCAGCCTGGGCTGGGACGATCGGTAAAAAAACAAATGAGAGACCCCCAACTCCCCAAGTCTGGTCGCTTCTCGGCCCGTTGGCTAAGATCAGGATGTAGTGTCTGTTCTTAACCCTTAGGGACACCAAACCTGGTGGAATGAACATGATTACCCGCTTGATTTTCAGCCTGGGCTGGGACGATCGGTAAAAAAACAAATGAGAGACTCCCAACTCCCCAAGTCTGGTCACTTCTCGGCCCGTTGGCTAAGATCAGGATGTAGTGTCTGTTCTTAACCCTTAGGGACACCAAACCTGGTGGAATGAACATGATTACCCGCTTTATTTTCAGCCTGGGCCGGGACGATCGGTAAGAAAAAGCAAATTGAAAAATACGCAAGTCTGATTGCTTCTCGGCCCGTTGGCTAAGGTCAGGATGTAGTGTCTGTTCTTAACCCTCCGGGTTACCAAACCTGGTGGAATGAACATGATTACCCGCTTGATTCTTCAGCCTGGGTTGGGACGATCAGTTAGAAAAACCAATGAGAGGCCCCCAACTCCCCAAGTCTGGTCGCTTCTCGGCCCGTTGGCTAAGATCAGGATGTAGTGTCTGTTCTTAACCCTTAGGGACACCAAACCTGGTGGAATGAACATGATTACCCGCTTGATTTTCAGCCTGGGCCGGGACGATCGGTAAGAAAAAGCAAATTGAAAAATACGCAAGTCTGATTGCTTCTCGGCCCGTTGGCTAAGGTCAGGATGTAGTGTCTGTTCTTAACCCTCCGGGTTACCAAACCTGGTGGAATGAACATGATTACCCGCTTGATTCTTCAGCCTGGGTTGGGACGATCAGTTAGAAAAGAACAAATGAGAGACTCCCAACTCCCCAAGTCTGGTCGCTTCTCGGCCCGTTGGCTAAGATCAGAATGTAGTGTCTGTTCTTACCCCTCCGGGTTACCAAACCTGGTGGAATGAACATGATTACCCGCTTGGTTTTCAGCCTGGGTCGGGATGATCGGTAAGAAGAGAAATAATGAGAGACCTATAAGGGCAGACTGAGGAGGAACTAACCCCCCTCCCCCTTCCTATTGCAGTACTTATGGGGGAACCCTTACAAAAAACAAAAAGATGGGCAACCTTGTTTTCCAAAAAAGCTACAGCTGTGACAAAGGTAAGTGAAAAGTAAAATTTGCCCCATTAAAAAATATAAATCATGAAATACTTCTATTTATTAAATGAAGAACTAAGCTCTTAGTCTCTTAGGTGTAATCAAATTTTAAACAAACATCTATCCGAAATTTGATATTCCTTTTGTTTTCATTAACAAGCTGCAAAAATGTTGGCACAAGCTGCAAAAATGTTGACAATTGTTGGTTCAATTCTTGTACTCAAAGCACCCCTAATCTCATTCTCCATCTGTAATTTCACATCAACAATTGGGTATCTACAGTTTCTGTATTTCTCTTGATGAATCCTACTGCAGAGCTGTTGATACTTTAGGAGACCCTGTTTCATTTTTTTCTTCTGTGCCCCCCTGTAGTCACAATAGTCAATAGTGTTATGAAAGCAAAAGATGATTGTTTAAATATTTTTCCATATCACAATGATGCCATAATTGTTGGGGCCCTTATTCTCATTCAAAGAACCTAGGCGATCCAAACATTGAAAATGATATTGAAATTCCCCGTTTCAATGTTTCAAGATACCTCAGAATACCTGTCATTCAGAACAGTTCCACTTTTTAAAAAATTGCTGTTGCTTTAACTTCCGTAAGTCAGTCCAGTAGCTGAAGACTATTGTAGGCAATTTCTTCAACTAATTTTTTTTCAACAGAAATGCAGGGATGAAATGTCATTATAAAGTCAGCAGTCAATATACAAGGCTTGAATCAACATTAACATTTTATCATATACAAGGCTTGAATCAACATTAACATTTTATCATATACAAGGCTTGAATCAACATTAACATTTTATAAATAATATGTACACATATTCCATATCATTTGTCAGACTGGTTGAATACAATGAAATTTTGATAAAGAATAATTTTTAATGGTACATACAATATATACCTTAAACAAAATTATATTGGTCCAAACCAAATTCACCACCATCAAAAGGTCCATTCGCCAAAAAAAAACCAAGATATTTACACAAACCTACAGAGCCCATCATCAGCATAGATCTTAAAATAGCCAGTTTTATTTCAACAACTTTGTTGTGTGTCAGACAATTGTGTGTCAGACTGTTTTGTGTCAGATTGTTGTGTGTCAGACTGTTGACATCTCTCACAAAAACTGTTTATGACCTTATCACTAGTATTAAGATTTCACTAAATATTTGATGTTAGTCTACAGCCACCATCGTGGCTGGTTTATCTTGCAGGTTAGAGACAAGACTAAACTCTCACTGGAGAGATTAAAGATGGAAAAGGTGGAGAGCGGCTCCCTTGTGTTAGAGAATGAACAGCAACAACAGTGGTACAAGAAATGTCTTGATGATGGTTCAGGTCTTGTTGGCTAGAAGGTAGCTATCTTAAAAATGGTTGTTTCTGTACCTATATGTAGACCTACTTGTCGGTTTAATACATTTAATAAAATATATGATCTATTTATTGCTTATAATATCAATATTTTATTTTTCATTAAATATTCAATTTTAATTTAAATTTTTCTTTTAACAAATATAAAATTTAATAAATACCGTACTATACGTTGTGTGTTTATAAAATATATGAAGTGGTTAATAAATTATTTGCAATCAATATATGTAAAGATCGTTTACATATCTCTAAGTGGTCTCTTGTCTGAAGTAGACTCTAACCTTGATCATGGACAAGAATGCACCATGTTAGTTCATCTTAAATTTTTAACAAATTTAAATAAATAAAATGTATCTATATTTTATGCTGTTTATTAAACCTTTATCAATATCCTGAACTTTTTATTGCTTTTAAATTGTTTTCTAGCTTCAACTATAGAATGAACTTTAAGCTACCCAAATTGGATGACCAGCACCAACCATTCTTAGCTACAACAACAGATCAACCAACACCAACCATTGTCAGCTACAACAACAGATCAACCAACACCAACCATTGCTATCAAGAGATAAAACAACTCACCAGCTGATGTTAGCTACAACAACAGATCAACCAGAACCAACCATTGTTATCAAGAGATAAAACAACTCACCAGCTGATGTTAGCTACAACAACAGATCAACCAGAACCAACCATTGTTATCAAGAGATAAAACAACTCACCAGCTGATGTTAGCTACAACAACAGATCAACCAGAACCAACCATTGTTATCAAGAGATAAAAAAAACTCACCAGCTGCGGTTAGCTACAATCTTTCAATTTTGAATAACTTTCAGGGTTTAAAGTGAATATAAATCTTTACTTAAAATAAATTATTTACTATTAAAAAACCAATTTAGGTGTAAACATAAAATATGAAAAGATCAACATTAATGCCCTATCCACATAATTTTCATGTAGGCTACAATCCAAAATTGTTTACCATATAACTTTTGCTGGGCTGCTTATAGAATTCTATAATAGTAAATTAAATAATCAAAATTAAGTTAGAAACAGACCAAACACATGTTACTGTAATTGCATTATCTGATCTAAATTATAATTATTTTTTTTTAAACTTGCAGAATGTCTAACTCAGAAAGACCAAGTACATGTTTATTTGAAGGGACTCGTTGGATTCTGAGGGACTAAGTACATGATCATTGGAGGGACTCATTGGATTCTGAGGGACTGAGTACATGATCTTTGGAGGAACTCATTGGATTCTGAGGGACTAAGTACATGATCATTGGAGGGACTCATTGGATTGTGAGGGACTAAGTACCTGATCTTTGGAGGGACTCATTGTATTCTGAACTTGGAGTCAAGATTAGGAGCTCATTGAAACCAAATAATTACATTTGGCAGTTATATTTAAGTATGTTTATTACACTAATTCAGTGGTTCTCAACATGTGGGTCTGGACACTCTTAGGGCAGTACTGTCCAATATTTGTGACACGGTGATCAAAAAATAAAATTTCAGCGAGGCAGAGGGCTGGTTATGTTTTCAAAAGAATTTTTTTTTCACTTTTTAGAAAATTATTCCCATTATTAATACTTATTACATTATTCATAAATAATCATTTATACAATAACATCAGATCATCAAGAATATAAATAAAAACAGTGGCAATAATTTTATGATTTATATGGCTTTAAAATGTAATTTATTGTTTCTTAATTTGAGTCAGTTTTCAGTATCACCTGACCACATTAGATTTTCTAAATGTTCACAAGTCAAAGTGTTAAATTCTCTGGACTTAATGTTAGTCTTTACATAGAATACAGTTTCACTTACGTTGGTGCTTCCGAAGACACCGTCAATTTTTTGTTACAACAGATCCATAGTTGGGGAAATTCATCAGATGAAACATCCATCATCCATTATTCATTTGGCTACACATTTTTAGATTTTTTTTTTTTTTTTTAAATACATTCAAAAATGGTCCCTACTGTCTCACAATTCCTACCTGTCTGAACTACAAACAAACACAGCTTGTATCCTACTTTCTACTCATTGAACGTCTCATACTCTGATCTCAGAATACCCTGTACTTGTCCCCAAAGTCACAACAATACAGGATGGACACACATTCTCCGATACCTGTCTATACTACCTGTTTTAATAACATGGCACCCAAAATGGTCTTGCCCACCGTAGTGTGGCACCCAAAATGGTCTTGCCCACCGTAGACATTTGTGACACCTTTAGTAAACTAGTCCCCAACTGCCATCTCAGTTACTCTGACAGCAAGACTTTCCTGTCATATTATTCTCATCATATAAAGCAGTTGGTGGGGGGCATGCACATTTTTTGGGTGATCAAAAAGCTACACATCAAGTAACTTTTGGTTTCCCCATTCATCTTTCTCTATGCCCCTTTTGTAATTATACCCAGTGACCCCTCCCCTGTACAAGCAATAGAAAAAAGGAAAAGACACTATTAAATTTCATATCTCCCCATGTTACTTAATGGTTGCTCTGCTGTCAAGACAGTATCAAATTTCATGTCTCTCCATGTTACTGAATGGTTGCTCTGCTGATGTGAAGACAGCATCAAATTTCATGTCTCTCCATGTTACTGAATGGTTGCTCTGCTGATGTGAAGACAGCATCAAATTTCATGTCTCCCCATGTTACTGAATGGTTGCTCTGCTGATGTACTTAACATAAATTACTGCTACCTGTCAGGCCCCACTCCTTAGATGTTCTGACCTTGCAAACATTAATTTAGTATTATTTTTAGGCAATTTGTTTTGTTTTTTAAAATCTAAAAAAAAACTTTTACATCACTGCTTTACATCACAGTCACAGCTTTACATCACAACTTTACATCACAGTCACAGCTTTACATCACAACTTTACATTACAGTCACAGCTTTACATCATAGTCACAGCTTTACATCACAACTTTACATCACAGTCACAGCTTTACATCACAGTCACAGCTTTACATCACAGCTTTACATCACAGTCACAGCTTTACATCACAGCTTTACATCACAGTCACAGCTTTACATCACAACTTTACATCACAACTTTACATTACAGTCACAGCTTTACATCACAGTCACAGCTTTACATCACAGTCACAGCTTTACATCACAGCTTTACAAAGAAAGGGGAAAAAATAGTTTCCAATTTAAGCATTAACATAGATATTTTATTTTATTAGCATATATTCAATATTACAATACATATTCAATATTACAATATATATTCAATATTACAATATATATTCAATATTACAATATATATTCAATATTACAATACATATTCAATATTACAATACATATTCAATATTACAATATATATTCAATATTACAATATATATTCAATATTACAATATATATTCAATATTACAATATATATTCAATATTACAATATATATTCAATATTACAATACATATTCAATATTACAATATATATTCAATATTACAATATATATTCAATATTACAATATATATTCAATATTACAATACATATTCAATATTACAATATATATTCAATATTACAATATATATTCAATATTACAATATATATTCAATATTACAATATATATTCAATATTACAATATATATTCAATATTACAATATATATTCAATATTACAATATATATTCAATATTACAATATATATTCAATATTACAATACATATTCAATATTACAATACATATTCAATATTTTAAAGGATAGACTCATAAATAAAGAAAAAACTTATGGCTATTATTTGTAGACAACAAATCATTCAAGGAAATATTACCCCAAAAAGTCAACATTATAAAATAAAAAAATTTTTTTTTTCAAAAAGTCTTAATTTAGCAGACAAGTGACGAAAAGAGCACATTTTAATAAGTACATTTTGATATTCTATAAATACTCTTTGCAATATTGACAACTTCAAAACATACTTTTTACATAACCAAAATGCTGATCAGATGATCTAATCCTTTGCTGAGATGAGGCATGTAAAACTCTAGAAAACAATTTCTTTCTTTTTTAAAACATAAAATTTTATCACAAACAAAGCCAGTGACATATGCTCTGACCTTTGACCCTTCTTTTGGTTACACACAATTTAAATTTTTTTTTTTCTTGTCAGGTTGCAGTGCACAACGTAAAAATTTCAGACTTTACAGTAATGGTACATCATCAAAGATGTCAGATGTTCCCTAAATTGTTCCCTAATTGCTACATTTTCTTGATGCTGATACAGTTCTTTGTATTTTGCATTGAGATACTTAAGAGTCTCCCATTGAGATACTTAAGAGTCTCCCATTGAGATACTTAAGAGTCTCCCATTGAGATACTTAAGAGTCTCCCATTGAGATACATAACAGTCTCCCAATTTTAAGAGCTTGAATGAGTCGTCCTTTATAATAAATTCACTGAGTAGATAAACCCCTTGTCAATGATGTTATAATAACTTTTGAAAACTGAAAGTTTCCTCGGTCCATTGTCCTGTGCACTTTGCATACAAACAATATATGCCACCAAATCTGTAGTAAAATAGAGTTTGAAAAAGTTTATATGCTTTGAAATCTCCTTATATCATCTCTTCTTTTAACACCAGGAAGTAGTGTGCAATGTACCTCGGGTCTATATCATCTCTTGTTTTAACATCAGGCAGTAGTGTGCTTTGTACCTCTGGTCTATATCTTCTCTTGTTTTAACATCAGGCAGTAGTGTGCTTTGTACCTCTGGTCTATATCTTCTCTTGTTTTAACATCAGGCAGTAGTGTGCTTTGTACCTCTGGTCTATATCATCTCTTGTTTTAACATCAGGCAGTAGTGTGGACCTCTGGTCTAAATGCAGAAATCCCCTGAGAGCCCAAACATCCCACAGTTATTATAATCAAACTCATTGACATCTGCCCTTCATAGACGCTGTCAAATAATTTAAAAAAAAATTTATTAAGGTCAAATACAAAATTTACAATCTAACTAAAAAGATTTCAAAATAGAAAACAATCTGCCAAAATTACTTTGACTTCAACTTTTCATTGAAAGGGAACACATCTGATTGTTTACAAAATAGTTGCCTTGGATACCACATTGTTTATTTATGATGTCATTTGATATTTGCAGAAACAAATGAATACAATGCAAACCCTTTCTTTTACTCTTTCATGTTTACTATTACTAATATAATAATGTTTACTAATATAATAATGTTTACTAATATAATAATGTTTACTAATATAATAATGTTTACTAATATAATAATGTTTACTAAAATAATAATGTTTACTAATATAATAATGTTTACTAATATAATAATGTTTACTAATATAATAATGTTTACTAATATAATAATGTTTACTAATATAATAATGTTTACTAATATAATAATGTTTACTATTCATGTTTACTATTCAATACATTTTTATGTTTGTTTACATTTCTAAGTGGAAGGAAATTTTTTAAATTTAATATATTTTGACATATTTTTTAAATTTTATTATTAAAACCTGTGAGATGAACATGTCATGTGATTTATTCCATTTAAGATGTTATTAGTAAGTGATTTATATGTAGGTATGTAACTTAGTGAAATAGCTACTGTACACATAATTTTTGTTGTTTCTTTGTATTGATTGTGGCCAGTGATGGCAAAGCAAACTGTATTACAAAGTCCATAGTTTCTAATGGGCCGCCATCATTGCATCACTAGTGCATGCTCACTCTGACTTGCACATATTCTGTGTTTATTTTATTCCCTGCTTGGTCACACTCCATTTTCTTTGTGTTGTCTTCATTATCTCATTCTCATCTAGTCTTGTTTTATGTATTTGAACTGTTTCTAATTTAGTATTTGGTAAATGTAAAATATGTTTTTGGTTTGACAGTCTCTTCCTTCAAGCAGCCATTGACTAAGACAACCATGATTTTCTAGCAGGCATTGCACTGGACTTATGGGTTTGTGTTCATTAATGATTAATTTGAAACAAATGCTGGGTAGGCTGGTCTCATTATGCAGGGGAGATAATTTGAGACAAATGTAGGGTAAGCTAGTCTCATTATGCAGGGGAGATAATTTGAGACAAATGTATGGTAAGCTAGTCTCATTATGCAGGGGAAGTAATTTGGGGCATGCAGGGTGAGCTATTCTCATTGTGCAAGGGAGATAATCTGGGACAAATTGCAGGGTAGGCTGGTCTCGTCCTTTTCAGGGGAGATAATGTAATTGTTTTCTTTTTATTTTTTGAATTGTAAAATGGAAAAAAAATAAAGCTTATTTTAAAAATTAAGAGTGTGTTGGTTGTGCACGTCGTGTTGTTTTTGAGGTGTGTTGCTTCCCTTGGTTTGGCTTGAGTGGCCTCCCCTTTTTTGTGATTTTTTTTTAAATTTTCGTTTTACTGTCGGGATTTCTTCTTTTGCTGGATGGTGTCTTCCTACAGGGGGTCTTCTTTCCCCCATGTCGCAGTTGCGTTTTTTTGTGAGTGTGATGGGATTCGGGCCTGCTAATATTGGATCCGTTTTGTCTTGCCCTTATTTTTCCATCCACCCCTACCACCTACCCCGCAAATTTTGAAGATAAGTTTAAAAGATGGTCAGTTTTGATAGGTGTTTTAAAATTTGCATATACAAATTTAGATTGCTAATATATAATAAGCATTCGCATATATATGGGGTATTATATTTAATTATAGTTTAAAACATATATTTAATCATTATAATGTAATCAGAATACCGGTATGTTAATTGCATATGCCTCTCTAATAAATATATGCATATAAACTTAATTAAATACATGGCTGTGTTATCTTTCTTCTTTATTTCCCCTGCTTTTCATCACCACAAAGTTACAGTCCATAAAGTTATTAATTTAGAAAGAAAACGTTTCACGACATGCACTTGGTCTTGTTTAGCACAACTGATACAAACTCTAAGCATTAAGGTTCAAGCGTACAATTAACGAGATAGTATATTTTGCAAAAGATTAATACAAATTTATTGGTCAGTAAGGTCCATCCTTTCAATTAAAATTTTCGAAAATGAAATCACCTTTTACAATTCTTACGGTAAAATTGAGGCTGTCGTGTTTTTTTTTTTTTTTTACATTTCAAAGCTTGAATTTATTTTAAAAATTTTTATCGATCAAAGGGAGGCTATCGTGTATATATTATTTTAAATCTTAAGATTGCAACAGTTATTCCCCCTTTAACTGTGTATTTTTTTTTTTTTAAAAAGTTAAATTTCTCTGTGCAGGTTCTTTCCCTTTGACTGTAAAATAATTTTCTTCACGTACTCTTTTTTTCCTCGGTTATCTCTCTTTGCACATAGTTTTTAAAAATAATCATAAATATACATTTATAGATTATAAATGAACCCCAATTTAAATCAAGGGTAAGGGGCGCAAATTTATTGCCATTATATTTTGGTTTTTATTTTACTACCTGATATTTTGTCATTAATAAATTAATAGTTGAAACTTTGCATTACTAAAAATTGGAATCCGATTCTTTTTTTAAATATCTTCTCCTCATAGAATAACCATGTCAAGAATTGCTATTTTTCTCATTTGTTCAATGACTGCTAGTATTAGTTACTCAACTGTAATTTTTAGTAATATTCCAAAAGTAAACAGTGAGTTTATGTTGTTTGTCAAGGTTTATTTCCTTATCCCTGATCTTAAACAAGATCTTAATTTTCACAGCTGGACTTAGCAGCAGGAATGAACTTAACACACTCCTTACTCCATTAGAAAACTTTTCATGAATGAATTAACGCACGAGGTCACCAAAAACAGATTTTTTTAAAGTGGATTGTCTACAATAAAAATTTATTACCACCGAGTTTAAATTCATAAGATTTTGGTATAGAACCACTACTCAGTATTTTTTTCCGGGGTTTGGATAGGATCTTAGCATGTATATACATATAATTATGAATATATATGTGTGTTTATAAATTTATTTATTTATATATATATATATATATATAAGTAGCTTAACTTAAAAGCTTGTGAATTATTAACAATCTAAATGCTCCTTTCCATTTTTTTCTTCTTAATTTAGTCTAGACCGATTACATTAATTGATTAGTGAATGCAGTATCAAGTTTTTGAATGCACATAACCCTTAATGTAAAAAATAAAATAGTACCAATAAAACAGTTATTAAAATGAAGGAAAAAAGTTCAAGTCTCATTTTTCCATAAGACCAACAAATTTTTGATTGTTACAACAACCAACATACCACAACAATTTAGAACAAAGTAAATGAAACAAATTGATTAATCTAATTATTTTATTATATTCAATAATTCAGGAGAAATTTGTTAAATTTGGGTCAGTTATAAATAAATGGTTTACATGTTAAAATGTTAACTGAGATTTTGTTTCAACTATCCCAACGTGTGAAGAGTATTTTTTAAAATTCAGGATCACTTATGTTGAAATACAGAAATTTTGAGAAAATATGGGATGGTAAAAATAGAATGTGTTAGTGTAAGTATATATACAGCAGAAACAATTTATTATTTTAGAATATTTTGTAACTCTTTATGTCTTAAAAATAACTGGAACAATATCTTGCATTTTCTTTGTACACATCCATTACAACAAATAAATTTGATTTTTTTACCAATGTTTTAAATGACTGCCAAATCAGGAGTTACTGAACCAGTTAAGTAATATAGAAATTTGGGTTATTGAATAAATTGTATAATACATATTATCAGGCTGTTTACTTGAGATTTGTGCTCATGAAATAACAAGAAGCAAGATGTGAAAATATCCCACACAGCACAGCAACGTCTAAATTGACATCATGTCAGAGTTTTTTCAGATGTTCTCAAACCTAGAAGAATAGGGACAAAGCCAGACATTAATTTACAGCCATGAAATGGTTTATGATAAATATAAATTAAAATATTAAAGTTTGTTTTCATGTAGGAATCAATGTTTAGATTTTTAAATAATGTGTTTAATTTTTTTAAAGCTGTAGAGAATTAGTAAAAAAATTGAAACTAACATCTAATGGATAGGAGTCAGTTATTCACTGGATCTAACAGTGATTATTGATGGGTCATCCATTGGATCTAAAACAGTGGTTGTTGATGGGTGATCCATTATTGCAGCTGCCTATGGTTGTTAATCTATAGTTGTGGCTAGAAATAGAAAATTTTTAAAAATCAAATTTATTGATATTAATACAATTTTATAAAAATATAACAAATAAATATTTTGTTGAAATTATAATCTAATCAAGTTTTAAAATTTGGTATCATCAAAACTGACCTAACATGACCCATTCTTGTCTATTACCAAGCCAAGAACCCACTTCAGATATAGATATCTGCTGACCAAGCCAAGAGATCACTTCAGACACAGATATCAGCTAACATGTAGCATTCCATTCCCTTCCAAGAATAACTGTTGCAAGAAAAAAAAAGATAGAATATATTGTTTATGGAAAATAATTACTATATTTGAAAACTTGTTAAAATGTTTGGTCAAGCTAATTGGCAGTTAGTGTGGTGGTCAAGCTAATTGGCAGTTAGTGTGGTGGTCAAGCTAGTGGTCAGTTAGTGTGGTGTTCTTCCAAACCAAATAATAATAACAAAGGATGTTTTACCTTCGTCCCAATAATTTGTAACAAAATAAATTAACAAATAACAATTTGAAATAAGTTGATAATCCTTAAATTGGCTAAATGTAAGCACCCCACGGTATATGAATGAATAGCACACCTAACCAGTCAAAACCTGGCACGGTTCAATAGTGAGATAATATAAAATCACCCATATCACTTACTATGATGGTAATCTTGTCAGGATGGTGATCTTGACATGATGGTGAACTTGACACATCTAGACAAGACTCCACTTCAAGACTTATATTCTGTAGTGACATCTTAACATGAATTTCAAATGCCTTCTGAAAGAAACTGTATTCCTGTAGAGACCACCCAAAAATAATAAATATATTTACAAAGATAAAGTTGAAAGAAGATAAAGACTTTTACAGTGCACAGTGTTTTGGCACACATCTATATTAGTTTCTAAAACCATTGAATTTTCTAAATTGCTTTTATCTTGCTACAATACATTTTGCAGTTGAATAAAGACACCATAGCAATATTTTGTGTGCAATGAAGAAAAGAAAGCATTTGAAGTATCCTTCTCGTAGATGAGATGCCATTCAAGTCCAAGGTTAATGAGTCCCATCCGTTGTGCTGATGATGTTTTTGCTTGACTGGGGTTTGAACCATGAACTTGAGATTGGCTCAGTTTAGACCACTTGGCCATCCATTGTTGCACTTTATGGTCACAGATTCCAGGGGTGAAATTAAGCTAGGGCCAAAAGTAGACTCCACTTGCTTCAAACGAAAATAAATTCAGTTTATGAAGTTGGGGGGGGGAGGTGGGGTGCCGGAGTCCTTATGCCTAATTTCAGTGCTGATACCATCAGTGATACCATCAATGATACCATCGGTGATACCATCAGTGATACCATTAAGTGATAGATGCAATGTTTCCGTTATAAACCAAACGTCTAAATTACCCCACTCCCCCCCCCCAACCCACTCCCACACAATCACCTCAGAAAATATGTAAAAATCCCAGGCCTTGTGGATTTCGTCCCTTCAAAGTCAACACCATCGTCACACTGTGACAGATCTACACCGTCGTCATACTGTGACAGGTCTACACCGTCGTCACACTGTGACAGATCTACACCATCGTCACACTGTGACAGATCTACACCATCGTCACACTGTGACAGGTCTACACCGTCGTCAGACTGTGACTGACGTATGCCAGCAAAAAAAAAAAAAATTATCTATATATCATATTAATAAGTGAATTAACCCTTGTAAATGGCCAATCATCCAGTACAAAATAATGCATGGCTAACCTATTTATAAGTTAAGACTAAGACAATCAGTAAATGTTCTTTCTTTTCTTCATTGCACATCATAACAGGTAAAAATCTGAAAGATAAAGATACAGTGCGTTCCACAGACCTAGATTTTACCACAGATACTTCAAATATTTGTTAAATGTATTATTATTGAACCAACAGTTACTTGTATCTCTACAGGTGGAGTAAAAAGGGTGGTCGGGAACTAACCCGTTCAATCATGCACACCAACTAAATAATCTTTGAGTTTGTTCCCTGGGACTTATAATAACAACTAGACTCAGGTTCTGCCTGAGTTTGTTCCCTAGGACTTACAAATGGAACTAAACTCAGGTTGTGCTGGAGTTTGTTCCCTAGAACTTACAAATGGAACTAGACTCAGGTTGTGCTTGAGTTTGTTCCCTGGGGCTTAGACTTGGAACTAGACTCAGGTTGTGCTTGAGTTTGTTCCCTGGGACTTAAACTAGGAACTAGACTCAGGTTGTGCTTGAGTTTGTTCCCTGGGACTTACACTAGGAACTAGACTCAGGTTGTGCTTGAGTTTGTTCCCTGGAACTTACACTAGGAACTAGACTCAGGTTGTGCTTGAGTTTGTTCCCTGGAACTTACACTAGGAACTAGACTCAGGTTGTGCTTGAGTTTGTTCCCTGGAACTTACACTAGGAACTAGACTCAGGTTGTGCTTGAGTTTGTTCCGTGGGACTTACACTAGGAACTAGACTCAGGTTGTGCTTGAGTTTGTTCCCTGGGACTTACACTAGGAACTAGACTCAGGTTGTGCTTGAGTTTGTTCCCTGGGACTTACACTAGGAACTAGACTCAGGTTGTGCTTGAGTTTGTTCCCTGGGACTTACACTAGGAACTAGACTCAGGTTGTGCTTGAGTTTGTTCCCTGGGACTTACACTAGGAACTAGACTCAGGTTGTGCTTGAGTTTGTTCCCTGGGACTTACACTAGGAACTAGACTCAGGTTGTGCTTGAGTTTGTTCCCTGGGACTTACACTAGGAACTAGACTCAGGTTGTGCTTGAGTTTGTTCCCTGGGACTTACACTAGGAACTAGACTCAGGTTGTGCTTGAGTTTGTTCCCTGGAACTTACACTAGGAACTAGACTCAGGTTGTGCTTGAGTTTGTTCCCTGGGACTTACACTAGGAACTAGACTCAGGTTGTGCTTGAGTTTGTTCCCTGGGACTTACACTAGGAACTAGACTCAGGTTGTGCTTGAGTTTGTTCCCTGGGACTTACACTAGGAACTAGACTCAGGTTGTGCTTGAGTTTGTTCCGTGGGACTTACACTAGGAACTAGACTCAGGTTGTGCTTGAGTTTGTTCCCTGGGACTTACAATAGGAACTAGACTCAGGTTGTGCTTGAGTTTGTTCCCTGGAACTTACACTAGGAACTAGACTCAGGTTGTGCAGCTGAAGCACAGTGAGAAAGCTGAGACTAACCATTAAATCCGTAAAAGAGCCATCCATAAATGACAATGCGCAAATTTTGGAATTTTTTACCGCCACCTCCTCCATTGTCAAAAATCATCTTAACAGAGTTAGACCACCTCTCAAACATAAACCTCTGCACCCCACCCTTAAAAAAAAATCCCTCTGTCCACTACTTTACAAAACCTTCAAAATAATCACCCCCCCCCCCCCCCCCATGGATTAATGGATATCAAATTACTACATTTACTAAGATCACCCTCCCCGCCTTAGAACATTTGATAAGATCACACACCCCCCCCCCCACCTTAGACTTAAAACATTTACTAAGACTAATATACCCCTCCTTGCCTTACAATGTTTTATTAAGATCAACTCCCCCCCTCCCCACTTCCCTTCCCAGTGAAACATTCTTCATATAGCTGTCATAATTCTGTAAGTCCTGTCTCCATATAGCTGTCATAATTCTGTAAGTCCTGTCTCCATATAGCAGTCATAATTCTGTAAGTCCTGTCTCCATATAGCAGTCATAATTCTGTAAGTCCTGTCTCCATATAGCTGTCATAATTCTGTAAGTCCTGTCTCCATATAGCTGTCATAATTCTGTAAGTCCTGTCTCCATATAGCTGTCATAATTCTGTAAGTCCTGTCTCCATATAGCAGTCATAATTCTGTAAGTCCTGTCTCCATATAGCTGTCATAATTCTGTAAGTCCTGTCTCCATATAGCTGTCATAATTCTGTAAGTCCTGTCTCCATATAGCTGTCATAATTCTGTAAGTCCTGTCTCCATATAGCTGTCATAATTCTGTAAGTCCTGTCTCCATATAGCTGTCATAATTCTGTAAGTCCTGTCTCCATATAGCTGTCATAATTCTGTAAGTCCTGTCTCCATATAGCTGTCATAATTCTGTAAGTCCTGTCTCCATATAGCTGTCATAATTCTGTAAGTCCTGTCTCCATATAGCTGTCATAATTCTGTAAGTCCTGTCTCCATATAGCTGTCATAATTCTGTAAGTCCTGTCTCCATATAGCTGTCATAATTCTGTAAGTCCTGTCTCCATATAGCTGTCATAATTCTGTAAGTCTTGTCTCCAAATAGCAGTCATAATTCTGTAAGTCCTGTCTCCATATAGCTGTCATAATTCTGTAAGTCCTGTCTCCATATAGCTGTCATAATTCTGTAAGTCCTGTCTCCATATCATCATCATGTCCCTTAGTCTTTGGACCGTTGGGGCGCCACAGATGACATGAAAACTATTCTTCTCCATTCCTCTCTGTCTTCTGCACTACGCATAGCATCGCCTAGTTTTAATCCATATAGCAGTCATAATTCTATAAGTCCTGTCTCCATATAGCTGTCATAATTCTGTAAGTCCTGTCTCCATATAGCTGTCATAATTCTGTAAGTCCTGTCTCCATATTTCGACATACATTCTCATGACTGTCGAAGTCACTACATCCTTATTCCCCCCCCCCCCACCCTTTTCCAAATCCCTGAGGTCCTGTAACTTGATCAGATGCCATTTCTCTACCTTGCCCACCTGTATTATTTCTCACAGTGATCTTATTTTGTCCTTTTAAAAATTTTTTTATAAAAGAATAATATTAAAAATATCTGTAATTTACTATTTAGTGGATTTTTTTCAAGACTGTTCCACTTGTAATGTGACCACCTATGGCTTAAGCCCTTCCCCTCCCCACACATTGTCACAAAAATGTGACCCCCCCCCCCGCCTCGTGTCAGATGTTATTTATGGATGATCCCAAAGGTTGCAGGCTGCCAAGAGTTAAAAGTTAAAGGTAAGGCCTACCCACAATCACCAAACTCCTTAATACTAACACTAAGACACAAGTAATCCAAACAATCCAACTGATCAATAACGGCACAAGGAGACGATTGTTTACATTATAAACCAGCTTGGCACGGGAGACCATCATCAGATTCCAAAATGGCGGCATTTGGTCAAAATAAAAAAATACACGTGACTTTTAAAATAGAATCATCAACCAATCCTAGGCCAACAAATTAAACAAAGACATTATGACAACCAATCCTAGGCCAACAAATTAAACAAAGACATTATGACAACCAATCCTAGGCCAACAAATTAAACAAAGACATTATGACAACCAATCCTAGGCCAACAAATTAAACAAAGACATTATGACAACCAATCCTAGGCCAACAAATTAAACAAAGACATTATGACAACCAATCCTAGGCCAACAAATTAAACAAAGACATTATGACAACCAATCCTAGGCCAACAAATTAAACAAAGACATTATGACAACCAATCCTAGGCCAACAAATTAAACAAAGACATTATGACAACCAATCCTAGGCCAACAAATTAAACAAAGACATTATGACAACAAAGTAGTCAATAAATAAAGTAACTTCCCCTGTGAAATTTAAATATAATAATTTTGCATTTTTAATTAACTTGTTAGTTGCATTGTTACTAACTGAATTCACAGAGCTTGTTACAGTAAAGTCCCTAAAGAGAATGACATCGGAGAACTTTCTTTCCTTTTTATAATGGGGTGGCATTTTTGAATAACTGCGGAATATGTCTTATGGAAGGGGGCGGCCAAATGTGTGACCCCATCTATACATACACAGTTAAAGTAAAATAATAATAGGATATTTGTCACTTGAAGAAACTCATCATAAATACTGACATTCAGTGTTCTTTTCAGTGGCTAACAAATTACTGACGTTATTTTGATTAGGGGAGGGGAAAAGAAATTAAGGGTGCATTTGGGGACAGTTCAGGTTTAGGGGGGGGGGGTCTTTTCTATCAGTGCACAAATTTGACATCATAGAACCAAGTGTTCTACATAATCCAAATTCATTTCATTGTGGTGTTCCCAGGGTATTGTGGTGCACCCAGGGTATTGTGGTGCACGCAGGGTATTGTGGTGCACGCAGGGTATTGTGGTGTTCCCAGGGTATTGTGGTGCACCCAGGGTATTGTGGTGTTCCCAGGGTATTGTGGTGCACCCAGGGTATTGTGGTGCACCCAGTGTATTGTGGTGTTTCCAGGGTATTGTGGTGTTCCCAGGGTATTGTGGTCACCCAGGGTATTGTGGTGCACCCAGTGTATTGTGGTGCACCCAGGGTATTGTGGTGCACCCAGGGTATTGTGGTGTTCCTAGGGTATTGTGGTGTTCCCAGGGTATTGTGGTGTTCCCAGGGTATTGTGGTGTTCCCAGGGTATTGTGGTGTTCCCAGGGTATTGTGGTGCACCCAGAGTATTCTTTAGGACACAGATTAGTTTCACCCCGTACTGTCACAGTGATCGGCCTAGGGGATGGGACAGCAGAAATGGATGGCTCCTGAGTGAAAGCAAGGGGAGTGGTCTGGAGGGAGGGGGGCTTATAGAGTCTTCCCAGAAATATTTTGATACACTCAAAATGCAGGGATTTCAGTGCATACCTCATTTAGTTTTGCATCACTCCACATTAATCACCCCACACTAATCGTAAATCAAAAGAATTAGTTGTGTTTATACAAATACTGTATTGTACGTTATTACTAAATATTAATTTTGACTTATAAATTTTAATGAAAATAATTTTTTTTTTCGTTACCTACTTCATTAAAAAATTAATTATTTTTTAAATATTTCCATACATTAAAGTGGCAATCACAAAAAGCAAGTATAGTAATTACCATTCCTAAATATTACCAAATGTTACCTGACAGTGATACATGAAGAGAATGTTGATTCCAGGAATAAAGAAACCACATAGTGTCTTCTGACCGTCATGTTGATTCCAGCAATAAAGAAGCCACATAGTGTCTTCTGACCGTCATGTTGATTCCAGGAATGAAGAAACCACATAGTGTCTTCTGACCGTCATGTTTATTCCAGCAATAAAGAAGCCACATAGTGTCTTCTGACCGTCATGTTGATTCCAGGAATGAAGAAACCACATAGTGTCTTCTGACCGTCATGTTGATTCCAGCAATAAAGAAGCCACATAGTGCCTTCTGACCGTCATGTTGATTCCAGGAATGAAGAAACCACATAGTGTCTTCTGACCGTCATGTTGATTCCAGCAATAAAGAAGCCACATAGTGTCTTCTGACCGTCATGTTGATTCCAGCAATAAAGAAACCACATAGTGTCTTCTGACCGTCATGTTGATTCCAGCAATAAAGAAGCCACATAGTGTCTTCTGACCGTCATGTTGATTCCAGGAATGAAGAAACCACATAGTGTCTTCTGACCGTCATGTTGATTCCAGGAATGAAGAAACCACATAGTGTCTTCTGACCGTCATGTTGATTCCAGGAATGAAGAAACCACATAGTGTCTTCTGACCATCATGTTGATTCCAGCAATAAAGAAACCACATAGTGTCTTCTGACCGTCATGTTGATTCCAGGAATAAAGAAGCCACATAGTGTCTTCTGACCGTCATGTTGATTCCAGGAATAAAGAAACCACATAGTGTCTTCTGACCGTCATGTTGATTCCAGGAATGAAGAAACCACATAGTGTCTTCTGACCGTCATGTTGATTCCAGGAATAAAGAAACCACATAGTGTCTTCTGACCGTCATGTTGATTCCAGCAATAAAGAAACCACATAGTGTCTTCTGACCGTCATGTTGATTCCAGGAATAAAGAAGCCACATAGTGTCTTCTGACCGTCATGTTGATTCCAGGAATAAAGAAACCACATAGTGTCTTCTGACCGTCATGTTGATTCCAGCAATAAAGAAGCCACATAGTGTCTTCTGACCGTCATGTTGATTCCAGGAATGAAGAAACCACATAGTGTCTTCTGACCGTCATGTTTATTCCAGCAATAAAGAAGCAACATAGTGTCTTCTGACCGTCATGTTGATTCCAGGAATGAAGAAACCACATAGTGTCTTCTGACCGTCATGTTGATTCCAGCAATAAAGAAGCCACATAGTGTCTTCTGACCGTCATGTTGATTCCAGGAATGAAGAAACCACATAGTGTCTTCTGACCGTCATGTTGATTCCAGCAATAAAGAAGCCACATAGTGTCTTCTGACCGTCATGTTGATTCCAGCAATAAAGAAACCACATAGTGTCTTCTGACCGTCATGTTGATTCCAGCAATAAAGAAGCCACATAGTGTCTTCTGACCGTCATGTTGATTCCAGGAATGAAGAAACCACATAGTGTCTTCTGACCGTCATGTTGCACACGCCTGACTGAGCTTTGTAATAGCTGTTTATGGGAAAACTTCAGATATAGCAGAGGATCAATATTCTTCTTTGGAGTGTTGAAAACATTGTAGACTGATTGCACTTCACAAGCATTTGTAATGGGAAGGTTTCAGGTGTGCGCAAAAACAATGGACATAGGTTTGTATCTGTGATTTTACATGTGTTTAAACACCACTGAACACCACTGAACACCACTGAACACCACTGAACTTCCCATTCATGGAGGCAGCACAATTAAAATACTATCCTCGCATTTTGCTAAAGTTTATGCCACAAGTTCTTCAAGAATTTGTTTGTGATTCCATCTCCTGTAGCATCCTAGAGGCGTTCTTCAAGAATTTGTTTTGTGATTCCATCTCCTGTAGCATCCTGGAGGCGTTCTTCAAGAATTTGTTTTGTGATTCCATCTCCTGTAGCATCCTAGAGGCATTCTTAAAGAATTTGTTTAGTGATTCCATCTCCTGTAGCATCCTGGAGGCGTTCTTCAAGAATTTGTTTTGTGATTCCATCTCCTGTAGCATCCTAGAGGCATTCTTCAAGAATTTGTTTGTGATTCCATCTCCTGTAGCATCCTGTAGGCGTTCTTCAAGAATTTGTTTGTGATTCCATCTCCTGTAGCATCCTGGAGGCGTTCTTCAAGAATTTGTTTGTGATTCCATCTCCTGTAGCTTCCTAGAGGTGTTCTTCAAGAATTTGTTTTGTGATTCAATCTCCTGTAGCATCCTGGAGGCGTTCTTCAAGAATTTGTTTTGTGATTCCATCTCCTGTAGCATCCTAGAGGCGTTCTTCAAGAATTTGTTTGTGATTCCATCTCCTGTAGCATCCTGTAGGCGTTCTTCAAGAATTTGTTTGTGATTCCATCTCCTGTAGCATCCTGGAGGCGTTCTTCAAGAATTTGTTTGTGATTCCATCTCCTGTAGCATCCTAGAGGTGTTCTTCAAGAATTTGTTTGTGATTCCATCTCCTGTAGCATCCTGGAGGCGTTCTTCAAGAATTTGTTTTGTGATTCCATCTCCTGTAGCATCCTGGAGGCGTTCTTCAAGAATTTGTTTTGTGATTCCATCTCCTGTAGCATCCTGGAGGCGTTCTTCAAGAATTTGTTTTGTGATTCCATCTCCTGTAGCATCCTGGAGGCGTTCTTCAAGAATTTGTTTTGTTATTCCATCTCCTGTAGCATCCTAGAGGCGTTCTTCAAGAATTTGTTTGTGATTCCATCTCCTGTAGCATCCTGGAGGCGTTCTTCAAGAATTTGTTTGTGATTCCATCTCCTGTAGCATCCTAGAGGCGTTCTTCAAGAATTTGTTTTGTGATTCCATCTCCTGTAGCATCCTAGAGGCGTTCTTCAAGAATTTGTTTGTGATTCCATCTCCTGTAGCATCCTGGAGGCGTTCTTCAAGAATTTGTTTGTGATTCCATCTCCTGTAGCATCCTGGAGGCGTTCTTCAAGAATTTGTTTTGTGATTCCATCTCCTGTAGCATCCTGGAGGCGTTCTTCAAGAATTTGTTTTGTGATTCCATCTCCTGTAGCATCCTAGAGGTGTTCTTCAAGAATTTGTTTGTGATTCCATCTCCTGTAGCATCCTAGAGGCGTTCTTCAAGAATTTGTTTGTGATTCCATCTCCTGTAGCATCCTAGAGGTGTTCTTCAAGAATTTGTTTGTGATTCCATCTCCTGTAGCATCCTGGAGGCGTTCTTTAAGAATTTGTTTGTGATTCCATCTCCTGTAGCATCCTAGAGGCGTTCTTCAAGAATTTGTTTTGTGATTCAATCTCCTGTAGCATCCTAGAGGCGTTCTTCAAGAATTTGTTTTGTGATTCCATCTCCTGTAGCATCCTGGAGGCGTTCTTCAAGAATTTGTTTTGTTATTCCATCTCCTGTAGCATCCTAGAGGCGTTCTTCAAGAATTTGTTTGTGATTCCATCTCCTGTAGCATCCTGGAGGCGTTCTTCAAGAATTTGTTTGTGATTCCATCTCCTGTAGCATCCTAGAGGCGTTCTTCAAGAATTTGTTTTGTGATTCCATCTCCTGTAGCATCCTAGAGGCGTTCTTCAAGAATTTGTTTGTGATTCCATCTCCTGTAGCATCCTGGAGGCGTTCTTCAAGAATTTGTTTGTGATTCCATCTCCTGTAGCATCCTGGAGGCGTTCTTCAAGAATTTGTTTTGTGATTCCATCTCCTGTAGCATCCTGGAGGCGTTCTTCAAGAATTTGTTTTGTGATTCCATCTCCTGTAGCATCCTAGAGGTGTTCTTCAAGAATTTGTTTGTGATTCCATCTCCTGTAGCATCCTAGAGGCGTTCTTCAAGAATTTGTTTGTGATTCCATCTCCTGTAGCATCCTAGAGGTGTTCTTCAAGAATTTGTTTGTGATTCCATCTCCTGTAGCATCCTGGAGGCGTTCTTCAAGAATTTGTTTGTGATTCCATCTCCTGTAGCATCCTAGAGGCGTTCTTCAAGAATTTGTTTTGTGATTCCATCTCCTGTAGCATCCTAGAGGCGATCTTCAAGAATTTGTTTGTGATTCCATCTCCTGTAGCATCCTGGAGGCGTTCTTCAAGAATTTGTTTGTGATTCCATCTCCTGTAGCATCCTGGAGGCGTTCTTCAAGAATTTGTTTTGTGATTCCATCTCCTGTAGCATCCTGGAGGCGTTCTTCAAGAATTTGTTTTGTGATTCCACCTCCTGTAGCATCCTAGAGGTGTTCTTCAAGAATTTGTTTGTGATTCCATCTCCTGTAGCATCCTAGAGGCGTTCTTCAAGAATTTGTTTGTGATTACATCTCCTGTAGCATCCTAGAGGCGTTCTTCAAGAATTTGTTTTGTGATTCCATCTCCTGTAGCATCCTAGAGGTGTTCTTCAAGAATTTGTTTGTGATTCCATCTCCTGTAGCATCCTAGAGGCGTTCTTCAAGAATTTGTTTGTGATTCCATCTCCTGTAGCACCCTAGAGGCGTTCTTCAAGAATTTGTTTGTGATT
This sequence comes from Omphiscola glabra, assembly GCA_964017045.1. Taxonomy (NCBI): domain Eukaryota; kingdom Metazoa; phylum Mollusca; class Gastropoda; family Lymnaeidae; genus Omphiscola; species Omphiscola glabra. The sequence continues at coordinate 1,055,553 of OZ024808.1, forward strand.
CCATCTCCTGTAGCATCTTGGAGGCGTTCTTCAAGAATTTGTTTGTGATTCCATCTCCTGTAGCATCCTAGAGGCGTTCTTCAAGAATGTGTTTGTGATTCCATCTCCTGTAGCATCATAGAGGCGTTCTTCAAGAATTTGTTTGTGATTCCATCTCCTGTAGCATCCTAGAGGCGTTCTTCAAGAATTTGTTTGTGATTCCATCTCCTGTAGCATCCTGGAGGCGTTCTTCAAGAATTTGTTTGTGATTCCATCTCCTGTAGCATCCTGGAGGCGTTCTTCAAGAATTTGTTTTGTGATTCCATCTCCTGTAGCATCCTGGAGGCGTTCTTCAAGAATTTGTTTTGTGATTCCATCTCCTGTAGCATCCTGGAGGCGTTCTTCAAGAATTTGTTTTGTGATTCCATCTCCTGTAGCATCCTAGAGGTGTTCTTCAAGAATTTGTTTGTGATTCCATCTCCTGTAGCATCCTAGAGGCGTTCTTCAAGAATTTGTTTGTGATTCCATCTCCTGTAGCATCCTAGAGGCGTTCTTCAAGAATTTGTTTGTGATTCCATCTCCTGTAGCATCCTAGAGGCGTTCTTCAAGAATTTGTTTGTGATTCCATCTCCTGTAGCATCCTAGAGGCGTTCTTCAAGAATTTGTTTGTGATTCCATCTCCTGTAGCATCCTAGAGGCGTTCTTCAAGAATTTGTTTGTGATTCCATCTCCTGTAGCATCCTAGAGGCGTTCTTCAAGAATTTGTTTGTGATTCCATCTCCTGTAGCATCCTAGAGGCGTTCTTCAAGAATTTGTTTGTGATTCCATCTCCTGTAGCATCCTAGAGGCGTGGTGCCAATTGTGGCTAAGACTTCATGCACTACAGATGTTTTGTAAATAAGATAGCTTTTCAATTCCCAAAATATCCACTGTTTATTGGCCAAGATGGAAGAGAAATCTGGATCAAATAATGATGTTCAGGCTTCAATCATTTCTGTTTTTAATCACATGACCTCTGCAACCAGTGTCTCAAGAGCTGGACAGCAGCAAATTTTTAGTGTTGTTATCGACTCTACCTGGATATTGGTTATTCAAGTGTAATTGGTTCAGAAGAATGCGGGGGTCGGGGGGGGGGGGGGGGGGGGTTGTCTAATCACTGTTGTATATTTTGTGTCTTATTTAAATAAGACTCAAGGTCAAAGAAAATTTATCAAACCAAATATTAACATTTGTAAGTTATTTTTTTCTACCTGTGCTGTTTGACTTCAGAGATCTCCCTGTGTGTATGCTTCAATCAGAACTGTTGGAACAAGTGGCAGATCAAATGTCATGTGTCAGGATGTCACACCAGTGTGTCGTCTTTTGTGTACAGTTAAATAGCAATTTCTGGCAAACGCAGCGGGACAAATGTCACATTTGTAGGGTATTTCTCCAGTGTGCTTTCTCTGGTGTCTTCTTAAATGTGATTTTTGGGCAAATGAATTCAAACAAATGTCACATTTGTAAGGTTTCTCTCCGGTGTGCTTTCTTTTGTGCACAGTCAATTTGGAAAATTCACCAAAAGCAGCGGAACACATGTCACATTTGTAAGGCCTCTCTCCAGTGTGTCTTCTTTTGTGTACCGCTAAATTTGAACTACAGACAAATGCAGCAGAACAAATGTCACACACGTAGGGTTTCTTTCCAGTGTGTCTTCTTTTGTGTACATTAAACTTTGAATTGTCTGAAAATGCAGCAGAACAAATGCCACACACGTATGGTTTCTCCCCATTATGTATTTTTTTGTGTTCAATATTTTGATAACTACTGGCAAACGCAGCGGGACACACGTCACATTTGAAGGGTTTCTCGCCGGTGTGTTTTCTTTTATGAACAATTAAATGTGAACTTTGAGTATAGGCAGCTGGACAAAAGTCACATGCGTACGGTTTCTCTCCTGTATGTTGCCTCTTGTGTGCAGTTAAAAGAGAACTTCTAGAAAATGCGGCAGCACACGTGTCACATTTAAAGGGTTTCTCTCCGGTATGTTTCCTTTTGTGTACTGTTAAATTTGAACACTGAGCAAATGCGGCGGGACACATGTCACATTGGTATGATTTCTCACCGGTGTGTTTTCTTTTGTGTACTGTTAGCTTTGAGCTTTCAGGAAATTCAGCAGAACAGATGTCACACCTGTAGCCTTTCTTTCCGGCATGGTTCCTTTGGTGTTTGGTGAAAGTTCGAGCTTTACCAAAAGAAGTGAAACAAGCTTTACAATTATTGGAATTCATTTCATCATGTCGGATTTTGCGTAGCGGTATCACATTGTGCAAAGTGTCATGAAAAGCCGAATTACAAGCGCCACATTTATAAATTCTCATCACAGCATCCCGTCCTTTGGGTAAAGCTACGTGCGACTGTCCTGCTGCGTGACTGGGTGAGGAAATTATATTTTCATGATGTCCCTGATTTACGGCCTTCTTTGTCTCGTCACTGCAAGTTAAGAACAACTTCTCTTGACCACAAGTCAATTGGATCTTCTGTTAAGATATTATTGGAATCCATTTCAGCATTCAGCAAAGTTAAATTAGAACTTAATTCAAACTCCTCATTGGTCTCAGAACCTGCCTCCTGTTTAATAATAGCGCTGACAGAAATATCACCATCTAAATCTGGCCTTGAATTAAAATTATCGTCTACTTCTTCCTTTGTATAATTATGAACGTCCCTACTGGTATCTTTGACGTCACTACTGGTATCTTTGACGTTACTACTGGGTTTTTTTACGTTACTGCCAGTGTCTATTTCTGTTTTGGTGACAATGTCTCGTTCATTTTTAATTATGCTGGGAATACATTGAAAATCCTCACGTGTCTCCATCGCCTAGATCTTAAACTGTCAACCTTGACCTCAAACTGTCAACCTTGACCTCAAACTGTCAACCTTGACCTCAAACTGTCAACCTTGACCTCAAACTGTCTACCACGACCTCAAACTGTCAACCTTGACCTCCAACTTAAAAAACTGAACTGTTGATATCAAACTGTCAAAGCTGATCTATTTACATTAATTTTTCTCTGTCAGTAAATGTTTTTGTTTGGGCTTCTCTCTATTCTACAAACATATCTGAAAGATAAAAGAAAATTAATAAAAATTAAATCTGCAATGGAAAAAACTAATTTTTATCACACAGATTTTTTTTTACTGCGTTATAATATATATAAAAACATCTAAAGTATCCATTTAATTCTAAAAACGAATCCATGTAAATATGATTCGATTCGTAAAAACAAAAATACGGATTTTCAATTATTTTACGGAAATCGAATGAATTTAAATATGCTAAAAATAATATTAATATTTCAAAACCCGAAAACAATACAGACTTGAACATTGGTATAGAGATAAAAAAAACTCGTCCATCTCCCCTCTAGACAGCGACGAGGCCATAACATGCAGTTCCGGCTCATAAACACAAGAATTCATTACAAGAGTTCCTCATTCCTGCCAAAGACAATAAAGGACTGGAACAAGCTTCCAAAAGCAACAGTTGAGGCGACAACACTTGACACATTATTTTGCGTCTATTGCCTCCTGTCTTCCAACCCCCAGTTCATAATACCATTGCTGAGTTACCCTTGCAACAAGTGAAGTATCCCCTTCAAGACCATGCACAGTAACATCGTGAACCCCTCTAAAACATAGGAGCCAGAATAATCAATTCATTGATCGTGGGTCCTCAAAATTTAGAAGGAAGGAACACAGACTTGAACATTGGTATAGAGATAAACTAAAATAAAATTGTGAGCTATGAATTTTACAATGTTCTGTTTTAAAAAAAGTGTGGGACGCATGTTTACACAAAATTATACTATTATTTTCTCCAATTTAAAAATAAATTGGCATATTTTAAACAATATACAACAATAAGCATTGAAATATACTGGTATTATTAAAATAAAAGGTAATACATTGCGTGGTAAAACCGGAGTGTGACGTTATAATGTTTACTTTGTTTAGGGTCAAGAAAAAGTGAGGTAGAAACATAGGTGTTAAACAGCCGTGGGGCTTAATGACATAGGTGTTTAACAGCCGTGGGGCTTAATGACATAGGTGTTTAACAGCCGTGGGGCTTAATGACATAGGTGTTTAACAGCCGTGGGGCTTAATGACATAGGTGTTTAACAGCCGTGGGGCTTAATGACATAGGTGTTTAACAGCCGTGGGCTGCTTTCAGTAATGTTTATTAAAATATTTGTGTATAGGGGGGTGGGGGATGCGATTTTTAGATTCTGCCCCAGACAGCGCAAATTACACACCACAGTATAGATGGAAGCCCCAGACAGCGCAAATTACACACCACAGTATAGATGGAAGCCCCAGACAGCGCAAATTACACACCACAGTATAGATGAAAGCCCCAGACAGCGCAAATTACACACCACAGTATAGATGGAAGCCCCAGACAGCGCAAATTACACACCACAGTATAGATGGAAGCCCAAGACAGCACAAATTGCTACACAATATAGCTCAGCATATTTTATAAGTACAGTAATATCTCAGAGCTTAAATATCTTACACACCGGGAACTGGTACATAGGAAGTTTTAAAACTAATTAAATAATGTATTGAAACGTCTCCTAAAAACATGTTTCCAGTGGAGTAAAGACGATGTTTACATTTTGATGCGGCTGACTATTTAAAAATCCGATGATACTGCAGTCGTGACTTTGACGTTTTAATGGTTTTTTAAAAATATGTGTTATAGAGTGGGTTATAGAGTGGATTATAGAGTGGGTTATAGAGTGGGTTATAGAGTGGATTATAGAGTGGGTTATAGAGTGGGTTATAGAGTGGGTTATAGAGTGGGTTATAGAGTGGGTTATAGAGTGGGTTATAGAGTGGGTTATAGAGTGAGTTATAGAGTGGGTTATAGAGTGGGTTATAGAGTGGGTTATAGAGTGGGTTACAGAGTGGGTTATAAAGTGGGTTATAGAGTGGGTACATTTACAATAAATATACCTATCACGCAAAAAAAAAATTGGAAAATAGAGGATGCCATTTTCATTGCAACTAAGGACATCTAGGTTTTCCTAATTTTCAAAAGATGCAGTTCAAGGACAAGGCCAAAGTTTGGGCACATATTTATGGGGACATACAATAAGTTTATATTAAACATGCATTGTAAATATTTCTTGAAAATGAAAATACATATTAAATGCGAAAGAAAGAGAGTTATTTTTATGTAGAAAAATATCTCAAAAGCCGATCATTTTAAACACACGAAAATTGAATCTTAAAAGTAGAGACATATTTTTTCCCTCTTTAGTTCAAGTTCAAGGGCGCGAACAAATATGGGTTAAAAATATTTTTTCAAAACATGAAAATATATTTTTGTTTTCATTTTGCAAAAATAAAGTTCATAGAAAGGTGGGTGTACATTTTTATGAGATTAATATTTTTGCTGGCATCCGTCCTTCTAGGATTTTAAGCTGGTTCCCAACAGCAAATTGCCTCACTAAACGCCGCTGGATAACCCAAGGAAACATCATGTGGATGATACAGCATGGCACCAGTGGCGTCGCAAGAGTTGTCGGAATGTTTCATTGTATCCATGTTATCCGCCTTCAGGACTCCATCTCCAGCTTTGAACTCAAGAGTTACCTTCTCTTAGATGAGTTGCCGCCCAAGGTTAATGAGTCCCATCCACCCGGGGTGCTGGTGGTGTATTTGCTTGACTGGGCTTTGGTGGGGAATGAGATTTGCTCAATTTAGACCACTCAGCCACCCAGCACCCAAGGCTGTTACAGACGTGAAAATAAGTTCAGATATTCTTCAATTCTTATGAATTCTGTGTTTTTCTATTGTCCAATAATGTAGTAGAGAAGCTTTGGTTAATCCTTTAATGAGGTATCCAATATATCAAAGTCTGTTAAAGATATTTAAAATGGTATTTAAATTTGTTGTTGTAAATTAAAGGACGTGTTTTTTTTTTTTGTTTTTTTTTTGTCAATTCAGGGTCCTGAAAATGAGTAAGGTAGGCATACATTATTTTGCTGATAAATATTTCTCAAAATAAAACGATGTAAGAAATGTAAACATCAATGATGTTAGAAATGTAAACATCAATGATGTAAGAAATGTAAACATCAATGATGTAAGAAATGTAAACATCAATGATGTAAGAAATGTAAACATCAATGATGTTAGAAATGTAAACATCAAGACATCAATACTTCTTTTTAAAACAAAGAAAGTCTGATTAATTACATCCTAAATATACATTTCAAGGGCCTGGGATATTTGCATAATTTTATTTTTAGCTATATACATACAAAATGACTTATGACTTCGGAAAAAGCAGTTATAAAGTAGCATAAATGACCTTCCTTTATTATCCTGGTAAAGTCAGGTCATATCTTTCCAGTTAATGATATGGATTATTCCTTCACTGTTTACATTATTAATTTTTTCACATGACAGTAGAATCAGTAAAAAAAGCATTGTTTTAAACAAAAAATATATAACTTCACAGTTTAAAGCATTAGAGGATCTTAAAAGCAAAAGATATTTTTAGTTATTACATCCTTACATCCAAGTGAATTTTTTTCTAAATACTAAGCATTGCAACTTAAATTTATTAAAACCAAATCTGTGTGTCACAAATTGTGAGTCTTTAAATCAAGTGTCAATAAAAATTATTTTTAAACGATACGGTAATTTAAGACATGATTATAAATATGTTTTACGTCTGCATTTTACAGTGTTGAGATTTATTAATTATAATTATCTAAAACTGGCTTGTTTCATTTCTATGCAGTATGTGTCATCTCCCATTGGTTACTGTGAGAGATTTGTGGTAATTGCACAGTTCAAAGAATGTAGATAGATGTGGTAATTGCATAGTTCAAAGAATGGAGTCAGATGTGGTAATTGCATAGTTCAAAGAATGAAGATAGATGTGTTAATTACATAGTTTGAAGAATGAAGATAGATGCTGTAATTGCACGGTCCAAAGAATGAAGTTAGATGTGGTATTTGCATAGTTCGAAGAATGAAGATAGATGTGGAAACAAAGCTATTGAACTTGGTAATATCAGGTTCGTAACAAACGGCACCCCAATAATTTAATAGACACCCCAAAAAAAAATGCAGTGCTTAGTTTACTCTCTTCAATTTCTTTTATTTGGGGCCTACATCTTTCTTAGGACCTGGGGCCTACATCTTTCTTAGGACCTGGGGCCTATATCTTTCTTAAGACCTGGGGCCTAAATCTTTCTTGAGACCTGGGTCCTATATCTTTCTTTATTTTAAGCAAAATTGGTCAAATTTGATTATTACTGAAGCTTTAAAATAAATAACTAAACCATTGTTATCTAAATAAAGTAATTAAACAAGTTTAATGCTATTATAGATAAGTCATAATGGCTTAAGGCCCCTTGATTTTAAAAGGAAATTTGTGTTTCAGTGTATTAGGATTAGTTAGAGTGTTATGAATTTTTTTTATTAATATACATTCTTTTATAGGAAATAAAAAGTGTCTACCCAAATGCATGCCCACTTAACAAACACACACATTTCATTGATATAATATTATAGATCAACGGCTAAACTGCTGCTCAGGGCAGTTGCCTTATTCACACTGCCCTAGTTGATATAATATTATAGATCAACGGCTAAACTGCTGCTCAGGGCAGTTGCCTTATTCACACTGCCCTAGTTGAGCCACCAAGGCTACCACCTGGTATCAACACATGTTACTCAATTTACTCCCTGTAACATAGTGTATCCTAAATTATGGCATATAAATATATGTTATCATATCAGTTATTTTTTAAATGAGTCTAATGTGTCAAATGTAAGAGTTTATGTTTGTCAACATTGATTGCCTGTCTGTGGTTTCTTTTAAGAGAACAAAAACTTACACAGAGCATTATTATTATGTGGTATTATGGGTAAAACTTGTATCCGTTTTTAGAATAACATAGGTCTACATGACAAATTTAATAAATGTCAACAAAGATATGTACAAACAAACTCAGTTCAAGTCAAGATGGGGGTATGGGTTTTGACAAGAGTAGTCTCACCCTAAGCGCAGTGACATCACTTTGGGGAATCCAAAACAATGGGCAATGTGAATGAACCTGAACTATGCGCTCGATAACTTTCCAGCATTTGTTCCCCGAGTAACTGGGGAGCCTCCATGACCTATAGACGTATATAATTTATTAATATACTGTGGAAGACATCACTAGATGAATCCTAACCCTCATTATATTATAGGGTCCCAGTTGATTATTAATTAAGTTAAAGTTAAAGCCATTAACCTAATACTAATGTCCTTGTGATTATTTCATTATTGGCATTTTACTAAATTATTTACAAATATTATTTTTAGTATAGGTTTTTTTAAACAATCGAATGACAAAATAATTGAAAACTTCACTTCTATCACTAGTCATAATAATAGTTGGACTGCATTCAATTTGTGTAAATGAAATAGCAGAACAAGGTATGTTAAGCTTGAATTAATAGACGGGACAATAAGATTTGGAAGTTTCGGCTTAGCGCCTTTTTCATCAAACAAAACATATAGAAGACAAGTAACAGAGCACAGTAAAAAACTTTATAGAGGGTTCCTTTGTTGTTGCCGGAACTTATATGGACTATAAGTTTTTAAACTTACTTCTTCATGCAGTTGAACTAAAATATACTACCACAAATGACATCCAAATAGCCATTTAGTATAAAAGAACCAGGGTTTGAATAGCCGTCCATTCAATTATGTTTCATTTGATACCAAATTTTGTCTTACTAATCCATCAATAGTATTGTAAATATTTTTTAGCCATTTTTTAATAAACCCAAACTCTCCCTCTTGCTGGGTCTGAATCCCGTCCCGGGTCTGAATAGCCGCAGCCAATATTAATAGTATTAAATTAAATAATTTTGATGTGTGGAAATGACATTTTTTAATGTCAATGTCAACTTACTTACTGATTAGAAGTGTAGACGTTAGACACCTACTTTATCTAAGACTTAGTGACTTAGACAAGACAATTAAATTAATATCAAAGAAGTTAAGAGGAAGACTAGTTCAAGTTTAAGTCACCAATAAAAAATTATATAAATGTCTGCAGTATTTTTATTTAAATTTTTTAGACATTCTTCATTCTGATACAGTTCACTTTATTTTAAAGGATGTTGACAATGGCCAGAATTGCGCAGACCACAACAGCACTAAAGAGGCTCAAGAAAATATGAAACGACAAAAATATAGCTCCCAGCACCAAAATCAGGCTGATGCGCTCATTAATCCTCTCCATTTTCTTACAGGCGTGTGAGTCTTGGACATTAACAGCAGAAATTGAAAAGAAAATAAAGGCGATGGAGATGAGATGTTTCAGAGGCATTCTTGGCATCTGCTATAGAGACTATATCACCAATGAACAAGTAAAAGAAAGGATTCGTCAAGCAACTGGGCAGTATGATGACCTCCTGGCGTCTGTAAAAAAGCGCAAACTTGAATGGTATGGCCACGTGACCAGAAAACAAGGGCTCACCAAAGAAATCTTGCAGGGCACAACTAGAGGAGGAAGAAGAAGAGGAAGACAGAGAAAAAGATGGGAAGATAACATCAAAGAATGGACAGGATTACAACTAGGCGATGCTATGCATAGGGCAGGAGACTGAGAGGAATGGAGAAGAATAGTTTTTATGTCATCTGTGGCGCCCCAACGGTCGAAAGACTATGGGACATGATGATGATGATGATGATGACAATGTTAGGATAAGAAGGCAGAGTAGCTAGCAGTGGCAGTTTAAAGGATGTTAAGCAGAGTAGCTAGCAGTGGTAGTTTAAAGGATGTTGACAATTTTAGGATAAGAAGGCTGAGTAGCTAGCAGTGGTAAGCCCTAGTAGTAGTGAGTGTGAGTTGAATAGTGACTGATACACTGTTACTGGTAGTAGGCACTTTGATGAAAATTTCAAAACATTTTTAAAAATATAAAAACACTAAAGCTGTATAGAGCCAAGAAAATGATTTACAAAATCACCAAGATCAACTTTCTAGCTATGAATTTTTTAGTAAGGACCTCAAAACCACTTTTTCCCTATGCCTATGGGATTTTCCTCCACATTTCGTGCCCCTCATATTGCTATTGTTTTTATGCCAATAACTTTGTAATAAAATAAGACAAAAATATAATATTTACAGAGAACATAGTTAAATATGTTAAATATAGTTCTTCAAAATAAAGCCACAAAATACAAGTTTAGTTTTTGTTAATATTCCGCAAACAAAATATTTTTAATCTTGATAATTTTCCTTATTAAAATGTATAAAATATGCTGACTTGTAACTTATTTATATTTAATTTTTTATTTATGTTAAATGTCCCTAATTTAATAATTATAATAATATTATTTAGATATTATTTTCAAATTTTCTGTGGAATTGTTTAAAAAATAATACTGGGATTATTTGATTAATTTATCTAAAATTTACGATTATACTTTTTAATTTAACATTTTCTATATATGTATTTTAGTCCCAATGGAATATGACCAAAAAAAATAGTATGTCATTTATTTTAAGTTAGTAATCTTGTTTCAAAAATCAACTTGTATTGATAGAATCAACTTGGCGGTTGATAGAAAATAAAATAAGTTCTAGTCATTTGCTTGAAGTCGGTACAAGTTTTTATTATTGCTCTTTAGTAATATCTTACGTAATTCTTTGATTTCTGTGGCAGAAAGTGTGTTTTTTCTTGAAGAATATTGAGGATTATAAAATAAGTTTCTTGTGGAATATTGTGATTTGTGAGTGAATAGAGGATATTTCAATATCAAAGATAAATGAATATTTTGTTTACATTTTTATTTAATTTAAGCTTTAATAGGTCCTATAATAATAATAATAATAAGTTGAAATGGTACTAGGCCTATAGGATATACATATACAATGGTACCTTGAGAACCTTGCTCATACGTCAATTTGCTCGTATTTCAAAGCAATGTTCCCCATTGAAATTAATTGAAATGCCATTAATCCGTTCCAGCCCCCAAAATGCCACCCCAGTTGTTTTTGTTACGTGTTTTTGAATAAGAAAAATGTATTTATAAATGACAAATATTGTATAAAGTCTGTCACTCGCAAACCTCACTCATGTTTTTCAATGATTTCACATTTTTCAAAGATTTCACACTTTAATTCAATAGACATCATCTTCTTCTGAGCACTGACCATTCCACTCACTTTCTTTGGACCCAGGGTTATAAGAGAAATGTGATAAAGTACAGTAAATGCACAAAAAGCACAATACGCGAGCGCAATTTATCAAAGATGCTTCGACAGCGAGGCAAAAAAGCACACTGACTGAGACACTGGAAAATGTGAGACGCACGACTGGTGTGCAGCCGGCCAACCCTCTGACCCAGTTCCTCGTATCTCACATGTTTCTCTATTTCAAAGCAAAACAATGCTGGCTCAACTGCTCCTATCTCAAAAATCTCGTATGTTTGGGTACTCGTATGTCGAGGTACAACTGTGTGTGTATATATCTATATAAATATGAAGAGCTTATTTTCAAAACGCGGTATCCACCATTTTTAAAAAAATGAAAAAACCTAACCATTTTGTAGAGCAAACCAAGTTCATTTAGGACATGGTAAATTCTTTGTACTAAACACATTATATTCCTATTTTATTCGTGTCTAAAATGATTTAATCCTCTAAACGCTTTATTAATTTTTTGTAAAAAGTTGAATAATCTCAAAACCCTCAAAATGGATATACAGCATTTTGAAAATCAGCTCTTCATATATATATATACTATAATAATATTGTAATAATAATAAGGCTAGGGCTATTTACCCCACTCCCCCAATTAATATTTTTCACTCAACACATACATTTCCCTAAGGGCAGTTTTCAGGTACAGGTCGGTTTCCTTTGCACTTGTCGCAATGTTGTATACCTATTGTTTGCACCCACTGCCAGATGTCATACATTGGGGAGAAAGGACGCCGACTCTCTGACAGGTGTATTGAACACCTCCGTAATATTACGCAAGATAAAGTGTCCTGTCTCCAAACACTTCAATAAAGCCGACCCCAGGGCAAGGCAGACTTTTCAATATGTGCAATCATGGCTAGCACAAACACACCCAGCCGGGTGGATTTGGAGCACAAGCTTATCTTAACCTATGGCACATTGTCCCCACATGGTATGAATCTCATGTCTCCATTCACTGTTTGAACACGTTTATTTTAGTTAAATACAAAGATAAATAAGGAGGGTTTAAAAAATCACCAAAGAAATCATAACTCCACTTCTATGGGTTGATCCTACCGTGACGTCAGCAATCTATGCGTACTATATGTACTACGTGTCTGAGTGTTTTGATCATAATATCCTACATTGCCTTCACTGTGCCCCTATTACTATTACCGTTCTATTGTTGTTCATTTTTTAATTCTATTAACATTTTGCAATGGGTGTAACCTGTTGTATTAAAGTGTGCAGCAACAAAATGCAAAAGGGTAGTGGAATTTCCTTCCATCAAATACCCAAGGTTATAAATGGGAAAGGAAAAGAATTGCTGGAAATAACCGAACGCCGGCGCCATCTTTGCTTGAAAATATCAACCGAAAGACTGTTACAAATGAACTAGCTAAACCTTGGACTCGTGTCTGTTCTGCTCATTTTATTTCAGGTAAGCTTTCTTTATAAAACATCGATTTAATGAATACAGTTTAAAATTTTGTGTAATGAAATAAGAATCTAGGACTATTAGTACCAGTATTAGGCACTAAGCGTGGCCCTCAATAAATCATAATTATTAGATATAGTCATAGGCCTATAATTCAAACAGTCATAACTTTTTTTATTTCGGTATCAAATGTGAACTTATAGGTATCATATTAAAGTCCATACATATGGCCTTACTTATGTATGTAAATCAGGTTAAAAATTATTGCTATAATTTTTTATAACATGAAATTGGGACAAAATTGTATGTTTCACGATAAGTACGCAATTCAATAAAACAGTCATGACTTTTTACTTTTATTTTATTTTTAGGGAAACCTGCACCCATATATGAAGAGCAGAATCCTGACTGGGCACAAACTCAACACATGGGCTATGCTTTGAAAGGTAGCAGCATGGAGAGATTTAAAAGAATTCGCAATCGCAAGCAGGCAAAAGCATCCACCTCAGCTATGCCCACTGCGACTGGAGTAATAGAAAACACAATGGCGCAGACCCAGGCTATCATTGAGCCATCAGACCCAGGCTATCATTGAGCCATCAGACCCAGGCTATCATTGAGCCATCAGACCCAGGCTATCATTGAGCCATCAGACCCAGGCTATCATTGAGCCATCAGACCCAGGCTATCATTGAGCCATCAGACCCAGGCTATCATTGAGCCATCAGACCCAGGCTATCATTGAGCCATCAGACCCAGGCTATCATTGAGCCATCAGACCCAGGCTATCATTGAGCCATCAGACCCAGGCTATCATTGAGCCATCAGACACAGGCTATCATTGAGCCATCAGACACAGGCTATCATTAAGCCATCAGACCCAGGTTATCATTGAGCCATCAGACCCAGGCTATCATTGAGCCATCAGATCCAGGCTATCATTGAGCCATCAGACCAAGGCTATCATTGAGCCATCAGACCCAGGCTATCATTGAGCCATCAGACACAGGCTATCATTGAGCCATCAGACCCAGGCTATCATTGAGCCATCAGACCCAGGCTATCATTGAACCATCAGACACAGGCTATCATTAAGCCATCAGACCCAGGCTATCATTGAGCCATCAGACCCAGGCTATCATTGAGCCATCAGACCCAGGCTATCATTGAGCCATCAGACACAGGCTATCATTAAGCCATCAGACCCAGGCTATCATTGAGCCATCAGACCCAGGCTATCATTGAGCCATCAGACCCAGGCTATCATTGAGCCATCAGACCCAGGCTATCATTGAGCCATCAGACACAGGCTATCATTGAGCCATCAGACCCAGGCTATCATTGAGCCATCAGACACAGGCTATCATTGAGCCATCAGACCCAGGCTATCATTGAGCCATCTGATGATGACAACAATGATATTCAGTTTCATAAAATAGGTTTTCAAACCGAAAATGAAATATCAACAATTATATCTAGCCAAAATAAAGAAATATATTCTCTCAGAGAAGAAATTAATTCTTTGAAAGAAAAATTGAATTTATCTTCCTTTAGTGAGGCCTTTTTTAAAGAAAATGAAGAGAAGGTGAGATATTACACTGGGCTTCCCAACTACAATATTTTGATAGCCTTGTTCAAGTATCTCTCACCTAAAATTCCAAGTGGTTCAAGGCACACACTCTCCAGTTTTCAACAACTCGTATTAACCCTCATGAGATTGCGCTTAAATATGCCACTACATGCTGTTGGCGATATATTTGGACTTTCAGATTCAGCTGCTTCAAGAATATTTTTAAAAATATTAGACATAATGTTTGTATGCATGTCACCACTTGTCCACTGGCCTGATAGAGAGTGCTTGCAAAAAACCATGCCAAGGGATTTTATTCAGGCCTTTGGTAATAAGGTAGCAGCAATTATTGACTGCTTTGAAATTTTCATAGAAAAACCATCAAGTCTCCTTGCACGAGCTCAGACTTTTTCCATCTATAAACATCATCACACCATCAAATACCTTATAGGTATAACACCACAAGGATATATTTCTTTTATTTCCAAAGGATGGGGAGGTAGAACCAGTGACAAATATGTGACTGAAAATTCTAAATTTTTAGATAATCTTTTGCCTGGGGATATCATTTTGGCAGACCCGGGATTTGATATCCAAGAGAGTGTTGTATTAATGTGTGCAGAGGTTAAAATCCCTGCATTTACAAAAGGCAGGAAGCAGTTGTCAGCTTATGATGTGGAAGCTACCAGGAAAATAGCCCACCTCAGGATACATGTTGAAAGAGTCATAGGAAATCTGATTCAAAAATATGCTATCAATAATGCAATTATACAAATTCCCATGCTGGCTGCAGCTGAAAGTGATAGTCACACCACTTCAGACAAAATAGTCCATGTATGTTGTGCTTTGGTTAATTTATGCACATCGGTTGTTCCCTTCGAATAAATGTGTGATTTAAACTATTTTTGTCTAGGATAAAAATACTGGAAATATATGTTTTACAGTTGTGGTATGGTTCTGCGCAAATAGCCACTACAGTAAATTTTGTGAAGTTACTTTTTAAGTTACAACTTGTTTGTTCTAAGAACAATGCTTTTACTTTGACTCTCGTTTTTTTTTTTTATTAACCTGAAATTTTGTAATCAAGTTACCCTTTATAGGCCTTATTCCTATTAAACTATTATGCTTTATGAATATTGTTTTTAAAAAAATAATTGTATAAGATTTTGTTTGTGATTTGGATAGCCATTGTATTACTACATAACATAATTATTTCCATAGATTTTGTTTTAACTACAACATTTTTCAATTTAATAAACGAACCAAAGAAATTTTAAAACATGTTTGTTTATTTATTTTATATAATATTTATAATTTTAGCTGTAGCCATGATTTTATTTAACCTTGCATTGTTTCTGTTTTGAAAACTGTGGAAGCTGTCTGCAGTCAGTACAGAACCATTTACCTTTTGAGAGTATTTTTTACTCCAACACAGAAAAATTGAAACCATTCTATTTTGCATTCTGCATTGTCGCAAGCCACCATGTTATCTACATCCTCTGTGCGTTTGCAGTAACAGAACAACGGGGCAGGAGTAGTTGCATCAACAACAGGGGTAATGGCTGCATCAATAACAAGGATTGTAGTGGAATCAATGATAGAGGTTGTAGCTGCATCACCAACAGGGTTGGAGTCTTTAGTATCAGGTTTTCTTCCATCTTTTCATGAAAAATAATGGCCTACCAATTCAGGCAGAACAGCTTTTAAAAAAAAATTATGAAGTTTAGGTACCATCATGTTTATAAAATCTGAATCAAGGGTAATTCTAATGTAGACCATTTGCTTTGTTGTCCAGACGACAAAGTCACAATATTTTGTATCAGTGACAAACATTTGCACATGGACTTGATAAAAATAAGGATGTGTCTTTTTTAAAATAAAGTCTTCTCCATCCCTCCTTAGACAGAAATTAGGGTATTTTACTTCTACACATCTAGTTCCATGGCAGCTGCAAGTAACTTTGCCATCAGGCGAAGCTGCCAAGTAAGGTGCCGAAGGATTAATAAATAATCCACACTTTTCTAATTCAAAGTGTTGATGCGTGGACTGCATTTTATCTGAATAAGACATCAGGGCATCTTTTTCATGTCCTCTGCCCCATTGAGTTGCAGATGTTTGAAGCTTAGATGCTGGTTGACATATTTTATTAACGAGACCGATTGATGGCTTTTCAGGATTGGTATGGCACACCTGATGTGCTATTGAAGCGGTTATTTGTCCTATTCGAAGTCTTATCCACAATTTTGAGTTGAGCTGCTCTCTTGTTTTAGTTTCGGCATTAAAAGTTTGCTCTTTGCAAACAGAGATTTTGTCAGTTATCTTTTGACAGTAATCTACTATTGTTTTGTAATTTTCTTTCTTGTATTGACCAGAGTAAAGATCTGTTATGACAATTGGTAAGAAAGAAAATGGCACATATTCATCCTGATACTGAGGTATCACTGACAGAATACTTGGTTTGATACCAGACACTGTAGACTGGATAGCAGTAAAGAGTGCTGCCTTTTCTGCATTGCTTGGACCAGTAACTTGTGCAGTTTTTCTTTTTGACTTTTTTTGGCAAGGTGTGCCTGAAATTAGACTGTCCATTTGTCGTTTTTTTATTGCAGAAGATGAAAAATCTATATTGACAGCTTCACTGTAGATAATATCCTTTTTAGAAGGAACTATCCATGTAGCAGGTATCTGGGTTGGGGTTTTACTATCTCTTAATCTCACTGTAGCATTCACAGCAAATAATAATGCTGCCACATGTGTGCAAGATTCGGCTATACCAGCCATGCAGTCACAATGTGTTGTGACAATGGCTCCATCCTCTTGGGAGATCACCCAAGGTTTTAAGAGCTTTTCATTTAATGACTGGGAATGGTGAACCTAGAAGGAAAAAATTAGTGAAAAAAATGTTTGTAAAATCATTTTAAATGCTATACAATAAATAAATATAATAATATATATATAGTTAGAAGTAGGCCTAAAATAATACTTTAATGGTGCGTAATGCTATAACTAGACTCAAACACTCAGACCAAAATGAATTATAAATGATAAATCTAAATGCTTTTTAAAATGCAGCTAGGCCTAGAGATAAGCCTATACTATGATCCTATATATTAGATAAACATGCCTACAGTTTACAGCTCTACACAAACATAACAACATACATTTTAATCAATTAAATTAGGAAAGTAAACTTACCTCTGACATGATGATAATGTTTTTACAGCTTTGTGGTTTATGGCTCATTATATTTTTCTCCCAGCCTGAAGTAAGCTGATTATGAGCCCCAAGCTGCTTCGAAGCTTTAAATTGTTGACGAGTGTAAAACGTATTTTATGCACAAGATATTCATATATGTCCTCCTGTTCAATTGTCGGTACATGGGCAACGTCAGTGGACTACATGTTATTTTCGTATGGATCTACTCCCCCTATTAAAGCTAATTTAACGTTATATCTTTGCCTACTAACTACATCTAAAGACTCTTTGTATGAAACTTTGCAAGTATTTACTTTTCTACCTACATCTTGTTTAAATGCTGCCATTTTACACGCGTTTTATGGGAAAAGAAATGTATCGTACTGATGGTAGAATACTATTCTGGAAAGTACCGATTCAAGGCTAAACACTCAGTGATGGAGTTGTTTAAGTCACAATAACCGTGAGAAAGTCGCCTTGTAGGAACAACCCATAAAAGATAGAAAGATGAAATTGGTGTTTTAAACTGTTTTTGTAAACCTTTTACTGGTAATCCCTTATTTTGACGCATTTTATTATTTCTACAGAAATAAAATAAAAAATCAATTTTTACCTCATGGAACTACATTAAAACACTTCAGTGGATATTATAACATGTATTTATCGTTTTCCGAATGTTTTGTCATTGGTTTTAAACTGAAATTTTAATATAAAACATGTATTTCCAGTGTCTGTCACTTGTTTGTGTTGTTTTGGTCAATTTAGCCGGTGTGCGGCCAGATTTTTTGCCAGTCTCAGACCACATGTATTATTCATACGGTTAAATTAATGTAAAAATAATAGACAATTATGTCAGATTCGGGGCATCAGCTTACACTGGGGTGTAAGGACCTGGCTCTCTCGAGCGTTGAAGGTCCCGTCGTGATGTCCAGACACTGTAGGCCGATTTAATGCGGGCTGTGCCAGTATGAAGGTTAAAAATGTCATAGCTTGTTCAGCTGTTCAGGGGTCGCCTACAAGCATCAGAAAAACTTATTTCTGAAGTAGTAATTTAATGATTGGGGGTCACCACAACATGAGGAACTGTATTAAAGGGTCGTGTCATTAGGAAGATTGAGAACCACTGTTCTAATGGATTTCCAACGTTTTGTTTTTATGAATCTGATAATCGGCATCACGCCCGCTACGCTCTCCCTTTCCCTCAGAGCGTGATCATCGGCATCACGTACGCTCCAATTTCTCCCCCCCCCCCCTCTCTCTCTCTCTCTCTCAGTGCACTCGAAGTATACGGATAACCCCTTAAAGTTGAAGCCATGGTGGGGAGGAGGGGGAGGATTTGGAGTTGATTACCAGGGCAGCGGACACACACATCATCATTAACTTGTGAATAAAGCTATCTGACCAAAAGTGACCGGGACTTGGCATTATGTCACTATATCAAAGAATGACAACGAAGGAGTTTCAGGGGTGATGTAAGCTGACCAGAGAAACCGCGAAACAGTGGGCCAGGCAAAAGACGCCAAACTCAAAGTCTCGACGTAATAGGATTCAACCGACATCAAAGAGCGACTGATGTCCACGCCATCGACACGGGAACCAGAGGCATGGCTCGGGCACGTGGTGTTGATGTAACACTTTTGTTTAACTAGGGCTGAAGTTAATAAATTAATAGCCCGTCCCGGGGGGGGGGGGGGGAGTTTGTGATAATGCGTCCACTTTTTTTTTCAATTTATGGTGATGGAGAAATTTGGGGGGGGGGGTGGAGATCGGCCATGATAGCGTTGGGTCAATACGTTGTCCGTGATTGGTCAGCTCTAATTTGAGCTCCCCTCCCCCTTTTTCGTATGCCAATGAGCTTAAGTTGACTGTTTTGCGTTAAGTAAAATGAGGGTGAGGGCTGGTGATTTTATATAATAAGACGGACTCATTTTGCGGTATTAATGGTAGTGGGATCACTTCATTGAAAATGGCAGGACGACCAAGGTTAACCCAAATTCAAATTGTTGATCCAACGGAAATTTTAAATGATGCAGAAGTTCGGACTGAGATTTGGTTTATGCGCACACTATGTGAAGCAACAAATAATGTTAATCCAACAATGGAATTTCTAGCAAGGCGCTCCCTTTTAAAGAACAAAATGGAATGCAACAATTGCAATGTGGCTTGTAAGCTGGCTACCTACAATCAAGGTATTGATAAACATATATGGAAGTGTTCAATTTGTGGTTTGATGAAAAGTATACGAGATGGCTCATTTTTTACCAGGAGCCATCTACCATTATCTAAACTAGTCATTCTCATGTACTGTTTCGCCTATGATTTTCCTCAAGATGCTACAAAACATGAGTCACAAATACAGAACCAAAACACGGTGATTGACTGGTTTAATTTTATTCGAGAGGATATAGGGATATATCTGAACCAGCATGCAACTCAGATTGGTGGCTTTGATGATAATGGGGAACCCATGGTGGTTGAGCTTGACGAATCCAAATATTTTCATAGGAAATACCACAGAGGAGCCTGGCGTCAAGGCCACTGGGTTTTTGGTGGAATAGAAAGGTCCACTGGAAAATGCTTCCAAGTGGAAGTTCCAGACAGAACAGCTGGAACCCTGGAAAACATTATCGTCCAACAGGTTTTGCCAGGGACACACATAATAACAGATGGATGGGCAGGCTATAGAAACATAGGGCAATTGTCCCATGGGATATTCATGCATTCCGTTGTGGTGTATGAAAGAAATTTTGTTGATCCCAACGATCCAGAAGTGCACACACAAAACATAGAAAATCTGTGGATGCGCGCCAAACGTAAATTGAAAAGACAATATGGAACAAGTGAGACATTGTTTCCATCATATTTAAAGGAGTTTCAGTTCCGTTGCAATATCACAAAGTTTAAGGTGTTCAACGAACTTTTGATTGTGTTAAAAGGACGATATCCTGTTTAAAGCATTTTAAACAGTTCAGTTTTTTTCTTGGACTTCTCAGAGCATAAAAGGTAAGATCTTTTTAATTTATTTGTTTTGTACCATTTAGTCTTTGTGTTACCGGTAGCTGGAGAGGACTTTTGCCGACATCGTTGTTGTATACTTTATACTTAAACCCCCTATCGGATTGTTATTGCTT
Source organism: Omphiscola glabra (assembly GCA_964017045.1). Lineage (NCBI taxonomy): Eukaryota > Metazoa > Mollusca > Gastropoda > Lymnaeidae > Omphiscola > Omphiscola glabra. The sequence continues at coordinate 1,076,124 of OZ024808.1, forward strand.
TCAATATTTCTATAATGTTCCATGATACACATAAGGGCCATCCATAAATGACGTCACGCAAATTTTTGAACCCCTCCCCCATCATCACAAATCCCAAAAAGTTATCCCCCACCCTCAAATAAAATGTCACAAATCTCTGCACCCCCCCTATAAAAATTCACTGTGTCCACTAATGACCTTTTAAAGAACGAAGCGGCTATTCGCACTCGGGTACCAGAAGTGAGAGGTTGGGATTAAAAAAAAACTATTTAAAATATTTTCGATGGATTTGTAAGACAAAATGAGGTATCAAATGAAGGATAATGGAATGGACTATACGTTTGTAAACTTAATTCTTCAGTTTAACTAAAATAAACTACCACAAATGACATCCGAATAGTATTTAAATTTAGTCAAAATGGACCCAGACACGCACCGCCGCCATTCAGACCCGGGTCCCATTAGACTTTAAAGAAATTCACCTCCCGTAGATATCAAATTACAGCACCCGTGTCAGAAACATTTCACTATAACAGTGGTTCTTAACCAGAGGTAAAAGTACCTCCCCAGCCCTGAGGTATTGAAGACCAGAAAATAGTATTCAGTGGCGTAGCTAGGAGGCTGCGGACCGCACCGGGTGACACCATCTCAGGGGGTGACAAAAAGTTGAAAAATTGCGTATATACAGAGCATACACTGCTTACAGAGCATACACTGCTGTGTCTAACCGAATAGCCATAAAACGATTACAGATGACACGTTCATTTTCTACCCATGTTACCAATCAAAATACGGTTTTATTTAAATTTCAAGGTTGTTCGTCGGCAATTAGGTTACCTTATTTTAGATCAGAAACCCTCCGTTTTGAGAGCATTTACTAAGATTATCCCCCCCCCCCACGCGGTCAACCATTTTCGTTCTATCCCACATCATGTTGTAGGCCCCCTAGTCCTAATTCTATTCTATGATTCCCATGTCCACATAAAATAAGAATAAACGTCCTATTTATTGTAAAGAAATGTGTGAATTAATTGAAAAACCACATATCTGAATATCCAATTTTATTAGTGAAACAAGACCTTTATTTCACAGTAGTAAACCGATAAAAGATACCTAAAATATGTGAGAACTTAATATTTAAAATTGTTAGCCCACCACTTGTTTAGAAAGAGATATCGGACACCTAGACATAATTAAAGTAATAAAATAAATACAACATATTTATTTTAATCTAGATACATCCAATTGGGCAAATTTTATAAGGTATCTTTAAGGACAGAAGAGTTCTCCACATTTTACCACAATCGCGCCGTGAAAGACAAAAGATTCATGAAAATGTACTTCTTTTGATCTCGTAAAATGTGTTAAATTGTTGTTGTATTCCAACAAAAAGATGGTACTTTAATTTTAAAAATACTTTTAAAGAAATTCCATGAGGTAAAAATGAATTTTAAAATTTATTTTTCTCGAAATAATAATTTGCGTCAAAATAAGGGATTACCCCTTTTACTTATAGTTATAACTTGCCCTTTAAAATGGTGCATCATTTATTTCAATATGACTAAATTTCTGTCAAAGTACCTAACAAAAAATTCCGAAACAACTCTACCCTCTGTAAATTAAAAAGTTGAGGTCACTATTTTGACAACAAAATCATGATACCCGGTTTTCTGTACTTCCCAAAGTGCCTCTAATAAAGAAGCTAAGCTCACCAAAAAATGTATGTAGGGGGGGGGAATTACGCGAAGAAATGGAGCGAGTCAGCGAGCCTTCTTGCCACATCAGCCACATGGCAGATCTAGAAGGTTACAATAAAGTAGCTACGTTCATCGCAAAATTTATATAACGGCAGAAATTTTTTCATTAAATTTTAACGTATTATTCCTCATTTTAATTTTAGCAGACTTCACTGGTAACCACTGGTAACTAACTGGTACTGGTAGAAATAGAGAAAATAGATGAAGATGTGATTCCTGACAAATCTCAGCTTCTGAGATGTGCCTGAATTAGAAGAAGCAATTACCAAAGAATCGTAATTATAATTGTTACTTAATGTCTCACTTACACTGCCTTAACTCTTTACAGTATGAATCACTAACGTGTGAAATAAAATTAGTCGGGTCATCCCATCATTCAACAAGACATCCATTGCCGTCGTTTTAGATTTAAATTTTATTTTTATATTGCACACAGAGCTCTTCTGTCAAGGTGGCATTTAATTTACATTGGGTATTGACACGGCTCTCTGGTCCGTGGCCTGTTAGTATGGACAGTGAAACAAGTTGCAGGGTCACGATCCGGTATAGAGTCGCAGAAGAAAAAGGGGAATTTGAAAGAAATCAATTTTTTATTATTTGTGGGGTGGGGTATCTTCTGGCTTTTCTGTTAAATTTCCGTTAGAGTCCCCCTCGTTAAGTTTAACTGGTTTGAGTTTGGCACCTAACGTAGGCTACGCTTGCGTTTCTTTCTGGCTTATCCTTCACTCTGAGGGGAGTGGAGGGGTGGGAGTTGGACGATGCACCCCGGGACAAGTCAACCGCCACCACCCCACCCGAGAAAAATGTGTGCAACAACAAAAAGCTCAAAAACAAAGTTTAAAAAAACAAACTTTATCGTCATTGTTACAACATCTTTCAGAGTAGTAAGTGACGCAGGTTAAGGTTCCCGACCCCTTGGTTAGGTGTACAAACTACAATACATTTCATTAGAACACAAATTTGGCTCATTGTCTCTTAAATGTTAATATATTGGCTAACCTACTCAATATGAGTATTACTTACATTACACACGTCACGTACCGACGTACCTTTCTTTAGCCACTTTAGGCTTGGGTGATCTGTTTTTATCTGTGTTAGAGTTTGTTGTTCTTTGCTTATTGCTGGGTTTTGTTTTGGGGGGGGGTATAGTCTGTAGTACTAATTTTTATATGAAAAAGAAATGATCCTCCGTATCACATTTACAGTGTACCGGTAGTCGTTTCTTGGAAAAATTGGAGTCGGCTAATACGCCGAAAATAATTCTGGGAACCACTGAGTGGACTTAATGAGTTCATGTATTTCCTATGGTATATTTCAAAAAACGTACAGCACCGTTTAGTGGTATAGGGGCTGTAGCTCAAGTGGTAGAGCGCTCGCTTAGCATGTGAGAGGTACAGGGATCGATACCCTGCTGCTCCATTTTTTTTTTTTTAAAAACATTTTGGGGTTAAATATAAAGTTATTACGAATGTATTACTATCTTTGTTATTATGTTATAATTCACACGCCATAATATATATATATATATATATAATAAATCAAAAGTAGGGCTGGCTCAATGTACTGGCAACTCCGGCAGTTGCCCGGGGCGCCATGTGCTTATGGCGCCATCAACGATCTTCCAAAATAGGAACAATCATATTCATGTGGGTGCAAAGGAAGAAAAATAGAAATAGAAAGTGCAATAAAAAGATTTGCTGCTCTAAAAGCTAGACAAAAATGTCATCGTTTGGCTAATTGTTCATACTGCCCACGGTAGGCTAATTGTTCATACTGCCCACGGTAGGCTAATTGTTCATACTGCCAACGTTAGGCTAATTGTTCATACTGCACACGTTAGGTTAATTGTTCAGACTTCCCACGGAAGGCTAATTGTTCATACTGCCAACGTTAGGCTAATTGTTCATACTGCCAACGTTAGGCTAATTGTTCATACTGCCCACGGTAGGCTAATTGTTCATACTGCCAACGTTAGGCTAATTGTTCATACTGCCCACGGTAGGCTAATTGTTCATACTGCCAACGTTAGGCTAATTGTTCATACTGCCATTTACCACTTTCAATTGACAAAATCATCATTCTTCACCTCATCCCTTTCAATTGACAAAATCATCATTCTTCACCTCATCCCTTTCAATTGACAAAATTATCATTCTTCACCTCATCCCTTTCAATTGACAAAATCATCATTTTTCACCTCATCCCTTTCAATTGACAAAATCATCATTCTTCACCTCATCCCTTTCAATTGACAAAATCATCATTCTTCACCTCATCACTTTCAATTGACAACATCGTAAGAAATTAAACAACCCTTAAAAACTAAGTCGTTTATAAAATTCTTTATAAAATGTTATAGCGACCAATGGAGGGTGGGGGTGGGCTAAAAATTTAACAAAAAATGCAAACAAGTAACGCAGTTGGTGAGGTTCCTTATTAGAGCCCCCCCCCCTCCCCCCTTTAAAGGGCTCGCAACCGCATATTTTCATCACGCCCTTGAACTATATTAATATTCTAATGTCCCACCCACTTTTACAGCGCAGTCTTATTTGTCCAACTACTTCCGTAAAACAAAAGAAAATGCTACGCACCAAACGCGCTCGCGTTTTATGGAAATACACTTAAAAAGAAGGCTATAGATGTCCTTTAAATGAAATGAAACTCATTAGGATGACAAGGAACTGAAATGAAATGAGACTCATTAGGGTGACAAGGAACTGAAATGAAATGAGACTCATTAGGATGATAAGGAACTGAAATGAGACTCATTAGGGTGACAAGGAACTGAAATGAAATGAGACTCAGGATGACAAGGAACTGAAATGAAATGAGACTCATTAGGATGACAAGGAACTGAAATGAAATGAGACTCATTAGGGTGACAAAGAACTGAAAGGAGACACTTTAGGGTGACAAGGAACTGAAATGAAATGAGACTCATTAGGATGACAAGGGAATGAAATGAAATGAGACTCATTGGTATGACAAGGAACTGAAATGAGACACATTAGGGTGACAAGGAACTGATATGAGACTCATTAGGGTGGCAAGGAACATGAAATGAGACTCATTAGGATGACAAGGAACTGAAATGAAATTAGACTCATTGGGGTGACAAGGAACTGAAATGAAATGAGACTCATTAGTATGAAAAGGAACTGAAATGAAATTAGACTCATTCGGGTGACAAGGAACTGAAATGAGACTCATTAGGGTGACAGGGAACTGAAATGATACTCATTAGGGTGACAAGGAACTGAACTGAAATGAGACTCATTAGGATGACAAGGAACTGAAATGAAATGAGACTCATTAGGATGACAAGGAACTAAAATGAAATGAGACTCGTTAGGGTGACAAGGAACTGAAATGAGACACATTAGTGTGACAAGGAACTGAAACGAAATGAGACACATTAGGGTGACAAGGAACTGAAACGAAATGAGACTCATTAGGATGACAAGGAAATGAAATGAGACTCATTAGGATGACAAGGAACTGAAATTAAATGAGACTCATTAGGATGACAAGGAACTGAAATGAGACAAATTAGTGTGACAAGGAACTGAAACGAAATGAGACACATTAGGGTGACAAGGAACTGAAACGAAATGAGACTCATATACTATATAGTAAAACAAAATAATGCGTTAAAAAAGAAATTTGGCGCAAAATTTTAACGTATAAATTAACAAAATGATTCGACCAAATTTCCGTTCGATCAAATTTCCGGATACGGTTACAAATATCGGAACCCTCCGGACCCGACCCCCCCCCCCCCCTTCACGGTAAAGTATGCCCACCACAAACATAAAAAAATGTTTTAAACATTATCAGCTAATTATACTACAACCTAAAACTAAAACACACGTCACTTTTAAAATTAGAAAGTAATATTAAGTGACATCCGTCGTGGAATCTTCTTTCAGAATGCATCCAGTCAGCATAACAGAAAATTAAACAGCACCGTCAATTTCAGCTGTCAAATGTGTGTTGTCAAATATGATATAGGCATAGCCCCACCCCCACCCCCAAAATTCGTGTCATAAACTCACTTTCTTACCCCCCCCCCCCCACCTTTATGGCGCACTTTATGGACGAGTCTTAATATGATTTGTATTATTTTTTTCCTTTGTATTTGTATAATTTATTATTTCCAATACAAAAATATTATTATGAATAACTGTTTTATTTGTTTAATTTTATTTAATATATTCATAGTGATATAGGTCTACACAGGCCTCCCCACAGTATAAATTACAGCAGCTCACAACATGTGGGCCGTGGATTGCCTGACAATATTCCCTTTGTCGGGGATCGCACGAAAACCTCAGAAATTTTATTTATTTTTCTGGTAAAAATGTGTAGCATATTTTTTTTATTTTGGTGAAAGTTCGAAACACGGGTTGCTTACTATCTATGAATAATCCTTGTGATTCGCCACAACTCAATGTCGCCATATGGAGTCGCGGCACTAACACGTTTGCCGTTTGAGAAACAATATTATGATATTGGCTAGCTAGCTATATCCAATATTAGTATTAGCTTACATTTACATACAATTCATCATAACCGGCGCACTGATCATCCCGATGTTCTGAATGCTCGTCTGCTTATTATCAGTCTGTTTAACAATTTTGTTATTTTTGTTTATTTCACTTATTTAAAGATCCAATAATTGTAGCTTAGCTTTTTAATATTAAAGCCAAAGCCTGCGCTCTATAATTCAACAAAAATAAATGTATCTTGATTGGCGATTTGTCTATTACTTATTTCAGATAGGTCCAAAGAATCGTAACTTTTATTTGAAACTCTCTTCCCGCCGTGATTGACGAGTTGTCAAATTTGACAGGTCTTGTCAATCACGCATCAAATCAGTCAAACCCTTCCTCCTTGAGCCTAACAGCAGCGCATCAAATGATGCCTGTGTGTAAATTTCTGTCGGCGCATTCTTTTTGCGCAGAAAGTGCGGAGGGTTGCTTTATTTTGATTGGTTCTCTTTCATGGAACATCACATTATGTATTCAGGCCGCCATTATCTATCTGTCAGTCGCTTGAGTGTTCGTCACACCTTATTATCGGTGTGAAATCACTCGTCAAGCTTTGAAGGCATATCGTATATGTTCAGCTTTTTGTGGCATTGGTTCTTCATCTCGGATGTTTTCCTTGTTTATGCCTGATTACTTGAGTATTTCCGATTTATAAAAAATCGACGCGGCATAGCGGGGAGCTCGGGCTTAACTCTCCGCCGTCGAAGCTGCTGTCGAGGGCGTTTTAGTGAAAATTCAAGATGGACGATCAACAAAGACTAACACATCCTTCGCAAGGCCAAGTAAACATGTCCAGTGTAATGCCCCAAGCTTACGATGGACCCTATGGACCAGGTGATCATGGAGATCAGAGAAAGCAGGAGATTGGAGATGTCCTGCAACAAATTATGACTATAACCGATCAAAGTTTAGATGAAGCTCAAGCACGGTATGGGCATGGACTTTCTCTCACTAGTCACACTTAATCACTTAACTAAGCTTACTCAAAGATAATTGCTTTACACCATGCAGTGGGTCCTAATTACTTAATTACTAACTGAATTATTATTTACACCTAATTTATACAAAACTTATAGCTTTAGAAGTTATATACCCATCTGTAGGCCTAGTACAGAATTTTATAAAATTGTATAAGGCCCAAGGGGTGGGGGAGGAATTATTAGCCCTACTTTTTTTTAGTTAACTCTCTTTGACTTTAGACCTAATAACTAACAACACTACACTAGTTACACCTACTAATTCTACTTATTCAACTTGAGGACTAATTATTTATAAAAAGGCACTTAACCATTACCCTCGCAAGGGGGGGGGGGGGCGCAAAATTTAAAATAATAAATGTGACAGCGCAATCAAGTGGCTTTCATAACAAATGTAATTTGAGCAGGGTGCCATATAAGAAAGAGTAACATAGGGTGCCTCCTTTGTAGGGTACCACCAGAGCAGGCAGACTCTGAGGAGGTTCATGGAGTAGTTGGGGGAGGGGATGTCACTGAAAGTTTATCACACTTTGTTACACCAACCCTTGTCACACTTGTGATAAAATAGGTGATTAGGCAAATTTGTCTAATTCAAGAGTCAGAAATTAGCTGCTAAGCCAGTAGTGCAGACAACATGTTGGGTGCGTTTCTCTATTAAATTGGCATTGGCCAGTTGCAGTTTTGCCAGAAGAAAATTCTTTCCTAAAAAGGAAAACTCTTTTAATATAATTATATTTATGTCTATTCTATTGAGCCATCATTTTCAAATTTCACCCCATTTGGCATTGGATTCATTCACCCCTGTCTTAAAAGAATTTTGGATCTTTGAATGATTTTATTAGATCTGTATTGGATCACAACAGTCAGTATGTCATGTGTAAGATTTGTGGCATATTCTTTGGCACGCCCAGCAGTAGTGATGGTAGTGTTTACACAAATGATAGTACCATTGAAACATAACAATTTTTATGTTGGTGAAAACTTCATTAGCCTTATTATTATGCTTAACCAAGAGCCAACTCTTTATATATTTTTATTTGCCTTGATTATTTACAAGTATGTTTGTATGTTTCACACTTAGTGTGACATGTTGCTGGGGTCTCCTGTTTGCCACAGTTAGAAATGTTTCACACATAGTGTGACATGTTGCTGGGGTCTCCTGTTTGCCACAGTTAGAAATGTTTCATGCGCAGTGATGACAGTGTGACATGTTGCTGGGGTCTCCTGTTTGCCACCGTTAGAAATGTTTCATACATAGTGTAACATGTTGCTGGGGGTCTCTGTCAAATATTCTGGTCCCTTGTCAGAATATGATGGCTCATGATGTTTGTCTAGGGTCGACGAGCGGCAGAGTGCGACTATAACTCTACCCTGACGATCATTACGATCTCTCTAGTACACTTAGTCAATCTATTAAGTCCGAGGCACGACACAATACGTCCATTGGTTAATGGTCTTTATTATCAGTAGTACATCTCACAATGCATGAAATATCAGCTCCAAAGTCCGTAGGTACACAGCAAATCATTCGTTCACAATAGCTCTCTGTCAGACTCGCAGCACACGCGCTCATTCGTGAACATTACAGTTAACCCCCCTTTTATACCTTAAACATCTCACAAGTCATTCACCCTTCCGTGACATGACAATCGTTCACCTCGCTCACATACCTCATTTCTCCCAAATCAACCCACACACTCTGCCACTGATTCCATGACCTTGACAGTCTCCTATTTGCCACAGTTTGATTGTATTTTTACACAAGAATTGATTGATACATTATTTTTTGTGAGGATTTAAACCACTTCTGCATTATGAGGGGACTTAATTTAGAAGTGCAGCGTACTAAAATTCAGGCAAGGGAGACTGACAGATAAAATTTGAAGAACTATGCCTCCTACAGTAGTTCAACCTGGCCATGGGTGAAGTCAATGCTATGAGTATGACCACAAGGTATGTGGAAGCTGGATCTGGAAGACAGGACAATAAGAGAAGGACCATTCTCCTCTGATTGTCCTATCTTTGATTCAAGCTTCCACATACCTTGCAGCGTATGAACACATACGGTTTTATGCATGTTTGATATTTTAAACTTTTATTTCTAATTTTATTTCAGAAAACACACACTAAACTGCCATAGAATGAAGCCAGCATTGTTCAATGTTCTCTGTGAAATTAAAGAGAAAACAGGTATTTTTGAGCTTGAGAAACCGTTGCATATAAGTATAAGCTTTTAATTTTTTTACAAATGGCATTATGTTATGAATGCCTAGAGGTGTCCATTTAAAATAACGCCCCAAAAATACATTACCCATAGGGATCAAGGTCATTCCTTCCATATATTCTGTATATATATAAAAAAAAAAATTGTCATACAGTTGCTTTGTGCTTTTACTAACAAACTCACTGCACATTTTTTAAAATATATATCTGTATAAATATTTTTGTCCAGCAGGAGAGTGTTTTCGTGGGAGACAAAAATCTTTGGTTATTTATCTATTATAAATAATACTATTGGGTTTCCTAACTAACTGTCTGTAACATATCTGTCTGGAGATATCTTTAATTACATCATATAAAATATTTTTTTAGTTTTAGTCATAACAATATTTAAATAGCCTTTGTAAATTATTTTGTGGTTATGAAATTTCAAATTGTTTTTTTATTCCTATCCTATTTAATCTTGACACATGTTATCTTGGGTTATAAAACTAAATGCCTGATCAATAAATACTCATTACACTTGAAATGCTTAAATGAAGACTTTTACTCTGCAGTTTTGAGTATACGTAACACACAAGAAGAAGAACCCCCAGATCCCCAGCTCATGAGGCTTGACAACATGCTTATAGCAGAAGGTGTGGCCGGTCCAGAGAAGGGGGGCGGTTCTACGGCAGCAGCCAGTGCTACAGCTGCAGCCTCAGGAGGTCAGCCAGATAGTGCCATTGAACACTCAGATTATCGAGCCAAACTGGCCCAGATTAGACAAATTTACCACACAGAACTTGAAAAATATGAACAAGTAAGTTGATTATTTCAAACCAGTCTCTTTACAATATTTCACCACCAAAGCCTGAAGTTTCAGCGTCCATGTCTCTCCTGTGTCAGCGTCCATGTCTCTCCTGTGTCAGCGCCCAGGTCTCTCCTGTGTCAGCGTCCATGTCTCTCCTGTGTCAGCATCCATGTCTCTCCTGTGTCAGCATCCATGTCTCTCCTGTGTCAGCATCCATGTCTCTCCTGTGTCAGTATCCATGTCTCTCCTGTGTCAGCATCCATGTCTCTCCTGTGTCAGCATCCATGTCTCTCCTGTGTCAGCATCCATGTCTCTCCTGTGTCAGCATCCATGTCTCTCCTGTGTCAGCATCCATGTCTCTCCTGTGTCAGCATCCATGTCTCTCCTGTGTCAGCATCCATGTCTCTCCTGTGTCAGCATCCATGTCTCTCCTGTGTCAGCCTCCAGTTCTTTCCTGTGTCAGCCTCCAGTTCTTTCCTGTGTCAGCGCCCAGGTCTCTCCTGTGCAGTCCTCTTTCATTAATATTCCTGCTTTATTTCATCAGTTCAATCAATTTATATAAATATATTTTCTTTTGTCTCATTACAAGTCTGTAAATAACTTTTTGTTTCCATTAGATTAGACATAAAATTTTTTTTAAAGTTTAGTATTCAACCACATTTCACTTTTATCAGGCTTGCAATGAGTTCACCACACACGTGGTCAATCTTCTACGAGAACAGAGCCGCACACGACCAATACAACCCAAAGAGATTGAGAGGATGGTTGGCATCATCAGAAAAAAGTTTTCAGCTATTGAAATGCAATTAAAACAAAGCACATGTGAAGCTGTCATGATCCTGAGGTCAAGGTTTTTAGATGCCAGGTATGTTGTATTCTGTCTGATTTTTTGTTTTTATACTTGGCCAGGTTTTTACAGTCTGGAAATGACCACTGATTTATTCCATACTTTCAAAACAAAAGATCACATTTTGAGTTTCAAAACTGTGTTCTGACAGTAGCAGTTGTTTAAGGCGTTGCCTTGTCTGTGAATATTTAGTGAAACTGTCTGCCCCTGCGTGTAATAATTTTTTACAAAGAGCATGTAGGATAAAATACGTAACTTCTGTTTTTAACCATTTATAACAAAATTATTTCAATTCTTGGTCTTTGATATTCATTGTTAAACCATTTGTGAAATATCTACGTATATGATTTGTATTATATGTGTGTCATCTTTTTGTCTGTCAGTTTAAAAAAAAGAAGAGGTTAAGATTGCTTGCATAATAATTAGTTTAGAGTTAGACTGTTTTTTTTTGCATGAGAAAGTATAGGAGGCTTTAACTACATGATTATACCACAATCATTTAAAGGTAAGTGGTCTCGCAGCTCAATAAAGCAGTTTTGGTATGTGAATACGAAAAATAAAACTTTTTTTTAAAACTGGTTTATTTTTCCTTCAGATTTATTTCCTTGTAATGAAATTTTAATTTTTAAAGATTTTTAAAAGATCAACTTGTTGGATTTTTTTTCCCTTCTGTAACTGGTCAAACATTATTAGATCAACTTGTTGGATTTGTTTCCCTTCTGTAACTGGTCAAACATTATTAGATCAACTTGTTGGATTTGTTTCCCTTCTGTAACTGGTCAAACATTATTACCAAGCTGGTTATTTAGCACTTGGCCAACCTGCTTTTCTGACATTCTTTTTTTTGGTTAGACGAAAAAGGAGGAATTTCACCAAGAACGCAACAGAGATACTCACAGAGTATTTTTACTCGCACCTGAGTAACCCGTACCCTAGTGAAGAAGTGAAGGAGGAACTTGCCAGGAAGTGTGGGATATCGGTATCTCAGGTTAGTCCCGTCGAGGCATTTATTTTCACCAACTCTCTTAACACTTGGCGCCAGGTTCTCTCTCCTTGACCCTCAAAGAATATCCTCTGGGGTATTCTCGGCCTTCATCTTCTGGGGCTGCTTTCTTCAACCCTTTTACAAATTTCAAAGACGGCTGGAATGATTGTGATTGGTAGTTGCTCTCTTTAATTGTTTTTTATGCATTGTGTCAAGAGAGGCTCCTGAACCCATGAAGACGATCAACCAACCGTAAGTAGCCTGTGTTTTAAGTGTTCCAAAAACAATGTTTCCCTCCTGGCAGCAAAGATCGCGCATTTTTTGGTTTTCCTACTTTTTTTCTCTTCTATTCTCTCTGTTGCTGATATAGACGCAAGAGAAGGAATTTCAGCAAACAGGCTTCTGAGATCTTGAATGAGTATTTTTACTCCCACCTATCTAACCCATACCCTAGCGAAGAAGCTAAGGAAGAATTGGCCCGCAAGTGTGGCATCAATGTTTCACAGGTTAGTTTTTCATTGTTTGCATCGACCAACCAATCATTTCAGCAATGACACCCTCTGTCCCGTCACCTGGAACCGATTGCCATTGTTTTTGTAATATAACCGTCTATGTATTAATATATTTGTAATACTTTTCTTTGAATCAGTGCCATATTTTCTTTATACCTTTTTCAAAATCTTTATTCCACATAATATGATCAATATTTGGTTTGATGTTATGCTTATTTGTCATTTTGTTACATCTGAACTGAAAATTCTCTGGTTTATCTTATATTATGGAGCTGAAATTTAGTTCACAGCTCAGTTTGTTAGTGCATCAGACCCGCTTACTCATACAATTTTGCAGTACAATATACGATTTTGAGATATCTTTCACTATAATTTGACCAGACTGGGTTAAAAAAAATAGTCTGTCGGTGTTTAGGATTTTAAAAAACAATAAATAAAACTTGGCTCCTTTCTATAGCCGGCAGCGAATGGACCATCCTTAATTTTATAACGTACAGGTGAAAGTGGGTGGAAGCACACTGGTGTGCATGGGAGGGGTAGGGCAGGTGTGTAAATATAGTTCTAAAAGCTTTAAAATAAAATCACTATGTTTCGTAATAATCGTCATGTTGTTGCTTTGTGTTTTCACAATGAACTCACAAGATGCAGCAACAGTAACATTTGCAAGTAATTTTGCGTAGTCACCCTAGTGAAGAAAAGTATTTACAACATTGCTTACATTTAAAACAAACTCATCAGTAGGTCTTTCAACATCAGTAGGCCTTTCAACATCAGTAGGTCTTTCAACATCAGTAGGTCTTTCAACATCAGTAGGTCTTTCAACATCAGTAGGTCTTTCAACATCAGTAGGTCTTTCAACATTAAACGGTACCCCTATTGCCTGCCAATAGGTACCCAAGTAGAAAGGTTGTGGTGAGGTCTGTATCATTCACTGGATATCTCTTTGAAATATTGAAAAGATTTGTTGGTCACTCTACTGGTTAGCCTAAGACTGGCGACTCAAACAAGAGAGATGGGCGAACGACACTGAAGCATGTCACACTGACAAGTTCTTCCACTAATTCAACCATTAGTAACAACTCAAGTCCTTTTCATAACTATATATAACTTTAATTATCAGGAAACACAAGGCACTCAGCTCTCTTTCCTAAGGTTCTACAACATCGCTTTGTCCAACCGCCATCTACATTCCACTCTCTACACTACACTAAACTAATACGTCACTTCCCCTACCCAAATACGTCATAACATTCACGCACAATATACAACGCTACACGTATACTCTCTAACTCAACATGATTTACTTACAAACATCTCTTTCATCAGACTACCAGCTTTTATTCTTATCAAGAACATTGAAGTGCCAGTAGAATGAGAATATGTGCCCGCACAACTGCACTATTAATCTGACAGGAAGGACCATTCAAATGCTGCTAATGCTGCCAGGCAATCCACGATACAAACTTATAAAGTTCTTTGAAGAGATGAACTACAAAGAGGTGCAAAATCCTCTTGAGGCTGAAATGGATATCATTACACTGGTGCTGGGCACTGCTGGGTCACTAGCATTAAATCTGTCATCTGCAAAGACTATGCAAATTGACGATGATGTTTTCTGTGAAATGGCCTAAGCAATGTTTGGCGACTGACTGCAGTATTGTGTGTTATGAGTTGGAGGCATGTATTTCAAAGATGTCGGCGCAGACATAATGCATCACTGGCAATCAACAGTGCGGGTTTCCCCAAGTTGGTGACCCCCGGTACTTAAATACTTCTGCATCCCCGCCACATTGGCCTTGTCAAAGTGAGCGTTCAACAGCCGGATTTATAAACGATCGGTTGCCTGACTTCAAAACTTTTCTTGTAAAGGGTGCATTTGATTTTATGAAAACTTTTCTTCAGAGTATTTGTTGTTTCCATCAATTATTACTGATGTAATATAACATAATTCATTTATCAACAGTTGACATTTACAACTTTGACTTCTAACCTGGGTAAACAAATACTTTTTGTAGCTATTTTGCCTGGTTTAAATAATTTTTGTCAATAATTGAGTAGCATTTTCAAAGGCCTATTCTAATTTTTTGTAATTCATGCTTGATAAAAAGAAAAAATTTGATCTCTTAAATCTCTATAAATATTGTTTGAAGATGTATAATTAGAAAACAAAATTAACACCATTATCTCACAATAAAACAACTGTTCCCAAATTTATTGTATATTCATCACCGTCAATTTTTTTACAAGTGGACACCTGTCTTTTTTGCTCACCTTCCAACAATTTTCTTTTTTTTCACTCTCCTGTAGGTCTCCAATTGGTTTGGAAACAAGCGCATTCGTTACAAGAAGAACATTGGCAAAGCGCAAGAGGAAGCCAACTTGTACGCAGCCAAAGCAGCATCCGCAGCCTCATCACAGATGGTGACAGATCCTTCTTCACCTACTGGTAAATGGTTAACTTTCAAATTTCATTCAACAAACTTAACATCTTGATGAATAATTACAACATCATATTTCATTTGAGGACACTTGTATGTGTTAGGGTGGTTTTTCACTCTGTCACACAAACTACCTTCAAATAACTTATTATTTAAATGCAGTCCCCACCTTTATACATAAGTGCATGGGTAAGAAGAGTTGAGAGGTTATATCCCTTTTTATGACAGCTTGTTTTCTGACTCTAAATCTCATGAGCATGCATATGTGTGGCATTGTACAAAGTGGATTTAAAAGTGGTGCTATCGTAAAAGACTCTTAACACAGTGGCTTCCATGCAGTATTTTATAAAGCCGTGGTTCCTTTAGGTATGATGATATGTCACCAAGGGGCTGTGGTCAGATAAAAATAGAGAACCACTGGATTAAAGTGTTATGATATATCTGCATGAGAAGTACAGTGTTTAGTTAGTGTGTTTCGTACTATAGCTTAGTACTCATGCCATCCAACATACCTTGCTTATTCTTGCACATATATATTAACAGTGTTTTGATTTGTGACTTAACCTCACAGTTGTAACGTTGAGCTTTGATATTGAGATGTTTTCTTGTTGTTTATTTTTTTAAAGAACGGTCTACTATAAAAACTTGATCAGCGTAAGTTCAATCTTTTCAATTACTGTTTTCGTTTTGTAGGTTCAAGTAACTATAGCCTCCCCTCGTCACAATCTCAGATGGCCGGACAAGGGGGAATGTACATGAACCTAAATGGAGGAGAAAATTACCCTGGGGGAGAAAACTCTGTAGGTGATCAGTAAATATATTATACATATTGTTATCCTCCCCTTTTGCTCAGCTCCATGTTCTTCATGAAGAGGATTTCTTAGTTCACTGACATAATTATATTACAGTATTTACAGGCGGTTTACTGGAATATTTTCAGTTTTTAACAGTTTATATGAGTTTTTTTTTTTTTGCAAAAACATTTTTCAAGAGATACTTACATGTTAATATCAAATCTCATCTTTCCATCACATCTCATCTTTCCCTCAGCTTTTGTTGACAAAGCATTATAGCTGCATGTTGCTCATATTTCTATTTCTTGCCATTGATATTTCAGCATGGCTTCTCATGGTGGCCTTCGGTCTAAAAAAAACTAGCAAAAGCATTTATTTTTTAAAGAAATTACTTATTTGTTAATGAACTCATCTACCACGTGCGGCGGTAAATATGTTCAAAGCCTTTATATTTGGTTAAATTAGTTTTTTTAAATGTCTTATTCTTATCTTTCTCTTTATCTCTTTCTTATCTCTCTCTATATCCCTTTCTTATCTCTCTCTATATCCCTTTCTTATCTCTCTTTATGTCCCTTTCTTATTTCTCCCTATATCCCAACGTTAAATCTTCAAGGGTGATCTTATGAGCCTTTTCCATATTTAACAAGGTAGAGCTGGTGAAATAGAGGGGAGCTGTGTAACTTAGTAGAGCTGGTGAAATAGAGCGGAGCTGTGTAACTTAGTAGAGCTGATGAAATAGAGGGGAGCTGTGTAACTTAGTAGAGCTGGTGAAATAGAAGGGAGCTGTGTAACTTAGTAGAGCTGGTGAAATAGAGGGGAGCTGTGTAACTTTGTAGAGCTGGTGAAATAGAAGGGAGCTGTGTAACTTTGTAGAGCTGGTGAAATAGAGGGGAGCTGTGTAACTTTGTAGAGCTGGTGAAATAGAGGGGAGCTGTGTAACTTTGTAGAGCTGGTGAAATAGAGGGGAGCTGTGTAACTTTGTAGAGCTGGTGAAATAGAGGGGAGCTGTGTAACTTTGTAGAGCTGGTGAAATAGAGGGGAGCTGTGTAACTTTGTAGAGCTGGTGAAATAGAGGGGAGCTGTGTAACTTTGTAGAGCTGGTGAAATAGAGGGGAGCTGTGTAACTTTGTAGAGCTGGTGAAATAGAGGGGAGCTGTGTAACTTTGTAGAGCTGGTGAAATAGAGGGGAGCTGTGTAACTTTGTAGAGCTGGTGAAATAGAGGGGAGCTGTGTAACTTTGTAGAGCTGGTGAAATAGAGGGGAGCTGTGTAACTTTGTAGAGCTGGTGAAATAGAGGGGAGCTGTGTAACTATGTAGAGCTGGTGAAATAGAGGGGAGCTGTGTAACTTTGTAGAGCTGGTGAAATAGAGGGGAGCTGTGTAACTTTGTAGAGCTGGTGAAATAGAGGGGAGCTGTGTAACTTTGTAGAGCTGGTGAAATAGAGGGGAGCTGTGTAACTTTGTAGAGCTGGTGAAATAGAGGGGAGCTGTGTAACTTTGTAGAGCTGGTGAAATAGAGGGGAGCTGTGTAACTTTGTAGAGCTGGTGAAATAGAGGGGAGCTGTGTAACTTTGTAGAGCTGGTGAAATAGAGGGGAGCTGTGTAACTTTGTAGAGCTGGTGAAATAGAGGGGAGCTGTGTAACTTTGTAGAGCTGGTGAAATAGAGGGGAGCTGTGTAACTTTGTAGAGCTGGTGAAATAGAGGGGAGCTGTGTAACTTTGTAGAGCTGGTGAAATAGAGGGGAGCTGTGTAACTTTGTAGAGCTGGTGAAATAGAGGGGAGCTGTGTAACTTTGTAGAGCTGGTGAAATAGAGGGGAGCTGTGTAACTTTGTAGAGCTGGTGAAATAGAGGGGAGCTGTGTAACTTTGTAGAGCTGGTGAAATAGAGGGGAGCTGTGTAACTTTGTAGAGCTGGTGAAATAGAGGGGAGCTGTGTAACTTTGTAGAGCTGGTGAAATAGAGGGGAGCTGTGTAACTTTGTAGAGCTGGTGAAATAGAGGGGAGCTGTGTAACTTTGTAGAGCTGGTGAAATAGAGGGGAGCTGTGTAACTTTGTAGAGCTGGTGAAATAGAGGGGAGCTGTGTAACTTTGTAGAGCTGGTGAAATAGAGGGGAGCTGTGTAACTTTGTAGAGCTGGTGAAATAGAGGGGAGCTGTGTAACTTTGTAGAGCTGGTGAAATAGAGCGGAGCTGGAGCAAACTAATTGTTTTAGGCATGACGCTAGATTTAGGAGGACTGGAATGTCCTTATCTTCATCGTGGCTTTCTGTCTCTTGTGATTCTGTAGTGTTTCATCATGTTAAGAATACTTTGCTTGAAGTAACACTTCAACTATTGTTTTACCACAGCAACAAAATTATATCACTTTAAATTGTCAAAAACATCATACCTGGATTATTCAAGGGTGTTAACTCTGGCCCATACTTTCCTTAGGTTATCGTTCCTGCAACCCTTAAATTTTAATTAAGTTAGATATTTTTAAAAATTTAGGAAAATTCATAGAATCAAAATATCAGACATCTGGTACCGGTAATAGTCATCAGCAGTCCCAATTAAATTTTTGTTAACCTGTATATTATTTTATTTCTTAATTTCAGGGGGTGGGGTGGGTTGGACTGTTTGTAAAGATCTTAACTAACTTAAAACAATCTTTGTTGCCATCTTAAACTGATAATGTGTCACATTAAATAAATAATGAGCAGGGCTTGGTTCAGCCGCTTACAAAATTACATAAAACAAGCCAACTGGCATCAATGTTATTATTTGATAGTCTTCATTTCTGGTACATTATTTAGGATGGAAATATTTGGGTTTATCAACACGTCTAAGAATTTAACTTAAGTAATCTAGCAAGGGAATTGGTTTCATACTAATTATTTGAGAATGCTACTTAATGCAGTCCGAACACTTAGAAAATATAAAAGTTTCCCTTAAAATATTTTTTTTTATGTGTCTAAGTGAATGGAGTTTAGCAACAAAAAGAACCCAACAAATTCACAACCTTTATTTTATCAGCAAATCAAGATTGTGTCGTCTTTGTACTTTTATTTCTCACAATCATTTTCCCGTTTTATGATTTTTCAGTGGGGACTTGAAGACTCCGAGTGAAAACAAAAATAGAAGTGAGAACTGATTTTTTTTCCTCTTCCTTATTAATATTATAATTCTTGGTTTGTGTATTTTTTTAAAATTTATTTCTCTTTTGTTTCACTGGGACTGAAATTTGAAAAAAAATTGTGGTTTAATTTTTGTTAAAGGGGCTTTGACTTGTGCCACTTAATTTGTTCCTGTGAATATCTGCGTTCCCTTTCTCTCTCTCGATGTTTACATGGTAATTTAATTCTTGTAATCTCGTCTCAAAGAGTGAAAAAAGTCTATCTACATTTTTATTAACAATTATTAAAATGCGTGAAGCCAAAGTGGCACTCAATATTAAGTTGTGTTGCGCAGCGCATGTTTTTTAGCTCTCGTTGATGTTGATCTTTATAAACGCTCTCTGTTTCTTTGTATTACCTTCATTTTTCTTTGTGTTACCTTGATTTTTTCTTTGTGTAACCTTCATTTTTCCCTATGTTACCTTCATTTTTCTTTGTGTTACCTTCATTTTTCCCTGTGTTACCTTCATTTTTCGTATGTGAATTTTGTTGCCTTACCCCAAAATTTACCAAATCCTTTTTCTAGTAGTTTTTAATGTCTCAACATTTCTGTCACTGTTGACAGCATAATAAAAAGTTGAGAAACTCCAATTCTTTGGATACTTTAAGGATATTTATTATGTTGCTATTAGCATGTTCAAATTGTTTGTAGATGCATGCAAGTATAAGCTTTTTAGGAGATAGAAAATATATTTGTCCATATTGTTTGAATAACCTCATTGTGATTCATGTACGAGTCCGTGTGCACAATTATGGTGAAAGTAAAGCTTCTGCTAAACCCTCCTCGTCTCCACACTAATAGCTTCTCATTTTTTTGTTATCTTTGTGGTGGGAATTTGTCACTCTTCATTGTTGAAAGTCAGTTTTGAAAACCGCCGTTCAAATTTAAACCTATAAAACCTGTTAAATTTTACTCATGTTTTTATTTCAGTGAGATGTTTTTAAGTGCAAGAGATCAACAAGCCTCTCCAGTGACATGCCAGGTTGTACACACCATCTAAAATATAATGATTAAAAAACAAACTGCTCACCCTCATTGATATTACACTTTAGGGAATGTAAAAAATATTTGCATTGTAATAAAGTTGATTTACATTCAACAACTGTAACTGTATGTCTTTTAAAATGTAGGTAACTGAAATGTTTCCCTTCCCGCTGTTTTAAAATCACCATTACAATTGGTGCTCGGGCTGCACACACCTCGCTCCTTTTTTCTCTCCTCTTTTTTTGAAAAGAAATCCAGTTGCTGGATATAAATAGTTGATATACCGTATCAAAATAATGTCTTTTAAATTTAAAAAAAAAATGAGATGATCTTCACTTGAATAATTGTATTTTGAAGCATTTGGATATATATGTGAATTTTTTTTTTTGTTGAAATACTGTATATTACCACGTATAATGGAAAATTTAGGGTACAAAAATGCCTATGTTTGTATTATACACCTGTATTAGAAATTTTTCATTAGCGGTAAACTATATACCCGGTATATTAATGCCTATGAAACCAAATCTTTTTGGCCTAGTCAAAAATGTCGATTGAGTGTGCATAACACAAGTAATGTAAGTAGTGCCCCTTTTGAGAATATTAGCATAGTTGTGTCAGTATGACAACAGTTCATTTTAAATATGATATTATAAATGATTTTGACTTTTTATTAAAATTAAATGTTTATATAGTTAATCCGTATTGAGTTATTAAGGGGGACAAAACAGATCCCATTATTGACAAGGCATTTTATGGCTTCTTTGGGGTTTGCATTATACGTGGATTGTGTTAATATAAGGTATATCAATAAGCTCTACTTCTCCATCCTTGATTGTACTTTGAAGTACATGGTCTGTCAGTGCAATCTAATAATCACGTTATTTTAAATTGCTAGTCATATTTTATAAAGTTATTTCAAATAAATTTAGGGTTAGTATCTGATTTTAATAATGTTACTTTTTATTCTATAAGGTTGTTTGTGTAAAAAAAACAAATAGATGAATCTTGGTAAATCTATAGAAGGGCAAACTGTTTCTTTAAACTGGGGTGGAGTTAGTTCAGTAGACTGACTAGTTAAATAAATGGTTTTTAAAAGTCATGTTTTCATTCATGGGGGGCATTATATCATGAGAGTATTGCAAAAAAACATATATTTTATCCTTATTTACAAGATTTATTCGGGAGATATTTAAAATATAAAAACCAATAAATCTGAAGTCATTGTTTAAAATAATTTAATTTATGTCGGAGTTTTTTAAAAAATCAATATCCAGGTGTCACGGAAAGCAAATGTTGATTATTCCTGTTGCAGTAAGTTGATTGTGTTTTGATAGGTGGTGGTATAATTAGATCCATTTACTGGAGAGATGGTTGCGAGAGCTGCTGTAAAGGTGAAATGAAAGTGAACAAATTTTGTGATTTAACATGAATCTATTGTTCATTTATTTTTATTTTTAAAAACTGTTTCTTAATGTTGTAAGTCAGTTTGGATTGAGCATTTAACCCCTTCGCTATTATGCTGATACACACTATAGGGCAAATTTTTTGTATATTGTACATCTTGATGTATGGGAAATATTGGCTCCTTTTCATGGTGTATGTCTGCAGCCATTGGTCAAATTACCTAGGTAAAGTCTGGTTCATAAATTTTTACTGCAAGGTAAAGCATTGAAACAAGATATTAAATTTGCATTTCTTAACATCACAGTCAAACTGTTCACAATCAATGGCAATCATGCTCATTAATCTTAAAACAATCAATGGAAATGATGCTCATTAATCTTCTTTACCTAATTGAATCGGGTCAAACAAATCTGATGAGTCTTTATCTGAGACGGAGCATGTTTTTAATTGCTCAACTTTGGACTCGGATATTAAGTGAAACGAGGACCAAGTGAATGAATTCATTTCATTGCTCCGTTTTCCAAAGTCATTTGAGAGACTTGTTATCTTCTCTAAAGTGTATTACGTAAAACTTAACACACAAGGGATTTTTGTGCTTGAAAAAAAAAAAAGGAAAAGAAAATTCTCTTTTAATTTCTCACCTTGTGTTAAGTTAATATTGAAAAGTTATTTTTTTAAATTATTGAGTGCATATGACCTTTTGTCATGTTGTACTGCCAATCTTTCATATCATCCTAAAGATGACTATTCTGGACATTTTTGTGTGCAAAAGAACAAGCATACAAAAAAAACGAAGGGGTTAAATGATATTTAGGCCGTTTGAGACCTCATGTTTTTATGTATGTATACGTAGTATACAACTTTGTATATATTTATATAGAAAAATTCAAAAATGTTTATCTTTGTTCCATTTTATATTGGCACTATTTTTGTAAACCAAAGTTTACATTTTTTTGGTTGGGGAATCTGGCTTTTACAAATGTATTTTGCTGAAGAAAAAATGCAGGGAGTTAGAAAAATAATGTAACTATTGACTATTCTCAATCACAATCATTTATGCTGAAAGATTAACCACTATGACAAAATTATGGTATCTAAATATAGATCTGCTGCTACCAAGTTTAAAACCTGCCATAAGAAACGTGGTCTTGTTGGATTTCTTTATATTAGATGGTCACATGACGTGTAACATATGAATGATTGATGTTGATAGATCTTTGGCGTTCATTACCACTCAATTACCCCTGGCAATTTGTGTTTGATTTAAACATTTTGCAAGTACTAACTAATGCAATAACTAGTTGTTTTATCAAAGTGAATGTTGTGTTTATTATTCAGTTGGTTTGGGTTAGCTTTTCTTTTACTCAGTCTGCATGCGCTAATAGTCCTGAAATGGACACATGTCAACGCGAGTCTTGAAAAAATTCAAATAAAATATTTTTTATAGTCAACTATCAAATGCTGAGGAAATGTGATTGTGTTATGAGCGTAATATATTGTATATAGTTGGCTGTCCATCCAATTCTGTTCTTTTTATATTTAACAGAGAAAAAAAATGTCCAACTAGAATATATTTGTGTTGCCCTTTGTTGTATTGCAATATGTTTTTTTGTAATTAAACTTAAACATTGTGTCCTAGTTTTTAGCGCTCCCTTCTGAGATTAAGTAAACGGTCAAATGTTAACTGTATTGCCCTGTTCAATTTGGGCATATATTGCCCTGTTAATTTTGGGCACTTTATTTAACAGTTTCATGAATTTGGTTGTGCCTATGATTTGATAAGTATGTAAAAGTTGTGAGTCCATAAGAAATGTGTTTAATTTGAAACAACCAAAGACTTTGTTGTTATATATATATATATATAATATAAATATTATATTAATTATATAGTCAAATGGTTTGATGTTCCAATTATGAATCTTGCCCCAAATCAGAATGTTGAGGCAGTTCTTATACAATTCTTCATTAACTTTCAATTAAGTGTTAAAAAGTTCATCGACGGTAAGAATTCTTTTTTAAAGATCCTGTGCACTGTGTGAAAACAAAAGTTTACAGTTTGTACACATTTTGCAATATGCCATCATTTTTACTGAGAGTTATTTATGGAAATAAAATGTTGCAGGGAAATCTGTCTAGCTTTTTTGAGTTTCTTTTAGCATTTGAAAAAAGTAAAGCATTTGTTTTGTTTTTTAATTTGAAAGAGTTGGATGTTATCCCCAGAATTTTAAATCAAATGTTAAGAAAATTAAATGGATTTTTTTTTTGCAAAGAAATGTCTAATGATTGAAGTTGTTTCGTAGTTAAGTGTTCAATCATTTGTCTAAACTATTTGCTCTTATATCACTGGATAGAAAAAGCTATTTATCAGCCCGATATTGACCAGCTCATCAGTGCTGCATGTAGGTCATGTATAGTGGTAATAAGTATATTAATTAAATTTAATACAATTGATATAACATGCCAGCTGTAATAACTTTCATCTGATACTATCAAGTGATACCCCACCCGCCATCTTGGACACTATAATCCAACTTGTCCTATTTCTCCCTTCTTGGCACAATTAAAAAAATTATATTTTATAAAGGATTCCATATAGAGATTTTTTATGCATGAATATATGGGGAGATTGCTTATTAACTATATCAATATCAGATTTTGACAAGTTTTTTTCTTCTCACCTAGCCACACGCCAAAGCCCCCTTAGTTACTGAGATGCTGCTCCTCCTATTTTCCCCACTTTCTCACAAGACAAACATTTAAGATCAGTTTTACATACTCCCACACAAAATCATCCTACCTTTTTCTCTTATGAAAAAAAATCACCTCTTATGTAATTATTGCAAGAATTACAAATTCATCTGAGTGTTGTGCTGCTGCATTTGAAAATGTTAACAAAACTTCCTCAAAGAGATTGCATTCATTGACAAAAATAACTTCACAAAAAGACATTGGTATTGTGCATGGTTCATTTTATGAATATGAACATAAAATACATTCTTCTAAAATATAAAACTAATCATCAATATCACACACTTGTAATAAATTATGTAAAAGTTATTTAAAATGTTGTGTTATGAGATCCTCCGGGTGCTGAATTGTTTGATAAAGACATATTTATGAGGCACTAAGATCTACTGATGTCATACGTCACGATCTGAACTCTCTTCAGTTTTTGAACAATTTGGTGATGAACTTGATTCTAGAATTTTAAAAATTAAGAAAAAGGCATAAAAAAATAAATATAAGAGATATATATTTATTATGTCTTAATCTATAAAAGGGTACACTATTAATTGAATAATTGTACGCTATTAACCTACCTGGTGCTTTGAAACTTAGCAAGGCTTCTGCTGCACAAGATGAGAACACTTGAAATGATTCTGTACATTTTTCAGGAGTAGATGCTGCTTCACTCATACACTTCTCATAGATTTGAAACTGTTTGGCGCAAACTGACTTGATGTGAAGAATTTCTGGACTGGAAAGAAAAAAATGCATTCCTGTCTGTATTATTTTTTTCAGAAAGTTAAGCAATCTTTAACTTTAAAAAGAACAATTGTATAAAGATTGGTTTTACTGGTACCGTATATTAATTTATTCAAAGGTATAATTATTAAAGTAATTACAAGACTAATATCGAAACTTTAGTACACCAGCATAGACAAATGCAGAGGTAATACTATAATATATAAACATGGAAGCGGTGAGGCTGGCCAAAGTCCTACATGGGCTGTAGCGCCACAGGGATGGATAAACATTTGTTAGGGAGTGCCAAACACAGTAAATATTTTTTCACATCATACTGGTACATAACATAAAAATAGCAGGCTTAAAATTGTTTGGCCTAAATTTTGCTGAATAGGAATATAACTTGCATCATTCCATGTGATATTAAGATTGAAAACATTTTAAACTATCAAAAGAAAGCAGCAGAAAAACTGATATTAAAATGGCTATAGCTTTATAACTGCACATTAAAAATAATAAAAATATTGCGACATCATTCAAATTAATATATTTTAATTATTGACTGATTAGAGGTGAATTATAAATTATATAGTCCTTTTAGTTTTGATGAATTTGATAAAAGGTCCCATACTATGTAGGTCAGTGGCTCTTGCGTGACATTCTCTTCACAATTATTTTACAGTTTGAGCTTCATTTTGAAAGTTATCAATTTGTCCTGACAATGAAGCACTGAGAACTCATTTCCTTGCAGCTCCATGTTGATGGAATTCAAGGATTCAACTATGATGAACATTAAATGACAGAGATATAGGAAAACTGACAGAGTCAGTCATGACATGCCATCAGTACACACGTCGATGACATATTCCCATTTTATCATGTGCCTCAAAGAATCTGTCCACTTAATCATCTTCCAGTTGCTTGTCATATACATCTACATAGATGCAAAGTTAGCGACATCCATCATTTCATCAAGCTGGATTGCAAAGAAGTTGAAAATTGACAGTATGTTATCAGATATCTCCACTATTCACCTCCTAAAAGTATTTGACAGGGATCTTTGTTTATTGAGCCGGGATGCATTGTTGCCAAGCGTCTCTTTAACTTGCTGGGCTTTAGAGAAGCGGATACTAAACCCTTAGAACACAAAACACACTGGTTTCTCTTCCACAGAAGATATTACAGTAAAACCACCAAATTTCAAATATGAATCATCCTATCTAATTAAATTTTTATTAAGGCATTATAATCATTTTTTTTTTAAAAATATTTGTTGAAATTTTAAATATAAATAAGTACCGTAATTAATTTTGTTTAAGTTAACAAATTAAAAACTAGATTTAACAGGCCAATTAATTAACATTAATAATAAATCATCCAAAGTATATGAGAAAATGGGATGGAGACAATAGGCTGTTTGGCATAAGGACTTTAAAAATTAGGTTAGCACGAAGAGAGTTTGGAGATGTATCCTCCGCCCAACCCAATGTTCCATACACTGGTTAGCTCTAAGTTTAGCTCTTAGTTTCTAAGAATTGACAGGCCAGCTGTTGGAGATCTGAGAGACAGATACTAATTGAAATTACTTCTCAGATTGTTGATGCACGCAATATGTGAAAGAATTCTGGGAATACAGTGGGCCTAAACATTCAACACACTCTCTGCTGGATTCTGAGAAACAAGAGTGCCAATACCACTACTCTATATTAGCGTAGATTTAGTGAATATACCGAGTCTCATGGGAACTAAATTGGATTCCTCCACGGGACATAGCAACCAGCTACAACAATCGCAAATAGCCCAAAATTTGTGACTTAGTGACCCCCTTTACTGTTCCCTTGCAGACCGCAGACCCCACCCAGTTTGAGCACTGATATAGGTAGAATGCCACACCAGATTAAAACCACTGCATGGCCAAAAAATAAAATATGTGTAACATAAATCTCTAGATTAGTTTCGTACTTAGACTCTGCACATCTGGCCAGCTTTCTCCTTTCTAATTCACAATCCATCTGCCATGTGTGAGGATACTTCTGTATGCACTCAGCAAACATCTCCAGATATTTAGAGCAGTGTTTTTCCACTAGTCTCATTGAATGCTCCCTGAAGAGACATATATTATAAAATAAATAATTCTAATTCTAATTTAGCTAAGTTTAACTTAATAAATGATGTTTAAAATCTTTGAAGCCTCCTTTAGGGGTCGCCACCTTGGACTCAACCAGACAATGTTTTTATATTATAGTCATGGCTGAGGATGGCAAAGATGTTAGGCAGAGCACTGGTTTGGGGACAACAATTTGGCTTGCACTGAATGTAAAATGTATCTTGTAAATTTTCATAAGAATTATTCATCTTATTGAGTTATGGCAAAGATTACTTTTTTTTCAAAAATAGTTTTGTTTTCTGTGACAATTGTGGAAGTGCTTTGACCTATAATTTTAAGTTTAAGAACTGAAGAAGTGCACTGTAGTTAAATATTTTACAATTAGGCATTTCTATTGCATCCATGCTTTATAATTATAAGATATTGTCATCAAGTGTATGTTTGGCTAAGTCTGTACAATTCCATATTTACTGAATTATAAATAGAAAATAACTTTTATAAATTAATTAAATAACAATTAACTTTAATTCAAAAAATTATTAATCAAAGCAAAGCCCTGACTTGTTTGACTTGCGTTTCTAAAATGTGTGTATTGCCATCAAATAATACATATAAGCCAAGTGGCAAGTTCAAACTATAAAATATATGAATCTTACTGAGTGAGTCACAGGGTCTCACATATATATTAATATCATTATCATATACATATAAAATTCAAATGAATTGAAATAGTAATCGTCATAAATATAGTAAATAATATCTAAAAAAAGTTAACAACATCAAACTCACATTTTTTCTGTAGTTAGTCTCTTTGATTTATAAAAATATTTTTATGTTTAGGCAGTTTAGCCTACAAATTTATATAGATGGTTAGGGCAGACTTAGAATTTGATCAGTTAGACCAGCTACTTGAGTTAGGCCTGGTGTTAGTAGGCCCTACTTATAACTTAAAAATAATAGACACAGATTGTTGTCACAAGCGTAACATAGATTATGATAGATTATAATTATAAGTTATAGATAGATAGAACTATAAATATTTAGTTCAAATTATTAATTATTAGCCTATTGATATTGGCTTGATTGATTAATGGAATTGATTAAATAAAAATATTTGCAATCCTTTGTAAGATTTCTCAAGAGAGCAAAACATTCTTGTGCCGATTCATCGCAGAATTCTTCACTTATTTATTTATTGTCTCTTAAGAGTTTAACTTGAATGAACAAGGTGAATGTTTGTTACAAATTTCTTCAATGGTTGGTAGTTGGTAGGCCCTAACGGTTTCAAACTAATATTATTAAGCAATATAATCTTGTGTCTCTAAAGTTTAGGGAACGCGGAGCATCGACTACTATAACTATTTTATTAGTATCGACTATATTAGGTAAGCATAAGTTACGAATACATTTTACAATTTCTCTTATGATTTTTTTGTACGGTATCGAACAGCTTTGACTTTACTTTCATGTTTTTACGGATACAAATTTAAAAAATAAATGATATTCCTTAACTATCATTGCTATGCTCTTATTAGTACTAAAGTACCGGTATCAATTCGTCTCTACGTGGTGTAGGGGCCATCCATAAATGACGTCACGCAAATTTTGCCGATTTTTGACCCCCCTCCCCCATCGTCACAAAAAGTTGTTAGACTCCCCTCAAATATAACGTCACAACTCTCTGCACCCCCACCCCAATAAAAAGTCCTTGTGTCCACTACTGCCCTTTACAAAGCATTAAGAAATTCTTTCTCTTACTGTGCCCCAAAACAATGGAATTCTCTGCCACTACACATCCGCAATATATCAATTAACACAGCCTTCAAAACTGACTCAAAACACATCTTTTTAAACTCTACTATCCCGACTGATTTCCCCCCCCCCCCCTTTTTGACCGTTAAACGATGCTGCTGAGTGCTGCCCATGGCTTCACGTATACATAGTTATGGAATGGTTGAAGCGAATACACATTTATTTGTTTTTTTTTAATTAATGTAAATTAATTTTTAAGTTCATGATTATGTTTTTAAATTGTATGTAAGCCTACAGCGTGGTGAGCCCAGCCCTAGGCTGGGGTACCACGCTATAGAAAACTACCATTAATAGTAATAATAATATCAAATTACTGCACCTGAGTCAGAAAATTTCAACAGAACAGTGGTTCTTAACCAGGAGTAAAAGTACCTCCCCAGCCCTGAGGTGTGGAAAACCAGAAAATTGTATTCAGTGGCGTAGCTAGGGGTGAGGACCGCATCGGTCGACACCATCTCAGGGGGTGACATCATATTGAAAACGTGCATATTTACAGAGCACACACTGCTCGGTTAAACCGAAATTCATAAAAGGATAACAGATGACACGTATATTTTCCACCAATGTAACCAATCAAAATGCGTGTATTATTAAAATTTCAAGATTGATGCGTCAGCAATTAGGTTACCTTATTATTAGGTCAGACAGAAACACCATTTTGACCATGTTTCACCGCCGAATGAAGTGTTCGGTAACTTTGTAAGTGACAAGAAGCTATATTTATCTAAATTCTGAGAAATAAAGCTATCCTTTGATAACAATGTGTGATTCTAAGCACACGTTACAGTTCTTAAATACATTTACCGCCGACCTTCAATTAATTTGTTTTTGTTCTCGTATTTGTTATACTGTGGACTAAGTTTAATAAGAAGAATTACATCGTGGTTGTGGGGGTGGGATGGTGATGACACCACGAGCTTACCGGACCGGGTGACACCAACCCTAGCTACACCACTGATTGTATTTGCTGCTATTGAGGCATTGCTAGTTTTTGCTGCTTTTTTTTTTTTTTTTAAGTTTTTATGCATTTTGTTTAGCAGCAGTAAATGTTTTTCTGGTGAATTTTTGTTGGCGCATTGCGTGTGTTGGTAATTTGTTCCCTTGTTTATAAAAAGTTAATTAAGAAATAAAGCTTAATTAACAAAATAATTTTAAATTTTATTACATTATAATTTATACGGTTGGGGGAGGGATGTTTAAAACGGAGTGGGCCTGCAGCTCTGCAAAAAAGGTTAAGAATCCCTGCCCTAGAGCATTTACTTTTTACTAAGATATCCACCCGCGGTCAACCATTTTTTTTCGTTCCATCCCACTTCCCATGTCCACATTAGCCATAAATTCTCACGACTGTCATTGTAACTACATTCCGATTCTCCTCCTCCTGTAACTTGATCAGAGTCCATTTTTCGGACCTCGCATATCTGCACTGATTCTCTCAGTGATAGTAGTTTAAAAATAAAATAATTATAGCTGTTGTATAAAAAAATAATGTTAAAAATGTCCGTAAGATTAGGGTTATTATTAAGTGTAAATTTTTAATACAATATTCCCCTTTTCATGTGACGTCACATGGCTTGAGGCCCCCCCCCCTTTTCCCTTCGTCACAAAAACTGACCCCCCCCCCCCCACTTTCTTTTAGACGCGTGACGTCATTTATGGATGGCCCCGTAGTCGTGTGTAGTGTAGTGTTACAACTAGCAATGGACTACAATGCATGGAGTTGGGGGGGGGGGGGGGGGGTATGCATCGTGTGTCAGAGTCTCATTGCTCAAATGGGATCCCCATCGATTTTGAAGTAGTAAAAAATTTCCCGGATCGTATGAAATAAAGAGCAGGGCGTCACCAGAGAAGGGTTCCATTTAAACAATGTGCCACCAGAGTTACTGCTGCGATTTCCTTAAAAACAATGGCGTAAATAGAATTGGTAATGCCCGGAGTTATGCAGTCAGGGCCAACCTAGCCATGCCCTAAAACGCAGCAGTCGTGGGTGTGTGTGTGGGGGGGGGGGGGGGGTTATATGCAGAGAAATAAAATATTTTAATCATTTTGACATTTTAATTTACATCCAAAAACATTTATATGGCCAATTTTCGCGTGCAGTCTTGCTCAGTCACCACAGGCAAAAAGCAATTTCTATTTCTCTCTCACACAGAACCGTAAACCATGTGTTCAAGCAAACATTTTGGTGTTACAATAGTGATTCCAAGGAGAGTCTTATCAATGGGTGGGCAACACTGGCGTTACAATAGTAATTCCAAGGAGAGTCTTATCAATTGGTGGGCAACACTGGCGTTACAATAGTGATTTCAAGGAAAGCCTGAATGAGTGGGCAACACTGGCGTTACAATAGTGATTTCAAGGAGAGCATTATCAATGGGTGGGCAACACTGGCGTTACAATAGTGATTTCAAGGAAAGCCTCAATGGGTGGGCAACACTGCCGGCTGCCCAGTAGAAAGGCGCGACCCCACAAAAGAGCCACTCTGCACCCTCATCCCACACAACATTCATTATGCTCACATCAAATTGATAAATAACAGTTTCATCAAATTGATTAAGTTCAGTTCCATCAAGTTGATCAAGAACAGCTCCATTTCTTTCATAAACTTAGTTTACTGAGGATAATCATAAGTTAATCTTTATTTGTACTATCTATCAACTTTAACTTATGTGTATATAAGAATCTGTATGTGTAGATAAGAATCTGTATGTGTAAATTAGAACATGTATGTGTAGTGTAAATAAGATCATGCACGTGTAAATAAGAATCTGTATGTACAAATAAGACAAACAATCTTACTCACTAGCAGAACAAAACAAAATACATTTCTCTATTGTAAAATAGTGATTCTTTATTAGGCAAACAATATCAGGTGACTCACCATCATCCGCCTCCAATGTGAATCCACAATTTACTGCTAATCGCTATTATCCATCTTCAGGTTAAAAATGAGTAGATGTAACAGTTCCTTTAACAAAATATATATCCTAGTAAGCCTAGTATCTATTCTATTCTAATAATTCTATTCTACGGCAATTGCAAAAAACACATTTTCTCATGTTGCGAATTTGTATGACATATCTTTTGCTACAGGAAGATCTGCAGCCCTTATTTATTTTATCAAGAGCCTGATACAGCATTAATTTTCTTGAATGCGGATTTCGGAATATTTTGGAAAAAGTTGAGCCCAGCCGCTCTTTCAATCATCTCCAGAGGCATCAGGTAGTGGTGGAGTTTGACCTCAGGCAGTGGCTGATTGGGCATTACATAAGACTGAAGTTCAAGCTGATTGGCTTGGTTTTCCACGACAACTACCTGAAAACAAAGAGAAGAAAGCTCAACAATGTTAGATAAAAGTAGTCTCCCCTACTTAAGCTCAACAAGGTTAGATAAAGTGGTCTCCCCCTAATAAAGCTGAACAAGGAAAGATAAACTAGTCTCCCCAATAAAGTTTAACAAGGTTAGATAGAGTAGCCTCCCCTACCTACATGACATATTTATCTGTGGTGGATACTTATGGCTCTTTTGACAGACCCACACTGTGGCAGACAGAACGTTGCCTAGGAGTAGGTCCCCTTTATTATGGCCACAGAAGCTATGTCAGAGTCTAAAATTCCATTTTTTTTCTTCTACTATATTTTGAGGGCCCACGATCAATGTATTGATCATTCTGGCTCCTTACTCGTGGCTCATTCCCTCCTAGTCCATACAAAGCTGATGTGTTGCAATACGAAGTTATATAACCATGAGACCTTTATTTAGTGGCAAAGTGAGCAATAACATCCACTAGTAAATTACTGGCGATCAGAATAAAAAAAATATGCATAAAAAATCCCATCACAATAAATATAATATTAATTGCCGGTTTGCCTATTTAAAAAATAATGACTCATGCCCACAAAATGTACACAGCTTTTATAATAATATTTCAAATCCTCACTTTGTG
Organism: Omphiscola glabra; assembly: GCA_964017045.1. Taxonomy (NCBI): domain Eukaryota; kingdom Metazoa; phylum Mollusca; class Gastropoda; family Lymnaeidae; genus Omphiscola; species Omphiscola glabra. The sequence continues at coordinate 1,108,855 of OZ024808.1, forward strand.
GTCAGACATGGGGGAGTTCAATTCATGATGAAAAAAACATGACAAATAATACAAGTCATGACACTGCAAAATCACAGCATGTAATCATTGACAATATCCTATTTTCAAGGTCATGCCATCCATTATGACAAGTTATACTAAACAAAATTGACATTATAAAATAAAAGTAAACTTTCTTTATATTGTTGTTCATCATTCTTAAGAATGTATGGTCCATGGCACGTTAATGCTACCAGTATTTTACAAAATAAAAAATAAAATATTCATTTTTTTTTGGTCAGCTTAAAAAGACTTCATATAATGTTAATTAACTTAGTTTTCTTTTCAATGTAACTTTTTTTTAATACATTTTAAAAAACTTTAAAACAATGTAAAATACTGTGAATCACTCACTGGTTCAAGAAAATCTCAGATTTTTTCAAATATTTAGTCTCAACTTTCACTGGATTGCTTAAAAAGGGAAAGCTACTTTTTTTTTTTTTAATACAGAATCTCATGATAGGGAACCATCTATATTGTTGAGCCTGGTACATAAATGACAAAATAGGAGGAGCTAGATAAGAAGAGCCTGGTACATAAGTCAAAATATAGGAGGAGCTAAATAGGAGCCTGGTACATAAGTGAAAATATAGGAGGAGCTAGATAAGAGCCTGTTACACAAGTGACAAGATATGACGAGCTAGGTAAGATCCTGGTACATATGTGACAAAATAGGAGGAGCTAGATAATGGCCTGGTACATAAGTGACAAGTTGGTAGGAACTAACAGACTTTTTTCCCCTTCATAATATATTGATGGTCTCTAATTTAAATGCAGTATCTCCTTAAATTATTTGAATTGTATTATCATAAACAGAAGAACTTGAACAACTTTGCAGTGCCTAGATGGGAATCAGCTTTTCCACTTTCTGTGATGACTATTGAATGGATAATGGCTCAGCCTTTTTAGTGACATCTATAAGATGTCTAGCTGGTAATTAGATTATTAATGACTTTAACAACAACAAAAATACAACATAGGCAAAACTTAATTAAGTTACAATAGTTAACTTAAAAAAAATTATAACAATTTTACACAAAAATGATAAGCCGGTACGGTACAATTATGGAATATCCAATTTTACCTTAAAGAAATGAGTTGGGACAGCTATGTGATTTTCTCCAATGACTTCATATTTTACATATAATTTGCCATCTGGTTCTTTCCTAAAAAGTTTTTTTTTGAGAGAAGAAATACATTTAGTTTCTAACAAAAATTGTTAGCACAATTCATTGCCACAACTACAATGCAATAATCCTTTAACACCAGTTCATTTTAAAAACAGTACCATAGCAGTTTTAAATATAGGCATATGCCTTATATAAACAGCAACCAGTCGGGAATGACCAAGAGAAGAATTTACTCACTGCCGCCTGTACCGGTACAGCATCATTTGAGGCTACTAATGAAATGGTTTTATTTTTGGGGCTAGAAACTCCACAATATTTAATAGGTCATAACTATTGCTACAAAAACATGCACAACTGGTCTTCAGTGAAGGGAGACCTGCAAATAGGATATGAAGTTAGGCAGTCGCAACTGAGAGCAAGAGGACAGGCAAACTACTAATTAGTCAGTGAGCAAATCAAGCCACATTTGCAACTAGTATGTTAGAATTAATGACTAGGCTTGGAAAAAAACCACCAGAATGCACAGGAACAGAAAAAGTACAATATCACTCAATATAGATGCAACTAATATATGCCATGGATATAAGAAGGTTGCAGCGGTCACTCTTTAAACAAGGGGTGGGCAACCTATGGCTCACTGGAACGTTTACTGTGGCCCCATCCCTTAAACTATTCTGGGAACAGAATTTTTTTTTTTGTAAAATAGAATTGTCAATGATTTTAAAGGCATTTGAGAAAAAAAATCATAGCACATAAGTGTCAAACTTTAATAATACTAACTACAGTAAAGTAAAAAAAAATTATTTTCCTGCCAAAAAAAAGAACAATTAATCTTGTGTCAATCTATATAATACAAAAAGGTTGTCCACCCCTGTTTTAAACAAACCAAAGATCTAGACTTTTTTTGTATGTGAATTATTTTTAATGGGATTGTTTTAGTCCACTAAACATATCTTAGAAACCATGAATGTTTTAACATTCTTGAGATAAAAATTCAGTAATTTAACATCTTTAGGGGTAAAATCAAAATATGTTAGTCAAATAAATTAACAGTATAAATAGCACTATGTTCATTTTAAAATCAATATTACATATTTACACCTGTTCAATGTTGTAAGAATTGATTATAAAAAGATACAATTATAGCAAATGTAAGCTCACCGAGGCAAATATAATGGACCGGTGCAAACATAAACATTCTTACTGCGACGTGCCAGAGCTCTAACATATTTTTCTAGATTGTTCCAAGCATCTCGGTTGAAGCCTGCACCAACCTGAAAGGACAGAAAAATTAGGGTACCATCAATTCTTTGCTCAAAATTTGTAAATACATTCATTTCTATCAATCATTTTTTGTTGGTACAATCATTTCTTACAATCATTATATATTTGAATCATTATTTATTTCAATCATAAACTGTTTATACCTTAATTTCTTTCAATTCCTAACTGTTGTTACCTTCATTTCTATCAATTCTTATCTGTTGTCAACTTTATTGTTTTAAATGTCAATCTGTTATTGCGGTATTGGTTTTAATCTATTTCCCTTTTTTTCTTGGTACTTTTTAAATCAGGATTAGCTGAGGCAATGGCAGTCCTCCACTTCACATAAGTTTAAACCTTAACAAGAACATTATTTCCTGACACTGATAAAATTAAATTTAGTATACAGGTTACAAAGTCATTAGAGTTTCATTAGACAGATGTGTTCCATGGTGATATTTCATTGTATTTTCATATTACTAGCCCATTGCTACAGAATTGCTATTCTTCTGGCTGCTGGCCTGCCTATACTCAACATAACATTGCCCAGTATTTCCTCATCAAACAGCCAGAGGAAAATTGTAAGTTATTTATATAAATATGCTAGGCACTCCAACTCAAATTTTCAAATACATCAGACATACACAAAGAGCATGTCATTGGAAAGAGCTAGCTCTAAGCTTTCCAATGACACCAAGATAATCTTTCTATGACTTATAGGAGAAAAGTTATGAATTTTTTAGTGATTTATTTTTCACCACTATTCGGCTTTGTATTTAATTTTTAAAGCTGTGATCGCATTATTACACTTTTTGTACTATTTTGCTTGTATCTTTTTAGCTATTAAAGTTAGAGCTCTCAGATTTGGAGGAGACATTTACAATACAATGTGTAACAAAACAAAACACATGAATTGTGAAAGAATTTATTATATTTGTTAAAATATGATTTTATGAGCACAGGGGGTGGATAACGACAATTGTCGAAAAATTTAATTTTACAAAAAATGACATAATTACAAAACCAATTATGCTACTGCTATAAAATTTTCAATACAAACAGATTATGTCCATCTAAAAGTAAGGCACATTTAAAATAACTGAAATACAGACCAGAAAAATTTATGTAAATTTATAAAAATATTTGATGAAAAGCGCCCGCGGCCGAGACATTTTTTACATTTAAATACATAACTTTTAAACTAATAAAGCTACTGCAATAAAATTTTCATTAATAATAGTTTGTGACAATTCAACTGTAACAGAATATTAAAATATTGCAAAAGCTATTAAAATCATGCTATACAAAATTCAAAAATGTCATGTAATCTTTTGACATTGATGTGCATTTTTGGGCATAACTTTTAAACTAACCATGCTAATTCAATAAAATCTTACGTACAAATAGACAGTGACAATTTAAATATAATAAAACATCCAATGCAATATTGCAATCCATGGTTCACAGCAACAGATAGTGTCCTAGTCCACAGCAACAGAATGTATCCTTGTGCACCTGAAATATTGCAATCCATGGTCCACAGCAAAGGATAGTGTCCTAGTCCAGAGCAACAGAATGTATCCTTGTGCACCTGAAAATATACAAAATGTTAAAAATTGAACTTTAAAATGAGTGAGCTGAGAATTCAAATGAATTTCATCAAAACACACAAAGAAAATAAAAATCTCCCATAAGAACATCAGAAATTCAGTGTGACAATGTTGTCAACCTGAAAGTATACAAATTATTAAAAATCAACTTTAAAATGAGTGAGCTGAAAATTCAAATAAATTTCATCAAAACACAGAATTAAACAAAATAAAAAATCTCCCATAAGAATATCAGAAACTAAATGTGACAATGTTGTCCACCTGAAAGTATACAAAATATTAAAAATTTGATTTTAAAATGAGTGAACTGAAAATTGAAATAATTTTCATTAAAACACAACTAAGCAAAATGAAAATTTCTCAGACTTCTTAACATACCTGACTAAATCTCAAATAAACTCCTTCTCTTCCCAGTCCATGGTTTTGTTGACCAGAGCTTTAACCTTGACATCAACAAAACCGGTCGAAGCATTAGTTTAGGGGCTCTTTTAAATTGGCAGAAACTGTCTAAAAAAATCGTGGACATGGTTCGCGGCTCTGGAGCTCCAGCAACACTTCATCCTCATCGATTGGTAGATTAAAAACATCTTCCTCCATCGTCAATATCAATTTGGGTTGTTTGTTGATCAGGAAATGATAATTAGTAATTCTGAAGAAAAAAAAATATCAGGAGTACTACTTAGGGTTATTATGAATACATATAAATAATAATTAAATAATTTTAGATCGGCCACACAATGTTCTTTAGTTTATGTACATTTATAGTTGTTTAATAACTTAGTAATACAGGCTAGTCTATCTTCATAATTTATTGCTCATCGCATGTCAGCACACGAAGATCTCTTTGTCGTCTTATTTACATGTATTAATACTATTATTGACCCAAAGCATGCTCTAATATATGAACTATATAAGGCCTAAAGTGTAATTATAATCAAACTATTAACTGATAATGCAGGATTTAATAATTAAGTCATTTAAGTTGTTCCAAAAGTCAAAGTCTTTGTACTAAGTCTTATTTACATGTATTATTGATTCAAAGCATGTTCTTATATTATATATGAACTATATTAGGCCTAAAGTGTAATTATTAATAAAAATCAGTTATGAAAAGTGTATATTTATATTCAAACAACTAAGTTATAATGCAGGAAATATTTATCTAGTCGTTTAAAAAAGGTTTTAATTAATAATAATCACTGTTTACATTAGAGATATATCACTTCCGGTAGACTCCGGTAGATCGAGTGGAAAAAAATGGCCGCGGCTTGGAAGCCTTGAATTTTTAGTCACGGTAGTCAAGCTATAATAAAGTTGTGTGATGATCAGTACTCGATTAAAAAAGTGTTTCCCCTTTAAAAACATATAAACTATACGAACAAATAATTTCCAAGTCCGAACACGATATAAATAAAAAAATTAAGCACAACAAGCTCACTTACCCCAATCAACCTTTCAATTGATCGTCTCAGCGTGGTCCGATCTCCTATTTATTTATACCCCCGTAACCGGCATGCATCGAGGCTTCAAATTAAAATAAGGAAATTCCGCTATTTTTAGAAATGACGCAAAACAACGCTAAACACCGACATCTACCGAAAACGAAAAGCGCCAGCTCATCACAGCGATCGCCGCTCGGCGGCCTTCGTTTTTCTACCGCCGGCGGCGAAGTATTGGGGTGCCTAAATATGCTTTAGAAATTATCCAAAACGACCACAAGTTTAGATTAACATTAATAGTTTTAGAGAATAATATTATTTTTATTGCAAACCCAGGGATGAGTAGCGGATACTCTTAGCACACAATTGCACTTTGGGGCTGCTCTCGTTATAGCATTATCATCATAAAATCAGTATAAAGAGCTGCATAATAATAGACAGCAAGTGTCGCACACATCAACAAACCACAAACCTGAGGAGCTATATTTGAAAGCAAAAAAGTTTGGCTCATTGCAGTTACAGAATGTCTGTGATTAGCTGCAGCTGCTAGATGCCCTCTGTCATATCCACTTCCCTGGTAGTCTTTGTTGGTAGCTCGATGGAACATATGAACTGACTGATCCTCTAAAAATTTCATTTTGGATCTGGAAAATAAAATTAATATCAATCATAAAGGCTGCATATTAAAAAATATTAGGGACATTTATTTATTGAAGTTTACAAAACTGCTGAATAAGGGCTCAAATGTAATATCACTATAGCATTTTTTTTCTCCATTAAGTTAAGCAGCCATTCTCTCAAACTGTTGCAGTCCTACCCTTTTATAATTAGTTAATTTGAATAAGTATCTTAAAAGTTCCTGTGATGGATCGACTGTGTTAAAGGCACCCTAACCTAAAGTCCACAATATTACAATATTAACCTTCAGCAGGCCTCAGATTACCAACTGTAAAAGTCAAAGCGGACATAAGAAGAATAAGACTATGCCTTGGCGCAGATTGCCAACTGTACCTCCCCAGTCAAAGCGGACATAAGAAAAATACTACACCGTGGGGCAGATTGCCAAACCTCCCCAGTCAAAGCGGACATAAGAAGAAAAAGATTACGCCTTGGGGCAGAATATCATCTGTACCTTCCCAGTCAAAGCAGACATAAGAAAATTAAGAATAAGTAAAGTTATCTAAGACTACTAACAGTAATAGAATAGACCAATAGAAATGAATAATCCTTAGCCCTTAGCCTCTTGCTTTGACCACTCTGAGGGCACTGCCTTGACAGTGAATGACAGCTAAGTCTAATTACTAATTCTTAAATTATTGAACTACCTTTCAATTCCTTCAACTCTTGTTACTTTTTCTGGTGTAAGGTGTTCCAAAACCCAGTTTGCAGTTCTTGTTCTTCGGTCATAAGATAGAATGAAATCTTCATATGACCTCAAGTTGTCAGTGCTGGGAAAACCATGCTTTACGATTTGTCCAACAGGAGAAGATACATTATTATTACTCTTAGCTTTATCATAAGATGGTTGCAAAGCTCCTTCATCTCTAACAACCAAAGCATCATTTTGAGAGGAGGGTACACTTTTGGCATATACATTTGAATAGTTTCGAGTAAATAATATCCTTCGCTTGATCGAGCTGAGCCATTCTGAATCTGGTTCTTGGAGATATCTCCCAACAGTGTTGGTGCCAACAACAGCAACGCTGGGACTGTGACTTTCAAGACTTCCTACCGGACTAACTGGGACTACGACTGTAGTATTATTTTGATTTTGTATAAATGATTCGCTTGTTAACTGTGATTTTTTACCCAAAAAGTAACCAATGCCCGTGGAACAGGCTACTATTGCTACAGTTTTGTGCACCTTTGTGATGAAGGGCATGCTCATGCTGTAACTCAGTAACTGCACTTCTAAAAATTTAATTTGAGCCGTACCTTTAAGTAATGCCCTAATTCTAATAAAATTTTTTAGATTCTCCACAGCAATACCCATAAACATTATTTTTAACGCAATAGAAATTCCCACAAAATGTCACCAACATTTTTTTTTTATCACTCATTATTAAGCTAAATTATTTTAAATAACTATACACATTTTGAAAGCATTCAAATTTATTTTTAATGTTTAGGCTTAGTCCTTAAAATAGTTTTTTCCGAAATAGCTTTACCTTAATTTTCATAAAACAGAAAGGAAATTAATATTATCAGGCCTATACATTTTAAAAGTAAGTTTCTCTTTTTATAAAAATCTGGAATGTTATTTTTAGACATTTTTAGACATTTGACAACAAAATCATTAAAAATGGCGTCAAGCAGTAGAACGTGAGTCCAGTAGATTGTAATCTTCTCTGTGTCAAAAATAATATTTGCCATAAACTTAAGAGTTGTTCTTGTTATTTACATCCTCCTGAACATATACAAAATTTATTATTTTAGGTCCGCTATTAATGAAAATATTAGTTAGGCTGTGGCGTTGTCTTCAATTATTTTTTTGCGCAGTGTCAGTGAGTTGGTTGAGATTGAGATTAATGAAATTGACTTGATTGCGTGAGTAGCTTTACACATTACAGCTGTTCAATACATTTGTTTGATGAGTAGTATTGTATTAGTATGTTAAGTAAGGCTAAGGGTGGTAGGCTTGAATTTGAGTAGGCCCAAACCATATAGAAAAACTGTTATGATGCCAACAATCAACAACATAGACTGACATAGTTTACATAGTATAGTCATCATTGATCATCAATCAATGTCAAAATGAATTATTTTGAATATGAATGAGCCCCATGCATGGCAAAAGCAAGAGTGATAGAGACCCAATAAATGGTTAATGCAGTAATGGCACATGTTTTTTTTTAGCTGTTACTTATTTAGCCTGTATGTAGCCTAATTGATTTTTAAAAATTTTACTTAAATTTACTGGTTAAAACACTCTCACTCACTGCTAACCAGGACCAATAATATTATAAATATAATTTTTTTTAAAACCTGTACGTCTCAACTGCTTGTAAAGAACATTACAGATCAGTGCATTCAATGGTCACTTTACACAAACCCAAAGCCTGCTCCTGGCCCCTGCAGTCAGGGGGCCTCAGATATTTAAGGAGCCCTTGGATATTTAAGTTTAAGGGACCCACAGTTGTGATGTGGAAAAAATATTACATTTCAAAGCAGTGGCACGGAAAGGTGGCCTCCAAAAGTCATGCAACAGCTCTGCACAAATTTAACCATAAATTGAAATGAAAATCACAGCTTACACCATGACTTGTTGAAGGTTGCTGTCATTGCAGTGCCCATAAATGTGATTGTGATGTAAATGTTTGTTTTTAGTCAATATTTACATGTCATTGTGATGAAAATGAAAAAAATTCTGAAAAAATCATTTTAAATCTGTGAAAGGTTGGGATTGTTCTTTTTTTTTACATTCTTTGGATTATCGTATGCTTATACAAAAATGAGTACTAAAAATAGGCTACTTAAGAGACCTACTATTGCAACTAAAGACACTAAAAAGCCTACTGACTACTACTAATGCTAGTGTTTTATAGTTGTGAATAAAGCTATTAATACATAGACTTAGGGCCTAGTATAGGACATAATTATAATGGAAAAATTATAAGAGATGCATTGTGACCATAATAATATTTGTATATACAAAATGATCTATCATTTATTTATAGATCAAATTAGTGAAAATAATCTTATCCTCTCAATCAACCAATGGGCCTACCAATCTCAAAAATGTATAAAAGTATCCCTGGCTAAACAATACAAATTTTAATTGATTCCAATATCCATCGAACAAAGAAATGTTTTATCCTTGTTATTATTATTATTTCTAGTAAAAGTGAATTTTATTCTTTGGCTAACTGGAATTGCTATAATTCTGTCAAAAAGGCTGTCAGCACAAGTATTTTGCAGAGAGCATCCTGATATACCTTTGGTAGAAGATTACCATGCCGGAGACATGATTTGTTCAGTTTGTGGTTTGGTAGTTGGAGACAGGTAAGGATTTGTTGAGATCCTATTATCGTTTACCGTACCCAGTTTTTTTTTTTTTGATTCCCATAACACTTATATGAACATGTGCAGCTTTCGAATTCAAATGAAATTTGGACCTCTATCTTTTTAAAATATTTTTTACTGAAAGAAGGAAATATAACTTAATTTTTTTCAGAGTGATTGACTTAACTTAATTTTTTTCAGAGTGATTGATGTTGGCTCGGAATGGCGAACATTTAGCAATGAAAAAAGTACAAAAGATAACTCTCGTGTTGGTGCAGCTGAGGTAAGTTATTTTTATTATTTGTCTGAGCAACTGATTGGAAATGTTTAGATCTTTCTCATCGTCATCTCTATGGAAATATTTAGATCTATCTCTGTTAGACTCTTTGAATTTTTACTAAGTAAATTCTACATATAATTTTTTTTTTCCATTTCCAGAATCCCTTATTTGATGGTAGTGACATGTCAACAATGATTGCCACTGGTACAGCGAGTGACAATTTAAGAGATGAATTTGGAAAGCCTATGTACAGAAACAGGCGGACGGTGAGTGTTGCTGTTTTTGTTTAGTTAACACTGTGACTTATATAACACTGTGACTTATATAAATAAACAGCTGAATGTATTTACCCAAACCAAAATAAATTAAAAAAATTGCTCACATGAAGATAATATGGAGATCATATATTGTAACTGACCAATAAAATAAAGTATCCATTAAATAAAATAAATCAGTTTATGATCCATTTGTGGGCATGTCAACCATTATGTGGTAGCATTTGAAACTGCCCATTCCAGTGTGATTCATCATCGTCAGTGGTACTACAGCCCGTGTATGGTCCTGGCCTGCCCCACCACATTCTTCCATTCGGATCGATCCATGGCTTTCTGCCTCCATGCCCAAACCCCCAACTGGTGTAAATCCTTCTCTACATTGCCGATTCATCATATTTTTGTTCAGGCATAGGTCGAAATCCAAAATTATCAGTCCGCTTTTTCGTATGAGGTTTAGCTTTCGTAACATGATTTTTTACTTGTCAGGGTCTGCTCTGCGCACAACTGTCTAGGGGTATTCCCCTTGCAGCTCTCAGGGAACCTGCCTTGGCATTGGGTTGGGTCCCTAGCCTCCACTTCCTACAAGGCAGTAGGTTCTGATTTTGGTCCACCCCATGTATTTCATTTCCCCTGTATCAGTATCTCCTGTGTGATTACAACTTTTAAATAATTGATAATGAAACAGCAACAAAACCTGGCAAGAGTCAGGATGCCTTGTCACAGAATCTCCTTTAACTGTATTGTTTTAGAGTAGACACATTCTTTTGTGACAGAATCTCCTTTAACTGTATTGTTTAGAGTAGACACATTTTTTTGTGACAGAATCTCCTTTAACTGTATTGTTTAGAGTAGACATTCTTTTGTGACAGAATCTCCTTTAACTGTATTATTTAGAGTAGACACATTGTTTTGTGACAGAATCTCCTTTAACTGTATTGTTTAGAATAGACATACATTCTTGTGTGACAAAATGTTTGTAGCATGAGCCAGGTTTATCTTGGTTGGTGGTCAACATTAATCTGCCTGGGAGCACCCAGTGCAAGTTTTATGCAGAGATTTTTCCCTAATGAGCTTTTCAAGTCACACATAACTGAGCGTTTTAACCCTGATTATGTTATTAATTAATTATTTTACCCCTTATTTAACTCTGCTGGTAAATTGGTTAACACAACACCTTGTAGGCTGTTTTATTTTTTAATATATATGTTGATCATCCAGTGGCACTTGTTATATCAAAGTAGCAACTTTATATATAGCAACTGCTATATCAGCATAACAACACACAGGATTATTGTCTGGACTTTTTTTCCTTTAATAAAAATATACAAATAATATTTTTATTAAATCACCAATTATATTGATTTAATTTGTATCACTGGATTTTTTTTTTTAAAATTAAGTCAATTTTGAATATATATCTGTTGCAGCCATACTTATTAGGTCTTGCTTATACTTGCAGATAAATAGTTCAGACAGAGCTTTGCTAACTGCGTTTAGGGAAATTGGTCAAATGGCAGACAGACTCAATCTTCCTAAAATGTTAGTGGTAAGTACTAGACATCATCTAAGAAGCATATTGGTGGTATGTGCTGCTTCATAAGTGCTCATTTCTCAGGTTTTTGTCTATCCTGGAAAAATGGGATGACATTGATTACAAACCCAAGGAGGTGAGAGGTTGGTCACTGGCTTCTTGTTGCTTCATTCCCCCAAGCTAATATTATGCTTGTTGGCCAAAAGATGGATATGGCCGCCTGTATACCAATTTTAACAATTTGTTTTTGTTTTGGTTTTGTTGCAGGTCTCGATATTCTAGTTTGGAATATGTCACTAAATATTACAAACATATTTTTGACAATAAAATGCCAGAGACATCTTAAAGGTGTCCATTAATAAAAAGCAATTTAAAACACGAATTTATACTTTATGTGTGTATGTATACATTTATATGTATATAGGTGCTGGGTGGTAGAGTGGTCAAAGCTGAGTCAATCCCAAGCTAGTGAACTCGAGATCTATTCTCAGCAAAAGCAAAAACCTCACCAGCACCCCAGTTGTACAACATGTTTTAATTTCGAGGTGACCACCAGGACATGTGTCACACAAAACAAATATACTAGAACTGACCCATATAAAGATGCTAGGACTGACCCATATAAAGATGCTAGAAATGACCCATATAAAGATGCTGGAAAAGACCCATATAAAGATGCTAGAAATGACCCATATAAAGATGGAAAATATAGTGCACAGTGTAGAGGTATTTTAACTCATGAACAGCCTGATGTCATCAAGTTACCATGGTGTATGACCTCTAATGGGGATTTGAAGGAATTTCTGTATGGTCACTGTCAGAGACGATAAACTAAAGAAATTCTGATTTTAAACGATTATTTTTTAATTGGTGTTTAAAAGTTTGATTAACGATTTAAGTCATGGCATTATTAAAAAGCCATTTTTCAATGTATCACTGTAGTAGGTCAAGTTTCTCCTATATAAATATGGCCCCGACTTGAAAATGCTTGAGAATCTGTATAATAGAGCGACTGAGCTTAACAATGCAAGGTAGTTAACAAATGTTTACAGGTCCTAGCATAAAGCAACATTTTTTTAAAAAAATGTCTTGCTGCATTAAAAAAAACACAAGAAAATTGTTATCCTAATAATTTGTGTCACGACTTTCCTGGGATGGGTGAATTTCCCTTTAAATTATTGATTTAACAAAAATCGACCAGGAAACCCTAACTAGACCTCAGCCTCATTGGCATGTAAAGAGGCATGCTGGTGGTATGTACTGGAACTCTTTCTCAGTGGAATACTAATTCTTACTAACCTTTGGATATTTAGCATATGCTTTTTTCAAAATCATTATTTTATTAGAGGGTGGCAGGGTTAATGACTGCGATCAGGTTCAAACAATAGAATACATAAGTCCCAGGGTAGGTAAAACCTGAGAAAAAACTAAACAAGCAATGCATGTGTCTGCAAGAAGCCTTCACCAGCAAACCAAACAGTACTAATAGGGCATGAGAACAATGAAGAAAGAAAAATAACTTATGCTGTATCAGAAATTACTGCAAAATAATAGGCAAATCTGAGTAGGTGTATGGCTAGGGAATAAAATAGGGAAATCTGAGTAGGTGTATGGTAGGAGAGGGAAAAAATAAGAAAGTGGGTGGGGGTCATGATCCATACTTAAGTTCAATACAACTCTCCTATTATATTTCAGGATAGAGCGAACACTTTATTCAAGCAGGTTCATGAGGGGAAAGCCTTGAAAGGTCGCAGCAATGATGCTATAGTGTCAGCATGTATGTACATCGCTTGCAGACAGGAAGGTGTTCCCAGAACGTTAAAAGGTGAGCCTCGAGAATGATGTAGTATTCTCAAGAGATATTTATGCATTCATTTAACTAGTAATGCACACAATATTCCAAGTGTGATGAGTTTTGGAAATCACAATTTCAGAAAAGCTATCAAAATAAATTGTCTTTTTATATTTAATTAAGATATTGATTTCTTTGTCAAAGTTTTAAAATACATATTGGTTATAGTCATTAGATTGATTGAAATTGTTAACAGATCTGATTTTAAGTGTCATGAGATGTTAACCTGCTGGCTTATTTTTTAACTTAGGATCAGCCAATTAATTTTCACACTGCAAAAGTTGGCAACCTAATTATCTGCGTTTATTTATAGAAAATTAAAACAACACCTAAAAACAAAGATTTTCGTATAAATCCTTTATATGCATTTTTTTACAAAATTTCAAATTAATATTCTAATATCCCACCCGTTTCTGAACCACAGATTTATTTCAACAACTATTTCAGAAAATATTGGGCACCAAACGCATTTGCGATATTTATTATTTTAAAAAAAAGAATCTCATTTTGCTCAGTTATTGGGAATTTTTATTTCATGAAATTAGTGGCATCATATTTCATCTTCCCCTTGGGATATCTGAATTTTGGGGTTGTGGGCTGGGGTTGCCAAGTTTCAGCTTGAAAGATTGACGGGAAGTGGGACACTTAACCATCCAAAGATTTTGCCCTAAACACACAAAATTGAAGTTAATATAAAGAATTTAAAAAGTATTATGCATAGCCATCCATCTCTGTGGCGCCACTGCCCATGTAGAACTTGGGCCCACCTCCACATCCTTCCACTCAGACCTAACTGATGCTTTTCTTTTCAATGCATGGATTCCCAGCTGCTGTAGATCCCTCTCCACATTATCCATCCTTCTAAGCCTAGGTCTGCCTTTGAGCCGTTTTTCTCAAGGATTTTGATGATGCATAACTGCTCCTGCCAAGTAGTTGATTTTACAAAATATGCCACACGTTAGTGGAGAAAATACTTTTTATCTCAGCTTAGATATGAGTCACTGCTGGGAATAGCTTAAGAGTGCTACATGTAGTTACAGGAATAGTTTAACAGTACTACATGTAGTTACAGGAACAGCTTAAGAGTACAACATGTATTTACAGGAACAGCTTAAGAGTAATACATGTAGTTACAGGAACAGCTTAAGAGTACTACATGTAGTTACAGGAACCGCTTAAGTACTGTAGTACATACATTCCATACAGTTTATAAACTTCACTTTGAGTGTGAGTAAAAAAATATAATAAATTATATGAAATTATTTTTCAGTTATTTTATCATTGCATCCACCAATGACTTCACAATATTTTATGTATGTCATGCAGTGGCGTAACAACGGCTTGGCATTGGGGCAGTTGCCAAGGGCGCTGGCAGTTCAAAAGGGCGCAGCTAAATCTCTAATTTTTAAATATTTATTTAAATAAAGGGCGCAAAAAATAAATTAGCCAAGGGTGTCAAAAACCCAGTTACGCTCCTGATGGCACATGAAAACACCCCCCCCCCCCCATTGTTTTCCCTACTTGTCACAAAATGTATACAACCGAATCAAACATTAATGAAATCCGCCAGCCGCTGATGAGCGACATCATTAATGGATGGCCCCATATAAAACAATTTTTCTTTTTTACATAAGTTTTATACTCTGATAGTTTGATAGGGTTGCTTGATTTATTAAGTTTATTAATGTAAATTAATAATGTTGATATTTTATCGAATCAAACTTTATTCCAGTTAACATTGCTTACATAGAGACTTTATCTCTGTTGTAAGTTTAATGCTTGTATTTAAATCTCATTCCAATCTTTCCCCTTCCCCCAGAGATCTGTGCTGTGTCTAAGATAAGCAAGAAAGAAATAGGAAGGGTCTTTAAACTCATCCTTAAGAACTTGGAGACAAATGTTGATCTGATCACCACAGGGGATTTTATGGTCAGTTTTATGTCAAATGGTAATCTGATCACAAAGGGGCTTTTATGGGAGTTGTGAGTTAAATGGGGATGTGATCACTACAGGGGATTTTATGGTAAGTTGTGAGTCAAATGGTGATCTGACAAGTCAAGAAAAAATGAAATTTTTGTAAGAAAAAAATGAGATTAATTGTACAGATAAGTTAAATTGTTTTTTTTTGAAACTTATTATATGCATTCTTGCTTCACTTTTTTAAAAATTGAATCTGATCTTATTAAAATAGATTATTGGACAGACACTAAATATTGTCTAGCTTGACATGTTTCTCTTGTTTCATTTCTCCAGTCTCGCTTCTGTTCCAATTTAAGTCTGCCGTCCTCAGTTCAGAAAGCTGCAACTCATATTGCTCGTAAAGCTGTAGAAATGGATCTTGTACCCGGGTATGTCTCCTCTTGAATTGCTTAATAAACCATTTATAGTAAGAAAAAACTATGCATCATAAACTAACAACTGAAACTAAGATGCATTTACCCATTCTACAACTAAGCTGTATCTAAGCAAAGCAGATATTATCCAATTACATACATATATGCTATTAAATCAAAACGCTACCAAGCAACACACATAACATAATAAACTACATCATTTAAATTAGGGCTGTTAACGTAGGGCTGTTAACGATTAATTTAAATTTAATAGTTAACTTTTGAAAAATGAACGATTAATTAATAGTTAATTTCGATTAAATCCAAAAATTAAAATTTATAGTGTCATAAGTAACATTTATTAAACATACTTGTCGAAAATCGAAATAACACTGGAATGTCTCCTTTATATGTCATCTTTTAACCAACTACGCAAACAGACAAGTTTGTTGACATTATTTGGTTCAAGTGATGAGCGTTTCTTATTGACAATAGACTTTTAGACTTCCGGAACATTTGTAAGTGATGGGTCTATTAATCGTTAAAAACAATTTAATCGTTAAAAATTTTTAACGATTAATCGATAAATTAATCGTTAAATTTAGCAGCCCTAATTTAAATATATCATTACTACATGTAACTAAGCTGCCTCCGTTAATCAAATCTCTATGTAATATGTACATACAATAAGTATATCAAATCTCTATCTGTAGTCTATATATACATTCTATATAGCAAACCAATATATGCTATAAAAAATTAATTCTCAGAAAGGAATAATGATGAGTTGATTTATTTTTATAGTTTTTATAATGATTTAAAAAGAGAATTTTCTCTTTTTTCAATTTATCTAGGGTTAATTTTTTGTGATTTTAAAAAAGACCTTTCGTATTGCTGTAATATTACAGCCGAAGTCCCATCTCAGTTGCCGCCGCAGCTATCTACATGGCCTCACAGGCGTCTGATGACAAAAAAACTGCCAAGGGTAAGTGGCTAAATTCTTTTCATTACTTCCTGATTGACGTCTTTCATTCACTACAGTAGATGAATGTAGCACAGTGGCCAAAATTACTTATCACTCTTACAGAATTGTTGAGAAGTGCACCGATAAAAGTGACCTTTTCTTCTTATAGTGTTTAACATCTACGGGTAAATCAAAATCTCAATATTTTAAGGTAAGCCCCATGTCTGGAAATAATTTGATTTCCTTCCCTTTTGCTTTATAATACCATTGAGAGGTTTACAAACCAATATGTTCTACTAGTTCACTGGCTGTACATGCATCACACCATTCACACCTAACATCACACTATTCACACCTAACATCACACTATTCACACCTAACATCACACTATTCACACTTAACATCACACTATTCACACCTAAAATCACACTATTCACACGTAACATCACACTATTCACACTTAATATCACACTATTCACACCTAAAATCACATCACACTATTCACACCTAACATCACACTATTCACACTTAACATCACACTATTCACACCTAACATCACACTCACACTATTCACACCTAACATCACACTATTCACACTTAACATCACACCTAACATCACACTATTCACACCTAACATCACACTATTCACACCTAACATCACACCTAACATCACACCTAACATCACACCTAACATCACACCTAACATCACACCTAACATCACACCTAACATACCTTGCCACTGCAAATCTTTCTTCATAGTGTTAACAAATCAAGGATCTCTAACAAATGAAACTTGTTACTGCTCCTTACAAAAACACTCCAAATAGCAACTAACTAGCTTGGTTTGTGGTTACGTAAGTTGTAGTCAGAAGCTAATTCATTATCATCTGGAGTTTTAACTAGCAACAGAAAGGGGAATGCCAAATTTTAGTCAGAAGCTAATTCATTATCATCTGGAGTTTTAACTAGCAACAGAAATGCCAAAGCACGTGTTAGGGATTTTTCATTTCATTATTTAATATTGTTAAATGGTTTCAGCCATTGATTATTTCATTGTGATGACATTTCTAAATAGATTGTAAAAAATCTAAAGCTATCTGATATTGTACATTGCCTGTCAGTGTCTGTGTTAAGATGTCCATGCAAAATGAATAGTTTCTTCGTGTGTTGTACATAATTATTTTTCTCTTTCAGAAATTGGTGATATAGCTGGTGTTGCCGAGGTCACAATCCGACAGTCCTACAAGTCCATGATTCCCAAAGCAGATGAACTCTTTCCAAAAGATTTTAAATTCACCACACCTATTGAGTGTCTGCCTCTCAACTAATCATTGAAGAGCTTTGGAAATAGAAGTATCCGAAACAACAGAAAAATTCACAGATATAACATTGCTCAGAAAGCTGATACTCAGGTTTTTTTAAAAATCATCTGACTATAAGTATAAGAAGCACTTAGGTGCCAGTTGATTAATGCAAGCAAAACACACAAAGGAAATAACTAGAGAGAACATTTCATCAACTTCATTGATGACATTTTTGTACCTGTTGTAGTGGCCCACAAATTAAATCAAGCTGAGAGTCATTTTCAGGACCAAGTAATTGGTGTGTGATAGAATATCAACTCTCAAAATTGCCTCTTTTTTTTTTTGTTCCCATGGTTTTTTAAGTTGAATTAATGTAGGTTTATATTTTTGTAATGAAATTTTTTAAAATTGTATTTATATTTTTGACATGATCATGCAGTTCTGAATAAACATGTCTCTTGATAACTTTGAAAGTTGGTTGCTTTTATTTTCATTAATTTTTTTTCAATTGATCTGCTGTGCAAATAAGTCCTTAGTGCTAAAAAGTACCAAAATACACATTTTGAGATAATCAAATTCAAATATTTCACCTATACTATAAAATTAAAATGTGACCATTTTCATATATTGTCTTGTTTAATTAAGGGGCCTGTCACATTTTAATGTGTTACGGATTTCTGCAATTCACAGTTTGGATTGATTTGACAAAAATGTGAGAGCACTAGGGTCTTCAAAATTTTGTTCAACACCTTAACTGATTGCTACTTGATTGATAATAAGGGGAGAGACTGCACAATCGGGATTAACAAAAAAAGGAAATGAGTAAGACTAAGTATGGTCAAACAGAAAATACAGATTTAAATTAGAAAATAGCTCTAGCTGAGAGGGAAGCAAAAGATTTTTTTTTACTCATTTCCCTTTTGAGTGATACTATTACTATTCTGGTACTAAAATAATACCTTTACCAAAACATGATGCTGCTATTGCTAGATATATTCAGCAATACCACCAATTCACTTCAGATTGGAGTCAAAGGGCTTAACTTTATGGATATCTGAAATGTCTGCCCAACAATAGGTTAAACAAAATTTAGGCCAAGAACACCCCAACTATAAATAAAAATAAAATGCCTTAGTGGATTGGAATACATTTTTCTACATTAAAAATTAGTATTGAGAAAAATAATGAAGCTTTTTTTTCAAGTTATTTATTTTTTATTTATTTAGCTTGAAATGTCTAGATTTTATTAGATGCAGATTTGACAAATAGTTTTCACAGAATGTTTTAGTTTAGTTAAATGACAGTGGCAACTCAAATGGTTCAAAAAGAAATGGAGATGTTACAATTGCAATGCTTTTTGGTTAGGATGGTTGTTTATTTGGATATACTAGAAATACATTGACCAAATTGATGTTTCATTATGCACAACACAGCACCATTTTTTTTTAAAAATTCACACACATACAGAAATATATATGCATACATATATAGTCAAAGTTGGTGTGTGTGTTGGCTGCCAATTTTCCTTCTTAGTTGATATATTGGTACATTAGTTTTGACTAAGTCAGTGGAAATAAGAGGCAATATCTTAGAATTTCTTGATGTGTAATGGTGACATTCTGAGTTTCTTGTTAAAGTTCAAAGCAATAGCACCACGTGATCATAAATGATGTATATAAAGGTCAGCTTCCAACATCCTGCGAGATGTTCTCTTGCAAAACTTGCTGTTACGTGTGTTGTGTGCTCATCCGGACGTTTGATTGGTTGATATTTATAGCGCATGGAGTCTGGCACCTCTCCTCTTGTTGTTGCTAGTGAAGCAGACTTTCTTCTCGGGGAAGAAGATCAGTCCGGATGCATGCTCAATCTGGCAAAGTGGGGTAAGGTAGTCGTCCAGCTTGACCTCTTCGCCCTCTTCGGGTTTGGCATTTGGCATCATGTAGGATTCCAGCTCCAGGTTACCGTCATGGGTTTCAATGATGATTACCTGGGGGGAAAATAGGTCAGATTAGTTCAACATGATCTAGAAAAAAAAATACTACGGATTGTGCACATTATTTAAATAAACTACATTTAAACTCTGCCCTGTCCATAATACGTGAAGGTCTGACAAGAAATGGTTTCGTTAACAACTAATACAACTTTGAAAAATAATGTGTAAATACTTTAGCCAAATTTGAAAAATAATGTGCGAATAGCTAATCCGAATCTGAAAAATAATGTGTGAAATCGTAATATCTAATCCCACTTTAAGAACTAGCGAGTGCTGACCTTAAAGAAATGTGAGGGTACAGACACTTCACCCTCGCCCAAGACATCAAACTTCATCTGTACCTTGCCGTCGTTATCACTGGAATACGATGTAAAAAACATTAATAGTTTAAATATTCTGATATATAAATTAAAAGTATTCTATAGTATTTAGTATATTACACCTTATCTATTAAGTTCTTACCGGGGAGTTTTTGAATAGTTATAAAATTTAATAGTTAAATATTATTGAAAATTAAATGTGAGAACAGATGAAAGTTAGCAAGTATCGTTTCAATAGCATAATGTCTCGTCTTGATAAATCTTAGGTGTGCCGCAGGATTTTTATATAATTTCATTGTCAAAATCGAGGTTGAAAAAAAAACAACTTTTGCTAAAACAAAAACAAAAAAAATTTCACAGACCTGGGCAAAAAGAGTGGACCAGAGCAGACGTAGACACTTTTGTTCTCTCTCACTAACTTCTCGCGAATGTAGCACTGCAGATCAAACCATGGACCGCAGCTGAAGCCAGGCACCTGTAAAAATTGTACATATTGCTTTAGTTCGAACTGAATCCAAACACATTCAAGGTACGGTAGAAATGATCAGTGGCGTAGGAAGGGTGGGGGCAGAGGGGGCGGTCCGCCCCTGGCGGTACTTTTTTCTTTACATGAAGTCGAAGTGGCGGCATTTTCGGTTAACAGCAAAGTTTACTTAGTGAAAAATCTTGTTCTGCCATGGGCATCACCAACCCTAGCTGCGTCCCTGGTAATTGTGCCAATGGCCCTAGATTGGTCGCTTTCAACGTTCAGGACTACGTTTTTAGGCGGAGTATATGTTGTTCACCTTATGACATTCAGCTGACCCGTACATTTTAATTTAATATATCGTCATCTTGAATCACAACAGCGTCATTTGTGTTTTGAGTTTAATTCCCAACAAGAACTTTTAAATCGTTTTTTGGAATCATATATTCCATGGGGCCTTTTAACAGTTTAGGAAATTCCTTGCACACTTTCACTAACTAGCCCAGCGGTTCTCAATCTGTGGGTCGCGACCCCTTTGGGGGTCGAAAGACCCATTCCCTGGGGTCGCCTAAGACTATCTAAAAACACATATGCTCTACTGTTATGAAGTAGCAACGAAAATAATTTTGTGGCTGGGGGTCGCCACAACAAGAGGAACTGTATTAAAGGGTCGTGGCATTAGGAAGGTTGATAACCACTCGATCAAGGTGGGAGAGCATCCCTGGCATATTTTCACGAAGTTACCGTGTGATCAAGTTGCGGGTGTTCCTGGCATATTTTCACTAACTAACCACGTGATCAAGGTGGGAGAGTACTTACAATTGGAACGACATTGGTCATCACTTGAGTCTCGGCGCAGGCCTCGGCGTCGAAGGGGTAGTTTGCGGGGTCTGCCATCAGTCCAAGTTCATATTCCGTGTCACAGTAGTCACGGACGTCAGCGCGATGGTATCCATGGATTCGGCAGTCGGGGTGGAATTTGGGCTTCTCGTTGCCAAGTGCGGCAGAATCCTCACTGAGGTGGGGGGAAAAAAAGGGAATAAAATTTCACATCTGATCATCCTTTCGCGAGCCTCATAATAAAATTTCACACCCGTTCATCCTTTCGTGAGCCTCATAATAAAAGTTCACACCCGTTCATCCTTTCGTGAGCCTCATAATAAAATTTCACACCCGTTCATCCTTTTGTGAGCCTCATAAAGTCAAAGTGGAATAAGTAGTTGATATAATCAAGGTTAAAGTTTAAGATGGGTGAGAAGGGGAAGGGAACAGACGTTAGGAGAGAGAGAGAAAGAAAGAAAGAAGGAAAGAAAGGAAAGAAGCATTCTCATTTAATATTTCTTATTTATACACCACGCATAAAGCCAGCCCTAGAACTGGCTTTTTTTTCTTCTTCAAACTAATCAAACGGAGTGAAAAAGAGTCAGTGCACCCTAAACACTAGCCAATAGTCAATATGAAAATGTTAGTTTAAAAACGTGACGCAAGTACCCGTCTAGACCGAAAGGCGGGGGGGGGGGGGGGGGGGGGGCTTTTGGAATTTGTCGATTATCTTTCTTTTATTAAAGGCTCCCGGTTGTCAGTTAGCAGCATCTCCTTTGTATTGATTGTGTATCGGATTTAGATTCTTTATCTGCACTTCATATGTCTGTTCATAGGTCTTCAATGGGAGAATATTTATATATTATTAGGCATTGCCTTTGGCATAGCCAGGATTTTGTTAACGTTATTGGAATTCATGTGGTCCTACTTTTGTCATACTTTGAGCAAGGTTATTTAAAGTGTAATGACTTTATAAAGGAGTGGAGTGGGCCCAAACGGGTACACTTATGGTACACAACACCCTTGGCTACGCCATTGTTGTCATAGAAGACCGGCGTGTCATGTAACCTTGGACGCCCTGTCCATAGAACTACATAAACTAAATCACAAATTCATATATTTTAAAAATGCGAAGTCGAACTTTGGAACAGAAATCTCGGGGAGTACACACTGAACTTTTCAAAAGAGCGGCCAGGTTGACAACCGAAAGGTCGCCCGGCCAAATCCTTCCTTCAAACAGTTACATGAAAAGAAGCTAACCACAATGCAACAGTTTTCGGATTCATTAAATAAAAAAAAAAAAACAAAAAAAAAAAAAAAAAAAAAAGCATATTGAGCTAACGAGATCCTGAATAATGTTACTTACTTGTATGGGCAGACGTTGATTCTTCTGTCGCATGGGTCGTCCTTGTAGAATTTGTAGTACTGAAGGTGTTCGTAGACCCAGTTAGGAATGCGGTTCTTGGTATCGTAGGAAATGATGAAGTCCTTGTATCTAAGCGGCTTGCAGCAGGCCGTCAGCTGAGGGAATCCAACCGCTCTCTTGATTCTGTCTCCGACGTACAACTGGCATTCGGTACCCCCGGCGCTGACTTTGGGCAGGCATCGTTGGAGATTGAGTTTGCTGAGTGAGTTTTCTTGTAGAAGTACTGATTGCGGGGTCTCAAATTTATTCTTGATACCAACTGCTAAGGCACAAGAAGCGGCGTAGGAGATCTTGCGGAACATGTTGCAATGGTGGCTACAGAATGAAGGAAAACACGGCTCTAAAGGCAAGCCCAAGGTTGTGTTCCTGTCTTGGGCCTCAGGTTGATGTAGGATATCACACAATGAATCTTCTGGGTATTTGGCACTAGCGTTGGCAAATGACGTCAAATATCTCCAAGGGTTTGTGTGACGTGGACGGCGTTGTGCGAAAGAAGCGGTGCTTTCAAGTGTAAGGGATCATGTCGGTGCGTAAGTTTTTGATTATAAGCTACGTAGATAGATCGATGTTGTGGTCGGCCTTACCAAGGATTGAATGACCTCAACTCATGACTTCAAAGAATGCGCTATGAAGAAATGCGACTTATTATATTTGTTCTATATTTAAAGTCTATATTCAGTCTCTTTGCTTGTCTATAGCTGTTATTCAGTCTGTTAGCTTTCTGTTACGCTACATTAACATAAAGTTATTATTATTTAATGGGGGTTGGGCATAGGGGCGTCATTTCAGGTTTTTCGGGGGGGGGGGGGGGCAAAACCAAAACTTGGTCGGCTTGTTAAGTTGTTTTTTGTTGTTTTTTTTTACTAGTAAAATAACTGAATATAAATGTCTTGTGTTCAATTGTTTTTATTGATGTGCTGAAAATGTACAATGCAATCAAAAAACATTTCCATTTGGTTGGATTAATAAAAGAATCTTATCTTATCACTGGAGGCGCCACCGTACATAGCAATTTAAATGAAACCTGCAAATAAAGGGGGGGGGGTGGAAATGCCCCACCCTGCCATACCCTGATGACGTCCTGGGTGAGTAGAAAAAAGTGCCACCTGGGCCGGACCCCCATCCACTCCACCCTTCCTACGCCACTGGTCGTACTTGCGCTAAATGGTGTACACTTTTGAGGTCACATATAAATGTTATTCTATCTTCGTTTAGCGTATATATTTTCAGAATTTGACACTTGATGTACCTTTATAATTAGCGCCAATGCGATGTGGCTGAGGAAATGGCTGAAGCTAGTGGAAAGAATTAAAACTCCTATTTTATTTCTAAATAAAAGAAAATAATTTAAAGTAACGCAGCTGTATAAACTCTTTTATTTCAAAGCCATCCGCACCGCCATAAAAAGAGAAGCATCGGGTCTACCACCAAAGCTTTGTGTAGTTTTATCAAATCGAAAAAAAAAAACACACACACAAATTTAAACTAGAAATAAAGAGAAAGAGAAAAAAAAGAAAAAAAAATAATGTAAAAAGAAAGATCATCTGCGAACTAAATTTATGATTGATAAAGGTAGGTATGAGGATATTTCCTTATTTGAAACAGTGACATCCCGTCTTTTAAATACCGTGGGCATATTAGAGACAGGCAATAAAAATCACCCTACTAATGTTTGCTATCACAGAGTAGCGCACCATGCCTTTGCGCCTTTGTGTCAAACTGCACCAAAGTGTACAAGAGATAAATCATTAGGGGGGAAAACGTCATATTCGCTGCACGACGCATTCTCTGTTGTCAGGGTTATTCAAATATGACATCACACAAGTAGACCAGCATCTCCAAACTATCTCGCAACGGTAAGCAGCGGTGTTGGGCGACCACCATTTTTTTTGGGTTGCTGAACAGGCAGCTTTTAATCTCACAGTAGCTCATCTGTTGGACAGCTAGGTCAGTATTTTCTCGTTATTTGTGTTACATCTCGGAACTTTCAAATATGTTTAGCTTCACCAGTATTGCCGCTACGTCCGTTGCATGCGGTCTAAGCACGGTTTTGAAGAAACACGATCTGCTGAGTCCCCTGACTTTGCATGCTGCTGACAACAAAGAGCCTTGTTACGTTGGCGATGTTATCAAGAAGAGAGTCGGCTTTCCTCAGCCAACTGCCTGCTGCAAACCTCTGAGGTTCAAGGACTTTATCGTTTCATATGACTCAAAGAACAGAATCCCCAACTGGGTCTACGAACACCTTCAGTATGACAAACTCTTCAAGGATGATCCTTGTGACAGGAGAGTCAAAGTCGAAAGAACACAATGTGCCAGGTAAGAACTGATGATTTTCGTTCATTTGTATTGTTTCTTTCTTTCAATCCTATGACCTAATATCAACCTTCATTCAACGGTCTAATATTAATTGTATTCAAGGTGCTCACTGAATGAAAAGTAGCGTGTACTAATCTAGTTGGAATAATTCTTAATTTACGAAGCTTTTAACTATTGTATTTCCCCAATATTACTAAATCACCAATTTCCTAAAATTCTAAAGGTCACTCATAAATCAAAGTACCTTCTCCTAAACATTTGACTGAATTTAAACTATTCTTCATATTTGTAACGACCTGTGTTTTTAAATTTGCTATAGGTCGTTTTTCAAACGTTTATAATTTAAAAAATGACTTATTTTGCTGCAAGGACAAAATTGGCTAGCCAAGCTCTATAGTAACCGTTGCTAAGGAAGCCCACGACTCTTGTTGGGTAATGGTTAGCTACTGTGTCAACCATGCGCATGTTTTTCTAATTTTAAATGCACTAGTAAAATCTAAAGCTACCATTGGTCCCTAATATTACATTTTTTCCTTTTCTTTATTCAATGTGACTTACATTTATTAACAAATTTGGAACTTCAAATTACACTTGTGGATGACGTCATTTTACCGGATGCAACAGCACCGGATGTAGCAACATACTTAAAGTTGCTATTGGTTTTGAATTCTTTAGTTTTGGACAAAACAATTATCAAATGTTTACATGGTATTCATTATCAGTAATCAACTGAATCATCTTTAAAAAAATTGGCAACATGAATATTTGATGGTCAATGAGTCCAATTTCACACTGTAATTTCAACTCGACTGTTCAACTTAAGTTAAATACGAATTTTGTAGACAATTTCTAAGATGATAAATTTCTTTAAATTAAATAAGACGTTTGTGAAGCTGACGTCTGTTACCAAGGAAACTATAACTAAACAGCCATATTTAAAACTGGCATGAACAATTACAAATACTACTAACTATTGGTATTACTACATATTTAAAACTGGCGTGGACAATACTAACTATTACTACTATTACTATTCGTTAGATTACTATTCGTTAGACTCTGAGAAAATGCCTTCTGTAGGAATAACATAGCTTTAACCATGGCTTAGTTAAACAAAGGACTTAGTGTATCTGACTTTGTTAGGCTACTAAACTTCTGTGCTGCCACTAACTGCAGAAAGCAAGTATTTCATTACCTACCCTCATGTCAAATAATTCTCACCTCAATAAACACATTCCCAATACCTGAAAATCATTGGGTTTTGACCTGTCTCCTTCATCCAGTAGAAAGGTGTTCAGTAATAGCGCAGGCAAGATCTTTTATTATTAAACAATACTTAATAAATACTGCAACGATGTGGGAAATTTTGCTTGGTAATTCAGCATCAGCTAGTTTTATAAGGTTACAAAAATGATGAACTTTTCCAAACTCTTTCAGCAATGAAGATAAAGAGAGGCCAAAGTTCACCCCTGATTGTCGCATTCATGGTTACCATCGGGCAGATGCCAAAGATTATTGCGATACTGAGTATGAGATGGGCCTAATGGCACAGCCTGAGAACTACCCATATGATCCTGAATCTTTCTGCGAATGTTTCACAATGACAAACATTGTCCCACAGGTAAAGTAAATTGAAGTTGTAGCATCCTAATTCAGGAAATAATCTTAAATGTTTTAGATTTATAAAAAAATCAAGATGTCTCTTAATTATTAATGACCAATTTATCAAAGTTTTTTATAATGGTCTAGATTTATTAATGAATCTCTCATTTGTCTAGGTACCAGGGTTCAACTGCGGACCATGGTTTGATCTGGAGTGCTACGTTCGTGAGAAATTGGTGCGGGAAAACAAAGGGGTGTATGTTTGCTCAGGTCCATTATTCCTGCCAATGTAAGTGTGCAATCTTTTCTTCTTCATTATTAAATTATAATTAAAACTGTTTCTATTACAAAATTGTAATCAAATGGCTTCATCTCTCATTATACCCTTGCGCAGGAATCGGTCAAAAGCAGGAGACCACCAGTGTTCTAAAGATTTTTTCTTTCTGGGCCTAAAATAATATGCCACATTACTGATCTGCTATTTGAAATTTCTTACAATCTCCCAAATGTCTGTTCTCAGTTTTATGAGTCGATAAAACAAATGAAACATTCTTTCAAAATATATTTTATATTTACAGCGTGGATGACGACAAGACTGTCAAGCAGTTCGACGTACTTGGTGATGGTGAAGTTTCTGTACCTACTCACTTCTTTAAGGTAACCATATTATAGTTATACAATTTTTAAGGCAGTACATCTACGTTTTTTAAATTTCTAATCTTACATGACTTTTATAAAAAGGTTTCGTAATAATTGATGTAATACTATTGATTTCTCTTTTTTAAATCCATTCTGCAATACATTCTTAAATTGTATTTAAAATTTTTCACTTTCATTTTTATAACAGGTCATTGTCATTGAAACTCACGATGGTCAACTCGAGTTAGAGTCATACATGATGCCAAACGCCACCCCAGAAGAAGGTGAAGAGGTCAAACTCGAGGACTTCCTGACCCCACTGTGCCAGATTGAGCATCATTCCGGCCTCATCTTCTTCCCAGAGAAGAAATGCTTCAGCAGTAACAACAGGAGGAGAGGTGCCAGACTGCACGCCCTTTAAATGAAGAATCCCTGGGTGACATCATTTAGAAGAACAAACTTTTATAGTTTTATAACAGGCCTCATTCTACAAGGATATTATCCTGGAAAATCCAAGGGCCAAATTTCTTCAATTTTACAGTCCATTAGAAATGGTTCTCCTTTGCTCCCACCATACACTTAACTTCCATGGCGTTTGTCACTCTATCATAGCTGTGGAAATACAAAGCAATATATGTATAACTCCTGGAATTCTACCATGTTGGATTTAAAAAGTGCATCTTGGATTTTTCTATAGATGAATGCTTCATGGAACGAAATAATTCCTGCACATTTTTGACAGTGTGATCAAACCAGAGATGACACCTCAAAATTGTATCCCTAAGACCATTGGTAATGAGCGAAATAAAAAGGGTAGTGCAGTTCTTAGACATCCCAGCAGCACAATGGCTGTCTAGTAATGTCCAACCTATGAGTGCTTTCACATTATCACTCTAACATCACATCACCATATGATAAAAATAAATGCTATCAAGAAACGTGCCAACGTACACATCTCTATCATCTGAATCAACGAAACATCACCATATTGTAACATCAGTTTCTTTGATTAGCTGTCTTCCACAAGAACTGTTAAAATGGATCAATAGCTTATGAACTACTGTATTGGCATTTGCAATAAAAAAAATATTCTTCACTTTTTCTCTCGCCCTAACTGCTTCAGTCAACTTGTATGTTGCCTACCAGCCTGATTGGAATGGTCTGTCAGTGTAAAAAATTTATTTGATACAAATTTTTTTACACATTTTATATGAATGAACCAAATACATATTAATATGTTCATGATACATATTAGCATTTTGACATCTTTTAACATATTTTTTTCAATTTGAGATTGGGTGAGAAAGGAATCAAGAATGTTTGTGGAACAGAACAGGAACTAATTATACAAAAATGAAAATGCCAAATAGAAATTAAACTTTTATTTCATAATATAAAAAGTGTAAAGTCTCTGAAAATATATACAGCAACAAATACTTTAAATATACTTTTGTAAATTATTTTGACAAGGCTCCATCACTGAATGTCCTCATTTGAAAAATATGAAATTTTCATGCAATGATGAAATAAACATATCATTCCCAAATTCATGACATCACACTTTTTGAAAACTGTTTATGGAACAGGGTACATGAAGTATGCAATTCTACTTGCAGGATTAAATTAAGCTGGTTATACTCTAAATCTAAATGTTATGCATTATGGCAAAATTGTGTTTTGCAGTATTTTAATTATCAAAAGGATTTTAAAGAATTTTAGCTTTGTTTGAGGGAATTTTGCACAGCTAAATTTACTTAAACTTAAAATTTTATTGGATTCACAATGGCCTCTGAATGAAATCTTTGATATAATTATACAAGTTACTTTACATTTTAAATGAATTGACAATTTTTAGATCTCTAAATACTGTACAATTTATAAATTCCTAATAATTACTAATATTAATATACACTTACTTCAGACTTATATTTATAGATATTATAATATAAAGAGATGTATTAAAGAAACTTTTCTCAGTACCACAACACAATTTAGCTCAAAATGCAAGTTGGAGTAGCTTCCTGGTTTGGCTTAAAAATAGTCAATTTATCCAGTTTTTCTGCTGTAATTAAAAAAAAATTTGAATAATCTTAAAAAATCTCTTTAAAAAATGTTTATAGTTATATGTTACATATTGGAGGAATTAAAACGGCAAGAGATGAATGAAACAATATGCCTTCTTAAAAAAAAACATGTTTAATACTGAGAAAGATATAATGAAATACAGCTCACATTACATCATTTTAGAATTAGATGGAAATGGAAAGGTTTTGTCAATTAAAGGACATTTCAAAATGTGTGCCTTCAACTTCAAGTTAATTGAGTTTCAATAAAATACCTGTAGTATGATTATGAAGGAAAGGAAGGAAAGTGAATCCAAGCATATAATATAACTTTAACATTTCTCATAAACTGCAACAGACTTTCTAAAAGATGACCACACATTAGGATTTTGTAAACACATTGTTCCTCCGCCTCGTTTAAACTGACTTTCCATTCGGTTGATGTCGCCAATGCAAGTCCAATCATTTGAAGTCTGCTCTGTCCACACCTGTTGATGATTTTGGTCATTTAAAAATGTCATTTAAATAAATGAGCTTCAGGTCAACCTGACCCTTACTGCTCATACTCATATTAATTATTAATTTTAATAATCATAAAATAAAATAATCATAAAATAATCTTAAAATACAAATGAATGGAAGGGAGCCATATGGTGGCTATCTTGAATAATATCATTGAGCATGGTACACAAATCACTTAAGAAGAAAGTCTTACTTAAAACAATATTCTTGCTGTTAAATTTAAATTCAATGTTTTTCAAGGCGCATTACAAATACTGCATGAGACCATAGAGTGGCTCCTTAATATTTTAAATTTCAAATGATTGATTATTCATTGCAGTCTATCGATAACTAAAATAACTTGATAACATATAACTCCATTTTTCGATACAGTAGTTACACATGTGTAATATTGAAATAAACATTTGTAATTAAAAGCTTGCTGGGACAAAAGCTTGCTGGGACAAAAGCTATGCCACCTTTAGATACAAATGGAAATGGAATTAATGCACTGACTGTGGGATGCCAGGACTTGTCATAATGTCCAGCTTGGCTGTTACAACCATACGAAGCCTTATTTTCACTAATTTATTTTGCAGATTTTAAAGTTTCACTACAGTGATCACAGACATGTAATTTTTTATGAGCCCAATTTCAGTTTTAATCTCAACACTTGATTCTACGAATTCACTTACAAAGGCATGATGGGGGAAAATGCATATTTTATTGCAATTCACAAAAATGAATTGGGATTGTGATGACAAAAAATTAAGAAATAGTGTTTTGCCTACATTTCTTAAAGCCACTCATAATTTTTCAAACTGATGCATTTTTGCCATAATTCAAAACTAGTTTACTGAGTCACTGAAGTAAGTTAGAGATTTTTACAACATACATTTTCTATGGTACCATTGAGGAAAATTTCAACATTGCTACAACTGCTTGATTTTCCAAAATTCATGAATTGCTAAAAATTGCTGTGTAACCTTTGTTTTCTGACATCACAGATCACTTGAATTATCTAAAAAAAACTTCAATTAAACAAAAGGCTGATTGTGATCAGGTTCATACTATTCATGAAGCGAAACATTAGCATTTTCAAATACAATAAAAGTGATTTTCACAACTTTTCAAAATAGTTATTTTATCTGGAAAGTTATAAAGAAGTTAACTTTGAATTTGAAAAAGAGACCTATTTTTATCACAATTTTTAGACCAAATTTCTAATGTATGACATGTTTACATGGCACATAAACTTTTAAAAGATCCTTACTACTTATGAAATATTGAAGAATCATCAGTCCATAAATTTGTTATCAATAAAAATGATTTTAAAGCTGATAATGATAATGCACATGTGTTAAATAGAGACTCCTACATTCTCTCTAAAAATGTACCTCTTGTATAAATGTGGTACTCTTGTATAAATGTGGTACTCTTGTATAAATGTGGTACTCTTGTATAAATGTGGTACTCTTGCATAAACGTGGTACTCTTGTATAAATGTGGTACTCTTGTATAAACATGGTACTCTTGTTTGTATAATTGTGGTACTCTTGTATAAATGTGGTACTCTTGTATAAACGTGGCACTCTTGTTTGTATAATTGTGGTACTCTTGTATAAATGTGGTAGTAGTATCTTTTGCTTGCTTATCTTCCAAGCCAAGATCTGGGATCTCTATTTTTCTCTTGATGTATGGGCTTACGTGGCAGTCAACTTGTCTTCAATTATGTGCCTCAAGAGCATGGATCATTTTCGGTATATGTCAATCTTGGGTCTGAATTATGATGTGCTTTGTGTGAGAGTTTTAAACCACTGTTTGAACAGTTTCTCTTAAGTGACATTTGGAAAAATTAGTTTTTTTCCTTTATACATACTTTAATTGTGGTCATACAATCACAACAATAAATATGCTCACTCCCTTTATAAGTCTCTTTGAGAGATTTACATTATTTTAAGACATGCGTCTCATACTTTATAGTATAGCCAAAAGTATGGCAAAGAGCTGTTGCCCCCACCTCAGCCTTAGGTTTGATGGTACTTAATATGTCCTAAGTGGGGGTTATTCATTGTGTAGGGGTTACATTATATATTATGTTCAGTATGTGCCTGTACCTCAGACCTAGGACCTGGTTTGAGGCCACTTAATATGCCCTAAGTGGGGGTTACACATTGAGTGTGAGTTATAACATTATATGATGTGGTGCCAAATTTCTGAGTGGTAATTATACCCTGAATGTTAACTGTACCCGGGTACGTGAAACTCGGTTCAGTGTTTTCCCAACCTTTTCTATACTTTGAACCCCTTACGACTAGGTCTTGCACCCCCCTAAAAATTGTTTGACTAAGCCTCGCACCCCCCACAAATTCTTTGACTAAGTCTCACACACCTATAAAAGTAGCAAAGTAAAGTAAATTTTGAAAAAAATCTTTTTTGACATCTAATATTTTAAAACTGAATTACAATGAGAAGTGTTGAACTTAGAAAATAAATGTGTGGCTTATTGCATAAAGTAAAATGTTAACGTTGAAATTTTTAAAAATTCAATCACTTTCTTCCCCCCGAAATGCACCACCACACCTCCCGTTGGTGGGGAATCCCTGAGTAGAACATCCTTACTTTTTTTGGAGAAAATGTATCTAAAAATGTACTTTAAAAACACTGAGCTTAATCAGAAGAAAATTACCTTTTCAGATCTGACAGTTAATCTGAAAGCATTGTCAGAGGTGACTGCCCATTTGGAATGGTCTTTTTCCTCACTAAACTCTTCTCCCCCCGGTAGAGTGATGTTATTCACTCGATACACCTGTTAGGAATGAACTTTTTTTAAAATAGCTATAATGT
The DNA here is from genome assembly GCA_964017045.1 of Omphiscola glabra. Classification (NCBI taxonomy): domain Eukaryota; kingdom Metazoa; phylum Mollusca; class Gastropoda; family Lymnaeidae; genus Omphiscola; species Omphiscola glabra. Next base: position 1,141,875 of record OZ024808.1, read on the forward strand.
ATAGGCTAAAAATAGCATTGCGGAAAGAAGAAGTTTGAAATAAATAATAAATGCAATTTATGATATTTTTATCCACAACAAAAATATAAATTATGAACCACCCAAGAATCAGGTCCAACAATTCATCTCTAACTTTCACTCCCAATTGCTTCCCTTACATTGGCTTAGTTTTATCTAAAAGTTACCAAACACTGTCATTTAATGCTTTTTTAGGCTTTGGGAGTGTGCAGATGCCAATGTCGTGGGCATCTTACTGGGATAGGTCCATTACACCCACTACACCAGTATTTCTCCCCCCCCCCCTTTTTCCTCAATATTATTCAGGACAGTAGTGTGTACAATGCTGTAAAGAAGATTAAAACACAATAAATGTAATGGAACCAAATGTAACTGAGCTTTAAATCAAAATATAACCAAAAAATTGTTTTTAACTTAGTAACTTACTTCTACATATCTTATCTCTATTCTTACAGTTTGCCTTGGATGGGGTTAGTAAAGTGATGCCATTTCTTCAATGTCTCGTTCAACAACACTCAAACACAATCAAACATTGTGGACGTATAGATTATATGTCTTTGCAAGCCCCACCCATAATCCCGTCAATGGTTAACAGGCTTGGCTATTGGCCAGCATCGCTCATGAAAGTAGAGTTCATTTGGTTTTTAAAAGATTGACGTAATGTCCAAGCTATTGCAGCTAATGTAATATAATTTCTTTGGGTAAATTCCAAGAATTTGTTCCGCGATGTCTCACACGGCCGCCATCTTGGTTGCCGCGACCCATAAAATTAAGAATAAAATGTTAAATAATAATGAAAAAATTTCATAAATGTATCCCTAAAACCTAACCTGAACCCTAAATCTATCCTTAAACCTAACCCTAAACCTCTAAATAAATATATCCCTAAACCTAACCTGAACCCTAAACAATCACGCTGGGCACTAATAGTGTGAAATAGCCTTTCTTTGAAATCTCCAAATATTTATGGCAATTGCTTAGTTGTGTCTGATGACTTTGGGAGATCCCACCATACGTTGGATGATTGCATTGCCCACTTTGAGAACCATAGCACAACACGCTAACCCACTCGTTATGACGCAAACACTCTAGCCTTATGCAAAAGGCCCATTTTAATTAATAAAAATACCTTGTACTCGGCCGAACAGTTGGAAGGCAGCTCATCACCTTTAGCACGCAGCCAAGTCTCAACAAAAAGGCTTTGTTTTAAATCTGGAGCCACAAGACTATCATACAGATCTGTAGAACGACAATAATGAAAGGTGGTGAACCACATAAGACTATCATACAGAACTGTAGAATGATAATAATGAAAGGTGTACCACTATGGTGAACCACATAAGACTCATCAAATCATCAGAGAGATCTGTACACTAGTGAATGAGGTATTAGAGTCCTAAACTATGTAAGACTGTCACATTCTTCATTGTAGACTGGATTTAAAACTGTCCCCATCCATAAAATGCATCCAGACGATACAAAACACCTATAACAATATCAGTAACAGAGGCATTTTTGGCAAAAATTGAAATAATTTAAAAAAATGTAATACATTTCTAATAAATCCGTTATTATATAATTAAAAATTGAATGATTTTTGTTTTCCAAATGAGGATAGTGGTGATGAGAAGTGGCTTAGTTGAAGCAATGTGAACCAGAGTATATTATTAAAATAACAGAAATGTGAAAAATTAAAACAAATTATAAAGAAGACTTAAACACAGAATTGCAATACCTGCTCCAAACTTGCCAGATTTAGCAAAACTCCTGAAGACTTGGCCCTTCTGGGATACAAGATTCGTAATGTTAAACCAAGGTTCACCGGGCGGATAGGTTTTGTTTATTAACCGGTTCAAAATTGGGAAGTCTTCCAGATAAGCTGCCGTTACTTTCTTGTCATAAATGTGCACTTGGTTGTACCACAGCTGGCCAGCTGAGAGATTGTGAGACATAATTTAAAATTAATAATTAGGAAAAAATATTCTATACCAAAAAAAAGACATTAAATTTAAATTAAGTCAATTATAGTGAATTCATTAACAATTTCATTTATAAGTCATTAATCGGTCATTTTAGACAACTGGTGATAGTGAGTAACTTAATTTTAAAATGACATTATTGAAGTATATACTTGGTGTCCCTGTGATCAAATCGTAGCATTGTCTGACTCACATCCAGCACCCTCATCCAGTAATTTAAGGGTTTGAATTTGTCCAAGGTCATTCCTTATAAGTCGTTACTTGGAATGGAATCAACACCCCAGTGTGGTAGCTCTTCCCATCAACACCACAGTGTGGTAGCTCTTCCCATCAACACCCCAGTGTGGTAGCTCTTCCCATCAACACCCCCGTGTGGTAGCTCTTCCCATCAACACCCCAGTGTGGTAGCTCTTCCCATCAACACCCCAGTGTGGTAGCTCCTCCCATCAACACCACAGTGTGGTAGCTCTTCCCATCAACACCACAGTGTGGTAGCTCTTCCCATCAACACCACAGTGTGGTAGCTCTTCTAGGAGTTAACTAACCCTAGAGTAAAAACCTCAACCTCTTTAAACCATCAACGATCTTGGTACGGGATGCAGGTAAAAAATGGTATTTTCTTACCTATGTTTCCCAATTCTTGGTACGGGATGCAGGTAAAAAATGGTATTTTCTTACCTATGTTTCCCAATTCTTGGTACGGGATGCAGGTAAAAAATGGTATTTTCTTACCTATGTTTCCCAATTCTTGGTACGGGATGCAGGTAAAAAATTGTATTTTCTTACCTATGTTTCCCAATTCTTGGTAAGGGATGCAGGTAAAAAATGGTATTTTCTTACCTACGTTTCCCAATTCTTGGTATGGGATGCAGGTAAAAAATGGTATTTTCTTACCTATGTTTCCCAATTCTTGGTATGGGAAGGTGACACACAGGAATGCCTGGCCATTGATTGATGCTCCGAAATTCCATTTGTAGCCCGAGGCTTTCGGTGGTGGGAACTTGGGCGTACTATGGACCAGCCAGAAACCCGAGTTCTTGCTTTTGTCAAATCCTATAACACCTGTAGAAACCATAGAATTGGGAGCCTGAAAGGTGTGTTCAAACTGCTTGTAGATATCATTTATAACTGATGAAAAGTAAAAAAATTTACTTCAAAGATAAAGTGTTTTTATTTGGTTTTTTTCCCCTTACAGCTTATCATGTGCAGATGTTCTGTCTTTTTTGTTCTTTGTAAATGTTCACTGACTCTGCCTTACACTACAAACTTAAAGGTCACAAGGTAGACTGTGACTATATTTGACTTAATAATACCTTTTGTGTGTCCACCAGTAACACTATTGTCTGGAGTTATAGGCAGCTGGTCATTGTAAAGCATGTATAGTATAGGACTAGTATCCTAAAATTAGAATAATAAGTACAGTATAGGACTAGTATCCTGAAATTATAATTATAAGTGTAGCATAGGACTAGTATCCAGAATTTAGAATAATAAGTACAGTATAGGACTAGTATCCTGAAATTATAATTATAAGTGTAGCATAGGACTAGTATCCAGAATTTAGAATAATAAGTACAGTATAGGACCAATAATATGATGCAAGAAAAGCATGAACATTATAGTAAAATATTCTAATCTCTTATATATATTAGTTTCTGCTTCTGTTGTGACTCATGGACTGATTCCTAATGGAATGCTTCCTAATCAGCATATTTGGTATTGAGAGTATATTACAAATAATACAAATGTTTGAAAAAAAAGTATGATTCAATAATGAGTTCAATAGCGTGCAAATAATAATTCCTGTTTGGCGCGTAGTATTTTCTATTCAGAAAATGAAATCATCTCAATGTAAGTATGGTGTAAAAACTATTAAATTTAAAAGTGGTTGGGACATCAGAATATTTAATATAGTTCATGAGCGTGAAATAAAAAGTGTGCAATGACATATCATGGGGGGTAGGGGTGTAGCAAAAATTGGGATTCTTAAATGTGCGTTACTTGAGTTCATGTTTTGTCAAGTAACTTAAGTAGATGGAAATTCACGCATTGCCGTCACATGAGTTTGGTAGGCTATATCTAGTGTAAGTATAACAAGTACAATAAAGGGATAATATCATAAAATCATCATTTACTTCTAATAGCCTTTTGGGCATGTGCCCTTTGGGCAGCGGCAATGGAGAAGAATCGGCACACTCTCCGCAGTTATTCTTCGTAAGTATATAGTGTGTTAGTGAGGTCTGGCATTTTTTATAGGTAGTTAAGGTGTAAAAAGTCACGAAAAACTCGGCCGTGAAAGAGGTGATGTGTTGATGTCTCGCTTTGGTGTCTGCAAAGGGTGCCACATTGGGGATTAATCCTCAAAATTAGATGGTTTGACAAAATGTGTGACACTGTCCTTTGGAAGAGAACACAAGTGTTCCACTGGAAACGGAGATATAAATGAGAAAATGGGGATTGATAAAGCGCACAATAAGGAAACCAAACACTAACATCACAAGACAGGCCCTGAACATCACAAGACAGGCCCTGAACATCACAAGACAGGCCCTGAACATCACAAGACAGGCCCTGAACATCACAAGACAGGCCCTGAACATCACAAGACAGGCCCTGAACATCACAAGACAGGCCCTGAACATCACAAGACAGGCCCTGAACATCATAAGACAGGCCCTGACCTGGAATCCTCAAGGTACCAGGAAAAGAGTAAGACCAAGAGCCACATGGATGAGGGGATTAGAGTAAGAGGTGAAGAGAATGGAGAAAAAGCTGGGCCAAACTAGCAAAGATAGCCCAGGACATGGACAGATGAAAAGTATTGTGGTTGGCCTACGCTCCATTGGGAGTGAGAAAGGCTAAGAAGAGAAGAAGAATATATAATGTTAGGTTATTTTAGTCATAATTAGATATCTTTTTTTTATTAATGCAGAAGATGTGCAAATACAAGCAATAATACATGCAGAAGATGTGCAAATACATGCAGAAGAGGTGCAAATACATGCAGAAGATGTGCAAATACAAGCAATAATACATGCAGAAGATGTGAAAATACATGCAGAAGAGGTCAAATACATGCAGAAGAGGTGCAAATACAAGCAATAATACATGCAGAAGATGTGCAAATACATGCAGAAGTGGTGCAAATACAAGCAGAAGAGGTGCAAATACAAGCAATAATACATGCAGAAGATGTGCAAATACAAGCAATAATACATGCAGAAGATGTGCAAATACATGCAGAAGAGTGCAAATACGCGCAAAAGAGGTGCAAATACACGCAGGAGAGGTGCAAATACATGCAGAAGAGGTGCAAATACATGCAGAAGAGGTGCAAATACATGCAGGAGAGTTGGCAAATACATCAATAAAGTCAAAATGACAAATAAAATCACTTTTTATGCCGAGGGTTCAATCCCAAGGTCTTTTATCACCTTTGAAAAGTGATGTTAGAATAGTACAGTATTATTTTCATTATTGTTATTAACTATCTGCTACCTTTGAGTTGTAAATCTGCATAAGTGTGCTGGTGATGGGGGAGCTGGATTCATTGATGGCAGTCACAGATAACATCAAAGTCTGGTTGTTAACATCTAGGTAATAATATGCCAGTCCATGTTTAAACTTCCAGTTGTCTGACTTAGGGTTACTTGGAACCTTATAGACTATGTACCTGCAAATATTGCCTGATAGTTTAGTGGCAGTGCACATTATAACACAAAAATGGGACTTTTTTTAACCCAATCCCCTACCCCAGTGGTCGGCAAATTGTGGCTCGTGAGCCGCATGTGGCTCTTTAGCAACCTGAGTGCGGCTCGGCCAGTCAGCCACAAATCGGTTTTGACTCCAAAAAACATGGTTCTTGAAATAAAATTTGGCTCTCAAAAATTTTTTAACGCTCCTGCTGCTGATTTTAGGATCTTTGGACTAATGAGTTGGCTGAACCACTTCCCTACCCCTAATAACACTATATAACATTTCCATTGAACAACTCCCCCACCTTAATATTATATAACTTTTTTAGCACACACCCCCCCCCCCCCCCCCTTAACCCACTTTAAACATTGGTACTAAGAAAATTTTATTTTCAGCATTTTTATCAGAGAACTGTTACTGTTATTATAAATAGTTTTTCAAGACTTCATGGAAACTGTATCAAGACTATAAGTAACAACATACCATGAAAATTTCGCAAAATTACTTATAAAAAAATGAACTATTCAAGATTTAAAGTGTAAAATAAGAATTAACACATTACAAAAAATAAATTAAAATGAATTGTTATATAACATTGCTCTCTACCCTCCCCACCCCATATAACACAATATAAGTTATGACAAAATCATAAACCTACCACCCACCCCCTTTTTTCTTGTAATATAAATTTTCATTGTCACTTATCTTTATCAATTAATAGATGAAAGTTAAAACATCTTTTAAAATACTTTTTGAAATGAAAATTCCACTTCATTAATTACAAATGCAGGAGTTTCAAACTCAAACTATGGAAAAGGAAAGGATCAGGGTAATTTTATTGCCTCTGGGAAGCAAAACACTTTTATACATCATTATTGGGTATTTGAAGAATAATGCTTGGAGAGCTACATGTGTTCCATAGGCAATGAGTTTGAGAAGCCGGTTTTCAAACATTATCAAAAATAGTTTTGATAATAGAAATTCATCTTTAACCCCAATAAACAATATTAAATTGGAATAAAACTAAAGTAGATTTCTAAAATGTTCATCTATGTGCATATTTAATAAGATTTTAACCAAAGTGCATAATTTCTTCGATCCGTAATTTATGCCTATCATAAGCAACAAGAACATTGCTTCATACAGTCATACAGTAATACCATTTGAACCACAGGGAAAATAAAAAAACAGGACAAAACAATATGGACAACATTCCCCCTCCCCACCAATCCTTTTTAACCCTCTCTCAGTCTAAATAGACACAATTATCAATAATCTAATCTAAAAATAATTGATGCATATATGTTCCTAGACCAAAAAACTTTCATTACATTTAAAAAAAAAAAAAAAATGCATTGATTTTAAACATGATCCTACATACCAGTCAACCGTTTTGCCATTGGGATCCAAACACACAAGACAATGACCAACACACCACAGAGCAGCACAGAATATCCAGAGTCTCATTGCCTGAATTTTTACATTTGGAATTAGAATAGATACATTTTCAAAGCAACATTTAAAAAATAATACATATTTAATCGTTAAATAATTTATGTTGTTTAAGGAAAGTAATGTTTTTAACAGTGCCCTTAAAGTAAAGTATTAATAGGACAAATAAAGACATTTTGAAATTATATTTTGTTCTAATAGTTAATAGTGTAATTTCTCCCATTTCAAAATCATACAGTTGACACTGAAAGGAAATTTCAATTTTAAAATCATCTTTATGTACTTTATTCCTTAATTTATTGTAAATTATATTTTGGTACCACCAATTAATATAGTTAATAATTACAAAATATTAATTCTATGGAAAAACTATTGTTACTTTATATCTTTATATCCTCATTATTTACTCAGTAAATCAAAATTTTCTCTAGATTTCTTTCCCAGTGGTGTAGAAAGTTTTTTCAAATTACATTGAAAAGTAGTTTGTTGGGGGTTTAAAAGAAATTAAAAACAGAAATGCAGCCAGAAAAAGAAGATTTTATGGTATATTAAAACTTCAATATGTTTATCCAACCACCATAAATATAATCCACACACAAAAAAACATTTATCTTATTATTACACATGTTGACACATAAGATGTAAAGGCATTAAAGGTTAATATTTGTTTAATTGCTTTCATTTATAGGCCTATGCCTATATAGGGCCTACCAAGATTTGAGACGCCTACTCACTTCTCATATCCAATATATGACCTTAAATGTTTAAATGTCATATCTAGGTAAAAGGGTTCCAATTAAAAAATAAAAATCCATAGTCATAGTTAGTCTTAGAATGACTACTCTAAGTTAGAATCATATTGACCAGGTGCCTTTACTGTGAGAGGTGAGTGGCTTTGACTGTGTATAGAGTATGTTAAAAAAGGTGACTATTTCTTATATGTCAAGAATTGTATGTGGTCCACATTGTGGAACGGATGCCATGATCACTCCAAAAAATATGTAGTAGGCATAACAATTACATAACAGAGTAACAATTATTAGATAAAGTACAACAGTGTTAACATCGTCATTTGATTTTTTTTTTTTTAAATAATTAAAAATAAAATTAGAATATAAAGTTACTCAGCCCGGTAGATTGAAACGTTTTATCTTTGTCATAAAACTTAATTTTTCATAGATTTAGAAAACTAAAAGTAAAGTAAAAGCCAAAAGTGGTATCGCATATGAATTTGATTACATAATCAATTTCATAATTATTAATTATAATTATGAGTAACGCCTTTTGCTGTAATAAATATAAGCATAAGCTATTATAAAATAAATACTTTAAAAAATATATCAATATAAGATTGACTTATTTACTTATTACATTGTATATACCAATTTAAATATGCACTGAAAATGATTAATGAAGGTAGAAACTTGTATGAATTCTAGCTGGACACTTTTTAGACACGAATTCACAAGACACAAAGCGACAGTTTTTGAACAAACATCAAATACGAAATATGTTATTACTATCACTATCACTATTAGCTATTATGCCTGCAGCCTGCTGTAGTGTTTTATTAGTTCCTTTTATTTCTGTTTCTTCTTTCGGTCTCTGACTCTGTCGAACATCCGATTAAACTAAAACTAGAAGTGGAAGTGAAATGAAGCCAGGTTAAATAATTAGGTTATTGCACGCTACTGGTCCCTCTGTCGCTCACCCTAACCCGAACCCTAAATCTATCATAAACAAAGGGAAGTGACTCCCAATAAGGGGACCACAACAGCACAGTAGCCAATAATTATTTTTAAAAATGCATAAAATGAGTTGCCTTCTATTTCTTATGTCATGTGATTTTTATGACATGACTTGTGGACTCGGGGGCGGGGGGAAGTAAGTTACTAGTGACTAATAGTAATAGGCCTTGCCGAGCTGTGCCAGTGTATGCGTAATTACACTTAACCGGGTTTTTAAATTAGAAGTAGAAAAGGGGAACCAAGACGGGAGAGACGAGGAAGCCCAAAACGTTTGCCGTGATAGCCTTTAAAATTGATTCACACTGTTCTTCTGTTAGTCCCAAGGGCGTGTAGGCCCTAAATTACAACTTCGGTCATTAGCTTTGTCCTGTTACATTTAGATCAGGTCGTAGCACAATAATTAGTTGTCTTTAGTGACGACAGAATGACTTTGGTAACTAGTAATGAGATTTCGAGATAAATTATTTTAAATTATAACTTCAGACTTCAGTTTAAATTTAAAATAAGAACAAAAAGTTTATGATTGTTAAATGCATCCCACGCCCACGATAAACTACAGTAATTTAATTAAGCATTAATAAACGGTAATTTAGTTAGGCACAATATATTATGTTTAGCAAACATAATTATCGGGTTTTTCCATTTTGGCCATGACCTTTGCACTGTCTTGTTTTGAAATTAAATATTGCCAATTGTCTAGTCATAGTACCCGTCTCGTTTTGCATCATAAGTTAATATCAGACAATAGATAGTTAAATTAGTTAAATCTCTGTTTTTAATGACCACATACTTAAAAGTTTAGGATACACAATTAGTAGAATATTAAATTAATCTTAAAGTTTAAGTTAAAGGCTAAAGGCAAGGTCTACTTACTTTAAATATGCGGCTTAATTTAATTAGAAATTAAGTAAGACAAAGTAAGTTTATGATTAGGGGGCAAAATAAACTTTATTTACCAATAAAAAACATTGCCTTCTATAACTTTAAATTCGAACACCTCTCAATAAAGGGGCCATAAAGTTGAAAAAAACAACAACAAATTACAAGCAAAAAGCCAGAAACTATTAATTTTCAAAATACAAAAAATGAGCTAACTTTTGTATGAAATCTGTATACATTTTAATTTTTAATAATTTAGGCCAATGGTTCTCAAAGCGAGTGTTACCGCCCCAGGTGGGGGGGGGGGGGGGGTAAAATACTGTAGATTAATGGGCGCTCAGACTACCTATATATATATATTTTTAAAAAAATATATATATAATTAGTTATCATAATAACTAATAGATGATATTCGATAGGCCTGGGTGGGTGCACTATTTTGAATAAAATTGTTGAGATCATCGAATTCGTTTTAATACTTAAAATGTAACACATAGCCCTTTAGTGGTTAAAAGTAATATTAGTGACACGCGCACATAAGTGATTCAGACCAATGGTTGGCAACCCGCGACTCTTTCAGAGAATAGAAACGGATTTATTTTTTAAAAAATGAATTAAATATATTATATTACATTACTATAATGAAATGCAGGTCCTAAAATATTTCCATAACAGAAATAATTTATAAAAATGGCTCCTCTCTCAATAAACGTTGCCGAGCCCAGAGTCAGACCAATGTGAGTGTTTCTTTTCTTTAAAAAAAAAATATTTTTATAAAAAGGTTACTAAACTTTGACCCTTCACCGGGTCGTGAGTTGTCCTGCTTTTAAATATAGCGATGACGCTCGCAGCAAGAAATATCTAAGCAAGCTTTTTGTTTTCCTGTCTTGTCTTTACTCTTCTTATCGGCATCGGTGATCGCTTCCCCCCTGCCGTATTTATGCATTATTATTAGGTGTCCAAATGCGTGTAGTTGATGGTGTGCTGAAAATGTGCACACAAAATTATTGAATTCAAACAATTATGAAAATTAATTATAGAAACTATTGTATTTTTTTGTCAGTAGTTTGGGCATGTACCAATGTAGCTTCATGTACAAACAAGAATTGTTGAAAGAATCGGAAGGCGATATTATGGATATATACAATTAATTAGGCCTACCATCATGTGAAGATGTAGTAGGCCAATGTCATATATGCTATGAGATCCCGTTAAATGTATATGTATGTTTCATTAATATTATTTTGACCTCTCAATTCACTTATTTCAAATCCATTATATATATATATAATTTATTTATTTATTTAATGAATTAATCATTGCAATTTTTACGAGTGCAAATTCGTCCTGGTAAGTAAAAGTAAGAGTAACATTTTTTCCTTATTAAATTGCTTAACACTAGGTAGAAATTCACAACAAAAAAATATATAAAATTTATGTCACATTCATAAAGCATTTTCTTTCCTCCAGAATTTTTTTTTATTGTTTTATGATCAAACAAGACACCTTTAAAATCAACTAAAATAAATTTCTGTCATGAGTGTTTAAAAGTAAAAGTGTTTTCTCATTTGGTTGGATGATAATCAATTTACATCGGCTGTGATATTTAGTTGACAAAACTCGAACTCAATTATTTAGGTACAAAATATATAGTGGGCAACTAAAGAAATTAAAACTAATTAGTTTAAATAATTAGTTTTTATTCTTGGATTTTTTCAATAGCAAATTTGATTTGACTCGTAGGATAAGGCAGTGGTTACCAAAATTAAATAGATTTTAACAAGTACCGGGAACTATAGGGAGTAAAGTCTCCCGTTGTTTGTATTTGTAGTTTATCCAACTTAAATGCATAGGGGACAAAACTGTCCTTGGGGTAGGCAACTGAGTTTACAATTGAGAGAAATAAATATCTTATATATTAGCATAATTTCCCTTTGAGGATAAAAAAAAGAGGGTGGGGGGTGGGGAAGCTGAGGAGAAAAATAGCACACGACAGGGGATTTCCGAAAATATCGAATGAAATCAAAACGACTGAACTAACTAATCAAAAGAATAATTAATGATGTGCCTAGAATGCGTTTAACTAATAATTATTTAAATTTTGAAGGTAAGAAAAGATTTTTTGCTTCTGTTAAAATATCAAATCGTTTCAGCCTTTGCCTCTTTTAATTATTAACAACTCCCTTAAATTTATTATTAGGCTAACTTTAAATTATACTTATACTATACACTATTTTTTTACATTATTATAATTTACATTTATAAGATAAGAAGATTTAGTAATAGTAATAAGGCCATTAAAAACTTACAGTAAAATTAAATAATCTATCATGAATTATGACACCAATGTAGCCTATATTGCCTATAAGCTTATAATAAAAATTCATAATAAAGTACTTGTATTAGTATTAGTATTTGTGATATGAATATGAAAAAAAAAAAAAGTAAAATACAACACGGTATTACGGACGTTAATTTTAAGTAAATAAATTTGCGTTGTCACACTTTACTCGGAATTAATTTAATGGTTCAGTCTCAGATTGAATGATTAAATTTATTATACTTTTTGACGGGCTTCTGAAACTAACTTTCTTGATAAAGTAAAGAATAGATTACAGTTACAGGAGGTGTTTTCCCCAACTCTTCTATTTAAATTGAGGAAAAAAAAAAAGGGGGGGGGTTTAGAGGAAAACCGACAAAGACACTATCTTTGAATGAAGGTTTTTATCGTATTTATTATTTATGTAAATTATAATCAATTGTTTTAAAAATAGTTTCAATATCTTATATTATGAGTATAATATTATCAAGTCTTACATATATGATGTTTTGAACGGTTATTAAAAGTTTCAACCACACATACATTTATTAAACGAATTTAGGACATGTAGTTATTTGTAGTCGTTTATATATTAAATATATTTTTTATGTAAAGCTAAATTAAATTTTTAAATGTGTCTTAATTAAGCTAGAGTCACTAGAGACGAGTTAGGGCATGGCACATTTTGAGCAACATAACTAAGTTATAACGATTTGTGACTTGCTACGTCTAAGTCTAAATTCAAACATATGCGGAAAAATTAAATTGACTCACAGAAACATTGTTGGTTAAATCTTATTTCGTTATACGGTGATTGTTAAAAAAATACACCATAGGCTGCCATAGGTTAAAAATAGATCTGACATACATAGAAAATTTTGACCTATCACTCAGCTGTTCTAATAGCTGTAGCACAGGGAATCGCCAGCCCCCCCCCCCCCCCCCCCCCCCGGTTACCCTTCTGACCGCCATAAATAGAATCGGGAAACAAATTTAGTACTGAGTACGTTTAGAGAATTTTCCAATATTACATTTGCCTAATTTCATAGATGGTATTTTTTGACATTCACGTATTTAACAAAATAGTTTTTCCGAATGATTTATTTACTTTACTTGACTGTTTAATTTTGATTCCAAATATATTTTCCAACAAACTGATTTTATAATAATAAATTATATTTAAGATTTAAGGCTAGGCATTTCTTTCAGAGATTGGGTTTCATTATGAAAATGTAAGTCTACGAGTATGAAAAAAATGTATGTTGAATTGATGAATGATGAGTATGCAGCCTAGCCCTAAGCCTACACTTGTGCAAGTCATAGCCTATTTATTTGAAACGAGAGTGTGTCTAAAAGGCGCTAGTTCTAGGCGGGATTTCAGTTTCAGCTAGCAACTAAAGTTATCTACGGCTAAGTCTTTTGCCTAAAATAGTGTGAATTAAAGTTAATATTAATATCCTTTGCTCCTTGTCGGTGATTGAAAATTAATTAAGAAAGTGATGAACAGTATTTCATTAAAATGTTTGAATTCAATATTACTCGGATGTATATTAAATTTATTATAAGTGTGTTAAATCTCTTTCCGTAATTGAATAGTATAAACTTTATTTGTGTTAGTTTAGCTTAAACATTTATTTAAAAGCGCTTTGTGTTGTGTACCCATATATCATATATTCATAGCACAAAATAAAAATTAATTTGTGTTTTAAATCTTAAGTACAAGACAACCATTGGAATTCTAGTATAAGTTAACCGACTTGGTGAGTTTTTGTGATTTAAAAAATAATGAAATAAAAAAGTTAAATAACAGAAACATGTCAATTTTTTTATAAGTTATGTTTTCAACTTAAAATTTATATTTTTAGAATAAAAAGGATTTTATGAAGAATCATTACTAATAGTAATAGGATTTTTTTCATTTATTATCACAACATACAGAATACAGTTGCATCTCACCGAATATGATGTGTTTTTCGGTAACGACATAAACGAAATAAATTATCTTTTTTTTAAAAATTCATTAACAATATTGTAAATGACAAAAGTGCTACTCCTTTACTTTGAAGTTTGAAGTAACATGTCTTACAATACTTACATTGTAAACTTTCTTTTAAAATATTAAATCATAAATATGCCTGTTTTATATAGCTTATACAACTTATATATATATAATATATATTTTACGCTCCGAATATTTAATCGTAAAGGCGTACCCAAATTCATTAGTCATACTTAGACGCGATAAAACGAAGAATTATTCTTGATTATAAATATTGTTTGTTTTTTATGTTTAATAGCAGAGGTCAAACTCTGCATACTTGGAAAACTTGAGCATGCATGCGTCTAAATAATTTTACTGTTGTTTATTTATTGAAAATCAAAATTTAAATTTTTTCGCCCATTTCTTCTTTTCTTTGAACTATTACTATTGTTAGATAGAATAAAGTAATATCACTCTATGTTTATGTCGCCCATATATGTTACTCTTATTTTTCTAGTAAAAGTCATTAATTGCCTGTATTAACTATTAACATTTTATATTAAGCCTAACGCGCTACCCGTCATAATTTCTTTGAAATAAATAGGTACACTAGTTTCTTTATTTGTATAATTTTTGTTTCATTATTTATAACTTTGAATGTTGTAAATACAAGACTACGATCTCTATCATATTAAAAAAGAAAGAAAGAAAAAAAAAACTGTTAGTGTCGCCTTCGAATAAAGCGCTCGACTATTCTATTTTTAGTGAGGGAAATTCCAGCCATGTAATCTACTCTATTTTTAGCCATTGAACTTGCTTGGGGGACGCCATCCATTACTTGGACCATTATATTGTATCTAAATAATTGTTCTCCTCTTATCTAAGACTTTATTCATAATTTAAGTGTTTGTAATCGCTTTAAAAGGATTAGAACTTCACAAGTAAGTTAGTGCAACTTTAATTGCTTCTCACATGTTTATTTCACTTAAAAGAAGCTCGAATCTAAAAATGTCGGGGTAGGAGCTATTCTCGATATAGTTCGCGTCTGATCGTCTGGTGGCGTCTGGCAAAACCTACGCAAACTATCCGAGTTGTTTTTTGTTTTGCTAGTTACGTTTAGATTTAAACTGTGATGGATATTTTGAACTGTTCGGATAAGTATCGTTCTTGAAAATTCAAATATTTCTTTAAAACAAATTCCTTACAAACTTCTTAGCAAAATTCTCTTCTTTGTCTCAGTTTTAAAATGAAAAAAGTCAAAGAAAAGTTGTTGAAATGTTGTACCGTCTGGTCACCGTCTGTCTGGGTCTAACAATACTATCATCAAAGTTTTTATGCACTTATGAAATATTTTTTGTTACAACTTTTTGTCCAGTAAGCAGTTTATACTATAAACTATAATAATCAAGATGCAATGAATGATAGTTTAGAAATTACAGACCTAGTCTGAACTGAATCTGTTCTGTGTCTTATAATAATTCAAGCAATAAATTAAATAGTTTTAAAAAATTGTTTCTGTTCATTTAAATTTAAAAATAATTAATTAATTAATTTTAATTGTATTTTTAAATGTATATTTAACAGTGATCAGGTGTACCAATCCCTGACTATCTCAATCCTTTGTTTTGGAATATTGTAAATTATAATATTCAAAATCTACCAGCTTTCTTCAACTAAACAAGTGCAGTGTAATTTTACTGTTACTGTATGTAAGTGTAAGCTAATGTAGGCGAGCAGAGTAATAGTAATTTTAAAAAAAAACATTTTTTGCATTCAAAAACCCACCAAAAAACAAAACTTACAATTACAGGCTAGTAATTTTCACATTATTTGACATTGCTAGTTCTATTTGTTATAATATTATACTATTTTTCTCTCTCATAGAATTTATATATAAATTAACGCTTGGTGACTTTGAATTGAAAGTGGGGTTGTAATTAACTAGGCTGAATAAAATAACATAATTTTGACTAGATAACTAGTCCAGAATGTCCAGATGATTCAATCATAGTTAAATAAGATGTCAAGTTGTTTGGTACAAATATTGCCATCAGTAATGTATCAATACTAAATCATAACAGCTGCACCGCCAAGCCAGGATTGATTTAGAATTAGTTTTTTATTGGTGACTTTGGTCATAGTGCAACGAAAATGATAATACTTAAACCTAATGTCTGATGTCTGTTTAATTTTTAAAAAAATGTTTAATAAAATCAGTGATTGTTTAATTTTTTAAAAAATGTTTAATAAAATCAGTGATTGTTTAATTTTTTAAAAAATGTTTAATAAAATCAGTGATCGATTAATTAACTAATTTAAGTGATCAGTTAAAATTGAAACATATCAGTGATCTTTCATATCAGTGATCTTTCATATCAGTGATCTTTCATATCAGTGATTGTTCATATCAGTGATCTTTCGTATCAGTGATCTTTCGTATCTGTGATCTTTCGTATCTGTGATCTATCAATATCTACAATTTAAAAAAACAACAACACCGTAATAGAAATGGATTACATAAATATATTTGTCATAAGATTCTTGTGCAACTTTAAGATCTGAGTTTGGTTGTGCAGTTTCTTATTCATTACAATAGTAATCACTCAACGCATTAAAACTTAAAAAAAAACTACAAATAAAGTATTTATGCATTTATTTTATTCAAATAAATTATTTATGCATTTATTCAAACAAAGATAAACAAAAATATCCAAACCTTCAATTAGAATTCTCTTGGAGTGAAATTCAAAGCTTTTAACACAGGTACTTTGGAAGACCTATAACATGGCTGCTTCAGTTCAAATCATTTGTCATGATTTGTATTTATTGTAAAGACACAATGAATTCTTGCTACTTCTTACAATTTTCAAAGTTAGTAGCCTTCAAATGTGTACATCTATTAGACTATAGTGTACATCTATTAGGCTATAGTGTACATCTATTAGGCTATAAAATCGTTTGTGAAAAGATTTTGTGAAAGCAAATTGAAAGTTTTCTTGCTGACAGTATGTCTTGAATGAAATAGACTTTGACAAGTTGTTACTGTATACTTCTAATTGTTGTGCTAAGATTTTAATTCAGTACCACAAGTTTTCTTGCTGACAGTGGTGTACAATATGTACAGGAGGAGAAAGACATAAACAAAAGCCTCTTTTTGTTTATGTCTTTCTCCATTTTACACTTGTCTTCTAAATACTGTAGGTAAAACTTGAGTTAGTAAATTTCTTTTGAATTTTATGGACCAATTTTCACGATTTTGAATAGATCGGTAGATGGAATGGTACATCTAGTCTACAACATTCTTATTGCCTGGTACATCTAGTCTACAACATTCTTATTGCCTGGTACATCAAGACTTAAACTGGTATTTAAACCCAAGCTTAAAAATGCACCATAACATAAAACCACAAACAGATTTTTTGGGGGGTTCATTTACAGTTTATTTTGAAAGACTGATTTTTCCAATGTTTTCTGGACATTATTTTGGTTTTCTCTTGAGTCAAAGCAAATTTGCTCAGTCCAAACTCAGTTGATAAACTTCTAAAAACTTCATCGTTGTAGGACCAGCACTCACCAATGTGTAGTCAATTACAATTCATTATTGTTATAATTATTATTGTTATAATTATTATTGTTAAAATTATTATTGTTATAATTATTATTGACCCAAAGTATCAAATGACTTTGTTTTGTTTTTGTTTACAGGTTGATGAGTTTATGCTGTAGAAGATATATATACCTGTGATAAGCCTCCCTTGTATATGGACCTTGGAGTAGATTCAGTACCTGAAATAATGGCACAAGCTCCTGCTTCGGTTCCACCTGCTAATATGACATTTAGAGGTTTTCCTAAAGAAATTTTCTCACAAGTTGAGGAAAAGTTTCTATGCGGGCATTGTGAACTTGTACTCCGAGAGCCCATGCAGAGCACATGCGGACACAGATTTTGTAACTTTTGTAAACTGGAGCTAGGAAGGTAAAATTATTGTAACTTGAAAATTCAAAAGAAATTTCACCTATAAAGCATCATTCTATTTTTATTTAAAAAAGTTATTTTCACATTGTTAATGTTTCATTGCATGAACATTTAAAAGTCTAAACAAATGACACTGGACTTAGAAGTTCACGACTTAAATTTTTTTTTAATGTTTAAAAGCTGAAAACATTTATTCAATTAAATAAATATTTATTGTCTTAACTTAGGAATTGTTTTCAATGTTAAAAAGCAATTTTACATAATTCAATTTTTACTTATTACTTGAAACTCTCTGAGATTATAATTTACACAATTAATGGTGAGGCTGAAAATTCTAAGCTGGAAATTAAGTGATTTTTTATACATGTGAAAATTCTAAGCTGGAAATAAAGTGTGTTTTCTGTAATACGTCTGGAAATTAAATGATGGAAATTAAAAGAAATTGTTAAACATCTAGAAATTCAAAAGTGTTAAAGAGAATGGGATAGATATAGAAAATCTGAGCTGGAAGGAAATGAATTGTTCTACTTTAAGATTTCCTAAACTAGGAATAAAGTGAATTGTGATACATGCTGGGCTTGAAATAAAGTGAATTGTGAGATTATCCAGAAACTCAAATCTGGATTTAAAGTGAATTGTGAGATATTCTGAAACTCAAAGCTGGAATTAAGATACTTCTGGATATTCTTAGTTTGAAAAGAAGTTTTAAGTGAAATTTGTTCATTTGGAATTCTAAGCTGGAAATGAAGTGAGTAGAACGCTTCTGTCAATTCTAAGCTGTGATAAAAGTGAATATAATGCTTGTGATAATTCTAAGCTGCAATAGACGTGAACAGAATGCTTCTGTCAATTCTAAGCAGGTATATAAATGGATTGTGATACCTATGGAAATTCTAAGCTGGAATATAAATGGATTGTGATACCTATGGAAATTCTAAGCTGGAATAAAAGTGAAGGATACTTCTGGATATTCTAAAATGGAAATCAAATGAATTGTAATAAATCTGGAAATTCATGATATTTAGAAACAAATTGTAAGCAAAAAATTTTCACCAAGTACATTTTCACCAAGTACATTTTCACGTATTTTTAAATTTTATTTTCAATTCAGATAAATTATTTTGGTAAAATAGTTAAGAAATGTGTTTGTTCATTAGTTACTGAACTAAGACAAATAAAGGTGAGAAAAAATGAAAGATGATGAAAGAATTCCTCATTCAGGAGAGGCTTCATGTCTTTAAAGTAAAAATTCTTCTCTAATTTCATTGTCAAAGTTGTTGGGGGAGGGGGGGGGGGGGGGCTTAAATGAGAGAAATTTCAGAGATTTAAAAGCAATATTTAGGATTTTCAAAACACTTTAAATTCATCTAATCATATGGGAGAGCAAGCCAGTCCAAATCAAAGTAACAGGAAACTATCATTTTAGTGATTTTTTTAAACAACTAATATGGATAAACATATGTTTAGGGATATGGCTTCAAAACTATTCAAAGAACACAAGAAATTATTTTATTCTTTCTGGTACTTTGCCCTTTAAATATTTGTTGCAAATATGTACATAGAAGTTAGTTTTTAATTACTTAAATTTCACATATATAGTAAATCTGTTTGGTATCAGCTATTTTATTGTGTGCGCTGAACATATTATAAATGTTAGATATAAGAATATAAGCATATGTTACAACTGGTCTGACAGTTTTATAAATAGTTTTCTTTGTTTCTCTTGTAATGTTTTTATTTTAGAGTATTTTCTGACTACTGAAGGATGTCCTGTTTCCGGCTGATATTCTTTCTTTTATTTCTGTTAGTAATTCATTTCTTTCATTTAATAAAGATCCTAGGTATTTGAATTGATCTACTTTTTTTAAAAGTCTGATTTCTAATTTTAATGGCTTCATCTGTCTGTTCTTCTCTTATCATAGTCATGTATCTTGTTTTTTGGTTGTTAACTTCCAGCCCTGCTTGTAGTGATGCGTCTTCTAATTCAATAAAGGATTTTGATGTGTCTTTAATACTTTTCCCTAGCAGTGCTATGTCATCAACATATGATAAATACTGAATGGGCTGGTTGGGGAGAGTGCCCATTGGTTGTGGGTCTTGGGTTTCCATCAGAAAGTATCCTGCTATTGTTCCTCATGTGTCAATATGTGTGCTTCTTATAACTCTCTCCAATGTTAGGTTAAATAGCATACAAGACAGTGAGTCTCCTTGTCTTAGGCCTCGTTTAATCTAAAAATTCCCTTGAATATTCTCCTTAACCTTGATTTTGCTTTTTGACTTGTTCAATGATACATGTATCAGTCTTGTCAGTTTTGTTGGGTATGCCAAACTCCTGCAGAGTCTCATATAGATATTTTCTTTTGATGCCTCCATAGTGGTTGCCTTGTGAGTTAGGCAATAAAACTATTTTTTAAAATAATAATTTCCCTGTACTGTGTAAACGATAAAAACAATCAAAAAAGAAATTAAAGTACCTCATGTATATTTTGTATGTAGATATTTTGTAATTAAAATTTTAGTTCCTTTTAAATATCGGAACAGAATTCTAGTCTTCCAACGATGTTGGCAGCTACACTTCTAAACTAGTTCACTGGTCTAGGCAGTTTGATACACAGGTGTAACAATTTCATTTTTTCTTTGCTGTATCTTAATTTCATTTAAACTAACTTTATTTTAGCACTTTGTAACTGTTTAGTAGTGGATTTTAATTGTGTTTTGTAATAATTTCAGATGTTGTCCTTGAATTGAAATTTCAAAGTCATTTTTGTGTGTGCGTTTTATTGATAATAATATCTTTTATACCAGAGAATTAGAATCACTGCTGGTTGAACCAATTGAAAATTGACAGAATAAACAGTGATTAGACAATTTAACTCTAAAAGTAAACAACAAGGACTAACTTATATTTCCTTACACTTACATTTGAACCCACTGTAATTCATGTACAACCAATTTGTATTTCTAAGTGAAAGTACACAATAATTGACAATATTTTTAAGTTCTTAATTATAGATTTAAAAAAAAAAAAAAAAAATACTATTTACCATTGGCAGTTAATATGTCTTTTTTATACTCATATTTATTCAAGTTACCAACCAAATGGTTTGACAAATCCCAAATTATTAGAAAGTCTGTATTTTCTCAAACTTTTTCAAATAGCAAATTTAATGACTTAACATAAAACATTTTCATCACTTATACTGGCACATATATTATACTTAAAAAACACACACTTTTTTAAAATGTTCACACACTTTTCTTTATCTTATAAGAAAAAAAATTGGGACATAATTTATCTTAAAAAGTTTTTGTTTTGTTAACCACAATTATTATCAGGCTTGAAAAACAAAAAATAATATTTTTATTTTAGATATTATTTGACTTTTTATTGGTTTCTACATTATACATTTTTTAGGGAAACCAATATGTATGTTTCACCTTGACAAGTCCAATGTGAAGTGAAATTTATCTCTTTTCTGTAAAAACTGGGAATTCCTGCCAAGACAACAAAAAATACATTGTTGTTAGTTTTAACATATTAAGATACCCTTTTTTATAATTTTTGTGATTGTTATTGTACACCACAGGGTCAAAGTCGTCGTCGTCCCCCCCCCCCCTCCTTGCTAATGCACGGAGTATGCTTGAATTCATTGAAGGAGATGTTATACTATTTGAAAATTGTACACATTTTCTTTTAAAGTTACAGTCAAAGGCAATTTTGGACTGCCAATGCTGCAAAATACTCTTAATACAGTTTGGACATGATGAGATCTAAATCCTTAGAAAAAGATCCGTTATAGCGTCTAGCTTTGCACTGTCCCCGATGCTACTCAGTCACACTCCTAGCATTGCTCTGTCCCCGATGCTACTCAGTCACACTCCTAGCATTGCACTGTCCCCGATGCTACTCAGTCACACTCCTAGCATTGCACTGTCCCCGATGCTACTCAGTCACACTCGATGCTACTCAGTCACACTCGATGCTACTCAGTCACACTCGATGCTACTCAGTCACACTCGATGCTACTCAGTCACACTCGATGCTACTCAGTCACACTCGATGCTACTCAGTCACACTCAATGCTACTCAGTCACACTCGATGCTACTCAGTCACACTCAATGCTACTCAGTCACACTCAATGCTACTCAGTCACACTCGATGCTACTCAGTCACACTCAATGCTACTCAGTCACACTCGTATCTTCCAATTTCACTATTGTTTAATCTTACAGTATTATCTGCCATCTCCATGATTTAAGGCTTTACCATATTATTTGTTAGTGCCGGCATACTTACTTTATAAGATCTCAAAATATTAATGAGTCTGTATGTAGCCATAATTATTAAATACCCAATTAAATGTTGAATCATATTTTAAAATGTTATACATTCCAGTCATTAAATTTGCTTATTATACCACCACCATTGGCTTAATACCTGAAGGGGAAAGCCTATACTGCAACTTAGTTACAAGCTTTATCAGCTGAAAATTGTCTTAAGTTGAATGTCTAAAAAAAATGTGTGTCGATTTCCATAGGGAGAATCTCCCAATTACAGATCAAATCTAAATGATCACTAATCAAGTCATTATTGTCAATAAGGGAGTTCATTGATGGCTGATTAATTCGCTATTGAAATATTTGTGATGTCTTGTGTTTAAATGGTTATAATTGCCAAATGTTGTCTTGATTAAAATATGCATTTATTTATGTGCTGAAAATAAAAAGAAGTACAATGTAATCAAAAACATTTCCATTTATTTGCATCAATAAAAGAATCTTATCTTTATATTTATTTTAAAAAATCAATCAAATACAGCAGCAGATCTCAAATTACTACTGCCTTTGTACAACTGTGTTTATACAAAATTATATGCATGTGAAATGGTATGTACATTTATTTAATATAATTTGTGTATGATATACCATTTTCATTATAAATTGAGCTACTCATTGGTTCAATGTTGTTACAGTGCCCAAATATTGAAAAAAAATTTATTGATATTCTAGAATTTGAAAAAAATGATGACTACTTGAAGAATACGCTTGATTGTAGCAAAAATGGTGACAGTATTTGATGAGAATGCTTGATTGTGGCAAAAATGATGACTGTACTTGATGAGAATGCTTGATTGTGGCAAAAATGATGACTGTACTTGATGAGAATGCTTGATTGTGGCAAAAATAATGACTGTACTTGATGAGAATGCTTGATTGTGGCAAAAATGATGACTGTACTTAATGAGAATGCTTGATTGTGGCAAAAATGATGACTGTACTTGATGAGAATGCTTGATTGCTATTTTTTAAAAGCCAATGTTGAAATTGTGGAACCGTTTTTGTGGGAGCTTTTAAAATCAATTATTTTTTAAATGACAAGTGCTTATGTCTTCACAGGAGCATTGCTTTTAAGTTAAGGACATCCTAGCAAGACTTTTAGTTTAGACGTTTTTGTTTTGTTGACATAAAAACAACAAAGTTGGAAACCAGGACATTTGCTTTAACAAAATGTCAGCCTATGTCAGTGGTTCTAAACCTGTGAGTTGCGACACCCTTTCCCCATGGGTCGCCTAAGACCATCTGAAAACACATATACTCTACAGTTATGAAGTAGAAACAAAAATAATTTCATGGCTAGGGGTCGCCACAACATGAGGGACTGTATTAAAGGGTCGCGGCATTAATAAGGTTGAGAACCACTGCCCTATGTAGAAGACGCCATTATAAATGTTTGTATAAAATATTATGAAATGTATGATTTGATTTACCTGTATCATTGATCTACTCCAGTTGACATATTCATAATTAAACTATGCTTCAAAATTGTAAGTACCGGTACATATGTTTGAAGACTAGGTTAATTGAGGATCCGCCAAAAATTTGATAGTTTGAGCGACACACCAAATTTCATCTCATTTGGGGTTAGGGAAACCAAGAGAAATTCTGGCTCAAATTATTGAAAATAGACTTTCAATGATTCAAGTAATTGATGATCATGTGAAAAAATAAATACAAACTCAAAATCAAAAAAAAAAAAAAAATAATAAATTTACCCAGAGGAAAAAAAATAAAAGTTATTTATAACATAAATACACTATGTGTCAATACTAATCTATATATCAAGACTAATCTATATATCAAGACTAAGCTATATATCAAGACTAAGCTATATATCAAGACTAAGCTATATATCAAGACTAATCTATATATCAAGACTAAGCTATATATCAAGACTAAGCTATATATCAAGACTAACTTATATATCAAGACTAATCTATATATCAAGACTAAGCTATATATCAAGACTAAGCTATATATCAAGACTAATCTATATATCAAGACTAAGCTATATATCAAGACTAAGTTATATATCAAGACTTAGCTATGTATCAAGACTAAACTATGTACCCAGAATAAGCTATGTATCAAGACTAAGCTATGTATCAAGACCAAGCTATGTTATGTATCAAGACAAAGCTGTGTAGGATTAACAGAGTTAGATAACTTTAGTCTCAAAGAATCAAAGAGTATTAACAGCCAAGTCTCATGTTACATGAAATAAAATGTTTTAATAAATCTAATTAAAAAAATAGTTCTTGCAGCTGTTCATTTTAATTTATGTTTTTTTTAATAAAAGATTTTGTTTGTATTACAGAAACCAGACAGATCCAGTAATATGTAAGGCATGTATAACAGAGGGACTGTCAGAAGAAGAGAGCATTTTAAATGTTACATCTGTAAGTAGTGCAACTTCAAGTGTCAAATCTCTATGTTGTGCAACTTCAAGTGTCAAATCTCTATGTTGTGCAACTTAAAGTGTCAAATCTCTATGTTATGCCATTCCAATTAGTGTTCTCAAGAATTCATTTTATATAAATATACTAACAAGCATCCAAAGTTCTATCATTTTATATAAATATACTAACAAGCATCCCACGTTCTATTTTGATATGGAAAATTCTACAGCTGTATGCAACATTCTTATTTCATGTGTTACTCAAGAGAAGTTTTTCTTAATCTATGGTCTGCCAGCATCAGCTTCACATTTTATTTCATGTGTTACTCAAGAGAAGTTTTTCTTAATCTATGGTCTGCCAGCATCAGCTTCACATTTTATTTCATGTGTTACTCAAGAGAAGTTTTTCTTAATCTATGGTCTGCCAGCATCAGCTTCACATTTTTAAAATTTAGCAAAAATAATTTTTAATATCCAATCATAAAATGTTTCAACTTTTACAAACGCAAATGTTAAAAGCTGAAAGATTACAGGCCAATGATTATGATAGTTGAGATTACAGGCCAATGATTATGATAGCTGTGAATGACCACTGTGCACAAAGTTAGGGCAAGGAACACTAGTGCTCACAGTTGAAATGACAACTGTGCACAAAGTTAGGGCAAGGAACACTAGTGCTCAAAGATGAAATGACCACTGTGCACAAAGTTAGGGCAAGGAACACTAGTGCTCACAGATGAAATGACCACTGTGCACAAAGTTAGGGCAAGGAACACTAGTGCTCACAGATGAAATGACCACTGTGCACAGAGTTAGGGCAAGGAACACTAGTGCTCACAGATGAAATGACCACTGTGCACAAAGTTAGGGCAAGGAACACTAGTGCCCACAGATGAAATGACCACTGTGCACAAAGTTAGGGCAAGGAACACTAGTGCTCACAGATGAAATGACCACTGTGCACAAAGTTAGGGCAAGGAACACTAGTGCTCACAGATGAAATGACCACTGTGCACAAAGTTAGGGCAAGGAACACTAGTGCTCACAGATGAAATGACCACTGTGCACAAAGTTAGGGCAAGGAACACAAGTGCTCACAGATGAAATGACCACTGTGCACAAAGTTAGGGCAAGGAACACTAGTGCTCACAGATGAAATGACCACTGTGCACAGAGTTAGGGCAAGGAACACTAGTGCTCACAGATGAAATGACCACTGTGCACAAAGTTAGGGCAAGGAACACTAGTGCTCACAGATGAAATGACCACTGTGCACAAAGTTAGGGCAAGGAACACTAGTGCTCACAGATGAAATGACCACTGTGCACAGAGTTAGGGCAATGAACACTAGTGCTCACAGATGAAATGACCACTGTGCACAAAGTTAGGGCAAGGAACACTAGTGCCCACAGATGAAATGACCACTGTGCACAAAGTTAGGGCAAGGAACACTAGTGCTCACAGATGAAATGACCACTGTGCACAAAGTTAGGGCAAGGAACACTAGTGCTCACAGATGAAATGACCACTGTGCACAAAATTAGGGCAAGGAACACTAGTGCTCACAGATGAAATGACCACTGTGCACAAAGTTAGGGCAAGGAACACAAGTGCTCACAGATGAAATGACCACTGTGCACAAAGTTAGGGCAAGGAACACTAGTGCTCACAGATGAAATGACCACTGTGCACAGAGTTAGGGCAAGGAACACTAGTGCTCACAGATGAAATGACCACTGTGCACAGAGTTAGGGCAAGGAACACTAGTGCTCACAGATGAAATGACCACTGTGCACAAAGTTAGGGCAAGGAACACTAGTGCCCACAGATGAAATGACCACTGTGCACAAAGTTAGGGCAAGGAACACTAGTGCTCACAGATGAAATGACCACTGTGCACAAAGTTAGGGCAAGGAACACTAGTGCTCACAGATGAAATGACCACTGTGCACAAAGTTAGGGCAAGGAACACTAGTGCTCACAGATGAAATGACCACTGTGCACAAAGTTAGGGCAAGGAACACTAGTGCCCACAGAATGAAAGGATCATTGCCAAAATTGTAAGGCGCCATAATAAGTTATGAGAATCATAATGGTTTCTATTCTTCATAAATCCATATCTATTGTTGTGCACCTGGATTCTCTGGGTCACATGTTGTCACAAAGCTTCTTATGTCTTTACAAAATGTCTAACATTAACAACAAATGCTATGCTACCATTAACAACAAATGCTATTCTAACATTAACAACAAATGCTATTCTACCATTAACAACAAATGCTATTCTAACATTAACAACAAATGCTATTCTACCATTAACAACAAATGCTATTCTACCATTAACAACAAATGCTATTCTAACATTAACAACAAATGCTATTCTACCATTAACAAGAAATGCTATTCTAACATTAACAACAAATGCTATTCCACCAATAACAACAAATGCTATTCTAACAATTACAACAAATGCTGTTCTAACATTAACAACAAATGCTATTCCATCACGTTGAGTTTTATAATGGTTCTTATGTTATTAATGTAACCTCAGATGTTTGAAGACAAGGCTGCCATTAGAGAGATGAAAAAATTAGCAACAAAATGTACTAACCAAGGCTGCACTTGGAAAGGAGTTTTTCAGGACTACCTGGTAAGTTGCATACCATGTTGTATCCTTATAGGGAGCTCATATAGTCACATTGCATCTAGCTCATATAGTCACATTCCATCTAGCTCATATAGTCACATTGAGTCTAGCTCATATAGTCACATTGCATCTAGCTCATATAGTCACATTGCATCTAGCTCATATAGTCACATTCCATCTAGCTCATATAGTCACATTGAGTCTAGCTCATATAGTCACATTCCATCTAGCTCATATAGTACACAGAGTTCTTGCTCACATTTAGTTCAGCTCTTAGAGTCACATTGAGTTCTAGCGGGTTGACAGCCAGTACCAGTTACAACCTTTCTAGTGGGTTGACAGCCAGAATCAGTTACAACCTGCTGCTTCACTGCAATCCACAGTTATGAAGTAGCAACGAAAATAATTGTGTCGCTGGGGGGGTCGCCACAACATGCGGAACTGTATTAAAGGGTCGCGGCATTAGGAAGGTCCAGAACCACTGGCCTAGTAGCACCCACCCCTCCTCCTTCAACACCGAGTGGAGGTGATTACATCCAACTCTAGTGGGCTGTTGGCACTGATCAATTGATTGTCTAGAAACAATAGAGTCATTATTTTTTCTCTATCAGTGCCGTGCACCTAATCCAAACATCAATTCCTTTTGGTAAAAACTTTCATTGTGCACATCACTCTCAGGGTATTTATGGATGGTTTTTCTGTTATTGATGTTTGTGTATGCTTATCTGTCTAATGGATGTTTTCTTATACGGGATGATTGCTGAGGCTTCTCTATGTCTTGGTTGTTTGTGGGTGTCATCAGTGTCATATTTGTGAATGCTTGGCTGCATCATGGATGCATTTTAAAAGTAATTCTTGTGATTTAGGCTGTGCATCTTACTCTTGTTAGTGGTTAGTTTCAAATGACTAAATTATCCATCACATATCCATCCGGATCCATTCTTTATGAGCTTCAATCCATATTCCTCCCCAGAATCATGAAAGCACCTGTGATAAGAAAATGGTGACCTGCTCCAAGTGTGGTTTACAAGTATTGCAGGCCAAGCTGGCCAACCATGAAACAAAGCACTGTGTCAAACGGACAGTTTCATGTCAGTGGTGCAAGCAAGAAATGATTTTTGAACAGCAGGAAGTAAGTGTAAGGAAGTTTTTCCCAAAAAATAAATGAAATGATTTAGTATAGTCAAGTGTCCCAATATGAATGAATGAACATGAATATATGAACATATGAATATGTGAACACACGAAAATGTGAACACATGAATATTTGAACATATGAACAAATCCTTATTGCAATATATATCTGTTGTGCCAGCTTGCGTGCACATATTTGGTTTAATCATGTTTTCTATGTTTGGTTAGAAACATCAAGGTAACTGCCCCAACTCACCAGTCAGGTGTGACAAGTGCTCAAAACAGGTGCCTAAAACTGAGGTGAGCTCAACATTACAATAATAGTGGTGCTATGAAATGAGTTAAACATTGGTGCTATGAAATGAGTTGAACATTGGTGCTATGAAATGAGTTGAACATTGGTGCTATGAAATGAGTTAAACATTGGTGCTATGAAATGAGTTAAACATTGGTGCTATGAAATGAGTTAAACATTGGTGCTATTAAATGAGTTAAACATTGGTGCTATGAAATGAGTTGAACATTGGTGCTATGAAATGAGTTGAACATTGGTGCTATGAAATGAGTTGAACATTGGTGCTATGAAATGAGTTGAACATTGGTGCTATGAAATGAGTTGAACATTGGTGCTATGAAATGAGTTGAACATTGGTGCTATGAAATGAGTTAAACATTGGTGCTGTGAGTTAGTTTCCCTATTGTTTCAGGTATGTCAATGTCAACTTAATTTACTCTAAATTTAAATAGTGAGGATAATTTGAACTCAAATTTTTGGGACATCGAGATTTTAAAAAAGTATATTTTTGTTTGATATCTACAGATGAAAACTCACAAAGAGGAAGATTGTCTTCATCGTATTGTGGAGTGCCCCGTCCCTGATTGTAATATGAAGGTAGCTCATATTTATAATATATTATAAAACTCTGCTTGTGATAAAATTTTTATATAAAATATATATTTTAAAACATTTTTTTTTTACAATATTCCAAAATATAAAACATTTTTTTTTATTAAAAAAATGGTTTAATGGTTTCTCAACATATTTTATGGTGCCCGTTTATACTCCATTTGTCATGTCTATCCATTATATAAACAATTATGTCTGTCCATTATATCATCAATTAAGTCTGTCCACTATATCATCAATTAAGTGCGTGCATTATATCATCAATTACGTCTGTCAAATAATGGAGAGACATAAATGATGATATAATGATGTCTGTCCATCATATCACCATTATGTCTGTCCGCTATGTCTGTCCATCTAATCTATATGTTAACTCTTTCATCTTGTTATTTCCCAACATGTAAACTATTCAGCCCCTGTCTTCCTTTGTTTCCAGCTACCACTAGAGCAGTTCTACAATCACATTGGTAAGACACCACAGGCCACACAGAAGCACATGACCTACCTGTTTAGTAGAATTCAAAAATTGGAAAAGCAGATTGAGCAGGTTGAGACTGCCTCGGCAAGTGCTGTTGGGATCGGTACAGATGGCGGAGCCCAGGCGGGATTAGATCAAGCCACCGGAGGTGCCGGGAGTGGTGTTGCTGGAGCTGAAGGTGGAGCAGGCATGGCAATTTTTAATAATAGGGGTTGCTCCATTTGTTTGTAACATTTTCCAGTGATGGCAAACCAAAGGCATGACAAAGTCACATGTTAGATTTAACACCATGACTTTTTACCTGACACACCATGTTGAAAATTTTTATCGTACTAAATCTGGTGGAGTCAAATAGATTTCACTTCTCGTGCTAACTGGGTTGGGGGGAGGGGGGGGGGTCCAAGGGTTAAAAAGTAAATATTTTGTAGGGCTCCAGGCCTAGAAGCAAACTTATTTAAAGAAAGAGTAATAAGAATGTCCAGATTGAGAGGCACTGGCTAAGTGATGCACATGTCCCAACATATTTTATCATTTAACTTTATTATGCTATTAAAATTCAGTCAATTTCGTAGTTCTTATTCTGTAGTTACATATGGATTAATGGAAAAATTTTTAGTAGAAAAGAGGGGAGGCAGGGGCATGGCTTTTAGTCATGTACACTCCTAAAGTCACTAGTTGGCATGTACACACTTAAATTCACTAGTTGGCATGTACACACCTAAAGTCACTAGTTGGCATGTACACCTAAAGTCACTAGTTGGCAATTAATCAACTGAAGTCACTAGTTGGCATGTACACACTTAAATTCACTAGTTGGAATGTAAACACTTAAATTCACTAGTTTGAATGTAAACACTTAAATTCACTAGTTTGAATGTAAACACTTAAATTCACTAGTTGGCATGTGCATAACTTAAGTCACTAGTTGGCAATTATTCAACTGAAGTCACTAGTTGACATGTAATTATATATTGGATGTGATTTACTGGACAGACATAAACAAGTAAATACTGTTTTGTTGGTATTTAAGATGTGTATTGCCATTGTCAAATATTATTTGGTGTCAAATCAAAGGCTGTCTGTGAACTATACTACGATCCGCACATGGTTCCAATATAATATATACTTATAGGTTTTAAAGAATAATAAAAGTTAAATCCCACCCTTCGCTCGCTGGCCATGCAAAACAATACTGTGGGTCAGATTTAGTCTAGATGGCGGTTTTCAACGCCCAGTCTAAACAGATGTCATATCAAACCTTAAACAATTTAACTTAGATGGCGCAATTTTCAACGCCCGGTCTAAACAGATGTCGTATCAAACCTTAAACAAGTTAACCTAAATGGCACAGTTTTCAACGCCCACTCTAAACAGATGTTGTATCAAACCTTAAACAAGTTAACCTAGATGGCATAGTTTTCAACGCATAGTCTAAACAGATGTCATATCACTCAGTTTATGAGTTTTATATTGTAATTTTCTTTTTCAGGGGCACACATGGCACCGTACACAGGAAATGTTTTGGGCACTGAAGAGAAACAGAAGCTGAAACTGCATGAAGATTTGATGGCGGTGCTCCATGGAGAGATTCTGCGATGCATCAAGCAAATGGAGGCCATGGGACACAAGCTTGAGGTGGAAACAAAGACAACAGAAAAGTTAAAGAATTCAATTCAGGTGGGTGGTTTTTTTTTAGGGGTAGAAATGTTTTGACTGGTTAGAGTTCCTGATGTGAAGTCCAGATGTTCAGTTCTGAAATGTTCATGGAAAGTAATTGCATTTGTTTCTAATGGAAAGTACTTGCATTTGTTTCTAATGGAAAAAAACTTTGAAAAAATCAGAGTAGCCACAAATTTCAAATTGTAAAAGTTTCTCTATGCAGCTGTACTGTGTTACATCTATATTGTTTACTGCAGTTGTAATGTGTTACATGTATATTGTTTACTGCAGTTGTAATGTGTTACATGTATATTGTTTACTGCAGTTGTAATGTGTTACATGTATATTGTTTACTGAAGTTGTAATGTGCTGTAAATATCTAGCTCTGAATTGGGATAGTGGATATCTATATTGGAACTTTTCTAAGTTAACTATGATGTTCAGATAGTTATGATGTTCAGATAGTTATGATGTTCAGATAGTTATGATGTTCAGATAGTTATGATGTTCAGATAGTTATGATGTTCAGATAGCTATAATGTTCAGATAGTTATGATGTTCAGATAGTTATGATGTTCAGATAGTTATGATGTTCAGATAGTTATGATGTTCAGATAGCTATTATGTTCAGATAGTTATGATGTTCAGATAGTTATGATGTTCAGATAGTTATGATGTTCAGGTAGTTATGATGTTCAGATAGTTATGATATTCAGATATTTATCATATGTTTTAAATTGTTTTAGGTTTAAATTTTTTGTCCCATGTCTTAAACATGTTTTTTTAAAAAAATCCAATTCCAGGCCATTGAAAGACAAATGGGTACATTTGAAGAAAGACTTCAAGCACTTGCTCCACCCACCTCTGACCCCCTGGAGGGCGGGACCCTCTTTGATAACAAGGACGGCCTACTTACTTGGAAACTGGACTCCTTCAGTCAGATTCGCCGAGCCGCCGTCAATGAACAAAAATTGTGTGTGTGTTCACCATCCTTTTTCACCGGACCGCTGGGCTACAAGATGAGGATACGTCTGTTCACCAACGGGGACGGAGAAGCCAAGGGGAAGTCAATATCGGCTTTTATTCAGCTGCAGCAGGGTCCTTACGACGACCTTCTGCCTTGGCCTTTCATGGGGAAGGTGATACATTTTACTTGTTTATCGTAGACTTTATTGAAAGAGAAATGGTATAAATTGAAAGGATTATCTATAAATTAGAGATATAAACGTAAACATTATTTCATTCTTTTCCCCAACCTCCTCTTTACGGCATCTGTATCATTATGTTGTCCACTCCCCCAGCCAAAGCTATTCAAGTGTTGCTTATATTTTAAACTTCATGTGCACCATATGCCAATGACACCCAAATCTCCAGAAAAAAATGATGCCCTTCTTGTGCACCATATGCCAATGACAAAATAATTTTTATCTCGGCTCTCGGGTGGAAAAGTGCTAAATAATATAGAACAGAGCAATATACTATGGCATCCTTCCGTCTTTGCGAGACGATGGAGTAGCTATGTACACTTCAACGAGTGGCTCACTAGGTCAATCCTGGAATGGCAATCTCGACTGCATTTCTCACAGGAGAATATTGACTCCTGGTTAGATTTGGCCTTCCGTGCTGTTCTTTTTGTTGCAAGGGCTTCGTTTCACGCATCTTCTACCTTTTTGACTCCTCCATACACTGCTGTTCACCAGTTGGAACGTTGTTCGGCAATGATCTCCAATTTGTTGATTTCAATGTTGGCTTCCCTCATGCTTCTTTTGCAAACGTCCATAAATCTCTCCAATAAGTCTTGTCCCTTCTGCCAACTCTCCATACAGCAGCTTCTTTAGACTACGGTCTTTCTCCATTCTCCTTCCATGGCCTAACCAGCGAAGGCACCTCTTGCTAAGAGCAATGTAGATCAGAGCAATATAGACCAGAGCAATATTTCTGATGTTGTTTATTTGCTTGCCTGTCATATTTCTTGCCTACGTGCCATGTCTGTCATTCTAAGTGCTGGACTCTGATCTTCCTCTAGATCCTTGCACAAAATAATCTAATCCTTAAAACACCCCCTACTACCCCCTACCACCCCCTCCCATCCCCTACCACCCCTCCCATCCCCTCCCACTGGAGTGCTACTCAACATATAAAAAATGTCCTTAAGTTAAGAAGTAAAATATAAAACTTGGCAAGCAATAATTGAGTTTTTTTAATTTGCCCATGGGTTCAAAGGTTGTCACTTTGGACAAAGTAAAATTCAAGTACATGTACTCCATCATAGCTAGTACATGTATTCTGTCATAGCTAGTACATGTACTCTGTCATGGCTAGTACATGTACTCTGTCATAGCTAGTACATGTACTCCATCATAGTTAGTACATGTACTCTGTCATAGCTAGTACATGTACTCTGTCATAGCTAGTACATGTACTCTGTCATAGCTAGTACATGTACTCTATCAGAGTTGGGGTTGCCAGTAATGGAAATGAAGCAACTTACATCTTTTTGTCTTACAGATCTTTCTGATGATTGTGGACCAGAGAAACTTCAGAGAACACAAGGTGGTCAGCTTCAGTGCCTTACCTGACCAGCAAGCGTTTCAAAAACCGCAGACTGAAGCTAACATAGCTTCGGGCGTGCCCAACCTCATTTTGCTCTCCGAGTTCCAAGACACGCAGGATAAATATTTAGTCCGGGACACCGTGTACATGCGAGTCCATGTCGAACTGTCTGACACTGTCAGGGATAAGCTGAGCACTTTGAACCCAAAGAACTTTTTAAGGAGGTAAAACATGATGACATCAACAACAGCAGAACGTAACAGTACTTGGGTCGATTTGACCTCTGAACAGCAAAGTGAAAATGCCTGCAGAATGTACACAAAAACTCCTAGAGTGGAAGAAGGGTTTTGAAGATTGTGAAGATTTGGATGAAATATTGTGTGTACAATTATTGCATGTAGATGTTGAGATGAAGGAAGGGAGACAGTGGCTTTTTACTGTGTTGTCTGACTAAACATTTGTGATATGTGCAACTTTTGGACACTGGTCTTGTCATGTTTCAGGTTCAACTTTCATTAATCAGGAGTACTTTCCCAGATGTCAGGAGTACTTTACTTTCCCAGATCTCCGTTAATTTTTTTAGGAATTTTAAATCAGGGTGATATCATTCAGAGGTTCTCAAAGGTAGTTTAGTGAATACTTATTAAATAGGGAAAACACTTTATTTTTCAAAATAAAAATAATTAGAATTCAGATAACCAATAATTGTAGAAATAGAAAAGTTGTACTGTTCTACTAGAAAAGTTGTACTTTTCTACCAGGATTATTTGATGAGCATTGAGTGTTGGTAAAATTCCCTTTATTCATAATAAAATTTATTTATTTTTAGTTATCCCTTGTAAAAAATGAATTTAAAATGATTATTTTTGATGTATGAGAACATGAAGGCAGGTGCTTCAGCTAAGCTTTTGACCATATGATGACAATCTGTTCATAGAACTACATAACTACTTTGGAGGATTCCCCATACCGTCTAACTTGGGGGACATCAAATTGTACAGTAAAATGCTCCAAAATTGTAACTTTCTGTCCCGATGCTCTGTGAGGGTGCTGTGGTGCTCTGCGTGGGGTGCCGTGGTGCTCTGTTTGGGGTGCTGTGGTTTGTGCCGTTTGACAAGAGATTGACAGTGAAATGGCCACAGCGTTAATGCGGACGTTAGTGGTTGTTTGTATGGAGTTGTAGTTGTTGAGACTTGTATGACCCTAAAATCTTATAATTAGCTCATGTTATCCATCTGTCCGTTTTAAATATCAGAAGTGATAAACATCCCTGCTGGAGCAGTGGTCTCAAATTAACGGGCATCGTGTGGCCCTCCAAACTTTCTTGCCGCCGGCAAAGTGATTTGTGTTAGATGTTGTCATCATTGGAATCGACCCTTAATAATAACGACAGACATAAGCGCCCTGCAGCCCTTTTGGTATTTAAAATTTGAGAACCACTGCTGCAGAGATTGTCACGGCGGAGCAGTTCCAACCAAAGTCACAGTGTTGTTTTTGTCCAGTGCTACCATCCTGCCTGACACTCTTCATCAGAACCTATAACAAGCCCAGTGATGTAACTGGACCAGCACCCGGCTTTCTGAATGGGCTTTTTTTCTCTTAATATCATCGGATGTCAGCATATTTTGTTACAGGAAATGTATTCTTTGTGTGTTAACTTTGTAGCCTCGGAGTCAGCAATATTTACATGATGAAAATTAGTTTAATTGGTTTTCTTTTAATCACCATTACAGAGGGTGGAAAAAATAAGTACAATTTTAGGTCTCAAATGCCACGACTTTTTCCTCTGGCCTGTGAAATGATTTTTTAATAAGATATATTCGACGCTTAATAACGATTTATATAGAAGTGTATTGCAGCTCTTAGGCTGTCAAATGATTCTCATCCAGCTCCATGGGTTATTTAAGACCCCTGCTCTAGAGCCCCCAGACTTGTTTTCTACTCAAATACATGCCAGGTTTTACAATTAAAAGTCACCATTACAACAAAAAAATTATAATGATGAATTTATTATGACCCTATTGTAATTAGTCTCTACTGCCATTTGCTTGTAAAACTTTCATTTTATAAAAGAGTAAAGGTGGATGACCTGAAATAATTTATTGGAGCAAATGCTGAGTGGCCAACTGGCATTGCACACCAAGTATAACATGTTATTTGACTTACATCCTTTGAATAATCTGGCATTAACAAATACACAAATTTTAAAAATAAACATTTAATTTCATTTGCCAGGTAAGACTTGTACATTTCAATTAATATTAAGTTTGTTTTCAAATAATGTGTTGAATAGTATTTTGTGTACATATAATATATCATCTAATAAATTTGTTGAAGTGTTTGAAAGATTTGATGAGTAAAATAGGATGATAAGTCCACAACAATAAGACAGGTCCACAACAATAAGACTGGTCCACAACAGTAAGACAGGTCCACAACAGTAAGACAGGTCCACAACATTAAGACAGGTCCAAAACAGTAAGACAGGTCCAAAACAATAAGACAGGTCCACAACAATAAGACAGGTCCATAATAACATGTCACTGACATTAGCTGCTGTTATAATAGAAATTGCTTCAGCTTAATTTCTAATCTCCCTGGCTGGGATAGAAGCCATCCCATGTTCAGCTGCTAACTAATCTTTCAAAAAGTTTTGTTTGGGAGCGGTTGTGTTGCATGCCTGTAATGGCCATGGAGGGCACGGTATGTACAATATGGCAGAGAAACCATCATGACTCATTGACTGTAAATAGATTAGCACAGTTTAGGTCTGACTTGTCTATCAAGTGATTTCCCCTGACAAGTCTATCAAGTGATTTCCCCTGACAAGTCTATCAAGTGATTTCCCCTGACAAGTCTATCAAGTGATTTCCCCCTGACAAGTCTATCAAGTGATCTCCCCTACCAGTACTATCAAAGCAATCAACCTCCTGAAAATGTTAGTCATTTAGTACCTCCCTCCCTCCTTACACACATATATAGACATAAATATATATATATATATAGACCCACATACACACACTCACAAAAATATATATAATTATTATATACAGACCCACATACACACACATACATATATACACAATTTTAGTTTCTGGAGGTGGCTGATAAAAGAACTATAAATTGTAATATAACATATGAAGTAGAGCAAATGTAAAGATTTTTTGTCAATGCTTAATGACTGGTTGAAAGCTGTAGCTTGCTTGAGTTTTTCACTGACATGAAAAATTAATTTTCCTCCAGTTTGGCTTTTGGAAGGTACAGTGAACTGTGAAGAGTGAATAGAGATAAATGCTTCTTAAGTTTTATCATAAATTTTCTTTTTAATGATTTTCTTCTGGTCAATATTACAAAAAACCGAAGCATTACAATGACAAAAAGATGACAATGACAAAAATATGTCTGTCTTTTATTGTAGAAATGTAGTAGTTTTGTTTGCCAGGCGGTTGCGCTTTCGACGCTATTTATTTGTTTTCTTCTATCCCATTGCTTAGGATAATGTTATAAAATCCAGGAGAATAACGTACTATTTATTTATTCATGTATATAAATATTTGTCGCCATCCAGTAGATATTATTTCCAGCCTGCTAGGATCTTATATTTTGGTGCCTCCAGGGACTATTGGTTCATTCTTACTTGAAAGTGTTGCTGTTTTAGTTGGGCACCAGACGACACTTTCATGGTCTTTTGAAAGGTAGACTGGGCTGAAACTGTGTTGACCAGTGGATTTTACCTTCAAAAACAAATGGCTGGTGGGTTCGACCCCCTGCACGGCTCTCACCACTTCTGAGGGGAACAGATAAAAATGAGTTTATCCGGTATGAAACTAATTAAACGTCATGATAAAGAAGTTGATTGGTTCCACTGTATTTTGCTAGGATGCAACTGTCTGTGTGAATGCACTGCATACTTTTCTGTGATTGTTGCTATTTGTTCATTACATTATAACACCATTAAATATTCTTAACGAGCTGTTAACCAGTTTAAAAATAACTTCTTTTCATACACTGAAACTTTTTAAATCCTTTATATTAACTTCACTTTTGTTCGTGTCTTTCTGGCGGGGTGGCAAACAAATTTTGGACGGCAAATTCAGTAATTGATCCACTTCCCATCAACCTATTGAGATGAAACTTGGCACATAGAATTGTTAAATTTTCAGGACAACCTCCCCTTCAGTTTTCCCTGTTTTTCAAGGTGAAGATGAAGGAAATATGATGATACTGATTTCATGAAATAAAATTCCAGATAACTGCGTTAAATGAGATTCTTTAAAATATCACAAGTGCGTTTGGTGAGTATTAGTTTTTCTCATATAGTTGGTGTTACAAATCTGCTGTGTAAAAGCGGGTGGGTCATGAGAATATTAATATCAATTAATAATAAAAGAAAATAAAATGCATCTAAAGGATTTATACGAAAAACTTAAGGGTTGTTTAAGTTTAATTATAATAAAATGTTTGTTAATGACGCTAACGTAAAAAGTTGGGGTGCTACTGCGATTGTGATTCCTATACTTTGGATTTCTTAGCTGTCTAAAGCAGTCGCCATGTGATGGGGTAGGACCACTGCTGGTTATAATGGATGTGCTATCCTGGTCATAATACATGTGCTGTCCGGGTCATTATACTGTCACTTTCCTGTAATAATGCAGGTCCTGCCCTGGTAATTATAAAACCCTGGGTTGAAGAGGGTACACTATCAAAACCCTTGAGGAAAACGGCTCAAAGGCAGACCTTGGCTTGGATGGATAATGTGGAGAAAGATCTGCAGCACCTGGGAAACTTAACATAGAAAATAAAAGCATCAGTTAGGTCTAAGTGGACGGAAATTGTGAGGCAGCTGGAGCAGCCCTGGTAATGATCCGGGTGTTGCTCTGGGAATTTAATAATACAGGGGCTGCTCTGGTAAAGATATGCAACCCTGGTCATTAATCTAGGTGCTACCCTTGTCATAATACAGGTGCTACTCTGGTTATCAATGCAGTTTCACAGTATTAGTACTATTAGTAAGTTGAGTGAAATATTAGGATAAATGTAAAACTGTAAATGTAAAGACAATTTAAAGAAGTTCAGCACGTTATTTATTATGATTAATTGAAATTTAATGAAAATCACATTATCTATAGGCCCCAGTGAGTGAAAGGTTGGACATTGGATGCAATATTTAATTCTATAACTCTATAGGCCCTAGTGAGTGAAAGGTTGGATGCCATGTTTAATTCTATACCTCTATAGGCCCTAGTGAGTGAAAGGTTGGATGCCATGTTTAATTCTATAAGTGAAAGGTTGAATGTCATGTTTTATTCTATAACTCTATAGGCCCTAGTGAGTGAAAGGTTGGATGCCATGTTTAATTCTATAAGTGAAAGGTTGAATGTCATGTTTTATTCTATAACTCTATAGGCCCTAGTGAGTGAAAGGTTGGATGCCATGTTTAATTCTATAACTCTATAGGCCCTAGTGAGTGAAAGGTTGGATGCCATGTTTAATTCTATAACTCTATAGGCCCTAGTGAGTGAAAGGTTGGATGCCATGTTTAATTCTATAACTCTATAGGCCCTAGTGACTAAAAGGTTTATAACTCTATAGGCCCCAGTGAGTGAAAGGTTTATAACTCTATAGGCCCTAGTGAGTGAAAGGTTGAATGTCATGTTTTATTCTATAACTCTATAGGCCCTAGTGAGTAAAAGGTTTATAACTCTATATGCCCCAGTGAGTGAAAGGTTTATAACTCTATAGGCCCTAGTGAGTGAAAGGTTGGATGCCATGTTTTATGCATAAGACGATTACCCAGTACTTTTTAAAATTATTATTATTGTTCAAGGTTGATTCTAAACGACAATCCTTTCTCCTCAATTTTCTTGACTCAAGTTGTGCTGAGTGGCAAAGTAGGCTCTAGGACAGGGCTTCCCAATCTTTTAAGTTCGGCGGAATGGACACATTTTGAAATTATACCAGGGACTGGTGCCAAAGTTTTAAATTAAATTTTCTTTTTATTAAATTTCATTCCACCACAAATATTCATATTGTGCGGACCGGCAATGTAAATGTAAGGCTATTCAAAATAGTTTAAGTAAGAAAGGTGGGGTCACAGTATGAGTTTATCGCCCCTCCCTCTTGTCCACAACTTTCAAACCATTTAACTTTGTCCAAAAATAAATTGCCACGCCCCCTTCTTATTTTTTCCACAAAGAAAAAATTAATCAAACTAAACAAATAATCAAATAATGAACAGGCCACTTGTAACACATAAATCAATTAAAAAAAAAAAAATTAGTTATCCCTTTTGGCTGATTTTAAGTGCCATTCTGCAGTACCGGTATTTTATATTTTAACTCATTTTAATTTTAAGATACACTGCTGGTCATCTTACTGCATCCTGGTCTATTTCCATTTGTCTTGGCTAAGTCTTGCCATTGGAACAAATAGGCAAGGACGTGACATTGAGGCTGACGAATTGAGCAACTTTCGCTCAATTTAAAACAAAATACAAGTCAAGGGCCACTACTCAAGTTGGAGCTTTGGTTATCTTTGTGGACGAACGATGCTATTAAATATAAATTATACATTTAATTTTAATTAATCACAAGTGAACAGATGACAGGTTTGCAGTGTTGTCTTAAGGCACGGGCCCATTAGGTACTGGCATAGGGCCTCGCGTTTTGGCAATTTAAAAGTCCGTGGACAGCACATTTCCCAATTTTAACCCACGATATCATCGGCACACTTCAAAATTAATATTATAAATGCGAATCACAAGTTGGATACTTCTGAAAGGGGAATAACTCTCGTCAACAAGTATTACATCTGCCAGATACGAATCGAAAAAAAAATGGTAAAGAATTTGTATTTACAATCATGTTAGACTAAGACAGTGGTCGGCAAACTCATTTGTCAAAAGAGCAAAAAAAAATCAGCAGCAGGACGATTAAAAAATGTTTGAGAGCCAAATTTCTTTTCAATAACCTGTCAAGAAATATGTGTCAATAACCTGTCAAGAAATATGTGTCAATAACCTGTCAAGAAACATGTTTTCGGAGTCAAAACCGATTTCTGGCCGAGCAGCACTCAGGTCGTTAAAGAGCCGATGCGGCTCGCGAGCCGCGATTTGCCGACCACTGGACTATAATGTTAGTCACGGGTGGTGATAACCCTAACTACGCCACTGCTCCGTACTCAGTAAAATTAGTGGAGAAAATTAAGGCATGGCCACACAGGGTCTCACGCCTCTAGGTGGCCTCATGCCTCTAGTAGGAGGCATCAAGCTTCTTGGAGGCCTCACGGGTCTAGGTTGCCTCACGCTTTTATGGGCATGATGCCTAAGCTGCCAATATTATTAGTGAATATTGAACTATTTTGGGCAATTTATTTTGCTTTTAAAATGAAGTGGCAAGACCATTTCTCCAGCTTATTTAAACAAGTTTTTCAATTTTCACATCAATTCAATTTTTTTGGTACTAGCTTTAGAAAAAGTTACTTTTGTTTAATTGTCAATTTGAAAAAATCCATCAATTATTTTCTTGGTAGGGTGTTTGGGGAGGGGGGTATAATCAAAGAGTCTTACAAAAGGCACCCAACGTTCATTCTTTAGTAATAGAAATTTAAATTGATGAAGAAAGTTATAGATTAGTAATAGAAATTTAAATTGATGAAAAAAGTTATAGATTAGTAATAGAAATTTAAATTGATGAAGAAAGTTATAGATTAGTAATAGAAATTTAAATTGATGAAGAAAGTTATAGATTAGTCGTTAGAAATTCCAAAAAAACTTTTTAAGATTGCTGCATTTGTTTAGAAATTCATGCTGTCTCACTTTCCCTCAGATAAATCACATATTGAATAAATATATGACATCTTTTGTAAATATTTCCTTTATTCTACCATTCATTTAGATGAAATTTATTAAAGAATTAAGAATTGTTCTAAATATCCTTACAAAATCTATAGTATGTTCTAAATGGCCATACAAAATCTATAGACCTGTTCTAAAGAGCCATACAAAATCTATAAACCTGTTCTAAGTAATCATACAAAATCTATAGACCTGTTCTAAATAGCCATACAAAATCTATAGACCTGTTATAATAGCCATACAAAATCTATAGACCTGTTCTAAATAACATACAAAATCTATAGAACTTTTCTACAAAACAGTATTTTTTCTCATATCTTGTAACTGTATATTTTGGGAAAATCTACTAAGGTTTTAAATTAAATCCAAAATTATAATTATTATGCTAATATAATAATAGATTGTTTGTCTTTTATTTTTTTTAGTTAGCTATCAACTGTTTGAAACAGGACTTTTTTAATCTCAAGTATTTATATTGATTCATTGATGAATAAGTTAAACAAATAAATAGTTTCAAAACAAAATTATGAAGCAACATTACTATTTAGATATGACTAATAATAAAAGGAATTGTCTAACCCATGCATGGTCAAGGGAAGCTAAATTTCAACTAGCATCTTTTCTGCTGCTAGCTGGTTAAGTGAAGAATGATGCAAAGCTAAATTCATGTATGCGCCAAAATGCATCCCATCATTTGGAATTTATCAAAAAATTTTCAAGTGCACACCCTCAATCAACATCCCTCCATGTTGGCCTCAAGTGCACACCATCAATCAACATCCCTCCATGTTGGCCTCAAGTGCACACCATCAATCAACATCCCTTCTTGTTGGCCCCAGTTTCGTTTGGCGCCCTCGATCTCTTCTCCCTCCTTAAGTAAAGTTCTGGTTCTGGTAGGGTACGTTGCTGAATCCATGTACTGGCATGTGTGCAACGGTTGGAGATACGATGCTGGTAAAGTGACAATGTCGACACATCTGTTACAAAAGCACTAGATGTAAGTGAATACAATGATTACTTTGACATGACAAAAACAGGACCTACCCAAAGCGGTGATATTCCGTTTTCGTTTAGCTTGAAAAGTTTTTTTTAAAAATAATAAATGTCTAGTTTTTAAATGTTTAGGTTTTAAGTATAGTTTTTAAATGTTCAGTTGTTGGTTTTTTATGGATATTCTAAAGTTCTACAGACTGTACATTTTCGGATGGTTGGCAACCCTGGCTGGTATTGCCCTCAGTGTAATAAAAAAGGGACCATGTAGTTGGCAACCTGCCCATGACATATCTATGTGTCCAAGCTATTCTGTCAAGTGTGGCTTAGACCTGCCCATGACATATCTGTGTCCAAGCTATTCCGTCAAGTGTGGCATAGACGTGCCCATGACATATCTATATGTGTGCAAGCTATTCTGTCAAGTGTGGCTTAGACCAGCCCATGACATATCTGTGTCCAAGCTATTCCGTCAAGTGTGGCATAGACGTGCCCATGACATATCTATATGTGTGCAAGCTATTCTGTCAAGTGTGACTTAGACCTGCCCATGACATATCTGTGTCCAAGCTATTCCGTCAAGTGTGGCTTAGACCTGCCCATGGCATATCTGTGTGTCCAAGCAATTCTGTCAATTATGGCTTAGACCTGCCCATGACATATCTATGTGTCCAAGCTATTCTGTCAAGTGTGGCTTAGACCTGTCCATGACATATCTATGTGTCCAAGCTATTCCGTCAAGTGTGGCTTAGACCTGCCCATGACATATTTATGTGTCCAAGCTATTCTGTCAAGTGTGACTTAGACCTGCCCATGACATATCTGTGTCCAAGCTATTCTGTCAAGTGTGGCATAGACGTGCCCATGACATATCTATGTGTCCAAGCTATTCTGTCA
The DNA here is from genome assembly GCA_964017045.1 of Omphiscola glabra. Lineage (NCBI taxonomy): Eukaryota > Metazoa > Mollusca > Gastropoda > Lymnaeidae > Omphiscola > Omphiscola glabra. The sequence goes on from OZ024808.1 coordinate 1,185,781, forward strand.
AGTGTGACTTAGACCTGCCCATGACATATCTATGTGTCCAAGCTATTCTGTCAAGTGTGGCTTAGACCTGCCCATGACATATTTATATGTCCAAGCTATTCTGTCAAGTGTGACTTAGACCTGCCCATGACATATCTGTGTCCAAGCTATTCTGTCAAGTGTGGCATAGACCTGCCCATGACATATCTATGTGTCCAAGCTATTCTGTCAAGTGTGGCTTAGACCTGCCCATGACATATTTGTGTGTCCAAGCTATTCTGTCAAGTGTGGCTTAGACCTGCCCATGACATATCTATGTGTCCAAGCTATTCTGTCAAGTGTGACTTAGACCTGCCCATGACATATCTGTGTCCAAGCTATTCTGTCAAGTGTGGCATAGACCTGCCATGACATATCTATGTGTCCGAGCTATTCTGTCAAGTGTGGCTTAGACCTGCCCATGACATATCTGTGTGTCCAAACTATTCTGTCAAGTGTGGCTTAGACCTGCCCATGACATATCTATGTGTCCAAGCTATTCTGTCAAGTGTGGCTTAGACCTGCCCATGACATATCTGTGTGTCCAAGCTATTCTGTCAAGTGTGACTTAGACCTGCCCATGACATATCTATGTGTCCAAGCTATTCTGTCAAGTGTGGCTTAGACCTGCCCATGACATATCTGTGTGTCCAAACTATTCTGTCAAGTGTGGCTTAGACCTGCCCATGACATATCTATGTGTCCAAGCTATTCTGTCAAGTGTGGCTTAGACCTGCCCATGACATATTTGTGTGTCCAAGCTATTCTGTCAAGTGAGGCTTAGACCTGCCCATGACATATCTATGTTTCCAAGCTATTCTGTCAAGTGTGACTTAGACCTGCCCATGACATATCTGTGTCCAAGCTATTCTGTCAAGTGTGGCATAGACCTGCCCATGACATATCTATGCGTCCAAGCTATTCTGTCAAGTGTGGCTTAGACCTGCCCATGACATATCTGTGTGTTCAAACTATTCTGCCAAGTGTGGCTTAGACCTGCCCATGACATATCTATGTGTCCAAGCTATTCTGTCAAGTGTGGCTTGGACCTGCCCATGACATATCTGTGTGTCCAAGCTATGCTGTCAAGTGTGGCTTAGACCTGCCCATGACATATCTATGTGTCCAAGCTATTCTGTCAAGTGTGGCTTAGACCTGCCCATGACATATCTGTGTGTCCAAACTATTCTGTCAAGTGTAGCTTAGACCTGCCCATGACATATCTATGTGTCCAAGCTATTCTGTCAAGTGTGGCTTAGACCTGCCCATGACATATTTGTGTGTCCAAGCTATTCTGTCAAGTGTGGCTTAGACCTGTCCATGACATATCTATGTTTCCAAGCTATTCCGTCAAGTGTGGCATAGACGTTCCCATGACATATCTGTGTCCAAGCTATTCCGTCAAGTGTAGCTTAGACCTGCCCATGACATATCTGTGTGTCCAAGCTATTCTGTCAAATGTGGCTTAGACCTGCCCATGACATATCTATATGTCCAAGCTATTCTGTCAAGTGTGGCTTAGACCTGCCCATGACATATCTGTGTCCAAGCTATTCCGTCAAGTGTGGCATATACCTGCCCATGACATATCAGGACATCCAAGCACTTCCTTCAAGTGTGGCTTAGCGATTTGGTGAAAAACATGACACATCTCTTTAGCAAAACGCCGAACATGTGATCTATAGTGGAAAATTCGTCGCCAACATCACAGCGCCAAACTCGTAGCTACATAGTTTCTAAGAGAAACTCAGCCGCTCTTTCCAGCCAGGAGCTGCAGTTGCTCTTCCCATCAGGCGCCCCACCCGCTTTTCCCAGCCAGGTGCACCACCCGCTTTTCCCAGCCAGAAGCTCCAGTTGCTCTTCCCAGCCAGGCGCCCCACCCGCTTTTCCCAGCCAGGTGCACCACCCGCTTTTCCCAGCCAGGAGCTTCAGCCGCTCATCTCGGTCAGGAGCTCCAGTTGCTCTTCACAGCCAGGAGCTCCAGCCGCTCTTTCCAGTGAGGAGCCCCAGTTGCTATTTCCATCCAGGCGCCCAAGACGGTTTCTCATTTTTTGTTCGATAGCTGTATGCTGCGTGCCAAGGCTGATGGGGTGTATGTGGGTTTGGGACTCACTCATACAAACCCACCCTCACTCATACAAACCCACCCTCACTCATACAAACCAATCCCTCACTCATACAAACCCACCCCTCACTCATACAAACCAACACAGACCAAATGAGACAAATGACACAAACACACACACACCTAGTGAAACAAATGACACAAACACAGACAGACCTAATGAAACAAATGACACAAACACACACACACCTAGTGAAACAAATGACACAAACACACACACACCTAGTGAAACAAATGACACAAACACACACACACCTAGTGAAACAAATGACACAAACACACACACCAAGTGAAACAAATGACACAAACACACACACCTAGTGAAACAAATGACACAAACACACACAGACCAAGTGAAACAAATGACACAAACACACACACACCTAGTGAAACAAATGACACAAACCCACACAGACCAAGTGAAACAAATGACACAAACACACCTAGTGAAACAAATGACACAAACACACACAGACCAAGTAAAAACAAATGACACAAACACACACAGACCAAGTTAAACAAATGACACAAACACACACAGACCAAGTGAAACAAATGACACAAACACACACCTAATGAAACAAATGACACAAACACACCTAGTGAAACAAATGACACAAACACACACAGACCAAGTGAAACAAATGACACAAACACACACAGACCAAGTGAAACAAATTACACAAACACACACACACCTAGTGAAACAAATGACACAAACACACAGACCAAGTGAAACAAATGACACAAACACACACACCAAGTGAAACAAATGACACAAACACACACACCTAGTGAAACAAATGACACAAACACACCTAGTGAAACAAATGACACAAACACACACAGACCAAGTGAAACAAATGACACAAACACACACAGACCAAGTGAAACAAATGACACAAACACACACAGACCTAGTGAAACAAATGACACAAACACACACACACCTAGTGAAACAAATGACACAAACACACACACCTAGTGAAACAAATGACACAAACACACACACACCAAGTGAAACAAATGACACAAACACACACACCTAGTGAAACAAATGACACAAACACACACACACCTAGTGAAACAAATGACACAAACACACGCACACACCTAGTGAAACAAATGACACAAACACACACACACCTAGTGAAACAAATGACACAAACACACACCTAGTGAAACAAATGACACAAACACACACACACCTAGTGAAACAAATGACACAAACACACACAGACCAAGTGAAACAAATGACACAAACACACACACCTAGTGAAACAAATGACACAAACACACACACCTAGTGAAACAAATGACACAAACACACCAAGTGAAACAAATGACACAAACACACACACACCTAGTGAAACAAATGACACAAAAACACACAGACCAAGTGAAACAAATGACACAAACACACACAGACCAAGTGTAACAAATAACACAAACACACACCTAGTGAAACAAATGACACAAACACACACACCAAGTGAAACAAATGACACAAACACACACAGACCAAGTGAAACAAATGACACAAACACACAGACCAAGTGAAACAAATGACACAAACACACACACCTAGTGAAACAAATGACACAAACACACACAGACCAAGTGAAACAAATGACACAAACACACACAGACCAAGTGAAACAAATGACACAAACACACACACCTAGTGAAACAAATGACACAAACACACACAGACCAAGTGAAACAAATGACACAAACACACACAGACCTAGTGAAACAAATGACACAAACACACACACACCTAGTGAAACAAATGACACAAACACACACACCTAGTGAAACAAATGACACAAACACACACACACCAAGTGAAACAAATGACACAAACACACACACCTAGTGAAACAAATGACACAAACACACACACACCTAGTGAAACAAATGACACAAACACACGCACACACCTAGTGAAACAAATGACACAAACACACACACACCTAGTGAAACAAATGACACAAACACACACCTAGTGAAACAAATGACACAAACACACACACCTAGTGAAACAAATGACACAAACACACACAGACCAAGTGAAACAAATGACACAAACACACACACCTAGTGAAACAAATGACACAAACACACACACCTAGTGAAACAAATGACACAAACACACCAAGTGAAACAAATGACACAAACACACACACACCTAGTGAAACAAATGACACAAAAAAACACAGACCAAGTGAAACAAATGACACAAACACACACAGACCAAGTGTAACAAATAACACAAACACACACCTAGTGAAACAAATGACACAAACACACACACCAAGTGAAACAAATGACACAAACACACACAGACCAAGTGAAACAAATGACACAAACACACAGACCAAGTGAAACAAATGACACAAACACACACACCTAGTGAAACAAATGACACAAACACACACAGACCAAGTGAAACAAATGACACAAACACACACAGACCAAGTGAAACAAATGACACAAACACACACACCTAGTGAAACAAATGACACAAACACACACAGACCAAGTGAAACAAATGACACAAACACACACACCAAGTGAAACAAATGACACAAACACACACACCAAGTGAAACAAATGACACAAACACACACAGACCAAGTGAAACAAATGACACAAACACACACACCAAGTGAAACAAATGAGACAAACACACACATACCTAGTGAGACAAATGACACAAACACACACACCAAGTGAAACAAATGACACAACCACACACAGACCAAGTGAAACAAATGACACAAACACACACACCAAGTGAAAAAATGACACAAACACACACAGACCAAGTGAAACAAATGACACAATCACACACACCAAGTGAAACAAATGACACAAACACACACAGACCAAGTGAAACAAATGACACAAACACACACACCAAGTGAAACAAATGAGACAAACACACATACCTAGTGAGACAAATGACACAAACACACACACCAACTGAAACAAATGACACAAACACACACAGACCAAGTGAAACAAATGACACAAACACACACACCAAGTGAAACAAATGACACAAACACACACAGACCAAGTGAAACAAATGACACAAACACACACACCAAGTGAAACAAATGACACAATCACACACAGACCAAGTGAAACAAATTACACAAACACACACCTAGTGAAACAAATGACACACACACACCTAGTGAAACAAATGACACAAACCCACACACACCAAGTGAAACAAATGACACAAACACACACACACCTAGTGAAACAAATGACACAAACCCACACAGACCAAGTGAAACAAATGACAAACACACACACCAAGTGAAACAAATGACACAAACACCTAGTGAAACAAATGACACAAACACACACCAAGTGAAACAAATGACACAAACACACCTAGTGAAACAAATGACACAAACACACCAAGTGAAACAAATGACACGAAACACACACGAACCTAGTGAAACAAATGACACAAACACACACCCAGTGAAACAAATGATACAAACACACCTAGTGAAACAAATGACACAAACACACACACACCTAGTGAAACAAATGACACAAACCCACACACACCAAGTGAAACAAATGACACAAACACACACACCTAGTGAAACAAATGAACTACAGACATACAAGACTATTAACTCAGTCAGTTGACTATAGTTGATAGCTGATATTCTAACTGATATTCTAGCTGATGTTACGGCTGATATTCTAGCTGATGTTACAGCTGATATTCTAGCTGTTACGGCTGATATTCTAGCTGATGTTACGGCTGATATTCTAGCTGACGTTACAGCTGATATTCCAGCCGATGTTACAGATGATACTGCAGAGGCAATAAAACTGACACATTTTTCATTGGCAATCGGCTAAAGCTCACTGCACATCTAATGACACAAAAATTGTTCTAGAATTCAATAGTTGTAACTTTTTTTTTATTAGACATGAAGAAACAGAAAAAAACAAAAAAACAAAGTGAACGAAAATAAGATGGATGTTGTCTGTAGATTCAACTTTAACACTGTCATACATTGTCAAATATCACACAAGGTCAAAACCATGAGCAAATATCAAAACTAAAATTTGAACAAAACACAGGCTGATTTAAATCAATCAGTTGACATGTCAAATAAGTGAGCTGTTTGTAAATGTTATAATATGCATCCCTTCATGTGGGCCTCAAGTGCACACCATCAATCAACAATCTTTCACCTGGGCCTCAAGTGCACACCATCAATCATCATCCCTTCATGTTGACCTCAAGTGCACACCATCAATCATCATCCCTTCATGTTGACCTCAAGTGCACACCATCAATCACCATCCCTTCATGTTGACCTCAAGTGCACACCATCAATCACCATCCCTTCATGTTGACCTCAAGTGCACACCAATTAATCAAAGTATTCTATTCAAACCATCTATGAAATATTCCCTCTTGCTACACAAGTGTTGTTACAGTGCTTGCTTAATCTTATAATACTTATATTACTGTGGCCCATATTAAATTTTTTTAAATATTGTTGGGGCTCTTCGAATTCATTGATAAATATTTATATCGAAATGGACATAGATACAGTTTAAAATTGTTCAGCCTTCCACTTCCACATCTTGTTAAGAGATCATTTCTGCTAGGGTCTACTAGTACTAGGACTAGGGAGTTCTGCTAGGGCCTACTAGTACTAGTAATTCTGCTAGGGACTACTACTACTAGGGAGTTATCGTTCATTTCTTTCACATGTGAACTCTCTCTGAAATGAATCAACAGTTATCAACGAGTGGATCACAAACTCTCTCCAACACGCTAGTTCAAAGAGCTACTCCACTAGCAAACAAATGTATCAATCTTGATTAATAATTTTATTATATGGCCAGTAAACACATTTCAGATATGAGTGAGGCAGTTTTTTTTTTACATGAGTTTCTTTTATGAGGGGAAATTAATACTTATGTTAAATTATCATTGTACTTAATCCCTTGATGTTGTATAAACTTTTAAAAGTCTCTAACTCTTAAGCAGACATTAGAAATATTAACATTTTATTTTTGAAATAAGTTAATCCAGGAGAACCCAAACTTTGTGAGATTAAAATGTGTAGTAAGACAAAGTTGTTCATTACAAAATTTCAGCTCTCTAGGATAAGCAGAACTCAATAAAAAATGTTTGCCTCGGAGATGTTTAAAAATGCCAAACTATCGACCAAAATCTGCACACACATCAATTGAAGAACATGAAAGGATTTAGAAAAAGGAAGCTGGTAAAATTGTCACTGCAGTGTGAAACCTAGACCAACAATCTCCAATTAATAATGTATGGCATCCTTCTGTCTTCACGAGACGATGGAGTAGCTATATTGTAGTCCTACACGTCGATGAGTGGCTCACTAGGCCAATCCAATTAATAATAACATAATATAATAAAAACTATATCACAAAACAGTCTTTGAATTTGTAAAATAAACAAATATTTAAAAAAAAAACAGTTCAGTTTTGAAAAACATTTTAACTTGAACAATTATCTGCAGGCCATCCACTGCTAAAATGTCTTTAAAATAAAGTCTCTGATTTTTACCACTAACTTGTACACATATTTAACTTGCACACATATTTAACGTGTACACATATATTTAACTTGTACACATATTTAACATGTACACATATTATTGCTTTAGTAATTTGCTTAAAATGTAAACATGAAACACACAATTACAACAAAAAAAACCCACATCAATATGTATAAGCATGTCTATTAGAAGAGAAAGGAGCTAGTACAGATAGCTCCATAGAGATATTACAGAAAAATGCTAAATATTGCTCCCTGTTTATTTAAATACAAGAGAATTAAGAAAAACAACACAAAAATAGTTTTATAATAATTTCACTTGCATGTCCTTTGACTTTGTGATTTTTCAATTCCCGTTTGCTTATGGCGGCTTGGGTAACTTAACCGTTTGGTTATGGGGGCTTGTGTAACATAACCATATGGTTATGGTGGCTTGTGTAACTTAACCATTTGGTTATGGTGACTTGTCGAACTTAAACATTTGGTTATGGCGGCTTGTGTAACTTAACCGTTTGGTTATGGCGGCTTGTGTAACATAACCATATGGTTATGGTGGCTTGTGTAACATAACCATATGGTTATGTTGGCTTGTGTAACTTAACCGTTTGGTTATGGCGGCTTGTGTAACATAACCATATGGTTATGGTGACTTGTGTAACATAACCATATGGTTATGGTGGCTTGTGTAACTTAACCATTTGGTTATGGCGGCTTGTGTAACTTAACTGTTTGTTATGGTGGCTTGTGCATTTGGTTATGGTGGCTTGTGCATTTGGTTATGGTGGCTTGTGCATTTGGTTATGGTGGCTTGTGCATTTGGTTATGGTGGCTTGTGTATTTGGTAATGGTGGCTTGTGTATTTGGTAATGGTGGCTTGTGTATTTGGTAATGGTGGCTTGTGTATTTGGTAATGGTGGCTTGTGCATTTGGTTATGGTGGCTTGTGCATTTGGTTATGGTGGCTTGTGCATTTGGTTATGGTGGCTTGTGCATTTGGTTATGGTGGCTTGTGCATTTGGTTATGGTGGCTTGTGCATTTGGTTATGGTGGCTTGTGTATTTGGTAATGGTGGCTTGTGCATTTGGTTATGGTGGCTTGTGTATTTGGTAATGGTGGCTTGTGTATTTGGTAATGGTGGCTTGTGTATTTGGTAATGGTGGCTTGTGTATTTGGTAATGGTGGCTTGTGCATTTGGTTATGGTGGCTTGTGCCTATGGGATACTATCAATGTATAAAATTACTTTCTAGTTATAAAGTCTGTATAACTGGGAGTGGGCCACTTAAGTATATATACGTATAAATAAATCATATATATAGGATATATAAATATTTATGCTATACAAAGAGAGATCCAGGTTTGGACATTTAGCATGAGCTCTCAATTCTATTATAAAAGATAATATGAAACTGCCAAGAAAATAAACACATTTTGAGCCCACTGAGCACTGTAGCACATCCATTCTTCAAATTCTTGTGACACTAAAGACACTTGCACTGGATCCACCAATGTGTGTGTCACTGTGCACATCCATGCTTGTGACACTAAAGACACTTGCGCTGGATCCACCAATGTGTGTGTCACTGAGCACTGCAGCACATCCAATCTTGTGACACTAAAGACACTTGCACTGGATCCACTAATGTGTGTGTCACTGTGCACTGTAGCACATCCATGCTTGTGACACTAAAGACACTTGCGCTGGATCCACCATTGTGTGTACCATAAAATGTATTACAGATATAATATAAGATTCCAACTTTTAATATTTTAGTTGCTAAGAGTTGGTTTAACTACATTGAAGCATTTATTTACATAGTTACAGGCAATATTACCTACAAAATAAAAGATAATCTTACCTAAACAATTACAGGTAATGTAAATGTACCGTAACAAAATAAAAGGTAAGGATAATCTTACCTAAAGAATTACAAGCAATGTAATTGTAACAAAATAACTGGTAAGCATAAACTTACCCACAAAATTAGAGGCACATCTAATTGATTCTAAAATAATTACAGGCACAGGTGTCCAGTCTCTTACACATAGAATTAAATGTGATTTTACCCGCAAAATTATATGACATACTAGCTCGATTACTAATACGGTACTTTTAAATTTAAAATTAATTATTTTATTTTTCCATTTGTAGCTTTGCCAACCACAAAACACTTATTAAATAAAAGCTTTAAAATAAAAAAATCATCAATGTATTTATGCATTAAATCATCACTTACTCTCCCCACACACACACAAAATATGATTTAAATGTAAACAAATTTCAATCAAACTTGGCTTCAAGAGGTCATTACTTGTGCTAGTCAATATGTTATGCTACCTTCACTCGGCACAAAACATTTTCTCTATTCATAGAGTTGCAAAGTAATACATTTTTTAACAGACACACAGAAAACCAATGATATCTGTTGGATCACTATTCAATCATGAGTAACTTGTGAATGCATTTCCATTTTAGTAATCCTAAAAATGTTCAAAAAATTTTTAAGAGCTTTTTTCGTGCAACTTTACATGCTTTAAATAAAGTTACTTAATTTTACGTCATAGGAAAAAGTTTCCATTCTATGTCAGATGTTTAATGAAGTTACATAACAGTAAAAGCACACATATCTTTTCTCCATTATTTTCGGCTACTGTAAAAGTAGCAACCAAAAGCAATTGTAAAATTTCATCAATCATCACTGTCAATAAAACACAATTATTTATATCCATTATTACAGTAGAATTTGCTATACACAAAATAAAATTAAAAAATGTCTAAAGAAATTGTGTCCACCGTCGACTATGGCTGAAAGCTTTTCCCTGAGACCTATCGACACTCGAAATGACAAAGAACGATGACCACTTAAAACGAATTCGGACTTTACAAATGACAGAACTGTAAACCTTCTTAAAAAATCCTATGTCAAAAAGAGTATAAAGTAGAGAAGAATGCACAACACAGTAGACATAAATTGTTAAGAACATGAAGACTGACCATCATTAAAGATATCAATACTTTATCATTGCTTAATTTATTTTTTATTTTTAAAAGCTTTAAATTGGCCAATTTTATATTTCTTTAACAAGACTTGAAAATAACATTGTAATAATGTAAATTTATGTTTTAAACTTAGCCCACCTTGCCACTTCAACCCCCGCATAACAACCAGCTGATAATGACCTTGTCATTTCAACACCTGCGTTACAACCAGCAGACAATGACCTTGTCATTTCAACCGCTGCGTTACAACCAGACAACAATGACACCTGTTTGATCACTATGTAATCATGGGTGACTGGTGAGCCCATTTCCATTTTAGTAATGCTACAAACGTTCACAATTTTTTAAAAAGCTTTTTGCGTGCAAAGAAACAATTTTCATCCTATTGTCAGTAAATCTTATGTGTAAAAAACAAAAGTGCACCACCCGAACACAACAAATGTGTACCACTTTTGCAAAAAACATGCACCACTTTTGCAAAAAACGTGCACCACTTGTCACATTTATAAGAAAAGTTGATTTGACTTTGGGGTTTGATACACAATACGAGGTTCTTAACTGTAACTTAAAACAAGTTATAAATCCATGTAAGTAGCGGCCTAAGTAACAGATTCTATAATTAAATTGAACTGGTTTTTACATTGTAATGAGTGCCATGCCAGCTTTATCTTTTAAACTGCTTATTGGTACAGCTTTATCTTTTAAACTGCTTATTGGTACAGCTTTATCTTTTAAACTGCTTATTGGTACAGCTTTATCTTTTAAACTGCTTATTGGTACAGCTTCATCTTTTAAACTGCTTATTGGTACAGCTTTATCTTTTAAACTGCTTATTGGTACAGCTTTATCTTTTAAACTGCTTATTGGTACAGCTTTATCTTTTAAACTGCTTATTGGTACAGCTTTATGATTTGTTTGCATACAAATCATACATTCCTATAAACTGTTCCATGTTTTTATTTCACTGTGACATCACAATTACTCTAGGTCAGTGGTTCCCAACCTGTTTAGAATCGATTTCTTTTGGGGAGACCCTTAAGACTACCCTATGTCTTACAAGTTTGAGAGTGTTTAGGAGTAGCCTGGAGCAGCCGAGGGGCATCCAAGAGGTGCACGTGGAGCCTTTAGGGCTCTGTGGATCACAAGTGGGAACCACTGCTCTAGGTTAGGCATCAGTTACCTATAACCCGCTACCAAAGAAGTGTCGTAACCTACTACCAACAAGAGTGTCATTACCAGCTACCAACAAAAGTGTCGTAACCAGCTACCAACAGAAGTGGTATTTTTTACATCCTCATTAGAAATGTCAATTGTTGCCGTTGATGTTGGGTTTAGCCAGAAGATGGTATTTTTACATTTCTTTTTTTACACATGGTTAAATTATATTTTAAAATTAAAATCACTTGATACAAAGTAACTCGGTCTTATAAAAAAAAAAAAAAAGCCAGAACAGATTCGAGTGTATCTAGGTCAGAGGGAAAAGCTTAAGACTAGGGTATATAACTTGTGCCAAAACGCCCCGGATTCATTTCTGTGTATCGATCGAGGCCATCGGCGTCAACAATGATCTTAACAAAGATCGTGTCGTCTCGCAGGTAACCAAACATACGGTTGTGGAGCTTGTCCAGGGGCAGGAAGAGGGGACAACCACTTGCTATATTCATCTCGGATGTTGGACGCTGGCATGAATATAAAGGCCACCATTACAATTGTGGATGTGGAGCAAGGATTAATTTACCAAATGATAAGTGGAGCAGTAAATAACAGAAGATCAGACTAGGATAAAAAAGGTAATAATGGGGGAGACTGCAATCAGGTTAGCACAATAGCAAATTAGTAGAACACAGTAAGGTTAAACCTGATAAAATGAACGCAACAAAACAACGAACGCGTCGGCAGGAATCCTTCATCAGCGAACAAACACAAAAACGAATAAAATGAGAATATATAAAAAAAATAAAAAAACTATAATATAGGACTTAGCTCAGAAGTAGAATCCAAGAGGGCAGCAAATGATTAGTGACAGAAAGTAAGTGGGAGAAAGGTTTAAATAGGGAAGAGTGAAAGAAAAGAGGAGAAGTAAGTCCACTGCGATAGGTCGTGACGTGGAGGGGCGGAGCTAGGTTCAAACAGTGAATAGAGACATGACATTCAAACCATGTGGGTACAAGGTGTCATAAGTCAAAATGAACGTTCGTTGTTTTGTTGCACTCCTTTCAGGTTTAACCGTACTGTGTTCTACTAATTTCCTATCAGACTAGGATAGCAGTAAATAACAGAAAGATCCGACTAGGATAGCAGTAAATAACAGAAAGACTAGGTTAGCGATCCACGCCCAAACCGAGCCCCCTCACTTTTGTGCACCATCCCCTTGTTTTGGTTAACAAACACCCTCTATAATTTTATTTATGACTCATTCGTCTACTTTGTTTCAAAGATAGGTAGCGCTGCTATTTCAAAGATAGGTAACGCTGCTATTTCAAAGATAGTTAACCCTGCTATTTCAAAGATAGGTAGCCCTGCTATTTCAAAGATAGGTAACGCTGCTACTTCAAAGATAGGTAACCCTGCTATTTCAAAGATAGGTAATGCTGCTACTTCAAAGATAGGTAACCCTGCTATTTCAATGATAGGTAACGCTGCTATTTCAAAGATAGGTAGCTCTGCTATTTCAAAGATAGGTAACGCTGCTATTTCAAAGATAGGTAACGCTGCTTTTTCAAAGATAGGTAACCCTGCTATTTCAAAGATAGGTAACGCTGCTATTTCAAAGATAGGTAACCCTGCTATTTCAAAGATAGGTAACCCTCATGGCAAGTACCTGTTGTACCGGTACTTAAATATCCTTGAGTTATTGTCCGGCTGAAGTGTATGCAAGCATGTACTACATTACTGTGTCAGTAGGGTAAGGTCTGTGTAAATGTCTGGCTTATAACTACCTTAAAGGATGAGCTGGTTGGGTCAGGCTTAAAGGCATCTACAATGTGTTCCTTGTGGTTTTGGTCTATCATCATCAGAGTGACCTGAAAATGTGCCACAAGTTGTATTTTATATAATGATACAAGGGCAGATCACCCCCATCTATTCTTATTTAAAGTTCCTTTGGACATTTGAGACCTGGACCAATAGCAAGGCAGTACTGTGTCTTAGCTACTGTGCCAATGGGTGAGCCCAAAGTGCATTGTAACCCATACATGACACCAGCCTCAATGATAGATGACACCACCCTTAATGATAGATGACACCAGCCTCAATGATAGATGACACCACCCTCAATGATAGATGATACCAGCCTCAATGATAGATGACACCAGCCTCAATGATAGATGACACCAGCCTCAATGATAGATGACACCACCCTTAATGATAGATGACACCAGCCTCAATGATAGATGACACCAGCCTCAATGATAGATGACACCAGCCTCAATGATAGATGACACCACCCTTAATGATAGATGACACCAGCCTCAATGATAGATGACACCAGTCTCAATGATAGATGACACCACCCTCAATGATAGATGACACCACCCTCAATGATAGATGACACCACCCTCAATGATAGATGACACCACCCTCAATGATAGATGATACCAGCCTCAATGATAGATGACACCAGCCTCAATGATAGATGACACCAGCCTCAATGATAGATGACACCACACAATTTATTTGACAACAGGTTTTAAAAACTGTTTAAAGTTAAATAGAATTAAAATTGTGAAATATGAAGATGCTATTTACTACAGTCTCACTGAAGATGCTATTTACTACAGTCTCACTGAAGATGCTATTTACTACAGTCTCACTGAAGATGCTATTTACTACAGTCTCACTGAAGATGCTATTTACTAGAGTCTCACTGAAGATGCTATTTACTAGAGTCTCACCTTTTGTGAAAATGGCCACGGGAGTAAAGCATCAAAGTGCCCCCTCATGATCACAAAAAACAAAGAAATGTGAGAACCTTTCCCTATGCCATCGCCGTTAGGATAAATCCTGGCACACATTTTATAGCCACACTGTGTTGAGAACAAAAATTACTATTTTTTAAAAAATGACTTAAAATTTTAAAACTGTGTCAGCTGATTGAGCATTTATCATCAAACACACGTCTGTCAAATAAATAATGAATTCATTTTGACATATACTTATGCGAATCAAATACATAAACAATCATGAATAATTATATACCTGGTTAATATATTTTTGTAAAGCAATCGGCAGAAAATATTTTGAGTGTTTCGCTGTTACATTTTGTAACCTAATAATCATATTTTTCTATTGATTTTGAGGAAAACACAAAAACTTACCGGCCCAGAATAAAAAGCTGGCGAGTAGAGGCTTGTTGTCTGCCCACTTACGGCATCTCGCTTCTTAGCCTCAAAGCCGGACACCTTCCACAAAATAGTTCCGTCATGACGAGCCATCTCTTGTGCTGCAAGCCTCATCTCCAGATCTGCCAGTGCAGCGTCCTTCAGTTGAAGCTGTTGTTGCTGCATACGCAGCTGAGCCTCAATTTCATCCATCTAAAACAGAAGATTAGCCTTGACCTTGACTATTGCAATATTCGCTGACAGGAAGATTAGCCTTGACTATTGCATTATTTGTCTTATTGATTCAGTACCGACTGTCTTATTGATTCAGTACCGACTGTCTTATTGATTCAGTATCGACTGTCTTATTGATTCAGTACCGACTGTCTTATTGATTCAGTACCGACTGTCTTTTTGATTCAGTACCGACTGTCTGATTGATTCTGTACCGTCTGTCTTATTGATTCAGTACCGACTGTCTTATTGATTCAGTACCGACTGTCTTATTGATTCAGTACCGACTGTCTTATTGATTCAGTACCAACTGTCTTATTGATTCAGTACCGACTGTCTTATTGATTCAGTACCGACAGTCTTATTGATTCAGTACTGATTGTCTTATTGATTCAGTACTAAATGTCTTATTGATTCAGTACTGATTGTCTTATTGATTCAGTACTAATTGTCTTATTGATTCAGTACTAAATGTCTTATTGATTCAGTACTGATTGTCTTATTGATTCAGTACTAATTGTCTTATTGATTCAGTGATTTCTGCATGGAAGGAATGTAAACTATGAGAGCATTTAATCAAACAAACAAATCTGCATGACATATGATTAACAGTTGGATAGCAGACAGACATATGATTAACAGGTGGATAGCAGACAGACATATGATTAACAGTTGGATAGCAGACAGACATATGATTAACAGTTGGATAGCAGACAGACATATGATTAACAGTTGGATAGCAGACAGACATATGATTAACAGTTGGATAGCAGACAGACATATGATTAACAGTTGGATAGCAGACAGACATATGATTAACAGTTGGATAGCAGACAGACATATGATTAACAGTTGGATAGCAGACAGACATATGATTAACAGTTGGATAGCAGACAGACATATGATTAACAGTTGGATAGCAGACAGACATATGATTAACAGTTGGATAGCAGACAGACATATGATTAACAGTTGGATAGCAGACAGACATATGATTAACAGTTGGATAGCAGGCGTGATTATCAGATGGATAGCAGACAGACATATGATTAACAGGTGGATAGCAGACAGACATATGATTAACAGTTGGATAGCAGACAGACATATGATTAACAGTTGGATAGCAGACAGACATATGATTAACAGTTGGATAGCAGACAGACATATGATTAACAGTTGGATAGCAGACAGACATATGATTAACAGTTGGATAGCAGACAGACATATGATTAACAGTTGGATAGCAGACAGACATATGATTAACAGTTGGATAGCAGACAGACATATGATTAACAGTTGGATAGCAGACAGACATATGATTAACAGTTGGATAGCAGGCGTGATTATCAGATGGATAGCAGACAGACATATGATTAACAGTTGGATAGCAGACAGACATATGATTAACAGGTGGATAGCAGACAGACATATGATTAACAGTTGGATAGCAGACAGACATATGATTAACAGTTGGATAGCAGACAGACATATGATTAACAGGTGGATAGCAGACAGACATATGATTAACAGTTGGATAGCAGACAGACATATGATTAACAGTTGGATAGCAGACAGACATATGATTAACAGTTGGATAGCAGACAGACATATGATTAACAGTTGGATAGCAGGCGTGATTATCAGATGGATAGCAGACAGACATATGATTAACAGTTGGATAGCAGACAGACATATGATTAACAGGTGGATAGCAGACAGACATATGATTAACAGTTGGATAGCAGACAGACATATGATTAACAGTTGGATAGCAGACAGACATATGATTAACAGTTGGATAGCAGACAGACATATGATTAACAGTTGGATAGCAGACAGACATATGATTAACAGTTGGATAGCAGACAGACATATGATTAACAGTTGGATAGCAGACAGACATATGATTAACAGTTGGATAGCAGACAGACATATGATTAACAGTTGGATAGCAGACAGACATATGATTAACAGTTGGATAGCAGGCGTGATTATCAGATGGATAGCAGACAGACATATGATTAACAGTTGGATAGCAGACAGACATATGATTAACAGGTGGATAGCAGACAGACATATGATTAACAGTTGGATAGCAGACAGACATATGATTAACAGTTGGATAGCAGACAGACATATGATTAACAGGTGGATAGCAGACAGACATATGATTAACAGTTGGATAGCAGACAGACATATGATTAACAGTTGGATAGCAGACAGACATATGATTAACAGTTGGATAGCAGACAGACATATGATTAACAGTTGGATAGCAGGCGTGATTATCAGATGGATAGCAGACAGACATATGATTAACAGTTGGATAGCAGACAGACATATGATTAACAGATGGATAGCAGACAGACATATGATTAACAGTTGGATAGCAGACAGACATATGATTAACAGTTGGATAGCAGACAGACATATGATTAACAGGTGGATAGCAGACAGACATATGATTAACAGTTGGATAGCAGACAGACATATGATTAACAGTTGGATAGCAGACAGACATATGATTAACAGTTGGATAGCAGACAGACATATGATTAACAGTTGGATAGCAGGCGTGATTATCAGATGGATAGCAGACAGACATATGATTAACAGTTGGATAGCAGACAGACATATGATTAACAGGTGGATAGCAGACAGACATATGATTAACAGTTGGATAGCAGACAGACATATGATTAACAGTTGGATAGCAGACAGACATATGATTAACAGGTGGATAGCAGACAGACATATGATTAACAGTTGGATAGCAGACAGACATATGATTAACAGTTGGATAGCAGACAGACATATGATTAACAGTTGGATAGCAGACAGACGTATGATTAACCGTTGGATAGCAGGTGTGATTATCAGATGGATAGCAGACAGACATATGATTAACAGTTGGATAGCAGACAGACATATGATTAACAGTTGGATAGCAGACAGACATATGATTAACAGTTGGATAGCAGACAGACATATGATTAACAGTTGGATAGCAGACAGACATATGATTAACAGTTGGATAGCATGCGTGATTATCAGATGGATAGCAGACAGACATATGATTAACAGGTGGATAGCAGGCGTGATTATCAGATGGATAGCAGACAGACATATGATTAACAGGTGGATAGCAGGCGTGATTATCAGATGGATAGCAGACAGACATATGATTAACAGTTGGATAGCATGCGTGATTATCAGATGGATAGCAGACAGACATATGATTAACAGTTGGATAGCAGGCGTGATTATCAGATGGATAGCAGACAGACATATGATTAACAGTTGGATAGCAGGCGTGATTATCAGATGGATAGCAGACAGACATATGATTAACAGTTGGATAGCAGGCGTGATTATCAGATGGATAGCAGACAGACATATGATTAACAGGTGGATAGCAGACATATGATTAAAATAGAGTGTATACCTGAGTTTGTTTGAATGATTTTGACCAACCTGTGCCTGCTGTTGTCTGTAGTGGCCTTCCAATGTCTGCAGCGCGTGGATTGCTCTATCCACTTCATTGTGGATGACACCAAGAATAGGCTCCACCAATTTCAGGCTCACTTTAGCCGTCATCTCAGATGAAATCTGAAATATTTATTGGAAAATGTTGTAGGAATTTTTGTTCCCATACTTCTAACTTGCCTCAAAGCAACTAGTCTCAAAGCTGCAGCCCTCATAGCTACTGGCCTACAAACTACTAGTCTCAAAGCTACTGGCCTACAAAGCATCAAGTCTCAAAGCTGCAGCCCTCAAAGCTACTGGTGTTCAAATTACTAGTCTCAAAGCTGCTTGCATCAAAGCTACTGGCCTACAAACTACTAGTCTCAAAGCTGCTTGCATCAAAGCTACTGGCCTACAAACTACTAGTCTCAAAGCTGCAGCCCTCAAAGCTACTGGTGTTCAAATTACTAGTCTCAAAGCTGCTTGCATCAAAGCTACTGGCCTACAAACTACTAGTCTCAAAGCTGCTTGCATCAAAGCTACTGGCCTACAACCTACTAGTCTCAAAACTGCTAGCCTCAAAGCTACTGGCCGACAAGCAACTAGTCTCAAAGCTATGGGCCTACAAACTACTAGTCTCAAAGCTGCTTGCATAAAAGCTACTGGCCTACAACATACTAGTCTCAAAACTGCTAGCCTCAAAGCTACTGGCCGACAAGCAACTAGTCTCAAAGCTATGGGCCTACAAACTACTAACTACTAGTCTCAAAGCTGCTTGCATCAAAGCTACTGGCCTACAAACTAATAGTCTCAAAGCTGCTTGCATCAAAGCTAATGGCCTACAAACTAATAGTCTCAAAGCTGATTGCATCAAAGCTAATGGCCTACAAACTAATAGTCTCAAAGCTGATTGCATCAAAGCTAATGGCCTACAAACTAATAGTCTCAAAGCTGCTTGCATCAAAGCTAATGGCCTACAAACTAATAGTCTCAAAGCTGATTGCATCAAAGCTAATGGCCTACAAACTAATAGTCTCAAAGCTGCAGGCCTCAAAGCAACAAGTATCAAAGCTACAAGTATCAAAGATACTAGCTTCAAAGCTGCTGACCCTCGCTGATAACAAGAAACAAAAGAAGCAAGGAACAGGTACCTCAAAAATATTAAAACCTTTCTATGCATATGAAAATAATTATTGTAACTTTATTGTCATCTTTCTGTAATTAACTGATTAAGGAATAATAATAGTAAGTTTAGCTACCATCCTTATATATATGAACTAAGAGAGGATGGCGGGTGGGAGTTGGATCATTTAGGAGATTCTTAAGTACAAGGGGAGAGGATGGGTGTCTTCTCAGAAGGGTTGCATGGGAGGGGGGCAAGGGGAGAGGACGGGTGTCTCCACAGAAGGGTTGCATACATTAAAAAGCAAACTTCCTGCAAAATTATCCTGAAATTCTGACAGTCGATAAGAAAGCTATCAAAATATCCCCACATTGTTTCATAATCATCTATTTAGTCTAGTGACAACTTGAGTTCACTGTATGCATGGTTCCATGCAGGTGGTGAAATCTGTAACATAATTATTTATTTTGGCTGAACAAAAGAATGTCAATTAATAAAAATATAATGACGGTGCTTTGATACTCGCAAAGCTCAATAGCCAGCGGCGGTTGTGAAAAAGGAAGAAAACCTATGATAGAATTTTGAACAAGGTTTAGCAGTTTGCCATAATTTACTATAAACAACGTGGTTCTGCTTGAGAACCTCATTTGCACCTATGCTTATTGGTGTATGGGTGCTACAGGGGGAAGAGGAGATGAAATATGACTTTGGGCATATATAACATATAGATGACCTCTATTGTAGTCAAACAATTTTAAATAAAAGGTAGAAATGGAGATTGACTAAGTGATGTTGCAATGTAAAGGATGCCATATAACAGTTGTAATAATTAGACTATCGACTCACACTGTCTTCACCAGCTGCCAATCCTACACCTGATGATTTCACCTGGTTAATCTGCTGCACCTGTCTCTCAAAGAGCACAACCTACAGCCAAAACAATTGGAACAGTTACGGCTACATGGATCATTTATAATTGTTCACTTTTGTCAACATATCAAATATTTCAAATTTCATATATGCATAAGTATGACAATTATTCATTTTTTCATTCAGCACTGACCATATAATAAACAACTTGTAGCACTGAAATATATTGAAATCTGCACCATAAAATGACCCTTTGTAACAATAAAACATATTGAAATCTATACCATAAAATGACCCTTTGTAACAATAAAACATATTGAAATCTACACCATAAAATGACCCTTTGTAACAATAAAATGTATATTGAAATCTAACTATATCATGACAAAGTACAAGTAACACAAAACATGACACCTTTTTTTCAATGTTTTTTATATTTTCCATGATGTGTGCTAGTTCTGCCTGAGGTAGATTGGGACGTGCCCCCAGTGTGTCTTTCAGTGCCAGATCCATTTGCATTAGCCTCTGAACGGTCCAGGCCAGATGAGGCTCTATTAGTTTGCTCAGGTGCTCGGAGAACTTGTCCTGTGGAAACTGTTAAGAAAACATAAAAATACATGTGCAAATCTGACCTGGAAAAATGTAACCCTTTTATGGAGAAAAATTACAGTTTTATTCCCAACATTTTTTGTCTTGCAAACCTGAACAAAATAAAATATCTTTTCTGAAAATTTTACAGTGAAATTGTAAATATGATAATTAATTAATTTGAAATAATTTTGAAATATTTAACAGAGACTCCCTTTCAATGGCCAAAACAATCAAGACACAAGACAATTTGGACAGCAGGGGTAAATAACATTATTACCTCAATTACCAGCTAATTTAGGCAATAAGAAACTTGTGTCAGAATATTCACACATGGCCTACAAATACTATGTCTAATCCCGAGATTACCTTCTCTGAACACCCCATCGGGCAATTCATTGAGCGCTTCGGACAAATGAGTTCTTTATGCTTTTTCATCTGGTAAACATTCAACGCAAAAACATTATCACATTTTATTTGACTGAATTTTGGAAGAAAATCAAAAGTTAAGATTTAAAATATGGATCTTATTTGTGAAATGGACAAGCATAAATCTGTGGTGTCACGTTGACAACGAAACCCTCCCCAACCTCATAATGTCATATCTAATATGACCTCTTCAAGCTCATGATGTCACATCAACATCCCAAATGCCACCACGTCATAACAATTTCTGTAAAAGAATGTATAATAAACATTTTCATTTTTAATGATAAGTATGTCCCCTTGATAAATTAATTCCCCTCAGTTCAATAACAGAGAAATGGAAAACTTTTTAACAATTAAGAATTAGTAAACATATCTTTTCAGTATAGTAACAGACTGACCTCCTCTCTTTTAATACCAGAATGGCCACAGAGGTCACAGGTCAAAGGAAATAAATTACACAGTTCATTATGTTCCTGTAGGAAGTAAAACAGATTATAAACATTTTACTAAAACTTTAATAATAATAGATTGTTTAAAATTTATTAGTGTACAGACAAATAGCTTTTTGAGCATCTTCACAAGTTTAAAAATAATGTTGTTTTTTTAAATATGTAGCAGCCAGACAATTTTTTATTTCTTTAAAACATGATGTTCTGTCTCTCCTGATCTATTCTGGAATCTGTCTAATCTATCACTTACACCCAATCTAGCAAACACAAGTTGTTCATTGCAGTAGCTGCAGCTGACAACACGATGTAGGCAGGTGGTGACTCTGTGTTCATCCATGTGTCCGTCAACAACAGGCTGACTGCACAGAGCACAGGCCAGTTGCCTAAATTGACAACTCCTCTCGTGTGCCTGGACCATACATTGGAGTCATTATTCAGGTAGAAACCAAAAGTTGAATTAGCAAAAGAGACATTAAAAAAAACCAAATCAAATATTTTATGTACTCTAGTTGTTTTTTTTTGCCAAATATACACCTGTGACCAAAGTTTGTCTTTCTGTCTTATTTTCAGATTATTAAAGTATCGCTGAATGCTGCGTGCCTCTCCATAATTTTATTAAATGACCCAAAAAGGCAGAATTTTTTTTCCTAACCCCTCACAATCAAGTGTTGCATCTTTTTCCTTTAAATATTGTGAAATCTTACTCTGAAATTTGGCTGCCCTAAAAAATGTCAAGCTTCCTAAGCAAGAACACTACAAGATAATACTTCAAAAGAATATTTTAAAACTTTGTTTGACAATTTTCGGTTCTATCTCCTTGAATGTGAAATGTTTTCAAGATGAGTAAAGTAGATTTTTTTAAACAAAAATTAAAGTTAAAAATCGTACAATAATTTTTTTTTTCCCAAATGAAAAGAATAAAAAACTAATTCAGTAATCTTTATTTTTGGAATCATTTGACCTTTGACCTACTTTGTTTTAACACATTTATTTGTCAAGAGAAATGGTTGCACATGACAGAAATTGTAATTGTTTAAGAAAAGTTCCATAAATGTAAAACCTCATATTCTTTAAATCTCCCCTTCCAACTGCAGCCTGGGAAGACACAAGCAGCTGCCATGTTGGACATTTCTCTCTTGACAGCATTGTCTGGAAACATCTGAGAAAATACATTTGTAACATCTGACTTAATCTAAAACTATAAAATCATGTCATTTTGAAACATTTTAACAAAATGAAACAAAATAAGAGAAATTGATGTTATCAAAATATAATATCCCAATGGTTTATTTGGCCCCGGATTTGTACTCTTGCAGTCCAAACTTTGCTAGTAAGTCCAAAGTTATTTCTGTGTAGATTTTTAATCATAGGCCAGAATAGCTGCTGAATGCCAACTTTAATGTCAGAGGTTTTTACTCATGCTTTACCTCATCCCCTAGGGGGCAGCCTTATTTTCTACTGGTCATTTCCACCAAGCTATTTTTATCAATATTATTATTATTATTATTATGGGTAGTTTTCTATAGCGTGGTACCCCAGCCTAGGGCTGGGCTCACCACGCTGTACATACAAATTAAAATGAACTTAAAAAATATAAATTAAAAACCAACCATTCCATATCAATTTACATGTGAAGCCATGGACGGCACTCCGCAGCATCGTTTAACTTTCAGAGGGGGAATCAGTCAGGATAGTAAAGTTTAAAGAGGTGTGTTTTGAGTGCAGTTTTGAAGGCTGCGATGGTTGATATATTTATGATGTGTAGTGGAAGAGAATTCCATTGTTTGGGGGCACAGTAAGAGAAAGATCTTTCACCGTATGTTTTTGTGCGAGTCTTAGGGACAGAAAGAATACGATCGTCTGCGGAGGAGCGAAGCTGTCGAAGGGGTGAATAGACAGAGAGAATTTCGGTTAGATAGGAAGGGCAGGAATTCGAGAAAATGTGGTGGCACAGAACAGAGAGTTTATAATCAATCCGTGCTTGTACAGGGAGCCAATGAAGTGAATGAAGTAGTGGTGTGACGTGATCACGTTTTTTTGCCTTTAAAACTAGCCTAGCAGCTGAGTCTTGAACCTTTTGTAATCTTTCTAAGAAGTGTTTTGGTGAGCCTGACAGAAGAGAGTTGCAGTAGTCAAGACGAGAGAGAACAAGAGCACAGACTAAGGTTTTTGTTGCACTAACTGTGAGGTAGTGGCGGATAGAGCTGATCTGACGGATAGCAGTGTATGCAGAGCGACAAATGTGAGATATATGTTTATCTAGAGACATGTTGTTAGACAGAATATAACCAAGATTCCTAGTTGAGTATGTAAACTGTATGTCTGAGTTACCTACTTGAAATGAAATATAGCACAACAGCTTTTCAGTCAACGCGTCCAATGTTTACATTTGCGATCTTTCAGCTTTTCCCCCTTCTCTGTGTGTTATATTTCAAAGTGTTTCAACCTGAACGCAGTCCTCCTCACATTACACTTATTTTTACAAATAGCTGGGCACAACGCTCAAACCTAAAGCCACTTGACATTATAACATGGGGCCTTGATATTGTACCACAGGGCCTTGACATTGTACCACAGGGCCTTGACATTGTACCACAGGGCCTTGATATTGTACCACAGGGCCTTGACATTGTACCACAGGGCCTTGGCATTGTACCACAGGGCCTTGGCATTGAACCACAGGGCCTTGGCATTGTACCACAGGGCCTTGGCATTGAACCACAGGGCCTTGGCATTGTACCACAGGGCCTTGGCATTGAACCACAGGGCCTTGACATTGTACCACAGGACCTTGGCATTGTACCACAGGACCTTGGCATTGTACCACAGGGCCTTGACATTGTACCACAGGGCTTTGGCATTGACGCACGGTACCTTGACAATAACTTGACATTGTACCACAGGGCCTTGGCATTGAACCACAGGGCCTTGGCATTGTACCACAGGGCCTTGGCATTGAACCACAGGGCCTTGACATTGTACCACAGGACCTTGGCATTGTACCACAGGACCTTGGCATTGTACCACAGGGCCTTGACATTGTACCACAGGGCTTTGGCATTGACGCACGGTACCTTGACAGTAACTTGCTAATAAGCTGAATATAAACATCAGTTTAGTTTAAGTAAACAAAATGATTACTTCATTGATGTTTAAGGTGCCCCTTTCATGCTCATCGACCTGGTCTTCTAAGCATCCTGGGCAGGCCACATTTCTATTGTCCCTAGAAGAATTAAAAACAAACAAATACATTTTTTAATAATGACATAAGTATCATGAGTGACAATTTATTTTTTGGGAAAACATGGAGTAAGCTCTCAACCATATTTGTTTTTTCAATTCACAGACAATAGGAGCATTTTATAAGTTATTTGAATCTGAACAAATGTTACAACGAATAATGAAAAGCCAAAATGAGGTTGACTTGGAAACGGGAATCAGTAGGTAGATATTTATGACAATAACATTATAGAAATGAGAATATTGAATAGTTAGTTTAACTGGCAATAAAAATAGAACCAAGCCATTTTCTAATTATTTTTTTAGAAATTCATAATAATTTGGATTTTCTTGTGCTGAAAAACTAAAAATAATTCAGGGGTCAGCCTCTGTGACATCTAAGGTCCTGGATATTTATTTTACAGCTATTTTTGTTATAAACTGAATTTAAAAAATTAGGGGTCTGTTAAACATTTTCAGGTGCATTGGCATTAGGGTGCTGTGTGTTTGTCTAGCCCCTAGTCACGGTTTTGATGTTGACTGAGTAGTAGTTAATAAAATGTCAGTAAACTAAAACAAGACAACTTATAGCACCTAGTGATCTCTCACTATAAGTGGAGTAGTCATTAAGTCATACAACTCAATTTTGGGTATGGGTGAAAATGCTGTATTATATTCTTTTAGTCCACAGAGTAAATAGAAAGTAAGAATTTTTTTTAAAAATTCATTAGTTCCAATTAGCTATATTGTAACCAAGTCACATACTAGAAGCAGAACAAAGTTAATACAGCTCTTGATGGCAATTTGTTTAGCTGTACGTATTTACTGAAAAAGTAAAAGAACTTTAAAAAAAAATATCAAATATAAGAGTAGGACAATTTTAAGATACTCACTTTAAGATATCATCTCTGCAACTTCTACAAAATCTGTGTCCACACTGACTTTGCACAGGATCACGGAGAATGCGGCCACAATGACGACAGATAAATTTGTGATCAAAGCCTATAGTGAATATGCCACGGAAAAAACCACCAGACTGTCGCTCCCCATTCTCAAAAAACACTGGTGGATTAACTTGCACTGCCATTCTGTACTTCGAAAAAAAAAATCAAATTCTATTGTTGTCTGTAATTACTTTTTTATACTATAGTATAATATAAATAGTATAGACAATTTTTTCTATAGACTATAGATAAGTAAGTTAGTGTAAATGAACTGAATAACATTCTATTTTCTATTGAATAGTAATACCCTGCCGTAGGCCTTTACTTTAATTATACTAAGTACAGGTCTACAATGACAATACTGTAGATATGTAAAAAGCATGACCTGACAACAAAGTATTGTCATGGAGACTAAAACATAATTTATAACACAGGCCTAGGCCTAACTAACAGTAGCTTATTATTAGGCTGATTAAAAATTAAATAATTAAATTTAATTTATAGTAAAATGTACAATTTTGTAGGGCTTGACAAAAGACTATGATGAGATAGATTCTAAGATAGGCTTCTTAATTTCTTAAGGCTAGACAAAAGACTATGATGAGATAGATTCTAAGATAGGCCTCAGCCCCTATCATGGCAAGATAAATCTAATAAGTCGTAAGTGCTGTAAGGCTATTATCTCTGTCTCTAATCCCTGCCAGCTGTTAAATATTGGGGGCCGCGGTATGTCTGATGTAACACAATGATTTTAGGAAAATATTAAAAAGCTAATCCAGTTCCTTATTATTTGATGAACGTTACAAAATCAGATAGGATGATTAGAAAACAGTCATGTTAGGTGCTGGTACAGCCGGGGAATAATGGATTTAAAACAACTGTCATTAATTCTTTCAATTTAATCATCAGGATTCTTAAATAAAAGTTATAAAACAAAAATACTATTTAGTAACAACTGTAAAGAAAGGATCTGTGTAAATGCAACCAGGTCAAGGTACACCGAAATTTCATTAAGGGAGAGAAAAGATAAACAAACTTAGCACATTAATATAGTTTTTATTTCATTCTGTTATTTTGTTTTATGTGATTTCAATAATATATATAAACAGTTCTGTATAGCCTTATAACATTCCGTGTTTATCTTCATTTATGAAAAAAGGGGGGGGGGGGAAGAGAGTCTAAGAAAGTGTTGCAGTTTGTGAACCCAGAGGGGGGGGGGGGGTTAAAGCCTTGTGTGATATTAAATATTTCGAATTTTTTTTAAGAATACATATAAAAAATAAGCTTGACAGTGATGTTGAGCTTTCTGTTTTGATGGATGTATTCCGACAGAAGATGTCACTTTTATAAATTTAATAGTTAAAAAGGTGTTTTAGATTACAATTTTTATCAGTTGTTAATTTTTTATTTTTAGCTTGAAAGTGCGACATACTTTTTTTTTAAAAAAGGGGGTGGGGTTCTGATTTTTTTTTACGGGGGGGGGGGGGGGGGGGGGGGATTTAAATGATGACGGGTAAATTTTTTTCCAAAAGTAGCATAAGGTACTTTGGACAGCCTTAATGACATACAGTCTGTGAAGAGCTAATTAAAATGGCCTGTGAAGTGAAGACATTTGGGTTGACCATCCCTGGTCTGGTAGTCTAGACTTCTTCTATCCCTACCTAGTTAATATTATGTAGACTAGTTAATTGTTGTAGCGTTTACTTACTAGTAACTAATAGGGATTAACTTACATACTACCACTTTACTTATACTTGAAGTGAGTATGACTTCGGCTTTTTTTTTATTAGGCCTAGTGACATTTAATTTTTATTAACCAGTATCATTATCAACAATTTAGACTTTGAAGATCTGATTAAATGCCAACATTTTTATAGCATCAATACCGCTTGCCTTTTAATAATTATATTGCTGATACTGATTGATAATATGACCCTATGATATGAATTATGATTATATATTTCAATGAAAGGAGGATTATTCCACTCAAAAAGGAGGATTATTCCACCCCCATGCCATTCAATTCATTCGTTCATTAACTAACACCGCTCTAATATAAAATTTGCACCAACTTTTTATTTCTAAATATCTATCTTAATTTGAGGAGTCTGACCTGTTGGATAACCATACATAAAATGAAGCACTTGTGGATTATAAATAATTTATCAGTTTCATGTAGGCTGTAGGTTTGTAAGTGTTAAGTGAAGGCTTATCACTCGAGGGGGGACAGGGAATTACCAATAACATGTACAATTACTACAAAGGGAGATAAATTTATATTATCTTATTAAATTTTTTATAGCTATTCGCACGAATGCGTTTCATATCTGATTCACTTCTAAGCGTATGTTTTAATTTGAATTTCATCATGCCTAATATTTTCAATAATTAAATTAATTTAAAACCAAATGTTAAGATTTATTTTTATTATTTCTCCATGATTAGTTATACTTGACTCACATTGGCTCCTTGGATAATGACGTGCAAATAGTTTGGTAATTAAAGTAAAGCACAATTTCCATATTTAGCTGGCATGAACTTGTCCGAAGAAAATGTAATAATGCAAGTGATTACTGATTACTTAGAAAAAAAATACATATATATATTTGGTTTGTTGTGACTATAAAAAAATCGGGATTTTTGAGATAGCCAGAATAGGGACAGAGGCAGGCCATTATTTAAGGTGACACCAACTAATTGTTATAAATAATTATTAATAATTGTATTTATTGCATTCGTTTTGACAGTTGAGTTAGTCGGGCAAAGTAAAGTTAGACCCAACTTTGGTTGGTACTTGACTTGATAGAGTACTTGACTTTGCAAAGAGAAAGTGAAAAGCAAAACTATCTTCACTTTTCATGAATATACTATAGAATACTGATTAATTTTATCCAGCCGAGAGGGTATACATTCAAAGGGTGGATTTAAATTTAAGTGAATGTTACTTTACAACGTCTTCAACTATTACAAGTTTACAAGTAGTCATTTCATAATCCATAAATTACGATAATACTATTACTATTTTAAATAGTATAATATAGTAGTTATAATCAATAGTAAGTTACTCTGCTAAGTTAGATTAATTAGTCTAAAGTTTAATAGTACTTAGTACTGACTTATAACTTATGGTGTTACTGTTATTCATAGATAATGTTGCTTATTAAGCTTTTGTCTTTGTACATAGTACATTACATAGATAAAAAGATAGTTAGATAGTCTGTTAAAAACATTTACAGTTACAGTTTGATTTCAATATTATTCTTCATTTATTTCAAAGGAAAAACAAAAAGTTCTTGACAACATGGGGCTTAATACTTTATGAAAAACGTGTGAGGGCCTAAAGAAAATAGGACAGGGGGGAAAGCAGGATATCCATCCATCCCTGTGGCGCTACAGCCCATGTAGGACTTTGGCCTGCCTGGCCAAAATAATTATTTCTTTAAAGCATTTTTGAAGTTTTTTTTATTCTTCTCAATACTAAAACTAAAATACATGAGTGAGAGTGATGGGTATACACCCATTACTATTAACTCCTATGAAGTTTGAATATTTTTAAAATATAAGTTAAAAGTTTTTGATCCTGTCATAGGCCATTTTATAGTCTCCATCAGCGGTTCTCAATCTGTGGGTCGCCTAAGACCACCTGAAAACACACATGCTCTATAGTTATGAAGTATAACAGAAAATAATTTTGTGGCTGGGGTGCTCGCCACTACACGATGAACTGCATTAAAGGGTCGCTGCCTTATGAAGGTTGAGAACCACTGGTCTACATAGAGTTGTTGCACTGGGAAATTGGTATTATCTTCGTAACATTTCCAGAATAAAATCTGATCAGTCGTTGATTTGTTTAGTCTGAATCCACATTGGTAGTCACCTAGTTTGTTCAGTACAACGTTGTTGTCTCTTGGCAGTTAGTTATGTCAGTATTTTTTATGTTAAATTTAATAGGGAAACTCCTCTGTAGTTTGTGCTTTGAAGTTTGGAAACTTTCTTGTGTATAGGGGTTATTAGTGCTGCTTCCCATACTGTTGGAATTTTCTCTCCTTGCCAGATTTTAGTTTACTTTTAGTTTATGTTTCTGAGTGTGTAGTTCTCTTCCTCCATATTTAATAAGTTCTGCTGCGATGAGGGGCTTTGTGGTTTTTCAGAGAGATGATTACTTCTGTAGTTTCTTCCAAAGTTGGGGAGTTTATTAAAGTGTCTGGTCCTACTATATGTGGTTGTTCATAATCTTGATCTTGTCCATTGACTGCATTTAGTATTCCCTCAAAATGTCAATCCCACCTGGGCACTACTTTACTATTTTCAGTAATTAATTCTACATCTTTTGTGCCTTGCCTTATTATTATTTAAATGATATATAAAAATAAAAATGATCATTAGGGTTAATCATAGCATTCTTCTTATTCTTCTATATTATATTAAGGGCCCTCAATCAATGTATTGATCATTCTGGCTCCTATGTATGTAGAGGGATTTGCAATGTTTCTGTGCCTGGTATTGAAGAGTATACTATTATTATTATTATTTGTTGTCTTATATAGCGCGGTACCCTAGCCTAGGGCTAGGCTCACCGCGCTGTACATAAAAATATTAGAAAAAGAGACATAATCGTGACAATAACATAAAATACATATATGTAATAAAGAACAGATGTATAGAGACAAAACAAAAACTAATGCATATTCACCTCATCCACACCAGAACTTTTACATGACAAGCCATGGACGGCGGCCAGCAGCAGCGTTTATCGGTCAGATGTGGGGAATCAGTCGGGGTAGTAGAGTTTAAAGAGATGTGTTGCAAGGGCTACTCAGCGAGGGTATCATGAACTGGGGTTTGGAAGGGCTGAGGCAATAGACGCAAATGTGTCAAGTGTTGTCGCCTCAACTGTACCTTTTGGAAGCTTGTTCAAGTCCCTGATTGTCTTTGGCAGGAATGAGCAGTTCCTGTACTGTGTTCTTGCTTTTATGAGCCTGAACTGCCTGTCATGGCCGCGTCGCTGTCTAGGGGGGGAGAGGGACGAGTTTCTGTTTAATGCTGGAGCAGTGTTAGCAAGTTGTGAAAACAGACTCAGGGAATGGCAGGCAAAACCCTATAGTTGTCATCACAATCCATTTATTTATTAGGCAAAACCCTATAGTTGTCATCACAATCCATTTATTTATTAGGCAAAACCCTATAGTTGTCATCACAATCCATTTATTTATTAGGATAAGCCCTGTTCTTTCCCCATCATAATCATAGTCGTATTGGTCTATTGATAAGATGAAGAGTTTGCAACAAAACTGAAATGGTCTAAATTAAGATTGTGGCCTTCACTATGGCAGTATCGTCAACTAAAAAAACACAACATTGTAAGTTATTGAAAAAAAAAGCCTTAGAGATGGTACACTTCTTTTGCTACAATGTCCTTAATTTAATCTTTAAATGTGCTTTTGACTTTACAGTAAAATGGCTTATCCAGTAGTTTGTGCTGCAAGGGACAGCTTGAATTCTCTTGATAAAATACCAAGGCCTTTTCTAATTGGAGTAGCTGGTGGTACAGCTTCTGGAAAGGTTAGCAATGAAGCAACTGAATAACTTATTTAAAAATAAGCTATTATTACTTAATAAATATGGGCTTAAGAATCAAATTTCATAAACAATAAACAGTATTATTTACTATTATATGAACAGTGTGAACATTATATTAACATTTGACTAACTTTTTGGGAAACTTTTTTTTTTGTAAACCTATCCTTTGACAAAACTAGGCTGCAGCTGTTGGCAAGTAGCTACACGTACACATAGTATTTTTAGCCCTAGGTGTCTATTTGCAACTAGTTTTTTCTAACATAAAGATGAATGGTGCTGCACAACTCCAAGAAAAAGTGATGATTTTGCATCATAGTTGTGAGAAAGGCTATATTATATTATATATATATTTATATATATATATTTTTTTTTTTAAAATATATATATTAGTTATATTATTGGGATAACACAGTGTAATCCCATATTTGGAACCAGAGACAAATAGACTAGATATTCATCCATCCCTGTTGCGTCACAGCCCATGTACAAAAGCCTGACTAGATATTACGATATTACTACTAACATTAGAGGAGGGGATTGGGGAAGAGGTGGCACAGTGATTAGCCAGATAATTAATCATTCAAGTAGTTTAGTGCCAATCAAATAGACAGCACTAATAGCTTTGGAACTGCATAATAGTGCAGCTTGACATATGCTAAAATGTACAAGTAGTTTTATTTCAGAAATGTAATCACCCATAATTCTTTGGAAAATAAATAATTGGTTGCTAATTGAATGTTCACAGTGAGATGGTTATGGATATACGGTTGATGTTGCCGCAATACAATCACCATTAGTTTATCAATGCTATTGGCATACAGGATTTTCCTACAAACCCTTTTCTTTGGAACTACAGGAATTGATAAAGTTAAAATAAGAATTATGACAACGGAACAAATTATAAATATACTTGTTTTTAAAATCACTTAGTATGTATAATATGGGGATATTATTATGGTTAAATCAAAGATTATACAATCTAATTAACCCCCTTGAGACATCTGGGCTGGTCTATTGGCCCAAAATCAAAAGCCTCTAGGTTGGCTGGCTGGTCTTCCTACCATCTAATCAGATTGCTTATTTCATATTTGGCATATCTTGACATTTTAATGGCAGCTTCCCGTTGTATATCAAATTTATTTTTGTACCTAGTGACCCCTATAAATGCATTTTAAAGAATGTGAGGTTGAAATATGCCAAAGGCATAACAGCCCAAGGGGAATATTTTATGCAGTTTTTCACATTGAATATCATTCATTTAGATTGTATTACTTTATTCAATTCCCTATAAGAATATATATACAGTGGAACCCGGTTATGTCGACGGCCTCGGGGTTTGCCAAAAAGTGTCGAGATAACCGAGGATCGAGATAAACGAAAACCAATATGGCGGCAATATATGTGCTTGAAATTTCTTTATGTACATGATGTGCGTTAATAAATGAGAATGTACATGCACATGTTTTTGGAGGTTTTATTTACACAACAGTGTTGCCGTTATTTGTTTGATGAAGCGATCGGCATGCAATAAAAATGTACATACATGTTTGCAAACAACATGTTCGCAGTTATCATATGCCCGTATACTATTGCTTTGTGTTTTCATAAAGAGATCGCTGTAGTGGTAATATTTAACATGACATAGCCACAACACACTGTAGTCCGCCAACACGTCTTTCCGCGCTGTGACGTCATTATTTCGCTCAGCGGAACCAACCTTCCTCCACCCGCAGATAGCTAGTTCACTGTAACGCACAAAGCAACAATATGACCATTACGATCAATACGATACGTTGCTGTGATATTTTTATAACCTTTGACACACCTACCAATCCCCCTACCCATGTGTCTCATATGCCACAAATTTCCTTGACAACCAACAATGCACTGCTAAGATAGGTTTGTCGTTACAAACGCGAAAATACGGTAGTGAGATGTGAAGTGGCATCGATAACTAACATTTTCAAAAGCTGGCGATTGGTCATGGGGGATCGAGATAACCAACGTTAAGTGGCAAATTTGGATTCTTTTGTGCTCGAGATATTAGGGTTTGGCGACATAAAAGAATCAACATAACCGATGAGAAAATGCTAAGGCAAAGAGAGAATTTGGCGGTTCCACTTCAAAAACGTCAACTTAATAGGGTTGGCGAATTAACCGAGGTGGAGATAAGCGGGTTCGACTGTAGTTTTATTTTTATAAAGCAATTTGTTTATTTTTATAAAGCAATTAGTTTATTTTTTTATACATTATTTTGCAAAGTAAGTGCAGAGCTTGTGAAAAGGGCTCCCTGTTTTTGGCGCAGAAAGCCCACAAAGGCTGCGTCTCAAGAGGGTTAAAATGTTGAATATTTTTGTTGAAGGTGTTCAACTGTAGGTCACTGCTTTCTAAACTAAGTTAGGCGTGTTTTTACCTTTTCTGTGGTGTACTTACTGTTTAGGTTTACTTTCTGCAGTAATGTTAATCAGAAATTGTTGCGATTAGTTTTCTTCAATTTGTTTACAGATTCTGATTAATTTTCTTTAGGTATCAAAGATTGTTGCCATTGCTTTTATGCAATAATCATACATTTTTTAAAATTGCTTTGGACTGATTCTTGCAACTATCCACTCGATTCTCTTCCAGAGTTCAGTATGTGGGAAAATTATGGAACAATTAGGTCAACAGTCTGTCCTTGAGCATAATCGAAGAGTAACTATCATAAGTCAAGACAGCTTTTATCGAGACCTCACTCCAGAGGAACACAAACGTGCTAACAAAGGAGGATATAATTTTGATCATCCTGGTATTTACTTTCTCAATATTGTTTCAAACCTTGTGATTTTTTTACCTTTTATTTTGGACTGAAATACATTAAGGAAAGTTGGTTCAAAGGAACAAATTCATCTGACAACATACAGATGTTTCAAAAGGGCTCTAATGCTGGGGAGCCAGCAAAAATTTTGTGTCAGATTATGTCATCAGCCACAAGTTGTTCTTCACTGTGAATAAAAATAGATTTATGAATAGTATCCAATATTTTTCCCAGACATGTTTTCAATGTATATGTTTAGTTTGAGAATGTTTCTTCAAGAGATAAATGTGTAAGTCTGTTACAAGACAAAAAGCTCAGAAATATCTTGATAAACTAAGTTATTTATGGAGAAATATAACCCCTGCATGAGACAGCAAAGAACCTTAACCCTTAATTACCATTCAGCTTTTTCATCAAACCTTTAACAGATGCCTTTGACGTAGAATTGATGCGTAACACTCTACTTGACGTAAAAGCTGGCAAAAAAGTAGAACTGCCTAAGTGGGATTATGTCGCACATAAAAGGTAATCTTTCAATAGTTTAAACATATCATTAGATTACACCTCTTCATTTAGGTAATCTTTCAATAGTTTAAACATATCAATAGATTACATCTATTCATTTACGTAATCTTTCAATAGTTTAAACATATCAATAGATTACACCTCTTCATTTAGGTAATCTTTCAATAGTTTAAACATATCAATAGATTACACCTATTCCTTTACGTAATCTTTCAATAGTTTAAACATATCATTAGATTACACCTCGTCATTTAGGTAATCTTTCAATAGTTTTAACATGTCAATAGATGACACCTATTCATTTAGGACCATTAATTTGCCTAGATTATTATTTCATTTTAATATGCTCTATTTACAATGCAAATGTTTTTGAAGTATGATTTGTTGATATCACTGTCCAGTGTTTGATGTCTTTGTTTTGGCAGGTTTAAATTTAGTTACGGAAGCAGTTTCCAATCATAGTAAAAAAACTAAATTAACGTACAATTTGATTTTAGCCTTTTTATCCATTTTCCTTACCGGTATTTAAAAAAAACAAGTAAAATGTTTTAAAATAATTTTAGTCCTTGAATAAGTATTTGTATTAAACAACTACGGTAATTATATTCTTAATTAAACAACTAATTATTTTCTTAAACAAGAAATTCTATTAAGCAAATAATTAAAAGATTATACATTGTAAACTTTTTTTTTAATACCACAAAAATATAAGTTTGTTACACCAAGCTAAAATCATAAAAATGACAAATTAAATTATTTGATGCATTCATCTTGATCATCTAATTCTCATTGCCGTATGCATGGAAGATTATTAAATTGCAGAACAGCCGAAGGAATAACTGTTATACACGGCGCAGATGTTGTCCTGTTTGAAGGGATCTTAGTTTTTTACTTCCCGGAGATACGGGATCTGTTCAACATGAGGTTGTTTGTTGACACAGACCCGGACACGCGACTGTCACGACGAGGTAGGACTTGTACAAACTATCTTATACATTTTAATTTTGAGTTTATGAAGAGAAAATTATTACCAGTGATATATTAAAGTATATCAGTGACATAATACATTTTTACTACTGAATAAATACATTATTACTTGTGACATAATACAGTATTACTAGTGAGCGAGCAATGGAAAAAATTACATTGAGGTGATATAGAGGGTGATATTGAGGGTGGTAGGGTTTGATACACTCGCTAGCACTACTTGCAGATATAGAGGGTGATATTGAGGGTGGTCGTGTCTGATACACTCGCTAGCACTACTTGCAGATATAGAGGGTGATATTGAGGGTGGTCGTGTCTGATACACTCGCTAGCACTACTTGCAGATATAGAGACTGATATTGAGGGTGGTACACTCGCTAGCACTACTAGTCCATATTTCTAACTGTTCAGAGCCTATGTTGAGATGGTTCAGTCCCCCTTTGCTGAGTATCCTGGTTACATCCCTGGGAACATGTTATGGTTCTCCTCTTTTCATAGATCCACCTTGAAGCATTACCTGAGAGTTAAAGCATTACCTGAGAGTTAAAGCATTACCTGAGAGTTAAAGCATTACCTGAGAGTTAAAGCATTACCTGAGAGTTAAAGCATTACCTGAGAGTTAAAGCATTACCTGAGAGTTAAAGCATTACCTGAGAGTTAAAGCATTACCTGAGAGTTAAAGCATTACCTGAGAGTTAAAGCTTTGAAACTAGAGTTACTGATAGCGGTACACTATTATAAAAGTAAAGTTCTCACAAAAGTCTTAAAGTAGAAATTTTCTATGAATTTTTTTTTCTTCTTATCTTTGACTCAAAATGTTTTTTTCATGGCTTTACTTTTACAGTATAGAAAAGAGTTGAGTTTTTAAAACTAATCGAAATAATTTAATTAAATTAACAACTCTATATTATAACATTTTTTCTTCACTAGTACTACGTGACATAGAGGAAAGGGGTAGAGAACTAGACCAGATTCTAAATCAGTACATGACCCTTGTTAAACCAGCCTTCGAGGAGTTTTGTTTACCCGTAAGTCTCGATGATGTCAACCAGTGGCCAGATTTTGAGCTTGTCTCGTTTTGAAACTTTGAAACGTGTTAGATTTAATTTAAATGAGACCTGAAGTAAAGAACAATATATTTGAGATTTGAATGAGAACTGATTTAAAGGAACAATATATTTGAGATTTAAATGAGACCTGAAGTAAAGGAACAATATATTTGAGATTTAAATGAGAACTGATTTAAAGGAACAATATATTTGAGATTTAAATGATAACTGATTTAAGGGAACAATATATTTGAGATTTAAATGAGAACTGAAGTAAAGGAACAATATATTTGAGATTTAAATGAGAACTGATTTAAAGGAACAATATATTTGAGATTTAAATGAGACCTGAAGTAAAGGAACAAAATATTTGAGATTTAAATGAGAACTGATTTAAAGGAACAATGTATTTGAGATTTAAATGAGAATTCAAGAAAAGGAACAATATATTTGAGATTTACTGGAGATTTTTAAGCCTTCATTTTTTTTAAAGATAAAAGATAATTAAATTGTTTACAGACATTATTATTAATTATTAATTTTCTTCCAAACGTATAAATTGAACTGGAAAGACAAGTTTTTAGCTCATGTTGTCTCCATGAATTGAAAAGATATGACATTTACAGGGTTTAGATCAGCAGTTCTCAACGTATGGTCCATACACCAAGGGGTCGATAAAGAACTTCAGAAATTAGATTTTTTTTTTTTTTTTGTCTTGTTTTCTTGACTATGTAAATTTTTATCTTATTAGTAATATAATACCATCATTCCTTTTTAAAATTCATAAATTATTGACAGGGATCAGGCTATTTTCCTATTATCACCTCCCTGTGGCTACACTGCATATCCATCAAAACACTTATCATTCATTGGACAGATGTCAGCAAATGAATGATAAGTAAACATAAAGCTATAAATTATAAAAGATTGATGTGTCAAATGTTGTCAGGGGGGCCACAGCACTGAAAAGGTTGAGAACCACTGTCTAAGAAAGGGTTTGATCAAGATTGAAAGAGATTATTCCTTGCAACTGATACATTTTTTATTGCAGCACAAACAAATCAATCTTTGTAACTTTGAATCCAAGATAACAAGTTTTGTTGAAACTATATAATTCACAGACAAAGAAATATGCAGATGTCATTATACCCAGAGGTGCAGATAATGTTGGTATGTTGATTCAATGGTAGATAATGTTGGTATGTTGATTCAATGGTAGATAATGTTGGTATGTTGAATCAATGGTAGATAATGTTGGTATGTTGATTCAATGGTAGATAATGTTGGTATGTTGATTCAATGGTAGATAATGTTGGTATGTTGATTCAATGGTAGATAATGTTGGTATGTTGATTCAATGGTAGATAATGTTGGTATGTTGATTCAATGGTAGATAATGTTGGTATGTTGATTCAATGGTAGATAATGTTGGTATGTTGATTCAAAGATGTATGCATTAAAGTGGTGCACATAATATGTGCTTATCTGTAATTTTAGAGGACAGTTCATTTTGGCTTAAGATTTTTAAAAGTATGTAAATTTTAATTCTAATAAAGGCTTTATGGATGATTTTTAGCATCAATTTTGTCTTTTCTCTACACTTTCTTTGAAGCAATTAAAAAAATTTTTTTTTTTAAATTTCGATTGTCTTAAATAAAATATTATTTATATTGGCAGTTGTTATAGAAGTCTTAGTCTCCAAAATTATTATTTTTTTTTACTTTGACAGTTCCTATAGAAGTCTTAGTCTTCAAAATTATTAATTTTTTAACTTTGACAGTGTTGCTATAGAAGTCTTAGTCTTCAAAATTATGTTTTTTTTACTTTGACAGTTGCTATAGATTTAATAGTCCAACACATCCAGGAGCTGATGCGGCCCAACAGGACAAGCAGAAGGCAGAGGAACAACTCTGACTCTTTTGTTGGTCGGCCTCACTGAGATTTCTTGGTGATGCGTCAGTACTGTACATATCGGCTGAAAACATTAGTCTTTGTGCCATAAACAGAGTTGGACTTATGGTATCTCTTAATGTGCTGTAAGTAGAGTTCTAGGCATTGCTGCAGTTGATCAACTGCTCCTCTGAATGGTGTGAAGACATTTTAGTTTTTTTTTTAAGGAATGGAAGTTGTAGGCATTATCTTGTCTAGTCTTATTTATTTCCATAATTTTACTAATTTTTTAAAATTGAATTCAGAGTCAAATTAATGCATTTAATTCTGACTTTGGTCTATGCAGCCCTAATTGCTAAAAATTTGTATACATGCCTACTCAAAATGTTGATGATAGTTGAGATGATAGATTAGACGATTCTTAAATTGCAATCCTTAAACTAATAAATAACTTTTAAAGTGTGTAGGTGTTTGTTGTTTAGAATGGGAATTTTTAAAAATTTCCCACACAAGTGCTTGTAAATGTGTAGCAAAATTTTCCTTTTACCTATTGATTCACTTCAAACAAGACTAATATAATAGTACATCTCATGCTGAGATCAGATGCAAAATATTGAATTGCTGCCGCTGTCACTCTCTTCTGCTCACAAATTATTTTTGAGCTGTGTAATTGCAATTGAATTCCATAGCCAGATAATGTAATTTTTCTTTTTGCCACACTTGATATCATTGAATAATCCCTAACATGGATAATGGCCGCATTTTGTCAATCGATGTGAAAGACAAAAGTTAATTTAACGAGATGTATCAAATATTTGTTTCTCTCTTAATTCTATAGCAATCTATTGGATCTACATTAAATAGTTAGCAATCTATTGGATCTACATTAAATAGTTTGCAATCTATTGGATCTAAATTAAATAGTTTGCAATCTATTGGATCTACATTAAATAGTTTGCAATCTATTGGATCTATATAAAATGCAACATTACATGTATCAAACATGTTAGAAATTGATTTTGTTTTTAAATATTTTTAAAGGAATAATATTCTTTGTATTAATGTCAAATTGCTTGCACATACTTTGAGCCAGCTCATCCTTCCAATCAAAGGCTGTGGACAGGATGCAGTGATCCCCACGCATTGAAACAAGGGCACATTTTTTAAAGTGTTCTTAATTGTAAGGATGCTCTCAATGGTTCAGGAAGGGTCTTCACAAGGAATTTTTTCAATTCTTTCACCATTTTGTTAACATTTTGTGACATGACCCTACCAACACTTGTGTTAGATTTGAGTACATATTTTAGATCATCATAAAGTGACCCACCTTTGACAATTGTGTGAATTTGCTACAGGAAGATTTAAATTCATCTTGCTATGGTAATAGTAAATTCTTCTGTCATTCTTCAGATTTTGTAGAAACATCAGCCTTGAAAATGGCAGAAAGAGACTTGTTGGAAAAATCAATTATTGCCCAATGCACTTGAAGGTGCAAAAGGGTCAAACAATCTCTTTCCTCGATATTTAATCAAACATGACATATGATAATTAGGCTGTGGAGATTTAACAATGATAAGGTCCTACATGATAAGGTCCTACATGATAAGGTCCTACATGAGGGTGATCTTACTTTTCATTCTTGACTGAAAAGCCATCACAAGTTATTTTAACTCCTGACATTTTACAACTCTAATCCTGGCCCTGAAGAAATGACTCCACAGCTATAATCAGCACCCTGGGTGATATTAAATATGTGTGTAGTAATATTCGATTTATTGCTTTAGTTATTTATTTCTTTACATTTTATTGTGATGTCATAATATTAGTTTTAATATATTTTAGATGACAAAAAATACAAAGTAATTTTGTACTGAAATTATTTCAAATTTTGCATAAAATTTTAGAAGATAATAAATACCCGGTACAAATGAAAAGTAACAAAAATAGTAAGACTCATGAAAGAAAATTTAATTGAAAGACAATTTAAGTTCTGTTCAAAGTATCACGATATACTGGCACATGTTCAAAATATCACGATATACTGGCACATGTTCAAAGTATCACGATATACTGGCACATGTTCAAAATATCATGATATACTGGCACATGTTCAAAATATCATGATATACTGGCACATGTTCAAAATATCATGATATACAGGCACATGTTCAAAATATCATGATATACTGGCACATGTTCAAAATATCATGATATACTGGCACATGTTCAAAATATCACGATATACTGGCACATGTTCAAAATATCATGATATACAGGCACATGTTCAAAATATCATGATATACAGGCACATGTTCAAAATATCATGATATACTGGCACATGTTCAAAATATCATGATATACTGGCACATGTTCAAAATATCATGATATACAGGCACATGTTCAAAATATCATGATATACTGGCACATGTTCAAAATATCATGATATACTGGCACATGTTCAAAATATCACGATATACTGGCACATGTTCAAAATATCATGATATACTGGCACATGTTCAAAATATCATGATATACTGGCACATGTTCAAAATATCATGATATACTGGCACATGTTCAAATTATCATGATATACTGGCACATGTTCAAAATATCATGATATACTGGCACATGTTCAAAATATCATGATATACTGGCACATGTTCAAAATATCATGATATACAGGCACATGTTCAAAATATTGTGATTGCTTACTATTTCTGACAAAAAAAAAAATAATCTCAACATTGTGAAAATTACTGCAAATAGTGGACGGCCGTGGAGTAGCATGATTTTTTTATGTAATTTTTTTTTTTGTTTTTTTTTATGGCATATAAAAATACAAAATGGTGGCACAAAATATTTTTTAATCCTGCATTTTTAAAAAATACAATCAATGTTTCCCACAAATTTTTGGATGCCTCTCGAACATCGAACCTTGTAACGCGCTTCGAGCCTTTGGGAATGAAGCGTGATTTCTCAAATTTCTCAAATAAACTTCATTATTATTATTATTACTAAGCGACATTTAAGGTTTGTCATTTCTTAACTAATACATACTCCACAGCAATGGTTTGAAATCATCTTGAATCATGTTTATATTGTGAAGTTCATTTGCTCTCTGCATCATATAGTTTGTGAAGTTCATTTGCTCTCTGCATCATATAGTTTGTGAAGTTCATTTGCTCTCTGCATCATATAGTTTGTGAAGTTCATTTGCTCTCTGCATCATATAGTTTGTGAAGTTCATTTGCTCTCTGCATCATATAGTTTGTGAAGTTCATTTGCTCTCTGCATCATATAGTTTGTGAAGTTCATTTGCTCTCTGCATCATATAGTTTGTGAAGTTCATTTGCTCTCTGCATCATATAGTTTGTGAAGTTCATTTGCTCTCTGCATCATATAGTTTGTGACGTTCATTTGCTCTCTGCATCATATAGTTTGTGACGTTCATTTGCTCTCTGCATCATATAGTTTGTGAAGTTCATTTGCTCTCTGCATCATATAGTTTGTGAAGTTCATTTGCTCTCTGCATCATATAGTTTGTGAAGTTCATTTGCTCTCTGCATCATATAGTTTGTGAAGTTCATTTGCTCTCTGCATCATATAGTTTGTGACGTTCATTTGCTCTCTGCATCATATAGTTTGTGACGTTCATTTGCTCTCTGCATCATATAGTTTGTGAAGTTCATTTGCTCTCTGCATCATATAGTTTGTGAAGTTCATTTGCTCTCTGCATCATATAGTTTGTGAAGTTCATTTGCTCTCTGCATCATATAGTTTGTGACGTTCATTTGCTCTCTGCATCATATAGTTTGTGAAGTTCATTTGCTCTCTGCATCATATAGTTTGTGTGCTGGATGGATAAACCTTTCTCTGCCCTCATGAATTTCATAAGCATTAAAGACTACCCCCAAACTTAATTGTTATGTTAATTGATCTGATTAGATGTATGTGTTTAGGTATGTGCACAGTAAATAAAGGCTTGTCCGTATACGCTGTAGGTTGTGAGATTACGTTGACAGCCAAATTAAAATATTGGAATAGAAAGGGTTAATGGTTGAACTAAGAGACATTTCTCTAACCGTAGGTCAAACATGGGCACTATAAAAAGTGGATCGTTTCATTTCATTAAGCAGCTAGAAATTAGTTGTTTTTTCTACAAGTAAACTCATTAGTCATAGCAATAATTTAGCCGAGTAGCCATCAAGATAACTCTATTAAAAAGCAAAGTAATGTCATAACTTGAACAAGTTCGGTGCACAAAATTTTAGAAGGAATCATTAGCAATATAGATACACTTTAAGCTACCACGAATGAAATTATGTGAGATTACAACGTGCCGGTAACCACTGACGTACTTTGAAAGTGGAGGTGCTTCTACGGCCCGTGTGAAGGGTTGTGATGTTAATGTCATTTTTGCAAAATATTTGATTGATAGTGATACAGGGCATTCTAAAAGTCAAATTATATTGCACAAGTTAAAAAAAACAGAACAAAGTGGAATGCAAAACTTTTTGTGACACCAAATATCAAAGAAATGCAGATCATTAAGATCATTATTTGGGGGAGAAGGCTTTATATGTGCCCATGGCAATTAATTTTTCCAGATTTGTTCATCCACTATTTACAATCTGGCAACATTATTGTGTTTTGTTTTTTTTAATTGTTTTTTTAAAATTTATTTTACAGATTTCTGTGTTCTAGTTCTAGATTTAGTGCAATACCATGAATCTGAACATTGATTTTATCTAGAAAATAAATATACTTTGAAAAAGAATAATAT
Source organism: Omphiscola glabra (assembly GCA_964017045.1). Classification (NCBI taxonomy): domain Eukaryota; kingdom Metazoa; phylum Mollusca; class Gastropoda; family Lymnaeidae; genus Omphiscola; species Omphiscola glabra. The sequence goes on from OZ024808.1 coordinate 1,229,757, forward strand.
TTTAAAAATTAAAATCATTAGAATTTAATCATTTTCTGAGTATGTGTATACATTTCCACGAATTAAGTTTTTCATTAAATTATAAACCAGGGGTTCTCAAATATTTGGTATGTTGAACCATTTTGAATATTGAAGAAACAAAATGTATGTACTGCCATTTCTTATTTATTAATTCAAACTGGATATATGTACTTCTCGTTGTACTTTCTGTACCTCTACGTACCAACTGAACCATTTGAATGCACCATTGACTGAGTATCGTTGGTATGCATTATAATACTGTGATGCTATGAATCTTAAATTATCTTCTGTATATGTCCAACCAGTGCAGCTGTGAAGTTAAATACAGTATATGTTATACCATGCAATTGTCAGTGGCATTCAAAGACCACAAAATAATAAGTGACCAAAATTGTGTTTCATAATAACAATAAGTAGACTCTAAAGGTTTTTCATAATAACAATAAGTAGACTCAAAAGGTTTTTCATAATAACAATAAGTAGACTCAAAAGGGTTTTTCATAATAACAATAAGTAGACTCAAAAGGTGTGTTCGTTGGCATGCAGAGTGGAGTAGAAATCCTAATTTGAAACAGTCTTAACAAAACCTCTTGTATACCATGCACTTAAGTAATTTTCGTATTTATTTTATAACAAATACAAATTTCTCTCATATTTTTTTCTGTTCCTCCTTCAAAAATGATGGAAATGTGTAAACTCTATGGATTGATCTAAGTCTAAGTGAATTTCAACATTTTCTATGTTAACATAGTGGAAACATTGCATACCAGTCCCATTGACTTGAACAATTTGAAGCAAAAGTAATAAATAGCTTACACAAATAAAATAAGGATTCACTCATTCCGCCCGCTCAAACTGACAAGAGGTTTGATCATAATTGTGTACTTTTAGTAAAGACAATTGTAGTATTTGTAGTAAGGGAGATCAATCTAACGGTAGAATCATTTCTGCTGCACTATGCATCTTTTCTCCTGGGTTTGTAAAATTATTTTCTGATTAAAATGCTTTATAGACTTGGTACCAATTTTTGGATGGTCTCGTCTTTTAGTCATTTTTAAAACACAAAATATCTAACCTCAACTCCTTCACTTCCAGTCTCAACACGTATAAAAATGTTTACAAAAATTAAACTGAAAGAGAAAAAGAGTTGTATCATTTACAACATGGCTTAACAGGCAATGGGGTAGCTACATGGCTTAACTGGCAATGGAGTGGCTACATGGTATTCATGGCAATGGGGTAGCTGCATGGCTTACGTGGCAATGAGGTAGCTACTTGGCTTACATGGCAATGGGGTAACTACATGGCTTACGTGGCAATGGGGTAGCTACACAACTGACCTGGCATTGGGTTAGCTACATGCCATTGGGGTAGCTACATAGCTTACCTGGCAATGGGATAGCTACATGGCTTATCTGGCAATGGGGTAACTACATGGCAATGGGGTAGGTACGTGGCAATGGGTAGCTAAATGGCTTACGTGGCAATGGGCTAGCTAGGACATTCGAGTCACCTAATAAGACGAGTCTGGAGGAAGACATAAAATCGACGATGCCAATGGGAAAGGTTAACAACACAAAAAAATGTCCTTTGTGGAGGCAATCATAAGCTTTTTATTAAGGTACCCTAAAATACATTTCACTTTCAGATAAGGGGACATTATAGGGCACATTATATGGCACATCATTTGGTGACATGGGGCGCATCATTTGGTGACATTAGGGGCAACACATTTGGTGACATTATGGGGCACACCATTTGGTGACATTATGGGGAACACCATTTGGTGACATTATGGGGCACATCATCTGGTGACATTATGGGGCACATCATTTGGTGATGTTATGGAGCACATCATTTGGTGACATTATGGTACACATCATTTGTGACATTATGGGGCACATCATTTGGTGACATTATGGGGCACATCATTTGGTGACATTATGGGGTACATCATTTGGTGACATGGGGCGCATCATTTGGTGACATTATTATTATTATGGGTAGTTTTCTATAGCGTGGTACCCCAGCCTAGGGCTGGGCTCACCACGCTGTACATGCAAATTAAAATGAACTTAAAAAATATAAATTAAAAACCAACCATTCCATAACAATTTACATGTGAAGCCATGGGCGGCACTCAGCAGCAACGTTTAACTTTCAGAGGGGGAATCAGTCAGGATAGTAAAGTTTAAAGAGGTGTGTTTTGAGTGCAGTTTTGAAGGCTGTGATGGTTGATATATTTCTGATGTGTAGTGGAAGAGAATTCCATTGTTTGGGGGCACAGTAAGAGACAGATCTTTCACCGTATGTTTTTGTGCGAGTCTTAGGGACAGAAAGAATACGATCGTCTGCGGAGGAGCGAAGCTGTCGAAGGGGTGAATAGACAGAGAGAATTTCGGTTAGATATGAAGGGCAGGAATTCGAGAAAAAGTGGTGGCACAGAACAGAGAGTTTATAATCAATCCGTGCTTGTACAGGGAGCCAATGAAGTGAATGAAGTAGTGGTGTGACGTGATCACTTTTTTTTGCCTTTAAAATTAGCCTAGCAGCTGAGTTTTGAACCTTTTGTAATCTTTCTAAGAAGTGTTTTGGTGAGCCTGACAGAAGAGAGTTGCAGTAGTCAAGACGAGAGAGAACAAGAGCACAGACTAAGATTTTTGTTGCACTAACTGTGAGGTAGTGGCGGATGGAGCTGATCTGACGGATAGCAGTGTATGCAGAGCGACAAATGTGAGATATATGTTTATCTAGAGACATGTTGTTAGACAGAATATAACCAAGATTCCTAGTTGAGTATGTAAACTGTATGTCTGAGTTACCTACTTGAAATGAGGTGGGGAGAGCTGAGTTAGAGGATGATTTGTGATCATGAATAAGAAGTGCTTCCGTTTTGTCATCGTTAAGTTTCAACTTGCTTAGTGTCATCCATGACTTGACATCACCAATACACTCCTGCAAAGTCCGGACAGCAGAATCTACAAGAGAGGGATGGGTATGCTTGTATAGTTGCGTATCATCCGCGAAAGACTGGCTCCCCACAGCATGCCTCTCGAGCAAGAGGAGCAGTGGCCTGGTATACATTGTAAATAGAACCGGGCCCAAAACGGACCCCTGTGGCACTCCATACACCAAGTCAGCACTGCTGGAGATACAGCCATCGACAGCGACTGCCTGCGTTCTATCGGAGAGGAACGACCTAAACCAAGACAAAACAGAACAAGAAATGCCAAAGTAATTTTCAAGCGTTTTGTAAAGGGTTTCATGGTCGACAGTGTCAAAGGCCGCACTGAGGTCCAAGAGGATCAGGAGGGAGACATCACCACTGTCCAATGCAAGCAAGAGGTCATTGGTGACTTTCAAGAGAGCCGTCTCGGTCCTATGGAAAGGTCTATAGGCTGATTGATTAGGACTGAGAAGAGAGTTGTCATTTAAGTAAGCAAAAAGTTGTTTTAGAACTAGTTTTTCAATGACTTTAGACAAAAATGATAAGTTAGATACAGGTCTATAGTTTTTAAAATTATTTTCATCCAGACCAGGCTTCTTAAGCAATGGTTTGATGACAGCTGACTTACAAATAGATGGAACAGTGCCCGATGACAAGCTTTCATTGACTATGTTGGTTATCGTTGGGAGCAAATGATCTAACGACTCAACCAACAGGGGGGTGGGGATGGGGTCCAAAGAACATGACGTAGGCTTAGACTCCAGAATAGTAATTTTGACCTCCTGTTCTGAAACCGACTTAAAAATTTCGAAATGTGAACTTGGTGACATTATGGGGCACATCATTTGGTGACATGGGGTGCATCATTAGGTGCAACACATTTGGTGACATTATGGGGCACACCATTTGGTGACATTATGTGGCACATCATTTGGTTACATTATCGGGTACATCATTTGCTGACATTATGGGACATATGATTAGGTCACATGGGGCACATCATTTGGTGACATTATCAGACCTGTTTACCCTGAAACTCTTAAAATCGTACAATATCATCACAAAATCGTTCAATACATTATAATAAAAAATAAACATACAGTATATATAATGTATACACTTCAAAATCGTACACTGTACACCAAAATCGTAAGAGTAAACAGGTCTGCATTATGTGGCGTACCATTTGGTGACATAATGGGGCACACCATTTGGTGACATTATGGGGAATTTTTGTGTTATATAACATGTGCACGGTCTCGATTGATAAGGTGAATATTTTGTTTTCTTTGCAATATTTTCTGTAGCGCAACCTATCCGTGGCAGTAATCCGAAACAACATCCAGCGTAGTCTAAGAGTTGGTCTTGTCTAATTATTTATATTTTTGTCAAATTATGTAATTAGGTATTGTAAATGACACTCGGCATTAGTTTTCTTTTTATAGTATTATTAATTATTATTATACAAAGAGTATAAACTTTAAACCTGTTATTATAATTTTAAATTAAGACTAAAATGACTATCTTACTTATCAAAATAAAAATTAATTACATTATTTTAAATATCTTTTATTACGACTATGCCTATGCATATAGTATTGTATTGTATGCCATCTTTCCGTCTACAAGAGACGATAGATTTATGGAATATTTATGTGCATATGGTAATATTTTAAATAATAATTTTTCAAATTTAGTGCATAATTTAGGTCTAATGATATAATATGATCCTTTATTTAAATTTAACTTTGTTTTGTTTAATTTCCGGTATTCTTTTTTTTTCTACGCTCCACTAAACTACAGATACCGACTTACAATTTTTATTTTACCGGAAATAAGATGGCAGAAGTTGAAACAAAACGAAAGCGAAATGTTCGACGACAAAAGAACGACTCTTCTGAAAGCAGTAGTGAATCTGAAGAAGAAACTAGGTTGGTATTAACATGGGTAACCACAAGATGTTGAAAAAATATATTCAATGATATCAAATTTATGGGCTTAGGACAATACTAAAGTAATTATGTTTTTTTTTTCTTGAATTATTTTGAGCTTTAAAATTCAGTACTTTATTTAGGTACTTTGACACAAAATTTAAATATGGTCCGATTGCCATGAATGATACATCATTTTAAAGGGTTAGCTATAAGCTTTATAACAACACCAATTTCATCTTTCTATCTTTTATATAACTTGAGTTATTAATATTTTTGTCAATTTTTTAATGCCTCTTGCCCTTATATAAGCTATATATTGGACCCAAAAAACTTGTGACCCACTTTTGAAATTTTTTCACTTTTTGACCCATAACTTTTTTATTTTCAAAGATAATGGAACCAAATTTTCAGTAGATATTCTCAATGCAATATACAACACAATGAACAACAAAAGTTTCACATTATATAATAAATATTTATTTTGGAAATTGTTTTTGCAGAGAAATTGAAAAAATATCTGTAAAAAAATATTTATTTGGTCAAATGTATTATTTTTTTTACACGAAAAACAAAAAAATTGCAGGTCTATTCCGTTTTAAAGTAACAACAACATCAAATCAAATTTATATTTTAATTATAGTCATTTTATGTTCTGTAGGGAATTTGAAAATACCTGAAAAGAAAAATAATTAAAATGTTAAATTCATTTTTTTAAAATCAAAGGTCCATACAATTAACTAATTACATGAAATAAATCAGTGCTACTACTTTATTGATGGGACTCTGAAAAGAAATATAGATATGTTATTAATAAATTATTCAAATATAACGTCCTGAAAAGAAATATAGAAATAGAAATGTTAATAAATTATTCAAATATAGACAAAATGGTTCGTACTTAGTTTGTAAATAAATTACAGACAATAAATGTTAAACCAATACTAATAATACTAACATTTGCCAGTATGAGATGAAGAATTCAAAATGTTATGACTTGAAAAGAAAAAAAAGGGGTAAAATAATTTTTTTAAATGTAACGGTATTTGGTATTCCTTTATTCCAAAAGAAAAAGTCAGAGGCTTATACATTTAAAGTAATGATACCCAACAAATATTAAATCAATGCTGTGTTAATTATAACATTGGTTACATCTTGAGTCCCTGGAGTTGCCTGGTGCTCAAATACCTGTGGAAGGAAACAATCATTGTGTGTTACAATAGTTGTAGCATCAATACTTTTGGAAGGCAACAGATTCTTCTTCTTGTTAACAGGCACTACAACTGGCGCAACAAAAGATTTTGGCTTCTATTCCATTTAGTTTCAATTCCTTTCTAAAAAAACAGAAAGCTTTTTATATAATCTTGACACATATACAGACCTGTTTACTCTTACCATTTTGGCGTACAATGAATGATTTTGAGATGTATACATTATATATCCGGTATACTGTATGTTTATTTTTTACTATTAAGATAATGTATTGAATGATTTTGTGATGATGTTGTGCGATTTTAAGAGTTTGAGGGTAAACAGGTCTGCATTTATATATATTGCAATTTTGTAAGAAACATAGTTGGAAGGCCTCATCAAGAGCAGAAACAGACGCTTTCATGCCCTCTGTATTGTTTGGTATGCTACTATACAGATAGATAGCATAGCCATTTCTTTTCACAAATGCGGCTGCAACCTGGAAAAGGCTTGCCAGATACAGGTTATAATCCTAATTGTCACTGACATTTCTAGAAATTACAAAGTCAAACTGAAAAGAAAAAAACAAAATAAAATTAACAAAATGTGCAGACCATTTTTATTTATTAACTACTCTTTTATTATAACTATAACTGTCTATATAAATATAGTATAGTATAATTATAATGAAAATATTTATATTTCAATTTTATAATAATTTATTATTTATATTATATTTCAATTAGCCTATACTTATACTATATTTATAATAATTTATATGATTGTTTATTTTATTTTGTTAATTTATTTACAAATTCAATAACATTAACAATCTTAACAATAAATGAATAATAATATTGAATGTAGAATAAATGACAAACCTACAAAAAAACGTATTTTATTATAAACTAATTAATACTAGTAATATTACTAGTATAATTACTATTACTTAGTAGTATTACTAAGACTAAGTATTTATTAGTATTAGTAGCATTAGTATTAGTATTACCTTAGGCCTTAGTCTTAGTGAATTAACTGAATTGAAGTCTGAAGGACTAATTTTATTTAATTAATTTTAATTCACAAATGACAGTAAATTAAATGTTTATGAAATTTTAGATTTACACTTGAATAGATACTTCACATTCTGCTTTGATTTGATACAATTAACTGTTTAAAGTATTGAATAATAATAACAAATACCGGTATTTCCGAAACATTCATTATTTTAATGTCCGCCACTATCGATAACTGCGCCGCCATCCCGAGGCGGGAAAATGGGCGAAAAGAGAATTAGGAGTTTTGGTCACCAATTTTCGGGAGTTTTTTGCGGTTACTTGAGCGCAGTCTCGTTAATTATAATAAGCTATAAAAATCAATTAATACTTTAGAATATTGTCCATTATGTTCTTTTAGTCGTCGCGTTTCTACAAAAAAAGTATTTAAGCTTTTATTCACTTACCGGTGGTTTTTTTACAACAGCGTAGTGTAGCAGTATCAAACCGTAATGTAACTTATAGTGTCGTGTGCAGAAACCAATCAACACAACAATGGTGACGTAAAACACAGCTTTTTTATGCAAATTTTGATGCTCGAGGCTATTTACCGATGTTGACGAAAGCATTCTTCAAAAAGTAGGTCAAAGGCTTATGCCTCATTTTGAGACATGCGCAGAACCATGCGCGGGCATGTATTGTTATCCCTACTTTATTTAGGTACTTTGGTAAACCAAGGGAGACTACTTAAGAATTGGGCGTCGGCGCAGAAGAATCCAAGTTTTTAATTTTTTGAAAGGGTGTGAGCTTTTCCATTAATAAAAGGACTATTTTGTCATAAAATTGTGGTAACCTTCCACATGTTTACAATAGGACACATCTTGACCTACATTCCAACGTACTGTTTTGCAATGTTGATCGACCTTAGTTTTAGAAATTTATAGGTGTATATAAGGCATCAATTTTTTAAAAATGAAATTCAAAGAAAAGGTCTTTCATATTAAATCGTGAAAAGCATTGTAAATTGATGTATAAATATGCGTGTACCAATTCTCATTGTTGTAGGTCGTGTCCGATGTTGGTTACGGTTGTCCCCTTAACCCTCATTACCATAAGGTCGATCAGCCTAATTTCGACATGGTGTGGGCCATGCCCCCTTTTTGATGGCGGAAGATGCCAATACTTAGGAAATATTTAATTATTACCACTATTTACATCAAAATATTTGATAACTTATGTTTTAGAATGAACTTAAATGTTATTGAAAGAATAAAATTTTAATTTGAGGTTAAAAAAACCCGATAGAGTCCATATTATAAATGATCATAATTTGCAGTGTGCAAAATGTCATGGCCATGTTTGTACCATGTTTTTTAAACCTCAAATTTAAATATTCTTGTTTACAAGTTGTCAAATTTTTTTATGTAAATAGTGGTAATAATTGAATATTTCCTAAGTATCCGCATCTTCCTCCATTAAAAAGGAGGGGGGGGGGGGGCGTGGTCGAAATTGGGCCATGGGTGCCACTTTTCCAGATTATCCTGGATTTCCGGATTTGTGAGGCTAAATATTTTTTAGATCCGGATTTGCAAGTTTTTATTTTCTCTCGCTCCAGATTCACCAGTTCCGTTAATTTAAATACAGATTCTGGGTTTTGAAAAAAAATCAACATGTAAGAACGTGCAAAAGCCTATTCAGCGAGACGCAAGGTCACTATAAATAGAACAGGTACTGCGACCTCTCGCTTTTGTTTGCAAACCTCTTGCTTTTGTTTGCAAGCACCTTGCTGTGTCAAGTTACTTGCGTTGACAAGCTATTGTCATTTCATTTAAAATTAATACAGTGAAATAGGCATGTTTCTGTTGTATATATTTTTTTTAAAAGCTTCCTCAAAATGTGTTTTGTGGATGTGAAAGAAAATACAGTCAAACCCACTTATCTTGACCTCGGTTAACTCGCCAACCCTATTAAGTCGACGTTTTTGAAGTGGAACCGCCAAATTCTCTCTTTGTCTTAGCATCTTCTCATCGGTTATGTCGATTCTTTTATGTTGCCGAACCCTAATATCTCAAGCACAAAAGAGGGCCAAATTTGCCACTTAACGTTGGTTATCTCAATCCCCATGACCAATCGCCAGCTTTTGAAAATGTATAATATTTTAATTTGAGGTTAAAAAACCCGGTAGAGTCCATATTATAATGGGTCATCATTTGCCATGTGCAAAGTGTCATGGCCATGCGCATGGGCAGCCATTCACAGTCACTTGCATAATGGCTATACCGTACTACAATCTCATTCATAAAAGGTTGACGTGTGCAAAAACTATTAAAACTAGGTCAGGGAAAGCTTTAATTAATTAGTCATGCGCCAAAGTTGAAAGTTCAAAATAAGTAGTTCCCGAAAAGTTTTTTAGTAATAAGGTGATGTGTTGCCTTATATAGATTATATAGCATATACCGGATAATGGTAGCCGCAGATTTGGTAAACAGAAAAGCCTTATATTAATACATTATATTAAATTTACTGGTATTCTTAGTGCATAGTTAGATAAATTATAATTTATATATAATTGTATAATATTATTTTTAATACAGCATTAGTTCTGTAAATAAAAGTTGTATAAAATTATCATTAAAGCGAGAGTTATTTAGCTTGTGAAGTGAACAGCGGAATTGGGTCACAGAATGTGGTGATGCGGTCCATGTTAAAAAAAGGACAAACGAAGTCGTACTTTAAAAATTCATAACTTTAAAACTTCAACAGCTAAAATTATGATTTTGGTGTATTAATTCTGTAAAAAACGCTGTTGTGTAAAAAAAACCTCCAAAAACACGTGCATGTACATTCTCATTTATTAACGCACATCATGTACATAAAGAAATTTCAAGCACATGTTAATATTTTGCTGCCATTTTGGTTTCGTTTATCTCGATCATCAGTTATCTCGACGCTTTTTGGCAAACCCAGAGGCCATCGACATAACCATGTTGTACTGTATAGCCAAATTGGAGAAAACTGTTAAAAACAAGTGGCGATGGCAGTGGAATGAAATTGTACACCCACCACTACCATCCTCAGCTTCAGCATTGCTTTCCTTTGCTTCAACTGTGCCACCCTTAAGTACATCAACTGTGCAGACCTCTTTACTCTTATGATTTTGGCATACAATGTAAAATTTTGAGCTGTCTTTAACTATATTACGCTGAGACCTGTCAGAACTACGAATTTAAGAGCCCAGGTGAAAATATACTAATTTCGGTAGTTTTTTAAAATAAAAAAAACAATTACTTGTAATTGAAAAGTGCAATTTTGGTTGTAAGTTTTAATTTGCATTCTACACCCAGTAGTAAATGGATGGAGAAACACGATTTGTTGGGGACCCTGAGAAGGGAATGGATTTGTGTTGATTTAGGAGATTTTGTATAAGTGTGGGGGTTCTCTTAATATTGAAGTCTATAAAATTAACACTGTCACATTTCCTTAGTGATTTGAGGGGGAGGGGGGGGGATTAGAAATTATGTACGTTAAAAAAAATTCTACAATATTCATCCTGAAAGTCCAAAGTCCAAAAATAGCATGTTTATATCTTGAATGCTGTACAAAGATCATCCAATGTTTTGTATGAATTATCCTAATGTTGCCTTGTATTTTCAAAAATGAACTTGCCAGATTTACTCAGATAATACTAAGTAGTAGAGGTATTAGAGTAATATTTAGTCCACTGTGCTGTAGGTTCAACGTGCACGTGACTTATATTTTGTTGGGCTACGCCAGTGCTTCTAAAAATTTTGTTTCCCGGCGCCCCTGCCAAATTCAGGTTTTCACCAGGCTCTCTGTGTTAAATTCTAACAAGTGCTCTTCGAAATAGGGGATACATAAAGAAATAAATTAAATAAAATGTTGGGTAAACATAATTATAACACATATGTACGTAACTAACGACTATCTATTAACTGCAAACAGTAGTTGCTCAAGTGAGTTACTGTTTGCACCCCGACCTAAAGATGTCACATCAAATTAAAAGTGGAAATAAAATTATGAAAATTTTGTAATATTTCACAACGCCCCCTGTGAGGAAGCAGCATAAAACCAGATTGAAAAATTTGCACACACCCCCGCCCCCAAGCAGACCAGTAAAAGGACTATTTTTAGCGCCTCCTGTCTTTGTGAAGTAAATGGTATTTTAAAGTTTAATTCACTATTAAGCTTCATTGCCCTGCTTGAGGTCAATGCACATGCAGGGCGACTTAACTTATATTCTGGGAAACACTGGTTGCTTAGAACAACCAGAGTTAAAAGCTATTGTCACAATTTGTTTACTGTAAAATTATATAAAGATTATTGGATTGTGGGGGGAGGGGGGGCGAAAGCTCATTCATTGTACGTATGCAAGGGAAGGGTCATCAAAAAAGTATTATGCAACAGGGGGAGTAGAGGTGGTAGGAAATTGAATCTTTTGTTATGTACTATATGGGCCCTCCTTGCGTTTGTTTCTGCGCTGTATGATGTAATAATTATGACATAATTATTTCTTACAGCTGAACTGCGGTAAGAAAACGCACTTTGAACCTTTCCACGCAGCAATATTAGATTTCAACACATTTGAAAGGATCTGAGGGGGGCCTTTGAAATCTAGATTTAGAATGCTACATCTGTACTATTTTTAGAATGCTACATCTGTACTATTTTGAACACCCCCTCTCCCCTACACCCAATTACAGCTTTTGATCTGACTTCCAGTTGGAACCACATGAAATTTAACCAGTAATTTTTTTTTTACCCGTGACAGACTGTGACAGTGTCATCTGAGTGTTCACCTAAATAGTAATTGATACCAATAGCAGTGAATAGCAGTTGCACGTCTGCAAAACAAAGTGACAGCAGACACCAATGTAAACGTCTGTCATCTACTTTTTACCTCCAATTAACTTTTTTTTGACACCAGCTTAACACGATCCCACTAGACACACAATGCAAGTACTTTTTTTGACACCAGCTTAACACGATCCCACTAGACACACGGTGCAAGTACTTATTGTGTACATTATATATACTGTATGCTTATTTATTTATTATTAAGAACCTGTATTGTATGATTTTGTGATGGTATTGCACGATTTCAGGGGTTTGAGGGTAAACAGGATACCCAAAATACTGCAGCCATTACTAAATTCTTCAAAACTATTTAATAGTTTAAATAAGTGATATATATATTGCATTTTTTGGTTAAATGTCTTCACCTGCTTTGTCCCCAGTTGATTAGTTTTGTGGATAAATATATGCATGTATTAGCTAAGAATGTCTGATTAATATTCAAAATGGCCACCAAATTTGCATCTTCACTAGTCATTAAATGTGTTCACTCAGAACAAGGAGCCCTGTGCTCACAAGGTCATTTTTAACTAAACCTTAAGAGTGGAAGATTCTGGATATTCGATGCGAGAATGCAACGGTCTAAAAATAGCTGCATTTACTGTAACAATTGATGGAGATTGGGAACAATCACATCATTTTGTGATAAACAACTCAGAACAACTTATTTTAGTAGGCTGAACCCACATTTAATTAAAAAAACAATTTTGTGTAATGAAAACTTAACCTCAATATATTCTTCTTTTGTATAGGGAAAAACTGGAAGCTTTACGGACACTCCAGAAAATGCGATCACGGCAGCATGGGGTCAGTGCCGCCAGCTTAGCGTGGGGCAAAAAAATTTCTAAAACAGAGGAAGTTTCAGATGTAAGTAGTGTGAAAAATCAACTCAACAGTTCAAAACATACGCCACTTTTGTAAATCCAGTCTAAACTTTTGACATAAACGATCAATTCCTCAACGATTATAAACAATCAATTCCTCTTTATAAACAATCAATTCCTCTTTATAAACAATCAATTCCTCTTTACTTTCCATTTCCAAATCACAATCATGTCTCCCTTTCCTTTATGGGCAATGTCAAGGACGAACTGAAAGTTCCAAATTCTATTGTGTCTCCAAGGTCATGGATGGAGTTGGAACAAATTTAGAACTTTTTAGTGCCGGTAATTACTCCATGAAGGTGACTGTGGGCCCATCACTACAAGCAATAATAAAAATCAAAGCTTATCATGGATTACGTCTGGCCCATGTGAAGTGTGCGGGGGGGGGGGCATTAAGAGCTCGTGCTCGACGACCCACCGACGCCATTTCATACGTGACATGGATTATTGCCATTTTTAAAAAAAACTAAAAATAAACTTCTGGTTTTGCGTACAATCCTGATTGGCAGCTGTCTTCCAGCTTCAGTGATTCGTTTTTTCAAACTCTTTTTTTTTGTTTATCTACCTCAAAAGCAAAAGAATTGTTTCTCAATAATATCTCTTTCTTACCAATATTCTATAATTTTTTTCAATTAGATTGACCCTTTCAAATCAATGATATCCCCCTCTTACCATAATTATTATATTCTATTAATTTGTTCTATTAGACTGACCCTTTCAAATCAATGATATCTCCCTCTTACCATAATTATTCTATTCTATTAATTTGTTCTATTAGACTGACCCTTTCAAATCAATGATATCTCCCTCTTACCATAATTATTATATTCTATTAATTTTTTTCGATTAGACTGACCCTTTCAAAATGAAAACAGGCGGCATCATTGATATGAAAGCACTGAAGAAAAAGTGAGTTTATGTTTGTAGATATTCATAAGTATATGTGATCTGTTCATGCTCTAAAACTAAATGAAAATGCCCATAACATTATTTTTTTATCTTTATACCAGTTATTCATGGTACGGTTTATACCGGTCATTTATGGTTTCTTTGTATAATATCACATAATGAAAGAATGGTTGCTAGTTGACAACCAGGAAGACACGTGCAAGTTAGAGTTGAATCTGGGCAGTGGAAAGTAACATGGAACCCCTTACAATGAGTTTCTATGGAAGCTCTCACAACACCAGCTTTAATAGTGCAGATCTTTTGATCTTTTAAAAGATCTCTGATTTAGCTTGTCGTGAGAGTGTTTGGCCTGTCTCTTCTGAACATCTTTTAGCCATGTGTGTTTTCCTCATGTTATGGCTGAACTTTTGTATACAACTTAGTTTAACTTTTGTACACAGCTTAGTTTAACTTTTGTACACAACTTAGTTTAACTTTTGTACACAGCTTAGTTTAACTTTTGTACACAGCTTAGTTTAAATTATGTACACAGCTTAGTTTAAATTATGTACACAGCTTAGTTTAAATTATGTACACAGCTTAGTTTGACTCTTTTACACAGGTTAGTTTAACTTTTGTACATAAGTTAGTTTAATATTTGTACAGAACTTAGTTTATCTTTTGTACACAGCTTAGTTAACTTGTATACACAACTTAGTTTCAAGACAAATTTTAATCTCTTAAAGTGTACAGTTTGGTAGGGCCTAAATTTATTTACTGCATAATAAATGTGCTTGAACAAGAATGAACATGGCTGCCATTCTGCCCTAGAGTCATGAGTAAAGTAAGGGTGATCAACATGAAATACAGGTACATTTATCAGCATTTTTAAAAAAAAAATGACAGCTGATAAACTAAGTTATTTGGCCATTGATCTAGTTATTTGGCCATTGATCTAGTTAGGTGGCCATTGTTCTAGTTAGGTGGCCATTGTTCTAGTTAGGTGGCCATTGTTCTAGTTAGGTGGGCATTGATCTAGTTAGGGGGGCATTGCTCTAGTTAGGGGGGCATTGCTCTAGTTAGGTGGCCATTGCTCTAGTTAGGCGGCCATTGTTCTAGTTAGGTGGCCATTGATCTAGTTAGGTGGCCATTGATCTAGTTAGGTGGCCATTGATCTAGTTAGGTGGCCATTGCTCTAGTTAGGTGGCCATTGTTCTAGTTAGGTGGCCATTGATCTAGTTAGGTGGCCATTGTTCTAGTTAGGTGGCCATTGTTCTAGTTAGGTGGCCATTGTTCTAGTTAGGTGGCCATTGATCTAGTTAGGTGGCCATTGTTCTAGTTAGGTGGCCATTGTTCTAGTTAGGTGGCCATTGTTCTAGTTAGGTGGCCATTGTTCTAGTTAGGTGGCCATTGTTCTAGTTAGATGGCCATTGTTCTAGTTAGGTGGCCATTGTTCTAGTTAGGTGGCCATTGATCTAGTTAGGTGGGCATTGTTCTAGTTAGGTGGCCATTGATCTAGTTAGGTGGCCATTGTTCTAGTTAGGTGGCCATTGTTCTAGTTAGGTGGCCATTGATCTAGTTAGGTGGCCATTGATCTAGTTAGGTGGCCATTGTTCTAGTTAGGTGGCCATTGATCTAGTTAGGTGGCCATTGTTCTAGTTAGGTGGCCATTGTTCTAGTTAGGTGGCCATTGTTCTAGTTAGGTGGCCATTGATCTAGTTAGGTGGCCATTGATATAGTTAGGTGGCCATTGGTCTAGTTAGGTGGCCATTGATCTAGTTAGGTGGCCATTGATCTAGTTAGGTGGGCATTGTTCTAGTTAGGTGGCCATTGATCTAGTTAGGTGGCCATTGATCTAGTTAGGTGGCCATTGATCTAGTTAGGTGGGCATTGATCTAGTTAGGGGAGCATTGCTCTAGTTAGGGGGGCATTGCTCTAGTTAGGTGGCCATTGCTCTAGTTAGGTGGCCATTGTTCTAGTTAGGTGGCCATTGATCTAGTTAGGTGGCCATTGATCTAGTTAGGTGGCCATTGATCTAGTTAGGTGGCCATTGCTCTAGTTAGGTGGCCATTGTTCTAGTTAGGTGGCCATTGATCTAGTTAGGTGGCCATTGTTCTAGTTAGGTGGCCATTGTTCTAGTTAGGTGGCCATTGTTCTAGTTAGGTGGCCATTGATCTAGTTAGGTGGCCATTGTTCTAGTTAGGTGGCCATTGTTCTAGTTAGGTGGCCATTGTTCTAGTTAGGTGGCCATTGTTCTAGTTAGGTGGCCATTGATCTAGTTAGGTGGCCATTGTTCTAGTTAGGTGGCCATTGATCTAGTTAGGTGGCCATTGTTCTAGTTAGGTGGCCATTGATCTAGTTAGGTGGCCATTGTTCTAGTTAGGTGGCCATTGTTCTAGTTAGGTGGCCATTGATCTAGTTAGGTGGCCATTGATCTAGTTAGGTGGGCATTGTTCTAGTTAGGTGGCCATTGTTCTAGTTAGGTGGGCATTGTTCTAGTTAGGTGGCCATTGTTCTGGTTAGGTGGCCATTGTTCTGGTTAGGTGGCCATTGATCTAGTTAGGTGGCCATTGTTCTAGTTAGGTGGCCATTGTTCTAGTTAGGTGGCCATTGTTCTAGTTAGGTGGCCATTGATCTAGTTAGGTGGCCATTGTTCTAGTTAGGTGGCCATTGATCTAGTTAGTTGGCCATTGATCTAGTTAGGT
Organism: Omphiscola glabra; assembly: GCA_964017045.1. Lineage (NCBI taxonomy): Eukaryota > Metazoa > Mollusca > Gastropoda > Lymnaeidae > Omphiscola > Omphiscola glabra. The sequence continues at coordinate 1,246,191 of OZ024808.1, forward strand.
GGCCATTGTTCTAGTTAGGTGGCCATTGATCTAGTTAGGTGGCCATTGTTCTAGTTAGGTGGCCATTGATCTAGTTAGGTGGCCATTGTTCTAGTTAGGTGGCCATTGTTCTAGTTAGGTGGCCATTGATCTAGTTAGGTGGCCATTGATCTAGTTAGGTGGGCATTGTTCTAGTTAGGTGGCCATTGTTCTAGTTAGGTGGGCATTGTTCTAGTTAGGTGGCCATTGATCTAGTTAGGTGGGCATTGTTCTAGTTAGGTGGGCATTGTTCTAGTTAGGTGGGCATTGTTCTAGTTAGGTGGCCATTGTTCTAGTTAGGTGGCCATTGTTCTAGTTAGGTGGCCATTGTTCTAGTTAGGTGGCCATTGTTCTAGTTAGGTGGCCATTGATCTAGTTAGGTGGCCATTGTTCTGGTTATCCTGGGTTTGATCGGCTAATATTTCCCTTTTTTTTTTTTTTTCAAATCTTTTTCTTAAAATAAAAGTCTGTTATTAAGATTTTCTTAATCAATAACAATTTATGTATAAAGAAATATTGTTAAAGGTTCTACCCCCCCCCCCCATAAAATCTGTTGAATCAAAGACTACGCAACTGTTTGCTGTGTCACCCACCAAGATATTTCTATAGAAAAATGATAATATCTCATAAAGTAAAGTGGATATAAGTTTTATTTTCTTCTTTTTCAGACCACTGAAAGGTGAAGCTGTAGAAGCCATCGGCACAGCGTTTGCTGCAGAAACTAACAGGAGAGATGAGGATGCCGAGATGTTAGTATTGCTCATTTTATGATCATCTTGTTTAAATACATTTTGTTTGTGGTGATATTCAGTTGTGGTATTCAGTTTTTTTTCCAACGGCTGTTTCTGTTTTGGTTGATATGATGCGTTTTGCACAGTTACGTAATTTTAAGTTGGGATGTTATGGTCTGGTGGACCGGGTGTGCTGCGGCGCGCGCGCCCCCCCTTCCCCCCCCCCATGATTGACTGGTTTGCATCACAACAAGAAATGATCATTCTTTGTTTACATCAGAACTTTGTAATGATAAAAACAAATGTGTAGTCACCAAATCACAATTTACTAGTATCTATAAATGAACCCATCGAACTCATGGCTGGTCTGCTGATAATAATCATGGCAACCCAATGACATCATGGCAGCCCAATGACATCATGGCAGCCCAATGACATCATGGCAACCCAATGACATCATGGCAGCCCAATGACATCATGGCAGCCCAATGACATCATGGCAGCCCAATGACATCATGGCAGCCCAATGACATCATGGCAACCCAATGACATCATGGCAGCCCAATGACATCATGGCAACCCAATGACATGGCAGCCCAATGACATGGCAGCCCAATGACATCATGGCAGCCCAATGACATCATGGCAACCCAATGACATCATGGTAACCCAATGACATCATGGCAGCCCAATGACATCATGGCAGCCCAATGACATCATGGCAACCCAATGACATCATGGCAGCCCAATGACATCATGGCAACCCAATGACATGGCAGCCCAATGACATGGCAGCCCAATGACATCATGGCAGCCCAATGACATCATGGCAACCCAATGACATCATGGTAACCCAATGACATCATGGCAGCCCAATGACATCATGGCAGCCCAATGACATCATGGCAACCCAATGACATCATGGCAGCCCAATGACATCATGGCAGCCCAATGACATCATGGCAGCCCAATGACATCATGGCAGCCCAATGACATCATGGCAGCCCAATGACATCATGGCAACCCAATGACATCATGGCAGCCCAATGACATCATGGCAACCCAATGACATGGCAGCCCAATGACATGGCAGCCCAATGACATCATGGCAGCCCAATGACATCATGGCAACCCAATGACATCATGGTAACCCAATGACATCATGGCAGCCCAATGACATCATGGCAGCCCAATGACATCATGGCAACCCAATGACATCATGGCAGCCCAATGACATCATGGCAACCCAATGACATGGCAGCCCAATGACATGGCAGCCCAATGACATCATGGCAGCCCAATGACATCATGGCAACCCAATGACATCATGGTAACCCAATGACATCATGGCAGCCCAATGACATCATGGCAGCCCAATGACATCATGGCAACCCAATGACATCATGGCAGCCCAATGACATCATGGCAACCAAATGACATCATGTCAAACCAATGACATCATGGCAGCCCAATGACATCATGGCAACCCAATGACATCATGGCAGCCCAATGACATCATGGCAACCCAATGACATCATGGCAACCCAATGACATCATGGCAACCCAATGACATAACGGTTTTGGCACAAATTGAAGTTCATTGCAGAATCATATTTTTAATTGCAAGCTAAAAATTTCATCTAGCAAAAGTTCATGTACACTCCACAAAGTGTTTCTGAAGAAAATTAAAATACTAAATAGGTCAAATAAACTACATATATATTATCAGGTCATATAAGAGCTGGCCAGTAGTACCAGCATATTAGCATCAGCGGTACTATACAAATATAGGTCAAACACACCACAGATATACCCTCAAGTCATATTATTAACTGTATTATCAGCTGTACCAGGTACTATTAATGTCAGCTGGACCAGGAACTATTAACATCAGCTGTACCAGGTACTATACAAATATAGAAATAAGTTTTATTTTCTTTGATTAGTTAACCTGTTTACCATTTTTGTACATTTCTCAATAGGTTAAAATACGTGGAAGAAGAACTTGCTCGAAGGAAAGGGCACCATAAAGAAGAAGAGAGCCAAGGCAACAAGTGAGTTGCATTAAATATTCCGTGATTTTACTCTGTTCTGTAGCATATTTAATGCAATTCATGTTTAAATGGCTTAATAAATACTTCTGATTTTTTTTTTTTGGTTTTCTTTTGTGACTTAATACTTCATAAATGTTTAACTTTCTCAGGCAAAAATCACAAGCAGATTCTCTCTACGACCTGCCCGAACATTTAAAGAAATACTCATCTGAGAAAAGATCAGAAGACATGTTGTCCAATCAGATGTTGTCTGGAATTCCTGAGATTGACCTTGGCATTGAGTGAGTTCTTAAAACTAATGGATGTTTAACAAAATGGTCCCTAATCTCTGGTAGTCTGGTCCCTAATCTCTGGTAGTCTGGTCCCTAATCTCTGGTAGTCTTTTTTCCTAATCTCTGTAAGTCTGGTCCCTAATCTCTGGTAGTCTGGTCCCTAATCTCTGGTAGTCTGGTCCCTAATCTCTGGTAGTCTTTTTTCCTAATCTCTGTAAGTCTGGTCCCTAATCTCTGGTAGTCTAGGATAACTATAAAAATGTTCATATGTTATTATTAAACTCCAGCTGCCCAACTGATTGCTGGAATAAGTTTTAAAATTGCTAGGATAATTGTTCGGAAAGAATGATTGGTTTTTACTTTCTCAACCTTTAATTTTTTTATTTTCTCAGTGCAAAGATAAAAAATATTGAATTAACGGAGGAGGCCAAGCAGAAGTTATTGGAGGAGAGAAAACGTCAACGAGATAACATGCCCTCAGACTTTGTGCCGACCAATGTGGCCGTTAATTTTGTCCAGCACAACAGATGTAAGTAAAAGAAGAAGATAAATAAATCACAGTATTTTCAGTCTTAAAGTACGTTATTGCAAGATAGCTGTTTATCTGCGTGGGTAAATTATCATAGAGTGTATCATGGGAAAATTATCCTAGAGTGTATCATATTATCCTAGAGTGTATCATGTTATCCTAGAGTGTATCATATTATCCTAGTGTGTATCATATTATCCTAGAGTGTATCATATTATCCTAGAGTGTATCATATTATCCTAGAGTGTATCATATTATCCTAGAGTGTATCATATTATCCTAGAGTGTATCATATTATCATAGAGTGTATCATATTATCCTAGAGTGTATCATGTTATCCTAGAGTGTATCATGTTATCCTAGAGTGTATCATATTATCCTAGAGTGTATCATATTATCCTAGAGTGTATCATATTATCCTAGAGTGTATCATATTATCCTAGAGTGTATCATATTATCCTAGAGTGTATCATATTATCCTAGAGTGTATCATATTATCCTAGAGTGTATCATATTATCCTTGAGTGTATCATATTATCTTAGAGTGTATCATATTATCCTAGAGTGTATCATATTATCCTAGAGTGTATCATATTATCCTAGAGTGTATCATATTATCTTAGAGTGTATCATATTATCCTAGAGTGTATCATGTTATCCTAGAGTGTATCATGTTATCCTAGAGTGTATCATGTTATCCTAGAGTGTATCATATTATCCTAGAGTGTATCATATTATCCTAGAGCGTATCATATTATCCTAGAGTGTATCATATTATCCTAGAGTGTATCATATTACCCTAGAGTGTATCATATTATCCTAGAGTGTATCATATTATCCTAGAGTGTATCATATTATCCTAGAGTGTATCATATTATCCTAGAGTGTATCATATTATCCTAGAGTGTATCATATTATCCTAGAGTGTATCATATTATCCTAGAGTGTATCATATTATCCTAGAGTGTATCATATTATCTTAGAGTGTATCATATTATCCTAGAGTGTATCATATTATCCTAGAGTGTATCATATTATCCTAGAGTGTATCATATTATCCTAGAGTGTATCATATTACCCTAGAGTGTATCATATTATCCTAGAGTGTATCATATTATCCTAGAGTGTATCATATTATCCTAGAGTGTATCATATTATCCTAGAGTGTATCATATTATCCTAGAGTGTATCATATTATCCTAGAGTGTATCATATTATCCTAGAGTGTATCATATTATCCTAGAGTGTATTATATTATCCTAGAGTGTATCATATTATCCTAGAGTGTATCATATTATCCTAGAGTGTATCATATTATCCTAGAGTGTATCATATTACCCTAGAGTGTATCATATTACCCTAGAGTGTATCATATTACCCTAGAGTGTATCATATTATCCTAGAGTGTATCATATTATCCTAGAGTGTATCATATTATCCTAGAGTGTATCATGTCATTATTGAAAATTACTTGTTTTTATTTGTTTGTTTTCTTTTTTAGTTGTAGAAATTTTCTTTCATCTCTCTCGTGTATTTTTAGTTCTTCTCTCTCGTGTATTTTTAGTTCATCTCTCTCGTGTATTTTTAGTTCTTCTCTCTCGTGTATTTTTAGTTCATCTCTCTCGTGTATTTTTAGTTCATCTCTCTCGTGTATTTTTAGTTCGTCTCTCTCGTGTATTTTTAGTTCATCTCTCTCGTGTATTTTTAGTTCATCTCTCTCGTGTATTTTTAGTTCATCTCTCTCGTGTATTTTTAGTTCGTCTCTCTCGTGTATTTTTAGTTTGTCTCTCTCGTGTATTTTTAGTTCATCTCTCTCGTGTATTTTTAGTTCATCTCTCTTGTGTATTTTTAGTTCATCTCTCTCGTGTATTTTTAGTTCGTCTCTCTCGTGTATTTTTAGTTCATCTCTCTCGTGTATTTTTAGTTCATCTCTCTCGTGTATTTTTAGTTCATCTCTCTCGTGTATTTTTAGTTCGTCTCTCTCGTGTATTTTTAGTTCATCTCTCTCGTGTATTTTTAGTTCATCTCTCTCGTGTATTTTTAGTTCGTCTCTCTCGTGTATTTTTAGTTCATCTCTCTCGTGTATTTTTAGTTCGTCTCTCTCGTGTATTTTTAGTTCATCTCTCTCGTGTATTTTTAGTTAGTATGTGTGTTAAAGTGCAAATCACTGTTTGCAATTAGAGGTCAGCCCATCAAATATGGGGCATGATTAAAAATTGTCTTGTATAATTTCCATCTTGTATTGTTGACAATCTCCATGTCCTTTATTGAATCATCGTTTCAGTCAACATTGATGACAACAAGCCAAAGTTTGTGAAAAGGGTGGAAGAACCCAAACCAGAACCGGTTCGGGTGGGAGATGTTGACAGGGAAGCAACGCCTTCAGGTTGGCTCATGTCAATTTAGTTTTTTAAAAAAAATTTCTTGAATCTGTCAAATATTTTGTCCAACAGATATCCCCAAGGTAGAATCTGTTGTTTGAATCCACTGGGATAAATAGAAAGCACAAAAAAACCAACCTGGTCAATTAAGTGAAGGGCTTATGGCTCAAATAGAAATGAAATTAAATTTATGAAAACGGCTGTCATTTTTTAAAAAATTGGTTATAGTACTACTAATAACCGGGTACTGGTGTATTTATAAAGCGGTATTGTACTATAAAATCTCAATCTCATTCAATTCAATGTTCACAAGATATGTTTGGGATTTCTTACAATTTAGTGAAAAGAGAAAGAAAACTATTTTTTAAAAATTAATATTTTTGGTTTTATGGTAAGCAAACGAGAAATGGTCGTGCTGTTTTCATTCATGAAATAAACAATGTGTTCTCATTTGACCTATTGGAAGGATCTAGGGCTGAATTCATTGTCCGGCTGAACCGTATCTTCGTATAATTTTAAAAAAGAATTAAACATTCTTTATTTAAAACATTATTACGTTGCAGAGACATTTAGTTCGTAATTTAAAAATAATCATTGTTTGCAATTAGTGATACCCTCCAATGAATTTCAATTTAAACAAATTGTCCACTATTGTTTGTAAACATCCTCTAATTAATCAATACATTTTTATATTGATTTTAATCCTACTGCACAAAAGTGCTTTTATCTAAATATTTTTGATCCCTATCTAATTTTTGCCAAAATTTCTATTTTTCTTATTGCCTCAATGTCTTCACAGAGCCAAGTACTGGTGTATTGGGGAAAAAGAAAAAATCCACAGAAGAAAAGGCAACAGATGATTTTCACTTTGAAAAATTCAAGAAGCAAATGAGAAGATTCTAAGTGTAATCCTGTCACTAGTGATGAAGCTCTTAATTCAGTTGTCACATACTATGTCACTAGTGATGAAGCCACTTATTTCAGTTGCCACATACTATGTCACTAGTGATGAAGCTCTTAATTCAGTTGGCACATACTATGTCATTATCTTGTTTATGAGGATGACGCCAACTTTATTAAAATGATGTCATTTGTCATTTGATAAATCATACGACCCCCATAAAGGGAGGCAAACTATGACATAGTCGCACAATGCTTCTACGGATGGAACACAATAAATTGATTACTATAGTATCTGCCTATATCAAGGAACTGTGGGTTAACTGATTGTGTAAGCGGGAAAGCTATTTTTACAACTGAGTTGCTTTATTAAATCAAGAATTCATCTTAATGGGACAATGTATGTTTACAACCTTGACCCGGAAGAAAATACGTCAAAAATGCCTTGCTATTAAATTTGTCTGACGGCTGAGCACTCTGGCAGGTTCTCAATTTTCATTTGCATTTTTTAAGTTTTCATTATGCCAGTTGGGTCTTTTATCGCTTAGAAATAATGGGAGATAACAGCTGATTCCTGATGAATCAATTTGAAAGAGTTTTTAATGGCTGTCTTTTTGAAAAACAAAGTCATAATTATTGGTGGGCTTGACTCATTGGTGGGCTTGGCTCATTGGTGGGCTTGGCTCATTGGTGGGCTTGGCTCATTGGTGGGCTTGGCTCATTGGTGGGCTTGGCTCATTGGTGGGCTTGACTCATTGGTGGGCTTGGCTCATTGGTGGGCTTGACTGATTGGTGGGCTTGACTCATTGGTGGGCTTGGCTCGGTGGGCTTGGCTCATTGGTGGGCTTGACTGATTGGTGGGCTTGACTCATTGGTGGGCTTGGCTCATTGGGCTTGACTCTTTGGTGGGCTTGGCTCATTGGTGGGCTTGACTCTTTGGTGGGCTTGGCTCATTGGTGGGCTTGACTCTTTGGTGGGCTTGGCTCATTGGTGGGCTTGGCTCATTGGTGGGCTTGACTCTTTGGTGGGCTTGGCTCATTGGTGGGCTTGACTCATTGGTGGGCTTGGCTCATTGGTGGGCTTGGCTCATTGGTGGGCTTGGCTCATTGGTGGGCTTGGCTCATTGGTGGGCTTGGCTCTTTGGTGGGCTTGGCTCATTGGTGGGCTTGGCTCATTGGTGGGCTTGGCTCATTGGTGGGCTTGGCTCTTTGGTGGGCTTGGCTCTTTGGTGGGCTTGGCTCATTGGTGGGCTTGGCTCATTGGTGGGCATGGCTCTTTGGTGGGCTTGGCTCATTGGTGGGCTTGGCTCATTGGTGGGCTTGGCTCATTGGTCGGCTTGACTCATTGGTGGGCTTTCCTCTTTGGTGGGCTTATTTTGATGTGCAGCTGGCCATTTTTTTTTTGTTTGCTTACAACCTGGCAAGTTATTTCATTTGACTAAAACTATTTCTGTTTATAAAATTTTATCATTTTACGCTAGAACGAGTTTTCTTGAATTACACAAGAAATGAACAATAACTGATGAATTTTTATAACTATTGATAACCTCAAATTTGTCAAGGTTTTGTCATTCAAGGGAAAAGTTGAGGCAGCAAATGATTGCATCATTCATTATTTCATTCATTGTTTCAATCTGATACATTTTAGCAACTATGTTTACTGATAGATTCACTCATTATATAAAGGTGGGACTGCGACAAAGCTTTTAAGTAGAGTGACAAGACAGAGACAGTGGACAACATTTGACACTGAATGCATTGCCCAAGGCAACATTTGACACTGAATGCATTGCCCAAGGCAACATTTGACACTAAATATATTGCACCATTTGACACTGAATCCATTGCCCCAGGCAATATTTGACATTGAATGCATTGCCCAATTTGACACTGAATCCATTTCCCAATTTAGCACTGAATGCATGCCCCATTTGACCCTAAATGCATTGCCCCAGACAACATTTAACACTGATTGCATTGAACCATTTTTAAGTGAATGCATTGCCCCACAGTCCTAGTCATCAGGGGGATTTTCTCTTATAGTGCTCACATTTTGCAGCTGTAAATATTCCTTAAGTTAAAATATTCTCTGGATGTATCGGTGACACACTCAGTGGATATATTGGTGATACACTCAGTGGATATATTGGTGATACACGCAGTGGATATATTGGTGATACATTCAGGGCAGTGCCAGCCTTACTATATTTAAAACTTGGAAGACTCTCCTTCTTAAAGATAGAATGTGGCCAGCATTTATGACAAACCTTGACAATGTTTACAGTAGCATGCCTTGGTCATTGATGGGAATGAGCTCAAATGACATTACAAATAGCATTCATTTGACATATATATCACTTGAATAGCTCATAGGTAAATCAGAGTCTGGACATGGGATTTAACATGGGATTTAACATGAGATTTAACATGGGATTTAACATGAGACATGGGATTTAACATGAGATTTAACATGGGATTTAACATGGGATTTAACATGAGATTTAACATGGGATTTAACTGCAATTGAAAAACTCGACATTTTTCCACAAATGAAATAAATTAACATGAACTGAAATAATCTCATTTGACCAAGTTAATCAATGTAAAATAAAATGACACATCTAAACTGAATTTGTCAGTGGTTTTTTTCTTGTGTTCTGTTGTTATGCCTGTTAAGGTGGTTGTGAAGCAACTCAAGTGATAACTTTTTATAAATGAAGAAATTATTTACAGATTGCACATAGTGGCGTCACATAGGGGCATAGCCAGGGTTTTGTGTCGCCAAGGGCGGATTAGCATTTTTGCCGCCCCCTTCCACAGAGCAGCCCAAATGCATCGTTTTAATGAATTTTCACCCGACCTGCTACGCTGAACAGGACCGACCTACTATGCTGGACAATGCCAGACCTGCTAGGCTGGACAGGGGGACCTGCTATGCTGGACAGGGGGACCTGCTATGCTGGACAGGGGGACCTGCTATGCTGGACAGGGCAGACCTGCTATGCTGGACAATGCCAGACCTGCTAGGCTGGTCAGGGGGACCTGCTATGCTGGACAGGCCGGACCTGCTATGCTGGACAGGCCGGACCTGCTAGGCTGGTCAGGGGGACCTGCTATGCTGGACAGGCCGGACCTGCTATGCTGGACAGGCCGGACCTGCTATGCTGGTCAGGGGGACCTGCTATGCTGGACAGGGCAGACCTGCTATGCTGGACAATGCCAGACCTGCTAGGCTGGTCAGGGGGACCTGCTATGCTGGACAGGCCGGACCTGCTATGCTGGACAGGCCGGACCTGCTTCGCTGGACAAGGTGATTTAAGTGCACATGGGCTAAACATAAAATTGTCAAAAATGTAAGTCATTCTCCTCATGACGGACGTTAACGTAAGTCATTCTCCTCATGACGGACGTTAACGTAAGTCATTCTCCTCGTGACGGACGTTAACGTAACGAGTTCTTCGTATTCAATGATTAGTAACTTTCTCATAAAAAATGCGAATTTCTTATATTCTAATTTCACAGGGGAAGTCACTTTAATTTGATAGAACTGTGTTAACCGTATGGCTCTTCATTAATTTTTAATATGCCTAGTTGTTGATCTTGTGATCTAAGTGGGTGTTTTTTTTTGCTATTTTTAACTTAATACAGCCATTTTGGAAGCTGATGATGGAGTCCCTCGAGACAAGCTGATGATGGAGTCCCTCGAGACAAGCTGATGATGGAGTCCCTCGAGACAAGCTGATGATGGAGTCCCTGAGACAAGCTGATTAATAATGTAAGCATTAAAACAGTCATCTCTTTAAGCTTTACATTCTACCGGTGTTGTGTTGCGTTTTGTTTGGACTTGGTGATTCAGATTGTTGTCAACTTCTATGTCCTCAGGATTGGATCATTCAACAAGTTCTTCCACTAATTCAACCATTAGTAACAACTCAAGTCCTTTTCATAACTATATATAACTTTAATTATCAGGAAACACAAGGCACACAGCTCTCTTTCCTAAGGTTCTACAACATCGCTTTGTCCAACCGCCATCTACATTCCACTCTCTACACTACACTAAACTAATGCGTCACTTCCCCTACCCAAATACGTCACAACATTCACGCACAATATACAACGCTACACGTATACTCTCTAACTCAACATGATTTACTTACAAACATAACTACACTGATTTCATACCCTTGACATATCCCCCCTCTTCCGCTTAGATTCTACTCCACGAGTAGAATCTTCCAAACAAAATTTAAAGTCAGTGTATGAAATTATTAGTTAATGTAAAACTATATAACCTTGGCAAAACATCATACAGTAAATTTACATAATCACCATCGATATTATCAACAAGTCCAATCGATTATAGTAATAGTCAAAACATGACACATTCAAAAATTAACTAATGAAACAGGGAAAACAATATCCTGACTGCTGAAGAGAAAGAAAAAAAAAATGTCATCATCCGTAGAGTCATTTAGACAGCCGTCAACTGTCCAGTTGATTTTAAGAGGGCGGGATATCTCTCTTGTCAGTCGCTTTCCACAAGACGTGTACATCTTTCCCCCATCTAAACATTTCCTGCTCAAATAACAATACTTTTCCAAGGCTTAACACCAAAATAACTCCAAAAAGTACTTTGTCATATGCATAACATAATAGTACATTACAAAACAAATCATGACACTTCATAAACAGACCAAAACTGCTCTCACCTAACCCCACGTTAGTGAAAACGCTCATCTCCACCACGGAGACTCCATAAAAGCCAACCCCTCTGTTCTCACCAAGACCGCCCGAGTCCAAACCAGACCAAACACAAACACGGTTCTCAAGCCTTGAGCAACCATTGACCTCCACACCACTACTAAATTCAGCGCGTGGACTACGACCCTCGTAGGTCCACGTGAAGTCGTCCCCAATGACTTCCACTTTGTTGACATTATGTCCCCTTCGTAAGACGGCCCCTGGCAAGTTCACGGCCTCTACATCGTGACAACCGTGGCTTGTCCAGGTTCTAACACCTTCAAAATCAAAACACACATTTTCCTCATCCACTAAACTCAAATTTTCCTCTTCCACAAAATTCTCATGAAGAAAACCCAAATCTTCATCCCTCACAAAACCCAAATCAAAGTCTGCCTCTTGTACATAATTAAAATCTCTCTCCAGTAAAAAATTCTCATATCCCAGTTGTACATCAACAAAACCTAAAGTTTGTAAATCATCTTGTGCGCCACCAAAGATGGTAGCGTGTACACCATTAAAAATAATATTTTCATTACTAAACTTTACATCATAAGCATCATCTTGTTCATCAAAAATGATATCTGGTACATTATCAAGATTCACTTGTACATGGTAAAATTGTGTATCACCTGCTTCCACCAATCTAGTTTCTTTATCTAACTTTATTCTCAATGTCTCAAGGTCAAATTGTATCTGTTTATCCGCTTCTATTTTAAACTTATCCAGTTCGAGTTGTCTCTGCTTATCTGACTCTATTTTTAACTTATCCAGTTCAAATTGTCTTTGTTTATCTGCCTCGATTTTTAACTTATCCAGTTCAAATTGTCTCTGTTTATCGGCCTCAACTATTTTTAACTTATCCAGTTCGAATTGTCTCTGTTTATCGGCCTCAACTATTTTTAACTTATCCAGGTCGAATTGTCTCTGCTTATCTTCCTCTTCTATTTTTAACTTATCCAGTTCAAACTGTCTTTGTTTATCTGCCTCGATTTTTAACTTATCCAGTTCAATTTGTATCTGTTTATCTGCCTCTATTTTTAACTTATCCAGTTCAAATTGTCTTTGTTTATCTGCCTCTTCTATTTTTAACTTATCCAGTTCAAACTGTCTTTGTTTATCTGCCTCGATTTTTAACTTATCCAGTTCAAATTGTCTCTTTTTATCTTCCTCTATTTTTAACTTTACAAGTTCAATTTGTTTCTGTTTATCTACCTCTATTTTTAACTTATCAAGTTCATTTTGTTTCTGTTTATCTGCCTCTTCTATTTTTAATTAATCAAGTTCAGATTCATTAATATCAAACTCATTAAATTGTTCATAGGGATCCTCACAGTAAAAGCTGGTAATGCCATCTATATAATTCTGTTTGGCTGTACGCTCTACATATCTCTGTTTGCCAATTAAGTTATTTTCAGTTTTATCGTGACAAACCCGATCAACATTTTTATAGGGATTCTCACCGTAAATACTGGCAATGCCATGTATTTCCTGTTCCTGACTATCATCATCGTCACGGTCCTTAAAGTAATTTGCCTGTCTCTTTAAAATACTTGTTCGTCGTTCTGCTTCTAACTTCGCAAGTATAATTTCTTCATCTAGTTTTTGAGTTTCGTATTGCTTCTGTCTATCTCTAGGTTCGTACTGTCTCTGTCTGGCTGTACGTTCTACATAGCTCTGTTTGGATGTACGTTCTACATATTTCTGTTTGACTGTTCTTCCAATGTATCTCTGTTTATCTATATGTTCTTGCGCTATCTGCGTTTCTATACGTTCTTGCTCTCTCTGTTTTTCCCACATTCCCTTTATAAATTGCACAAGTTCGTCTCCTTGATAATGGAGTGCTAAACCCCGACGTCTAATTTCTTGTAACGTCCATTTCTCACCAACATATCTCGCCATAGCAATACAGATTAGGGATGATCATACAGTGAACAATAATAAAGGTTTAAGGACCAATGGCAGTCTATTTAAACTAGTTCTGGCAAAAAGTTAAAATCTACTAGGGTAAAAAATTTAAATATTCATACGAAATTTTACACAAAAAATGTTATAAAGAAATAAAAATACAACTTGCCTGGTTAGTGGAATGTCCTACAGGAATTAAAATATTTAAAAACAACACACTTGGACTTAATTAAGTGTCAATTGTTCTTAGGTTAAGTGTCAATGGTTCTCTCACGAACTTCAATGTTAATGGATGGCAATTCACTGGAGACACAGTCATGGGGTGTGGGTGACCAGGACAGATCACGGGACATCGGCAGCTCACACTGGACACGATGTAGGCACTCACAGACACTAGACAGTTCATATGCAGCTTAATACTGCACAGCAACGACGGTCAATAACCACTGCGGTCTACAGCAACAGCGGGGTGTGTCAGCGGTGGTAACAGCAAAGGGCGGTGTAAAGCTCAGAAGAATACACCGATCAGCGGCTCATAGCATCCGACAGGTGCTTTGGTTGGGACAGGAGACACAGCTTCTGACGAGCACTCCACACAGCTTCGGACGGATGGGTCAGAATACTTCACACCTCGGACGAGTTCGGACGAGGATTTTACTTAACAGACTCAGATGAGGTCGGAAAGGCGACACAAAGCCTGTTCGGACGACGACACACAGCCTGTTCGGGTGACGACACACAGCTTGTTCGGGCGACGACACACAGCTTGTTCGGGCGATGACACACAGCTTGTTCAGACGGTGACACACAGCTTGCTCGGGCGACGACACACAACTTGTTCGGGCGACGACACACAGCTTGTTCGGGCGACGACACACAGCTTGTTCGGGCGACGACACACAGCTTGCTCGGGCGACGACACACAGCTTGTTCAGATGGCGACACACAGCTTGTTCAGACGGCGACACACAGCTTGTACGGTCGACGACACTGGTAACTTCAGGGCGAGGCGTAGTTATTTCACTGGAGCCGTACACGACCTTCGTAACTTCATACAGGGCAGGACATTGTTATTTCACTGTAACTGGACACGACCTTTATAACTTCATACAGGGCAGGACGTAGTTAACTTGAATAACGGCCAGGCGCAGTTAACATAACTAGCCTGATACAGGACGTAGGTAGTTAATGGAGTCACTGGTGTATGCAACTCATACACACTTGATACACGGTGGCATCAGAGCTCCGACCTTGAAACACGGGACAGCGACGATACTTGTAACTTCACAAAAGTATAAGAAAGTTATTGGACTTTACCTCAAGTAAGAAAATGATGTTTTCCAATCTCGGACGAGTAGCCCCCAATGTCAACTTCTATGTCCTCAGGATTGGATCATTCAACAAGTTCTTCCACTAATTCAACCATTAGTAACAACTCAAGTCCTTTTCATAACTATATATAACTTTAATTATCAGGAAACACAAGGCACACAGCTCTCTTTCCTAAGGTTCTACAACATTGCTTTGTCCAACCGCCATCTACATTCCACTCTCTACACTACACTAAACTAATGCGTCACTTCCCCTACCCAAATACGTCACAACATTCACGCACAATATACAACGCTACACGTATACTCTCTAACTCAACATGATTTACTTACAAACATAACTACACTGATTTCATACCCTTGACAATTGTCTCTTGCTTTTAAGTTTTAGACTTAGTAACTGTAGCCATTACTCTTTACTCAATTTTCACTTGACGGCCTACTGGTCAGTCTCAGCACACTCACTGTGCCTCGGCTGCACAATCTGAGTCTATCTGCTCAATCTGAGTCTAGTTACACAATCTGAGTCTATCTGCACAATCTGAGTCTAGTTACACAATCTGAGTCTATCTGCACAATCTGAGTCTATCTGCACAATCTGAGTCTATCTGCACAATCTGAGTCT
This sequence comes from Omphiscola glabra, assembly GCA_964017045.1. Taxonomy (NCBI): domain Eukaryota; kingdom Metazoa; phylum Mollusca; class Gastropoda; family Lymnaeidae; genus Omphiscola; species Omphiscola glabra. Next base: position 1,261,682 of record OZ024808.1, read on the forward strand.
ATCTGCTCAATCTGAGTCTAGTTACACAATCTGAGTCTATCTGCACAATCTGAGTCTAGTTACACAATCTGAGTCTATCTGCACAATCTGAGTCTATCTGCACAATCTGAGTCTATCTGCACAATCTGAGTCTAGTTACATAATCTGAGTCTAGTTACACAATCTGAGTCTAGTTACACAATCTGAGTCTATCTGCTCAATCTGAGTCTAGTTACACAATCTGAGTCTATCTGCACAATCTGAGTCTATCTGCACAATCTGAGTCTAGTTACATAATCTGAGTCTAGTTACACAATCTGAGTCTAGTTACACAATCTGACTCTATTTGCACAATCTGAGTCTAGTTACATAATCTGTGTCTCGTTACATAATCTGAGTCTAGTTTCAAGTGTAAGTCTTCTTAGGAAACAAACTCATCAAAGATTACTTTGTTCACTTTTATTATAAAACTGTTTACTCCAGACCACCTGTTTACTCCCCACCACCTGTTTACTCCCCACCACCTGTTTACTCCCCACCACCTGTTTACTCCAGACCACCTGTTTACTTCAGACCACCTGTTTACTCCGGACCACCTGTTTACTCCGGACCACCTGTTTACTCTGCCAGTAGAGATACTAATACTGATATCTGTGTTGGTTCAATAATAAAAATACATTTAACATACATGTGACATGGGAAATATTTGTGATAAAATCAAGATTCGCACCTTCTACTTCTAGGTGTGTGTGGGGGTGAATTTAGGCATTTGATTTAGGGGAAAATTGAATCTATCACCGATGGTATCACTGATGGTATCAGCACTGAAATAAGGCCTAATGACCCCAGCTGCTCACCTCCCCCAACTTCATAAACTGAATTAATTTCCGTTTGGAGCACATGGAGTCTACTTATGGCCCCAGCTTAGTTTCATCCCTGGAATCTATGACCATTTAGTTCAAATATATATTGATAAGTAAATAAACCCTTGTTTATGGCAAGCCATCCAGTACAAAGTAATGCATGACCAACCTATTTACTTTGTGTGCTAAGTCTAAGACAATCAGTGAATGTTCTTTCTTTTCTTCATGGCACACAAAATTTTGCTCTGGTTTCTTTATTCAACTGCAAAATGTATTGTTTCTAAAGCAATTTAGACAATTCTATGGTTTTAAAAAATAAATATGTATGTCATAACACTGTGCACTTGATCTAATTTCAACTTTATTTTTGTAAATAAATGGTTTATTTGTGGGTGTTATGGACAGGAACACAGTTTCTTCCTGATGGCAGTTGTTAAGATGTGAACACAGAACATGAGTCTTGAAGTGGAGTCTTGTCTAGATGTGTCAAGTTAACCATCATGTCAAGTTAACCATCATGTCAAGTTAACCATCATGTCAGGTTAACAGACCTGTTTACTCTTACGATTTTGGCGTACAATGTACGATTTTGAGGTGTATATCTTATATATACTGTATGTTTATTTTTTACTATTAAGATAATGTTTTGAATGATCTTGTGATGATAGTGTACGATTTTAAGAGTTTGGGGGTAAACAGGTCTGAGTTAACCATCATGTCAAGTTAACCATCATGTCAAGTTAACCATCATGTCAAGTTAACCATCACGTCAAGTTAACCATCATGTCAAGTTAACCATCATGTCAAGTGTTATGGATTATTTTCTTTTTAATAACCATTGAACCATGCCAGGTTTTGATTGTTTGAGTGTGCTTTTAATTGGTATATTGTGGGGTGCTTACATTTAGCCCATATAAGGATTATCAACTTTTTATATATTTTAATGCTACTACTACTATTACAAAATTTCAGAAAACTATCAGTATGACTCTTTGCATATCAAAATACATTTTAAACGTTAATTATTAATAAAACATAATTTCATTCTATTTCTAATCATATTATTCAAGAAGAAATTTTTTTAATTGAAAAAAAAAAAAAAAAAAAATTAGCTTGACCAAACATTTTAACTTTTTAAATACTGTATAAAATTATTTTCAATAAATACATTTTAAAAATATATCCTTTTTTTTCTTCTTATAACAGTTATTCCCAGAAAGAAATGGAAAGCTACATGTTTGTTAGCAGATATCTATATCTGAAGTGGGTTCTTGGCTTGGTAATGGACAAGAATGGGTCATGTTAGGTCAGTTTTCATCATACCAAATTTTTAAAACTTGTTTTGATTTTAATTTTGAACATATATTTAAATAGAAACAATATTTTTTAAAAATGTATATACATCTAAATGTAATTTAAAAAATTGTTTTTAATTTTTCTAGCTTACACTATAGATGACAAGATTAACAAGCATGCGCAGCTACGATAATGGATGACCCTTCAACAACCACTGTTGTCTTATGTTAGCTTGAATTTTTAATTATAATTCCTTTTAAATGTTTAGAAATTGTACTTTAAAAACATCTAAAAATATTCTTGAAAAGCTAAACTTTGATTCCGAGATGATAAAAACTTAAATATTTCAACATAAATCTATTATAAACCATGTAATATCTGTATCTTAATGTCTGGCTTTGTCCCTATTCTTCTAGGTTTGAGAACATCTGAAAAAACTCTGACATGATGTCAATTTAACTCTAGACGTTGCTGTGCTGTGTGGCATATTTTCTCATCTTTCTTCTTGTTATTTCATGAGCACAAATCTCAAGTAAACAGCCTGATAATATATTATACAATTTATTCAATAACCCAAATTTCTTATTTTACTTAACTGGTTCAGTAACTCCTGATTTGGCTGTCATTTTTATGTAGTAAAAACATTGGTGAAAAAATCAAATTTATTTGTTGTAATGGATGTGTACAAAGAAAATGCAAGATATTGTTCCAGTTATTTTTAAGACATAAAGAGTTACAAAATTATAATATATATTACATTGTTTATGGTGTAAATATACATACACTTCAACATTCAATATTTACCCTGTCATATTTTCATGAAATTCTTGTATTCTTGTATTTCAACATAAGTGAGTTTGATCAAATACTCCTCTCATGTTCGGGTAGTTGAAAGAAATTCTCAGTAAACATTTTAAAAGTTAAACAAATATTATAATTGACCTAAATTTAAATAAATATCTATATATTTGATTTATAGATGAAAGTGAGGTTTTAATTTTATTTTATCAGTTGCTATTGGGATGTAGAACAATTGACATTTGCAAGTGAAAGAGTTTTCCAATGTTTCTCTTGAATAACTGACATGAATGATATAATAAAATAATAAGATTACTAATCAATTTGTTTGGTTTGTTTTTATTGACTTTGTTCTCAATTGTTGTGTTATGTTGGATGTTGTAACAATCAAAACTTTTTCAATCTTATGGAAAAATGAAGCCTGGACATTTTCATGCATTTTATGAGATAACTGTTTCACCCGATACTAATTTAAATTTTTATATTTTTTTAAAATTAAGGGTAGTGAGCATTTATAACTTTAAACTCTGCATTTATGAATCAATCAAATTTGTTTGTTTAAGACTAAATTTAAAAAAAAAAAAAATAGAAAGAAACATTTGGATAATTATTCACAAGCTTTAAAGCTACTTATATATATATACATACTTCTATGTAGATACATGCTAAGATCTTATCCAACCCCAGAAAAAATTCTGAGCAGTGGTTCTCAACTACTATCTTATGAAGTTTAAAGTTAGCGGTAATACATTTTTATTGTAAGACATACTCCACTTTCAAAAATTTTTTGACCTTCTTGCATTAATTCATTCATGAAAAGTTTTCTAATGCAGTAAGGAGTATGTTAAGTTCACTCCTGCTGCTAAGTCCAGCTGTGAAAATTCACATTTAAGATCAAGGATAAGGAAATAAACCTTGACAAACAACATAAACTCACTGTTTACTTTTGGAATATTGCTAATAATTGCATTTGAGTAACTAATACTAGCAGTCATTGAACAAATAAGAAAAATATCAAACCACTTTCTGTACAAGTGCTTAAATAAATGGCACTAAGGTTTTAATAAATTCTTGCCGTTATCGTTATTATGTGAGGAGAAGATATTTTTAAAAAGATTCTAATTCAAATTTTTATAATTATATAAAGTTTAAACCATTAATTTATTAAATACAAAATATCAGGTAGTAAAATATAATTGCAATAAATTGTCCGGAATTAATTATTTTAAATTGTATACATTTGCGCCCCTTATCATTGATTTAAATTGGGGTTTATATAATAAAATCTATAAATTATTTGTTATGAATATTTTTGAAAAGTGTGTTCAAAGAGAGATAACCGAGAAAAAAGAATATTAGAAGTAAATTATTTTACAGCCTAAGGGTTGCCTGGCACAGAAAAATTAACTCTTTAAAAGAAAATTAAATGGGGAATAACTGTTGCAGTCTTAAAATATTTTAAAATATATTCACGATAGCCTCCCTTTGACCGTGTAAACGCAATCCTATGATTTAAAAAAAAAAATAATAAAGCCTCACTTTTACCGTAATAATTGTAAAAGGTGATTTCCTGCTTTCATTTTCGAAAATGTTAACTGAAAGGACGGATCTTTCTTACCACTACATTGTATTAATCTTTTGCTAAATATACTATCCCGTTAATTGTGCTCTTGAACCTTAATGCTTAGACTTTGTATCAGTTGTGCTAAACAAGACCAAGTTCATGTCGTGAAACGTTTTCTTTCTAAATTAATAACTTTATGGACTGTAACTTTGTGGTGATGAAAAGCCGGGGAAATAAAGAAGAAAGATAACACAGCCATATATTTAATTTAGTTTATATGCATATATTTATTAGAGAGGCATATGCAATTAACATACCGGTATTCTGATTACATTATAATGATTAAATATATGTTTTAAACTATAAATAAATATAATACCCCATATATATGCGAATGCTTATTATATATTAGCAATCGAAATTTGTATATGCAAATTTTCAAACACCTATCAAAACTGATCATCTTTTAAACCTATCTTCAAAATTTGTGGGGTAGGTGGTAGGGGTGGATGGAAAAATAAGGGCAAAACACAACGGATCCAAATTAGCAGGCCCGAATCCCATCACACCCAAAAAAACGCAATTGCGACATGGGGGAAAGAAGACCCCCTGTAGGAAGACACCATACATTAAAAGAAGAAATCCTGACAGAAAAACGAAAATTCAAAAAAATCATAAAAAGGGGGAGGCCACTCAAGCCAAACCAAGGGAAGCAACAAACCCCAAAAACAACACATTCTTAATTTTTAAAATAAGCTTTATTCTTTTTCCATTTTACAACACGACGTGCACTCCCAATACAAAACAAATTCCCAATATCCTTAAAACAAGCTTTACCTTTTCCATTTTACAATTCAAAAAATAAATACGAAATCATTAACGTGTAATAAAAAAAACCACATTATCTCCCCTGAAAAGCGACGAGACTAGCCTACCCTGCATTCGACCCAAATTATCTCCCCTGCATAATGAGAATAGCCCACCCTGCATGCTTCAAATTACTTCCCCTGCATAATGAGACTAGCTTACCCTACATTTGTCTCAAATCATCTCCCCTGCATAATGAGACAAGCCTACCCAGCATTTGTCTCAAATTAATCATTAATGAACACAAACCCATAAGTCCAGTGCAATGCCTGCTAGAAAATCATGGTTGTCTTAGTCAATGGCTGCTTGAAGGAAGAGACTGTCAAACCAAAAACACATTTTACTTTTACCAAATACTAAATTAGAAACAGTTCAAACAAAATAAAATAAGACTAGATGAGAATGAGATAATGAAGACAACACAAAGAAAATGGAGTGTGACCAAGCAGTGAATCAAATAAACAGAATATGTGTAAGTCAGAGTGAGCATGCACTAGTGATGCCTTGATGGTGGCCCATTAGAAAATATGGACTTTGTATTGCACTTTGCTTTTCCATCACTGGCCACAATCAATAAAAGAAACAAAAAAATTATGTTTATAGTAGCTATTTCACTAAGTTACACACCTACATTTAAATCACTAACTAATTACATGTTAAATGGAATAAATCCCATGACATGTTAAATGGAATAAATCACATTACATGTTCAATGGAATAAATCACATGACATGTTCATTGGAATAAATTACATGACATGTTAAATGGAATAAATTACATGACATGTTAAATGGAATAAATCACATGACATGTTCATTGGAATAAATTACATGACATGTTAAATGGAATAAATCACACATGTTCAATGGAATATATCACATGAAATCAAACATAGTAACTTGATACATACACATGAAATTTTCATTGCTATATTTATCTGAGATAGTTCATCTCACAGAAGGTTTTAAAAATAAAATTTAAAAAATGTCAAAATATATTACATTTAAAAACTTTCCTTCCACTTAGAAATGTAAACAAACATAAAAATGAATTGAATAGTAAACATGAATAGTAAACATTATTATATTAGTAAACATTATTATATTAGTAAACATATTTATTATATTAGTAAACATTATTATATTAGTAACCATTAAAGAGTAAAAGAAAGGGTTAGCATTGCATTCATTTGTTTCTGCAAATATCACATGACATCATAAATAAATAATGGCGTATCCGAGGCAACTATTTTTTTTAACCAAGGCAACTATTTTGTAAACAATCTGACGGTGTTCCCTTTCAATGAAAAGTTGAAGTACAGGTTATTTTGGCAGATTGTTTTCTATTTTGAAATCTTTTTATTTAGATTGTAAATTTTGTATTTGACCTTAATATATATTTTTTTTAATTATTTGACAGCATCTATGAAGGGCAGATGTCAATGTGTTTGATTATAATAACTGTGGGATGTTTGGACTCTCAGTCGATTTCTGCATTTAGACCAGAGGTCCACACTACTGCCTGATGTTAAAACAAGAGATGATATAGACCAGAGGTCCACACTACGTCCTGATGTTAAAACAAGAGATGATATAGACAAGAGGTACAAAGCACACTACTGCCTGGTGTTAAAACAAGAGATGATATAGACCAGAGGTCCACACTACGTCCTGATGTTAAAACAAGAGATGATATAGACCAGAGGTCCACACTACTTCTTCTTCTTCTTCTTATGCCTTTTTACCCCGTCTGGGGCATAGGCCGTCCACAAGAATTTTCCACTCATCCCGGTCCTGTGCTTTCCTTTCCAATTGCTTCCAGTTGTATCCCATATTTTGCATGTCTGTCTCTAGTTCACGTCTCCATGTATTCTTAGGTCTTCCTCTCTTTCTTTTTCCCTGTGGATTCCATGTTAGACATTGTCTGGTGGTGCTATCTGGGGGTTTTCTCAGAGTATGCCCAATCCACCTCCATCTTTTCTTTATGATGTCTTCATCAACGGGCACCTGGTATGTCCTTTCTAATAGATCTTTGTTGGTGATGGTATTTGGCCATTTGATGTTAAGGATCTTTCTAAGGCATGTGTTTATGAATGTCTGCACTTTCTGTGTAATGCTCGCTGATGTTTTCCACGTTTCTGCTCCATAAAGTAGGACTGTTTTGACATTTGTATTAAAGATTCTGACTTTGGTTTGAAGTTTCAGCTGCTTCGACTCCCATATTTTCTTTAATAACACAAATGCTGATCTAGCTTTTCCAATTCTAGACCTCACGTCTGCGTCGGATCCGCCGTTTGTGTCTATGGTGCTGCCTAAGTAATTGAAGGACTCCACTTCTTCCAGTGCCTTTCCTTCCAGACAGATATGCTCTTGGTTGGATGAGTTCACCTTCATGATTTTCGTCTTGCTTTTATTTATATTAAGTCCGAGCTGTGATGAAAAGGTGGCTACATCTTTTGTTTTTTCCTGCATTTGTTGCTGGTTGTGGGACAGAAGTGCAATGTCATCTGCAAAGTCTAGGTCATTCAGTTGTTCCCAGAGTGTCCACTGTATCCCATTCCTTTTTTTGTCTGTGGATTTTTTCATTATCCAGTCAATGGCAAGGATGAATAGAAATGGGGACAAGAGGCATCCTTGTCTGACTCCTGTTTCGACTGTAAAGGCATCTGTGAGTCTACCTTCGTGGACCACCCTGCATGTAATTTCTTCATAAGAGCTCTGAATAATCCTGACTAATTTCCCTGGTACTCCATAGTGCCGAAGAAGTTTCCACAATGTTTGTCGGTCCAGGCTATCAAAGGCCTTTTCGTAGTCTATAAAATTTATGTATAAAGGGGAGTTCCATTCGATGGATTGTTCTACAATGATTCTCAGTGCTGCAATTTGATCTGTGCATGATCTGTTTTGGCGGAATCCAGCCTGTTGATCTCGTAGCTGCATGTCGACCTGGTCTTTCATTCTATTCAAAATAATTCTGTTAAAGACCTTTCCTGGTATGGACAGCAGTGTGATTCCTCTGTAATTTGCACAATTGCTGAGATCCCCTTTCTTTGGTATCTTGATGAGGTATCCTTCTTTCCAATCTTTTGGGACTCTCTCTTCTTCCCATATCTTTTCAAACAGAGGGTGCAGCATGTTGACTATTGTATTTATATCAGCTCTCATCATCTCTGCTGTGATGTTGTCCGGTCCCGGTGCTTTCCCTAATTTGAGCTGCTTGATGGCCAGAGCTATTTCTTCCCTATTTGGGGCGCTTTCTTCTATTTGTAAGTCTTCATTTGCTGGTTGTATGTCTGGTGTGTCTGTGGGTGGGGGTCTGTTTAATAGTTCTTTAAAGTATTCCACCCATCTTTTTTGTTGCTCTTTCCTTTCTGTTATTGATCTACCTTCTCTATCTTTGACAGGTCTCTCCGGCCTTTTGTGTCGCCCTGACAGCTTTCTTGTTATATCGTAGAGCTCTCTCAGGTTGCCCTTCTTGGCTGCTTCTTCTGCTGTTGATGCTAGGCCATCTATGTAGGCATTCTTATCTTTTTTTATGCTGTTTTTTACTTTTTGGTTTGCTTCTTTATATTTCTCTTGCGCTTTTGTTTTCTCCGCCCTGGTGCGGCTGCTGTTAACTATACTTTTCATTTCTTTTCTCTCTTTTATTTTTTGCAGTGTGTTGATTGAGAGCCAGTCTTTGTGTTTCTGTTTCACTGATCCTAAAACTTCTTGGCAAGTTGATGTTACAGACGACTTTATGTTTTGCCATTTATGTTCTACTTGGTCATCTTCTGTTTGGTCTTCCAGCGCTTGGAACTTATTCCTTAAGATAACACTGAATTCCTCTCTTTTCTGCTCATTTACCAAAAGTGCTACGTTGAATTTTGTTCGCTTAACAGTTGGCGGTTTGCAGTTCTTCTTCAACTTTAACTTTAGTCTTGCCCAAACATGATGATGATCAGATGCGACATCTGCTCCTCTTTTTGCTCGTACATCTTGTAGAGACTTTCTAAATTTTTTGTTAATGCATATGTGGTCTATTTGGTTTTGCGTTTTGTTGTCCGGGGATACCCATGTTATCTTGTGGATGTTTTTATGTTGATATTCGCTGCCTCCGATAACAAGCTCATGTGTTGCGCAGAAGTCTGCTAGTTTTTCTCCGTTCTCATTTCTCTCTCCTACACCATGGCGTCCCATGATTTCCTCATATCCACTGTTGTCGTTTCCGATCTTGGCGTTAAGGTCCCCCATTAAAATGTTCAGGTCTCTATTTGGGAATTTTTCTATTATTGTTTGTAGTCTATTGTAGAATGTTTCCTTCTCGTCTTCTTTGCTGTCGTTGGTGGGTGCGTAACACTGTATTATGTTCATCTTTATTTTCTTTTTCTTGGTTCGGAATGTTGCTGTTATTATTCTTGGTCCATGGGCTTCCCATCCAATCAATGAATCCTGTGCCATCCTAGACAACATTAGAGCGACTCCTTGTGTGTGCGGAGCATTTTCCTCCTCATGCCCAGAGAATAGTAACATTTCTCCCGAGGCCAAAGTTATTTGTCCAGCTTGTATCCATCTTGTTTCACAGATGCCCAGCAGTGTAAGTTTGTAAGTTCTCATTTCTGCTGCCACCTGCGCTGCTTTCCCTGTTTCATACATGGTTCTGACATTCCACGTGCCTATGTTTGTTTCCTTAGAAAGGAGGGTCTTCGGCTTTGAGGCTTCCAGTATAGTCTGGGTTTGGCCACAAGGCTTCATAGCTCTTCTTGGAGAAGAAGAGCCCTCTCTTCTCAGGGCTGAAATTTGTTGGTTTTTTCTTGTTGACACACTACTGCCTGGGGTTAAAACAAGAGAAGATATAGACCAGAGGTACACACTACTGCCTGATGTTAAAACAAGAGATGATATAGACCAGAGGTACAAAGCACACTACTGCCTGATGTTAAAACAAGAGATGATATAGACCAGAGATACAAAGCACACTTCTGCCTGATGTTAAAACAAGAGATGATATAGACCAGAGGTACAAAACACACTACTTCCTGATGTTAAAACAAGAGATGATATAGACCAGAGGTACAAAGCACACTACTGCCTGATGTTAAAACAAGAGATGATATAGACCAGAGGTCCACACTACTTCCTGATGTTAAAACAAGAGATGATATAGACCAGAGGTACAAAACACACTACTTTCTGATGTTAAAACAAGAGATGATATAGACCAGAGGTACAAAGCACACTACTGCCTGATGTTAAAACAAGAGATGATATAGACCAGAGGTACAAATCACACTACTGCCTGATGTTAAAACAAGAGATGATATAGACCAGAGGTCCACACTACTGCCTGATGTTAAAACAAGAGATGATATAGACCAGAGGTACAAAGCAGACTACTTCCTGATGTTAAAACAAGAGATGATATAGACCAGAGGTACAAAGCAGACTACTTCCTGATGTTAAAACAAGAGATGATATAGATCAGAGGTACAAAGCAGACTACTGCCTGATGTTAAAACAAGAGATGATATAGACCAGAGGTACAAAGCAGACTACTGCCTGATGTTAAAACAAGAGATGATATAGACCAGAGGTCCACTCTACTTCCTGATGTTAAAACAAGAGATGATATAGACCAGAGGTACAAAACACACTACTTCCTGATGTTAAAACAAGAGATGATATAGACCAGAGGTCCACTCTACTTCCTGATGTTAAAACAAGAGATGATATAGGCCAGAGGTACAAAGCACACTACTTCCTGATGATAAAACAAGAGATGATATAGACCAGAGGTACTAAGCAGACTACTGCCTGATGATAAAACAAGAGATGATATAGACCAGAGGTCCACTCTACTTCCTGATGATAAAACAAGAGATGATATAGACCAGAGGTACATTGCACACTACTTCCTGATGTTAAAACAAGAGATGATATAGACCAGAGGTCCACACTACTGCCTGATGTTAAAACAAGAGATGATATAGACCAGAGGTCCACACTACTGCCTGATGTTAAAACAAGAGATGATATAGACCAGAGGTACATTGCACACTACTTCCTGATGTTAAAACAAGAGATGATATAAGGAGATTTCAAAAGCATATAAACTTTTTCAAACTCTATTTTACTACAGATTTGATGGCATATATTTTTTTTTTCGCAAAGTGCACAGGACAATGGACCGAAAAAACTTTCTGTTTTCAAAAGATGGTATAACATAATTGATGAGGAGTTTATCTACTGAGTCAGTGGGTCTCAACCTTCCTAATGCCGCGACCCTTTCAAATAGTTCCTCATCTACTACGTCAATGGTTCTCAACCTTCCTAATGCCGCGACCCTTTCATGTAGTTCATGTTGTGGCAACTCCCAACCACAAAATTATTTTCTTTGTTACTTCCTAACTGTAGAGTAGATGTGTTTTCCTATGGTCTTAGGCATCGTTCGACCCCCCAAAGGGGTCGCGACCCACAGGCTGAGAACCACTGTACTATTATGAAGGAAGGACTTATTCAAGCTCTTAATTTTACAAGACTGTGGTCCAGGATACTCATATATGATGGACTATGAGCAAGGCCAATATGACTAGAGACATATTCAAAGCTATATTGAGTTTCTGATACTGAAAATAAAGGAGACAAGCTGTGCAAAATTGGGAGACTCTTATGTATCTCAATGAGAGACTCTTATGTTTCTCAATGGGAGACTCTTAAGTATCTCAATGCAAAATACAAAGAACTGTATCAGCATCTAGAAAATGTAGCAATTAATGAACAATTTAGGGAACATCGGACATCTTTGATGATGTACCGTTAATCCTTACAATAACCAAAAAAATGTAATTGTGTGTAACCAAAAGAAGGGTCAAAGGTCAGAGCATATGTCACAGGCTTTGTTTGTGATGCAATTTTATGTTTTAAAAAAGAAAGAAATTGTTTTCAAGAGTTTTAGATGCCTCATCTCAGCAAAGGATTAGATCATCTGATCAGCATTTTGATTATGTAAAAAAAAATTTACTTATTAAAATGTACTTATAAAAATGTGCTTCTTCATTTGTATTCTAAATTAATACTTTTTGAAAGAAAATATATTGGGGCAATATTTCCTCGAATGATATGCTGTCTACAAATAGCCATAACTTTTTGTTTATTTATGAGTCTATCCTTTTAAAATGTTTAATACGTATTGTAATATTGAATATATGCTTAAAAAATATCAATTTAAATGCTATAGTTGTTAAAACAAATTTGTTTCCCTTTTCTTTGTAAATATGTAATGTTATGTTTTTGTCGACTTAAAAATAATAATTTTTGCGTAAAATAATAAATCAATTTGAGCAAATATATCTTGAAACACACCAAATATCAAATAAAGAGCATGCAGTCACCTTTAAAATGATATATAATACTTGCATGTAGCGACACAATTACAGCCATGAGATCACTTGATTGCATTTGCAAAGTTGTTTCAGGCCACATTAATTTTTACTTTTAAAATGAAAAGTGTTACATAAATTTCTGGTATTTTGTTTCACGACCCCTTAAGGCAGTGCTGTCCAACCTGCAACCCACGAACTGGTTTTAAATGGCACGCAATAGCTTAAGTTTTTTATGATATGTGAAAAAATTAAACATTTCATAGTGAAAATATAATCAAACAACATTCGTTAATTCAGTATTGTTGGGAGTTCACATGAGGTCACAGGAGAAATTGTAAAACAGAAAAGGGGGAGGTCAGAAAATCTAAGGAGTGGGGCTTGCCTGGTAGCAGTAATTTTATTAAGCACATCAGCAGAGCAACCATTCAGCAATATAGGGAGATATGAAATTTGATACTGTCTTCAAATCAGCAGAGCAACCATTCAGTAATATAGGGAGATATGAAATTTGATACTGTCTTCAAATCAGCAGAGCAACCATTCAGTAATATAGGGAGATATGAAATTTGATACTGTCTTCACATCAGCAGAGCAACCATTCAGTAATATAGGGAGATATGAAATTTGATACTGTCTTGACATCAGCAGAGCAACCATTCAGTAACATGGGGAGACATGAAAGTTGATACTGTCTTCACATCAGCAGAGCAACCATTCAGTAACTTGGGTAGACATGAAATTTGATGCTGTCTTCACATCAGCAGAGCAACCATTCAGTAACTTGGGTAGACATGAAATTTGATACTGTCTTCACATCAGCAGAGCAACCATTCAGTAACATGGGGAGACATGAAATTTGATACTGTCTTCACATCAGCAGAGCAACCATTCAGTAACATGGGGAGATATGAAATTTGATACTGTCTTCTCCTTTTTTCTATTGTTTGTACAGGGGAGGTGTCACAGGGTATAGGGTATTATTACTAATTTTTTCCCAAAGAGTCAAAAAGGTTGGACAGCACTGCCATAGGGTGTCCCAAACCACAGGTTGAGAACCACTGAATTAGTGTAATCATTATACTTAAATATATAGCACTGTCAAATGTAATGAATGCAATTATTTTGTTTCAATGAGGGGTCCTAATCTTGATTCCAAGATGTACTCAGTCCCCCAGAATCCAATGAGTTCCTCCAATGATCATGTACTTAGTCCCTAAGAATCCAACGAGTTCCTCCAAAGATCATGTACTTCATCTTTCTGATTTCGACATTCTGCTGGTTTAAAAAAAAATAATTACATTTTAGATCAGAGTAAGCAATTACAGTAACATGTGTTTGGTCTGTTCATAACTTAATTTTGATTATTTATTTTACTTTTATGGAATTCTATAAGTGCAGCAAAAGTTATAGGGTAAACAATTTTGGATTTAAGCCTAAATTAATTTTTTTGGATAGAGCATTAATGTTGAACTGTTCATATTTTACTTTTACACTCCAAATTTGTTTTTATTTTTTATGTGTAAATAATTTATTTTAAGTAAAGATTTCTATTCATTTTAACTCTAAAAAGATTGTAGCTAACCGCAGCTGGTGAGTTTTTTTTATCCCTTGATACCAATGGTTGGTGTTGGTTGATCTGTTGGTCTAGCTAACAATGGTTGGTGTTGGTTGATCTGTTGGTCTAGCTAACAATGGTTGGTGTTGGTTGATCTGTTGGTCTAGCTAACAATGGTTGGTGTTGGTTGATCTGTTGGTCTAGCTAACAATGGTTGGTGTTGGTTGATATGTTGGTCTAGCTAACAATGGTTGGTGTTGGTTGATCTGTTGGTCTATCTAACAATGGTTGGTGTTGGTTGATATGTTGGTCTAGCTAACAATGGTTGGTGTTGGTTGATCTGTTGGTCTATCTAACAATGGTTGGTGTTGGTTGATCTGTTGGTCTATCTAACAATGGTTGGTGTTGGTTGATCTGTTGGTCTATCTAACAATGGTTGGTGTTGGTTGATCTGTTGGTCTAGCTAACAATGGTTGGTGCTGGTTGATATGTTGGTCTAGCTAACAATGGTTGGTGTTGGTTGATCTGTTGGTCTATCTAACAATGGTTGGTGTTGGTTGATCTGTTGGTCTAGCTAACAATGGTTGGTGTTGGTTGATCTGTTGGTCTATCTAACAATGGTTGGTGCTGGTTGATCTGTTGGTCTAGCTAACAATGGTTGGTGTTGGTTGATCTGTTGGTCTATCTAACAATGGTTGGTGTTGGTTGATCTGTTGGTCTAGCTAACAATGGTTGGTGCTGGTTGATCTGTTGGTCTAGCTAACAATGGTTGGTGTTGGTTGATCTGTTGGTCTATCTAACAATGGTTGGTGCTGGTTGATCTGTTGGTCTAGCTAACAATGGTTGGTGTTGGTTGATCTGTTGGTCTATCTAACAATGGTTGGTGTTGGTTGATCTGTTGGTCTAGCTAACAATGGTTGGTGTTGGTTGATCTGTTGGTCTAGCTAACAATGGTTGGTGTTGGTTGATCTGTTGGTCTAGCTAACAATGGTTGGTGTTGGTTGATCAATTCTTGGATCAAACAGTGGCTAGTGCTGGGTCCAGGTGGGTAGCTTAACGTTCATTCTAAAGTTGAATCTAGAAAACAATTTAAGAGCAATTAAAATTTCAGGATATTAATAACGGTTTAAAAAACAGCATAAAATATATATATAACTCTTTTTTTAAAAATATTTATAAAAATTTAAGATGAACTAACATGGTACATCCTTGTCTATGATCAAGTTTAATTAGAGTCTACTTCAGACAAGAGACCACATATAGATATTAAGCAATCTTTACATATATTGATTGCAATAAATAATTTATTAACAACAATTCTATATATTTATAAACACACATTTTAAAGTACTGTATTTATTAAATTTTTTATTTGTTAAAAGAAAAATTGAAATTAAAATTGAATACTGGTCTTTAATAAAATTAATTGATATTATAAGCAATAAATAGATCACATATTTTATTAAATGTATTAAGCCGACAAGTAGAGCTACATATGAGGTACAGAAACAACCCTTTTTTTTTAAGATAGCTACCTTTTAGTCAACAAGACCTGAACCATCATCAAGACATTTCTTGTACCACTGTTGTTGCTGTTCATTCTCCAACACAAGGGAGCCGCTCTCCACCTTCACCATCTTTAAGCTCTCCAGTGAGAGTTTAGTCTTAACTCTAACCTGCAAGATAAACCAGCGACGATGAGGGCTGTAGAGTGACATCATTAAATATTTAGTGAAATCTTAATACTAGTGATAAAGTCATAAACAGTTTTTGTGAGAGATGTCAACAGTCTGACACACAACAGTCTGACACACAACATTCTGACACACAACATTCTGACACACAACATTCTGACACACAACAGTCTGACACATGATAGTCTGACACACAACAGTCTGACACACAACAGTCTGACACACAACAGTCTGACACACAACAAACTTGTTGAAATAAAACTGGTTATTTTAAGATCTATGCTGAGGATGGGCTCTCGAGTTTTATGTAAATATCTTGTTTTTATATCTGGTAAATAAACTATTTTATGAAAACATTTCTTGTCCAACATTTAACATATGTGTACCTGTATTATTATATTATATAAAACTTATATATGATTATGATTTAACATATAATCAATATTAAATTAAAATGCATTACATATATGTAATGTGAAAGTTTAATGTGTTGTCAGACGTCGGGAATTTTTTAGTCTTAGGAAACGTAACAAAAATAATTGATAAATATATTTGTTATAAATATTTCTTGCTTGCTAAATGAGATTAGGGGTGCTTTGAGTACAAGAATTGAACCAACAATTGCCAACATTTTTACAAGGAATATCAAATTTCATATAGAGAAGTTTGATTAAAATTTGATTAAACTTAAGAGCTTAGTTCTTCATTTAATTAATTAGAAGTATTTCATGATTTATATTATTTAGTGTGGCAAATTTAATTTTCACTCACCTTCGCTACTGCTGTAGCTTCTTTGGAAAACATGGTTGCCCATCTTTGTGTTTTTGTAAGGGTTCTGGGGGGTAGTTCCTCTTAAGTTTTCCCTTACGGGTCTCTCATTTGTTCTTTTCTTTCTGATCGCCCCGACCCAGGCTGAAAATCAAGCGAGTAATCATGCTCATTCCACCAGGTTTGGTGTCCCTGAAGGTTAGGAACAGACACTACATCCTGATCTTAGCCAACGGGCCGAGAAGCGATCAGACTTGGGGTTCCTCTCATTTGTTTTTTTCTTACTGATCGTCCCGACCCAGGCTGAAAATCAAGCGAGTAATCATGCTCATTCCACCAGGTTTGGTGTCCCTAAGGGTTAAGAACAGTCACTACATCCTGATCTTAACCAACGGGCCGAGAAGCGATCAGACTTTGGGGAGGGGGTCCTCTCATTTGTTTTTTTCTTACCGATCATCCCGACCCAGGCTGAAAACCAAGCGGGTAATCATGCTCATTCCACCAGGTTTGGTGTCCCTGAGGGTTAAGAACAGACACTACATCCTGATCTTAGCCAACGGGCCGAGAAGCGATCAGACTTGGGGGTTCCTCTCATTTGTTTTTTTCTTACTGATCGTCCCGACCCAGGCTGAAAATCAAGCGGGTAATCATGCTCATTCCACCAGGTTTGGTGTCCCTAAGGGTTAAGAACAGACACTACATCCTGATCTTAGCCAACGGGCCGAGAAGCGATCAGACTTTGGGGAGGGGGGGGGGGGTCCTCTCATTTGTTTTTTTCTTACCGATCTTCCCGACCCAGGCTGAAAACCAAGCGGGTAATCATGTTCATTCCACCAGGTTGGGTAACCCGGAGGGACAAGAACAGACACTACATCCTGATCTTAGCCAACGGGCCGAGAAGCAATCAGATTTTCGATTTTTATTTCTGGGCTTTTTCACCTAACCTCGTTTCCCACCATTGTTGTTTTGTTTCCGGTATACAAGAGACGTTTGGGTTCGCTAGTTGCCGAGCCACTGGTAACGACTTGTCAGCATGTAAAGTTGTTGTTTTTTCTTTACTCACGATGTTTCATTGCAATCCTATAAAATGCGCGACCTATATAGAATATAGGATACAACAACAAAAAAATACTTATTGTTTCGGTACAGTCAAACTCAAAATCTTGACGCGTCAATAATTTTTTAAAATGTTAATTGAGAATGCAACTGATTTAAATTTAGAGGGAAAGGTAATGTGAATGTGTCAATAATTTCCTTCTCACCCCCCAAAACCAAATAATCTCTTTGTCTTGTGGTTAACTTCTCTGGAGGGTAGAGATAAACTTTTCTTTATGTCAACTACCTGTTCAAGAAAGGGAAAGATAGTTGCTGAATTTTCCTGACATACATCGGCCGAACTTACACTTACACTCTGAGAAACTTAAATTTTGTTAATTTCAGCTAGTACCAAGATGATAAAACGACTTCATTGAGGTTCTTCTCAAAGGGATGTGAAGAAGAATTGATCTTTTTAAAGCACTGAGAAAGATCTCGGAAAAGTTAATTCATTAAAAAAAATTATTAAGGAGTAGATAGTTTTAATGATTTTAACCCATTTTAGACAGTAACAATCTCAATAATCGATTAATCTACATAAAAAGAGACGACATTATTGACCTGATGACTGCCACGAAGTCAAAACACCAGTTCGGTGATGTCATTCTGATCAAATATACCATATTTGACAAAATTGTTAAGCCATGTATATCGGCATTTCCACAAAATCTGTTTATGCCATATAGCAGAGGCAACGAAATGTATACACCTCCTTTTAATTAATGTGAAAATATTAATGAAGCATACGTTGAAAAATACATTTACTGAAACACCACGTGATGTGTGTTTACATTTTAAACAGACCACTTGCCCATCCTTAGCAAAGATGGAACTCAGCAATTGACGACACTCGGGCTAGAGACAAATTTTATAAAGATGAGCCGAACACTTTTGTCAAGTTCTTAACTGTCCGACTACTGCAAACGATAACGTCATTGCTAGTTTACCACAGTTTGCGATCAACCAAGAGCCAGACAATAATCCCAAATGAAGATGAGGTCCTAGATTACCACAGGTTGAGATCAACCAAGAGCCAGACAATAATCCCAAATGAAGATGAGGTCCTAGATTACCACAGGTTGAGATCAACCAAGAACCATACAATAGTCCCAATGAAGATGAGGCCCTAGCTTACCACAGGTTGAGAACAACCAAGAGCCAGACAATAGTCCCAATGAAGATGAGGCCCTAGCTTACCACAGGTTGAGATCAACCAAGAGTTAGACAATGGTCCCAATGAAGATGAAGTTATAATATCAATCCAGTAACTATCCTCAAATAGAGCCCTAGGACAAGATGCAATCCCTGTTGAAATCTACAAAGTAGGAGGCCCCGTCCTGGCAAAAAGAATAACAGAGCTATTTGAGGCGATATGGAAAGATGTTACTGTCCTTCGGTAATTCAAGGATGCAAATATAATACTCATATACAAGAGGAAAGGCAATCACCAAACATGGGACAACTATCGAGGCATTTCTCTTCTTTCCAAAGCTGCCAGTGTCCTTCTGAAAGCATTTGTGGACACCGTTCATAACGGGGAACAGCCATAGACATAGAGATATATTTTAGCTCTGTGGGAACAGCTGACATGATATTTACAGCACGCTATTTGAACTTAGCAGACTTCACGCCATATCGAACGTCAAAGACACGGTTATTCGAAACCTCTTTTTTGCTCATGACTGTGCCCTAAATGCAAGCTTGGGTATGGAAATGCAGCAAATTCTTGATCGTTTTACTGAGGCCTGCGACAACTGCGGCCTCGCCAAAAATACGAAAAACCTCAGATATCTTGCACCAGACAACTCCAGGAAAAGCTTAAAAAGACATTTAAAAAATTCAGTGAAGAGACAGTATCTTCAAGCAATGAAAAAAATGCCCATATTTGCGCTGCACCCCCGTCAGGTCAGTAACAATAGATGGTGAGATCAATAACCAAATTTCCAAAGAAAATGTTACGTTCGGAAGGCTCCGCAAGAGTGCAAGTTAACGTAGGGGTCTCAGTCTTTAGGGCAGTCTTTGTCAGGGTCCTACTGAAAACCATTGTGGATTCCGTTCAGAACGGGGAACAGTTTACATGATATTTACAGCATGCCAGCCCCATGGCTATTGAACCTTAAAAGACTGCACACCATTGCGAACGTTAAAGGAATGGTTATTTAAGACCTCTTATTTGCTGACGACTGTGCCGTAAACATCTCTCATTTTTTTCGGGGGGGGGGGGGGGGGGGACTGTCCCTCTGCTTGTAGTTCTCAAATGTATCTACACAAAAGAATACACATAGGAGAAAAAATCAAATCGCATGAGAAGAATCATCTTTCATTTGTTCCCAACAAATTTGCATTTGGTCTAATTTTAAGAGGACACAAATTGCATGGCACTGATGGATTAGGTTCCATCCATAAAGTACGTTCAGTTTGGGTGGGGGTGATTTTGGAGATTTTGCATGTGTGCATATGGCCCCGGGGTGTTTCCCCAGACAGAAAGTACGTACGCACATTTATTCACAAAATCTGCACTAATTTTCCCGACATTCCATAAATAGCACATTTGTATATCTCTATATTGTTATAGTTTATTTGCATAGCCTGTGTCTTCACATCCAGTTGTGCTGTGACCGTCACCAAGTTATTTGGTGCCAATGCTTTATAATCCCCCCCTCCCACTCAAGTAGGGTAAAAAAGGGGGAGAGACTGCAATCAGGTTAACACAATAGGAAATTAGTAAAACAAATTGAGGTTAAACCTGAAAAAAGGAACGCAACAAAACAACGAACGTGTCGACAGGAAGCCTTCGTCAGCGAACAAACTGAAAAAAAAACAGAATTTTAAAAAAGTGCACTTAGCTGAGAAGGTTAGTAGTATCCAAGAGGGCAGCAAAATGAATTGTGACAGAAAATAAGTGGGAGAGAGATTAAATAGGGAAGAGGGAAAGAAAAGAGAAGTAAGTACACTGCGATTGGTCGTGACGTGGAGGGGCGGAGCTAGGTTCAAACTGTGAATAGAGACACGACTTTCATACTATGTGGTGACAATATTTTACTAATTTCCTCCCACTCAAGTACCGTACTTGATTATGAAAGCTGTTAACAATTTCTAGAAATTGACTACAGGGATGCAGTACGCCCACGTGCTGTTCTTGATTATGAAAGCTTCGATCCGAATTCTAGAAGACTGTGCCCCCCCCCCCCCCCCCCCCCCCCGCTGCAAATAAGACACGGTTAATTGTAATTCAGGCAAACTTGGGTGAGCGATTTTAGGCAAGGCGTAAAAAAAAAGAGAGAGAAAGAGAGAGAGAGAGGGGGGGGGGAGAGATGGGCTTACTTACAATTCTCATTGTGTGTGTGGCTTACTATATCCACCATTCCTATTATTTGTGTGGATGAATTTTTCCACCATTTATTAATAGACGAATTCACGTGCTTTTTTTAGTTGGTATAGATTTTTTTAAATGTTTGATTTTATATTTATGATATTAGAAGGGTTAATATAAATTAATTTAAAAAATTGAGTATTGTGAATATCACTAGCTTTTGTATCGAATCTTAGTACAATGGTTGCGGCTGGGTGTGAATATCACTAGCTTTTGTATCGTATCTTAGTACAATGGTTACAGTCCTTTGTTACGTACCGTTATACTGTACTATTACTATTGTTCTTTTTCACGGGCCCAATCTTAAAACAGATTCCATTTGTTAAAAATGTTTAAAACCTTATTATACTTATAACCGCAAGTTACGTATATACAACTCCAAGAAGCTATCGCGAAAGTTACATTGCACATTTTGAATCTCATTTGAAAAGAAAATTTAAGATAAGCACAACATTAATCTGCAGATATTATTAACATCAAGAACAGTGTTTCTTACAGACAATATCCTCGCATGCGGGGGAAAAAAAAAAGGGGGGGGGGGGCGAATTTACGGGGTGGGGGCAGTGTCAGGCGTAGCTAAGAAGGGCATGTGGGGACATACGTCCCCGGACGCCGCCAGTAGCGGGTTTCCAAATGGGTTTTTATGATATTTAATGGATGAAAATAATGGGTTTCATATTTATTTATTTTGGGGGGGGGGGGGAAATAAACAATGAATCTTGTCCCCTGGCACCAAACACTCTAGCTACGCCACGCTAGTAACGTAGAAAAAAAGACGGGGTGGGGGGCGGCAATGGTTGATCTGCCCACGTGTCATTCTTCTTGATATTGATGGACTGCATTTCAGGACGACTGTAGAGGTTATATCGCGAGCACGGCAGCGGTGGAAAAACCCTATACCACCTTGGCTGGCACCATGCAGTGTATACATCGTCTCAAAAACTGACAGCAATACTGGATGAAAAACCTTAGACCACCTTGGCTGGTACCATGCAGTGTATACATCGTCTCAAAAACTGACAGCAATACTGGATGAAAAACCTTAGACCACCTTGGCTGGCACCATGCAGTGTATACATCGTCTCAAAAACTGACAGCAATACTGGATGAAAAACCTTAGACCACCTTGGCTGGTACCATGCAGTGTATACATCGTCTCAAAAACTGACAGCAATACTGGATGAAAAACCTTAGACCACCTTGGCTGGTACCATGCAGTGTATATATCGTCTCAAAAACTGACAGCAATACTGGATGAAAAACGTTAGACCACCTTGGCTGGCACCATGCAGTGTATACATCGTCTCAAAACTGGTGATCAGGGCCAGTAATACTGTCACTGTCATTTTATCGGGTAGTAATCAAGGGCACCAATGGCTTTAGTCTAAACAGAAAATATGTGTTTATTAAAATTCAAGCGGTGCATTTTGGAGTATACATGATGGGAATATTTCTGTTACACTGGTCAGGGGAAAGAATTTTCCAAGCGTTGGGGGAGGCAATATGGCGCCCAGTGCCATACATAAACTGAATTCATTCCGGTTGTGGTGCGCCCCAAGATGATCATTTGGCACAAAGCTCAGAGTCAACCCCATGTTAATAAAGTCTTCAATCTACAATTAAAATCTCATCATTGTTAAAGTTGCGGTCTCAAAAAACATTTTCTAAAAGTAGAGCTGAAAAGCAGACAGTCAATTACTATTTGTAGTCGGTTACTGATTGAGTAATGTTGCTATCCAAGAAAAAATGTTAATAACTTCAAGACAAGGCGTTAAGCCTTTTTTATCTTGTACGGTAGTCAGGGTCGGATTAAGCCATTTTAGTGCCCAAGGAACAAACCCACATGGGTGCCCCCTTCTGCCCGGGGCCCCTGATCTTGTTCAAATTTGTTCAACAAAAATATTTCTTGATGACTTGTGGTGCCCAGGGCACGTGCCTTATTTGCCTAATGGTTAATCCAGGCCTGACGGTAGTAATAGCAAGTGTTCATGGTACAGAGAGAGAGAACACATTTCCAGAATCCAAACGGATGTTAGCAGTAGTGCTGGTAGCAGAGCCGTTCTTAGGATTTTAGGGGCCCAAGGCATGGAGCGTAGGTAGGGGACCCCGGGGGTGGAGCGGAGGAGAAAACACCATGCACCCCTGCGGCACCTCCATTCTGCCTTCGTCACAATTTCCTCTTTGCTCGCGTGTAACCACTAACCTTACCGGAATTGATTATTCCACCACTAGAGAAAATTTGTAATTCTGAAATATATACACTTGCTTTAACTTTAAAAAAAAAATCGCCCGGTGGGGCACTAGGCGGTCGCCTATGCCTAAAAACGGCTCTGCTGGACTGGTACTAAGTAGCTAGCGAGGAACATATAACTCACAGCCAGTATTGTAAAATCTATTATTTATCATTATGGCATTTAACTTAAAATATATTTTTAATTTTATGGGATCTCACTATCTTAACGTTTCCTCCCAATCGACACTCAGTGAAAGATGCTTTAGTACAGTGGTTCTCAGCCTTCCTATGGCCGCGACCCTTTAATACAGTTCGTGTTGTGGCGACCCCCAGCCACAAAATTATTTTCGGTTATGCTTCATAACGATAGGGTCATGCGACCCCTTACGAGGTCACGACCCACAGGTTGAGAACCGCTGCTTTAGTATAAAACCAGATTTTCGTGTCTGATTGAAATTGATTTCAATATATAAATTACAAATAATAGCTGTAATTTGACGGTCATCTTCAGAGGAACCAGAGAATTTAAGTGCCCATAGATATCACAAGGCTGAATAAGGTAACTTAACTTTGACGATATGCTATTAAAAAAATATTGGATTAGCTATGAATTTAATGAAATGTGTACATTTTATCTTTTCGCAAAAAAATCATTAAAATACTGACTGTATGTTTTACAAGTATAAAAACTATTTTACCAAGACTAACAGGTTGTTTGCATTTTTAAAATGTCTGATGCATTTATCATTTATAAATAATCATGTTTTGGTTTCACATAAAAGAAACGGGGTGGTATGTGTCTGGTGTGGAGTAGCTCATTATTACTACAGTATTAGTCCTATGGATACCAGACCCGCAGGGTTAAGTGCATTTATATTTTTAAAAGTAAATACCGGGTATCTGTACTTGTATATACGAATTACAATTTTAATACCGGTACTCAAAAGTAGCAAGTAAAAAAATATGTCAAGAAACAAAAGACTTTTGATCAGACAACTAAACCTTAGAAATAGAAAACTATTTGCATGACCTGGTACCCAAATAGTCTGTGCAGAAAACAGTATCCAATATTTAATTTAAAAAAAAACAAGATTTGCCAAAATTTCATTAAATTCGAATCCTTTGTGTGCATGCTCATCTACAGTGTCTTTCTTTGCCTACCTGTAATGCACTTATTAGATTTCATCATTTAAACTGTTCCCATGAAGACAAACAATGCCTTTCTCTTAGAAATATTAAACTGGTTTAAGTGCTCTTAAATCACAAAATCAGATTCATCATTTTCTCACCACAGATTCACCTATGTTCTGAAAACTAACAATCACTGAAAAAATCCAATAATGTAATAGTGAAACAAAATCATTTTTTTTTTATTTCTTTCATATTTTTTGTTTATGTATATTAAAAAAATAAGGTAATGATTATTTACAGATGAAGAGAACACAAGTTCCAAGAACAAAATGATTTTCCCCAGTTAAGCAAAAAGAATAATTTAAAAAATATTTAGGTTTGGTCCAAAAACTAAAGATTTTCAAATTGAGTTATTTGACTAATACAATAATGGTGAACAATAAAAGAAAATATATTCAATGTGAAATACAAAGAGTAATACATAGGTTAAAGGTTAACTAAATAAAAAAATTAGTAATTTAATGAATAATTTATAAAACTAATAACACTGAACGAAAAATAAAAAAAAAAATAATGGTTATATAAAAGTAGGTCTGGGAAAAAAATACTGGAGGGATGGAGCAAAATTAAACAAATAAATGCACCAGTACTCTTGCTGTAACTATATGGTTGGCTTTTGTTTTTTAAATGGAAGGCAGTGTCTTGTGAGCTGAGAGAGAGGTGGTGGAGAGAAAGTTTGGTTAATTTTGAATCTGATTGACATTTAGGACTTCCTTCCCATCCCTTTGTTGTTAAAGGCACCAACTGAAGGGCTTCCTCATTACACTTCAATTGCTTTCTATGAAAACAAAATCTAAAAATGACATGACAGCTAATAACTTTTATCAATGTTTAAATCATGCCACTAATTATAATAAATGCTTTGTCATTTCCAGATCCTCCATGTCCTTTGTAGCCTGGTTGAAGTTTAGCTGGGGCCGGGCTGATTTTGTCCTTTAAAGCTTACCTATTGAAACAAAGGGATATACAAATCAAATATTTATATGCAATCTTTCCATTCTGGATCAATAGTATTCAATTCAAATTTAACCCATTCCCGATGGCTGGGACTAAATGCTTCCTTTGGGGGTTCCGACGGATGTGTCCAACTGCACCCCGGCGCATAGCGACACACCTCTCGTTTTTAGTTAAAAATAGCAATGAAATCTCGCGTCCCTCAAGACGTCTGGTGATGGCGTGATTCTTCGTGATTTTAATTTAAAAACCAGAAGTTGTTCTTTATCTTGTTTCACTTTTAAACTACGTGTGCTTTAGTATGACGCGTCGATATGTAGCATGTGTTCGTCCGAGGTGTCAAAAATTGATTTTTTGGCCCTTGTTCATTATTTTTTCACCGCTGTTATATTTATTAAACCTTAATTTTTTTTTGATACATTCGTCCTTAATTAATTAACATCTATTAATATTTAGCAGCTTAAAAATATTTTTAAAATTTAAATCAATTTCAAAAATGAGTTTCTTCCCTTGTCTCAGGAATATAAATGAAGTACGGAATTAGCACTGACGTAGGGAATGAGTTAATATGAAAAACTGATTGTAACATTGATGAGATGGGTAATATTTCAAGTGCCACCAAAATAAAAATAAAATCATACCTGGAGTACCCTTCCTTGGAAAAAATATCCATTTAGACAGTTAATAGCATTTTGTGCTTCCTGATAATTTGTCATTGTGACAAATCCATAGCCTTTACACTGATTCTTCTCATGATCAAGCATAATGTTCACTTTCTGTACGGTACCAAATGGTGAAAACAGTTGCCAGAGTGTTCGGTCAGTTGCTTGAAACCCAATGTTGTACACAAATAATGTGTAGCTGTGAAGATATTTATTGGCTTTTATTACACAAGGCATGATGAAGCTCACAGTCACAAAAACAGAACCAATAGTAACTGACAAACACCCCCCCCCCCCCCTTATAAATGACCACTTAGCAACGTCTCAAACAATAGCTTATGTTTACTGCAATCATCACCAAATTAATCATAATTAATGTGCTTCAGATTCTATATATAACCATTTTTTAAAATGATTATTAAATGTTTGTGGTATTCCATAAAAAATAGTAAGACATTTAGCTTAGACATAATGGTTTTCTTCCAAAATAGGCTTTTGAGTGGGTTAGGGTTATTCTTACTGTATAAAATGGACATTTCATCTAGGGACATTGTTCCTGTTCAAGTGCAGATTTTATACACTGCCTATCAATCAAATTCCCATAACGGTAACTAAAAATAACATTTCTCTTTCTTATGGAGTTCTAACCTTTCAGAGCTTAAGGGGAGAAATGATATCAAACTAAACAATATCCTGCATTTTTATAATTTCAAAGATAAGAGAGAGAGAGGAGCAGTTAGTTTGTGATTCAATATGAACCTACTGTTGGTTTTTTTCATGTTCAAAGTTTGAGCAAGGTAAATTTAAACAACATACCCTCCTTGCTGAGCCTGAGGTACTCCTGGTGAGCCATTGAAGTTACCAGCCATTGGATTAAACCGCTGGAAGCGATTCATTTGGTTTCTCATTGGTCCCGGGGCAGCAAAATTAGGAATAGGGACATATTGTACAGCACCCTGCTTAATCTTTTTGGTGTTATCATCAGCAAATTTGATCATAATTGGCTCAGTGCAACCGTCTGGAGTTTTACCACTTAGACATTTAATGGCATTTTCTGCCTCATCTCTTGTGTCATAAAGAACAAAACCAACACGTTTGCTTACACCTGTTGCAAGATCCACCAAAACTCTGGACTGAATGATTTTTCCAAAGGGATCAAATATTTTATTTAACTCTCCTTCTTTCCAGTGTACTGGCAGGTTTCGGATATAAAGATTAGCCCCCTTGATCTGGTCCCCACCGGGTCTGGCTAGAGCTACCTTGATTCTCTTATTTTGGAGTTGCAGGCCTGAAAGTGTCTCAATAGCACGTTGAGCATCAGCTGCATGTTGAAAGTCAACAAAGCCAAAACCATAGCTGTACCCAGTTGCTTTGTCACGGACAATCTTGGAACTTTTAATAGGCCCAACACTGAGGAACATAGATCTGAACTCATCATCAGACAGGGTTTGAGGTAAGTAATTGATGATCAGATTGGTGCTGCTGGAATCTGATGAAAGAAATGTAAAAAAAATTATAGTTGAGTTGAATAAGCAAATGTCAATCAAGTAAGACCTGCAAATTTTCCCCAAGGCTGCTGCATGCCAAATAGCTACTTAATCAGAATGATAAATGCAATAACAAATGTTCAGAAATGTTTTGAATAGCTTGTTCAGATATCACTACAGTACAAAATGTGGTCACATACAAGAACTTGTATGTGTAACAGATATCACATAGGTGCAGAGTGGTGTAGAATAAATAAAATAGTTTTTTCCCTTGGGTTATTATTTTTTTGCCCAGTCCCTAAACATTTAATCAATTAACAATTTTATTATAATTATTTTTTTTAAAACTAATATTTCCAAGTTAAAAGAAACTTTGGCTCAACACAATCATATACACCCAAAGAGCATCCATACCTTACAATTAACTCCAAGATACTTTAAATTGGACAGTGATTTAAAAAAAAACTATTAACTTTTGATAATTGTCTAATAACGTCAAGCAGCAAAGATAAGATTTGGTAAAATATCCACAATTACCATGCAAAAATTACAAAATGTGGGATGACACACGTCATGTCAATTATAGTTTACTTCCATTTACGGTACAGGTACATCATATTTGATGGACAAAGCACAAAAATGTTTGAATTAAGAGAATACAAACCTCTCTACCTTCTTTAGTGTCTTAACAGAAAAATGAAAATGTGTTTACCGTCAATAAAGAAATTACCATCATTCTGATCTTCCATTGTGCTGACTGTGTTGGTGGTCTTGAGTTGCTAAGAGGGTAGATAAGGGTGCTGCCGAAAATCACAGCCATCATCACAGGTTGTTTTGGTAGATTTGAGCAAGGAGGAAAAAAAAATATAAACAAAAAAAAAATTAAAAGCCTCCTGAGGGAAAGAAAGAAGGAGGTTAGAATAAACTAATGCAGTGTTTTACCAAACTGACTAGCTTAATGTATAAGCATCAGTATACCAAAGATTACTTTTAGTCAGTCTAAAAAAGTCATTTCATGAAACATGTTACAAATCAACAAATATTGGTTATTCAAAATAATGGGGGAAAAGCAATACTATAGTATTAAAAATGATGAACCTGTGTAACCCAGTATAATTCCTTACAAAAATCCTGTTTATTGGCACTTATTTCTTTAACACTATGATAACTTTTTAAATTAAAGTTCTCAAAGAAAATACTTATAAGAAGAACATATTACAGCAAATTTGAATATTATTATTGAACATGTGAATATCCTCTTTTGAGTATAACTGTAAAAAAATTTCAACAGCGCAAATCATTTTAACTGACAAGCATGTGAATTTTTTTTTTAAATTTAAAATTAATAATTTCATCCCAACCACACAATGATTTAGGATTTAATTATACCGTATCGCAATCATATTTTAGCATTGTGATTTTGTGTACTTTAAAGAAACTAAAAAAAATTATTGTAAGTTTTAAACACAGACTAATTCAAATTATACTTTTTAAAGTTTAAAAGCTTAAAAAAAAAATCCTCAGAAAAATGTATGTAAAAATAAGAACCGCCATATATACTCATTCATAAGACAACCTTTTAGTTGAGATTTTTCAAGGCAATAAAGGTGGTGGTCAGCTTATGGGTGGTTCTTTTATAGAAATGTCTCCGGGTACATTGACTCAATTATAGAATAGGAAACAATGAAGAAAAAAGGAATTCAACATAAAGACATGAGCATTTGGTCACACGTTGTGGACTTCATGGTTGGCTGTTCTTAGAGCGTAATCACAGTACCCGACGTTGAATAATGAATTTGTTATCAAAGATTGCTCAGTTCCGATTTTTGGAACTGTTCGGTATGGTTACAGCATATACCGGTAAACACGCAAAGTGAGTATTTGTTATACGTAATGTTGTATTCGTATTAGTTTTAAGTCTTATAATTTTTAAAAATCTATTTTCATTAAGTATTACATACTTTATACTGGCATATTATTTTTAGTGTCGGCTTATGAGCAGTTTACACACTTGC
Organism: Omphiscola glabra; assembly: GCA_964017045.1. Taxonomy (NCBI): domain Eukaryota; kingdom Metazoa; phylum Mollusca; class Gastropoda; family Lymnaeidae; genus Omphiscola; species Omphiscola glabra. The sequence continues at coordinate 1,291,436 of OZ024808.1, forward strand.
AAGCTTTTCCCTGCCAAAACTAAGGGGGCCTGCTTATGAGTGAACGGCAAATGAAGGAGTATATATGATATGTCATTAAAAGCAACCAACAAGTAATGTACATTTATGGTAATTATCTTGACTTGTATAATATGTAGCAATCTTCCATTGACAGCTGATATGTATGTATTTTTAATAACTCTGTAAATGGGATTCTAATCATATACATTCAATTGGATAGAAAAATATTGAAAGGATCATGCAGATCTGACAGTATTAAAGAAGTAATCCACTTTTAAATACAAAAATATTCTTCAAATACAATAACGGCCTATACAATATGCACATAAAATACAAAAATACTATATGAAAATGGCATTGCATTTTCCCCCTTTCTAAGTTAGAAATACGAAAACTCGAAAATGATGAAAAAGAAATTAAATTTATAAAATTAATTATAAAATAGGAACAAATACATAAATATATATTTAAAAAAAAAAAAAAAAAAAAAAATATATAAATACCTTCTCTAATATCCGAAAGAAAAAAATTCAGTTAAAATCTAAAGAAAAAAAAAAGACAAGATATGAAAAATATAATTTTGTTTTCTCTTTAGGCCTCAAAATATTTAAGGTAACTCATGTGGAAAATTTATAGTGGCTTGAGGGTTATAATTAATGACTGTAGAAAGTTGATTTATTAAATTACTTAATTACTAATTAACATGAGACTAGAATATTACTCCACAGGCTAAATTTATATCTGCTGTGACTCTCAAATGATAATACAGAATTCCACTTAATCTTGTTACATTGTTATTTGTACATTTTGTTTCAAATAAAAGCAACCTTTAACCTATTTGTTTGTATTAAAATTTTTAAATGTATAAAAATGATTGTTTTGAGCAATGATCACGGCAGAAGCCAAGATTAAATATTTTTTTTGCCATGTAGCTTTTACCAATTGTAACACAACAAGTTAACTACATGACAGTAGTATTTATTTCTATTCACGGTGGCATAGTGATTTAATTATAATTAATCAGATCATGAGAATAAGCAGAACTAATTTTGGTAGCGAATGAAGAATTCATGATTTTGTGAGTAAGAAAGAGTGCACGATCTTTGGTCAGGGGAGAAAGGACGCCATATTTCAATGTGATGTTAATTCATGGATAAAATAATATTAAAGTGTGTCATATTTCTTATATTGTAATAACTTTATCAGTTACATGGATGTAACAATTTCAAGGACCATATTTGTACCAATTAATTGAATAATAAAGAACTGTGTGATGTATATAATTGGACCTGTTTAATTCTTAAGAGACAGCTGTAAAATTAAGGATGACCATACATATTAATAAAGAACATGCTGAAGGTATAATAATATTCAGCTATGTTACACCAATGTTAAGCCATCTAAACAAATTTGTTGTTAAAGATGGTTTTTTCTTGTTAGATAATATACACATTCTGTTGTTTGCCATTGATTTAAAATGTAAAAATTAAATATGTTTCATTGTTTTTAAATTTGCAAGGAAGGCTTGTAAAGAATGAAAAGATGAGATCATATTAATCAGATGGATGTTCTTTAGATTTTATTATTTTTCTTATTTCTATCAGCCTATCAAATTTAAAAAAAAATTAAAGCTGCAATTTTAACCTCATTTTGAGATTTAGGACCAAACAGCCCGTTTTTGATAATTATTATTGTATGCTTGCTCATGCAATGGAACATGGGCATACGAGCATCAAAAAACTATTCCAACCCATTGCACAATCCGGCAACCTAGGTAGAAATCTAGATATGGACTATACATGCAGCAGCCACACTTGAATAATGGGATCTGCAAATTTGTTAAAAAATATGTATCTTAGAAACCATCCCTGCAAAGACAAAGTAACCCCATATTTTATTTTAATCACCAGTCTTTATTTTTAAAATGACTTTTCATGGCCATAAATCAGCTGTCCCTTATACTTGGTGCAGCATGCACCACATATTTAAGCAAAAGTTTCAATGTGAGTTTAGTGAGAGGGGGACGACAACACATAAAACTTTAAGAGAAAAAAGCTTTATATATATATATCCACCAAATGATCAGTTTAACAAAAAATATTAATTTCAGAGAAGGAGCTACTAAGAGACCAATTGGCTGTGTAGTCTCAGGTGTATCAACATAATGTATAAATTAGTTGGCTTGAGTTCCAACCCTCAAGACAGTTTGGAAAAAATGACACCCCACAGCATTGGTGAAATTAACCAAGGAAGCTACACAAAAAGCTTATTTCCAAAAGGTCTGAACTCCACAATTGGTTGCTTTTACATGATTATCGCATTTGCTAATTATATTTAATTATATAATCATTTTGAGTAGCAAGACTTTTGAGAATTCAAAAAAAATTATTGCATAAACACACCAGTTGTAATTTCACAATTGCCAAAGAAAATTGAAATGTGAATGTGCAAACCTATGTAAGACATATTTATAAAAATAGTTGTATCACCCATACCAATGTCAAATGCTTGCAAGACTTGAACCAAGCTAATTTCCTTGATTGAACAATTATTTTAAAAATAAAGACCAACTGGAGTTGGCCTAAGTATTACTTCCACACATAAAATCATACTCAGACGCATAACCTATAATCATATATTGAAATTAAATCCAATTCAACTAATTTAAAGTGATGACTAAAAATAATTATAATTATATGAATAAGGCAATAAGGGACTAATAGGCTCTGTGATGAGAGAGACAAAAACAAAAATACCCAAATGCAAGTGTTGAGCTAAGAAAATGTTGCAATGAAATGCCAGAGTTCATATATTTGACTCAATCAATGTGTCAGCATAGGATTATAATTTAGAAATAAACTTGGATATAGGCCCTATAATATAATAGGGTTTGTCATCTCTCAGACAGTGAAATGTTATTTGGACATTTTTTACCCTCCCCTCTCTTTGACAACAACACTAATATCAACAGCCTCAACAGCAAACTTTAAAGGGCCCCATAATGATAAAAATAAATATTTAAATGTAAGGAAAAACCATTAATAAATTACAAATTTAGCACATCTTTTCATATTGTTGTAGCCCAAAGCCTTTTCAAATTCTAATGACTAGATTGATATATCTTTTTTCTTAGTTACTCGATTAAGCTGATGCTTTTTTTTTGTTAAGGGCCAAGGAGCAGGTGGTTAGTTCTTCTTTTTGTCCTTTTCTTCAAATTTATTACAGAAAAAATAGCATTAAGTGACTGCTGCATTGTTGTTCATTGATATCAAAGTAAAGACTTAGCATTGCTCCACCTAGTCCAAGAATTGAGAGTGGCAAACTTTTTCATTCATCCCACCTTCCTTTCCTTTTTAAGACAGAATTTAACTTGAAATCCCCTTGCCTTATTTAATATTTGGCGGGGCATGAGTATGAGCCATAAGTTACTATTACTATAACATAAATTTACTATTAAGAAATTAAAACAAGGCCTAGATTGCCTAGAATGTCTAAATCATTTTTTGTCTTGCTCATCCGATACATTGTAATATTATGAGGTAGTGAATAGTGCCTAGGCATAATAAAGGCCCACAACTAAATGTAGCTTTTAGTTTGACAATTTTGGTTGTTAAACCTTCTGGAAGTGGACAGATCAATTAATTCAATTTATAGAGCCTAGTCCCAACGAATCATGCCTAGTACTAGCAGATCATAGAACTAGTGGATCATGGAGCTTAGTCACTGCGTCACTTGTGACTTTAAAAATAATAAAACGCCTTGCCAGTACTGACATACCCCGTTTACCATTTTAATTTATTGTTATGACCGCACATTCTAACGACTTTTTTTCTTCTTCAAATTTTAATTAAAATTAGTAGCAATTTTGACGAGTGAGATTTTCTCCTTAAGTTTTAGATACAAAGGGCTGATGTTCAAAATTTGCTATAATATAGATTTGCTAAATTTGGCCTGGAGCTTCTGAAATATCTAGTCTAATTAGCATCAGCATCATTATCATTAAAAAAAACGGCGTGCACCAGACGCCATCTTTCCCTTTCATTATTGAGAACCACACGGGCATGGTTGTAATTGAGCTAAAGCGTACAAATTATAACAAAGTATATTTGCAGTGAAATGCAAAGCACGTCGTTTTGAAACCATCAAATGTTTAACTAATTTTTTATATAAAGCATAGAACAGACTGTAGGGTAGAAATATTTAAAAGTAGAAGAAAACGCAACATCACCTGGACAATTTAGACCCTACAATCGAAAAGAAGGAATTTGTCGGTACTTTTGCGCATGCTCAAATCCTTGACCTTGGAACATAAAAATAAACCAATCAAAATATTGTTATGTCTTACGAACAAAACATAAGTCTATATCAATTTTATAAAATAGAACTAGTAGAGTAAAATGATGTTTTAATTATCAAATAATAGCTTTCAATTTTCATACACTTGTACCGCGTTTACTTATTTTAAATAAATACATTCGTTTACAGAGCAGAGCTCTCTTAGGCGAGAGCTGTGGCGTCACTAAGGCTAGGGAACCCTTCCTTAGGGGGTGCGGATCGCAACGGATGACACTAAAAGGAAAATGAAAATGCACATTAGACTGAGTCTGCTCGAGTCCTTTTCATAACAGAACTCAGTTAAAAACGAGAACAGCGTGCCATCAGAGCAGGGTGTCACAAGAGCAAGGTGCCACTAGATTAGGTCGCAAACAGAACAAGGTGCCACCAGAGGCAGCTGGGTATCAAAAGAACAGGATGCTACCATAACAAGGCAGAGCAGGTCCATCGGATTATGCCACAAGAACAGGGTATCACAAGGCAGAGCAGGGTGCCCTCAAAGTAGGTTGCAAACATAACAAGGTGTTAACTGTGCAGGATTCCACCACAGCAGGATACCACTATCATACCAACAGATCAGGATGTCAATATCGTAGGCAAACTCGGAGGAGGTATATGGGGACGTCTGGAGGGGTGAAGAAAATCGCAGAGAGAGCAGTCAATAGACATCGGACTCACTTTGCATGAAGAAAACAAGAGGGCGATGCTTGTTTTGCTTTGTCAAGATTAATATCTGCTGCTTACAGTTTCTTTCGCATATTATTTCCATTAAAAAGTTCACTTTCAGGTAGGTCATGGGGGCTGTCCATTAATTGTGTCAACAAAATAGTGGGGGAGGGGGGGTCTGAAAATTTTTGACAATTGTTGACAAGGGGGAGGGGGGGGGGGGAGGTCAAGAAAAGTTGACGTCAACAATGTTTCCTTTTTTAAATAAATTTAATTTCATAAGTTAAAAGTTTATTACAATTTTTTTTCTTAACATTTTACTTTTATTCACTTTCTTGTTGTAGTTGTAAACTGGTCTATTTAAAATATTGTTTTTTTTTTATTCATTTTATTTTTATTTTATTTGGGGGGGGGGGGGGGGTAATCAAATGTTGACGTAATTTTATAGGGGGGGGGGCTCTGGAAGTTTGACAAGTTGTTGACAAGGGGGAGGGGGGCGGTAAAAATCGCCAAAAATTTGTTGACATAATTAATTGACAGCCCCATGATAGAAATTGAAAGTGGTCAGTTTGGGAATGGACACCATTATTTCTTTTACAGTTGATCATAGTGGACTCAATTCGAACAGCGCAAACATATCTGTTGCTTCCTTGATGACCCTTGGTCTGATTGAAAACAACCAATACAACCAAGAGGGTACATATGTCCCCGGGCACATATGTCCAAGGTACAGTGGCACCCAAATGAGGCTTACTTTACATTACAATAATGTAAACAAGGGTAATAAATCGGTCACAAGATCGGTGCAGCGGCTCAACAGGCGTGTCATCTGATAGCCTACCTATTTAATCGCATTTGCATGCGTCAATGGGGACAGGATCGTCTCAGCGTTCTTAACCTGCAACCCCCTTGCTACGCCTCTGTATCTTTGTTCTAAAATGGTTCAGGATCTTTTTGGTTGGTTTAGCTATAGAAGTATACTTACAAAGAACGACTGCAGAAAAATTTGATTTGACCAAAACATTTCAGGATTTTGCTTCTGCTGAAGCGAGAAATGCTAATTTATCTTAAATAAATTATAAATAGTTGATTAACAGAGCATCTCAAAACTATAAATTTACCATTGCATCGTGTTTTGTTTCGGTAGCCAACTTATTTTTTTATGTGCTCTGTAAAAGCTGGAAAACCCCTAACGCCATAACAAACTTGCATGTGTAGTAATTTGAGTTTAAGTAAAGTTAGGCTGTAACAAAGATATTAATTACACATTTTCATCTTTCGGATTTAGACTTTAAAAATGAAAAGAACAGGTAGTTCTTAGAACACTGGAAAATGGTACACATAGATGACTGAACAATATGTACGATTAATGAGGGCGCCGTTTTTTATTCTTGTTCTTATCTATAGCACAAGGCTAAGGCTGGCACTGCACTTTACGTAGTGTCCCAGATAAAAGGTGTGTGTGTGGGGGGGTGGGGGGTGGGGGGTGCTTTTGACATACGTTTTTAAATGATAAAATATGAATTTAAAAAAATAAAACAATGTATCCATATCAATGTAGGCGCTTAGGTGGAACTAACACATTAAATACCGGTACAAATAAAACATACAAAATATTTTTTTTTTAAATGCTCCTCCACGGATAGCTTTCCCACGTACTTAATTTTTTTTATAATCACCCGTGTAATTAAATTTTTTTTTTTCTTTCTTGAAAGTATGAAGTTTAATTTTGACCAAAAAAAAAAAACCCAAAAATCTTTCTGAAAAAATTGTGGAGATTTTGAATTTTTTTTTCTTTACCGGGTACGTTATTTTAATGAGTTGGCAACCCTGCGATCTCGGGTGCCCTATCTGGCAACCCTGCAATTCGTCAGGTGCCCTATCTGCCAACCCTACAATCCATCGGGTGCCCTATCTGACAACCCTGCAATCTCGGGTGCCCTATCTGCCAACCCTACAATCCGTCGGGTGCCCTATCTGGCAACCCTGCAATCTCGGGTGCCCTATCTGGCAACCCTACAATCCGTCGGGTGCCCTATCTGACAACCCTGCAATCCGTCGGGTGCCCTATCTGCCAACACTACAATCCATCGGGTGCCCTATCTGGCAACCCTGCAATCCGTCGGTGCCCTATCTGGCAACCCTACAATCCGTCGGGTGCCCTATCTGGCAACCCTGCAATCCGTCGGTGCCATATCTGGCAACCCTGTAATCCGTCGGATGTCATAGCTGGCAACCCTGCAATCCGTCGGGTGCCCTATCTGCCAACCCTGCAATCCGTCAGGTGCCCTATCTGCCAACCCTGTAATCCATCGGGTGCCCTATCTGCCAACCCTGCAATCCGTCGGGTGCCCTATCTGCCAACCCTGCAATCCGTCGGGCGCCCTATCTGCCAACCCTGCAATCCGTCGGTGCCCTATCTGGCAACCCTGCAATCCGTCGGGTGCCCTACCTGGAAACCCTGCAATCCGTCGGGTGCCCTATAGGCAACCCTGCAATCCGTCGGGTGCCCTATAGGCAACCCTGCAATCCGTCGGGTGCCCTATCTGCTAAGCCTGCAATCCGTCGGTGCCCTATCTAACCCTGCAATCCGTCGGGTGCCCTATCTGGCAACCTTGCAATTCGTCGGTGCCCTATCTGCCAACACTGGAATCGGCCGGTGCCCTATCTATTCAATAAAATCCCGTTATGATAATTCTCTAGTGAGTATGTAGTAGTACATTTCATCACACCAGTTCACATCTTTTTAACAGACTACTTTTGTTACGCAGTTTTAGCAGTGGCGTAGCTAGTGTTGGTGTCACCCGGTGCGGTAAACTCATGGTGCCCCCCTCACCCGGTGCGGTAAACTCATGGTGCCCCCCTCACCCGGTGCGGTAAACTCATGGTGCCCCCCTCACCCGGTGCGGTAAACTCATGGTGCCCCCCCCCCCCCCCCGATGGATTTCTTCTTGTTAAAATAAGCCCACAGTAAACAGTGACAAGAACAAATTTATTGAAGGTCAGGAGGTCAATGTATTTAAGAACTGTAGCGTGTACCACGCCCGACCACATAGTTCTCAGAATTTAGAAAAATACTGCTTCCTGTCTCTTACGAAAGTTATCGGCGTTGAAGCATGGCCACAACCGAGTTTTTCCGATCTAATTATAGGGTCGCGTCAGTTCGGACGCATCAACCTTGAACTTCTAACAAAGCACGCCTTTCGATTGGTTACATGTGTTATACTTGTCAGACCGAGCAGTGTGTGTCAATTTGGTGTCACCCCCTGAGATGGTGTCACCCGGTGCGCCCCGCAACCACTAGCTACGCCACTGACTGGTAGTAATAACTGTTAAAATTAAACACGACTTACAACAATTAATTTTAAAAAAAAAACACTTTTGTCCACATAGTGTGTAGCTAAAGTTAGTGCCGCCCGGAACAGACCAAGATTTTTGCCCCCCCCCCCCCCTTTTTACAAAAAAAACAACAACAAAACAACCACTGAGGGTGGCCGACAATTGCGCCCCTGCATATAGGCCTATAGAAAACGGTGCAGCCCCGGGGCGTGCTGCCAGCCCCCCCCCACACCAACATTTCCTACACCAGTGTGTCCACGGCTTTATTTTTTATCAATCTTTGCAAACCTGTAACAAGCACACACACAATCATCTGTAATGAGCACACACACAATCGTCTGTAATGAGCACAAAAACAGTCATCTGTAATGAGCACACACACAATCGTCTGTAATGAGCACATACAACATCGTCAGTAATGAGCACACACAGAATTATCTGTAATGAGCACACACACAATCTTCTGTAATGAGATCACACACAATCATATGTAATGAGTACACACACAATCATCTGTAATGAGCACACACACAATCGTCTGTAATGAGCACACACAATCATCTGTAATGAACACACACACAATCAATAAAAAAGAAGAAATAATCATTTTTAATTTAGATGGAACTAAGCATTGCTCACGTACCATTAAGCATTGGTCATGTACACAATAAGCGCTGCTCACGTACACATTAAGCATTTTATGTACAGGGCTCATGAATCAAATGGGCAAGTCTGTGATCCAGAAGGATCAAATGGGCAAGCCTGTGATACAAAAGGATCAAATTCTAGGATTCTTATAACTTGAAGCAAGTGCAGACTACGCCAGAGAGAAATGATAAATATTACACTCAATTCTTAGAGCAAAACTGTCAAGAAAATTCTCAACAGTTGGTTTGAAAGCAAAATACTTCTCAGAGCACAGATTGCTCATCGGCATATATTGTCATTGTAGTGACCTGGCAAAGCAAATGAAGGGGTCAACGTCTAAAGAGCTTTAATCAAGCAGCAGAAGTTTTTCAGCTGGATCCATATGACTAATGAGATCAAGCATAAAGTCAGGCAGGTTAGGGCCCAGAATATCATCTGTATGTCTACGGATAGCAATAAGTCTACTGATATAATATTTATTGAAATTACAGCACAAAAGCAGTAGCTTACAATTGTAAACATTATCTCAACCACACAGATTATGAAACTAGAGTATATTTCATAAATAAAAATTAACTATTTAAGAGTCTTCATCAGACACATTTAGTCTACCAATTGATCAGACACATCTAGTCTACTAATTGATCAGAAACATATATTCTATTGATTCATAAGACACATCTATTCAGTCAATTGATCAGACACATCTGTTAAATCTTCAACTCCTTTCCTCTGGGTTTTCGCACAACAAATGCTAAATTTTTGTTTTTGGCTTTCACTATCAACCTGTGCTTTTGACTGAGAAAATGGACGGTTCTTGCCTCAGATTTTAACTCAAGAGGAACAAGAAGTTTGTTCAATGTGAGAGATTTTTTTAGCTTCTCAAGAATGAAATCAAGCCTGGCTTTGAATTCATCTGAGGTTTCTGGCAAGGGGTGAATTCGAAGTGTCCTACATGAAACCTTCGTAACACTAACATCATCCAGAAAACTCGCATCCGCCGGTGTTGGTGGGATAAGAAGAAATCGCTGCGTTTCTCCACCGTTCAATTTCAGGCACTCGAAGAGCTCGTGTACTAATCTGATCTTACTCAGTGACAGCCCTTTTTTCCCTCGGCTTATCTTTATGTTTTTATAGTGTTTACATTCTTCCTGAATAATCTTCAGCTGAGATGAACTAAACTCAGGTGACGATAACACAACATCATCTTGGCTCACTTTGGTTGAGAACACTTTCAAATATGACTTTGCCAGGTCTCTGAAATTTGTGGTTCCCGTAGTTGTTGATCCCGTAGTTGTTGATCCCTTGTTTTGAAAAGGCAAACAATAATCATTACCAGAAGCTACTCTGTGACCAATGATTTGTCTTCCTGTCCTCTGAACAGGTTTCTTACTTTCATGATTGCCTAATCCATCTCCTGAGACAGAATTTTCATGGATCATTTCATATCCACTATTTGCACTCTTTGCCTGTATTTCAAGACATGTTTTTGACAAATATTGGGCACAGCTCACCTCAGGTTTTCTTAATATCCCCCAGCAAATATCTTGCAGTTTTGTAATAGCTTCCACCGCAGTCTTTTCCTTGGCCTCATAGTATTTTATTCCACTGGCCTTTGCAACGACACAGGTCCCAATCTTCAATGTGAAGTGAAACATTTTGTCCTCTCTCTTCACCTCAAATTCCAATAACATGTTACAGGACCTGGCGCTATTATATAAAACATTATAGAGCGGCTCAGAGGCGCTTTCAATACAGATGATCAATTTTGACAGCTCACTGAATTGTGTTGGGTTAAATTTGGTTTGATTGGCTTTGCGTTTTGATGGTTGTATTAGAGATGTATCATTTCTGCAAATTAGCGCCATTTCACCAGAAGAATGGAACTCAAATTGGTTGGGGCTAATTTGTGTAATATAAAAGTTAGGCAGCAAAAGTTTTTCAAGGGCCACACACGTGACTTTAACACGCGCTGCTTTGCCTATGCAGTTGACTAAAGCTAAAAGGATACTTCCTGAATATAAACCTGTTTGAGTAGAGCCGATCTTCTTCCAATGTATTGGTACTCTTTCCATTTCTGCAATCTTCTTAATAATTGTAAAAGGCTTGAAGCTTTCATTTTCCAGGTTCACTAATCTGTTTGCGAGTTGACGCAACTGTTTCAGCTGTGCATCTTGCTCTTGTTCCAAGGCGGACAAATAAGTCTCCTTGCAAGCTATTCTAATATTTTTTTTAATTGTGCTCATTTGCTTGAAACATGTTTTTTTACCTGGCTCTTTCATAACTGCTTTTAAATTTAGAGAAGAATTCTCAATTTTTTTATCAACAGCGACAACAACTGTGGATTCTGTGGAGCTATTTAAGTTTTTTGTTTTCAAAGGTACGAATGATTCCTCAAGAATTGTAGATGCATCGCTGTTTTTCTTTTCCATTGATTTTTCATCATTTCTTAAGTTAACATTCATTTCTGAAAGATTCCGCGGTGGTTTTGTACTCAGCTTGGGGCGCTTTGCTTTGACCTCTTCCATGATGAAATCCTTATTACTTGTTTTAGCTCTGCATTCACTCTGCTGTGACTCAACTGAAAAATGTAAGCACATTGGAAAAGTTACTTACAAAAATAGCCATCAGTCTTAAATATTATTAAAACTTAACATCTCAGTTTATTGACACCCCTGTTTATTGATACCCCTGTTTAAGAAAGAGCATAAGATAATTTTAAAAACTATGAGAATAGCATAAAAAACTTTTTCAGCAGCGGATAATTTTAAAAACTATGAGAATTTCATAAAAGACATTTTCAGCAGCGGACATTTACAAGTTTGAAATTTAAAAAGTAATGGTTAGTTTGCTCAGTGGAGTGGGATGTAAACCAACACAAATAATAAAAAAAATTGTTCAATCATACCCAAAGGTTCAGACGGAGCTCCATCTCCGTGAACTTCTTCAGCAACGCTGCTGTATTTTCTTTTTAGCGTTTTATGGTCAACATTTATATTACTGGAGCCATCAGATTTACTAGTAATAGTAATTGGTTTTGAATAGTAGTATATTGTAGAAGAGGCATATCCTGGAGCTTTAACACAGGAGAAAACCTTAAGTGTTCCATCTCTTATACCTTGGACTATCTCTTCTGTCATGCCTGTAAGTCTAGAACAAACAAAAGTGATTTCAGTCAATGACTGTCTCTTTAGAGTATAAAAATATATTTTCTGAATGTAGTAAATTTAATATTCTGACTTAATAGGAAACAGCAGCTTTAGGCTATGATGTACTTGCAGTATACCTTAGTATTAGTATTGAATGTAGTCATGAGATCTAGTTTACTGTATATATTTATGTCAAATTTAATAGTCCATGCGACAAAGGTTAAATTTTTAAATTTAAATCTTCAATCTATATCTAATGAAATAATACATCCATGCTTTAGGCTGAGAACTCCCAGTTAACTTAGGTTGTGCCACAATCTAAAAAAAGGGCTTGTATATAAGGGCTATTTACACTAATTTACAGCAGCTGATGATTTAAGTTTTGTCTTTTTAAATACCAGGTAATAACTTCATATGAAAGCCTATTGAACTTGAGTTTTACCTGCTGGTGTGAGCATTCATCTTTTCTCATAAAAACACAATTAAATAGACATCAAGAAAGTGAGTAAAGTGAAATCTGTTAATAGCAAAAACAGCTGGGACTGGACTGAAGCAAAAGTTTGGCAATTTAAATCTGCAATATTTTTTGCAAACTACAGAGTTAGATTTTTGTAGAAGGCCAGGGCTCTGGGCTGAGGGTGGGGGATCTTGGCTCACCCGGGACATCACTAACCCTTGTATAATAACCACATAACAATTACTGAACTAAGCGAGATTTTATTGTTCTTATATCACCACACATTCCATTTGTGTATTTTAACATTTTCTGTTAGTACGCTCAAACATTTTCTCATCCTCTGTATTATCACCAAAAACGTTTTTGCCAAAAACGTTTTTGAAAAAAACCTTCTACCACAATAAATAAACATTCATATTAATGGTCTATGACAGCAATGACAATATTTCCAAAACAAAAGGATGGCGGAAGACACCAAGTAACACCTCTTTTACTTTTTTTAACTTTAGAATTAAGATTAAGAGTGGTTTTTTGGTAAAAAAAAAAGACATAGTGGACTACTCAGTGGTTGCTTTAAAGTTAAATAAAAGATTTAACGGGTCCAAATAGCGGCTATGTGTATCTGGATCCCTTACTTTAGACTAAATGATATTTGGATGTCATTTGTGGTAGTTTATTTTAGTTAACCTGAAGAAGTAAGTTTAAAAACATATAGTCCATTTAATTATCTTTCATTTGATACAAAATTTTGTGTCTTACAAACGCTACAACTACAATAATACTTTAAATATTTTAATTTTTCAATAAACCCAACCTCTCACTTCTGATGCCTTAAACTTTAAAGCCTTAAAGTTAATCTTATACATTTCATCCCTTCAATTTACTACCTAGGGTCCCAGTAAAATAATATGTATTTTATTACTTAGTAAATATTAATTTATAAATATGAATGACTAATATTTGGTTAATACCGTATTAATAATATAATTAGCAGTACAGACTGAGTCACTGAGTACAATAATTTTTGTCTCAGATGTCTTCTTTGTCTTTAAGCCACAGCCAAGCTTTGTAGTTTAATTTTAAATATTGCGATGATGGACCCTACTAAATACTACGTCTATTAATAGTACTAAAAACCTAATACTAAAAAAAGTGCAAAATTAAACTAATACTGAATAGTATAGTCCCCCATAGTAAGTAATAGTAATATTAGTTATACTGTTACTGTGTTAGAACTAGTCGAATACGAGTACGAGTAAAAATAAAATTAAAATGCTCAAGTTCAAGTACATAGACTTAGACTAAGTTAGACATAGGCCATGATAGTGATAGTCAATGATAGGCTATTTGCTACTAACTAATTACTAAAGTTAAAGTCTCCTAAAGCCTAAAGTCATAAATTGACATAAAGTCTAAAAGTAGTAAAGCCCAAGGCCAAGGCCAAAGTGAGAGATTAAGGACCAAGAAACAATACTAAACCCAACACGAGTTGACACTAGTTATAACAGGTATATGGCAATTTGATAAATGTCACTGTAATGTGTTACAAGTAAATTGGATGTTAGATCAGAAAGATAATTCATAATATTGTATAGGATACCGTTAATTACCGGTACAATAAATATCCAGTCTCCAAACAAGGGACACCAATCTGATTAAAATTTAAAATGTTTCGGTAATGAATTCCCCTTAAAAAATTAGTCACTGAATTAAACAAATCAAAGTTTAGATAGTCGGAAGTTATATAATAATAATTATTAAGGCAATCCTCCGAAGTCCGGCCCCAAATTATTTTGTATGAAAAAATTTGCAATGCACAGTGTGAATTGTTAGAAAACAGCAGAAATGTCATTCATACCTTTTGCAAATAGCTTTCACTAGACAAACCAGTCAGTAAAATGCTAAATGTTGTAATTGGCGCATAGCATTTAATTTGCAAATAGCAGCCGAAAACGTTCTGTTTGTGATTTTTGCGCCACTGATTTGAAAGGCCCCCCCCCCCCCCAAGTAGCTGGCAAACAGACCGCGACTAGTACCACTCTGATAGCGGAGTTTATTTTCGCTTGCATGCAAAGTCTTTCAATAGTTTCTGTGTGAATGTCCTGGTCTACTGAATCAACAAATTTAAGTCACGCGCGTGCACAATGACAGCGTGAGCATAAATCCCGTTGTTGAGCTGAGAGACATTTCGATATCCTTGCCAATCGTCCGTGACGATAGTTATCCCTGGTAACACACGATTAGTGATAACGCGCTCGAGTGTTTGTGCATCTGGATGGCCAACAACCTCCATCCAACATCGTCCACCATCACGCTCAACCAAGCACACAACCCACTTACCAACGCGTCGCTGTCCACAGTGATATTATTTTCTATGGAATAACGACGTAATAAGTAATAATTTCAGACCGGACTTCGGAGGATTGCCATTATGAATTATATGTAAATACATGAAAGTACGTGTTAAAAATTTTAATTCTGAAATGGCGTAGTTGTATATTTATTTCCAAATGTAATGAATTTGTTAAAAACAAAAAACAAATAATAGTTAACTAGATATAGCCTGTAGCCATAGTCCCATAGCCTATAGACCAGTGGTTCTCAACCTTCCTAATGCCGAGAACCTTTAATACAGTTCCTCGTGTTGTGGTGACCTCCACACCCAACCATAAAATTATTATGCGCTTTCCGGTGGTCTTAGGCGACCCCTGTGTAAGGGTCGTTCTATTCCCAAAGGGGTCGCGACCCACAGGTTGAGAACCGCTGCTATAGACTATAACCCGCCAATCATTGGCGACAGCAATACGTGAACTTCCATTTACTAAAGTTACTTGACAAAACATGAACTCAAGTAACGCACATTTAAGAATCCCAATTTTTGCTACACCCCTTCCCCCATGATACGTCACTGCACGCTTTTTTTTATTTCACGCCCATGAACTATATTCTGATGTCCCAACCACTTTTGAACCGAATAATATTTACAACATGTTGTTCATCAGTCGGGAGTCGACCATGACCACTTTAATCATCAGATTTGGGCTAGTTCTGTCTGTAGGTGCGCAGATGGCTAATCCGGCCGATTCTGGCACGAAATTTTCTTGTGCAGGAGGTGCAGGGGAATGATGGGGCAACGCCGGAAGCAAAGTCAGACCGGGCCTTCCCGGCAAGTCTCTTGCGCTCTGCAGCCGCTGTTCTGCCAACTTCATGTTGCATGGAGCTCCTGTGTAAAGTGGAACGCCATGATGTTTGATCCTTTGCTTTTTCCTTTCACATGTCTGGGTTTATGTCGAACCCTTTTAGTGAGCCTTTTATAGGTTGTCTTTAAAACGTTTCTTCTGCCCGCCAGCAGACCGCTTTCCTTGTTCGAGCTCACCATAGAAAATTCTTTTCGCAGACGGTCGTTTGACATTCTCACATTTCCCGACCAGCAAAGCTGGGGGGGGGACTTCATTAATATGGTAAAGATGCTGGGTAGACCTGCCTGTGTGAGCACCTCAGTGTCTTAGGACTATGTCCTGCCATTTAATGTTGCTGATTTTTCTGAGTCTTGTATGAAAGGGGTTCAGCATTCTTGCATGGCGTTGGTATACCATCCACATTTCACAGGCATAGAGAAGCGTAGGGAGAACAGTCGCCTTATGTCATTTCAGTTTAGTTTGAGTACTGCATTAAAACGACAGTGTTTCTTTCAGGCAGCTCTAAGGGTGGGGCGGGGGGGGGGGGTGGTCAGAGAAAAAGGGGGGATCAGAGAAAGTGTGGGGGGGGGTCAGATAAAGTGGGGGGGGGAGGTCGGAACAAGTCAAGTGCCCTCCTCCTGATTATAAGCCAAAATTTTACTTTCCATTGTTCGCATATATCAGTATTTTTATTTAGTTATTTTTTGCAACTTCACAAGTTTAAGTCAAGACGCTATTAACAAAAGTACACTGCAGCACAAATAAATGTTTTATTTGTTTTTATTAAAAATGTATATCCTAAAGGATTGAAGAATACATATCCTACATATTCAATTTGGAAATACAAAGAGATGTATTTTAAAACAAAGAAACAACCTGTCACATGTTGATTCACCAAAAATTCAATGTGTCTTGTTAAAAACCTTTGGGAAATGAAGAAAGAAAAAGAATCCTTGCAAACAAAATTAAGTAGGATTATTATTTTTTGGGACTATATTTATTAAATTTAACAAAAGCACGTTGTATCACAGACCACAAGACTCAATACAATGCTATCACAGACCACAAGACACAATACAATGCTATCGCAGACCACAAGACACAATACAATGCTATCACAGACCACAAGACACAATACAATGCTATCGCAGACCACAAGACACAATACAACGCTATTACAGACCACAAGACACAATACAATGCTATTGATGACCACAAGACACAATACAATGCTATCACAGACCACAAGACACAATACAATGCTATTGATGACCACAAGACACAATACAATGCTATTACAGACCACAAGACACAATACAATGCTATTACAGACCACAAGACACAATACAATGCTATTTTACAAATATTTTAATGGTTAATAGTTATCAATCCTGGCTGTATCCACTGGATAGATGAATCCTGTATTCCAGAGCGTACAAAAATCCACAACAGAAAAGCACATCTTCATAAGTCATTAGATTGATGGACATAACAACAAGTCATTAGATTGATGGACATAGCAAAGTTGATTCTTAAGTTTGTTTTTTTTGCGCTCCATGTTAACTTAAACAAAATAATGCATTGTACATTTGAATGAGTAGAAAGGGGATTTCTGTTGTGATAGGTCAAAAGTTTCCCTTCGTACTCTATTAATATCCACCCCACCGCCTTAAATGATACAGCACTCACACTGAAACCAAATTTTCTTTCAAACACTCATAACTCATTGATGATATCATGCTGAAGCAGTTTTGTGTTTAACATAACTATTGTCACAAAGCTATTCTAAAAACTTGCTCTCAAATGGAGTCAAACCAGCAACCAAAAACTGTTTCAAAATTCGTTAGCATCTGGAGCATGTGTTTTTGCACTTGGAGCTAATTTGACTCCATCTCTATGGTTACACACCTACGTATGAATGAATTGAACAGGTATGCTGTTATTTTCAGAAGAAAAAAAATTCTAGACAAATTAAGGTTTCTTTTCTTAAAAACACATAACTTACATTGAGCTATCCAGCATTAAAAAAATATGTATCAGAATTACTTTTTGTCTGACTTTTTGTAGAGTTGAAATCAAGTTGCAATTATGAACAAATTTAACATGATATTATGAATGATGTGCAAACAGATAAAGGATTGGAAGGGGCCATCCTTATAAGTTACATACGCATAGTGTTGATTTAGGATAATATGCATACAGGTGCGTAGCCAGGAGGGGATGGGGGGAAGATGACAGAATGTGCATGAACATTTATGCACACATTCTGCAATACACGAATGGTAATTATCTTGAAAGTCTGAGGTCGCAATTTTCTATCTCAGCTAAAAATCTATGACGTTCATGATTTAATGAAATGTTCAGGCTATAAAGAAATCACTGCAATTCTTTGTGTGTGTCACCAAACTGTCGCTTTGTGTTTATTATGTTTATCACCAAACTGTTGCTTTGTGCTTATTGTGTTTATCACCAAACTGTCGCTTTGTGTTTATTGTGTTTATCACCAAACTGTCGCTTTGTGTTTATTGTGTTTATCACCCTAGTGTTGCTTAGTGTTTTCACAAATCTATTTGCTAGATATCGCAATAGTGATATTTAGCATAGTGACACATTTTTAGTTTTTTCCAGCTTCTGTGCTTGTGATGTATTTTGTGATCTAATTTGTGATTCCTAAACTGTTCAGATCTTCAGTACTACATGTAGTAACAATTCCTAAACTGTTCAGATCTTCAGTACTACATGTAGTAACAATTCCTAAACTGTTCAGATCTTCAGTACTACATGTAGTAACAATTCCTAAACTTTACAGATCTTCAGTACTACATGTAGTAACAATTTGTAGGAGCTCAATAGTTTTCAAGGGAGTTACTGGTTTGTAACATATTTGCTGATGTTGTGCCCTAGAATTAAACTATAATTGTCTATAAAGAATTTTATGTAAAATTATCTATGCACTTTTCATGTACAGGAGGGTATGAATATTTGAATTTTTTTGCATATTTAATATGTGGATGCCCCCTAAATTGGTACATTGTAGATCAAAAATAATTGTACACCATAAAAATATCCGTACTTTCTATAAAATAATTTAAACATTTATTTAGTCATTAAGAAGTGCAAAGTCCTATAAATTGAAACATTAAAGTCATTATAACTTCCATGATTGAAAAACTGATAAAATATTGGAATAATTTAACACAGAGCCAGTGGAAAATGACAACACATCTTGTGCTATAGATATATAAATAAACTTTGACTCTTGGGTCAACAACAATACAGTGGCGTAGTGAGGGGGGGGGCAAGGGGGGGCATCATGCCCCTGGCGCTACTCACAAAGGGGCGCCAAATGGTATATTTTACTATAATATTGTATGGTTTTCGAAAGGGGGGGGGGGCGCTAAAAAGGTATTGGGGGGCGCTAAAAAGGTATTGTGCCCCGGGCGCGAGTTAAGCTCGCTACGCCACTGCAACAATAGGAAGCTTGCCACTGGATCAGGTTCACAGCCACGATGGATATGTTTGATAAACGTTCTATTTTGTTCAAGCCAACTCTTTATATTTATAAATTAAAATCATAGGTAGATTCATTAAAATAAATTAAAACAATGACAGAGCGTCAAGTGTCGGCGATCAGCGTCGCTATTCCTTCTGATACAAACTCTTCACT
Organism: Omphiscola glabra; assembly: GCA_964017045.1. Taxonomy (NCBI): domain Eukaryota; kingdom Metazoa; phylum Mollusca; class Gastropoda; family Lymnaeidae; genus Omphiscola; species Omphiscola glabra. Next base: position 1,310,876 of record OZ024808.1, read on the forward strand.
TTCTTCACTGACGTCTGCCACGATGCCTGCCAACGTGTTTCATCTGTGGTGAGCTTCTCTTTATTGTCATTGATGTCCAGAAGAATTTTATCAAAGCATTCTTTATATTTCTGAAAAATAATCATGTTGATGTACTGGTAAAAGCGTGTAATGAATTATATTTTAATTGTTATACCATAAATCTATATGGCCATCAAACTAAGAAATATGAAAAAAGCATCGGTTCTTAAAATGTCAAAAACTAACATTTGAAATATATCCCAAAGAACTTAATGGAGAAACTTGAGTGAATTGACCAAAAGAATGGATACTGGTATCTTGAAAAAATGGTCCTAATCCAAAATAATAAGGCTGTGATATTTGCCCATAAAAATACTTAAGGATAAATTCGTCAAGAAATAAGGACCCCAATGATTCAAATCTGACCGAGGAATCAGCTGGTTTTAGACATGACATAAATTAGCTTCACTTTATTTTAATCATTGGAATTGTGTCGGGGCTGATTGTAACTGTGGGTATGCGGATGGCTGATAAGACAGATTCTGTGACAATTCTGATGAGACAGATTCTGTGACAATTCTGTCTGTTGTTGTGCCATAGTTCTGCTTGCCTTGGTTCTGCTTGCCTCGTATTGTACTTATATGGAGCCTTTGTATAAGGAGGAATGCCACAATGCTGCAACCTTTACTGATTCCCAGATGTCTTGGTTTGTATCAAATGGTTTTGGTAAGGCTGTTAGGTTGTCTTAAAAAAATATTTATTCATACCACCAACAAACCACCTTCTAATGAAGTGGGGCCGTAGACTTCTTTTAGAGTGGAGTAAAAAATGTTCCGGTCATGTCCGTCCACATAGCAGTGGATCGTGTCAGCCTTGTCACTCAGCCATTTATCCAGCATTTGCCATAGTTTTTGTTGCACCGTTCTTCTTATGCTGTGGTATGCATCTTTCATGGGAAGTAGCCTTGGGTCGTGTAGGTAGGAGTGGTGATGACGGTATTTTGCCTCGAACAGCTGTTTGCTTACAACACAGTTTTCATCAAACCAGTACTGATAGTTTTTGGAGCCTGGTCCGAGCAACTCCACAGCGGCATAGTACGATCACACAAAGATCATCATCATCATCATTCATCATCAGGACCCGTAGTCCTTCGACCGTTGGGGCGCCACAGATGACATGTAAACTATTCTTCTCCATTCCTCTCGGTCTTCTGCCCTACGCATAGCAAGGATACGGGCATGAATTATCTGATGTTGGCCGTAACAGTTAGAAAATAATGACACGTTGTTTTTTATTGGTCAGATTTTGAGTGAGAACTCATACATTAGCTCATGTATTAATAAGTTTGTACTTATTTCCAGCCAAAACATGTCTGCTCTCCTCGGAGAAGCTGGTTGGGCTGGTCCCGCTAATTATCCACAACAATAACAATATTAGATGGAAGGAATTGGACGTTTGATACACGATACAACTTGGACGATTAACAGAATAAAAACTTGTCGTTTAAATTTAGATCAAAAGAAAATAGAAATAATCTAAAAAGCGATTGAAAAAAAAAATTATAAATTAAAAAGCCAAAGATGACTGACAAAATCAAAGACGACCGACTGACCTGGTAGGCTTTATCTCGAGCTTGGATGGTTGACGAGTGGGCCAGAGTTGTCTTCTTTGTCGCAACAGTTGAGGTGAGCTCTAACTGGCTTGGCATGCCGCCCAGAACAAACTGATTGCTGGGAACACCTGGTGGGAAATGACATATAATGTCTCAGATGGGTACATTTGACATCTTATATTGTGACATTTGACATCACATCCTAGACATCTTATATTGTGACATTTGACATCACATCCTAGACATCTTATATTGTTACATGTGACATCACACCCTAGACATCTTATATCGTGACATTTGACATCACATCCTAGACACCTTATATTGTGACATTTGATATCACATCTTAGACATCTTATATTGTGACATTTGATATCACATCCAAGATCGCAGTGACTCTTCTTCATTTAGAGAAAGTTTTCCAAATTGAAATCATTTCAGTTTTGCTCAGGTTTTCATTCATGTATTTCTAGAGCTTCCCATCCACACAATATACTTTATACATAGAATCAGCTTAGCCTAAGAACCACCATTGACACATCCACACATTCTGCAATATTACAAATTGCTAAGAATAAAATGTTGTGTTGCTGAGAATAAAATAACCTCTACAGCCCTGTTGTGTTGCTGAGAGTAAAAAAACCCTCAAGACTTACCAAGCCAGCTATTTCTTCCCCGTTCAGTTGCCGTTTTGTCATCTTCATCTTCTATTGATTTTCCAGCTAGTTTTCTTCGAATGAGTTCTGATGTTGAGTGCAGTTTGAGATCAGCCCCTGCAAGATTTTATTAGAGATTAGTAAATATGAAATATATTAAGTTAAAGTTAAGTTAAAGTTAAGTTAAAGTTAAGTTAAAGTTAAGGTTAAGTTAAGTTAAAGTTAAGTTAAAGTTAAGGTTAAGTTAAGTTAAAGTTAAGTTAAAGTTAAGTTAAAGTTAAGTTAAAGTTAAGTTAAAGTTAAGTTAAAGTTAAGTTAAAGTTAAGGTTAAGTTAAGTTAAAGTTAAGTTAATGTTGAGTTAAAGTTAAGTTAAAGTTAACACTTACGCCCTTTGTCAACATCATCGACCACCAACATATTGTCATACTGTTCAAGTTGTTTCCCATAGGTCTCCTCGAACCTCAGCAAGAAGTTCCTGGCAAACTCCAAAGCATATTCCTGCAGAAAGATTGTATCAGAGTTCTTAAGACGGTGAAGCAAGATCTGCATCCAACACAAGCATCTATTGTAGTTGTTATTCTTATCTACACAATTTTCAAACCGGATGTCACATCTGGTTATGACAACTACACAACTATAAAACAGGAATTTCACACCTGGTTATGACAACTACACAACTATAAAACAGGAATTTCACACCTGGTTATGACATTCAACTACACAGCTGTAAAACAGGAATGTCACATCTGGTTATGGCATTCAACTACACAGCTATAAAACCAGAATGTCACATCTGGTTATAACATTCAACTACACAGCTATAATACCGGAATGTCACATCTGGTTATGACATTCAACTACAGAACAACTTTCCATTAAATAGTCATTTAAATTAACTTGATTGAAATCCTTGTGTAGTAAAAAGTACTTCAACTATTAATTAGTGGAATAGAAAGCGTCCACTTATTGTAGTGTACAAACAACTGGCTGTTAGTAATTAGTACACAAAGTGTATCTCATGTAGTGATCACAATAGTGTCTCATTGGTAAACAACATGGTGTGTCTCATGGTGGTAAACAACATGGTGTGTCTCATGGAGGTAAACAACATGGTGTGTATCATGGTGGTAAACAATATGGTGGTAAACAACATGGTGTGTCTCATAATGTGTCTCATGGTGGTAAACAACATGATGTGTCTCATGGTGGTAAACAACATGGTGTATCTCATGGTGGTAACACCATCGTGTGTCTAGTGGTGTGTCTCATCATGGTTAACAACATGGTGTGTCTCAGGGTAGTAAATAACTTGGTGTGTCTCATGGGGGTAAACAACATGTTGTGTCTCATGGTGTGTCTCATCATGGTTAACAACATGGTGTGTCTCATGGTGGTAAACAACATGGTGAGTCTCATGATGTGTCTCATAATGGTAAACAACATGATGTGTCTCATGGTGGTAAACAACATGGTGTGCCTCATCATGTGTCTCATGGTGGTAAACAACATGGTGTGTATCATTGTGTGTCTCTAACCTCTCTGTCCATCAATTGCATGAAACAAACCTCCCGATTTGTTAAAAGTAAGAATATGTTCTGCAATAATAAATAAACTATAACGTATCTAGCATTATTACATTAAATATGATATGTATGTTTTGTTTGCTAAGCCTTGCCTTCATAAAATAAATAGTCTATGTGGCATTGTAAGGCAAAGGCGCCCCTTAAAAATAATACTGGTTTGAACTTTCAACTTTAACCCCTGAATAATTAATTAAAGCTTTCCCTGAGCAATGATTTAATAATGTTTACACACGACACATTCATTCTCTTATGAATGAAACTATGAGAATACCACATGCAAGCGACTGCGAATGGTTGCCCATGACAACCTTCTGCACGCAGCAAATTATGGTCATTTATAATATGGACTCTAACGGGGTTTTAAATCTCAAATTAAAACATTCTTGTTTAGATGACTTCCAAGTTCATTCTCAAACACAAGTTATCAAATAGTTTGATGTAGACAGTTGTAATAATTAAATATTTCCTCAGTACCGGCATCTTCCGCCATGGTGGTAGAAATGTACAGATGATTATGTGGCCCACGCTCGTCATTTGGTCAGTTGTCCGGCCCACTGTAAAAAAAAGTTTGGTGATCCCAGCGGTAAACTAAAATGTCTGTCTAGGACAGAAAACAAAAATGGCTGTCTACAATAACAAACCGACCTGTCTGTCTACTGTATGCTTTTCCACAGCCTCCATGTAGTCCAAGTGCCTCTCCTGTTCCATAACACAGAGGGCTTCAAGGTCATTACAGAGGTGAGGATGACCCAAGTTTGGACGGAGTTCATTTTGGTGGGATTCCTGTCCAGTGAGAGTTTCATTTTAAATGTTACTAACTATCTCGATATTTGATGACTTTAAAATGATATAGTTCATAAGTGTTTTGAACATTTTGTACGCACTTTAACATTTTTATCGCAGATGTAATGCTATCAGTGACATTTTCTATCTTTGAAATATAATAATTATTATATTTAAAAACAAAAACGCCACTTTTTGAAAGCCCTTCCAATGGGCCCAGACTCAGACTTGCTGGGCCCTAAGCTATACAAAGTCCAGTTCCCACCTACCATTTAAAATTACATCACCTGGTCAAAGAAAATTTGAAAAATAAATTGCTGGCAGAGTGTGAGGCCCTAAGATGTAGCTTATTTAGCTTATAGGTAAATCCGACACTGCCTTCCAGTCAAGTAACTGCAGTACTGTACAATGATTTAGAAACAACCAATCCAGTAATAGCTTTAGGGTACAATGATTTAGAACTGACCAATCCAGTAACAGCGTTAGGGTACAATGATTTAGAACCGACCAATCAAGTAACAGCATTAGGGTACAATGATTTAGAACCGACCAATCCAGTAATAGCGTTAGGGTACAATGACTTAGAAATGACCAATCCAGTAACAGCGTTAGGGTACAATGATTTAGAACTAAATAATCCAGTAACAGCGTTAGGGTACAATGATTTAGAACTAAATAATCCAGTAACAGCGTTAGGGTACAATGATTTAGAACCGACCAGTCCAGTAACAGCGTTAGGGTACAATGATTTAGAACTGACCTTCCGAAGAGTGAGCTGCTTCAGTGTTGACTTAAATGTTGCAATGAGTTCCTGCTGCCCTCGTTGCAAGAAGTGGATCTCATCCTTGAACAGGTCATCAATGACCAGTGGTGGCACCTTGGCAGATAACTCTTCTAGCCTCACCAGCTGATCTCGAAATTCTGGTCAAACGAAAAATCAAATAACGTAACAGTGGGTTTATGTAGGTGAAGGATGAGAACGTGTCCATCAGAAGGCTATCTTTATAGAACTCTTCTATGTAAAAGTTAAGCATAGAGCCTATCTTTATAGAACTCTTCTATGTAGAAGTTAAGCATAGAGCCTATCTGTATAGAACTCTTCTATGTAGAAGTTAAGCATAGAGCCTATCGGTATAGAACTCTTTTATGTCAACGTTAAGCATAGAGCCAATCTGTATAGAACTCTTCTATGTCAAAGTTCAGCATACACGGCTCATTTGACACTTACGATGGCTGCTTTCGTGGTTGAGTTTTTTTTAAACCTGGGTTTTAACTTTGCTACAAAGATGGCTGCCTTTCTGGGTAGACAAAGTGTGTAAGGATGAGAGGTCATGAGGTTAGAATTCAAATACACACCATGACACCAACAGTGTAAGGGAAATTTGAACTTAAAGATAATAATAATAATAATAAAGTTCATTTGAAAAATCACGCTTCATCCCCAAAGGCTCGAAGCGCGGTACAAAAACTAAGTTGGGAGATAATAACAAGCTGGAAAAGATTGTAGACATCATCATTCCAGCAGGTGTTTGCGAAATAGATGAGTTTTTAAATTTGTTTTGAAGGACTCCAGCGTCTGGCTGTTTTTGAGAGCGTCAGGAAGGGTGTTCCAAAAGATGACACGGACAGGCACAGGTGTAACCTCCCTTCATGTCAATTTAAACAGGTTTTGTTGAAAGAGTTGCCTAACCTTGCAAGCTCTGGTTGTGGTACTCGTCAGCCTGGGTGTAATACGACTGTAACTTTTGGCTAATGACCTCGGCACACTGCTCATACGTCTCTTGCAGTGCTTGCGGTCGGGTGACTGGACGAATGCCTTTTTGCAAATAAAACACCTGCCAGAGAGAGGTTAAACCGTGTTGATGAGATTTACAACTGAATGCAGCAGAAGATAAGAAAAAACACAAACAACAAATCACAGATGGTGGTGTGAGGTACGGTGGTGTGAGGTACGGTGGTGTGAGGTACGGTGGTGTGAGGTACGGTGGTGTGAGGTACGGTGGTGTGAGGTACGGTGGTGTGAGGTATGGTGGTGTGAGGTATGGTGGTGTGAGGTATGGTGGTGTGAGGTACTGTGGTGTGAGGTATGGTGGTGTGAGGTACGGTGGTGTGAGGTACGGTGGTGTGAGGTATGGTGGTGTGAGGTATGGTGGTGTGAGGTATGGCCCGTCGTGCACCAAGTAGTATTGGTGTTGGTTAATGCGGGGCTGCTCCTCTCTGTGATAGTTCAGTACCCAGACAACACAGACGTTAATGAATGACTAAGAAATTCATCATTAACAATCATAAACAAGAGAATGTATTGATAGACCCAACATAGTCTAGTAATGTTTCTTTCCAACCGTTGACATCCATTAATCTTTTACACCCCAAAACCTCCCAAAACAATCCCCCCCCCCCCCCCGGAAATCGCACCCCAGCTCATTTATCATTAAATGAAAGTGGTGCCACATATGGGGAAGTCCCGAACACAACACATTATAAATGACATGAATAATCAATGGAGCGCGGTTGTTCAGCCCCAAACCAGTAATGTGTGACACAATGGGTGACAAAGATATCAAACCTCGGCAGTTGACAGGAGAGCATCCGATGCTTGCCTCAAGATGGACTTAAAAATCCCCACACACAATGGGTGACAAAGATATCAAACCTCGGCAGTTGACAGGAGACCATCGGATGCTTGCCTCAAGATGGACTTAAAAATCCCCACACACAATGGGTGACAAAGATATCAAACCTCGGCAGTTGACAGGAGACCATCCGATGCTTGCCTCAAGATGGACTTAAAAATCCCCACACACAATGGGTGACAAAGATATCAAACCTCGGCAGTTGACAGGAGACCATCCGATGCTTGCCTCAAGATGGACTTAAAAATCCCCACACACAATGGGTGACAAAGATATCAAACCTCGGCAGTTGACAGGAGAGCATCCGATGCTTGCCTCAAGATGGACTGTATCACCCCCACACACAATGAGTGACAAAGATATCAAACCTCGGCAGTTGACAGGAGAGCATCCGATGCTTGCCTCAAGATGGACTGTATCACCCCCACACACAATGAGTGACAAAGATATCAAACCTCGGCAGTTGACAGGAGAGCATCCGATGCTTGCCTCAAGATGGACTGTATCACCCCCGTAAAGAAGCCTTGTAACTCTGGGTCGCCAGTGCTGTCTACAAACAGAGTCATTCTCTTTTCAAGCTTTGCTGCTCTGCTGCTCCTTGGCGCCCTGTTCAGTCATAGACAAGACAGCGTGACAGCTAGATGACAAAGTCAGATACCATTTGATGGTAAGTTACCATTTGCAGGTAAATTACCAATTGCAGGTAAACTAACATTTGCAGGTAAATTACCACTTGCAGGTAAATTACAATTTGCTGGCAAATTACCATTTGCTGGTAAATAACCATTTGCAGGTAAATTACCATTTGTAAGTATTTACCATTTGTAAGTAAATTACCATTTGTAAGTAAATTACCATTTGTAAGTAAATTACCATTTGTAAGTAAATTACCATTTTCAGGTCAATAAATACAAAAAATGCCAATATAATGCCACTGGTTTGTACTGTTATCGCATTTAAAACAGGGATGTGCTCAAGTTGGTTACAAGGTGGATTATTCCTTTCACTAACTAGTGACTGCTTTATCATGACAAAAGTGTTCAAGTTGGTTACAAGGTGGATTATTCCTTTCACTAACTAGTGACTGCTTTATCATGACAAAAGTGTTCAAGTTGGTTACAAGGTGGATTATTCCTTTCACTAACTAGTGACTGCTTTATCATGACAAAAGTGTTCAATTTTCTTTGCTTGAGACCTGGAATCAAACATTAGTAAAGATATAAACTCCTCCATGATTCACTGACCCTCCTGGAGTTTTTCTTTCTGCTGTAAAGTCAAGGGCAGGTTTAGTGGCAACATTCTGAGAACCGAATTCGCTCCCTTTGCTAGAAGTCTGCGACATTGCTGATTTGCCTCTTTTGAATTCTGAGTAGAAATAAAATATTGATATTTCTATAAAACATTAAGTAAAAATGATGATGAATTGTGAGTAGAAATGAAATTGATATTTTTATAAAACATTAAGAATGACGATAAATCCTGAGTAAAAAAATGATATTGATATTGTTATAAATCATTAAGAATGACGTTGTGGCTTAACATAACAGCCAAAGTTAGGACCAGATTATAATGGTGGAGCACTTCATCATGAATAATTTCTTCAGGACATAAGATTTAACAAATATTAAGTCTCTAGAAAGCTGTCTTCAATCTGCATTTTCCCCTTGAAAATTACCCCACAATCAATACAGCATTTTGCACAACACCAGAGAAACACAATTCTATTCTACAATTGAAAGGTGGACATTAGGTATTACAGCTATTATCTATCTTCATCACAATAGAAAATGTTATGTCCTTGAATTTCCTCACAAAAATAGTGTCATGAACTTTCACTGAGCTCAAGTTAAAGCTTTGATAGTTAATCCATCTATTTTAAGTTGATAGTATGAAAAGTACTAAAACTATCACTTTCATTCAATCCATAGTATGAAAAGTACTAAAACTATCACTTTCATTCAATCCATAGTATGAAAAGTACTAAAACTATCACTTTCATTCAATCCATAGTATGAAAAGTACTAAAACTATCACTTTCATCCAATCCATAGTAAGAAAAGTACTAAAACTATCACTTTCATCCAATCCATAGTACGAAAAGTACTAAAACTATCACTTTCATCCAATCCATAGTACGAAAAGTACTAAAACTATCACTTTCATCCAATCCATAGTACGAAAAGTACTAAAACTATCACTTTCATCCAATCCATAGTACGAAAAGTACTAAAACTATCACTTTCATCCAATCCATAGTACGAAAAGTACTAAAACTATCACTTTCATCCAATCCATAGTACGAAAAGTACTAAAACTATCACTTTCATCCAATCCATAGTACGAAAAGTACTAAAATTATCACTTTCATCCAATCCATAGTACGAAAAGTACTAAAACTATCACTTTCATCCAATCCATAGTACGAAAAGTACTAAAACTATCACTTTCATCCAATCCATAGTACGAAAAGTACTAAAACTATCACTTTCATCCAATCCATAGTATGAAAAGTACTAAAACTATCACTTTCATCCAATCCATAGTACGAAAAGTACTAAAACTATCACTTTCATCCAATCCATAGTACGAAAAGTACTAAAACTATCACTTTCATCCAATCCATAGTATGAAAAGTACTAAAACTATCACTTTCATTCAATCCATAGTATGAAAAGTACTAAAACTATCACTTTCATTCAATCCATAGTATGAAAAGTACTAAAACTATCACTTTCATCCAATCCATAGTATGAAAAGTACTAAAACTATCACTTTCATCCAATCCATAGTATGAAAAGTACTAAAACTATCACTTTCATCCAATCCATAGTATGAAAAGTACTTAAACTATCACTTTCATCCAATCCATAGTATGAAAAGTACTAAAACTATCACTTTCATTCAATCCATAGTATGAAAAGTACTAAAACTATCACTTTCATCCAATCCATAGTACGAAAAGTACTAAAACTATCACTTTCATTCAATCCATAGGAAAAAGTACTAAAACTATCACTTTCATCCAATCCATAGTAAGAAAAGTACTAAAACTATCACTTTCATCCAATCCATAGTAAGAAAAGTACTAAAACTATCACTTTCATCCAATCCATAGTACGAAAAGTACTAAAACTATCACTTTCATTCAATCCATAGTACGAAAAGTACTAAAACTATCACTTTCATCCAATCCATAGTACGAAAAGTACTAAAACTATCACTTTCATTCAATCCATAGTACGAAAAGTACTAAAACTATCACTTTCATCCAATCCATAGTACGAAAAGTACTAAAACTATCACTTTCATCCAATCCATAGTACGAAAAGTACTAAAACTATCACTTTCATCCAATCCATAGTACGAAAAGTACTAAAACTATCACTTTCATCCAATCCATAGTACGAAAAGTACTAAAACTATCACTTTCATCCAATCCATAGTACGAAAAGTACTAAAACTATCACTTTCATCCAATCCATAGTACGAAAAGTACTAAAACTATCACTTTCATCCAATCCATAGTACGAAAAGTACTAAAACTATCACTTTCATCCAATCCATAGTACGAAAAGTACTAAAACTATCACTTTCATCCAATCCATAGTACGAAAAGTACTAAAACTATCACTTTCATCCAATCCATAGTACGAAAAGTACTAAAACTATCACTTTCATCCAATCCATAGTACGAAAAGTACTAAAACTATCACTTTCATCCAATCCATAGTACGAAAAGTACTAAAACTATCACTTTCATCCAATCCATAGTATGAAAAGTACTAAAACTATCACTTTCATTCAATCCATAGTATGAAAAGTACTAAAACTATCACTTTCATTCAATCCATAGTATGAAAAGTACTAAAACTATCACTTTCATGCAATCCATAGTACGAAAAGTACTAAAACTATCACTTTCATCCAATCCATAGTATGAAAAGTACTAAAACTATCACTTTCATCCAATCCATAGTATGAAAAGTACTTAAACTATCACTTTCATCCAATCCATAGTATGAAAAGTACTAAAACTATCACTTTCATTCAATCCATAGTATGAAAAGTACTAAAACTATCACTTTCATCCAATCCATAGTACGAAAAGTACTAAAACTATCACTTTCATTCAATCCATAGTATGAAAAGTACTAAAACTATCACTTTCATCCAATCCATAGTAAGAAAAGTACTAAAACTATCACTTTCATCCAATCCATAGTAAGAAAAGTACTAAAACTATCACTTTCATCCAATCCATAGTACGAAAAGTACTAAAACTATCACTTTTATCCAATCCATCGTACGAAAAGTAATAAAACTATCACTTTCATTCAATCCATAGTACGAAAAGTACTAAAACTATCACTTTCATCCAATCCATAGTATGAAAAGTACTAAAACTATCACTTTCATCCAATCCATAGTATGAAAAGTACTAAAACTATCACTTTCATCCAATCCATAGTATGAAAAGTACTAAAACTATCACTTTCATCCAATCCATAGTATGAAAAGTACTAAAACTATCACTTTCATCCAATCCATAGTATGAAAAGTACTAAAACTATCACTTTCATCCAATCCATAGTATGAAAAGTACTAAAACTATCACTTTCATCCAATCCATAGTATGAAAAGTACTAAAACTATCCCTTTCATCCAATCCATAGTACGAAAAGTACCAAAACTATCACTTTCATCCAATCCATAGTACGAAAAGTAATAAAACTATCACTTTCATCCAATCCATAGTACGAAAAGTACTAAAACTATCACTTTCATCCAATCCATAGTACGAAAAGTACTAAAACTATCACTTTCATCCAATCCATAGTATGAAAAGTACTAAAACTATCACTTTCATCCAATCCATAGTACGAAAAGTACTAAAACTATCACTTTCATCCAATCCATAGTACGAAAAGTACTAAAACTATCCCTTTCATCCAATCCATAGTACGAAAAGTACTAAAACTATCACTTTCATCCAATCCATAGTATGAAAAGTACTTAAACTATCACTTTCATCCAATCCATAGTATGAAAAGTACTAAAACTATCCCTTTCATCCAATCCATAGTACGAAAAGTACTAAAACTATCACTTTCATCCAATCCATAGTACGAAAAGTACTAAAACTATCACTTTCATCCAATCCATAGTACGAAAAGTACTAAAACTATCACTTTCATCCAATCCATAGTACGAAAAGTACTAAAACTATCACTTTCATCCAATCCATAGTACGAAAAGTACTAAAACTATCCCTTTCATCCAATCCATAGTACGAAAAGTACTAAAACTATCCCTTTCATCCAATCCATAGTACGAAAAGTACTAAAACTATCCCTTTCATCCAATCCATAGTACGAAAAGTACTAAAACTATCACTTTCATCCAATCCATAGTACGAAAAGTACTAAAACTATCACTTTCATCCAATCCATAGTACGAAAAGTACTAAAACTATCACTTTCATCCAATCCATAGTACGAAAAGTACTAAAACTATCACTTTCATCCAATCCATAGTACGAAAAGTACTAAAACTATCACTTTCATCCAATCCATAGTATGAAAAGTACTTAAACTATCACTTTCATTCAATCCATAGTATGAAAAGTACTAAAACTATCCCTTTCATCCAATCCATAGTACGAAAAGTACTAAAACTATCACTTTCATCCAATCCATAGTACGAAAAGTACTAAAACTATCACTTTCATCCAATCCATAGTACGAAAAGTACTAAAACTATCACTTTCATCCAATCCATAGTACGAAAAGTACTAAAACTATCACTTTCATCCAATCCATAGTACGAAAAGTACTAAAACTATCACTTTCATCCAATCCATAGTACGAAAAGTACTAAAACTATCCCTTTCATCCAATCCATAGTACGAAAAGTACTAAAACTATCCCTTTCATCCAATCCATAGTATGAAAAGTACTAAAACTATCACTTTCATCCAATCCATAGTACGAAAAGTACTAAAACTATCACTTTCATCCAATCCATAGTATGAAAAGTACTAAAACTATCACTTTCATCCAATCCATAGTATGAAAAGTACTAAAACTATCACTTTCATCCAATCCATAGTATGAAAAGTACTAAAACTATCACTTTCATCCAATCCATAGTATGAAAAGTACTAAAACTATCACTTTCATCCAATCCATAGTACGAAAAGTACTAAAACTATCACTTTCATCCAATCCATAGTACGAAAAGTACTAAAACTATCACTTTCATCCAATCCATAGTATGAAAAGTACTAAAACTATCACTTTCATCCAATCCATAGTATGAAAAGTACTAAAACTATCACTTTCATTCAATCCATAGTACGAAAAGTACTAAAACTATCACTTTCATTCAATCCATAGTATTAAAAGTACTAAAACTATCACTTTTATTAAATAAGTAGTACAAAAAGTACTAAAACTATCACTTTCATTTTTCAATCCATAGTACGAAAAGTACTAAAACTATCACTTTCATTCAATCCAACAAACTGTAAAACAAAACTCCCCCCAGGGCTCTGGTTGACAAGTCTGTGGTGGCTTCCCGATTAGGAGGTGCCGGCCACCGGACCTCTCGGCGGCGTTACCTGGGGAAACACAACCACCATTGCGTGTCCTGCGCGGGCAGACAAGGGAATGCATGGTTCCTGCCCGAATTTAAACAGCACCTACAGGGCTGCCAACTGTGACATTTCACAGTGGGCAGTAAACGCAGAGATAGGGTAGGGATCAAGATTACAAGTTGCCATTAATGGATATGAGGCGAGAGGCTTAAGGTGGAAGCCTCTGGCCGAGGATTCTAAATACGCAGCCCTGAGAAAGCTGCTCCAAGGCAACCGTTTCGTCTCAGGTACTTTGCAAATTAGTTGCGTGGTGGAAACCCACTGTAGAACCCCTCTTAAAAGGCGTCCGTCACTTTCCCAGGATGAGTGGGGCAAGATATTGAGTCGTAAAAACACCATCCCGATTCCCTGGAAGAGTGGGTTGCGAACGCTTTAAATGCAGCTTTTTCGGTCGACAGGACGTCCCCGGGTGGGGAAAGCCTCCATTCGCGAGTCCGATCGATCGGCCGTGGGTGGGGGTGGTCCAGGCCAGGGGAGGTTCCCGGCATGCCGCTGCATGGTCTGGTGGTGGGGAAACCAGCTTCTGGCCCATGTGGAGGTGTGTCGAGAGGGGCATTAAGAGCTCATGCTTGATGGCCCACCAACGCCATTTCCCAATTGACATATTTAGTAAACCAAAGCTATAGTTTTTTAATCCTACAACTTGAACACTGCAACTATAATAGACTTCAATCCTACTATATATACACTGCTAGGACACTACAATCATAATTGACGTTCAATCCTATTATATAACTATATTTAAAAATGAATTTTTATCCCACATCTGTACACTACAATTATAATTGACTTTCAATCCTGCCATCTGTCTATGACCATTATAACTACCAATCCTACATCCTACAACTGTATATGTACACTACAACTGTATATGTACACTACAACTGTATATGTACACTACAACTATAATTTGCTTTAAATCCTACCATCTCCATCAAGCTCAGCGTCAATACCAAATCTCATCTTGGACCTCTGTGTCCTGGTGAACAATTAAAAATGGAATTAAAATCTCATGTTTTAAGGTCTCTTATTACTTTGTCAATATTTATTCTTAGAATGTAAACTTTTGTGCTTTTCGGCTTTTCGATGCAATGAGAAATAAAATTGGTTACATTTTTTAATGGCATCGGCTAAAGATGTAAAACTTATTTGCCGTCACAAACCAAACATATAGGAAAGTTGGTGTCGTCCAAGAATTTGACAAAATGATGTCGCAGTCGAGGAATGTGTGCAGTTAATATAGTTTAAATATAACAATTTTTTAAATAATTGTCTTTAATGGATTTCCCAGCCTGATTCTCCATCTAACAGAGTAAGAAATAATTGTTCTTAAGTCACTATGGACACTATACAGAGCAGTTTGGTGAGAGGATGTTTGTTTTTATATTTTAAAATTGTTTTGTGTTAAAATTGCCCTAGTTTCAAATTTTTAGTTCAGAGAAAGGTTTTTCTTTCAAAGTTTCTGACTTGTCATTTAATTTATTAAAATTATGAATCTTTATAATGTAATCAAAACAAATTTCAATTTGTTCGGATCAAAAAAATAATCTTAACAGTATTTTCTTTTCATTAAATGTTATTAGCCTTTTAAACGTATTATTTTATAAACCATATTGTTATAGTCTTGAAATAAGATTTTATTAAATTAAACAGAATTATTTCCCTCTAGAAATCATAATATTTTCCTTTGATGAAAGTTTAAGAAAAAAATAAATATAATAAAGTAAAAATATCTTGGTTATTATTTATAGGATAGTTGTGTTCAATATTAAGAATTATTTGAAATTTCTAGGCTACATTAGAAATACAGGATGTTTGATAAAAAAACAAGTCAAGAAATATAAATATTGCTGACACATTAATCATATTTCATCTGATGAACGCGTTTAAAAATAAATGGTAGAAAATGTATTAATTTTTTTAATGAGACAAGCATTGAACAAGTTAAAATAAAAAAAACAAAAAAACAAATACAATTGTGATAAAATTAGCTGGTTAACAACTAGTGGTCTTTGTAAATTTTATAATGTGGGAACTAGTGGTCTAAGTAAATTCTATGGTCTAAGTAAATTCTATAATGTGGGAACTAGTGGTCTTAAATGATTAACTATAATTAAATGTTCTATTATTTCTACTTCGTTAAAAATGTTCTATTAAAGTTTTAAGAAGGCACATGACTTAATTGCTTATTTTATAATACATATTTTAGAAAGCACTGTTTGCAGTTAGACTATAAGCCCATGTTTACCTATCTGATGCCGCTGATGATGGCTTGCTATAATAATTAATAGAAAAAAAGTATACAAAGATCTGGAAAGATTTATAAAATCATTAAGACACACAGAATTTAACAGTCAGGTGACTTCATTTCTACTGAGTGAACACAGGTGTTCAATTGAATTATGGATTTATTAAAATTATTTATTGATTTCAGTGACCAGATCTGCAGAGTGAGGAAATCAGGAGCTGGTCTTATTAGCAGGATTTAGCAACAAAATGAATCCGACATATTTAAAACCTAATAGAATCGGCCAGGATTTATTAACTAGTCTTATTCAATATCGGTAAGTTTTACTGACATCCTGTGCTAGGGTCGTAAACTCTGATTTTAGAGTCAAATATTTTTTTTCTAATTCTGTACAAGGAAATAAATAAGAACTAACTAATATAAAGAAATGAAATGAATAAACTAGAAAAATGAATTTTTTATACAGAATATAAAATCTGTTGAAGATTTTGACCATCAATTGTTGCCAAATTAAATAAAACAGTGATACAAAACCCATGTTGCCAATATTAAATCAAATTGATGAAAAAAAAACAAACTGTAATGTGAGACAATTTTCACTGGACAACTAAAATAAATTCATTTTTATCCAAGAAATCAAACGGTTGCCATAGTTACCAGAATTCCTCTGAAAATTTCATCTTACTTATTTCTATACAGCTGCAAGTGGAATATGATTATGTATGTAGGAAATGAAAGTGTTTCAATTAATTGTTGTAACGAGGCTGTTTATTTCTCAGAGTGCTGAAGTAAAAAAAAGTAAATCCACATGTATGCAGACCTGTTTACCCGTTTACCCTAAAACTCTTAAAATTGTACAATATCATCACTAACTAACTTACTTAAGAAAATCGAGCCGAGGCTCATAAAGTTTTCCCCAGCACACCTCCGTCGCCCCCAACCGGCATTCAACCACTCCCCCAGTGGTCTCTATTCCAGTCAGGCCGCGAAGCGGCATGCCGGGGGCTCCCCGCCCCTGAGACAGCCTCACCCACCCTTCCACTCAATTGACTATGCGAGTGAGGCCGCATGAGAGAAGGGACGCCTGGCCAGCAGGGGTGATGCTTACACAGCACTTCTTCTCTACCGGGCCGGACTTCCTTGGGCTGGGGTGGATACAATTTACGTCTCTAAAGCCCCCCCTTCCCACCCCGGGGGGACTCGTAGGTGTTTACAGATGCCCTCTAATAGGGATTACGTGGTTTCTGTGACTAGCTCACGCCACAGCTGGGAGAGAGAAAGGTTGCCTAGGAGCAGTACCCTCAAGACTGCATATTTGGAATCATCGGCTAGGGTCGCCACACTCCTTCGCCTCATATCATCACTAAATCGTTCAATACATTATCTTAATAGTAAAAAAAACAAACATACAGTATATATAATGTACACACCTTAAAATCGTACATTGTACGCCAAAATCGTAAGAGTAAACAGGTCTGTGTATGTATGTCCCTTTCTCACCGAGAACTGCGTTTATGTCCCTTTCTCACCAAGAACTGCGTTTATGTCCCTTTCTCACCAAGAACTTCTAAATCCCCCAAATTTAGTGAGTTGGGTGGCACTTGAAATTTGGGGGGGGGGGGGGGGGAACAAAATTGGTAAGGTATAATTTTTTTTCCCCATAACATTTCTTCTTTCCTTTAAAAAGTGTATTAAACCCCCATACTTTCAGAGTAGCGCCAGTTATCCTGTTAGGCCAGGGGTGGGCAAACTGCGGCCAGCGGGCCGCCCGGCAGCTGATATTATGCCGCCCTCGGAGGCATTTAGAAATGTAAAAAATTACTTTGTTTTTAAGTTATTTTGTTCAATTTACAGAATTTCATGTAAAGTTATGATTGTTGTAACATTTTTGATCAAATTTCATTCTAATTTTCTAATTTTTTTAACAGTCCTTGACTTTTGTCATGCAATGCTAAAATGAGAATTTACCGACTTTAATGTAGAGAAATGTTTTTGGCATGTAAAAAACTGATATAATATACATGCGGCATCCCAAAAGCTTTACAGTTATCAATGTGTCCCTCCGCACAAAACGTTTGCCCAACCCTGTGTTAGGTCATCGTCTTTGCGTAAAACTAAAAGACAAAATGATTCAGCTCCATCTTTCTGATATCTGTTATCTTTGAAAACATTTAAGTTAAGATCGTTTGAATGCCACGTTGTGTCTGGGAGGTGGTTGTGCATTCATAGTGTGTCTGGGAGGTGGTTGTGCATTCATAGTGTGTCTGGGAGGTGGTTGTGCATTCATAGTGTGTCTGGGAGGTGGTTGTGCATTCATAGTGTGTCTGGGAGGTGGTTGTGCATTCATAGTGTGTCTGGGAGGTGGTTGTGCATTCATAGTGTGTCTGGGAGGTGGTTGTGCATTCATAGTGTGTCTGGGAGGTGGTTGTGCATTCATAGTGTGTCTGGGAGGTGGTTGTGCATTCATAGTTCAATATAGTTAATTGTGACAAGGATTTTACGGCCAAAGGATCCCGCCACTTACTTGAGAATGCTTTTTATAATCCCGACACTTTGGTCGTCCTGAGATTTGCTTCCCCTTGCAACCACAGGAGAAGAAGCCTCACGGATAAAATTAACTTTACCTGCAGGTGTAGGGGCAGGAGCTGAAAATAGAATTGAGGGAACGGCATTCTATCAATGCACTACATTATATCAATGGACTAAATTCTATCAATGGACTAAATTCTATCAATGGACTACATCCTATCAATGGACTACATCCTATCAATGGACTACATTCTATCAATGGACTACATTCTATCAATGGACTACATTCTATCAATGGACTACATTCTATCAATGGACTACATTATATCAATGAACTACATTCTATCAATGGACTACATTCTATCAATGGACTACATTCTATCAATGGACTACATTCTATCAATGGACTACATTCTATCAGTGCACTACATTCCATCAATGCACTACATTCTATCAGTGCACTACATTATATCAGTGCACTACATTCTATCAATGCACTACATTATATCAGTGCACTACATTCTATCAATGCACTACATTCTATCAGTGCACTACATTCTACCCGTGCACTACATTCTACCCGTGCACTACATTCTATCAGTGCACTACATTCTATCAGTGCACTACATTCTAGCAGTGGAACATTACAGGTTATCTTAATACTAATGACTAAATTAATCAAAATAATTTTTTAAAAGAACTTAACAATGTGAAATGTCATTGCTGTACTGAGATCCATGATAAGCCATGATAAGCATAACACTATTTCCCACTTTTCACTGACCTTGTTGCACTGGTGTTGACGTTTTTTTCCCAGTTTTCAAATAATCCCATCTGCTGGCAAAGGCAACGAATAAGTCCTGTAACGAACTGTTGAGCTGGGCTGATGAAATGAGCTGAAATAGTAAGTAAACAGATCTTTCTACTGCTAAATGATTGTTGTAAACAGATCTTTCTACTGTTAAATGATTGTTGCAAACAGATCTTTCTACTGCTAAATGATTGTTGTAAACAGATCTTTCTACTGCTAAATGATTGTTGTAAACATATCTTTCTTCTGTTAAATGATTGTTGTAAACAGATCTTTCTACTGCTAAATGATTGTTGTAAGTAACAGATCTTTCTACTGCTAAATGATTGTTGTAAGTAAACTGATCTTTTCACTGCTAAATGATTGTTGTAAGTAAACAGATATTTCTACTGCTAAATAATTGTTGTAAGTAAACAGATCTTTCCACTACTAAATGATTGTTGTAAGTGGATCTTTCCACTGCTAAGCCATAATCAAAATCTTGAAATAATTTGTCAAATGTTTGCTTTTTTAAAGTGACCAGATAAATTGTGTGCAATGTTACAAAAAACTTATTGACATAAGTCACAGCTACTTTATTTTATTAAGGAAACAAGATGGATCTGTGGATCTAAATGATGATAGCATGGATATGAATGATGATAGCATGGATATTAATGATGATAACATGGATATGAATGATGTAGCATGGATATGAATGATGATAGCATGGATATAAATGATGATAACATGAATCTGAATGATGATAGCATGGATCTGAATGATAGCATGGGTATGAATGATAGCATGGATATGAATGATAGCATGGATATGAATGATAGCATGGATATGAATGATAGCATGGATATGAATGATAGCATGGATATGAATGATGATAGCATGGATATGAATGATAGCATGGATATGAATGATAGCATGGATATGAATGATGATAGCATGGATCTGAATGATGATAACATGGATCTGAATGATGATAGTGTGGATCTGAATGATGATAACATGGATCTGAATGATGATAACATGGATCTGAATGATGATAGTGTGGATCTGAATGATGATAACATGGATCTGAATGATGATAACATGGATATGAATGATGATAGTGTGGATATGAATGATGATAGCATGGATATGAATGATGATAGCATGGATCTGAATAATGATAACATGGATCTGAATGATGATAGTGTGGATATGAATGATGATAGCATGGATATGAATGATGATAGCATGGATCTGAATGATGATAGCATGGATCTGAATGATGATAGCATGGATCTGAATGATGATAGCATGGATCTGAATGATGATAGCATGGATCTGAATGATGATAGCATGGATCTGAATGATGATAGCATGGATCTGAATGATTATGACAGAAAAAAAGATGTGTGTTAGGAATAAAAAAAAAAAAATATGTAATATGATGATTCTGACTTAATTTTTTTTTTACATCAGGTGAAGATATTTACATGATTTTCAAACTCCCAACACCAGCAGAGGAAATTAACCACCATCTTTTTACCACCTCTTTCAAACTCCCAACACCAGCAGAAAGTGACCACCATCTTTTTACCACCCCTTTCAAACTACAAACACCAGCAGAAAGTGACCACCATCTTTTTACTACCTGTTTGTCCAGATTTGGCTTCTGGCAGGCGTCAACCCTCTGCTCCAGGTTGTCCATCATTCTGACCAGGTTTTGGGCCTGACCGTTGCTATTGGCCACCTCACTTTTGATCTTTACTTGGGTGTTGGTCAGCCAACGTGCCACACGCTCCATAAACACCAGGTCGTTTAAGTGACCTTTAAACCTGTGGTTCAAAGGTTAGGTACATAAGGAAATTAGTAAAACACAGTAAGGTTAAACCTGATACAAGGAACGCAACAAAACAACGAACGTGTCGGCAGGAAGCCTTCATCAGCGAACAAACAGAAAAACGAATAAAATAAAAAAATGTATCAAAAAAATAAATAAATTATATATATATATAATGTAGCACTTAGCTTTGAAGTAGTATCCAAGAGGGCAGCAAAAGATTAGTTTATAGAGTCAAGACAATTAAAAAAAAAAACACGGCAAAACATTTGAACTCATTAGAAAACACTTCATTTATTTCATGATATAAAAATCAAAGTGCCGGGCCCTCGTTCACATTAACCAACTAGGTTGTTTTAAAATATGTAATCGGTGGCAAGGGTTGCCCATGCCCTGAACAAGGCAAGGACTGCGCTCCTCGAGCACAGACAAGTCCCACTGAGTCACTTCCGTTCCAACAATTTTAAGACAAAACTGCTGCATTCAAACAAAAACTAATTATAAAAAATTATTTATTAAAATTTTTTTTTTCCTTTTGAGAACATTTATTGTGTTGTTAAAAATTGTGTGCTAAGGGCAAAATTTGAAAAACTTTGACTCATTAAGTTAATGTTTTCCTTGTGTCTTTCAAAGATCACGTCAATTTGGCGGAATACACATGTCAAACAAACTGTAAAATTGGAGCAATCCTTCTTAGACAGAGCAGTAAAAATATCTGTTCATCCCAAAATAGAACATTAAAACTGAGAATTCCCCAAAGTTAACAAAATTACCGATCTTCAAACTCCGATGAAACTTTTGTTGCCGTGTCGAGCCTTTTGAATTCCATGCCCTCAAGTTCAGACATGATGTTGCCCTCTGTTGAATCAATCAAATGGGACATTTTCTCTAACTTCCTTCGGTAATCTTCAATTTCTTCGGGGCAGAAATTACCGCCCTCTGAGAAAGTCCTGGTGTCATCCAAATAAACGGAATAAATTATTGAGTTTTAAACATAACAAACAATATGTTGTTTTTAATTGCATGCTTAGAGAAGTAGATTGCACATGTTTTGTCATGATGCTCTGGTGTGTAAGAGAATGGCTCATGACAGCATCACAAGATGTCAGCTGGTGTGTAAGAGAATGGCTCATGACAGCATCACAAGATGTCAGCTGGTGTGTAAGAGAAGGTTCATGACAGTATCACAACTTGTCACCTGGTGTGTAAGAGAAGGCTCATGACAGCTTCAAAAGATGTCGGCTGGTGTGTAAGAGAAGGTTCATGTCAGCCTCACAAGATGTCAGCTGGTGTGTAAGAGAAGGTTCATGAGAGCGTCACAAGATGTTGAAAAATAGGAATAGACATTTTTTTCACGATGTACCACTGCACAGGTTGTGCACAGGGCAATCAGGCGTGTGCAAATGGGGACTTACTTAAAGGCTTTGATGAATCTGGCATTAGATTCTCTGAGCATCTGTAAAGTTTTGTCCAGCTGCTGTCGAAACTCCCTCAAAGACGTCCGAATGACTGACATAAACTTGTCCTGCTCAACTGTCAGCTGATTCTGAAGTTTCACCAGTCTGTGACAGACAAACAAATGTTGTGACAGACAAACAAAAGTTCTGGTATACAAACAAAAGTTGTGACAGACAAACAAAAGTTGTGACAGACAAACAAAACTTGTGACAGACAAACAAATGTTGTGACAGTCAAACAAAAGTTGTTTTTTTTTGTTACCATGAGTATTGAAGAAGAAGGGTGCGGATGGTAGAAGGGTGTGGATGTGGAAGGGTGTGGAGGGTGGAAGGGTGGAAGGGTGTGGTGGTGGCAAAACTAAATGTGAAGAATTGGCATCCATATTTGACATGAGAGCACTTGACATTCATAAATCATAATTCACATCATACATACACAATGACATTCACATCATACATACACAATGACATTCACATCATTCATACACATTGACATTCACATCATACATACACAATGACATTCACATCATTCATACACATTGACATTCACATCATACATACACAATGACATTCACATCATACATACACAATGACATTCACATCATACATACAAATTGACATTCACATCATACATACACGACATTCACATCATACATACACAATGACATTCACATCATACATACACATTGACATTCACATCATACATACACAATGACATTCACATCATATATTCACATCATACATACACAATGACATTCACATCATATATTCACATCATACATTCACATTGACATACACATCATATATTCACAACAGACACACACTTAACCTGACATTCATTTGTCTGCATGTTTAACATATTAGGAACTGTGCAGATATATGTGCCCATTATATGTGGCAAAAATCTGAAGCTTTATGTAGTGTACACACTTACCAGGTATTCATGAATAGATAACTTAATGGACTTATTTGAACTTAATGGACTTATTTGAACTTAATGGACTTATTTGAACTTAATGGACTTATTTGAACTTAATGGACTTATTTGAACTTAATGGACTTATTTGAACTTAATGGACTTATTTGAACTTAATGGACTTATTTGAACCTAATGGACTTATTTGAACTTAATGGACTTATTTGAACCTAATGGACTTATTTGAACTTAATGGACTTATTTGAACTTAATGGACTTATTTGAACCTAATGGACTATTTGAACTTAATGGACTTATTTGAACCTAATGGACTTATTTGAACCTAATGGGCTTATTTGAACCTAAAGGACTTATTTGAACTTAATGGACTTATTTGAACTTAATGGCCTTATTTGAACTTAATGGACTTACTTGAACTTAATGGACTTACTTGAACTTTATTTACTTATTTTAACTTAATAAAATTAAAAAAAAATAATTTTTACAATTTACAGTGCTGCATAATAACTGCATTAGAAAAAACAGCTAATTCCTTTTAAAAAAATGTTGTCCATTGGTGTGTACACTGCTGTGTGCCCTTACTTAACAAGTCATGTTAGAACACTGGCATAAAGTCTAGAGGAAACATAAGTGGTGATATGAATTAACTATAAGTCCCACGCCTGTGCACCTGAGTTACCTCACCTTGAAGATTTCGTCGCATTGACAAAGATGACTTCCAAAGCTTGGATGTCTGCGTGGAATTTATTGGCCAGTTTGTTGTGCTCCTGACTCATGGCCTTGAAGCTGACCGTCAGCTCGGACAGTTTCTTCTCCAGCCCCGCGCAGTGACGTGTGACACGCTCAGAGTGCATCACGAGCTCAGCTTTGGTTTCAGTAGATTAAATAATTTGATTTAAAGTAACGGAAAATGTAACATTTTGTTATTTGACATTCAACTTAGTGGAATCAATTGTCTCGGTGCGACACTTGCCTGATAGGATTGCTTCTCTTTTTCTTTGGGAATTGCAGTCTTCAAAATTATTAGATAAATAAATGAATGTTTGGTTACAATAACATTGTACAGAATAACAATACTAATGAATGTATGGGTACGATAAATAACAGATTAACTAAAATGAAAACAATTTTATTTGGTGTAAAAAATATTTAATTTCAATCACTTGGCCTGGTCAGTTGCCTGACATGGTCTACTACATGACATCATAAAGTCATATGTTCCCTGTCATGGTCTACTACATGACATCATAAAGTCATATGTTCCCTGTCATGGTCTACTACATGACATCATAAAGTCATATGTTCCCTGTCATGGTCTACTACATGACATCATATAGTCATATGTTCCCTGTCATGGTCTACTACATGACATCACATAGTGATATGTTCCCTGACATGGTCTACTACATGACATCATACAGTCATATGTTCCCTGTCATGGTCTACTACATGACATCACATAGTGATATGTTCCCTGACATGGTCTAATACATGACATCATATAGCGATAAGTTCCTTGACTAGGTCTACTAAAATGACATCATATAATGATACGTTCCCTGACATTATACAGTTACTGAATGAAAAAGAAATCTAGACTTACCTGCCCTAACATTGTGCACATCCAGTTCAGCTCGCCGTGGTCGTGGCAAGTGGAGGTGCACGCGGAGATCTAACTCGCTGTTGAGCTCTTCACACTGTGAAAATGGAAAAGTTCCTGTAAAACTCTGTACAATATAATTGTGTGAAGTCAGCAAAAGTTTGATAGACAAAATTAATGGAGGCCACAACAACATATCTTACAGCATACACAACATTTCTTACAGAATACACAGCATATTATACAGCATACACAACATATCTTACAGAATACACAGCATATCTTACAGAATACACAACATATCTTACAGAATACACAACATATCTTACAGAATACACATCATATCTTACAGAATACACACCATATTTTACAGAATACACAGCATATCTTACAGAATACACAACATATCTTACAGCGTACACAACATATCTTACAGCATACACTTGAAACAACACAGTCATTTACTATGACTAACATGATGGCCACTACTATACTCTTTGCTTACTTCAGTCACTACCATGCTTACTTTAGCCCCTACCATACTTTAGCCGCTACCATACTTACTTTAGCCACTACCATACTTACTTTAGCCACTACCATACTTACTTTAGCCACTACTATACTTTTTGCTCTGTCTACAGCCAGGTGGTACCATTCTTCGAGATGTTCAAGAAAGTTTTGCCGGATTCTGGTCAAAGTGGATTTCAAACGAGAGAAACAATTTTAAAGTGATTGCTATTTAATATCGTCTGAAGCTAAATGATAGTGAATCAGGAAATATTTAACTAGCTGGTAAAAAATGACCTACTTAACAAGCATCTTGAGATTATTCCCCCATGACCAGCCCTTGGTATTGTGAGATGAATCATCCATGACCAGCCATGGGTACAGCTTAAGTTAAATCATTTAAAATTTGTGTTTAGCTTAACTAATGTAAGGTGATTTTTAAATGCACTTTAACAATCAGTTTAGTCTAACAAATGACACACACATACAAATATTTTAAATGTTACCGATAGATATCTTACTTGTGTCTAGCTAAAATACCCTGTCTTGCTTGTGTCTAGATAGAATACCCCATCTTACTTGTATCTAGATAGAATACCCTGTCTGACTTGTGTCTAGATAGAATACCCTGTCTGACTTGTGTCTAGATAGAATACCCTGTCTTACTTGTGTCTAGCTAGAATACACTGTCTTACTTGTGTTTAGCGGGACTAACCTGCCTTACTTGGGTCTAGCTGGAATAACCTGTCTTACTTGTGTCTAGATAAATTACCCTGTCTTACTTGTGTCTAGATAAAATACCCTGTCTTACTTGTGTCTAGATAGAATACCCTGTCTTACTTGTGTCTAGATAGAATAACCTGTCTTACTTGTGTCTAGATGGAATAACCTGTCTTACTTGTGTCTAGATAGAATACCCTGTCTTACTTGTGTCTAGATAGAATACCCTGTCTTACTTGTGTTTAGCTAGACTAACCTGCCTTACTTGGGTCTAGCTGGAATAACCTGTCTTACTTGTGTCTAGATAAAATACCAGTCTTATTTGTGTCTAGATAGAATACCCTGTCTTACTTGTGTCTAGATAGAATACCCTGTCTCACTTGTGTCTAGATAGAATACCCTGTCTTACTTGTGTCTAGATAGAATAACCTGTCTTACTTGTGTCTAGATAGAATACCCTGTCTTACTTGTGTCTAGATAGAATACACTGTCTTACTTGTGTTTAGCGGGACTAACCTGCCTTATTTGGGTATAGATAAAATATACAGTCTTACTTGTGTCTAGATAGAATACCCTGTCTTACTTGTGTCTAGATAAAATACCCTGTCTTACTTGTGTCTAGATAGAATACCCTGTCTTACTTGTGTCTAGATAGAATAACCTGTCTTACTTGTGTCTAGATGGAATAACCTGTCTTACTTGTGTCTAGATAGAATACCCTGTCTTACTTGTGTCTAGATAGAATACCCTGTCTTACTTGTGTTTAGCTAGACTAACCTGCCTTACTTGGGTCTAGCTGGAATAACCTGTCTTACTTGTGTCTAGATAAAATACCAGTCTTATTTGTGTCTAGATAGAATACCCTGTCTTACTTGTGTCTAGATAGAATACTCTGTCTTACTTGTGTCTAGATAGAATACCCTGTCTTACTTGTGTCTAGATAGAATAACCTGTCTTACTTGTGTCTAGATAGAATACCCTGTCTTACTTGTGTCTAGATAGAATAACCTGTCTTACTTGTATCTAGATAAAATAACCTGTCTTACTTGTGTCTAGATAAAATACCCTGTCTTACTTGTGTCTAGATAGAATAACCTGTCTTACTTGTGTCTAGATAGAATACACTGTCTTACTTGTGTCTAGATAGAATACCCTGTCTTACTTGAGTCTAGATAGAATAACCTGTCTTACTTGTGTCTAGATAGAATATCCTGTCTTACTTGTGTCTAGATAAAATACCCTGTCTTACTTGTGTCTAGATAGAATACCCTGTCTTACTTGAGTCTAGATAGAATAACCTGTCTTACTTGTGTCTAGATAGAATAACCTGTCTTACTTGTGTCTAGATAAAATACCCTGTCTTACTTGTGTCTAGATGGAATACCCTGTCTTACTTGTGTCTAGATAGAATAACCTGTCTTACTTGTGTCTAGATGGAATAACCTGTCTTACTTGTGTCTAGATAGAATACCCTGTCTTACTTGTGTTTAGCTAGACTAACCTGCCTTACTTGGGTCTAGCTGGAATAACCTGTCTTACTTGTGTCTAGATAAAATACCCTGTCTTACTTGTGTCTAGATAGAATACCCTGTCTTACTTGTGTCTAGATAGAATACCCTGTCTTACTTGTGTCTAGATAGAATAACCTGTCTTACTTGTGTCTAGATAGAATACCCTGTCATACTTGTGTCTAGATAGAATACCCAGTCTTACTTGTGTCTAGATAGAATACCCTGTCTTACTTGTGTCTAGATATAATACCCTGTCTTACTTGTGTTTAGCTAGACTAACCTGCCTTACTTGGGTCTAGCTGGAATAACCTGTCTTACTTGTGTCTAGATAAATTACCCTGTCTTACTTGTGTCTAGATAGAATACCTGTCTTACTTGTGTCTAGATAGAATACCCTGTCTTACTTGTGTCTAGATAGAATAACCTGTCTTACTTGTGTCTAGATAGAATACCCTGTCATACTTGTGTCTAGATAGAATACCCAGTCTTACTTGTGTCTAGATAAAATACCCTGTCTTACTTGTGTCTAGATAGAATACCCTGTCTTACTTGTGTCTAGATAGAATACCCTGTCTTACTTGTGTCTAGATAGAATAACCTGTCTTACTTGTGTCTAGATAGAATACCCTGTCATACTTGTGTCTAGATAGAATACCCAGTCTTACTTGTGTCTAGATAGAATACCCTGTCTTACTTGTGTCTAGATATAATACCCTGTCTTACTTGTGTTTAGCTAGACTAACCTGCCTTACTTGGGTCTAGCTGGAATAACCTGTCTTACTTGTGTCTAGATAAATTACCCTGTCTTACTTGTGTCTAGATAGAATACCTGTCTTACTTGTGTCTAGATAGAATACCCTGTCTTACTTGTGTCTAGATAGAATACCCTGTCTTACTTGTGTCTAGATATAACAACCTGTCTTACTTGTGTCTAGATAGAATATCCTGTCTTACTTGTGTCTAGATAGAATACCCTGTCTTACTTGTATCTAGATAGAATACCCGGTCTTACTTGTGTCTAGATAGAATACCCTGTCTTACTTGTGTCTAGATAAATAACCTGTCTTACTTGTGTCTAGATAGAATACCCTGTCTTACTTGTGTCTAGATAGAATACCCTGTCTTACTTGTGTCTAGATAGAATACCCTGTCTTACTTGTGCTTAGTTTGAAGAATCAACAAGTTTGGAATTTGCAGATTTTGCATGGGGTCTTGGTGGTCCAGCTCAGTCCTGTTCGTGGTCTCATCTCCATCCTGGTGCCCACTGTCCTGGGCAACGCTGGGCAACTCCTCGAGACCCCCTTCCTTCAGGACGTAGAACTCTGTGCCTTTTGTTGTCTTCAAGATTTCTTTGACTAGTTCGGTCATGTCTTCTTTAACAGTTGGTGAGTTCTAAACAAATGGACGATATGAAATGTCAGGTAGGGGTTAGGTGTCAGGTATGGGTTAGGTGTCAGGTATGGGTTAGGTGTCAGGAAGCAGTTAGGTGTCAGGTATGGGTTAGGTGTCAGGAAGCAGTTAGGTGACAGGTAGCTTTAAGGTGTCAGGTAGCAGTTAGGTGTCAGGTAGGGCTTAGGTGTCAGGTATGGTTTATGTGTCAGGTAAGGGTTAGGTGTAAGGTAGCAGCTAGGTGTCAAGTAAAGGTTAGGTGTAAGGTAGCAGTTAGGTGTCAAGTAGGGGTTAGGTGTCAGGTAGCAGTTAGGTGTCAGGTAGCAGTTAGGTGTCAGGTAGCAGTTAGGTGTCAGGTAGGGCTTAGGTGTCAGGTAGCAGTTAGGTGTCAAGTAGGGGTCAGGTGTCAGGTAGCGGTTAGGTGTCAGGTAGCAGTTAGGTGTCAGGTAGCAGTTAGGTGTCAGGTAGCAGTTAGGTGTCAAGTAAGGGTTAGGTGTCAGGTAGCAGTTAGGTGTCAGGTAGCAGTTAGGTGTCAGGTAGCAGTTAGGTGTCAGGTAGCGGTTAGGTGTCCGGTAGCAGTTAGGTGTCAGGTAGCACTTAGGTGTCAGGTAGCAGTTAGGTGTCAGGTAGCAGTTAGGTTTCAGGTAGGGGTTAGGTGTCAGGTAGCAGTTAGGTGTCAGGTAGCAGGCTTAAGGCCCATGATGTTTTAGAAGAGCTATTGGATATAAGGTCTCCAAATATTGGGATAGATATATTCCAGAGCCCTGTTATTGCGATAGATCTGTGCCATTACCGCATGTCGTTATGACTAACACTGATGGTGATGGGGCGTGTCGACATGACCAACAACACTGATGGGGCGTGTCGACATGACCAATAACACTGATGGTGATGGGGCGTGTCGACATGACCAATAACACTGATGGTGATGGGGCGTGTCGACATGACCAATAACAATGATGGCGATGGGGTGTGTCGACATGACCAATAACACTGATGGTGATGGGGTGTGTCGACATGACCAATAACACTGATGGTGATGGGGCGTGTCGACATGACCAATAGCACTGATGGTGATGGGGCGTGTCGACATGACCAATAACAATGATGGTGATGGGGTGTGTCGACATGACCAATAACACTGGTGGTGATGGGGTGTGTCGACATGACCAATAACACTGATGGTGATGGGGCGTGTCGTCATGACCAATAACACTGATGGTGATGTTGTGTGTCGACATGACCAATAAGACTGGTGCTGATGGGGTGTGTCGACATGACCAATAACACTGATGGTGATGGGGTGTGTCGACATGACCAATAACACTGATGGTGATGGGGTATGTCGACATGACCAATAACAATGATGGTGATGGGGTGTGTCGACATGAACAATAACACTGATGGTGATGTGGTGTGTCGACATGACCAATAACATTGATGGTGATGGGGCGTGTCGACATGACCAATAACACTGATGGTGATGGAATGTGTCGACATGACCAATAACACTGATGGTGATGGGGTGTGTCGACATGACCAATAACACTGATGGTGATGGGGCGTGTCGACATGACCAATAACACTGATGGTGATGGGGTGTGTCGACATGACCAATAACACTGATTGTGATGGAGCGTGCCGTCATGACCAACAACACTGATGGGGTGTGTCGTCATGACCAATAACACTGATGGTGATGGGGCATGTCGACATGACCAATAACACTGATGGTGATGGGGTATGTCGACATGACCAATAACACTGATGGTGATGGGGTATGTCGACATGACCAATAACACTGATGGTGATGGGGTATGTCGACATGACCAATAACACTGATTGTGATGGGGTATGTCGACATGACCAATAACACTGATTGTGATGGGGTATGTCGACATGACCAACAACATCGATGGTGATGTGGTGTGTCGACATGACCAACAACACCGATGGTGATGGGGTGTGCCCTCACTCACCAAAGAAATCATATTTTAGAAGAGATCGAGATTTACAAAGGGGTCGCTTAATACCATCGAAAAACACATGTTTATGAAGTAGCAACGAAAATATTTTTTTATGGTTGGGGTTCACCGCAACAAGAGGAACTGTATTAATGGGTCGCGGCATTAGGAAGGTTGAGAACCACCGCCCTATTCACTATGTACAATTATCACGTGACCGTCGCCTATTTGTCCACATGATCCATTCAGCTTTGACAGATGACCAAAGCCGAGGCCCGGGACAAATGAACACGATCAATCAATGGATTTGTTTGTAAGCCGGTGAGTTTCATTCGTTTGACTCATGTGTGTTCTACACAGACTCTAAGGCTTTACAGAGTTACGGCCAATGGGGAAGGGGATTCTTGGGGTAGGGGTGGGGGAGAAGATGACCTTTGACCCCCCCCCCCCCCGACTACTCTTTATTGCAAACCAAGAAGAGTTGATATATTATGACGTCATACATATACAAGTCTCCCACTGGAGCAGTGAACAACTGACCCCGACTAAACGAAATGATTGGAACCACTCTAACCAGGCAATGGGATATGTTTGATTAGTCTGGACGTGTTGGGACCACACTAACCAGGTCAATGGGATATGTTTGATTAGTCTGGACGTGTTGGGACCACACTAACCAGGTCAATGGGATATGTTTGATTAGTCTGGACGTGTTGGGACTACACTAACCAGGCCAATGGGATATGTTTGATTAGTCTGGACGTGTTGGGACTACACTAACCAGGTCAATGGGATATGTTTGACTAGTCTGGACGTGTTGGGACCACACTAACTAGGTCAATGGGATATGTTTGATTAGTCTGGACGTGTTGGGACCACACTAACCAGGTCAATGGAATATGTTTGATTAGTCTGGACGTGTTGGGACTACACTAACCAGGTCAATGGGATATGTTTGATTAGTCTGGACGTGTTGGGACCACACTAACCAGGTCAATGGGATATGTTTGATTAGTCTGGACGTGTTGGGACTACACTAACCAGGTCAATGGGATATGTTTGACTAGTCTGGACGTGTTGGGACTACACTAACCAGGCCAATGGGATATGTTTGATTAGTCTGGACGTGTTGGGACCACACTAACCAGGCCAATGGGATATGTTTGACTAGTCTGGACGTGTTGGGAACACACTAACCAGGTCAATGGGATATGTTTGACTAGTCTGGACGTGTTGGGACTACACTAACCAGGCCAATGGGATATGTTTGATTAGTCTGGACGTGTTGGGACTACACTAACCAGGCCAATGGGATATGTTTGATTAGTCTGGACGTGTTGGGATTACACTAACCAGGCCAATGGGATATGTTTGATTAGTCTGGACGTGTTGGGACCACACTAACCAGGTCAATGGGATATGTTTGATTAGTCTGGATGTGTTGGGACCACACTAACCAGGTCAATGGGATATGTTTGATTAGTCTGGACGTGTTGGGACTACACTAACCAGGTCAATGGGATATGTTTGATTAGTCTGGACGTGTTGGGACCACACTAACCAGGTCAATGGGATATGTTTGATTAGTCTGGACGTGTTGGGACTACACTAACCAGGCCAATGGGATATGTTTGATTAGTCTGGACGTGTTGGGACCACACTAACCAGGCCAATGGGATATGTTTGATTAGTCTGGACGTGTTGGGACCACACTAACCAGGTCAATGGGATATGTTTGATTAGTCTGGACGTGTTGGGACTACACTAACCAGGTCAATGGGATATGTTTGATTAGTCTGGACGTGTTGGGACTACACTAACCAGGTCAATGGGATATGTTTGATTAGTCTGGACGTGTTGGGACTACACTAACCAGGTCAATGGGATATGTTTGATTAGTCTGGACGTGTTGGGACCACACTAACCAGGTCAATGGGATATGTTTGATTAGTCTGGACGTGTTGGGACTACACTTACCAGGTCAATGGGATATGTTTGATTAGTCTGGACGTGTTGGGACCACACTAACTAGGCCAATGGGATATGTTTGATTAGTCTGGACGTGTTGGGACCACACTAACCAGGTCAATGGGATATGTTTGATTAGTCTGGACGTGTTGGGACTACACTAACCAGGTCAATGGGATATTTTTGATTAGTCTGGACGTGTTGGGACCACACTAACTAGGCCAATGGGATATGTTTGATTAGTCTGGACGTGTTGGGACCACACTAACCAGGTCAATGGGATATGTTTGATTAGTCTGGACGTGTTGGGACCACACTAACTAGGCCAATGGGATATGTTTGATTAGTCTGGACGTGTTGGGACCACACTAACCAGGTCAATGGGATATGTTTGATTAGTCTGGACGTGTTGGGACCACACTAACTAGGCCAATGGGATATGTTTGATTAGTCTGGACGTGTTGGGACTACACTAACCAGGTCAATGGGATATGTTTGATTAGTCTGGACATGTTGGGACTACACTAACCAGGTCAATGGGATATGTTTGATTAGTCTGGACGTGTTGGGACCACACTAACTAGGCCAATGGGATATGTTTGATTAGTCTGGACGTGTTGGGACTACACTAACCAGGTCAATGGGATATGTTTGATTAGTCTGGACGTGTTGGGACCACACTAACTAGGCCAATGGGATATGTTTGATTAGTCTGGACGTGTTGGGACCACACTAACCAGGTCAATGGGATATGTTTGATTAGTCTGGACGTGTTGGGACCAGACTAACCAGGTCAATGGGATATGTTTGATTAGTCTGGACGTGTTGGGACCAAACTAACCAGGTCAATGGGATATGTTTGATTAGTCTGGACGTGTTGGGACTACACTAACCAGGTCAATGGGATATGTTTGACTAGTCTGGACGTGTTGGGACCACACTAACCAGGTCAATGGGATATGTTTGATTAGTCTGGACGTGTTGGGACTACACTAACCAGGTCAATGGGATATGTTTGATTAGTCTGGACGTGTTGGGACCACACTAACCAGGTCAATGGGATATGTTTGATTAGTCTGGACGTGTTGGGACCACACTAACTAGGCCAATGGGATATGTTTGATTAGTCTGGACGTGTTGGGACTACACTAACCAGGTCAATGGGATATGTTTGAATAGTCTGGACGTGTTGGGACTACACTAACCAGGCCAATGGGATATTTTTGATTAGTCTGGACGTGTTGGGACCACACTAACCAGGTCAATGGGATATGTTTGATTAGTCTGGACGTGTTGGGACCACACTAACCAGGTCAATGGGATATGTTTGATTAGTCTGGACGTGTTGGGACTACACTAACCAGGTCAATGGGATATGTTTGACTAGTCTGGACGTGTTGGGACTACACTAACCAGGTCAATGGGATATGTTTGATTAGTCTGGACGTGTTGGGACCACACTAACCAGGTCAATGGGATATGTTTGATTAGTCTGGACGTGTTGGGACTACACTAACCAGGTCAATGGGATATGTTTGATTAGTCTGGACGTGTTGGGACCACACTAACAAGGTCAATGGGATATGTTTGATTAGTCTGGACGTGTTGGGACCACACTAACCAGGTCAATGGGATATGTTTGATTAGTCTGGACGTGTTGGGACCAGACTAACCAGGTCAATGGGATATGTTTGATTAGTCTGGACGTGTTGGGACCACACTAACCAGGTCAATGGGATATGTTTGATTAGTCTGGACGTGTTGGGACCACACTAACCAGGTCAATGGGATAATTTTTCCGGCGCTAGCCTAGGAAAAGGGATGATGATGGGGTGAACACGAATTTAATAGCGCAGATCAGATAGCCACCCAGCTAAAGCGATGGTTCGATCCGAATGGAAGGATGTGATGCAGCAGGCCAGGGCCCCACATGAGCTGTAGCGCCACTGATTATGATGTCCGAATGGAAGGATGTGGTGAAGCAGGCCAGGGCCCCACATGAGCTGTAGCGCCACTGATGATGATGTTTGAATGGAAGGATGTGGTGAAGCAGGCCAGGGCCCCACATGAGCTGTAGTGTCACTGATGATGATGTCCGAATGGAAGGATGTGGTGAAGCAGGCCAGGGCCCCACATGAGCTGTAGCGCCACTGATGATGATGTTTGAATGGAAGGATGTGGTGAAGCAGGCCAGGGCCCCACATGAGCTGTAGCGCCACTGGTGATGATGTTTGAATGAAAGGATGTGGTGAAGCAGGCCAGGGCCCCACATGGGCTGTAGTGCCACTGAGGATGATGGGATCAGATAAGCACTTACTTAAATAAAACAACTGCTCTCACCGCTCATCTTAAGTCTGCCAATAAATGGTATGCATTGCTTTGTGTATTTAGTGAGTGAGTAGCAGCACACTCAAGGACCACCCAAGGTGTCACAAAGTCTAACAATACCATTGTAATCAAGGGCGTTGCTAGGGTAAGTGCCCCGGAAGGGGGGGGGTCAAGATTTTTCAAGAAAAACTCTGAATTTGGCCGAAAATGCCGGTCCTCCATATAAACAAAAAGTGCCGCCCCCTCTGCACCCCACTCACTGTACTATAGGACATACAACAGCACATTGAAGATTGGTATTTTTTGGATAAGGAACGCCTTAATCGAACTAATTGTGAAGGACAAG
The DNA here is from genome assembly GCA_964017045.1 of Omphiscola glabra. NCBI lineage: Eukaryota > Metazoa > Mollusca > Gastropoda > Lymnaeidae > Omphiscola > Omphiscola glabra. The sequence goes on from OZ024808.1 coordinate 1,346,933, forward strand.
GTCAGACACCCTTGTTGGACTCTACCAATATATACCGGTGTAGCGGTCAGCGGCCCTTGTTGGACTCTACCAATATATACCGGTATAGAGGTTAGCCGCCCTTGATGGACTCTACCAATATATACCGGTATAGCGGTCAGCGGCCCTTGTTGGACTCTATCAATATATACCGTTATAGCGGTCAGCGGCCCTTGTTGGACTCTACCAATATATACCGGTATAGAGGTCAGCGGCCCTTGATGGACTCTACCAATATATACCGGTATTGAGGTCAGCGGCCCTTGATGGAATCTACCAATATATACCGGTATAGAGGTCAGCGGCCCTTGATGGACTCTACCAATATATACCGGTATAGCGGGCAGCGGCCCTTGATGGACTCTACCAATATATACCGGTGTAGCGGTCAGCGGCCCTTGTTGGACTCTACCAATATATACCGGTATAGAGGTCAGCGGCCCTTGATGGACTCTACCAATATATACCGGTATAGAGGTCAGCGGCCCTTGATGGACTCTACCAATATACACCGGTATAGCGTTGACAAAGAGTGGGTACATTTACATAAGCATACCAATAACCCAGAAACGTTGAATTGTTGGAAATAGAGGATGCTATTTGCGTTGCAACTAAAGACATCGAGGTTTGTATGTGTTGATATCTAAAAACCTAACAATTCTGACATCGAGGTTTGCATGTGTTGATATCTCAAAACCTAACAATTCTGACATCGAGGTTTGTATGTGTTGATATCTCAAAACCTAACAATTCTGACATCGAGGTTTGTATGTGTTGATATCTCAAAACCTAACAATTCTGACATCGAGGTTTGTATGTGTTGATATCTCAAAACCTAACAATTCTGACATCGAGGTTTGTATGTGTTGATATCTCAAAACCTCTCAATTCTGACATCGAGGTTTGTATGTGTTGATATCTCAAAACCTAACAATTCTGACATCGAGGTTTGTATGTGTTGATATCTCAAAACCTAACAATTCTGACATCGAGGTTTGTATGTGTTGATATCTCAAAACCTAACAATTCTGACATCGAGGTTTGTATGTGTTGATATCTCAAAACCTAACAATTCTGACATCGAGGTTTGTATGTGTTGATATCTCAAAACCTAACAATTCTGACATCGAGGTTTGTATGTGTTGATATCTCAAAACCTAACAATTCTGACATCGAGGTTTGTATGTGTTGATATCTCAAAACCTAACAATTCTGACATCGAGGTTTGTATGTGTTGATATCTCAAAACCTAACAATTCTGACATCGAGGTTTGTATGTGTTGATATCTCAAAACCTAACAATTCTGACATCGAGGTTTGTATGTGTTGATATCTCAAAACCTAACAATTCTGACATCGAGGTTTGTATGTGTTGATATCTCAAAACCTAACAATTCTGACATCGAGGTTTGTATGTGTTGATATCTCAAAACCTAACAATTCTGACATCGAGGTTTGTATGTGTTGATATCTCAAAACCTAACAATTCTGACATCGAGGTTTGTATGTGTTGATATCTCAAAACCTAACAATTCTGACATCGAGGTTTGTATGTGTTGATATCTCAAAACCTAACAATTCTGACATCGAGGTTTGTATGTGTTGATATCTCAAAACCTAACAATTCTGACATCGAGGTTTGTATGTGTTGATATCTCAAAACCTAACAATTCTGACATCGAGGTTTGTATGTGTTGATATCTCAAAACCTAACAATTCTGACATCGAGGTTTGTATGTGTTGATATCTCAAAACCTAACAATTCTGACATCGAGATTTGATTGTCTTGATATCTCAAAATTTAACAAATTTCCTCACGTGAAAATTGAATATTAATACGATAATAGAGCAATATTTAGAGTTGGTTTGTGGTCCACTTGGTGGAACTATTTGCGGTTTGTGGTCCACTTGGTGGAACATTTTGCGGTTTGTGGTCCAGTTGGTGAAACTATTTGCGGTTTGTGGTCCAGTTGGTGAAACTATTTGCGGTTTGTGGTCCAGTTGGTGAAACTATTTGCGGTTTGTGGTTCAGTTGGTGAAACTATTTGCGGTTTGTGGTCCAGTTGGTGAAACTATTTGCGGTTTGTGGTCCAGTTGGTGAAACTATTTGCGGTTTGTGGTCCAGTTGGTGAAACTATTTGCGGTCAAATTTATAGAAATTTACTAAGCGTTCCTTCCCTACCTTGTTTGTATATGTTACCACAAACCCGCTCACAGGATACTAAAAGGGGCGGGGGGGTGTTATGGTAAAAGGGGTTCCCAACCCGTGGGCGGCGACCCCAAATCCGCTATAGTAATATTTCTGAATAGCGGAGGTAGAGACTTCGATGCCCTTTCTATCCCATTCTTTAGTCAGTCATTTCATGTTTGATTGACACAATCATACAACAGTCAGTTGAAGCCTTGCAACATCCTTCCACTCAATCATTTGGTAACATGCAAGATTGTTTGGTCTGGTTCCTTGCTCAAGAGCCCACTCTCTGTAACTAACCTTGTCAACACCATTCGCCATCTCAACATACAGGTTATTGTTTTTCACCATCTCATTACAAACTGTTTAGAATACACAATCTCCCCATAATTTGTTTAGAATACACAATCTCCCCATAATTTGTTTAGAATACACAATCTGCCCATAATTTGTTTAGAATACGAAATCTCCCCATAATTTGTTTAGAATACACAATCTGCCCATAATTTGTTTAGAATACACAATCTCCCCATAATTTGTTTAGAATACACAATTTCCCCATAATTTGTTTAGAATACACAATCTCCCCATAATTTGTTTAGAATACACAATCTCCCCATAATTTGTTTAGAATACACAATTTCCCCATAATTTGTTTAGAATACACAATCTCCCCATAATTCGTTTAGAATACACAATCTCCCCATAATTATTTGATCGCTCGTCATCTCGCCATAACGCTGACGCACAGATCAAATAGTCCGACATGTTTGATCTAATGAGAACGGGTTACAAGACGACAAGACAAATACTTGTCTTTATTTGAGCGGGTAGGGAAACAAATATTTGACACAGCCCTGTTATGTTGCCTGATCAACTCTGGGATACTGCAGTGGTAAGAGAAACTTGTTTATAATGACAGAGGATCTGTGTCACTCGTGTCATAACTGACACGAAGCATTTTAGATGGCACCCCAACGCCATGGTGGATTCAGGACATTCTAAGTGGCATCACAACGCCCTGGTGGATTCAGAGAGGGGGGTTATAAACTCTTTTTACCGTATCCCAATAAATTAATAACGGCCAAACTAAAAATATAAGAAAGGCTAAACTACAAATATAAGAAAGGCTAAACTACACATATAAGAAAGGTTAAACTACACATATAAGAAAGGTTAAACTACAATATAAGAAAAGCTAAACTACAAATATAAGAAAGGCTAAACTACAAATATAAGAAAGGCTAAACTACAAATATAAGAAAGGCTAAACTACAATATAAGAAAGGCTAAACTACAAAATAAGAAAGGCTAAACTATACATATAAGAAAGGTTAAACTACAATATAAGAAAGGCTAAACTACAAAATAAGAAAGGCTAAACTACACATATAAGAAAGGTTAAACTACACATATAAGAAAGGTTAAACTACAATATAAGAAAGGTTAAACTACACATATAAGAAAGGCTAAACTATACATATAAGAAAGGTTAAACTACACATATAAGAAAGGCTAAACTACACATATAAGAAAGGTTAAACTACAATATAAGAAAGGCTAAACTACAAATATAAGAAAGGCTAAACTACAAATATAAGAAAGGCTAAACTACAAATATAAGAAAGGCTAAACTACAAATATAAGAAAGGCTAAACTACAAATAAAAGAAAGGCAAAACTACAAATATAAGAAAGGCTAAACTACAAATATAAGAAAGGTTAAAGAGTGATGGGAGACAAACTGCAGATGACCCAATGTGTGCTCACGGGGTGAAAGTTAGAGCACAAGTGACGTCACTGTGTGGCCGGCGATCATTACAAAACAAAGTGTCTTTAGGTTGTACAGGATTAATTAATCTCTTGCTCAAGGGAGGGGGGGGGGCGGTCGTGGACGCTTATGTGACTTCCTGCGACCCGCCACTGCCGTATGTCAAATTTTTTTCTTGAACACCCAATATGATTTGGTTGGCTGGTCACAATAGTAAGTTTTGTAGTGTACAAAGTTTGGTCGAGGCTGGAGGGGGGGACTGAGGGGGTAGAATGGGGCGGGCGGGGGTGGCTCCACATTGATATTTCCACATACCTTTTGTCCCAATAATTCTCAAAACCTGTTTCTCCGTGTCAGTGTTGCTATTTATAGCATACCGCTCTGGCTGTCCTTAGTTTTAACTGGTGGTGCGTCCTGACTGACGGCTTGTGTTAGATCTGACATCGCTCTAACAAGCCGGTCGTAAGGTGACCAGAGTAAAGCTGTGTTTAACTAGAACTGGAAATTCTTTTAATTGCACTTGGATACTTTGGATACTTTAAGATGTAGGTCCTGGTGAGTGCGTAGTTACTGGATACTTTATTAAGATACAGGTCAGGGTGAGTGCTTCGTACCTGGATACTTTAAGATTTAGGTCCAGGTGTGGGAGTGCCTGGTTACTGGATAATTTGAGATGTAGGTCCAGGTGAGGGAGTGCCTGGTTACTGGATAATTTGAGATGTAGGTCCAGGTGAGGGAGTGCCTGATTACTGGATAATTTGAGATGTAGGTCCAGGTGAGGGAGTGCCTGGTTACTGGATAATTTGAGATGTAGGTCCAGGTGAGGGAGTGCCAGGTTACTGGATACTTTAAGATGTAGGTCAGGGTGAGTTCCTCAATACTGGATATTTTAAGATGTAGGTCAACTATGCAGTCTAGTTGGAGTGAGGGGGGGGGGGGATCTTCATTAGTGATGGCTTCTTAGTGAAGCTAACTTGTTAGCGTAAAGCTAACTTGTTCGTGTGAAGGTAACTCGTTAGTATAAAGGTAACGTGTTAATGTAATGGTAACTTGTTAGTATAAAGATAGCTCGTTCGTGTAAAGGTAACTCGTTCATGTAAAGGTCACTTGTTTGTTAGTGTAAAGGTAACTTTTTCGTGTAAAGGTAACTTGCTAGTGGTAACGTCCTTGACCTCAGCTTATGAGCAAGATAACCAAGACGAAAACTTAATAGCATAAATATTGTCGTAAAGCTAACATGGCATCGTTAAAGCTAACCATATGTCGTAGTGAAAAACAGGTCAGAGGGCATGGGTCACTAGCCTGCCGTATAACGAGGGTCAGAGGGCATGGGTCACTAGCCTGTCGTATAACGAGGGTCAGAGGGCATGGGTCACTAGCCTGTCGTATAACGAGGGTCAGAGGGCATGGGTCACTAACCTGTTGTATAACGAGGGTCAGAGGGCATGGGTCACTAGCCTGTTGTATAACGAGGGTCAGAGGGCATGGGTCACTAGCCTGTCGGAGAAAGAGGGCATGGGTCTCTACCCTGTCGGATCAAGAGGGCCAGAGGGCATGGGTCTCTACCCTGTCGGATCAAGAGGGCCAGAGGGCATGGGTCTCTACCCTGTCGGATCAAGAGGGCATGGGTCACTACCCTGTTGTATAAAGAGGGTCGGAGGGCATGGGTCACTACCCTGTCGGATAACGCACCACACTGCATTAGAGGCTGAAGGACTTTGTCCCAGTCCATCTATTTAACACAGCACGAGCATAGCCCAGTGACGTCACTGCCCTCCACCATCTGATGCATAATTGAAGGGCTCCCAACTAATCCTCCATTCAATTATCAAACGGTATCGATCTGTGATTTCTATTGGAACAGGCAGTCTCTGCGTGGCATGGCAGAGAAATCAAACACGTACTACAACCCGAGTCATTGTAACGATTAAACCGGGTTTAGGGGGGGTGGTGGTGGGGTGGCCAGTGACGCCTTATTGGGAAGGGGGGGTTGGCACTTGTCATTATTAGTATGCCACTTTGACCTGTCATGATGTGACATGTGTTAATAGAACGACTAGCTCTGTGTCTTCTCTTTCCAGAGGCGTAACCAGGGTTATTGCCCCCGGGGGAGAGACTTTCTGACGCCCGTTCCACGCAAAAAATTAAACAGTTCGTCGAAAATGTCACCCCTCAATATAAGGAAAACATGCCGCCCGGGGCGGATCGCCCCCCCCCCCGACCACGCCACTGCATCTTTCCCTTTCCTGTGGCTAATGAAGAGGAGGTGTTGTTGACACCCTTAAAAGGGTCACATGATATTCGTTACTTCGCGGCATCTGCCTGTCTACCTGCCTGTCGTTTGCATACCCGCTGTAGGCCAGTACTAATTGTGTCCTACGAGAGCTGCACGTCCTTGACCTCAGCTAATGAGCAAACTTGGCAGGAAGAATGCCAGTGTGTACATTACCATTACTTGACTTTGTACACACATTCAGTGTCTGTACAGCCTGTCAGTGTCCGCACAACCTGTCAGTGCCCGCACAACCCGCCAGTGCCCGCACAACCCGCCAGTGCCCACACAACCAGTCAGTGTCCGCACAACCTGTCCGTGCCCGCACAACCCGTCCCTGCCCGCACAACCCGTCAGTCCCCGCACAACCCGTCAGTCCCCGCACAACCCGTCAGTGCCCGCCCAACCTCTCCGTGCCCGAACAACCTGGTAACAACCTTCACTAAGTCATTCCCTCAGAGCGTCACGACCAATCACCCAAACCTGCATAATCCAGTCTCGTGTCTTCGATCTGGCACCAGCCTAGTTACCGCCCTTTGATACACGTCGCCACACATAGATCGCCCCACTGTTTGATTCAAGATAAGAAGAAAGAAAAAGGTAAATAGACAAAGCCACAGCACCGGCCGTACCCGCCTGAGATTACCTGTACGTCGTCAAATTTTGGAAAGGGGGCCTAGAAACATGATACCTGTTAAATCGTGTAGGCGCAGGCGTACTGACGGTCTCATTTAAGAACCTATGACGTAATTATGTTATGGGCTTTTTATTAGATGGCTTTTTAAAAAAAATTAACATGGAAGATTCCATTTTTCCTGATCATATCGAGGTGAGAGTCAGTGCGTAGAGAGACATGCGTTTATTGCGTAAGAATACATTTTTAAAGCTTAGCCGTACATGGTAAAATGTAGGTAAAAAGTCTGGGTATAGTTAGTATAAAGATTTTGTTGACTTGTGCTGGGAACGTCACTGGTGTGGGGGGGGGGGGGCTGACTCAAATCTCTGACAGGACGTCAGGTTTTTATCTTTGGCAGACGCTATTTGGTATCTTTTAACGGGGTGCCTTAAATATCAAGTAAAAAAAAAAAAACAAGTTGAACTGAGCTCTGTGTATGCGACCCAGACTCGATTCATTCTGATTGATCGTGGTGACCCGATGTGGTGTGCTCCGCCGTCAGAGCGGTTGTGCACATGGCGTAGAAATCAAAGCGTCAACAATCACGGGGCTGATCGATGGCGTGGCACAAGTGACATAATGGCTGGCGATTTGCTTCAGTGCTTCCAGCTGGTGCGAGATTAATCTGCCCGGAGAACGTCTTGGCGGCTCCTGGCCACGACTTGGCGGCCCCTGGCCACGGATTGGCGGCCCCTGGCCACGGATTGGCGGCCCCTGGCCACGGATTGGCGGCCCCTGGCCACGGATTGGCGGACCCTGGCCAAGGCTTGGCGGCTCCTGGCCACGGCTTGGCGGCTCCTGACCATAGCTTGGCGGCTCCTGGCCACGGCTTGGCGGCTCCTGGCAACCCCTGGCCACGGCTTGGGTTATAAAGGAACGACTTGATCACTTACCAAGTCAAGCACTATATCACTTGTATATCACTTGTTTCACAAGTGAACAACTTTATTATTTGGTTTCTTCACCACCGAAGAACGATCAACTCTGAATAACTAGAGCGACATGTCGTCACGACAGCTACATGTCGTCACGACAGCTACATGTCGTCACGACAGCTACATGTCGTCACGACAGCTACATGTCGTCACGACAGCTACATGTCGTCACGACAGCTACATGTCGTCAGTTCATTTGATTTAAGAATTTGTGGTCGTTAGCTGAGTTGGTCGTACATGAAACTGAAAGCCTCAACGACTAATCGGGGCTGTCGCGACCATCGGCCCCCCCCCCACTTGGATACGCCAGATGATCAGAGTACGATACAAGCCCAAAGGAATCCGTACGTGGTGTATCGGTGTAGATTCTCGTATCCGGAAATTTGATCGAAAGAAATTTCGTCGACGGAAAATTGATCGACGGAAATTTGATCGAACGGAAATTTGGTCGAATCGTTTTTTAAAGTTTATACGTTAAAATTTTGCGTCAAATTTCTTTTTGAACGCATTATTTTGTTTTACTATATAGTATAGTGCGTTCAAAAAGAAATTTGTCGAACATTTTAACGTCTGAACTGCAAAAAAGATTCGACCAAATTTCCGTTCGATCAAATTACCGACGATCAAATTACCGTCTATGAAATTTCTTTCGATCAAATTTCCGGTAACCGTAGATTCTGATGTGTTCCGCTAGTTTATGAACTTGATCACATCAAATAAATGTTAACATAAGCGTATCTCTATGATGAGTGTTTTACTCTATGATAAGTAATTTACTCTATGATAAGTGCTTTACTCTATGATACGTTTTTAAAATATGACAAGTGTTTTAATCTATGATAAGTGTTTTACTCTATGAAAAGTGCTTTACTCTATGATAAGTGCTTTACTCTATGATAAGTGATTTACTCTATGATACGTTTTTAATCTATGATAAGTGTTTTACTCTATGACAAGTGTTTTGTGAATAACATGCTAACCCGGAAGCTCTTTTACGACTTTATTGACGTACGACTTATTTGATACAGCAGTTTAATCATAGGACTTTTCCCACCCGAGATCAGTCATCAGATGAGAGTCATCAGATCAGTACACTTCTCAGACATATCGTTTTTCAGTACACTTCTCAGACATGTCGTTTTGCAGTACACTTCTCAGACATGTCGTTTTGCGGTACACTTCTCAGACATGTCATTTTGCGGTACACTTCTCAGACATGTCGTTTTGCGGTACACTTCTCAGACATGTCATTTTGCGGTACACTTCTCAGACATGTCGTTTTGCGGTACACTTCTCAGACATGTCGTTTTGCGGTACACTTCTCAGACATGTCGTTTTGCGGTACACTTCTCAGACATGTCGTTTTGCGGTACACTTCTCAGACATGTCGTTTTGCGGTACACTTCTCAGACATGTCGTTTTGCGGAACACTTCTCAGACATGTCGTTTTGCGGTACACTTCTCAGACATGTCGTTTTGCGGTACACTTCTCAGACATGTCATTTTGCGGTACACTTCTCAGACATGTCGTTTTGCGGTACACTTCTCAGACATGTCGTTTTGCGGTACACTTCTCAGACATGTCATTTTGCGGTACACTTCTCAGACATGTCGTTTTGCGGTACACTTCTCAGACAAATGATACAGTTAAGACGTTAATTCCACAGAAGAGTTTTGTCTAACGTTTTTGTTGTGTTCATTTCTCCTCTCAGCTTTCGTGCGAGCAACACACTATGACGTCATTCACCAACGCATCCCATCTCCCCGTGCTGCAGTAACAGCCACACGCGCTTCGACGACTGGCCCCGCCCCCCCCCCCCAACGCCACACCCACACACTGACCCGGGCGGAAGTGCACGGCCACAAAGGGAGCCCACCAGAGGATGTCCGCGGTGGAGGAGCTGGGGATCGTCCTCCAGCACGACATCGACGAGCAGTACCAGTACCAGCCGGGTGAGATCGTCCGGGGCCACATCAACATCAAACTGTCCAGACCCACGGCGATCAAGGCCATCAATGTCAAGGTCAGTCATGCACCATCCCAACGGGTGCCGTGAATTTGTATTTACATTAAACCCGAAGAGTAGTAGCCACTAAGACCAGTAGCCACTAAGACTAGTAGCCACTAAGACTAGTAGCCACTAAGACTAGTAGCCACTAAGACTAGTAGCCACTAAGACTAGTAGCCGCGCAGATGTCAGGCGCCATAATTCATTACTTAAATTAAATCAAATTCATCTGCTTTATTGTTGGGGGTAACGTTATATGCAGTAGGGCAAAACGTTGCCAAATGATAAGCCCGTCGCAAGCGTATCGGCGAAACGCCTGCATCAGCGTAAGGATATTGTTAAAAAAACACACTTTATTATTCCATAAATATAAAGGCAGTCTCGGATACGTAAACACATGAAATAAAAACATGACATAACTAACACATGACATAACTAACACATGACATAATAAAAATATTACTTCTATATGAGACTGTCATAACAGACTCCCCCCCCCCCATATATCATAGAACCTCTTCGATATTTTAAACATTATTATTTTTTTATGGCTGTAATCAATACACCGAGATTAGTCTCCATTAATCCAGTTTAATCTTGTCTTCGTCCAGGTGTACGGCGAAGGCAACGTCAGCTGGAAGAACGAGGAGGAGCAGGTGTTCCAGGCCAAGGAAGTCTACGTGGACGCGATCAAGGCCGTGGTGGACACGACTCACCTTGAACCCCTCAGCCTGCCCAAAGGTCAACACGACTTCCCCTTCGACTACATCCTGCCTGAGAACATACCGAGCTCCTACATCGGGAAATACGGTAACGTCACCTACACCATGAGGGCCACCGTCAGTGGCGTGAAAAGCTCCGACACGTCCATCTCCAGCGAGCCTTTCCTCGTGCTGCGACGATCATCGATTCCCGCGGCGGCCATGCAGCCGCTGACACTGAAGAAGGAGAAGAGGATGTGGGCGTCCTGCACGTTCGGCAACCTGTACGTGAGCGTGTCCCTGGACAAACAGGGCGGGGTGCCCGGCGAGGACATCTTCCTCAAGGCGGAAATAAAAAACCACAGCAGACGCACGGTCACCGCCATGCAGGCGGCCCTCCTCATGAACAGCGTCTTCAGAGCTCAGAGCAACCAGACGGACTTCCGGCAGATCGTCAGCAAGAAACGGGACGAGTTCGAGGTCTCGCATATGGAAGGGAGGCGGTGGACCTTCGTCCGGCTGCCGCTACCGCCCTACATTCCGGAGTCGAAACTGGAGTTTTGCGAGTTCATCGAGCTCGACTACATCTTTCAGTTCCGCGTGGAGCTCGCGGGCGGATCGGAGATCCGGATGGAGGCGCCGTTTTGGGTGGGCGGCCTCCCCCAGGGCCTCGAAGTGCCGGCAGACGAGAAAGCCGGCCTCAAGATCAACCGGCAGTGGACCGTGCGGGGGTCGAAAGGACTTGATTTCTCGGACATTGCGGAGGAGTCGAAAATGGAATACGATGAGGGGTGGGGGGTAGAGGTGGTGCCAGAAATGAGGTCGGAGTCTGCCGTTATCAGCAATCCACTCTTTCGTCAGAACTCTTTCTTACAGAAGGGAGTTAAAGTGATCCCAGAGGAATTCATAGAAAACACAAAGTTGTGATAAGTGTGACAGCTGTGACGCTAAGACAGATGTGACCGTGTGAGAGTGGAGACCAAGTGACAGCGAGACGACGCGGCAGACTCGGTGATACTATTAAGGATGCGACCGTGTGCGCATAGAATACCAAGTGACAATGCGAACACGTGACATCAGTGACACATGTTAATGAGGGTCGATGAACTTAAGATCTATTGTCACAATCAACCAATGACCAATGAAATGTCACCATGGCCAGTATGGACCAATGAAATGTCAACCACTATTTCAAGTACAATTCTGTGAACAAAACGCCATACCACTTTGCCTACGGTTTCAGGGGCAAGTATTCCCAACATTTGGCGGACAAAAGATTCCAAGGCGTTGTATGTGTTGATGTAAAACTATAAGCACTATTTATTTTGATTATAAAACGATGAATCATAGTGAAACAATTGTTTGAATATTTGTTAATCTATATTTTCAAAGCATAAAAGAAATATTTCCTATTGGTATTAGTATTACATTTCCTCAGTGTTTATAAAAACTATCATGGTTTGTTTCGTTATACATATTTCATGACTAAATGGACACCTGAATACAATAGCAGAGATTTGAGTCCGCACAATTACACTTACATCCCCTGCACAATTACACTCACATCCGCTGCACAATTACACTCACATCCACAATTGGACTCACATCCCCTGCACAATTACCATAAAGTACTCGCATATTTACATTTACATTACTCCCACATTACTTACATTACTCGCACAATGACACTGACATACACACATGTAATTTCACTTAATTGACTGAGTTACTTTTGTAAGAAACGTAACAGTCCTGAAATAACTTCTTGTCATTTTGATATCACGCACACCAGAATTCCATCAAACATGAAATAAAACTATTTTATATGTATAAGGCATAGTTACTTTGTTCTATATATTGTTACGTGTATATAGTTTTCTATATTTGTTTCGTGTATATAGTGTTCTATATTTGTTTTTTTATATAGGGCTCTATATTTGTTATGTGTATATTGTGCTCTATATTTTTATGTGTATATCATGTTCTATATTTGTTGTGTATATAGTGTTCTATATTTATGTGTATATAGTGTTCTATATTTGTTTTGTGTATATAGTGTTCTATATTTGTATATAGTGCTCTATATGTGTTATGTGTATATAGTGCTCTATATTTGTTATGTATATAAAGTGTTCTATATTTGTTATGTGTATATATTGTTCTATATTTGTTATATGTATATATTGTTCTTTATTTTTTATGGGTATATCGTGTTCTATTTTTGTTTTGTGTATATAGTGTTCTATATTTGTTATGTATATAGTGCTCTATATTTGTTATGTGTATATATTGTTCTATATTTGTTATGTATATATAGTGTTTATATTTGTTATGTGTATAGTGCTCTATATGTTTTATAAGTATCGCGTTCTAGAATTTTTATACATATATCTTTAGTGCTCTAGATCTGTTATACATATAATGTTCTAGATTTGTTCTATGTATATTCCTCTAGATTTGTTCTATGTAGATTGTTCTAGATTTTTTATGTTGATTGTTCTCGATTTGTTCTATTTATATTTTTCTAGATTTGTTATTTGTTAGATTGTTCTAGATTTGTTCTATGTTACATTGTTCTAGATTTGTTATAAGCAGAGTGTTCTAAATTTGTTATTTGTAAATTGTTCTAAATTTGTTATACATAGATTGTTCTAGATTAGTTCGTTTTAAATTGAGCTGAACATTTGATACGTGGACCAGTTGAGATAAAATTGTTTTATTTACACTCTTCCTCTTACGTCATAGGTATCCATGGTGATACTGTAAACATAACACATGCTTTGAAATGGCTGGTGAGATATTTTGTCCCATTGGGGTCGCGTAAAGGGTTGCCTATGGGGTCGTCGTTAGGTTTTTCTATAGGGTCGCGAATGGTTTTGTGTGGGGCCGCGAAGGGTTCTGTAGGGGACCGCGAAGGTATGGGGTCACGAAGGTATGGGGTCACGGAGGTATGGGGTCACGAAGGTATGGGGTCACGGAGGTATGGGGTCACGAAGGTATGGGGTCACGGAGGTATGGGGTCACGGAGGTATGGGGTCACGAAGGTGTGGGGTCACGGAGGGTTGTCTATTGGTTCGTGAAGGATTTTGTATGGGGTCGTGAGGGGTCTCTATGGGATCGCGAGGGGTTTCTATGGGGTGGTGAGAGGTTTTGTATGGGTTCGCGAAGGGTTTTGTTTGGGTTCGTTGACTGAAATGGTATACGAAAAGAAATTCATTCTAATAAATAAAACATGTACTCTCACTTGCTTCCACACATGTCCGTGTGAGAGAATCCACACATCTCTGTGTGAGGGAACTATCATTGTCCTTGTGTCAACGCTTTGTTTTAAAAGCACAAACGGCAAAAGTGGATGAAATGTTGAGAAATACATGCGCGGGCAATCATGAGTTTCTCATTCAATCATCAGTTACTCATTCAATCATTAGTTACTCATTCAATCATGAGTTTCTCATTCAATCATGAGTTTCTCATTCAATCATTAGTTTCTCATTCAATCATGAGTTTCTCATTCAATCATTAGTTTCTCATTCAATCATAAGTTTCTCATTAAATCATTAGTTACTCCTTCAATCTTTCCATCAGGTGTTTCGCGAGTGAGGTCGGGATGCGGCCAAGTACTGATAAGTACACAGTGTGTGAAATAATGCGTTTAAATGCAGTTGACACATTCAATGAGTTGATCATGTAACACAGTGGTTCTCAACCTTCCTATTGCCGCGACCCTTTAAATACAGTTCTTCATGTTGTGGCGACCCCCAACCACAAAATTATTTTCGCTGCTACTTCATAACAGTAGAGTATCGTCGTTTTCCGATGGTCTTAGGCGAACCCTGGAAAAGGGTCATTCGTCCCCCAAAGGGGTCGCGATCCACAGGTTGAGAACCGCTGATGTAACACATCAATTACGTTTAAAAAAAGCAACAGAAACATTATCTGTATAGATTTGTAGAAAACAACGAAAAAGAGTGTACATGTCTATATGACATCTGTATACCAAAGAGAGGTGTATATCCAAAGGTCATGTATAGACCTAAGAGAGGAATATGTCTATATGACATCGGTATACCAAAGAGAGGTGTATATATAAAGGTCGTGTATAGACCTAAGAGAGGGATATGTCTATATGACATCTGTATACCAAAGAGAGGTGTATATCTAAAGGTAGTGTATAGACCTAAGAGAGGGATATGTCTATATGACATCTGTATACCAAAGAGAGGTGTATATCTAAAGGTCGTGTATAGACCTAAGAGAGGGATATGTCTATATGACATATGTATACTAAAGAGAGGTGTATATCTAAAGGTCGTTTATAGACCTAAGAGAGGGATATTTCTATATGACATATGTATACCAAAGAGAGGTGTATATCTAAAGGTCGTGTATAGACCTAAGAGAGGGATATGTCTATATGACATCTGTATACCAAAGAGAGGTGTATGTCTATATGACATCTGTATATCTAAAGGTCGTGTATAGACATAAGAGAGGAATATGTCTATATGACATCTGTATACCAAAGAGAGGTGTATATCTAAAGGTCGTGTATAGACCTAAGAGAGGAATATGCCCATATGTCGTCTATAGACCTAAGAGAGGAGTATGTATATATGACATCTGTATACCAACGAGAGGTGAATATCTAAAGGTCGTGTATAGACCTAAGAGAGGGATATGTCTATATGACATCTGTATACCAAAGAGAGGTGTATATCCAAAGGTCCTGTATAGACCTAAGAGAGGAATATGCCTATATGTCGTCAATATACCTAAGAGAGGAGTATGTCTATATGACATCTATATACCTAAGGAATGTTCATACACACACCTGTTGAAAAAGACATTAGACTTAATGAATGTAATGAATGCCCTGCTGTCATTGTGTCCTCTGTCTGACACAGGGGTGTGTCTAGAAAACACATCTTGACATGTCAACAATCCTTTGTGTGGCCACGCGGGAACATAGAGTTTGGCCCAAGACACCTGGGAGTCGATTATAACATTAGGGAACATAGAGTTTGGCCCAAGACACATGGGAGTCGATTATAACATTAGGGAACATAGAGTTTGGCCCAAGACACCTGGGAGTCGATTATAACAGTAGGGAACATAGAGTTGGGCCCAAGACACCTGGGAGTCGATTATAACATTAGGGAACATAGAGTTGGGCCCAACACACCTGGGAGTCGATTATAACATTAGGGAACATAGAGTTGGGCCCAACACACCTGTGAGTCGATTATAACATTAGGGAACATAGAGTTGGGTCCAACACACTTGGGAGTCGATTATAACATTAGGGAACATATAGTTGGGCCCAACACACCTGGGAGTCGATTATAAATTTAGGGAACATAGAGTTTGGCCCAAGACACCTGGGAGTCGATTATAACAACATTAGGAAACGTAGATTGGACTACGTCTGGTAGTCGTTTAGAGAAACACTAGAAAAAAAAAAGATGGGACTACGCCTGTGAGTAAGTTATAGCATCACTAGGACACATAAAGTTGGGACTACGCCTATGCGTCGTTTACAGCAACACACAGGAAACATAGAGTTGGGACTACGCCTAGGCGTCGTTTACAGCAACACACAGGAAACAGAGTTGGGACTACGCCCATGAGTCGTTTACAGCAACACATAGGAAACCTAGAGTTGGGGCTACGCCCATGAGTCGTTATAACAACACATAGGACACATAGAGCTGGGACTACGCCTAGGATTCGCTTACAGCAACACATCGGACACATAGAGCTGGGACTACGCCTAGGAGTCGTTTACAGCAAAAGCTAGGACACATAGAGCTGGGACTACGCCTAGGAGTCGTTTACAGCAACACATAGGACACATAGAGCTGGGACTACTCCTAGGAGTCGTTTACAGAAACATCTAGGACACATAGAGCTGGGACTACGCATAGGAGTCGTTTACAGCAACATCTAGGACACATAGAGCTGGGATTCCGCCTAGGAGTCGTTTACAGCAACATCTAGGACACATAGAGTTGGGACTACGCCTAGGAGTCGTTTACAGCAACACCTAGGACACATAGAGTTGGGACTACGCCTAGGAGTCGTTTACAGCAACACCTAGGACACATAGAGTTGGGACTACGCCTAGGAGTCGTTTACAGCAACATCTAGGACACATAGAGCTGGGACTACGCCTAGGAGTCGTTTACAGCAACACATAGGACACATAGAGTTGGGGCTACGCCCATGAGTAGTTTACAGCAACACTAGAAAACATAAAGAAGTTTTAGTGAACCTTCCATCGCCCAAATTACCCCCCCCCCCCACACACCCACCAACCCAACCGCTTGTAATTTCCTTCCGCGGTCTCAAGAGTAAAGATCAGCCTCCTTACAATATTCTGAATGTTTCCCTCCTCCCTAAACTTGGCGTCGGTCACACAATATAAGCCGTCAGCCATCATAATATTAAGTCAAGGAATGCTGCTCCTCTATTCATTCCTTGCTTTTCAACAGGTGCTGCACGAATCGCACAGGGGCGTGTCGCCAGATTTCAATAGGAAAAAAAATAAATAAGGGCGGTGCGTTTTCTAGGAAGTTTTGGCTGCTAAGAAAGATGAAAACAAAAACAAAATGGTTTCTATTTAATTTGACTAAAACTTTGTTGGAAAGTTTATCCCCAGAAAGAATGGTTGAATGCTCGCAAGTCTGATGGTGTGTCACAGAATGCCAGCAGCATATTTTAAGTGTGTCGTAAGTTGGATGGTGTGTCACAGAATGCCAGCAGCATATTTTAAGTGTGTCGTAAGTTGGATGGTGTGTCACAGAATGCCAGCAGCAGATTTTAAGTGTGTCGTAAGTTGGATGGTGTGTCACAGAATGCCAGCAGCAGATTTTAAGTGTGTCGTAAGTTGGATGGTGTTTCACAGAATGCCAGCAGAAGATTTTAAGTGTGTCGTAAGTTGGATGGTGTGTCACAGATTGCCAGCAGCAGATTTTAAGTGTGTCGTAAGTTGGATTGTGTGTCACAGAATGCCAGCAGCAGATTTTAAGTGTGTCGTAAGTTGGATGGTGTGTCACAGAATGCCAGCAGCAGATTTTAAGTGTGTCGTAATTTGGACGGTGTGTCACAGAATGCCAGCGACAGATTTTAAGTGTGTCGTAAGTTGGACGGTGTGTCACGGAATGCCAGCGGCAGATTTTAAGTATGTCGTAAGTTGGACGGTGTGTCACAGAATGCCAGCGACAGATTTTAATTGTGTCGTAAGTCGGACGGTGTGTCACAGAATGCCATCAATAGATTTTAAAAGTGTCGTAAATTTAAAAAAAAACAGCTGTAAAACCCATGTAATCAAATGGCACACTGGCATGTTTATCCTTGACGTTCACCTCATTATTGTAGCCCCAGTTACGGTAAACCTCTAATTTGGCAGCCAACAGAAATTGTTCTTATTTATCAACTGCTGCTTGATCCAACTGATTAACTTTCAAAGGCGTGTGAGATAAGTAACGAAACCAAATATTTCGAACCAAAGTTGAAATTGCGCCAAAAGACGGTTGGATTTGAAACTAGCAGTTGCATCAATCCAAGCGGACCCCCCCCCCCCCCTTCCTCTCGTCGCGAGCCGTCGCGCGACTTTTCGATAACCCCTCTGTTACGCTCCGGTAGAGTACTCGAGTTCAAAGTTGCTGGTTACATTTTTTGTTTCGAAATCACAACTTTAGGGACGCTAAATATTCAAGACCCTCTGCTGTCGCAGTGGTTTCAGGGCACAGGAGGAGGCTCAGGACCCCCACCCCCAATCTAACCAAACAATACAAACAACACTCCCTCTACTCCCTAAATGAAGGTGTACGGGTTCTATTACATTGGTACTATCTCAAAATATTTTAGAATCACCGTAGACGCGGCGTAATATTGACACAGGATGTAAGAGGCACGTTGACAAACACGACGCTGTCATGTGACTGGGGGAAGAAGGTCAATGGTCGCTGTTTGAATTAACGGTGACTTCAAATAAGTTAAAACAACGTCTGGCAACTCACGACAGTCTCATTCCCCAGCTCACGACAGCCTCATTCCCCAGCTCACGACAGCCTCATTCCCCAGCTCACGACAGTCTCATTCCCCAGCTCACGACAGCCTCATTCCCCAAACATATGACATTCTCATTCCCAAAACATATGACATTCTCATTCCCCAAACACATGACATTCTCATTCCCCAAACACATGACATTCTCATTCCCCAAACACATTACATTCTCATTCCCCAATTCACGACATTCTCATGCACCAGCCTTATACAATAATGTCCCGATCTTGGTCTATAATGCCCCTTTATGTTTCCTATATGTCCACTCCACGTATGTAGTCTATATGTCCTTTTATGTCACTTATATGTCCACTATATGTTGCCAATATGTCCCCGTATGTAGTCTATATGTCCCCGTATGTAGTCTATATGTTCCTGTATGTCACCTATATGTCCACCGCATGTTGCCAATATGTCCTCAGTATATCGCCTATATGTCCCCCCGTATGTTGAATATAGGGCCCCCGTAAAGTGGGCCGTAGAACTGGGCCACCGGGTATCAGGGTGTTCACTGAACTCGACACGGTTGACATCTCCCGCACGTCATTGAAGTCGTACAGTGTCGGCCCCAGCAACTAAGCAAGTGGAGGATAGACAGACACCGGCAACGGAACCTTGTCCCATCTTATTGAACTCTTAGCAGAGACGTGCAGTGTCAGCTGATTGGCCACTTAATAGCAGGATTAGCAGAGAAGTGCAGTGTCAGCTGATTGGCCACTTAATAGCAGGATTAGTAGAGACGTGCAGTGTCAGCTGATTGGCCACTTAATAGCAGGATTAGTAGAGAAGTGCAGTGTCAGCTGATTGGCCACTTAATAGCAGGATTAGTAGAGAAGTGCAGTGTCAGCTGATTGACCACTTAATAGCAGGATTAGTAGAGAAGTGCAGTGTCAGCTGATTGGCCACTTAATAGCAGGATTAGTAGAGACGTGCAGTGTCAGCTGATTGGCCACTTAATAGCAGGATTAGTAGAGAAGTGCAGTGACAGCTGATTGGCCACTTAATAGCAGGATTAGTAGAGAAGTGCAGTGTCAGCTGATTGACCACTTAATAGCAGGATTAGTAGAGAAGTGCAGTGTCAGCTGATTGGCCACTTAATAGCAGGATTAGTAGAGAAGTGCAGTGTCAGCTGATTGGCCACTTAATAGCAGGATTAGTAGAGAAGTGCAGTGTCAGCTGATTGGCCACTTAATAGCAGGATTAGTAGAGAAGTGCAGTGTCAGCTGATTGGCCACTTAATAGCAGGATTAGTAGAGAAGTGCAGTGTCAGCTGATTGGCCACTTAATAGCAGGATTAGTAGAGAAGTGCAGTGTCAGCTGATTGGCCACTTAATAGCAGGATTAGTAGAGAAGTGCAGTGTCAGTTGATTGGCCACGAGATAGAGCGCCCCCCCCCCCCCCCCCCGAAGTGAATAAAAAATACTTGTTCATTTCAGTCGAGATATCGTTAAAGTCACAGACATCGCGAATTTGAGGGTAAAATTGGGGGGGGGGGGGGGGGGGCAGTAGATAATGTCCCCTTCTGAATGATGCCAGGTGCAAACTCCAAAACGTTCCGTTTGCCTAACACACACACACATCATATATGTCTATGGTATGTTAGGTCACGTCATATATTTAATTTTTAAGTTCATGATCATTGTTGAATTGTATGTACAGCGTGGTGAGCCCAGCCCTAGGCTTGGGTACCTTGTATGTACAGCGTGGTGAGCCCAGCCCTAGGCTTGGGTACCTTGTATGTACAGCGTGGTGAGCCCAGCCCTAGGCTTGGGTACCTTGTATGTACAGCGTGGTGAGCCCAGCCCTAGGCTGTGGTACCTTGTATGTACAGCGTGGTGAGCCCAGCCCTAGGCTGTGGTACCTTGTATGTACAGCGTGGTGAGCCCAGCCCTAGGCTTGGGTACCTTGTATGTACAGCGTGGTGAGCCCAGCCCTAGGCTTGGGTACCTTGTATGTACAGCGTGGTGAGCCCAGCCCTAGGCTGTGGTACCTTGTATGTACAGCGTGGTGAGCCCAGCCCTAGGCTGGGGTACCTTGTATGTACAGCGTGGTGAGCCCAGCCCTAGGCTGGGGTACCTTGTATGTACAGCGTGGTGAGCCCAGCCCTAGGCTTGGGTACCTTGTATGTACAGCGTGGTGAGCCCAGCCCTAGGCTTGGGTACCTTGTATGTACAGCGTGGTGAGCCCAGCCCTAGGCTTGGGTACCTTGTATGTACAGCGTGGTGAGCCCAGCCCTAGGCTGGGGTACCTTGTATGTACAGCGTGGTGAGCCCAGCCCTAGGCTGTGGTACCTTGTATGTACAGCGTGGTGAGCCCAGCCCTAGGCTGTGGTACCTTGTATGTACAGCGTGGTGAGCCCAGCCCTAGACTTGGGTACCTTGTATGTACAGCGTGGTGAGCCCAGCCCTAGGCTGGGGTACCTTGTATGTACAGCGTGGTGAGCCCAGCCCTAGGCTGGGGTACCTTGTATGTACAGCGTGGTGAGCCCAGCCCTAGGCTGTGGTACCTTGTATGTACAGCGTGGTGAGCCCAGCCCTAGGCTGTGGTACCTTGTATGTACAGCGTGGTGAGCCCAGCCCTAGGCTGGGGTACCTTGTATGTACAGCGTGGTGAGCCCAGCCCTAGGCTTGGGTACCTTGTATGTACAGCGTGGTGAGCCCAGCCCTAGGCTGGGGTACCTTGTATGTACAGCGTGGTGAGCCCAGCCCTAGGCTTGGGTACCTTGTATGTACAGCGTGGTGAGCCCAGCCCTAGGCTGTGGTACCTTGTATGTACAGCGTGGTGAGCCCAGCCCTAGGCTAGGGTACCTTGTATGTACAGCGTGGTGAGCCCAGCCCTAGACTTGGGTACCTTGTATGTACAGCGTGGTGAGCCCAGCCCTAGGCTGGGGTACCTTGTATGTACAGCGTGGTGAGCCCAGCCCTAGGCTGTGGTACCTTGTATGTACAGCGTGGTGAGCCCAGCCCTAGGCTGTGGTACCTTGTATGTACAGCGTGGTGAGCCCAGCCCTAGGCTGGGGTACCTTGTATGTACAGCGTGGTGAGCCCAGCCCTAGGCTTGGGTACCTTGTATGTACAGCGTGGTGAGCCCAGCCCTAGGCTGGGGTACCTTGTATGTACAGCGTGGTGAGCCCAGCCCTAGGCTTGGGTACCTTGTATGTACAGCGTGGTGAGCCCAGCCCTAGGCTGTGGTACCTTGTATGTACAGCGTGGTGAGCCCAGCCCTAGGCTTGGGTATAGAAAACTACCAATAATAAAAATAATATGTATATGCTATGTTAGGTCTACATATAACTTCACGAAACGGCGGCGCCCTGTTCGAAAACCCTCTAGGTATGCCACTCGGGGGGGGGGGGCGGGGAAAATTTCGACTGCCTAGTGGTCTCAGCCCCTTCCAAGAACTTACCTTGACCTGGTGGAAGGGGCATACTGGCACAAGGTTTCTAAGGTTACTCCATTGGGGTAGCGACCCATCAGAGTAAAAAATATAAATTTACGGCAACAAAATCCTCAGACTCAAGCTCCAGTCCCTAATCGACAGCAAAGCGACGCCCCGAATGAAGACCCTATGCACCAGGTGGAAAAAGGGGAGGGGGGGAGTTGGTCAGGTGGCAGCAGAGATGAGAAAGTAGGTCACCTTCATGGATCGAGACGACGAGGAGTACACCAAAATACCTGGACAAGAGATGTCGCCAAAGATGTCGCCAAAGATGTCGTCAAAGATGTCACCAAAGATGTCGTCAAAGATGTCGTCAAAGATGTCCCAAAGATGTCGTCAAAGATGTCCCAAAGACTGGAAAAAGTTATAGAGAATAACTAGAAACAAGAAGGCTTGGAAAGAAATTGTCTATGCTCCACTGGGAGCTGACAGAACTCGTCAATGGCCTATGCTCCACTGACAGATGACAGAACTTGTCAATGGCCTATGCTCCACTGACAGATGACAGAACTTGTCAATGGCCTATGCTCCACTGACAGATGACAGAACTTGTCAATGGCCTACGCTCCACTGACAGATGACAGAACCTGTCATTGGCCTACGCTCCACTGACAGATGACAGAACTTGTCAATGGCCTACGCTCCACTGACAGATGACAGAACTTGTCAATGGCCCATGCTCCACTGACAGATGACAGAACTTGTCAATGGCATATGCTCCACTGACAGATGACAGAACTTGTCAATGGCCTACGCTCCACTGACAGATGACAGAACCTGTCATTGGCCTACGCTCCACTGACAGATGACAGAACTTGTCAATGGCCTATGCTCCACTGACAGATGACAGAACTTGTCACAATGCTAATGGGCAACTGGGGATCCACAGGTTCATTACTTGCATTGCTTCTTGTTACAAAGTCATTCTCGCGTTGGGTCGCGTTCATACCGAGGTTGCGCACCCATACCGAGGTTGCGCACCCATACCGAGGTTGCGCACCCATACCGAGGTTGCGCACCTATACCACGGTTGCGCACCTAAACCAAGGTTGCGCACCTTTACCAAGGTTGCGCACCCATATCAAGGTTACGCACCCATACCAAGGTTGCGCACCCATACCAAGGTTGCGCACCCATACCAAGGTTTCGCACACATACCAAGGTTGCGCACACATACCAAGGTTTCGCACACATACCAAGGTTGCGCACCCATACCAAGGTTTCGCACACATACCAAGGTTTCGCACACATACCAAGGTTGCGCACACATACCAAGGTTGCGCACCCATACCAAGGTTGCGCACCCATACCAAGGTTGCGCACCCATACCAAGGTTTCGCACACATACCAAGGTTACACACCTATACCAAGGTTACGCACCCATACCGAGGTTGCGCACCTATACCAAGGTTGCGTACCTTTACCAAGGTTGCGCACCCATGTCAAGGTTACGCACCTATACCAAAGTTGCGCACCCATACCAAGGTTGCGCACCCATATCAAGGTTACGCACCTATACCAAGGTTGCGCACCCATATCAAGGTTACGCACCCAAACCAAGGTTGCGCACCCATACCAAGTATGCGCACCAACTACTATAATGCAGGGATGGTCCACAATGGAGATATACAACTTTCACCGGAACAAAGAAGCACGGGGAACTGTGCAAATTACTACACTACAGGGAACTGAAGTGTAAGTTAAACTACGCCACAGGGAACTGAAGTGTATATTTAAACTACACCACATGGAACTGAAGTGCAAGTTTAACTACGCCACAGGGAACTGAAGTGTAAGTTAAACTACGCCACAGGGATTTTTGTGAAGATTAATCAGTCCAGATGATACTATAATTTTATATGTTGTAATCAAGAGGTTTTCACAGCAGATGACAGATTTAAAAATACTATAATTTTATTTATTGCATTAAAGGGGTTTTCACAGCAGATAACGGATTTAAAACGTTTCTAAGTACAAAGAGCTGGACTATTTTTAAAATGTAAACATTATTCCTTCAACAACAACAAAATAAAGTCATGTTGTACAAATGGCGTGACTTTCTCTCAAAGATATTTCATAGATTTTCTTGGATTTCAGGTTTAAAAAGTGAAAAATGTGGAGCGCAAACAAATATTAAACATTATTACTAGAAGAGACATGGTATAGAATGGTCAAAGACAATTGGTGGTGGACACATGGTATAGAATGGTCAAAGACAATTGGTGGTGGACACATGGTATAGAATGGTCAAAGACAATCCGTGGTGGACACATGGTATAGAATGGTCAAAGACAATCAGTGGTGTACACATGGTATAGAATGGTCAAAGACAATCGGTGTTGGACACATGGTATAGAATGGTCAAAGACAATCAGTGGTGGACACATGGTATAGAATGGTCAAAGACAATTGGGTTAGAGGTGAAATAGTGTACTTGATGAAATAACGTACTCAATGAAATAGTGTACTCAACTAGCATACGCAATGTAATAATGTACTCAATGAAATAGTGTACTCAATGAAATAATGTACTCAATGAAATAGTGTACTCAATGACATAGTGTACTCAATGACATAGTGTACTCAATGACATAGTGTACTCAATGACATAGTGTGCTCAATGACATAGCGTACTCAATGACATAGTGTACTCAATGACATAGTGTACTCAATGACATAGTGTACTCAATGACATAGTGTACTCAATGACATAGTGTACTCAATGACATAAAGGACTTACCATTGGTCTATCTATCTTCAGACTCGACTTTTTACGGCCATTTTGTCTTAGAGGTCCAGGCCTATTTGTGTCGTCATCACTCTTCTTTTGCACGTCTTCCGAGCGACCTCGGACTTCTTTCCCTTCTTGACCAACTTCAATCTGCGATGCTGTGACGTCATTCTGGGATATGGAGCTGTCCTTCTGTGACTCATGGCTGTATTCTTGTTCTGTGACTAACTCATCTTGTAAAGTGCTCTTCCTTTCATTGACGTCTTCTTCCTTCATGAGATAGCAATGAAACTCTCAATAAGTCAGTTGGTGAAAATATCAGTTAGTCAGTTGATTAAAATATTAGTTGATGAAAATATCAGTTAGTCAGTTGATGAAAATATTAGTTGATGAAAATATCAGTTAGTCAGTTGATGAAAATATCAGTTAGTCAGTTGATGAAAATATCAGTTAGTCAGTTGATGAAAATATCAGTTAGTCAGTTGATGAAAATATCAGTTAGTCAGTTGATGAAAATATCAGTTAGTCAGTTGATGAAAATATCAGTTAGTCAGTTGATGAAAATATCAGTTGAAATGTGAAATGATAAAGAGATTATTTAGTGAAATTATGAAGTCAAAAAGTGAAAAGATTAGTCTGAGATTATGAACTCAAAAAGTGAAATGATTAGTCTGTGAAATTATGAAAAGATCAATTTCTGAAATGACACAGTTTTAAAATGGAGGTGCCGCCGCGTGTAAAAAATATAACCTATTTGTTAACATCTAATGCCACTTATTTGTTAATATCTAATGTCACTTATTTGTTAATATCTAATGTCACTTATTTTTTAACATTTAATGTCACTTATTTGTTAACATCTAATGTCCCTTATTTGTTAACATCTAATGTCACTTATTTGTTAACATCTAATGTCACTTATTTGTTAACATCTAATGTCACTTATTTGTTAACATCTAATGTCACTTATTTGTTAACATCTAATGTCACTTATTTGTTAACATCTAATGTCACTTATTTGTTAACATCTAATGTCACTTATTTGTTAACATCTAATGTCACTTATTTGTTAACTTCTAATGTCCCTTATTCAGACCTGTTTACCCCCACTATCTTAAAATCGTACAATAGCATCACAAAATCATTCTATACATTATCTTAATAGTAAAAAATAAACATACAGTATATAAAATGTATACACCTCAAAATCGTACATTGTACGCCAAAATCGTAAGAGTAAACAGGTCTGCTTATTTGTTAACATCAAATGTCACTTATTTGTTAACATCTAATGTCACTTATTTGTTAACACTTGAAGGCAAACTCACCACATTCTCCTCTCTTTCTATTTTTCTCTTCAGAGCAAAAAATTGAAAAATGCCTTGTTCATATAAGTCAAGTTCTCCTCGAACCATTTTCGGGTAGCCTTTAACGATTTCTGTCTCTTGTTTGTGGAACTCTTCATAGCTAGAACACCAAAGTAAATTTCACCGTTTTATTCGGTCTATCGTTTAATTTGACATTTTCTATGGCTAAAGTGTACTTGCTTTTATATTATATTTTAAGTTAATGTTATGAAAATTATGGGAGGCCAAGGGGGAGGGGGGTTGCACTTTGAACAACAACAAATGCACTTTGTTCCAGGGTCATGACACCTTTGGTTCCAAGGTCTTGACACGCCATACAATGTTAATTTGGATTTTTGAAACTACATACAGGCTCTTCAAAACTCTTTGCAAATCCAGACATACAAGTAAATATTTTGTGTTAGCAGTTGATGTGTAAAGCTTTTAGCCTAAGTTCATAACTATGCCATCATTCATGTGGAAGTGTAGAGTTCTGTTTGGCGGGATTATGTCCCGGGTGTACATGTTGTGTCCCACCGATTGTCAAGTATGGGAGTTCAGTAGTTATTGTTGCGTTTGAATGCATGTTTATTACGCGCGGTGTGTGTTAGTTAGCTAATGAACGCGCTTGTCTGAATGACGTATTTTTATGTTAATTGTGATGTACAGTCTAGGCCGTAGTGTGATGTAAGTTTTAGTCGTGCGGCAGTTATTGTGTGGAATGTTGTAGAAGACAGATGTGTTTATTGTAGCTCCAGCCTGTATCCCTCATTGGTTATTAAAGTTATATTATAGCCCATACTAAAAGGACTTGAGTTATTCACTAATGATTGGAATAGTAAGAGAACTTGATGAATGATTCAATCCAGGAGACATAGGAGTTGACACCGATGTTGCTAAATATATCACAGGATTCTTTGATAGGGCCATAAATATTCCATTGTTCATTCCATTAGCTGTTTCACTTAGATGATTCATCACTATGAGGAGGTCTTTATTCCCCAACAAAAATTTATACAGTTTTATGTTGATGTCCCTGGCTTCAGATGTCACTGGCTTGAGATGTCACCGGCTTCAGATGTCCCTGGCTTCAGATGTCATTGGCTGTTTACCACTGAAACTGCCACATGGAAGTAATTGCACAACAAAAAAAAAAAGGGGGGGTTGGCAGGGGGGGCTTTGGTAGGGACAGGTAAAGGGAATATTTTCAAGAAATCTACCACACAACTGTATTTGATGGAGGTGAACTCAAACTCAAACCAAGTGACTTTTTACACAGGCCTATGCCATTTACCTTTGTCTTACAACTAATACATATACACACAAAAAAACCCAGCAAAGTTCCAAGAACTCACAATTCCCTGATTTTCTCCAGCATGGTGAGTGCCTTCAAGAGACTGTCTTTAAGAGCCGCGTCTGTGCCATCCTGCCTCATCCTGTCCATTACAATGTCAAGGTTGGCCTCTTTCTCCTGTTTAGTCGTAATAATTTGATTTTAAGTTAACTCGCTCTTTCAAACAGCAATAAGGGAAATAATTCCCATTGAAATTCAATAGCATTTCTTTTGTAATTATCTCTCTTGAATTAAATTTAAAAAGGATTGTGAATGTCTCATTGCGGATGTCAACAAAGGGCTATAATCAATGATTTCAAGAAATCGGAGCAGATTGTCCCGTTTACTGCCCTTGAATTTTTATGTCATGACATGATAAAACCTTTCTATTCTGACCTGATAAAGCTGATCCAGTTAATGTCTAGATATATGACCCACTGACCTTATTTTCCAGGTCAAGTTTATTTCTTGAACTATGACCTACTGACCTGATTACTATGGTCATGTTTATGTCGACAGTCTTCCAGCTTCTCCTGAAGTGTCCTCTCCAATTTGGCCAGGCCAATCTCATGCACATCCCAGAGGTGTGCAGCCCCTTGGGAGAACTTGAACAACTCCATTATCTCCCCTTCTGTCTTGGTCTTCTGATTCTCCATTTCGTTCTAGTCAAAACAAAAATGCAAAAATCTGGACTATCTGGAGCCAGAGTGCCGAAAATTTGTTTCACAACTTCATCTCTAGTTTTTAAGTTTTTTGTACATTTAACACATCTTATCTCTCATTAAATAACACATCTTATCTCTCATTAAATAACACATCTTATCTCTCATTAAATAACACATCTTATCTCTCATTTAATAAAGGCTTCTCCACAAGTTTTGCCAACACTGACAGTGTCTTAAATCTTCTCCACAAGTGTTGCCAACATTGACAGTGTCTTAAAGCTTCTCCGCAAGTGTTGCCAACATTGACAGTGTCTTAAATCTTCTCCGCAAGTGTTGCCAACACTGACAGTGTCTTAAAGCTTCTCTGCAAGTGTTGCCAACATTGACAGTGTCTTAAATCTTCTCCGCAAGTGTTGCCAACACTGACAGTGTCTTTTAATTGACTGAACAGGCCAAGGAAACATTATCTCTGTTGTTGATCATTCATTATATATGGCTGAAACTGACAAACTATGTCTTAAAAAAATCATTGTAGACCCAATCTCCACGTAGGCCCAATCTCTATATAGGCCCAATCTCTATGTAGGCCCAATCTCTATGTAGGCCCAATCTCTATGTCAGCAAAATCTCTATGTAGGCCCAATCTATATGTAGGCCCAATCTACATGTAGGCCCAATCTCTATGTAGGCCCAATCTCTATGTCAGCCAAATCTCTATGTCAGCCAAATCTCTATGTAGGCCAGATTTCTATGTAGGCCCAAACTCTAGTAAAGTAATAAGAATCTATTGGTGACCAATTGACTGGAACATGAGATCATCAAGTTATTCCTTTGCTCTAATTACAGTCTGATTTATGTAATTACATTTATATAATCTATTATTCTAAGTCTAGGTAATAATGACTTAATGTCTAGGTAGTAATGACCTAATGTCTAGGCAGTAATGACCTAATGTCTAGGCAGTAATGACCTAATGTCTAGGTAGTAATGACCTAATGTCTAGGTAGTAATGACCTAATGTCTAGGCAGTAATGACCTAATGTCTAGGCAGTAATGACCTAATGTCTAGGCAGTAATGACCTAATGTCTAGGTAGTAATGACCTAATGTCTAGGTAGTAATGACCTAATGTCTAGGTAGTAATGACCTAATGTCTAGGTAGTAATGACCTAATGTCTAGGCAGTAATGACCTAATGTCTAGGTAGTAATGACCTAATGTCTAGGTAGTAATGACCTAATGTCTAGGCAGTAATGACCTAATGTCTAGGTAGTAATGACCTAATGTCTAGGTAGTAATGACCTAATGTCTAGGTAGTAATGACCTGTCTAGTTAGTAATGACCTAATGTCTAGGTAGTAATGACCTAATGTCTAGGCAGTAATGACCTAATGTCTAGGCAGTAATGACCTAATGTCTAGGCAGTAATGACCTAATGTCTAGGCAGTAATGACCTAATGTCTAGTTAGTAATGACCTAATGTCTAGGCAGTAATGACCTAATGTCTAGGCAGTAATGACCTAATGTCTAGGGAGTAATGACATAATGTCTAGGCAGTAATGACCTAATGTCTAGGCAGTAATGACCTAATGTCTAGGCAGTAATGACCTAATGTCTAGGTAGTAATGACCTAATGTCTAGGCAGTAATGACCTAATGTCTAGGCAGTAATGACCTAATGTCTAGGCAGTAATGACCTAATGTCTAGGCAGTAATGACCTAATGACTAGTTAGTAATGACCTAATGTCTAGGCAGTAATGACCTAATGTCTAGGCAGTAATGACCTAATGTCTAGGCAGTAATGACCTAATGTCTAGGTAGTAATGACCTAAGTCCACAGAGACTTACTTCCAACGCCTCCACAATTTCCTCAAAGATGCTCTGCTGTTCTCCGACCAGAGGCAGCATAAACTCATCCATGAGCTGACACGCTCGGTGGGGTGTGCAGATGGCAGCACTGATCAGGGATTCCTGAACATCGATCAAATGAGTTCAATAATTAACTGCTCCGTATAACATAAGGTTCAAATGAAGAATCTTGAGCGAAAGTGAATGTCGATAAATTTGTCAAGTGAAAAGAAAATTCTGTGTTCATATTTTTGGTCAGTCGATTTGAAAGTCTATTGATCTTGCATTGATCAATCTATTTACCTTGAGTTGGTCATTGGTCAGTCTATTTACGTTGAGTTGGTCATTGTTCAGTCTATTTACCTTAAGTTGGTCATTGGTCAGTCTATTTACCTTGAGTTGGTCAATCTTTTCCAAACACATTTGGCAGACCTTCTCATACTCGGCATGAAGCTTACTCAGGTACATCTGGTTTACTAAATCTAAAGGATTAGAACAGATTAACATCAATCAGATGACCAGATAGATACTGACGGATTAAAAAAGATTAACCTAAATTAGATGACCAGACAGATGCTAAAGGATACAAACAGATTAACCTAAATTAGATGACCAGACAGATGCTAAAGGATTAAAACAGAGTACCAACAATCACATGAAAGATGACATTTGTGAGCAAGGGCGGCTTAAAAATTTAAAGGCCATGGAGGTGTTACTCTGTCTGTATCTAAGAAAGAGTTCCTACCTAACTCAGCATGGAGGTGTTACTTTGTCTGTAGCTAAGAAAGAGTTCCTACCTAACTCAGCATGGAGGTGTTGATTTGTCTGCATCTAAGAAAGAGTTCCTACCTAACTCAGCATGGAGGTGTCACTCTGTCTGTATCTAAGAAAGAGTTCCTACCTAACTCAGCATGGAGGTGTTACTTTGTCTGTAGCTAAGAAAGAGTTCCTACCTAACTCAGCATGGAGGTGTTACTTTGTCTGTATCTAAGAAAGAGTTCCTACCTAACTCAGCATGGAGGTGTTACTCTGTCTGTATCTAAGAAAGAGTTCCTACCTAACTCAGCATGGAGGTGTTACTTTGTCTGTATCTAAGAAAGAGTTCCTACCTAACTCAGCATGGAGGTGTTACTTTGTCTGTATCTAAGAAAGAGTTCCTACCTAACTCAGCATGGAGGTGTTACTTTGTCTGTATCTAAGAAAGAGTTCCTACCTAACTCAGCATGGAGGTGTCACTCTGTCTGTATCTAAGAAAGAGTTCCTACCTAACTCAGCATGGAGGTGTTACTTTGTCTGTAGCTAAGAAAGAGTTCCTACCTAACTCAGCATGGAGGTGTTACTTTGTCTGTAGCTAAGAAAGAGTTCCTACCTAACTCAGCATGGAGGTGTTGATTTGTCTGCATCTAAGAAAGAGTTCCTACCTAACTCAGCATGGAGGTGTTGATTTGTCTGCATCTAAGAAAGAGTTCCTACCTAACTCAGCATGGAGGTGTCACTCTGTCTGTATCCAAGAAAGAGTTCCTACCTAACTCAGCATGGAGGTGTTACTTTGTCTGTAGCTAAGAAAGAGTTCCTACCTAACTCAGCATGGAGGTGTTACTTTGTCTGTATCTAAGAAAGAGTTCCTACCTAACTCAGCATGGAGGTGTTACTTTGTCTGTAGCTAAGAAAGAGTTCCTACCTAACTCAGCATTAATAGCATTGATGTCATTCCTCCACTTGTAAACGGCTGACTTTGTCGAGTTGGGTGGCTGCATGGAGCTAAGAAAGAGCAATAAGACAATTTGACATAAGATTCCCGAAGAAAGAAAGAATGCTAACCTGTTTTTACACACACATAAAAATTGACAGACCCGAATGAAGCAAGATTTAGTAGGAATTTTCATGTACATGATTAAATTAGGATTACAGATATTGTACACAGCAAACATCTTTTTACATTTTATGGCAAAAAAAAATGTCATTACCATAAAGTTTTCACCAGCTCAATGCGTTGAGAAATTAACTTCCCTTGGTCAGATTGTAAATCTTGCTTGATTAGTTCCACCGTGGGTGGGTGTGTCACTGCGTCCAGTTGCATAAACTCTCTGCAACATCAAATCAGACTATTTATAATAAATTCCGAAACCCTTGTACTTAGAAAACTTTCATGACATATTTAGAACTCTCTAAGACTACCTTCATAACATATTTAGAACTCTCTAAGACTACCTTTATAAAATATTTAGAACTCTCTAAGACTACCTTCATAACATATTTAGAACCCTCTAAGACTACCTTCATGACATATTTAGAACCCTCTAAGACTACCTTCATAACATATTTAGAACTCTCTAAGACTACCTTCATAACATATTTAGAACTCTCTAAGACTACCTTCATAACATAATTAGAACTCTCTAAGACTACTTTCATAACATATTTAGAACTCTCTAAGACTACCTTCATAACATATTTAGAACTATCTAAGACTACCTTCATAACATATTTAGAACTCTCTAAGACTACCTTCATAACATAATTAGAACTCTCTAAGACTACCTTCATAACATAATGAGAACTCTCTAAGACTACCTTCATAACATAATTAGAACTCTCTAAGACTACCTTCAAAACATAGAACTCTCTAAGACTACCTTCATGACATATTTAGAACCCTCTAAGACTACCTTCATAACATAATTAGAACTCTCTAAGACTACCTTCAAAACATATTTAGAACTCTCTAAGACTACCTTCATAAAATATTTAGAGCTCTATAAAACTGTGAGGCATTATTAGATCAAACCACTTTACCTAAAAAATCTGTACACAGAATAATATCTTGACCATACAATAATATCTGGACCAGGGCTGGGCAAACTTTTGTGTGGAGGGCCACATTGACAAAATGTAAAGCTATGGGGGGGGGGGGGGGGGCGCAAGTATATTATGTCCAATTTTTACATGACAATAAACATTTCTCTATATTAAAATCTGTAAATTCGCATTTTAGCATTACATGACAAAATTCAAGGAGTATTTTTAAAAAATAGAAAATTAGAAAGAAGGTTGATCAAAAATGTTAAAACAATCATAGCGGTACAACATAAAGGTACAACATAACAGTACATGAAATTCTGTAAAATTCAACAAAATAACTTAAAAACAAAGTAATTTTTAAAATTTCTAAATGCCTTCAAGGGCCGCATAATATCAGTTGCCGGGCCGCATGCGGCCCACGGGCCATAGTGTTCCCACCCCTGATCTCAACCATACAATAATATCTTGACCATACAATATCTTGACCATACATAAAGTTCTATTTTTGTATAAAAGTTAAGATGTCTACCTGAAAGATTCAACAGCAAGGACACAATTCTGAGTTCTCCAATCTTCTAATCGTCTCTGCCAAAAATTTCTTTGGCCCTTTTCTCTCTCAATATTTGCAGAAATCAAACGAAAATAGAGGTCAGCATACGACCTTTGGTTAGTTAGCATCATCTGGTTGATCATCTGCAAAGATAATAACATTTAAAGTTCATGAGCCACAGAAGAAGGCTAGAACTAAAGAAGCGGTGAAAATTTAGTCAAAATATAAGTAGGTCAGGGAATTGAGGTCAAACATGTTTAATCAAATTTCAGTACTAACATATAATGTGAGAGTGTAATATGTATTATTAAGAAAGAACTAATAATTTATCTCCCTTACAGCAGCTCAGCGGCTTTTTCATGATATTATTTGATATTGAAAGAATTTTATTTTGATAAATTCAATAATTTAGAGCAAATTTAAAGAATGTGTAAAAATATTTCTGTCGGGTAAATATTGGGTACAATATCTATTTGGGAAAAACCCTTCTTAACTCCACAGTAATATAGAAATAATGTACTTAATAATGTACTTAATAATGTACTTAATAATACATCCTTCAAAATCATTTACTTAAAACATCCCTTCGTATAATGATCTTAAAAATCCTTTCAAATCCTTTTCAAGCAAAGTTTCTTTATTCAGCATGTCAATAGTTTGGTGCTGATGCAGCATGTCAATAGTTTGGTGCTGATTCAGCATGTCAATAGTTTGGTGCTGATTCAGCATGTCATAGTTTTGTTCTGATTCAACATGTCATAGTTTTGTGCTGATTCAGCACGCCATAGTTTTGTGCTAATTCAGCACGCCATAGTTTTGTGCTGATTCAGCACGCCATAGTTTTGTGCTGATTCAGCATGCCATAGTTTTGTGCTGATTCAGCACGCCATAGTTTTGTGCTGATTCAGCATGCCATAGTTTTGTGCTGATTCAGCATGCCATAGTTTTGTGCTGATTCAGCATGCCATAGTTTTGTGCTGATTCAGCAGGAAATCTTTTATGTTTTAAAAATATATATATGTTACGGACAAAGCCTGAAGTTCGGCCAGTTCCCGAATCGGCCGGCCATTTCGCACATTGGCAGAGGCGTGTGGCCAATGTCCGATGTACTGGAAATTGTTGTGTATATGCTACTTTGGCAGGCCACTTCCCGAAGTGCCGTGAAATCCTTGGCCAATATTCGATGTGCTGACGCAAGACTAATAACAATGCAAACATATTCTGTGTAGTGTGTGAAAAAGAGTGTCATTCTTGTGGATCCTGCGGCATTCTGTGTAGTCTGTGAAAAAGAGCGTCATTCTTGTGGATCCTGCGGCAACGATGTCCACGCAATTTGTGGAATAATTAATGACGCAGGAGGATGCAAAATTCCCACCAGCGAAAGTTGGAGATAATGTACGCATGCGCATAGCAGATGTTGATAGAGGTCGCGGTTATCCCCGAAGCGTCCTTGTAGTTGTCATGAACATCGAGGGCACTATCTACATGCTACAAAAAGAACGCGGTGTTCTCACAACAGTATTCCAGAATTTAGTTTCCCACTCTGCTCGAGAAACTGCTCACATTGGCATCCGTAGGCACAGAAAAAAAAAATCACTACGAACCGTCGCTTCTTCACATCCACTGACCGGTCAAACTCGATGCCACCGCACTACCAAGTGCTCAACAAATCATTGCAAATGTAAAAATAACAAACTGCTGTGTAATTTGAAATTCATAAAAGCTCATCATGTTGTAACAAGTGATAATAGCGATTGATAATTTACTATAAAAAACTAACTTGACCTTTTTGGGTAATTTAATATAATAAAAATCAATGTAATGTGATTGTGATGAGGGTATATAAACACCCAAAATCTGCTCATGGCCTTTTTCTCCCGACTTTGGCCGATCGCCCCAAGCCATTTCGCAAACTGGCTGGCCAAATCCCAAAATCAAGAAAAGATCGGACATTGGCCGATCAATGTGAGGCGATATTGGCCATTTCTCGATTTGGCCGGCCAGTTCCCGATTTGGCCGATTTCAGGCTTTGGCCGTAACATATATATATTTAAATATGTTTTTAAAATTTTTTTTATTACATTTTTAAAAATAAATTTCTAATGTTGCACATAATTCATTGCTGTATTTATAACCTTTATAGAAACCAGCATTTATTTTTAATTGATGTTACAACCAGATTAGCTGCCCCGTCTAACACAGACTTTTCCGTACAAAAACCCATCATCGTACACACCTGGGACTCTTTGTCCAGTAATCTCTGAAGATCGGACTTGGCCAAGTAAGCAATCTTAAACAGCTGATCTCCATATTTAGAAAATATTTCCTTGATCTGGAACAGACACACGAAAATAGAACAATTTAAAAAAAAGCAAAAATTTAGTTGAAGAATTCTGTGCCCTGTTTTCACTTCAGCAAAATTACCTTTTAAATAAAGTAATCATTTTGAAAAACTAAAACTGGACTTTGTTGGGTCTCTTCATGATTTTTTCATTGCAAAATGCTCCATTAGCTTTTCAAACTGATTACAACCTAACTGTAACCATTTTTAACATACTTTCAACATATTTAAACCTATTTCATTGACATGCACTCTTTGTACAGACTTAAAATTCTTATGATTAGAATTCATGTTTTTTTCAAATCAAACCTAATCATGTATTATTGGTGCTCTAAACAAATATTATGTTAATTATGTACATATTCAAATCATAGAGATGCAGAATTAATTATGTACATATTCAAATCAAAGAGCTGCAGAGTCTGCAGAATTATTATGTACATATTCAAATCATAGAACTGTAGAATTAAATATGCACATAATCAATTCATAGAACTGCAGCAATAGCTATTTTCCCAATGCCATCTAACTCTGTCTGAATTATCAAGAGAAGAAACAAGACTTGTATCATTTGATCTCTGAAATAATTTTGCTATTAAGTTAATTATTATTTATATAATAATTTTAAATTGTTAAGCCTTTTGAGATGGAGCCTTTTGGACTGACTTTGCAATATTTATTACTTTACAAATTTAAATATATATTCTTGTAGGGAATTGAATAAACTAAAAATATCTTCATGAATAATGCTAAAAATATCAACATTTATGCAAATGAGATATTGTGAATTGCATTTTTTTTTACACTTAGAATACAAATTTTTTAAAACAAAATTTGTTAAATTTTATGAGTTTTGAAGCCTAAAGAATTCATAACCCATATATGAATGAGATTGAAGCCTAAAGAATTCATAACCCATATATGAATGAGATTGAAGCCTAAAGAATTCATTTACCCATATATGAATGAGATTGAAGCCTAAAGAATTCATAACCCATATATGAATGAGATTGAAGCCTAAAGAATTCATAACACATATATGAATGAGATTGAAGCCTAAAGAATTCATTTACCCATATATGAATGAGATTGAAGCCTAAAGAATTCATAACCCATATATGAATGAGATTGAAGCCTAAAGAATTCATAACACATATATGAATGAGATTGAAGCCTAAAGAATTCATAACCCATATTTGAATGAGATTGAAGCCTAAAGAATTCATAGCACATATATGAATGAGATTGAAGCCTAAAGAATTCATAACCCATATATGAATGAGGTTGAAGCCTAAAGAATTCATAACCCATATATGAATGAGGTTGAAGCCTAAAGAATTCATAACCCATATATGAATGAGGTTGAAGCCTAAAGAATTCATTTACCCATATATGAATGAGGTTGAAGCCTAAAGAATTCATAACCCATATATGAATGAGATTGAAGCCTAAAGAATTCATAACACATATATGAATGAGATTGAAGCCTAAAGAATTCATAACCCATATTTGAATGAGATTGAAGCCTAAAGAATTCATAGCACATATATGAATGAGATTGAAGCCTAAAGAATTCATAACCCATATATGAATGAGGTTGAAGCCTAAAGAATTCATAACCCATATATGAATGAGGTTGAAGCCTAAAGAATTCATAACCCATATATGAATGAGGTTGAAGCCTAAAGAATTCATAACCCATATATGAATGAGGTTGAAGCCTAAAGAATTCATAACCCATATATGAATGAGGTTGAAGCCTAAAGAATTCATAACCCATATATGAATGAGGTTGAAGCCTAAAGAATTCATAACCCATATATGAATGAGGTTGAAGCCTAAAGAATTCATAACCCATATATGAATGAGGTTGAAGCCTAAAGAATTCATAACCCATATATGAATGAGGTTGAAGCCTAAAGAATTCATAGCCCATATATGAATGAGGTTGAAGCCTAAAGAATTCATAACCCATATATGAATGAGGTTGAAGCCTAAAGAATTCATAACCCATATATGAATGAGGTTGAAGCCTAAAGAATTCATAACCCATATATGAATGAGGTTGAAGCCTAAAGAATTCATAACCCATATATGAATGAGGTTGAAGCCTAAAGAATTCATAACCCATATATGAATGAGGTTGAAGCCTAAAGAATTCATAACCCTTATATGAATGAGGTTGAAGCCTAAAGAATTCATAACCCATATATGAATGAGGTTGAAGCCTAAAGAATTCATAACCCATATATGAATGAGGTTGAAGCCTAAAAGAATTCATAACCCATATATGAATGAGATTGAAGCCTAAAGAATTCATAACCCATATATGAATGAGATTGAAGCCTAAAGAATTCATAACCCATATATGAATGAGGTTGAAGCCTAAAGAATTCATAACCCATATATGAATGAGATTGAAGCCTAAAGAATTCATAACACATATATGAATGAGATTGAAGCCTAAAGAATTCATAACCCATATATGAATGAGGTTGAAGCCTAAAGAATTCATAACCCATATATGAATGAGATTCAATGTGAAAAACTGCATGAAGTATTCTCCTGTGCTGCTTATTCCTTATTATGTAATTCATGAGAACAAAAACAAATTGATATAAAATGAAAGAACACCTTAAAGCCGCCAAGCTGATAAGAAGACCAGCCAGCCAATCGTCCTTTTGGCCATAATACTCTGGCCAGATGGACTGGCCCAGTCGTCTCGAGAGAGATAAATTTTTTTATTCAGTTATATGTCAAGAATATGTCAATTATTGTCAAGACTGAAAGAAAGAGGGGGGAAAGAGGATATAATCCTCATTCGTAGAAGAGTCCACAT
Source organism: Omphiscola glabra (assembly GCA_964017045.1). Classification (NCBI taxonomy): domain Eukaryota; kingdom Metazoa; phylum Mollusca; class Gastropoda; family Lymnaeidae; genus Omphiscola; species Omphiscola glabra. The sequence continues at coordinate 1,385,465 of OZ024808.1, forward strand.
TAAAGCTAAAAAAAAAAATTTTAAACAGCTAGTTAATTTGATACTTTAAAAAATTTTAGAAACAAATTACTCTTTGCATTCTTTTAGTCTCAATATCTTTGAGTTTGTTATCCATCTGAAGAATGCGGTCATGTCTTAACTGAGTGTGTGACTGCACTTTCTTCCATATCTCATTCAGATCAAACCAACTGTAATTCTTGAGTTGCTGCAAACACATTTAATCATATATATAATGTAGCATTTTGAATAAGACATTCAGTGAAATATTAGCAATCTTAGTTTGACCTTCAGTTTTCACATCGGCTAGTATTTATTTATGTGCTTTTTGTTTTCATCATTAAAAAATGAACCAAGAAAAATACATAAAATACATGATTGTATAATATAAACTCTAATAATACATGATTGTATAATATAAACTCTAATAATACATGATTGTATAATATAAACTCTAATAATACATGATTGTATAATATAAACTCTAATAATACATGATTGTATAATATAAACTCTAATAATACATGATTGTATAATATAAACTCTAATAATACATGATTGTATAATATAAACTCTAATAATACTTATTCAAAGAATTTTAAAGGGCTATATATTTAAAAAAAAACACTTTGCTTAAAAAAAAAAAAAATATTTCATGATGTGAACAATCCTGGTTCTGTGTAAGTGTCTCTTATATCCTGGTTCTGTATAAGTGTCTCTTATATCCTGGTTCTGTATAAGTGTCTCTTATATCCTGGTTCTGTATAAGTGTCTCATATATCCTGGTTCTGTATAAGTGTCTCTTATATCCTGGTTCTGTATAAGTGTCTCATATATCCTGGTTCTGTATAAGTGTCTCATATATCCTGGTTCTGTATAAGTGTCTCTTATATCCTGGTTCTGTATAAGTGTCTCATATATCCTGGTTCTGTATAAGTGTCTCATATATCCTGGTTCTGTATAAGTGTCTCATATATCCTGGTTCTGTATAAGTGTCTCATATATCCTGGTTCTGTATAAGTGTCTCTTATATCCTGGTTCTGTATAAGTGTCTCATATATCCTGGTTCTGTATAAGTGTCTCATATATCCTGGTTCTGTATAAGTGTCTCATATATCCTGGTTCTGTATAAGTGTCTCATATATCCTGGTTCTGTATAAGTGTCTCATATATCCTGGTTCTGTATAAGTGTCTCATATATCCTGGTTCTGTATAAGTGTCTCATATATCCTGGTTCTGTGTAAGTGTCTCTTATATCCTGGTTCTGTATAAGTGTCTCATATATCCTGGTTCTGTGTAAGTGTCTCATATATCCTGGTTCTGTGTAAGTGTCTCTTATATCCTGGTTCTGTATAAGTGTCTCTTATATCCTGGTTCTGTATAAGTGTCTCTTATATCCTGGTTCTGTATAAGTGTCTCTTATATCCTGGTTCTGTATAAGTGTCTCTTATATCCTGGTTCTGTGTAAGTGTCCAGTATAATTTGCAAGGGTTTTGTTTATGTAGGCTTTAGCTAGTTAACTACATTCAGTTTCAAAATTGGTCATGAGACTTTGACACAGTAACAGTAATAGCTGTAATGATAAGACAGTAGCTTATACCAAGTACAAAAAGAAGTCTTGGCTGCATTTGATCTTTTTTGCTGCGTGTAATTATTTCAGCATTAATGAAATTCACATGTCTGCCTTTCACTATTAATCTGCCACTCTGCACTACTTCTTATGGGCGTCTAAATTCCCTACCAGCATAAGTAAACTTTTGGTTCCACTGTAATGTCATGACCAAGACGGTCCAACAGCTGGACAGCTAAATCCATTGTGATATTATACTATATTAACACGTTAATATGTTATCCACAAAAGTTATGACATAACTTATCACTTCATTTTTACATGCAGTCATGTCCTGCCAATCATCAAACTTGAGCCTCTGGGCATGAATTTTGAGACAGGTGGCAACACTTTAATTAACACAGAAGCTAATAATATAGAAATAGAATGCAACTGATAAAGTTATTCTCCAGTTCTCACTAACAGATAGAATATTATTCAAGTAATAATTCAAATAATCACCTCTGTATTTTCCAACTGAGTAAAGAGCTCCGCACCTTCCTCTTCATCTTTTTGTAACTCTTGTAAAAGGTCTGTGCATGTTTCCTGTATAAGTTCTTCTGTTTCCTGAATAAATTTTTTTTTTAAAAATTACAATTTTTATTTACAACTAAAAATAACAATTTAAGCACCTAACATCATCATACCACTGCATTACACAGTTTAATAATTTGCTATCTTTTATACCTAGTCAAAGGGAAGGCAAATGTAAACATGATTACGTACAACAGTCGTTACACTTAGCTCCTCATGCAAAGCCTGAACAGCAGCTTCATGTCTGTAATAAAAGCAACAAACTTGTTCAAATATTTAGTTTAGTAAGCCACAAAATCAAATTTAGTTAAAGAAACGGTGACCCAAAAAAATCAATTTATATTTTAAGTATCAGCTGGAAGTTAAAGATTATTTTAATTTTTTAAGTGCACACATACAAAATTTATAATTGTTCTTGGGAAATTGAGCAATGATTTATTATCTTAAATACTTTTTAAAAGTTACTTAAAATAGTAGATTCAGAAATATTACAAGATAGTGATTCTTTATTAAGTGCACATTTTTAAACAGTTGAAACAATTGAGCTAGGCGACTGCAGTAAATTATAAATCAAATCCGTAAGGAGTTTTAGAGCTTGATAGGGCTATCAAAGTTCACCTCTGTTTCCGCCCTTCACTTATTCTTTCAATAATATTTGAGCCTTGCTTCTTAGACACTGCGGATGAGATAAACAAATGTGTAGCAAAGAACGATACGCGGTCAGCCCCATATTTAAAACATTTACAAAGCTACAACGTAGTTACACATTAACAAAGCTACTGCAAAGTTATAAATTGACAAAGCTATTACGTGGTTATACATTGACAAAGCTATGATGTAGTTATACATTGACAAAGCTATTACGTGGTTATACATTGACAAAGCTATGATGTAGTTATACATTTACAAAGATGTTTAATAACAAAAATTGGAATAATTTTGTGTTATAACTACAAAAATCCCCCTATTTACTATTTCAAACATTAAATGCTTATAGTAATGCATATAATTACTAACAGAAATGAAAGAAAGAATATTGACTGATGACAGGGCATACTTTTGTAGTCAGAAAATCCTCAAAAGTAAAAATATTACAAGAGAAACAAAGAAAACTATAAATAAAACTGTAATCAGACCAGTTGTAACATACGCAAGTGAAACTTGGATCCTAACAAAAAATGTCAGAAAACCTATATAAACATGAGAGAGAAAAGTTCTCAGGAAAATATATTGACCAACAAAGGATGAATATGGATGAAGAATATGAACCAACCAGGAATTTTGTATTGTCTATATCAGGAGCCCACGCAAATTGCAGAAATAAAAAAGGGGTAGGCTACGCTGGGGGTGGGGGGGGGGACACTTAGGACAAATGACAAAGGAATGAACAGGATGCACAACCAATACCCCAGGGGAAAATGGCAGACCTAGGCTTAGATAGATGGATGATGTGGAAAAGATCTACAGCAGCTGGGAATCCAGGCATATAAAAAAAATCACCAGTAAGGTCTGAGTGGAAGGTTGTATTGAGACAGGTCAAAGCCCTTCATGGGACGGATGGAATGCTTATAGGGTTTTACGTGTAGAAGTTAAAAGATTGGCAGATTTAGGAGCATTACACTTGTTTTTATATTTAACAAATGATAAAATATGTTTAACAATTGATGAAGTATAAAATAATTAGCTGAGGCCAGACTAAGGGTCAAAAGCCAATTTGAGTTTATAATATTTTCAATTTTCATGGTGATAGCTTACTACATAACTATGAAAGGACATAATTGTAATTGTTAACATGATACACATACAACTATACAACTTCTAAATACTTAAAAAATTAGGATGGAACTTGTCTGCATAACAACTGAAACAATGTACCACAGAGTAATTTTGTAGTATACCGTTAAACTGTAACTAGTCAACAGGTATGTTTTAGCTTTCATAAATTAAAATGATTTTATACACATTCCTATTTCATGAAGCCTAACTTTAAAATAAAGTGCTATACTAGAGACAAAAAACTAGTCTTACCCACTGTGGCTATAAAGAATGATGATAAAATAAACTTACTTTAATCAGAAATACATATGTTAGACTCAGTTTTTTCATTTATTTATAGGTCAAATATAAAAAAATTCTACTACGAACCTATTATATCAGGTAGGGCTCTAACTTCATTTGATGGATTAATGGCCTCTGAGCCATGAAGTTTCTTGTTAATGTAGTCACTAAATTGCCTGAAAGAAACAAAAATTCAAATTAATTCCAGCAAAGTTACGATACAATATTAAATCGGCAAATAGTAGAAAGATATAGACCATTACATTAATAAGTTCATCGAGATAAAATTAAATAAAAGTTTCAAATTTATTATACAAAGGAAAAGATGCATAGACTTACTTGTATAAAACAGGATTCTCAACATAAGGATCATTGGGGCATCCTTGTACCCAGGTCTTTTGTCTACTTGTTAAGATTCCATGTTGAGTGTCTTCTTTTTCTAAGTGAATTATGGGCATTATCACACTTTCCCTTGATTTTTTATGTTGAGAACGAAACTCTGGGCCATACTGATATAAGCTCTTATTTAGCTGGAGCTGAAAGCAGAAAAAAATAATTTAGTTATCTTAGTAAACATAAAGAGAAAACAATGACCAAGTCATAAAGTTGCATATGTGTCATTTTTAATTTATTTCTAAAAGTAACAAAAAACAATGAGAATGACTAACAGTCGTTAGTAAGTGAATACTTCCCAAGCAAATGAGAAAAGAAAATCTAGTTTTAATAACTTTTAAAAGAAGTTCTAAAGGTACCGTAAGCTACGCTAAGCAAAAATAATGTCACAAAATAACTTAATCTTATAAAGCATATATTTATATAGAATTTAGTACTCTATTTAAACTTACTATAATCTTTAGGCTTAGCTCTATTTAAAAATACACCTAAGTTATTAAGTTTATTAAGTTATAGATAAAGGTCGACTACCATATGTTGAAATTTAAAAATCAGTTTCCTATACTTTGATCATGGGGTGGAACTGTGACTAATACTGTTATACCAAAAGCTTCTATTTTTTTTATTACTATTGTTGTTGTGGGAACTCTTAGTCAGTATCAGTAACTCAATTTATTATGATAACTAATCTTGTCATTAAGTAGATTATTATGTATCTATCTTCTTTTGTGAGACATAGGTAACACTGCTGATCATCCACTGCATCTTAGCATATCTTCCAGTTATCTTGATTGACTAAGTCTTGCCATTGGATCAAAATCAAAATAGGAATAGGGCGAGTGAGTGAGGCTGCAAATTTGCACAAATCTCCCTAATTTTAAACAAAATACAGCACAAATCAAAGCTACCACTCAAGTAAAATATATACTTTGGAAACTTTGTAATCTTTGTAATGCGAATTACTTAAATATTTGGTTCACTCATTCAAGAAAGAATGAGAATTTTTTTTTTACCTGGGCATCGAATAACTGGCGATAAATTTGCCCAGATGGCACAACTCTTATTTTAGGAGAATACATTTTAATTTTTTAAAGAAATTTATAGTCAAAAAATGTTTTGTACAATCAATGACGTTTTCTTATAGGAATATAGATTCATAACGAAAAAGCAACATGATTTTTGTCTATAATGTGCGCCATTTTGACTCTGTATCCACAACAACAAAGATATCGCGAGATTACCGCTTTAAATCTAGTAGGAAGGAACCCGTTTTCAATTTGACCGATTTCCAATTTTCACGATTCCTAAGCAGAAGTGACGGTACATTATGCAGAGTGAAACAAATTTAATAATATATATGCCCCAAGTAATACGAGATAACCATTTATATCAATATCTATCATGTATCCATCCACCAGCCCATCATTTCAGTTTACAGTACAACCACCCGGCAATTCAAATGCCCGCCTGTCCGACGATCCACCCGTCCGCTGGTTAGTCTATTTACCTAATCAAGCTGCTACTGCTATAACTGATAAAACGAAGTCAACATACATTTTATGTGGACGTGGTTTTAATCCCAAATCAAACCTGTCTACTGACTTATTGTTCTCAGCCCTGGATTACTATTTTTGAAGCCTGATTCAAATATAAGTAATAAGACCAAACAATAATAAAGTAGACCCTGTGATGGAGTCCTGTGTGTAAAAGTAAGTGAACCACTGTAAAAGAACCACAATTATGTATTTACATCAAAACAACAATTTTAAAAAAAAACGGAAAAAAAGAGGGGAAAAAAAGGAATTTGGGAAACAATCTAGGACTTAATATGATAATACAATTGCATTTGAAATATTTACTAATTAAACTATTTTAATATTTCCATAGAACTGTTTTGAAGAATATGAATATGCTTATCAAGTGTCTCTAACGTATAAGTTGGGAGCGACAGTCTGTGTTCACCTGATCGCTCATGGTCTTAAAGTCGATATACTCTATACTATACATTTATCCCTGTACCAAAACCCGGTTTTACGAGAACACTAAGACTAATACTACCTGAAGTTAAAAGTTTACTAACAAAGATAGGAGCCAACTTGATGAGGAATAGAAAAGCCGAATTCAGTTTTTCCCGAATTGATGTCATCGTAAAAAAACAACAGACACACACACACATAAAATGACAATTACGTTTTCTTTTGGTGTTATTCAATTTTACTTTATCTCCAAGTTTCTCAATAAAACAATATAAAACTTTTTTTTTTTTTAAACACGCTTTTCCAAAATATGTACTAAAACGTATCAAATTAATTTCCCCCAAGGCGCTGTCCAAGTACGTCACGCTCACTATGGGGTGTGAGTCTAAAAAGGGTGACAGTTTGTGATTTTGGGGGAGGGGGTAAAGATCTTGAGTTACGTCACACATTTTGGAATAATACATATGAAAGTGATGTTGTAATACATATGAAAGTGATGTTGTAATACATATGAAAGTGATGTTGTAATACATATGAAAGTGATGTTGTAATACATATGAAAGTGATGTTGTAATACATATGAAAGTGATGTTGAACTTGCTGTTGTGATGGGTGTATTATGAAAGTGATGTTGAACTTGCTGTTGTGATGGATGTATTCTGTAAGAAGATGCCATTTTTATAAATTTAAATAGTTTAATAGTGAAGTGTGTTTTCAATTAAATGTTAATTCGTTTTAAATGCTTAAACCATTTTTAGTTCGAACGTGCGACGTATTTTAGGTTGCCCCGGGGGGGGGGGGGGGGTCTGAGATTTTTGACAGTTGGTGACCGTGGGGGGGGGGGGGGAGTTGTCAAAAATAGCGTGAAAACTTCAGAGTTGTTACAGTCAATGACTAAAAAGAAGCGTGGGGCGCCAAAGAATTCTCACATCTCAGAACTGCCTTGCATTGCTGTTGTATTAATAAGTTGGATGCTTCCATCGATCGTGATCTTGACAAGAGGAATTAAATTAACGCTACAGCTGCGTGCATGTATTGGAGATTTGCAAAGAGAATTGGGATCATTTGGAACTTTATTTTTCTTTTGAGATAACCTTTTTTTAAAAAAAAAAATTAAAATAAATAAAACAAAATAAATAAATAAGCTGATGCGGATGGGCTAATTATTACTTCCCTTGATTATACAGAAAAAATCCGTACAACTAAATCGAAAATCATGACGCACTGACTAGTTGCACCATGATTAACTTGCAACTGATTGTATTCAGAGTTCGTACCCTCTCCCTAAGATAGCTGCATATAGAGTACATTCTTCGTGGTGCGACCCCGGAAAAGGTCAAACCCGCTCCATCTTTTTCGAGATGCTGACAACGTTGAATATATTATAATGTCATTCCCTGTTTTGTTACAGGCAGCGCTCTAGGGGGGGCTCGGATTTTTAATTAAGGGGCTCAAATTTCTGATGTTTAAATAATTTAAATTATCCATGATGACATCGTCCTGCACATCTATGATGACATCATCCTGCACATCCATGATGACATCGTCCTGCACATCCATGATGAAATCGTCCTGCACATCTATGATGACATCGTCCTTTTTAGCATCCCTCCCATCAGGGTTGCAAATTCAAGGTCAAAGTATTATAGTACTATAATACCGCGTATTACGCAATTCTAGGACCTTGTATTACAAAACTCTAGGACCAGCACCGTACATTATAGTACATGTATTACAAAACTCTAGGACTAGGACCGTGTATTTCAGTACATGATTTGCCAGACTTTAAGACCGTCTATTGCAAAGCTCTATGTCCGAGTATTAAAAAAATACTCTAGGTCCACGTATAGCTCCATGTAATACCAACAATAGTGTGTAAAATTGCCCTCACAAGCGCAGCGAGAGTGTTTGGCGCCCGGGGAAAAGATTCACGCCCGGGGACATTTTAAAGCGCCGCGCCCCCTTTTCTTTTTTCAACTCCCAAGCCGATTATTTTCATCAATAAAATTAATATCAAAGCACATTTTGGCGCCTCTAACTCGCTGGCGCCCGGGGACATCTGTCCCCTACTCCCCCCCCCCATCACTACGCCTCTGATTGCCCTGTCTTGAATATATACAACCAAATCATTGTCTAAGACGTGACAGACAAGTTTTGAGCGTGGGCGAGTGTTTACAACCTGCCTCTCTTGAGTCACGTAGCACTACAACGTGCTGATAAGGTCTGCCAGCGTCCAACGAAACATGATCGCCCAAAGACGACGGCTATCACCACGAGCGCCGTACGTCGTGAGCGACAATCACACTAATTAGTGCTTACTTCGACCCCGCTCTATTGTTAAAACATCGAAGGTAGGCTGTGGCAAGCCGTGCTTCTTGACAGTGTCCCGTATTCTCACAGCTGTGTTCACCAATGGTAGGCTAGGTTTTTTTGTTTTTTTCTTCTGTTTTTAAATAAATATTTCCCCCGTTTTTAAATTTTATTTTTATGTAAGTTGTTTTTAAGGAGTCGAAATTTCATGTGAGGATCATTGCAATCTGAAGTTACCGTGTAACTGCCCCATTGCTTTACTTTGTAACAATAAACATATAAGTATCCATAAACATATCAATATAAATCAACTAATTATACAGCCAGTGCTCGACTTACGACCACGATTGGTTCCGAACGACCGATCGTAACACGAGTACGCTATGTGTACATTAATGTGAAGTGATGTTATAAAAATATTTGAGTTAAATTATATCATAAATTTCTTTTATTATTGTTATAAATCATAATTTTCGATGTTCACGACCGCCGAAGATTGCAGACAACACCGTTCGACTGATAATTGAGGCAGAAATAAATCTGAAATCTAATACAGTATAGCTAGTGAGTGTGGTCGTAAAGTCGAATGGTCGTAAGTTGCATAGGTCGTAAGTCGAGCTCTAGCTGTACATAAAATATCAATATTTTAATATATCAAAACGTATCAATATCAATAAACATATACATACAATATCAATATAAACATATCAATAAACATATCAATACTAATAAACATGATATTTCACAGATTTATTTATGTCTATCTGGCCACGATAACTAAGTTTGGATTAATTTAGCCTCTACTTCTATATTTAATAACCAACAGAATACAGTTGATAGTTCATCCTCGTGCATACTGGACATGCGCAGCAGCTATTTTAACAGTTTAACTTCCTGTGTTTAACAATCATTTAGATTTTAATCGAATATTTAGTCAAATTTCCGAGTCCGTTGCGCAAGAGCCAAATGTGATGCAAGAGCCAAATGTGATGCAAGAGCTAAATGTGACGTAAGAGCTAAATGTGTAGCCAGTTGGGGCTCCCTCCCCCTCAGGTCCACCCACCTGCTGCTCGTGAATGGCTACACGTCTACGGCGCTTGCTTTTTTAAGATTATAAAATTCTTAATTGTGTCTTTAACAGTATAATACATAGGTATCTCCCCCCATCCCATACTAGATGGGGTTCTTCGTTTGTTAAATAAGTAAAAATTTGACAAACACATATGCCCCAAAGAGTATTTTTTAACAGAACTTGACGCCATAAACCTATGATGACGTCATGAAACAATGATGACATCACAAACAAATGATGACATCATTAATGAAAACTGTGCTTACGGCCTACACTGTTTCCAGTTCTGGTCACATGTATGGACGAGTGGGACACTGTCAGTCGGGTGACGTGGACGAGTGGGACACTGTCAGTCGGGTGACATGTACGAGTGGGACACTGTCAGTCGGGTCACGTGGACGAGTGGGACACTGTCAGTCGGGTCACGTGGACGAGTGGGACACTGTCAGTCGGGTCACGTGGACGAGTGGGGCACTGTCAGTCGGGTGACGTGGACGAGTGGGACACTGTCAGTCGGGTCACGTGGACGAGTGGGACACTGTCAATCGGGTCACGTGGACGAGTGGATCACTGCCAGCCATGTCACATGACGTGGATGAGTGCAGCTCTGTCAGTCAAGTCTATGGAATTATTAATTTTTCTTACACATGTATTTAAATTAATCTTACAATTAAAGCAGGAACTTGTGGATTGCGTTTAGCTGTGTAATAGATGTTTCTGATTGTAATAATGTGTGAGTATGATAGGAGTTGTAGTACTGTGTCAGTATGATAGGAGATGTAGTACTGTGTCAGTATTATAGGAGATGTAGTACTGTGTCCGTATGATAAGGTCGGCAGTGCACTGCTACAACATATTAGTCGATTACTAAGAAATACTGAGCATTGCACTCTCAGGCCTAGCCTAACCCAGTGGCCATTGCACACATCCCCAGGCCTAGCCTAACCCAGTGGCCATTGCACACACCCCCAGGCCTAGCCGAACCCAGTGGCCATTGCACACACCCCCAGGCCTAGCCTAAACCTATGGTTCTTCACCCTATCACAGACATTATCCATTCAGTCACACCCAAACTCCCGCCCCTGGTAACACCCATTGGTCACATCCAACTCCTGGCCCTACACAACCCATTGGTCACATCCAACTCCTGGCCCTACACAACCCATTGGTCACATCCAACTCCTGGCCCACCACAACCCATTGGGTCACATCCAACTCATAGCCCACCACTATCCATGGGGTCACATCCAACTCCTGGCCCAAGACAACGCATTGGGTCACATCCAATTCCTGGCCCACCACATCCCATTGGATCACATCCAATCCTGGCCCACCACAATCCATTGGGTCATATCCACTCCCTGGCCCACCACAATCCATTAGGTCACATCCAACTCCTAACCCACCACAACCCATTGGGTCACATCCAACTCCTGGCCCACCACAACCCATTGGAACACATCCAACTCCTGGCCCACCACAACCCATTGGAACACATCCAACTCCTGGCCCACCACAACCCATTGAAACACATCCAACTCCTGGCCCACCACAACCCATTGGAACACATCCAACTCCTGGCCCACCACAACCCATTGGTCACATCCAACACCTGGCCCACCACAACCCATTGGTCACATCCAACTCCTGGCCCACCACAACCCATTGGTCACATCCACTTCCTGGCGCACAACAACCCATTGGTCATATCCAACTCCTGGCCCACCACAACCCATTGGGTCACATCCAACTCCTGGCCCACCACAACCCATTGGAACACATCCAACTCCTGGCCCATCACAACCTATTGGAACACATCCAACTCCTGGCCCACCACAACCCATTGGAACACATCCAACTCCTGGCCCACCACAACCCATTGGTCACACCCAACTCCTGGCCCACCACATCCCATTGGGTCACATCCAACTCCTGGCCTACCACAACCCATTGGAACACATCCAACTCCCGGCCCACCACAATCCATTGGATTACATCCAACCCCTTGCCTACAATAAGCAATTTCTTACATTGATTTTTCTCGTTAAGGCCAGGATTGAGAACACAGCTGTTTGCTAATGGTGTAACTAGACATTGTGCTAATGGTGTAACTAGACATTGTGCTAATGGTGTAACTAGACATTGTGGTAATAGTGTAACTAGACATTGTGTTAATAGTGTAACTAGACATTGTGTTAATGGTGTAACTAGACATTGTGTTAATAGTGTAACTAGACATTGTGTTAATGGTGTAACTAGACATTGTGTTAATGGTGTAACTAGACATTGTGTTAATGGTGTAACTAGACATTGTGTTAATGGTGTAACTAGACATTGTGTTAATAGTGTAACTTGACATTGTGGTAATAGTGTAACTTGACATTGTGGTAATGGTATAACTAGACATTGTGTTAATAGTGTAACTTGACATTGTGGTAATAGTGTAACTAGACATTGTGTTAATGGTGTAACTAGACATTGTGTTAATGGTGTAACTAGACATTGTGTTAATGGTGTAACTAGACATTGTGTTAATAGTGTAACTTGACATTGTGGTAATAGTGTAACTTGACATTGTGGTAATGGTATAACTAGACATTGTGTTAATAGTGTAACTTGACATTGTGGTAATAGTGTAACTTGACATTGTGGTAATGGTATAACTAGACATTGTGTTAATGGTGTAACTTGACATTGTGGTAATAGTGTAACTAGACATTGTGGTAATGGTGTAACTTGACATTGTGGTAATAAAGTAATTAGACTTTGCGATTATAGTCTAGCTTGACATTTTGCTGACATCACCAGCACAATGTGTCTGAAGTGACATGTAAAATATCTGTCTTTCGCTTTGGCCGGTTCGACACCCCAGTTTTCACGCCTGTACTGTGTCATACTTGGACCAGGTTTTGATTGCTGGTTGTTAAAAACATCTTTACATCACCGAGGTAACATGACATCACCGGGGTGACATGACATCCCCGAGGTAACATGACATCACCGAGGTAACATGACAACACCGAGGTGACATGACATCACCGAGGTGACATGACATCACCGAGGTGACATGACATCCCCGAGGTAACATTACACCACCGAGGTAACATGAAATCACCGAGGTAACATGACATCCCCGAGGTAACATGACATCACCGAGGTAACATGACATCACCGAGGTAACATGACATCACCTAGGTAACTTAACATCACCGAGGTAACATGACATCACCGATAAATGAAAGCAAAGAGAACATTTTAGAAAATAGAAAAACAATATTTTTTTCTATGACTATGAAACAAATTTATTTAAATTCAAAATGAATGTTTTCTTTATTAAACAAAAGAAGCGTAGTACGCTTCAGACCAAGGGGCAAGGATAAGTATTGCCCCCGGGGTAAGTATTGCCCCCGGCTAAGTATTGCCCCCGGGCTAAGATTTTTTACCCCCTCCTCTCCAGATAAAAAAACACAAACAAACTCTGCAGTTGGCCAAAAATCCACCCCTGTAAAAAATATTTTTTAAAGTATCCCCGGGGCGTACCGCCCCCCCCCCCCCCGGCTTGGAGCCATAGCGTAATTTTTGGAAAATTCCCTTCCACTTTTTGGTTTTATGCCACCCCTGCCTTCACAACTTTGGGGCCCATTACATATCCGCCTCTGCCTCCACCCCACCCTTCCTTAGTCAGTATTTCAGCCCTTAGGAAATATAAATAAATAATATTAAACGATCTCAGCATTTTTCGCTGGACACGCAAGAAAATGAATCTTTTTTATAATCTCAAACCCTTCGGTCCACGCGACCTCCCTTATTTCGTCTACATTAAAAACAAAAAACAGCCATACTTGGTTGCCTTGTCGTTTAAACTTGTGGCGTGTGACAGCTGACCTGGCTTCCCACCTGTTGGCTTACCACCAGTCTATACTCATGTCCCAGTCTCTCTGTGTCATGAACGTATGTTGTGGTCTTATAGGCCTGTACCTGCAGCTTAACGCTCCAGGCTGATTTCTCTTGATGTTGGCGTAAACATAATAAAACTTGTTCGCATCATGTGTTGGAACTATGGGATGTGAAGGTAGGGCGCAGGCTGTTGTCTTTGACATGCAAACATAACTATCGTAACCTTTGTTTCAATAGCAATGAAGTGATTTCATTACACTTGTAAGAAGCTGGTCTCTTTCAGTAGAAGCGATGTGATTTTTTTTTGAACTAGTAAGAGTTTTTTTTAAATGTATTTGTTGAAATTTGTGTTCATCATGAAATCACCCCTCCCCTTAATACATTCAATTAAAATAATACTTAAGCGACGTGTGAATACCCCCCCCCCCCCAAAACACACAAAAAAAATTAAAAAAGATAAATATAAATAAATTATAATAAAATTAAAAAAAAACATTTTTAATAAATAAATAAATAAAATAAGATAAATAAAAATATATGTTAAAATAATTACACTTCTGTTGCTGTTACGCCATTCAGCCATGTTGGCTGTGATAAAGACTTGTAAAGAGAAACATCACCGCACAGACCATCAACAGCAGACACGTTTTCATTTACATAAAACTTATTTTTTACGTGAATTTAGTTTAAATTTTTTTTTTTCGGGGATCATAATGACGCCCCTATAATTTGGCGCCCTAGACAGTTGCCAGCTTTGCCTGTACCAACGGCCGTGAATTCTGGCCACTTGTTCTGTGCTTTACTATACAATAGAAACTTTATGACCAGGATAAATAGTGTGACTGACCAGGTGTAGTCCGTATAATAATCAAATAAAACAAAATCGATAAAAATAAGAATTACAGTAACAGAAAAATTGCTTCGATTACGAAACTATTTCGTGTCGTGCTTGTCTGTCTGACGGAAAAATTGCACCGCTCCTTAGGAAAAGGGGGGGGGGGGGTATGTCAATTAATTTGTACTTACGCCAATATCTGCCAGTCACTGAATTTTAAAACAACTTCTGTATTAATCGCAAGGTTATGAACTCAATTTATTCGTCACATTTATTTATCGATTCTTGGTGATTTTGTTGTTTTAGAAATACTTAGAAGGGCAACCACTGGGTTTTTTTCAGGGAATAGGGGAGGTAAGCCAGTGAAATATCACAACCAATTTTCATGCGGGGAAATCATTAAAAAGCTGATGATCCCGATGATATTTAGGATTTTGTAAGATAACAAAGAACATTACAAACACTTTTATGATTACAAAGAACATTACAATTACAAACAATTTATGATAGCAAAGAACATTACAAACACTTTTATGATAACACATATGACATATGACAGAATTGACATGCCATAGAGTTGACATACCACAGAGTTGACATATCATAGAGTTGACTTACAGCCATCATGCAATTGGTTTAATTACCACAAAACGCAGCGACTACTCCAACCAACAGCCCGGCTGGCCAAGCCGTGTGTATTTCCTGTGCTGGACATTCATTACGTGTTTAATGGCGCGTGTGTTATGGATTGGCCTTAAAATGAGTTTGTGTGTGTGTATTATGTACTGGTGTTAATTTTTTTTTCTGTGTGTGAATTGTTTGTGAGTGAGGGGCACAAAGACAGCCTCCGCCGGTCGTTACTGACCCCCTTAGCTACGGTACTGTACACATTAATAAAACTGCCAGCCCTAGTAACACACATTGATGCACGCCTGGTGTAGCCGGTTGTCTGTTACACACACGTGGAACTAACTACCTAAACGGACTTTGTCATTTTAAAAGTCCGCTTCTTTACCGTTTGGGTCAAGGTCTCAGTTTTTTTATGACACATCTGCTTTTTAACAATAGAACAAAAATAGAACAATCGATATTGACAGCGATCACAACTTCCGGTCTCCCCAGATGAACGACCAACACACACACGAGGATGGCTTCGTCTCTACATTCTTTACTTGGTTCAGAGACGTGACGAGTACAAACAGTGGTGAGTTATCACGTCTGTGTCTATAGTTAAGGCCTATATATATGCTATATTCCATAAGGTTTTTGACCTAGACAGTAGCAAGTTGACAAGTGTTTATTTATAGACAGTGTCACGTGGTCTTGTATTTTTTTATAATTATAATAATTATAATTAAGAACGATGTAGTCTGTAAAGTTATCATCATCTTGTCCCTTAGTCCTTGGACTGTTGGGGCGCCACAGATGACATGAAAACTATTCTTCTCCATTCCTCTCTGTCTTCTGCACTACGCATAGCATCGCCCAGTTTTAATCCCGTCCACTCTTTGATGTTATCTTCCCACCTTTTTCTCTGTCTTCCTCTTCTTCTTCCTCCTCCCTGCATGATTTCTTTGACATAGACAATGTTACGTTGTCATTTAGTTGTTCATAAACTAGATAACTAGGTCTGTATTGTTCTAGAAATACGTCACTGACCATCCATGGGTTTTTTCAGGGGGTGGGTAAGATAAGGCAATTTCACTAAATTTTGGTGAAATCCAAAGCGAGAAAATCTGGTTGATCTCCCACCCCCCACGGAGTGGACACGCCCATAACCAAAATGAGATTGATAGGTTAAGATAAAAAAATAAATTAACAACGAGATAACAGATCTTTTTAAAAATCATTGTTGTAGTACCTAATGACCTCCAATGTTTGACTGTGCAGCTGGTGAGTGGTTAGAAAGTACGTAACAATGCACCGGTGAATGGTTAGTGTGTGACAATGCAGCTGGTGAGTGGTTAGAGAGTGTTTAACAATGCAGCTGGTGAGTGGTTAGAGAGTATGTAACAATGCACCGGTGAATGGTTAGTGTGTGACAATGCAGCTGGTGAGTGGTTAGAGAGTGTTTAACAATGCAGCTGGTGAGTGGTTAGAGAGTGTTTAACAATGCAGCTGGTGAGTGGTTAGAAAGTACGTAACAATGCACCGGTGAATGGTTAGTGTGTGACAATGCAGCTGGTGAGTGGTTAGAGAGTGTTTAACAATGCAGCTGGTGAGTGGTTAGAGAGTATGTAACAATGCACTGGTGAATGGTTAGTGTGTGACAATGCAGCTGGTGAGTGGTTAGAAAGTACGTAACAATGCACTTGTGAGTGGTTAGAGAGTATATGTAACAGAGCTGCTTTGTGTGGCAGTTATAACCCGGGGGGGGGGGGGGGGAGGAGAGTGTGAGTTCATAGATGAAAATAAGAGATTGGTGAAAGGTCACTGGTGATATTAATCAGACGTGCTGCAGTGCCACACGCGACACACACACCAAGGGTGTTGTGACAATGTCGACTCATTAGTCCCACTACTTTCTGTACTTATGATATACACATGCCTGCTGGGCTGCTGATAATTGTGTGTGTCTTTATTCCAAATAATTGTACTGATGTGTTATAAAAAATATATATAATATTATTTAATATATTAATATATCTCTAAAGTTCAATGGCACGTATATATACACGCCTAATAAATATATTTATACTCCCACCATTGAATCTATTTATACTCCCACCATTGAGTCTATTTAAACTCTCACCATTGAGTCTATTTACACTACAATCACCATTAAATCTATTTATACATTCACTCATGAATCTATTTATACACTGACCCCTCAATCTATACATACACTCATTGAATGAATACACACAACCTATGTAACTATTTACATTCACCACTGTATCTATGAACTCAGCAATATATCTACTTCTACATCTCTAGGTCTGGCTATTGTCACGACCACATGCACTCACCAATGTATCTACATCTCTAGGTCTGGCTATTGTCACGACCACATGCACTCACCAATGTATCTACATCTCTAGGTCTGGCTATTGTCACGACCATTGTCTTTATATCTTCCATCCTTATGGAGGCACTCGCCAGCGCCATGAGACGACTGCACTCTCGACCTCTGTTTTGGATACGGTGAGTTGTAAGATATTCATCGAGGCTATTATCAAAATCGTGTCCTTCAGAATACTCTCAAAACTCACGATATTAAGGTCTCTACTAAGTTCATCCAGACTCGGGGGGGGGGGGGGGGGGGGCATTACCTTGAACTTCTAGTAAAGGTCACCACATAACTCACTTGAAATATTGAGCCTTTTTCAAAAGGTCACCAAATAACTCAGGTGTTGTTTGTGTATGGGGGGGGGGGGCGGAGCCTCCCCATCCGTTGATTGCATGAAGTCACGAAATAATCGATTACTATTATATTTTATGTTACACGTTTTAATGAGAATGGTCCACACAGTATGGGACACAAGTTGAGATCATAGTGATAAAAATACATGAAACTTTCAATCACTCTTCATCTCTGATCCCTGACACCACGCCCCATATCCACTCCTCCATCTCATGCCCTAACCCCTTCACCCCAAACCTCATCTTCACCCCTCCATCCCCACTCCTTCAGTCTCCACACTCTATCCCCACCCCTCTATCTCCACACTCTATCTCCACACTCTATCCCACCCCTCTATCTCCACACTCTATCCCCAACCCTATATCTCCACACTCTATCCCCACCCCTCTATCTCCACACTCTATCCCCATCCCTTTATCTCCACACACTATCCCCAACCCTATATCTCCACACGCTATCCCCATCCCTTTATCTCCACACACTATCCCCAACCCTATATCTCCACACTCTATCCCCACCCCTCTATCTCCACACTCTATCTCCACACTATATCCCCACCCCTCTATCTTCATACTCTATCCCCACCCCTCTATCTCCACACTATATCCCCACCCCTCTATCTTCATACTCTATCCCCAACCCTCTATCTCCACACTCTATACCCACCCCTCCAACCCAACTCTATACCCATCCCAACTCCTCCATCTCCACGCCTACCCCTCCAACCCACTCCTCCATCCCCACCCCTCACTCCCTCTTAATCTTATTTCTGGCTTGTTTTATTGTCCTGTCATATCAACAGACTCATTAGCTGTGACTGTTGAGAGCATAGTCAACAATTCAGAGCCAGTTGGCCACACAGATTCCAATTCTGTCAATTGCAGGAGCCGACAAATGACGACCTCCCTGCACAACGTCCTGGCAACACTGGTCCACGCAGCAGAGATGGCGCTGATGCTCTCTTTGATGGTGGTCTTCATGACGCTGAACCTGTGGCTGTGTCTGGCGATCATTGTGGGCTCGGCTCTAGGTTATATGATGTTCAACTGGCGCTCAACCTGGGACAGGTTAGAACCTTGGGTGTCATCACATGGGGGACAGCCAGGGGGGACAGAGGGATCATCACATGGGGGACAGGGATCATCACATGGGGGTCAGAGGGATCATCATATGGGGGACAGAGGGATCATCACAAGGGGGAAAGAGGGATAGCAAGATTATGGAACCAAGACAGTGGGAGAACCTGATGAATCAATGACAGGGGGATAAGAGGCAACACTGACACAGGATTTGGAGCATCATTGACTGGGGATTAGGAGCATCATTGACAGGGGATTATGAGCATCATTGACAGGGGATTAGGAGCATCATTTAGAGGGGGATTAGAGGCATCATTGACAGGGGATTAAGAGCATCATTGATAGGGAATTATGATCATCATTGACAGGGGATTAAGAGCATCATTGACAGGGGATTAAGAGCATCATTGACAGGGGATTAAGAGCATCATTTTGAGGGGGATTAGGGGCATCATTGACAGGGGATTAGGAGCATCATTGATAGTGGATTATGAGCATCATTGACAAGGGATTAGGATCATCATTGACACAGGGTTAGGATCATCATTGACACAGGATTAGAGGCAGTGTTGACTTGCAGGGGATAAGATGAATCATTGGCAAGAAAATTGGGTGTGGGGGGTTAGGAAATTACAAACTCACTGATGAACCAATTTTAAATACTATTGATAATATACTCATATAATATTGCCATTAAATTTAAATAATTTAACAAACTGACTTTTTTTAAATTGATGAGTACAGAGATTTATTGATTTGAACAATTTTTCCTGTCTTCAGTGATCCCTTTACAGAGAAGGCAGAAGTCAACAGTACCAAAAGGTGACTAGTATCCATCAGGAATGTATCCATTTTTAACAAACGCCACAAATCCACTCCTAATTATAGCTACGTCATGCTAGAACAGGCGGATACTAATGGGGAATGACATCAAAGTTGTTTGATAGAACTTACCTTCTTTCTGTGTGTGTGTCTGTGTGTGTGAACGTACAAAATCAATGAAACCTCCCTTACCTCACCGGAACTACCACACAGACATGCCTTCAGGAAACCACCACACAGACACGCCCACCACACAGACACGCCCACCACACAGACACGCCCACCACACAGACACGCCAACCACACAGACATGCCACCACACAGACACGCCAACCACACAGACACACCAACCACACAGACACGCCCACCACACAGACACGCCAACGACACAGACACGCCCACCACACAGACACGCCCACCACACAGACACGCCCACCACACAGACACGCCCACCACACAGACACGCCAACGACACAGACAAACCTTCTACTTATTCTACAGCTCTCAGCAGTTTTTTCCACTTATGACGTCATCAGTCAAAAATATGAATCAAGGCTCAAATGTGTGGGGTCGTATAAATCAAATGTGTGGGGTCGTATAAATCAAATGTATGGGGTCGTATAAATCAAATGTGTGGGGTCGTATAAATCAAATGTGTGGGGTCGTATAAATCAAATGTGTGGGGTCGTATAAATCAAATGTGTGGGGTCGTATAAATCAAATGTGTGGGGTCGTATAAATCAAATGTGTGGGGTCGTATAAATCAAATGTATGGGGTCGTATGGCTTTGGAGGGAGGGGTTTCGTGGCTTGAAACTGGGTCATATGACTTGAGTCAGTCAGTTGTTAGACTTATCCGTGTGCAAATGAGTGTGCAGCCGTATGACCTCTAGAGAGTGTGGAATTGTTGACTTTTTTGGTATTAGCTATTCCTGTGATCCAGTATCAGGCCTCAGTGTTTTAAAAAAAGTCAGCTCAAGAAAAATAATTTAAAGTTATTTTAAGAAATTAGGTGTATAACTCCATGATTGCTTTGTGACGTCATCAGCTGGTAGGTGTCCAGAATTCAGGTGTAAAACTCCGACATGGCATTGTGATGTCATCAACTGGTCGTTTATTATGTATGTTATAGTTCATATTGTGCATTGAAATCAAATTATTCAAAGTATAATTTATCTGTCATTTTGTGAAGTTACCTATGCAGTTTTGTACACGTATATATATTTATGTATTAAATATGTGGGCTGTATATGCCCAGGTGTCAGCATATGTCCAGGTGCCAGTACATGCCAAGATGCCTGCATAGCCCCAGATGTCAGCATATGCCCTGGGCCAGAAAGTGGTGGACATTGATAGCATGTAAAAATTGACTGCATGTAAAAATGTATAAACCTAATGTTATGAAAATATTATGAAAATGTTATGAAAATGTTATGAAAATGTTATGCAAATGTGGGTTACTTTTCACATATTTATGTTTTCTCATATAGAATAAAATAAGCTTGACAAAAATATGTCTTTGTTAAGAACTTCAGATGCTCTAAGAAACATTGAAAGGTTGTGTTATTGTTTAGATGCAATTAACTTAATTAAGTATTACTCTAACTAAATTGTTACACAACTGTGTTTCTCGTATGATTACTTAAACTTGCACTGTAAAATTGTGTATTTGTTACGATGCATTGACTAATACAGGGTTATGATGTATTGACTTAATACATGGTTATGATGTATTGACTTAATACATGGTTATGATGCATTGACTTAATACATGGTTATGATGTATTGACTTAATACATGGTTACCATGTAATGACTTAATACATGGTTATGATGTATTGACGTAATACATGGTAATGATGTATTGACTTAATACAGGGTTTTAATGTATCGACTTAATACATGGTTATGATGTATTGACTTAATACATGGTTACAATGTAATGACTTAATACATGGTTATGATGTATTGACGTAATACATGGTAATGATGTATTGACTTAATACAGGGTTTTAATGTATCGACTTAATACAGGGTTATGATGTATTGACTTAATACATGGTTATGATGTATTGACTTAATACATGGTTACGATGCATTGACTTAATACATGGTTATGATGTATTGAATAAATACATGGTTATGATTTACTGACTTCAATCGTTCTCCACCATCATTGATTACAAATCTTGAAAATGCTCATTAAAAATTGACCACATTAAAAATTGACCACATTGACAATGACTCTGTCGTGATATGTTAAAGGTTGATTCATACTCGTAAATTAAGGATAAATACATTTACCGCGCGGGGTGGGGATGGAGGGGAGGGAAAGAGAGAGAGAGAGAATATCGTATACCTTTACTAAACTCAGCCCGGGGTGGGGGGCACACACCAATCGATATATATAAAAGTTAGGCCTCAGTATGCAAAAGTGTTTCCCCTGGTGGTATCGTCCCGCACCCAGTATGCAAAAGTGTTTCCCCTGGTGGTATCGTCCCGCACCCCTTTTCTCCACTGGAGAGGCACACGCTTGACTCCCAAGGGTCATCCACTTATCCTAATTACACATTAAGAAAATATTCATTGTAATAACAATGAAACTATGTTCACTAAAACTATCTTTCGCCCATGGCTGAAGTATTTGAACCACAACATGTCTGCTTTTGGGGGGGGGGGGGGGTGTCTAAATCCGGCACTGAGCAGAAGCCGGGGAAATGAGATGCAGAAGTCAGAGTGGTGGCAGCACTGGAAAAAAAAAAAAAGTTTATTTCTGCCTCAAAACTTTCTTGAGCAACCGAATCCTAATAAAACCTGTGTTGCCATAGTAACCTTTATAAGTATCCTTATTGCGTGCCTTGTTCATCACGATGCTTGGAAGATGGCCGCCAATTATCTAGACGGATCTTCGATCTTGTAACATGACATATGATTTACTTAATTATATCTTTGCCAAGAACAAAGAACCATAATGAGTTAATGTCATGCTGTACAGCAGTGACCAAGGAAGAATGGGAAAGATAAATAGCAGACATTACAAAAATGTCGATTGACAGTTGCATCCTTTATACACCGTACGCTAGAGTTTAATGGCGTACCGCCCGCCAACTTTGTATGCCTTACCGCCCGCGGTAGCTAGCCAGCCGTAGCCCGTCGTAGCTAGCTAGCCGTAGCCCGTCGTAGCTAGCCAGCCGTAGCCCGTTGTAGCTAGCAAGCCGTAGCCCGTCGTAGCTAGCTAGCCGTAGCCCGTCATAGCTATCCAGCCGTAGCCAGCCATATCAAACCTAACATTTGAAGTTAATGACGTAGACACAGCCATCTTGCATTGTATTGTCTGCCAAAAATGTTATAGTTTCAAGGCTTTGGGTAGTTTTGCTGAGGTTAGTGGCGATCTACTCAAATGTGTCAGCCTCTTAGCCTACAAGGTTTTGGGTAGTTTTGCTGAGGACAGTGGCGATCTACTCAAATGTTTCAGCCTCTTAGCATACAAGGCTTTGGGTAGTTTTGCTGAGGACAGTGGCGATCTACTCAAAGGTGTCAGCCTCTTAGCCTACAAGGCTTTGGGTAGTTTTGCTGAGGACAGTGGCGATCTACTCAAATGTTTCAGCCTCTTAGCCTACAAGGCTTTGGGTAGTTTTGCTGAGGACAGTGGCGATCTACTCAAATGTTTCAGCCTCTTAGCATACAAGGCTTTGGGTAGTTTTGCTGAGGTTAGTGGCGATCTACTCAAAGGTGTCAGCCTCTTAGCCTACAAGGCTTTGGGTAGTTTTGCTGAGGACAGTGGCGATCTACTCAAATGTTTCAGCCTCTTAGCCTACAAGGCTTTGGGTAGTTTTGCTGAGGACAGTGGCGATCTACTCAAATGTTTCAGCCTCTTAGCCTACAAGGCTTTGGGTAGTTTTGCTGAGGACAGTGGCGATCTACTCAAATGTTTCAGCCTCTTAGCCTACAAGGCTTTGGGTAGTTTTGCTGAGGACAGTGG
Source organism: Omphiscola glabra (assembly GCA_964017045.1). Classification (NCBI taxonomy): domain Eukaryota; kingdom Metazoa; phylum Mollusca; class Gastropoda; family Lymnaeidae; genus Omphiscola; species Omphiscola glabra. The sequence goes on from OZ024808.1 coordinate 1,409,391, forward strand.
CGATCTACTCAAATGTTTCAGCCTCTTAGCCTACAAGGTTTTGGGTAGTTTTGCTGAGGTCAGTAGCGATCTACTCAAAGGTGTCAGCCTCTTAGCCTACAAGGTTTTGGGTAGTTTTGCTGAGGTCAGTAGCAATCTACTCAAATGTGTCAGCCTCTTAGCCACCGCACATGTTTCCAAGACGTGCCTGACATGCCAGCATTAAGCTGAACATACATTGAAGGCAGGGACGTAGGAAGGGGGGGGGGTAGGTGGATAGGGTCAACTAATTTGTGATACGTATCACAAAAGTAAGTGTCTCACTTGTGTTACAAACTTGCAACTTGTGACATATGGGGGGGGGGTGGGTGGGTCGGGGTGTGTGAAAATTGGCAAAATTGCTTGAAACACAAAAAGCACACAGAATTAGATGATATACAACACACTCAGAAGTAGATGATACACAAAACACACAGAGTAGTAGATGGTACACAATGCTTTTATAGTAACTTACTTTTCTAGTTTCTTGGCTGATGTAGTGCAGACCGGCAAAGAATGGCTCGCAGGCCAGTGCTGTTCCGCAGACCACTACTTTGGGAATCACTGCTCTGGTAATGGAAGGGGGTTGTGGTAAACTGGAGTGGCCAAGCGGCGTTGGGGAAAAAAACAACAACAACAGTGGCCCTAATCAACTTTCATCTTCTTTGGGCTTGGGGTTTTTGTTCTCCAGACAATGTTATAGATAACCTTACAATGAGACAGACAAGTAATAAGAATACATTCAGAGTTTTAAATTATTTGATCACACCAGATCCCAGAGTAGGCCTACATGATACTAATTCTATAAGCAACTGCTGTTGATATATGTTAATACATTGTGAAATGTTGCTTTCTGATTCTGGTCTTAATCTTTCGCAAGTTAACACTCTTGAAATGCCAGTGTATCGGGATACAATTTTCAGGAGGTAGTTGGATTAGAATAAACTTCTTTATTTATTTCGTTTTGATCTTGAAAATATTTTTTATAAATATTATTTATATATATTCATACATTTTTACAAATAGATAATTGTATTAAGTTTGGGCCCGTGCACATATTTTATAACACAAAATATTATGATGGTTATTGAGTACTTTTAAGTAAGTCTAAAAACAAGACGACACAAGAAAATTTCAAGCTAAAACTAAAAGTATTAAAGCAGTACGAGATTGTCTATCTATTACTAGGTAACACCAGTTTCGGTAATGGTACTTATCACATATTTTTTTCATTAACTTCTTTTTCTCTTGATTATTCATTATTTTTTAAATTTCCTATTTCATCTTTTACTTTTTTGTGAATGTGTAATGTTGTGCTTCCGGGGCAATTCTTTGTTTCGTTTTCTGCTTACCTCACAACGTGCGGTAAGATCAAACTGCCACTCTCTAATTCTAATAGTCTAATCTCTAATATAATAATCTTATATTCTGTTAACTCTTTGTTTTAGAGTCTTGGACTTCAGTGATAGTCTCAGTGAGTCTTATCACTTAACACAACTTAGTCTACTACTACTAGTCAGGTAACTGGGCTTTATCATTATCAGTTTAAGTTTATTATGTCTGAAGTTACTCTTTGATTCTTGTTACATGTTACATTTCTTCTGTAAACGCTGGTTTGGCCCACAGATCCAATTATTTCACTGTGTTTTTGCGCTACTTGATGGCAGATGTATCATAGCAACAAAGATGGACGCTGTGATTGTTCCCCTAACTTGAGGGCAAATATAAATGTAGCAACTTTTTTTATTATAGCTCTATGTCTATAAACATCAGTTGCAACTAATTAGTGTCAATGACCTGAAGTTGCCCCCTTTCCTAGCATATTTCAGCTGCTACATTAATCTTTGTGGCGAACATAGCAAATTTATTAAATCCCTCTAGATGTGCGGCAAGAAGTCATGCCAACAACCTTAAAAAAGATAAAAAATTCCAGTTTCTAGCCAACATCTTTTGTAATTGAGAGAGACATTTTTAGTGTTCAGGAAGTAAGCTATATACTAAATATTTATCTGACTATGCTTGCATTTGCTCATACTACCAACTATGTTTTTTATAGTTGCCATGGCAGGGGATAGTGTATATATCACTCATTTGTGGCCTTTAATTGAAGACTAAACAAGTTAGCTCCAAGTAATTATGTACGTTTCTATTCATAAGGTCCAAATGAATAATTGCTTATTTGAAGAAGAAAAAAATGTCGGACAAGAAAAAAACTGTTGAAGTGGTAGTTTTTGAAAATCCTCAAAAACGAAAAAAAAACATTGCTTCGGAGCAAGTAAAGGTTTGTATTTGTATCATTACCGGTATATTCTCTTTTTGTTTACAAAAAATAAACAAAAACAGTGGCAGTTATGAAAGACAAGAACATTGTAATTAAAACACATTTCCATTTCTTTGGATCAATAAAAGAATCTAATCTTTCTTAGCATTTTTGGAAATAGCGGGTCTTAAAAAAGTATCTTATATAGAATACACCATTTTGTACTGTAATATAAAATTATGGTTAGATATATAGAGATTGCTATATAAATTATATTTTTTGTGATTTCAATTACATTGAACAAAGGCGAACACAGGCGATGACAACTACTTATTCTAATAAACAATTTTAACTAAGATTTCTAAGATATTCTATCAAGACTTTCGAACATGAAAACGTGCCATTGATGTGATCATAACAGACTTTCTAGTAAACACATAGCCTCTTCTTTCAAGTGTCTACTAGACAGATAATCATGCGAGTAGATCCTTAGAGATCTTAGGGGGAAAGTAAGTTTTGATACTTTATGACGGAAAGGCAGTCTTCCAGTTAGTTTGGATTTTACATAGGTCTGTTGTAATAGGTGCGATGGGTGCTCCAAAATGGTCTTAATTTGACACTTTTACAATGAAATTTTTCTAAAACTAGTCAACCAGAAATCTTTGTGTACATTCTTGTTGCTTTTTTTTAAATGTATACATATTAAGTGGTGTTTGGCATCTCTGGCAATCTCTCATTTAAACCAATTATTTCTCACAATCTGTTTGAGGAGCTTCTTCAAGACTGAAACTTATAAAAAAAAAACTATTTGCGATCTTCCATGGAGCAGTCCGGGCCTTCTGGTCATGTGATTTTTTCATTTGAAGGATGTTGATATTTGCATCTCTGAAGACCAGGGATGAAAGTCTTAGTTTTAACTGTAAAGTTTAATGTTTCAATCAAAAGTAATTTTGCTACATTTTCTAAATGCCGCCTCCTCAAATTCTATGATTTCTTCTCATGTCTTTTGTTGCTTTAACTTCACTTTAAGACTTAATGTACAGACAGTACTTTTAACTGATTTTGTGTGATCTGGTGAAGAATTACTCTGTGCAGGGATGGGAGTGGAGTGGGGGGTGATTCTGGGTGGGGATGACGCCACTGGTTCTCACACCAGCAGAAAGGCATAAGGCTATTTTTCTTTGGTATGTGGCAGTATAGAATATTTTAATATTTTATTCTTGATACCAAAATTATCAAATGTTTAAAATAAATATGAAATTTCCAATATTGTATAAAAAGACTTATATTATTTTTAGAGCTTATTACAGAAGAATGCTAAGTAGAAGAAACTTGAACTATCTTTTAATTTCTTATTTAAAGATCTACACTGAAGATGTCACTGAATTGCATAACAAACATTTCAATATAAGATAGGAATAATTTTTTTTTAATATATGCCAAGATAGTGGCATGTTTTAATTTTAATAATTCATTATTTAACAAATTAGAAAATATTTGGTTATTGGAAATATCTTGTTAGGATATCACACATCAATACTTGCATTTTACTACATGTATACATGTTGAAACTGTGTGACAGGATGATAACAAATCAACATCACAGCCTCCAGGATTCAACCAAAAACAGGCCAAGTATGACATAAGGAAATTGGGAATTTATGGAATGGACAAAAAGAACAAGGATAAGGCAATGGTGGATCTTTTAGTGGAACTCGGTGCAAAGGTTGGATAAGGCATTAACTTATTTGCTGAAAGCTTTTTTTTTTTATGATATCCATTTGTAATCCCTATTGATAATTTTTTTTATACTACTATCATTACTATTCTTGTTAATGTTAACATCCTTAATTTACATTTTAATATCACCCCATTAACTGTAATAACTAATGTTATCACCCAATACATTTGTTTATATTTTTAATGAATTGAATAATGTTACCATCCCTATTGCACTCGGTATATCATCCTTTACTTTTTGTGATATACTTCGTTTACTTTGAATATAATTACTAATTTGTTATATGTTTCAATGTAGCCGCCAAAGAATCGTTGCTATCACATTACAGAGTACCAGAAAATGATGAAGGTGAAGAAACAGGAAGAAGAGGCAATGGCAGAACTGGAGAGGAAGGCTGGTATTAAGAAAAAACAAGTGAAAGCTAACAGGTAAGCCAGGCGCTGACACTCAAATTTTAGTTAACATGTGTCAACATTTAATATCTTTGATATGTATTTTCTGGGTCTGGTAAAACAATTACAAAATACTAGAACAAACTAAGTTTATATGAAAATAATTTTTAAAGATTCTAAATTCTATTCCATGTGGCTTAAAAAAAATTTAAGTTGAGTTACCCATGAAAAAAAGGAGATTATTTTTTTTACTATATTAGCAATATTTATTCTCAAGGTTTACAATATGAACCAATCAATTCTAATTCTTTTTAATATTATCACCCAACAATTTTTGACAATATTTCAAAAATATATTATTTAAAAAAATATATTCTTAAATCAATAATTAACCACCTCACAATACCAAAGGTCAACAAGTGAAATTCCTTTCCATACAGCATTGTAGTAATGAGACTACAATGTGTTAATGGGAAATAAAATCAGGCGCCTATACTTAATGCAGGTGTGGGTAATTGGCAGACGGCCATGTTTAATATTGTGGCTCACCAGATGTATCGTAAATGAACTATTTCTTAATTCAATTAGAGATTAATTTCATTTTAGGCTATAATGCACATTTGAAATATATATACATCTTTTTTGTGTGACTGTACATGCCATTTGGGTGCACCAATCCCTTTTTGGACCGATTTAAAAACATAAGTGCATCCCTGGATTTTGAATTTATTAACTAAAAATTATGGGAAGGGTCTCAGCTTCCTCCAAATCCCCACCCTACTTTTGCTCAGGTGATGTCAGCGGACATACTCAGTTTACTTTTCGCCACCACTGTACAAAATTCCCAGCGTGCGCCCCCCCCCCCCCCCCCCCCCCCCCCCCGAAGTCACAAATCTTAATGAGAACTAATAAGTCCCTGATATGGCTAAGAGAAATCACTGAATGGTTGTTTTTTTGTTGTTTTTTTACTAGTGAAATAACTTAATATAAATGTCTTGTGTTCAAATTGTTTTATTTATATGCTGAAAATGTTCAATCAAAAACATTTCCATTTGTTTGGATCAATAAAAGAATCTTATCTTATTTTTGTATATAAGAGTGGCAAATGATGGGCACATTCTTATTTGCAATCATGCACTGTATATAAATATATAAACGTCAGTCATCTACTTGAGAAGCGACCTTTTTTAGACATGCGATGCCAATAGTTATTGTATGCATTATACTGTATATTTATTTATTTACTGTTACAACACAGTATTGTTAGATTTTGAGTTGGTAAAGTACTATTCTGAGACAATAGTGTACTGTTTCGGGAGCTCCAGTGTAACCAGGTCTGATAACTCTGTTTTCATTTTATTTAGGAAAAGAAACAAGGATGACTTGTTACCTCATTTGGATGGTCAAGCCGGTTTCTACAAAGATGGAGTTCAGTTTGTGAAGAAGCTTAAAAGATGACCAGTTGGTGGGAAGGAATAAACTTAGTTTTTTTTTGTTGTCACACATGACTTTAATACATGCTTTAAAATGTTATTTAAAAACCATGTACATTTTTGTCTTATATCAATTGTCTTAGCCAAAGCTGATGTGCATTATTTTGTAACTTCATCCAAATTCAATATTGATATCATAAAGATTGTGTCATACAATATCTGCATTGATGTAAGCTGGTCCTTCACTATGTTCCTGCATCTGTCAAAATGTCCAGCGTCTGTCAAAATGTCCTGCGTCTGTCAAAATGTCCTGCAAATATTTTGTCCCACATCAACATTTAAAAAAAAACAACTACTATGTGATAGTATATGTTGTCCCAGTGCTGGATACTATTGACTTTGAGACAGCACCTAAAAATTAGTTTATTTATAGATAATTATTGGGATCCAAGTTCAGACATAGGCGTGGACATTTCTGCAGATAAATGAAAAGGATTTTGTCCTGATCATAAAAAGTTAGGGACACAGTTTAATCAACAGGTGTATGGTGAAGGGACATAACTGCTGGTGCCACAAAATTTATATTTCTTAACAGATTTCAAAATTTGTTTGGGCATGGAAATCTTTTCCATTAAAGTTTTTTTTTTTTAAATTTAGAATTCTACTAGTTATGTTTTTTTTATTATTTCCAAAACAAGCCGATGTTTTTAGAGCTTTTAGATTACAGTCTCCTGTGACGATGGGTTGGAATTAGGATTTTAATCTGAATGACATGTTTGAGATGATTGTGTACCTGCCATGGGCTGTGTCATCTGAATTCATAAAGTCTTCTTTTATTTTAAAGGATGGCTTGATGGATGTGACGATGTCTGAATATGCTGTAGTAGGGATTGTTGAAATAATAACTGATGGCAGACTTTGAGTATACACCTAATATGAGTATTTGATGGCATTCTGAGAGGACGGTGGGTGGATGGTTGATGGCATTCTGAGAGGATGATGGGGTATGGTTGATGGCATTCTGAGAGGATGATAGGAGGATGGTTGATGGCATTCTGAGGGGAGGATGGTTGATGGCATTCTGAGAGGATGATGGGAGGATGGTTGATGGCATTCTGAGAGGATTATGGGGGGATGGCAACCTTTTATGTTTGTTAATATAATAGTTTTAACAACATATTTCAGTATAATTTGATCTTTTTAGTGAATTAATTTTATACTTATTATTTCATGTATCAAAATGTGAAAAAAAAAATAACAAAAATATTTCTGTTTAAAATAAGTGATTTTTAAAAATATTTTCTCACTGGGTGCCATTGAAAGTGGTCTTATTTAGTACACATGGAGTCATTCAACAAGTCATCTGTCTCACCAGTGAAAGTGGTCTTATTTAGTAAACATGAAGTCATTCAACAAGTCATCTGTCTCACCAGTGAGAGTGGTCTTATTTAGTAAACATGGAGTCATTCAACAAGTCATCTGTCTCAATGATTCAGTGTTTAAGCCTGGCTTTATTTCATTATCACGAGAATGGACTATTTGAAGCAAGATTTATGGACTCTTGTAGTATAATATACTAAAACAGTCACACAAGATTCTTCCAAGAACAAGACAAAAATGAAAGAATCATAGCCTTAAATACAATACTATATTCTTGTATGTTTCAAGCTTCCACATATCTTGTTCCAAGTACAACCTTCACAAAAATTTGATCAAAGTTTTTACAATAAAATCATTCATTAACATTTATTATAGAATATATGAAGTAAGTGTATAGTGCTTAAGGACTTGTTGAGTTATTATAGAATATATGAAGTAAGTGTGTAGTGCTGAAGGACTGGTTGAGTGTTGAGTTAGGGAAAGAAAAATAGTTTGTCATGTTTGCCTGTACATGGCTGGGACACAGACTAAGTTCAAGAAATTTCCACGCATCCTGAAAATGGGTCAAATTCTCAAAAGTCCTGTTTCATTCTATGTTTTATCCCCTTGACCAGAAGGCGGTCAATCAATCTCAATCATCTTTAGAGAATCTCTTTTTTATACTCTCCTGGAGCTCGTCATTGCTATTGTATTGGGCCATATAATTATTTAGATAAAAAAAAAGAAATCAGTCATGGAAACCAAAATTAATGTTGAGATGGGAAGTATTTGGCAACATAAATACAAAATGTCTATAACATGTTTGCAGTAATTTTACGCTACAGCAGCCAAAGAACATTTGTGTGGAGTTTAAAATCTCAGAGTGACATCATTAGAAACAATTTAATTAATGCTTTATTTTATTTGTATTTCGACAATTCAATTCTTCTTGTTAAGTTTAGTCAGGTGAAGTAAAATATCACAGTGAAATCAGCAGTTTTGTCCTGATAGAACAGTGGTTCTCAACCTTTATAATGCTGCGACTCTTTATTACAGTTCCTCATGTTGCGGCGAACCCCAGCCACAAAATTATTTTCGTTGATACTTTATAACTGTGGAGTATATGTGTTTTCAGATGGTCGTACGCGACCCCTGTGGTAGGGTCGTGCGACCCCCGAAGGGGTCACGACCCACAGGTTGAGAACCGCTGTGTTAGAAGAAGCAAAGGTAAAATTAAAGTGAAGCTTGATTCTGATGTCGGACAAATTGCAACATCAATGATAAACTGATTGTAACCGGGAAGCGGTGTTCTCATTTATATGAAGTACATAATGTATTGTAACAAAGTTAATAGGAAGCAAACACAGAAAATATAATAGTTAAAGGTAGCTCTCCTCAGCTGAAAATAATTTTTCACCAACTATACGTAACCTCTGATTATAATGATGACAATTTTATTGTAAAAACATAAATTTATCATGTTTCAAATGAAACACATTCTTATGTTATAATGGTAAAGCATAGAAAAATATTAACACTCTGAATTTAAAACACAGACCTTGAGACTAAGCCATCCTACATAAATATATAACAAAAATTAAGCTAAATTTAATGATATTTTTCAATTTGATGAGAATGCTTTTTAAGGCTATTTATAGAATTATTTTTATAGTTCAAACATTTAGCAATTAGTAACTTGACATGCAATTTTTTAAATTATTAATGGTCCACTTCTATGGTCACTTAAACTTAAATAGACCAGTGGGCTTTAAAGTCATAGTTTTTTAACACTGACCTGGTTGTAAACAATGGTTTAGTTCCATGTGCCATTCTGATGACATGAAATACTTTGTACATGGCAAATTAGAAAATGTTAACACTTTAAAAAAGGTACGGGTAAATAGTATGAAATAACTGAGTCAGCTGATAATTGAGAAATTTAGCAACAGGTGAGGGAGTAGGAAACAGGCGAGAGTTGCTCACAACCGTATAATAATCTCCAACACAACATTACAGAAAATTTACATAAAATAAATTTATGAATTCATATTGTGGGACTCTCTTCCACCTCAAGTAAAGGTTCCATTGAGACCGATTCTAGTGCTTTGAGATCGTTTCCTCTCCGCATGTCACTGGATTCTCTAGGCTCAGGTGAAGGTGGTGGGGGTGCTGGGGAGTCGGTGAGCATTTTCTCCTCTTTTACTTTAGACTTCCTGATCATTTCATGGTTTCCTTTAGCTTTATTTCTCTGTCCTTCGTACCTGGCATATGAAATAAAAATTTTAAAGTTATTAAAATAACTAAATAAAACTATTTTTTCATCATACAAGTTTTGAAATCTATAGGCCTTGTATTGTGTTTTTATGTTAAAAACCCACACATATAATAATTAATTTGGCTGCTCATTTGAACTGAATTTTAAAAAAATCTAATTAAGTTAATAAAATGATTTCTGAAATAATTTTTTTACAATTATTGTCCTTAAAAATTCATGATAAAACTATAATGATGATACATCAATTTGTAGTAATTATCATCTATTAGATTTTGTTTCTCTCATTACAAACATTTAGTTATTTGTTTCGCTTCATTGTTTGTTTTTTCCTTAAATTAATTCAATATAAAATGAGACAACAACTTGAATTCACTCTGCATAAGGTGAGTATTCAAAGAGGTTAGTGATGACGAAAAACTATGGCCAGATGCATTTAATGTTTACATATCCACGTAAATGCATGACAAGTTTCCTATTTGCAGTTTCAATTTGGGATTGAAACATAAAAATCACATCACTCTAGGGCAGTGCCTTTGTGGAGTATACAGAGGCTCAGCATTTTGAGGCTGGTAGGTTTGTGAAAAAATGCACTCTTAAAAAGAAATTTTCATTTAATGCTGCACATGAAAGGGTAAAAACCTAATTTTTTTAAAAATAGTAATAGTTATATTAATTTTTTTTTAGGTAAACATTTCCTAAATTGAACTTTAATTTATTATCTTAAAAAACCCAGAGCATTCTAAATTTGCAGATTTAAAAGTTTACTTTGAGTTATGGCCAGTTTCAGAAACTGGTGGCTTTGTAGCTTCCTCAAAAGATGATTCTGTAACTAGTGGCCACTGGTCAGGTGAAGGACAAGACTCTACAGGAAGTAAAAAGAAATTGGTGAGTGTTTCATTGCCTGAAAATTGTATGGTACTACTAATAATAGTGTTGCATTGCCTGTTAATTGTATGGTACTAATAATAATAGTGTTTTATTGCCTGATAATTGTATGGTAGACTTACTAAATAAAAATAATGAGTGCAATTTTAAGGTTCACAATTCATAGTACTAGTTTCATCATAGTTGAGATATTCAGCAGTATTCTTCAACTATTGGGATATGCCCTAAATAACGTTATAACACCACAACACCCCACCAAAACAACACTAACACCCCCACCCAACTTATATTGAACTAAACTTTTTTAACATTTTCAAATCTACTGCCATACTTATACAATTTATATATTTATAAGTTTATATAATTATATTTATATGTAAAAATGTGTTGGAATAGTTTTCAGATAATGTAATTGATAAAAATATTAGAATCACTAAACAAACTAATTTTAAAACAAATATTCAAACACACCTTCTGCTGTAAATAACTCTTGATTTTCTGTATTCTGACTTCTGTCCCTTAGTTGAGCTAACATCACATTCTCATTTGACCTGTCTACAAAACAATTTAAAACATTAAGAAAATCAATTAGTCTGTTGTGGCATCTCTTGAAGAAAGAAATTTGCACTTGAAGAAAAATTTTTGTTACCAGTAATTAGACATACCCAGATCTTACTTAAAAACAAAATTTAAAATGTTTGTTGAAAATTAAATCTGCAGAAAGTTGAAAGCTTTTTAAATTTTTTCATTCTTCCATTTTTAATGAGGATTAAAAAAAATTAATCCTGGATAAAATAATTTTGTAACATTAAATTGTAATTAATTCTTTTGAAGTACTTTTATCTGTTCTCAGTGCTTTTTGCACTAAGGTCACATCAGGGCACATTGGATCATTGAAAGTCACAGAGTTACTGTCTCATAATATTACATAGCAAAATACAATTAAATCTGGTGACTGATTTATAGACAAAACGTACAGTTCATTAAACTCAAGAATTCACAAAATGTTTTGTTTCTTATTTTACTTATCATCATTCAGATCCAGTAGCCGCATTTTAAAAAAATAAATATATTTATAGATCACCTCTATTCACAACCCACAGTAGTGCCCAGTTTGGAAATGTTCTTCTAAGTCAAAGTTTGGAAATTTAAAAAAAAGCAAGCATAAACATAAAATATATTACACATAGTATAGAGTTGATAATCCAAACTAGTTTGAACTAGGGAATTTTGAAAGGTTGCGTTAAAGTAGTTAGTGCATAGAATAGGTTATATCCTTACCTTACTCACATATGTTGCTTTATTGTAATATAAGGGGACTGCGTTCAAGTTGTGTGAAGTGAAAAATAGTGGAATAAGATATGTTCTTTGATAAAAGGACAACATAATTAAAAGAACGTTTCAGCTAAATGCCATCTCAGCAGACAATGTAAAACTAGAAAATCAAATTATTTGAAATTGAAAAACTTAATTGTTCCCACAATGCAGCTTTCTCATGATGATTCTTTAAGACTATTGTTTTTGGCAATTACATTGTGAGGGTGGGGAGGCCTGGCAGTGGCAGGTAAGAATACACTTTGTTCCACCTTCATTTTGATTAGCAGCTTGATGTCAAAAACCAGTAAGGACTAGAATTTTTATCTGTTAAAATAGGTCATTTCTAAAAATAGTTGAATAGTGCTTAAAATAATGCCCAGTGTTGCTTTGTCTCTGCATGTTTGTCTCTGCAGGTTTGTACCTGCAGGGTTGTTTCTGCATGTACAGTCTGGTCATTGTATGTACAGTCTGGTCATTGCATGTACAGTCTGGTCATTGCATGTACAGTCTGATCATTGCATGTACAGTCTGGTCATTGCATGTACAATAGGGATCAAGATTTGACCTGGATTACGTCACAGGGGTTTGAATAGTTTTCTGAAGTTCATACGCCAACACTCTATGCCAGTGTTTCCCAAATTTTTAAGAGCGGTTGACCGTTGGGCAATTTCAAAATTGCACAAGGTACTGGTGTCAGATTTATTAATTATATTTTCTTATTTGACCAAAAATATTCATATTGTGCGGACCGGCAATGCAAGGCTTGGGGCCGGCAGCCATTCCAAGGACCGCCATTTGGGGAAAAGCTGCTCTATGCCATGCCCATTACATAAGATGATAATGAAAAAAGTCATGGGTAGTTTGGACAACCAACATTTTGTAAAGTCTACGCTTTACTGTAGTAGCAAACTCTTTTACATAATATTGAATAGAATTGTTTTCATTGGAAGGCCAGCAGAACTTACCATCTCTCTCTGTGAGCACCAGGACAGAACTGTCCTCACCTACATACGCACTTGTAGGTCTGGAAGCCAACGTTTGGTCAACATCTCCCTGCTGGTCCAACTGGTGCGAGTTCAAGGCCTGAATACTTGGGTCTACATTGCTGTGGATAATCTTACTGGATGGCTGATCCATTTTGTGGGTCGTCACAGGTGGTACAGGGAGATGGATGGACAGTGATGCAGATCTTTTGGATTGACCATCAAGCTTAAAAAGTTAAAATACATGATATTTTTGAAAAAATTTACATTTCACAAATTTTAGAGCAGGGTTTATTAGCTCTTTGCAAGCACAGCAACCCCTTTTGATTTCAAAAGATTCCCCCCCCCCCCCCCAAACCACTAGATAAAAGTGATATCCAAACTGTAGATGATAGAGGAAAGTTAAAAATAAATCATTTTTTTTAATTTTTAGTTTTATGCCATTTCACGTAACTCAAAAAGAAAAAACAATTAAAACAAAGAAGATGGAACATATATACCTGAACATTGAGCTAATGAAACTCTTATTTTACAATTTTCTTTTTTTCTGCTTTTTTTAAAGACATTTTTGTTTTGGCATCAAAGATTATGGGGTTACTACTGCATCCTTTGGCATTGCCTCCCCACCAAATGGGGTGTGTGCACCCTTGTTTTAAATCTAAATAAACATTGCTAAGTATAAGTTTCTGATTTAAGCAAGTGAAGTCTCTCATGGGAGGACTAATAGTACAACCACCACTTCAACCTACATCAAATAACACAATGACAACCCTTTAAAAGATTTAGAAAGAATTTAGACCAGAACCGGACAGATCATCTTTACTCAAACTCACATCTTTTACAACAGCCTGGCTTTGTTGTGTCAGTATTGGTGACCCGTGGGCTTTCCGAGCACTTCCATATTTAGAGTTCTCTCCACTTAAAACACTTCTATTACTGGATGGTGTAGAGAAAACTGGACCTACAAAAATTAATAAAATTGTTAACACACTTTTATAGCTGGATGGTGTAGAGAGTACTGGGCCTACAAAATTGCATAGAATTTTTTATAATGATTTTAAATTATGAAAATTTTAAGGTGTCAAAAAGATTAATGATCTGCTTTAAAAGAGAAATTGCGGAAAATTTTGTTTGAAACAAATACATCAACAATAAAAATTTAAAATTACAATCAATAGACCATTAAAATTAAAAGGTTATGTTTCCGTTGATATTTGTTTCATTAATTAATAAAAAGTTAGTATACTCGGTTACTAACAGCTGTTTAAAAATCCTATCGGAAACTAACCAATCTAATTTCGGCAAGTTCAAGGGAGACAAATGGTGAGCATAAATATTATGGTTAATTAAAGAATGATATAAATAAAAACCATTTAAACTCACCAAGAGAAAAGTCAAAATCTTGCTTTTTGTATGTGAACGGTTTGGTAGTTTTCAAACCACTGGGAAGTTCAGGCAGACCAAGAGATATGGAAGGAATTTTGGCTAAAGGTTGAAGGGTAGGTAACTCACCTTCAAGCATGTAAAAAAAAAAATGAAATTGTTTTTTGTTTTAAAATAAATAGATCAAATTTGTAATCATTAAAAAATTTTTTTTATCTTGTTTCATTATTTAAAAAAAAACCAAAAAAATCTGCCACTTGAAAGGTTAAAAGTTAATAAAAATTATTTTTGCTTATTTATCTTTTTCATCATTTAAAATTAACATGGGGTTAGACAAATAAGCTGCTGTATTTAAACAAAAAATGTTTTATGATAAAAACAAAATTTAAATGAAAACCAACTGCAGATTGCACTCACCATCACTAAGAAAAATGTGATAACATTGTTTATTTTAAGAGATAATTGCAGATTAATAATTACAACTCTAAAAATAAAAACAGATTGACTTTGACTTCCAAATCACAGAGTTAATTTCATACCTATCTGTCGTGATTCTTGGTGCTTTCTTTTGTCATTCACAATAACACTGTAAGAGGAAGTCAGTTCTCTCACTCCATTAATATCCAGCTGAAACACTGGTTTGTTAAAAGGTTCAGTATCTTCTTGAATTCTTCCTTTGGAATCTTTCAAAAGTTGGACTTGTTTCTTTCGTATCAAGTTGCCAATAGCAAATACTGGATTTTGTAGTTTATTTGTGACCGAGCATTCTTTTGATATGGGATGTAGTTTATGTCTGGGTGAAGTATGGCTTAGAAAACAAAAATAAGAAAAAATTAAAGTTGTTTACAAATATTCTAGCAAAATTAAAAACTTGATAATGGTATAGTTATTTTATACATACAAGATTAATTTTCAGAAACTATTTTTTTTTGTCTTTCTTATTCTGTACAGTTTGTTCAGTATTGATATATAATGTTCTGGCAGATGTAACTTAGAGGGGAGAAAACCCTGAGTAAAAACCCTAGGCCGATAGTGGATGCAGGCAGATCCAATTGTGGATGCAGGCAGATGCGATTGTGGATGCAGGCAGATGCGATTGTGGATGCAGACAGACTGGGATTAATATAATTTGCTTAATTAAGTCTGAGGTACAAAGCCATCTTGGTACAATCACAGTATTGCAGTCTGAGGTACAAAGCCATCTTGGTACAATCACAGTATTGCAGTCTGAGGTACAAAGCCATCTTGGTACAGTCACAGTATTACAGTCTGAGGTACAAAGCCATCGTGGTACAGTCACAGTATTACAGTCTGAGGTACAAAGCCATCTTGGTACAATCACAGTATTGCAGGTAATGTTTGATTACACATGTTAGTTACAACAGCCTTTAAACTTATATTGTATAGCCATGAAAATTGTACGTACATCAAATATGTAAAAAGTAGACATTAACATAAAAGTTAACTTAATCCAGTCAAAATAAATTATTGACAGTAGTAGAAAAATATAATAATTCAATTTTGAAAAATGCTTTAAAATTTTTAAATGAATAAAAGTGATGCTACTACAGTGATGCTACTATAGTGATGCTACTACAGTGATGCTACTACCTATAAGTTCAAGATTGCAGCTTCACTTTAAATAAATGTCAATAAATTAAATGTTAATCAAAGATAGTATACTGAATGTGCAGCAAAGCTTGATGTAACTGAAACTAAAAAAAAAATCCTCTAAAAGCTGTTCAAAAACTTTGATAACTGTTTGTAATTCATATATTTGTAAGTCTGTAGCAACACAGGTCCGGAGAGATACCCCTTGGTGGTGTATTGCAGGATTAAAATTGCATATCATTGACATAACCTTTAAAAAATTCAATTACAATTTCTTTATTTTGTAAGATGCGTCTCTACTACTCTTAGAGTTAGCCATATGAGTTGGTTAAAAGAAGTGTTTTGTTGTATCAAACCAATTTAATCCTAGGAATTAAGAATTACATTTCTATCTAAAGACATTTACTTGTTATCTGCCCTTTCTTACCTTTCATAAAAAGAGGGTGACATCTTTAATCTCTGCATGCTTAGTTGAGAGTTAACCGGCTTTATTTGGGAAGTTGCTTCATTTGATTTGTCTTTCTAATATTAAAAAATATTTATAAATATTTGTTAAAAAGCCTTTATGGAATTTTTAAGAATTTTTATAAAAGCTAACTGCTTTCACACTTGACTTAAAATCCCAAAAATGCAATAAAAAATTGAAGCCGAAGCATAGAAAATAAAGTAATTGTGTAAACACATCTTAATTTTAAAAAGTGTATTTGGAAGGAAAAAAATACAAAAATTAAAAATTAAATGAAATAAAAGAACTAAAAATATTCAGAAAAGATTCAAATATAGAAAAGGACAATTTTGCATATCTAAAAACCATTTAGGCCTACAAATGTAAGCTTTAATAATTTTCTGTTTTGTTTTAACATGACATAATCATCAAGAAATGACTTTTTAACACATTGATTAAATTTTTTAAGTTTCCATTTAATATACAAAATGAGTATTTTAAAAAGCAGCTGAAATGTAAGGTAGAAGAAATCTGTTTTGAAATTGTTGACTTGCACTACAAATTACAGTTTGTTAGAATTCATGTGTAAACTTATGACAAAAAATTAATGCAACTTCACATACTTTTGATGTCTCATCTGTTTTACGTAAGATTTCAGGGTGCAAAACAGTTTTTGTAAAGTCTTTAACAATCACAGAACTGGACTCTCTACTGTCTATTGTTATTGAGGATCTGACCAAGGAAAGAACATTGAAGGATATAAAAATTAAATTATTTTTTGTCTTAATTAAAGTTAGAGGTCAAAGATGAAAAAATAAATAAACAGAAATGCTTAAATATATGCATTCATTGCAAGAGGACAGACCATAAGTCGTTACTTTCTGGTGAAAGCCTGACAACCCCCCCCCCCCCCCCCCCTATTAACATTTATTTCATCAATTATGAATTTATGTCCTCTAATTTTTTTATTTAATGATGTCTTAATACATTTTCACTTCATGCATCAACAGTGTTGCATCCCATATGTATATACATATTATTATTATACATATATTAGTACTGGTCAATTTTAAATCTGCTGCCTGTATTCTAAAGATAATTTTGCCGAGTATTTATGCTGGCAACATCTTTCCATTTTCAACACGAAGTCTGTGCCTTAAAATATAGAAATTTATGATGTCTCTATTGCAAGTGACACTATTTTTTTCTATTTCTTACAGAGCATCTATTTACTTATGTTTTTGGCAAAGTTTCCTTCTGTGCATTTAATAACTGAACCAGTTGCTCCCAAGTACATCACCATCAATCATTTCAATGAGTTTACTTTGACAGAAGGTCAAGTTTAATAGGGAGTCTGATTTATTGCTCGGAAAAATTGAAAATAATGTCTAAATTGTCTAAATAAATCTTTAAAATAATCATTATTATTTTGTAATAAGAAAATTTGCTGAAAATGTGTCTCTCTAATTTACTTGCAACAATAGGTTATAAGTAAATATAGCCTCTAAGAAGAGTGGGATTTAGGGGGCAATCCTTGTCAAATTTATTTTTAAAAAAAAACAACAACCAACTCTTTACATTAACAGCAATCATCACATCTATACCTTTCAAAACAATGACCCCTACCAAAACACTTCACCTACCACAACATTGACACCACCACCTACCAAAAACACTGACACCTACCAAGGCACTGACACCTAACAAGGTACTGACACCTACCAAGGCACTGACAGCTACCAAGCCACTGACAGCTACCAAAACACTGACACCTACCAAAACACAGACAGCTACCAACAGACTGACAGCTATTAATACTTTTGACTACCCACAAATCGATTGGTACCTACATACTGATATAGCTACTCATACACTGACATTTAATAACATACTAAAAAGCTATTTACACTATAATCTGCACTTTGACAGTTACCAAAAAATATAGTCACTATAAAAATCCCCCCGGGGCTCTAGTCGGCATGTCCGTCCGATAAATGGCATGTCGATAAAGAGGCGTTTGCCACGAACCCCCTGAAACATTACCCGGTGGACATGATCACCGTGTAGGGGACCCGCGCCGAAAGGCAAAGGTAACGCACGGAAACTGCGTTAGATCGAGCACGGCTGCATGGTTTCCTACCAAGTGCAGTCGAAAATAACGTAGAAACAGGTTGGGATATGATTACAGTTGCCGCATGGATATGAGGCGAAGGCGTGTGGCGACCCTAGCCGATGATTCCAAATATGCAGACTTGAGGGTACTGCCCCTAGGCAACCTCTCTTTTTTTTCATTTCCCAGCTGCGGTGTGAATTAGTTATACCGCAGAAAACCACGTAAACCCTATTAGAGGGCGTCTGTTAACACCTACGAGTCCCCCCGGGGTGGGAAGGGGGGGCTTTAGAGACGTAAATTGTATCCACCCCAGCCCAAGGAAGTCCGGCCCGGTTGCTGTGTAAGCATCACCCCGGCTGGCCAGGCGTCCCTTCTCTGATGCGGCCTCACTCGCATAGTCAATCGAGTGGAAGGGTGGGTGGGGCCATCTCGGGGGCGGGGAGCCCTCGGCATGCCGCTTCGCGGCCTGACTGGAATAGAGACCACTGGGGGAGTGGTTGAATGCCAGTTGGGGGCGGTGGAGGTGTGCTGGGGAAGACCTTATGAGCCTTGGCTCGATGGTCTGCTGATTTTCTTAAGTAAGTTAGTTAGTCACTATAAAGAAATCAAACATAATGAAGTCAAATCTCACTTTTCTGTTTTCTTCTGTGGCTCATTTGAATTAGGGACCCATACATAATGCCTTGGTAAAAACACTTCTCCAAAGTTATATTGAAAAGCATCTACATTAAAAACATCTTGCACTTTGACTAACTGCTTTACAGGAGGGTTCGTCCCAGGTGGTAAATCTTTACAATCCACTGCAGTTTTTCTGTCATAAAGTGTTTGATTATGACTGAAAATAGATCAAGTTTAGATTAGAAAACTGTTTTAATGATTTTTTAGAAAAATTGTCGACCTAGATATTTAAGTGTAAATTCACTTTTAATAACATGTTATTTTTATAGACTGGTTCCATTTGACTGACCTCGTCTTTGAAGTTTTTAATGTTTGCCCAATGCTATTAGCAGATGGACTCCAAATCATGTCATCTTTGTTACCAAGTGTCTCAAAGGCAGAGTGTGAATTAGAGTTATCATCTCTGTAGCCATAGTCACTAAGTAAGTTACAAATGCTCTGTGTGGGTAAACCTTAAGTAAAAATAATTGTAACAGGATTAGAGGCATGGGCTCAAATGCAAAGTTCAGGAATGTTCATAAAATTGTATGAGTAATCAGTGAAGATAAGGTGAGATTCCAAGAGACTTGGTGAACTAAATTAAATAAATAAAGATTCATTCTAGTGATACTAGTGGATAAATTTAAATGTCTGTTAGGCTCTCTCTTAATAGATTCTGAATTAAAAACTTAATGTACATAATTCTTCCATAAAAGTAAAGTAAAAGTTTACATAGTGTAACCAACTGCTTTCCTAGCACAATTTTATAGTATATCTTCTAAATTTCATTATTTTTTTTCAGCTCATATTTATATTTTCAAAATAAGATAATCTTACTATTAGTTATGAAGTTTTTTAAAATAATTTTCTGTTGGCACTATCAAAATATGCAATGCATCAGACGTTTATTAAACATTTTGTTAACACATAGTGCGGCAAAATATGTTTGTCAAAATTAATTTGTAAACTGTTTCTCAACATAACACATCTTAAACAATTTTATTTTTGTAGACAAATGCTCATCAGTAAAATACACTTACTAAATTCGTCATCTGAATCCTCAGAGAATGATTTTGAACGATGTTGCTTCAAAGATGAGATACTTTTTTTACATCCTTTTGAATAGTAGCCCCAACAAGATGGATGCTGACATAAATTATCACATCTTGTTTTTGGCACTATATAAGCTGATGTGCTTGCAACGGCCATTATTTATTTTGAGTTCTTCATAGAAAAGTTAATTTTTGGCTACCACTTAAAAAATCTGCATGCAAAATTATAATGATACTAATTAAAAATTAACTTATTTATTAGAAAGGTATGCCCAACCAAAAAACATACTCTCAATGCAACTTTGTATCTGTTTCTTTTGGGTTTAATAAGAAAACTAGTAATAACTCAACGGTTAAAAAAGTGGATTTGTCCTGAAAGTGAACAAATTAAATTTTAAAAAATTATAGCAAGCTTATTTTAATTTATGTCAATGATAGTTTACTATTTTACTCATAAATAGATTTGAAGAGTGAGAATGTGATATTATAATTATAATAAATACTAAAAATAACCTGCCACATAATTGAGGTGGCCAGGGCCATAGATTTCATAGTTGAATGCACTTTATTTTACATCTAAAAGTGAACATTGTTTGTGTGTGTCAACGTCTTTATTCCAAGGCTTTTCGAGTTCCAGCATTTTAAAAATCTGTATAAACAATAAGTAGGCCTAACTCTAATTTTCAAACAAAAATTAATAAATAATAATAATATGTTATGTTTGCAAAATAATTTTATTCTTAAAATGTATTTTATATGTAGAAAAATAAAATAATATTATTTTAAAATATTAATTTAAAAACTATTCAATAGGCGCTCTATCTGTAAGGGAAATCTCACTTAAACACATAGGAGCTCTCCGTATTATCTTATGCCACCAAGATTTTAAAAGAGTAACATTTTTGATGCATTTTTCCTTTGTTTAATTTAAATTGCTGTTAAACCCAAAAGCTGTCGGTCGTAAAAAGGAATATCAAAAAGGAGTCAATCAACGCATAATATTACAATATTGTTTATTTGTATGTAACTTATTTTCTTTATGAATTTAGTATTTAAATGTTTGTTTTGGATTTTGAAATAAAAAGATGCCCCTAGAATTTTGTGCTTCAGACATTTGCCTGTAACAAAGGCCGGCCCTATCAGTGAGAGTGGAAATAATTTCCATCTACTTGAGTTGAAAAAACATGCATTGACAAAAAGCACTTACTTTATAGAATGAAAGTTAATGCTAACATCGAGAAATTTTTTTTGCTAACCTTTGGACACAACAGTACAGCCATACATACATACATATATATCTAGATAACTTTTTATTTGTGAATATTTATAATCAATAATAAATTTTATTTAAAAAATGGGTGTAATAAATTTTATGACAATACTACTAGTAACTACACTTATCTGAAGTTTATCTTATGCTGTAACTGTAACTGTGAGTTATAAGTTGCTTTGTTTTTCGTCACTAACACAGTGAATGTCCTAAAAGCAGCAAATTAACTAAATTAAAAAAATATATTTCAATTTTAGGACCGGTAATTAGAGAATTTAGAAGTGATGCAAGTGACCTGTTTTGAAAAAAAGTGGTCATTAAGTTCATTTCTATTACTATTACTGTGTACAGATTACATAAACAAATGAGTAAAAAACGAACTAAAAGATTGCGACGATTAAGATAAGCTAGAATATTTTTTTTAATACGTCAGACAACCAGGTAAATCTTCCAGGAACTCGCTTTTATAGCACAAGCCCTAGACAAACCTATATTTTCAATAAATTTTAAAATTTGGTTAATACGCCATTTGTAAACTATCTTCTTGACAACAGTAGGTTCGGTGTTAAGAGATCACTTTTCAAAATACTACTTTTAATATGAGTATAATATATTGAAAACAATAAGGAATGCTTTATAAATATTTTTGTTATTTGTATTTATTTATTTTTGTTATAACTTATTATGTTCAATTTTAAAATTAAGAAATATTCAGTCCGCAAAACACGGAAGTGGTATTGTAGCAAAGAGAAACGTCAAATTTATCGATTTCTTTTTCTTGATTGGAATTGCTTCCGTTTATAAAATTAGATTATTTAATTAATATACAACTTACTGATTTGTATAGTTACAACCCGAAGATGGATCTCAATTCTTTGAATGCTAAGTTTAAGAAAGTAGCGGGAGGGGCATCGACTGTTTTTAACAGAGCTGTTCAGGTAACTTAATTTCATTAGCTGAACGAGAACGTTGAAAGTGAAGTATTACTCACTGTCACTTGCCTTTTACAGTTTACAGTCTTACACTTATTAAAGTAAATTTACTACTCAACTTCTCTGACTGTAGAGTGTAGTCTGTTCTGAAGAAATGTTTTGTTAAGTCCTGTTAACTCACATTCTTGACTACTGATACTGTAGGCTTACTCTCTTTATTTTCACTTTAATTAAGTATTTATTTTATAGACCAAAGAGAGAGAACTACAGAGCTGACACAGTAGGTACTTTGGTAAAAAATTCAACAATTTTTGTAAAATAAACCAATGGCATAATTGAATAGAGCTAATTTTTAACAGAATTATAACACCAAAATCATATATTTAGCTGTTGTAGTTTTAAAGTTATGAATTTTTAAAGTACGACTTAGTTTGTCATTTTTTAACATGGACAGCATCGCCACATTCTGTGACCCAATTCTGCTGTTCGCGTCACGAGCTAAATAACTCTCGTTTTAATGATAATTTTATACGACTTTTATTTTCAGAACTAATGCTGTATTAAAAAATAATGTTATACAATTATAATTTATCTAACTATGCACTTTGTATACCAGTAAATTTAATATAATGTATTAATATAAGGCTTTTCTGTTTACCAAATCTACAGCGTCCATTATACCACTATAAGCCAAGCTATATAGTCTATATATATAAGGCAATGCATCCCCTAAAATACTGTTTGGGATCTACTTATTTTAAACTTTCAACTTTGGCACATGACTAATTAATTAAAACTTTCTCTGACCAATGGTTGAATAGTTTTGCACACGGCAAACTCTTATGAATGAAACTCTGAGGTAGTACTGCCATTATGCAAGGGCTGTGAATGGTTGCCCATGACGACCTTTTGCACACGGAGAATTCTGATAGCTAATAATATGGACTCTACCGGGTTTTTAAAACTCAAATTAAAACCTTCCAGTTTAAATCTCTTTCAAATGCATTCTGAAACACAAGTTATCAAATATTTTGAAGTATATAGTGGTAATAATTGAATATTTCCTAAGCTAAGTATCGGCGTCTTCCGCCATTTAAAAGGGGGCGTGATCACTAATCCAAAATGGCCTGGGCGACCTGTGCATAATGAGGTCAACGTTGGAGAGAATTGAGAAAATGTGACTTGAGCTAGCGCAATGAAATTTTGCACACATATACTTCAATATATTATGCAGACCTACATTTAATATGAAAAACCTACCTTGAATATTTAGACCGAATTTTTTAATGCAAAGATGCCTTATATTAACATATGATTTTCCTCACTTAAAGTTGTTTTAATGAAAAAAATAACTTAATAGTAATGTAGGTCAACATTTCTCCTAACGTGAATGGGCGGAGTTTGACCTTAATTATGGACAACAAGGACGCCTGATTTATTCTAATTACATGCACATAAAAAATTAAAAACTCGGATTTCATTGCGCCGACCTCCATTTCCGATACAAATTTTCTAGGAGTGTCCCTTGCTTCGGTGAAGTACCTACTTCAGTCAGTTAAAATAAGGATTTCGGTAAGTGACTAGGGAGACTACTTCAAAATTTGAATGGGAAATAGGTGTTAATGCAAAATAAATAAGAGTTTTCAGCTAATTTTGAAAGATAGGACCATGACGTCATGTGTGTTTTTTGTTATGTAGCTGATGACTTTAGGGTTCAGGTTAGGTTTAGGGATAGATTTAGGGTTCATGTTAGGGTGAGGGATAGACGGGGGTACCACTTTTCCGGGTTATCCCGGAATTCCAGATTCGTGAGGCTAAATATTTTACAGTTCCGGATTCGCGAGCTAAATACTTTTCAGTTCCGGATTCGCGAGTTTTTATTTTTTCTCGTTCCGGGTCCCGGGTTCGCCAGTTCAATTTTTTCAAACAAGGGCTCTGGGTTTAAAAATAAAGACAACGCGTAGGAAGGCGCGAAGGACCATCCAGTCAGCGAGAAGCGGGTTAGTTTTTTGCTATAAATAGAACAGGTAACTCGACCAACTCTCACTTTTGTTTGCGAGCGTCTCGTTTTTGTTTGCCAGTACCAGTCCAGGGCTACCACGCCTTGGGAAATGTTCCCAAGATCTTGGGAATTCACAACCCCCATTGGGATTTGGGGAATAACTTTGAAAATCAGGCAAAACCTTGGGAAATATTAACTGTAGGAAGATGTTTTTTTTACATATTTCGAAAAACCCAAACAACATATGTGATAAAAATTTAAGTGAAAATAAAGCAAACTAATTTTTAAAGTAACAAGGAAAATAGATTTATTGTTTTAATTCTTTTCTGATTTTAAATTTTAAAACCACTCATAAATAAATAAGAAATCTTCTGAAATTAAAGTTAATATTGTGAAATATAAAAAAAGTTAATTAAAGAAATTCAATTTTCTCTTTCTGTATGTTGAAGATTTACAAATTACATTCAGGTGTTGAATGTTTATCAAATTGATCTTGTACACCATATGCAACAGTCTCAACAATAAATAAACTGATAAATAAATCTTGAAATTTCAAAGGAAATCCATATAGACTATTAATATTATAGAATTTGTGAAAGGTGGGATGGGGATGTGGTAGGCTCGGAAACTTTATCATTAAGTAAGCAACTATACGAAAAAACAGTACAACCCAAAAAGTGAACGATAGTGTTCAATCAAGAATCCATAGTAAAAATGGACTAAATTCTTCAAAAAAATATAACTTTGATTTGTTAGAATAGTTACACATTTTGCATATCATTTGTTAAAAAATTTCTTATTTTTGTTATTTATGTTTATAGAGTTAGACATTTCTCATTATTTTATTTATTCATTTGCAATGAGTAAATCATATATATTGGTTATATACGGTTAACATTTTTTGGGCAAATTAAATGTCTTCAACTGCCTGTGACTTGTCCCCAGTTAGTAGTTTTGTGGCTATATATATGCATATAGTATAGGATGTAATCATTGCATGAGAAAAGTGTATGAATTTGATGAGTTTCGTTAGCTTCAGGGTTGGAAAATGTTGTAGATGAAGTTTCAGGGTTCAAGAAATATTTAGAAAGGGATTTCAGGGTTCACAGCTTTCAGTGAGTGGCACCCCTGGGGATAGATTTAGGGTTCAGATTAGGGTGAGGGATAGATTTATGAAATTTTTTCATTATTTTTAAACGTTTTATTCTTAAATTTACGAGTCGTGTCAACCATGATGGCAGCCATGGTAAAAAACGCGACCCTCATCTCTCAAAATTTACAGAGTTTTCATTTAATTTAATGAATAAAGGAGTCCTTTTGACCCATAAATAAATTTTGACTCCGCCCTTTCACTTTGGAAAACATCTTGGCCTATAACCCATTGAGTTGTGTTCTTTTGATCAACTTTAATTTTGGAAAATCCTAGGCCTAGATCCATTTAAACATTCTGTAGCACACAACACAGCCACACTTCTGTAGCACACAACACAGCCACACTTCTGTAGCGCACCACACAGCCACACTTGTGTAGCACACCACACAGTCACACTTCTGTAGCGCACCACACAGCCACACTTCTGTAGCGCACCACACAGCCACACTTGTGTAGCACACCACACAGCCACACTTCTGTAGCACACAACACAGCCACACTTCTGTAGCAGCCACACTTGTGTAGCACACAACACAGCCACACTTCTGTAGCACACAACACAGCCACACTTGTGTAGCAACAACTCCTTGTAGATTGATGGGGCCATCCATAAATGATTTCACTGGTCATCACACTCACACTATTTATTTTATGTTTTTTTGACACAACCCCCATTATCACAAATTTGTTGCAAAAATAAGACACAGTAATCAGACATTATCACAAATTAGTTGCAAAAATAAGACACAGTAATCAGACATTATCACAAATTTGTTGCAAAAATAAGACACAGTAATCAGACATTATCACAAATTAGTTGCAAAAATAAGACACAGTAATCAGACATTATCACAAATTTGTTGCAAAAATAAGACACAGTAATCAGACATCGTCACAAATTTGTGACCCCTTGCCCCCAGACACATGACATTGTTAATGGATGTCCATGATTGGCCGCTATGATAGTTGGTGGCTTTAAGAAGACTATGTGAAATCAAACCTTTATTTAAATTAGATTTGAGCGTGGTACTGACTCTTATACCTGGAAATGCTGAGTACTAGCACACACAGGGCTTACCCTGATCCGGCAAAAAAATAGAACTGTATGAAAAAAATGTATAGGGACAATTTATTAAGTACATTTTACTTGAATGAAAACTAAGTAACCCTTGGTGTGGAGCTAAATGAATCTTGACAGCTCTGAAAGTAATTGTAGGCTTGTTGTGAATTGTGTGTGCTGTAATTATTTGTCCTAGGAAGATGCATATCCTTGGTTATTGTTGTGCATGTGTGGACCATTTCTTAAGTTCTGTTATATAATTCAACAATTGTAATGTACTTTAACACGTATTTAATAAGTGGATCCATTGGCTTAACTGGAGGATGGCTAGAATGGTATAGCAATGATGATTATAATCATTATATATTATAAATAATGTGCGTATTTTGGTGTAGAAAAATAAAATCTTCACTTTTCCCCATTGGGTGGAACACATTATAGAAAATGAGACAGAATTTTTTTTTTTGTAAAACCCGGACTCAAAATTCACTGACTCAGACTGGAAGTAAAAAAACTGCACCCGGATCAGCCCTTATTTCTCTTTTGAACAACAAGGTAAAAATTCAAAACCTGGAATGCAATGGGCAAATCAAGAAATGTCACAACAATTATCAAAGTATTCTTAAATTGTTTTGCCTTTCAGGTCTGAAACAATATGATAAATTAATTACAAAATGAAAGCATGTAAAGAAGAGATCACCCAAAGATGGTTTCCCCTGAAAATATATTTCTTTTGTTGATAATGTTGTTCATTAAATACCATTTCAATCCTGATCCTTTCTAGTATTGTAATTGTAATAACAACCTTACCGTAAACTCTTTTTCTTCTCTACGATTGTAATAACAACCTTACCGTAAACTCTTTTTCTTCTCTACGATTGTATAACAACCTTACCGTAAACTCTTTTTCTTCTCTACGATCATATAACAACCTTACCGTAAACTCTTTTTCTTCTCTAGGATTGTAATTGTAATAACAACCTTACCGTAAACTCTTTTTCTACTCTAGGATTGTAATTGTAATAACAACCTTACTGTAAACTCCTTTTCTTCTCTAGGATTGTAATTGTGATAACAACCTTACCGTAAACTCCTTTTCTTCTCTAGGATTGTAATTGTAATAACAACCTTACCGTAAACTCCTTTTCTTCTCTAGGATTGTAATAACAACCTTACCGTAAACTCTTTTTCTTCTCTACGATTGTATAACAACCTTACCGTAAACTCTTTTTCTTCTCTACGATCATATAACAACCTTACCGTAAACTCTTTTTCTTCTCTAGGATTGTAATTGTAATAACAACCTTACCGTAAACTCTTTTTCTACTCTAGGATTGTAATTGTAATAACAACCTTACTGTAAACTCCTTTTCTTCTCTAGGATTGTAATTGTGATAACAACCTTACCGTAAACTCCTTTTCTTCTCTAGGATTGTAATTGTAATAACAACCTTACTGTAAACTCCTTTTCTTCTATAGGATTGTAATTGTAATAATAACCTTACCGTAAACTCCTTTTCTTCTCTAGGATTATAATTGTATTAAAAACCTTACCGTAAACTCCTTTTCTTCTCTAGGATTGTAATTGTAATAACAACCTTACTGTAAACTCCTTTTCTTCTCTAGGATTGTAATAACAACATTACAATTATGTTCTTATTTAGACACTTTAAAAATAAATGGCATTAAATGCAATTATATTTTAAATATTCTTTTTTTTTTTCTTGTTGTTGCTCAGTTCACTGAAGAAAAACTTGGCACAGCAGAGAAGACAGAGTTAGATGCCCATTTTGAAAATTTGATGCAAAGGTCAGATAAAACTAAATTTTGGACAGAGACATTGCTGAAACAGACCGATGCGTTGCTACAGCCAAATCCTAGTGAGTCGGACGGCAGGCTTGAAATTATGAAAGGATAGATATATAATTTAGCATAACGTCAATACGCTCTGTGATATCCTAGATATCAATTTCAAACGCCGCTTTGCCTTACATTAATTAGATCATTGTGAAGAAGCAGTTGAAATGTTGTTTTTTATGATTAATTGATTTTTTTTTACCAATGAAAACTTGGCATCCACATTCCTATGTAAATATCTAGAAAATGTAAATGTAGTTTTTGCCATCAGATCAACGCATGGAAGATTTATTGTATGAGAAACTGGACAAGAAAAAGAAAGATAGGACAACTCAATATGAAGTTCTTGGACACGCAATGGTTGATGCTGGAAATGAGTTTGGACCAGGGACCTCATACGGTTAGTGTTTCAACAGTTTGTTTGCAATGAGTTGTTTGTGTCGCAAAGGATAAATATAATCTTAGTATGCTGAGGGGATAGGGACTCAAAGGTCAGCAAAGAAGCCATCAAGCAATGCCATCAAGGAAGATATTGAGTAAAAGTCTCCACCATCCAGGGCAGAAGAAAACAGCCAACTTAATAACAAAAAATTCTGTTCTCTTGATGTCCTAAAAATAATTTAAAAAGTCATCTGGTCAGTTATTATGGCCAAGACAATTTAAAGTAAAGGACTATATATTCAAACATTCACGTTTATCTTCATTTCTTTTGAAAGTAGTGGTTTAGCAACAGCAAAACCATACTTGGCGTGATGACCCTGAGGGTCTCTGCAACTATAAAAGTTTCTCTCTCCTCAGCAAGTTGGCAAGAGAAAGAGTTCAATAAATAACTGTTACAGACCTACATGATTTAAATTGTTACAAGAAGCCATTATGTTGAGGACAAACTCTTTTTTTTTTTAAAAAATGAGCCCTGTATATATTAAAATAATATAGTTTTAAAAACCGTTGCATGACTTGTGACTCAATTAGAGTAAAGCATAAGGTATGTTGATAGCATGAATGGTTAAACCTAAATAATATTTGTGGACTGAAATAATTTTTCTGAATCTTGTTAATATTACAATTATTATTCCAGGCAATGCCCTCGTTAAATGCGGCCAAGCACAAATTCAGATTGGGAATGCTGAGAGAGATTTCGTAACAAGTACAGCCAACAACTTCCTGCAGCCTTTGTCTAACTTCCTTGAAGGGGATATGAAGACTATATTGGTAGCAACTTTATTTCCTTTATGAAATTTTGTTTCCTTTTGTGACAGCTATTAAATATTTTTTTTACTAAGATGTGTTTGTATCTCTGAATATTTAAATATGTCTACATCTGATTCCTATTCATTTCAGAAAGAGAAAAAGATTCTAGAAACTAAAAGACTTGACCTTGATGCCTGCAAGAGTCGACTCAGGAAGGCCAAATCAGCAAGTTCCCAAAATCAGGTCTGCTTAACAATTTTTTTAAAATGAGCTCTTTTGTGTTAAATCATAAAAGTTTACTCAACTTATTGCGGTAGTATTAGATTTTGGGCAAGAAGCCATGAGTTTTATAATTTAAAAAACATAAGAAATATCTAGGAATTTATTCTACGGGCAAATCCACAAAAGACGTCACGCATGTTTGGGGGGTGGGGTGTGGGGTCGTCCACAAATCTGTGACATTATTTAGTTAAAGTGTATAATTTGTGTTACACATTTGTGATGATGGTATGGTAAAAATTTGCAAAAAGAGCCTGACGTCATTTACGGATTGTTCTTTTGACCACTTAGTTTTATTGCTCAAGATTTTAATTTAGATATAATTACTTAAGCTAAGGGAAATAAAAAAAATAACTCTTTAGACATGTCAAATCAATTAAAATGATTATAATGAAAACATTTACATCTATTTATAATATTCGACTCTGTTTTGCTGCATGCCCTTCTCAAGGTTGTAAAAAAAAATGATTGCTCATTAGTCGCTTCATTAATGCCTTAACCAGTTTTTACTGGCTTGTTGATTTAACCTGATGAAAATGTCGACTAAATTCCCTCCAACGGACTAGGACGTTTTAGTCATTGTTTAGTCAAATTTTAATTATTTTATTACTATTACTGACAACATTCTCCTACGTATAAATTCCAGTTTATCTGGTACGTTGCTAACGTAAAAGAAAATTATCTGATTACGTGATGTTGATATGTTGATGTGAACTAACTACGTTAACAGTTTAACTTATGAATGTCTATTCCATTGAACTTCCCCCACCACCACCATAATGTCAAAACCCCCACCCTCAAATCTCAAGGAGGGGAAGACTTGTACTAATACTACTAAGGTTTGTAGTTTACCAGTACAAAGTTGTAAGTTTTGCTTTGAAGAATTGTCGGTGTTGTTGTTTTGGACGTATTTAAAGACAAGACTTCTTTTTTAACTTCTCGGTATTGTCCTCACATGAGTAGGTTTAACAGTACACATATATTGGCATAACTCAGGATCAAAAACTCTCATTTTATATATGCCATATTACATTTATGTTACTGTGATAACTTAAGAAGCTTTGCTCAATACACAGTTTTGCTACATATTTATAAGTATCACGTGGAGCAGTACCCACGCAAGAAGATAATGAATCACACAATGAGGAAAAACTTAATAAACAAGGGCAACTAACGTTTTGGCCAAAAGTCAGTAAAAAAAATTAATTATCCAGTAAAACATACAGATTAAATAAAAAGTAAAATGACCTTAACCCTGGCACCAGAGAACTAACTTGAGAAATGAAAAATAAAGTCTAGAATTGTGGGTAATGAGATAGAAAAAGTGGAGGTTCAAACTGATCAGATGAAAGATGTCTAGCAGATGATGTTTTCAATGACAAGTTTGATAAACATTACGCCTGGACCACCATCATACCGTTAAATTCATTCTTAAGTAACAGTATTTAGTAAAATAGTAACAAAAAAGAACACATTTGTGCGATAAGGTTTAAAACATAGACTTATTCCATAACGGATCATTTATATTTTAAAAATAGATTTTGTAATTTTCAATCGTACCTTTTAAAGTTGGCCCTACGAAGTGAATAATGTTGGCTAATATCTCTGGTAACATTTTCCAGGCAAATGAAGAGCTTTTCTGACACATACATTGTCAAGACAGTTAGCTTCCTTTCATTGCCAAAGGATAAATTTGTTCTAATACTACACATTTTTTATACATTTTTTCTCTCTTCCATGTTCTTCTGGCTTTGGTGCTGTTGTTGGATTGCTCGTATGGTCCACGGGGGTTTCAGGCTACTTCAAGCCACCCGTACACCATGGCTGAGGTTGGCTTACGTCCTTGACCCATTCCCCTTGGTGTTAGTACTGTAGCTGCTTAGATCTAGCGTGTGCTTTATAGGCATGGGATTGTCACCTGGTTGTTGTGTGGGGGAATAAACCCAAGAAATTACATGTTAACAGTATGGAATCCATGAAGATTTCTCTAAACATGGCTGCACGACTATAGAGGATATCATGATTTTATAGTGGTACCATCTACCCATGTCCTGTTACCTGACTTTCTAGGGGTACCATCTACCCATGTCCTATTACCACCTTTTAGTCACCTTTACACGAGTAGAGGACTTCTAATAATAAAAATATAAACTCTAGTTATGTCATGAGCCGGTCACTTCAGTTGGTTTAGAGCAGGGGTCTTCAATCTGTTTTGAGTAAGGAGCCCTTTTTTAAAATCAAAGCCATAAAGAACATGTTTTGGAAGACGTAGGCAGTAGCGGATCGTTTAAATCTTATAATAGGATAAGCATACAAAACTCAGGTCCATCTCTTTAAAGAGGCTCATGGGGACCACAGGACCACGGGTTGCTGACCACTGGATTAGATTGTCATGCTTATAATGTCAATAGATAATAATGGGAGAGACTGCAATTGGGTGATCTAAACAGGAAATGAGTAACACAAAGTAAGGTCAAACCTGAAAAAAAGGAATGCAACAAAACAGCGAATGTGTCGGCAGGAAGCCTTGGTCAACGAAAAAACAGGATACAATTTTAAAATAGCACTAAATGTTAAAAAGACAATTCTTTTGCTCCCCTCTCGGATACTAATTCTCAGCTAAGTGCTATTATTCTGTTTTTTCTGTTGTTTGTTTGCTGAGGAAGGCTTCCTGCTGACATGTTCTTTGTTTTGTTGCGTTCCTTTCTTCAGGTTTGACCTTGCTGTGTTTTACTCACATCTTATAAAGTCAATGGTTGTTTCCTCCCCTGCCTGGCCTTTTTTACATTTTAAATTCCTTTAAATTCAACTAGTGACAGTCCCTAGTTTAATGTCAGATTTAATAATGAGGTTCTGTCTGAGCTCAAGTCTAGACTGTGAGCTTGGGTCTAGACTGCCCAGCTCAGGTCTAGACTGTGAGCTTAGGTCTAGACTGCCCAGCTCAGGTCTAGACTGTGAGCTTGGGTCTAGACTGCCCAGCTCAGGTCTAGACTGTGAGCTTGGGTCTAGACTGCCCAGCTCAGGTCTAGATGTGAGCTTGGGTCTAGACTGCCCAGCTCAGGTCTAGACTTCATTTGACAAGATAAGACTTGAAACAGTTTAAAAGAGCAGATTAACCACTCACTGGATCCTCCATTGCTGACCTGCAGAAACACAACTGTCTTTGTATCATTGTATCAGTTTGTTATCCAGTAACAAAAAATAATGTTTTTAATTCTGACCGGTTGGGGCTGGTGTTAAGAGTCGCGTGTATCCCTTCCATGGTTATTTTTTTTAGAATTGTCCTTTTAATTTGAAGGAAAATCAATTCAAGTTTGGGAGAGGAAGTGCTTTCTTTAACAGTACAATAAATTCTTATCCCTTTTGATGCTCTTATTATGGAATTTTTGTTTTAAAATGTTCATGAACAACATTTCAGTACGATGACCAATTTTACAGTGGAACCTCTGATAACAAATGCCCCATTTAACAAACACATCGGTTGCCAAACAACTTTTGTGAAAAATTTGGCATAGGCCGGTACACACAGTCCCACCGCCTCAGTTGTGCTTTGGCACTATTGCAAAAATATTGTTTGTCTAGTGATGCGTTCAAAAAAACAAATTTATTTTAGGTTTGCTAAAGAGAAAAGTGTTGTTAGTAGGAATCGTGTAAGTGTGGGAAAAAAAAAAATTTAAACATGGTAATGGCAGAAGTGTTTTATTTATTTTAGTGTTATGTGTTTAGAATAAGGATATTTCAATTTCATCACATAAAAGCACTTAAAGATGTAAAATTACGTTATTACTAAGGCTGGAACGGAGTAATTGAATTATACATTAATTTCAATGGGAAAAATTATTTTTGTTTGCCAATGTTTCGGTTTAAGAACAGAGTCATGGAACGGATTATATTTATCATCCGAGGTTCCATTGCATATTTAAAAACAGATCCAAATGAAACCTTGTCTCAAGATTACATTAAAAAAAAAACATCGGCTTAAGGTTACCATTGAAAAGCCATAATAGGAACACATTTGTGCGGTTTCAGTTAGCATTTATTTCCACTTGAAGAAATTCACGAACTGACCATAATGATAAAATTGAAAGAATGATCATATAAGAAATTCACTGACCATAATGATAAAATTGAAGGAATGATCAGTGGATTTGATTGGGCATTCTTCTGTTTAGTTAAGCTTTCAGAAGTAAATCACTTTAAGTGTTTTTGCTTGTTGAACACAAATGTACATTTTTTGCAATTCCATTAGTGTACAAAAGAGAAAAACCTAAATGAAATGTACAGATCTGATGATAATTATCTCTAAAAACTATGGGTCGATTTCTTGATAAAAAGACATGAATTATACCCAGTTGAATGCAACATGACTGCTTTAGCACAAATAATTTCTAAGAGTAGAACACTTAGCTCACTCATTTTGTCGTAACTAAATGATTTAAGTTTATACAATTGGAAAAAATGTATCTCAAAATGAAATTATTTAAATTTATAAAATTCATTACAGAATTAATATTAAATTTTTTTGTTATTGAAAAAAGTCTGAGCAGTGGTTTATTTTTAGATGCATAGAAAGACAGGAGGTCAGTTAAGTTAGGGTACAATAAGCATATAGTCGGAGCTCACAAGGAATTTTCAGTGCAGGCTCAGCTTGTATCGTAGTTCATGAGTTGACATTTTGAATGGAACGTGAACTTTTTATGGCTTCAAATGATATAGCACTGAAGAATTACAAGTCTTTAAGATATTCGATATTTCTCCTTGTTAAATATGGCCATTGATATAAATAATATAATGGCCAATAATATATTATATGATATAAAGGTTAAAATTCATCAACACTTATACCTTTATCATCAATTTTCCATGATTTTATTTGAAGTCACTCATGACTAAATATGTGGTAGCTAAAAGCAACATTCTGATTTTAAAAGATTCTTTTTTTTCAAACCCCCCCCCCCCCCCCGCCCCCCACCCACCCACAAACAAAAAAAATAGTAGGATTTTATCAGATAAACTGTCTACTCCTGATTTGATCAAAACATCTCAGTGAGATCAATCACATCATAGTAAAAAAAAAATCATTGGGTGGGGCGTCTTATTCAGATTAATTTACGTCGTGCCATACTTATAAAACCTTTATGTACTACATAATCTGCTGTGGTCCATATGTGTTTGCATGAAATTGGTGGAAGACCTGCTTGACTTACTAGTCCACTCATAGTACTGTATCCAACAATGTTACAGAGCTGCTTTGTGTATGTATTTTGTAGCAAAAATCTTACACTTACACATTTATTTATTATAATAATAATATATATTTTTTTTTTAGAAAATTGTCTTTTTTTTTTCAAAGCGGTATATATTTACGTAAGCCTAATGCTGTCACCACCACCCCCCCATTATTTTTGTCTTGACTATAGCTATTGTGACCTGTTCATTTTTGTCATTGTTTGTGTATGTGTAGATCATCTCACTTACTTTTACATACTGAGAATAATTTTATTAACTCGGTGCTGGACAACTATAAACTATGTGAAAGCAGGTTATTTTATATGCAATGATTGGAATAATCAGTGCTGCACAGAACATAAATTGAAATTATTAAGAACATTTTGTTCTAAAAAAGATTTAATATAACTTGATGTTCATCTTTGCATATTTTCTATTATAACGGTATATATTTTGTTTCTTTTTCAAATGAGAAATATTTCAAATATTGCTTGCTCAATATTGATTGTATTCAGATTGGTTAAAAGTTCTAATAGAATTAACATGTTTTAGCATTACTAGCCACTCTGACACGAACAAGCACATTGTATTTTACCAATGAAGGTGTTCTCAATACCTGCACCCACAATAAAAGACATTTTGTGTATCTTTTCTTGTGTTTACAGTAATGGGGTGGCTAGGGATTAGGGGTATTAACTTTTCATGAAAGAAAAAACACCCAGGCATGCAAAGTTGTTTTCAAACATGATTTCTAAATAATAGTTTAGTCATAATTCCTATGACAGGTCATGCTTTAAAGTTAACACATAAATAGAAGCATATCTATTTATAAAACGAGAGACTCGTTGTACATTAATTGAAAATATTTCTTTACCTAGACACAAAACACGGTTATGTTATATAAATGCAGTTCTAAAAATAAATATTTACTGTGGTATTTTGAGGCTGGCTACCACCAAGACTACACCAGTGGCACTTCTGTCAAGACATATAACATATACTTGTCATATTATATTAAGATATAGATATATATAAGTGAAGAATGCGTGCTTATGTGTAACTGATTCATAGACTTAACAATAATTTCCTCTTCTCTTTCTCCCCACTCTCACTCTGCCTCATCAGGATGAGCTTGCCAAAGTAAGTGCTGAATGGTTTTCATCAATGGGTTACAGTGCTTCTCAAATATTTTTGTATAGTATCCGCTACAGGGGGTTATTAAATCTTGAGCATCTCGAATAATATATGACATTGACATCAAAACAAAAATATTTTCTGCTGGCATCAAATGTAACTAGAGCTTCACATTTTAATTTGAGAAGCACTGCATGATGGTTATTTGTTTGTTTGCTTGCATCACTTTGGTTTATAAGCCTGAGTCGCCTTGATTAAAGTATCTTCTACATAACTCTCTTATTTTCTTCGGTTACCGGAAATTTGATCGAAAGAACATTCGTCGACGGAAAATTGATAGACGGAAATTTGATCGAACGGAAATTTGGTCGAATCTTTTTTTCAGTTCAGACGTTAAAATTTTCTTCAAATTTCTTTTTGAACGCACTATACTATATAGTAAAACAAAATAATGCGTTGAAAAAGAAATTTGAAGAAAAATTTTAATGTATAAACTAAAAAAAAGATTAGACCAAATTTCCGTTCGATCAAATTTCCGTCGATCAATTTTCCGTCGACGAAATTTCTTTCGATCAAATTTCCGGATACGATTTTCTTCCTGTTGTCCGTACTTTTGTAGCGGGAGACTTGATCATGTTGTGGAACTTGTTTTTTGGTTTTATTTCTAAACATTAATCCATTATCTTTGTTAGACATCCTTAAGTGTCTTACTGAACTCATGCCATCTCATTACAGTGAAAAGTTATATGTCCTGTCTTACTGAACTCATGCCATCTCATTACAGTGAAAAGTTATATGTCCTGTCTTACTGAACTCATGCCATCTCATTACAGTGAAAAGTTATATGTCCTGTCTTACTGAACTCATGCCATCTCATTACAGTGAAAAGTTATATGTCCTGTCTTACTGAACTCATGCCATCTCATTACAGTGAAAAGTTATATGTCCTGTCTTACTGAACTCATGCCATCTCATTACAGTGAAAAGTTATATGCCTTCTCTTGCTAAGATCATCTACAATATGTCCTGTCTTGCTGAGATAATCTACAATTAGTCCTGTCTTGCTGAGATAACCTACTATAAGCCCTGTCTTTCTGCATGTAACTGTAAAGGTGTCATGGTTTACTGTTGATTAAAGGCTTCTGTTTTACTGCCATACCTTTTTACCCATTTATTCTGTTTTACTGCCATACCTTTCTACCCATTTCTACACAAAAATAATCATGGAGGGAGACAAAAGATTGAATGATTACAAATGAACTTAATTGCTCTTCTTTTTATGTGTACATTAGTCTATAGTTATTCATTGTGTGCTTTTGCCTGTAAGAGTTACCAATGAAATAGATTATACATGAAGGTTCTCAAAAATACCCCTGACTGCCTTTGACACTTCCATTTTATCATTTATATTATTATAATTTGTAAACAATTGAGGCTAAAAATATCCTTTTTTTTACTTGATATATTTTTAGCCTAATAGTTTACTAATTATAATATTATAAATGATAAAATGGAAGTGCGGAAGTATTTTTTTAAAACTTTATAATACTTTTAAACCACCTCTTTTAAGAATTTCCTTCAGTCGCACATCTTGGAAATAGTTACAATTTGACCTCTAAAAGGTCAGCTATAGTTTATTTATCTTATTATAAAAAAAAAAAGTACAGAAATAATTTAATTTAAAGAGTTTTAAGATGCGCATGGCAAGGCACTGAAATAAAATAAATATTTTAGTCCACAAAACTTGAAAGTAAAAATGTGAGTTTACATCTCTCTGCTTTTCTTGTCTGCACGCGCATTTCTTCATGGGTAAACTGTTGAGTGTCTGGGATTGTCATTTATGTTTAGGAGTATTTCGGAGTATTTAACTGGGTCGTCCCAATAAGCTAACATGTATACAGATGTCTTCTAATTTTATCTTTGGCAAAGGGAATCAGTTATATTTTCAGAGTAATAGGTTAATTGTGGCATGCGTAAAAGACATCATCACCAGAGAGCTGACGAGCGAAAGAATTGAATGCATTATTAAATGGCTTTAGGGGCCGTTATCCCGGCCAACACGGGTCAAAAGCTTTATAGAGCAACACTGCTTGTGAACTGTAGACCACAATATACAAAAGCATCTTGAGCCTGTTTCACTGGGTCCCCTGAGCCTCTGATGCCTCGGGGACGATGCCTTGGATTATCCAACCTTGAACGCATAGGGCATAAATGCACGTGGGGCAGATAACCCAACTCATCATTTTGTAATTTCTATCAAAGCATTATTTTAATGAGATTTCTTCCGAACACAATAATATAAACATTTAAGGTCCCGCATTTGAACAAGAGAGTCTGTAGATGCATTCGAATAAATTAAAAGGATTATCTAGAAATCTCATTTTCTTAAAACTCACTCTTATCATTCTTCCAGACAGAAAACAAAGACATTCAAAAATAATTAATGAGACCAAAGCTAATTACAAATCATAATTTTCTACATAAAAAGATCACATTCTAACATATTGTCACATATCAAAGAAAAGCCAGTGATTAAAAGAAATGCATAGAATAATAGCTTATTAACATTAATTTAACGTTTTGTGAAGGGAAGGATTTTTAAAATAATAGTTCTAAAACGTCAATAAAATATTGAGTTGAAAACTCTTATGCATGATATAATATATCTCATCATTCGCTTGGGTCTGACTCATCTTCATTAAAGCATTAACTCTGGTAACAAAGATGCTCTTTTTGACTTGTATTTTTAACTCTGGTAACAAAGATGCTCTTTTTGACTTGTATTTTTAACTCTGGTAACAGAGATTCTCTTTTAGTCTTGTATGTTTGAAAAAAAATTATATAAATCTTCTTGTTCCTAGTTAAATTATAATGCAACTGCTTTAAAACAGTCGTTGATATGTCACCATTGGCAAATACAGTTGTGGGGCGCCATGGTGGGAATCACCATACCATGACTGTTAATTTTATGATGTCTTTGTCCCCTCTTGGTCTATCTTATATATTTATTAATACCACGTCGATTGGCCAAGCCATGAGCTGCCTATTTGTCAATGCTAGAGTTCATTTGTCTTCATGCGGATATCATTTCAAATGTTATTTAGTCTTGTTTCAATTTAAAGATTCCTATTTTTTTTATATGGCTTTGGTCTCAGTGTTGGGATCACTCCTGGGACCACTGCCTGGGACCACTGCCTGGGACCACTCCTGGGAGTTGTCACATTTTCTGAAGTATGCAACTTCTAAGAACCCTCCGATATTACCTTCTGCAGTCTTTGAAAAATAATTCTATGACTCCAACTGTAGGTATTTGGCTCAGGCATTGACATGACTCCAACTGTAGGTATTTGGCTCAGGCACTAACATGACTCCAACTGTAGGCATTTGGCTCAGGCATTGACATGACTCCATGGCCTTAAGGTCTAACTGTCTTGAATCAGAATATTTGTGAGATCCCATATCCACCATTGTTAACTTAGTTAATAAGATTATATGAACAACTCCATGGCCAAAATGTCTAACTGCCTAACTCAGATGTTTCCTCCTGGCCATGGTTTCAATTCTACAGAGGATTGGTAATTCACTATAAACTTTTAACAAGATTTGTTTGTTTCCTCAGGCGGAGACGGACCTGCGTGTTGCCCAGTCTGAGTTTGACCGGCAGTCTGAGATAACCAAGATACTGCTGGAAGGCATCAGTAGTACTCACGTGAGTTGTGTAGTTCCCCCTCATGTTCTCCACATGTTGTCAAGTTTATGTTTCTGTGTGCATATTTGAAACAAGATATATTTTTACTATTTAGTGGAACCTCGGATAACAAATCCTCTTCAAAATTAGTTAACGAAAACATTTTATGAACAATTCGTCTCGGTTACCGAAACATAAGCATGCGCCTGTACACAAGTGGTTGTAAATAGTTTTACAGAAACACTAATTTGTGAAGCCAGTTGCATAGTGATTTGTTACAAATTTTTCTATATATTTCATAACTGTAAAATACTTAAAATGTAAAAAGACCATATTTCTAAGGTTGAAACACAGATTAAATGAATTTACATTAATTTCAATAGGAACAAATATTTCGGTTAGCAAACATTTCAGTTTGAGAGTAGTGTCACAGAACGGATTAAGTTTGTTTTCCAAGGTTCCACCGTGTTTAAGGGAATAATATTTTTAATAGTCTTATAGTAATCGCCATTTATTTTATGACATCAAACTGAAGTAATATAAACTCAATTTTAAATAATTCTATTTCGCTTACTAATTAAAACATCAACAAGAACTTTGGTATAAGGAAGTGCTCCGCACTTTTTAGAGTTCTGCAGTCAATCATTTCTAAAAATATGAATGTCATATTGATTAATGAAACACATCATCTCGGGTATTATTTCTAATGAAATATAACAGTGGCAATTAATGAGATGCAGTATCTGTTAGG
This sequence comes from Omphiscola glabra, assembly GCA_964017045.1. Taxonomy (NCBI): domain Eukaryota; kingdom Metazoa; phylum Mollusca; class Gastropoda; family Lymnaeidae; genus Omphiscola; species Omphiscola glabra. The sequence continues at coordinate 1,449,861 of OZ024808.1, forward strand.
TTTAATTTTAAGACAAAATAATTAAAACATTTCTGCCAGAAATTTTAGCTTACATTTACTGTTTTATTTACACAAATTGTTTGCGTCCCATTAATCTACTTAAAAGCTTTATCGCAGTCCAACGCTCTTATAATTAGTGAAGTCATGATATATATTGAAGTTCTTTATATCCCTTTTGTAAAAACTAAACTAATTTTGTATCTGCCCTTAGGCTCATCACCTTAGATGTTTGAATGACTTTATAGAGGCTCAAATGACATTCTTCGCCCAGTGTCAGCAGTATATGTCTGATTTACAAAGACAGCTCGGAAGGTAGGTTTTCCTAACAGTTTGAGCAGAGCACTGTTTTTACTCACTTGTATGTTACAGCTTTAAGGGAGTCTTATAATGTTTGTATGTTTGATATTTTTTCATTAGTAGGTTAAATTTAATGTTTTGGTCTAGATATGTTTTTATCATTGAAATCTGCACAGATAGTCTGTCACTAATGATAGACTTTTTTTGATGTGTACCCTTTGTACTCCACTACGTAAGCAAGAACCCAAGGGAGTGTACTCCACCACTTATTGGGTTTAATTGTTACATTTTTAAAAATGGATGGTTTTAAAAATTAAAAACAAAGAATGCAATTTTAAGAAAGCTCAACGAAACAAACGAAGAGAAGTCTTGTGTGGCGGGGCCTCGTACCCAGAAACTAATACGAGGTGTCCAGATTTTAAAGTATCAGTGTTTGGACATGACTAAAATATTTATGTCAATGTAAATAGTTAGTGTGTTGCATGTGCTATAAGTGTCATGTGCCATAAGTGTCATGTGCCATAAGTGTCATGTGCCATAAGTGTCATGTGCCACAAGTGTCATGTGCCACAAGTGTCATGTGCCACAAGTGTCATGTGCCATAAGTGTCATGTGCCAGATGGGTGTAGTGTGTTAGGTCTCGTTCAGTCAACAGTTGCTTGACTTGTTTTTCACAAGTTTGTGTTTGAGTGATCACACATGAACAAGAACTGTAATTCTAGCACACGAGTCATGTAGACGTGAGCTAGCAATGAGATGGAATTAATTTAGCTGAGACTGAACATATGCAGCATATGTTGATGAATGTCCGTTGCAATAACCCTCAAGCAAATGTGCCCGTTCACAAGAGCAGTGAGGTCAGGGTTCAAGCATGGGGTGAGGAAGGTCAGGGGTCAAACATGGGGTGAGGCTCAGCAAATAGTGTACTTACCTGCTTAAAAAACAACTCAACAGCACACTTTTATTCAGTGGTGGATCCAGGGGGGATTGAACTGATTTAGCCCACCACCCCCCCCCCACCCCACACACATTTTTTCCCCCTCCATTAATTGAGGGCTTTTGAATTGCTATAACCCTATTCAAAATTCTCAAAGAATTTTATTTTCCTTTTGGTAAATGTAATATTCTTGTCTGGATAATTTCATGGTAATCTCATTAATTGTCCAAGTTAATCTGTGTAGTTATGTACAAACTATAACTAAACATTTAACAAGATGGCTGCCTGCCTTGCATCGTTCATTTGTCTAAATAGTTGATCCACGTGTTTATGAAATAATATTTGACTGATGATAGTTGACACTGCAGGATAAGGTGGAGACTAGTGAAGGTGAGATTTGACAGATGATAGTTGACACTGCAGGATAAGGTGGAGATAAGTGAAGGTGAGATTTGACAGATGATAGTTGACACTGCAAGATAAGGTGGAGATAAGTGAAGGTGAGATTTGACAGATGATAGTTGACACTGCAAGATAAGGTGGAGATAAGTGAAGATGTTTCAAATGTAAATACTGGGGATGTTTGCCTGTTAATGATGTGGCAGACTTTTGTCTTTGTAGTGTCGAATTTTGATTTTAGATATCAAAGGTCAGTATTAAATATTCAGAGGTCCTTTGTTGGTCAGATCTTTTGTGGTCAGTATTAAAGAAGTCAGGAGTCTTGTAGTCAGATCTTTTGTGCTCAGCGGTTGAGGAGTCATGTAATCAGTCTTCGGAATGGTGGTAATACTTAAATCAATAGTTTGGCAGACCCAGGATTCAGAAGTTCAATGGTTTTGTACTCAGGTAGTAAGTGCCCCAGTAATCAGGTATTGAAAGTTTCCGTAGTCAGGTAGTAAGTGCCCCAGTAATCAGGTATTGAAAGTTTCCGTAGTCAGGTAGTAAGTGCCCCAGTAATCAGGTATTAAAAGTTTCCGTAGTCAGGTAGTAAATGCCCCAGTAATCAGGTATTGAAAGTTTCAGTAGTCAGGTAGTAAGTGCCCCAGTAATCAGGTATTGAAAGTTTCCGTAGTCAGGTAGTAAGTGCCCCAGTAATCAGGTATTGAAAGTTTCCGTAGTCAGGTAGTAAGTGCCCCAGTAATCAGGTATTGAAAGTTTCCGTAGTCAGGTAGTAAGTGCCCCAGTAATCAGGTATTGAAAGTTTCCGTAGTCAGGTAGTCGGGGTAAACTATCAATTAAATTTTTAAGTTTTCATTATATTGATGAGGGATGAATTAGCACAGGTCTCCGAAGGTGGGGTGGGGGTGGGGGGTCATAACTGTGGGTGGAAGGAAAACTGATCATGATATAAGAACTGAGGAAACATGACTTTAAAGTTGTGATATAACTGTTTATCTTTCCAATTTTCCATTAAAATTATCTAATAAGCTACAAGTTCTTTTTGGAAGTTCTACAGTGTTTTTTAGTTTTGCAATTCAATTTAAAAAATAAGTTAAAAATCAATTTCGAAGTTTAATTTTCAAAATTTAAAATGCGTTGTTGGTCTTGTATGGGGAGTGAGACTTAGTAAATCAATTTGTGCGGCCCTCGGTCAAACAATGTGCAGGGTTGCCAAGTGTATAAACGGTTGAGAAGCACTGCATTAAGACATTTGCCGGGTACTAATCCAGAGTTGCAACTCAAATGCTTTGAAAATAATGTCGTTCAAAATTAAGGTATTTCGTCCTGTATGGTTTACAGACAACTGACATTACATTTTCTCTGCGTCTTTTATGAACACATTGATAAATTAAATGACATAAATAACTGAATGTTTTTTGTTGTTTCGCCTGTGTTTCTTTGAGGTTTATCAAAATCGTCCCTAAATGTACAATGTTGTTTTATTTCTGTTGTCAGCTTCACCAAAGAATCAGCAGAGAAGAAGTAAAAAACTTGTTTTGAATAATCTTCTACTGACTAACATTAGCTTTGTATTGCTTTGCTAGGTTTGAGATAATTCTTCTCTTTGCTTTCTCATGCTGCCAATTGGATTTTCTCTTCACACTTTTTTTTTATTTTGACAAGAGGTGATGGGTTAGTTTGTTGTTTAAAAAATTAATATAATTTATTTATTCATTACTGAGAAATATTGGCCTAACAAAATGTCATAATTGAACAGTAAATTTCTGTCACCGTAAGGAATTGGGCTCTTTAGGTTAATAAAAAAAATAATAACTTAAAGAATAAATTAAATTAACATTTAATCTTTAAAATGTGTCATATCTAGATGTGTCAATATATAATGCTTATTTAGTGCAGACAATAGGAAATTTTTTTTATTTTTAGTTGGATAGATTTTCCATTTTCTTCCTTAGTTGCACAACTGACACAAACTTTTCTTGCTAGCACAAAATTCACTTTGAAAATAAATTAATCCTTATAATGGATAAAACACTGAACTTATCAAAGGAATTTTTTACAATTTGTAAATGACATTATGGATATTTGTTTCAACGGCTCCAACCAAGTGTTGTCGTCACAGTGCTAGAATATGCCCTTGGATCACTACCTTTATGAGTTGACCATTGTAGGCAAATGTCAAACGTGTCATTTTTATTGTGCTTACAGTTATCCTGCGGGTGGTGGTCCTTCTCCCTCCAACAACAACACCTCATCCTCCAGCAGTTTGCCTGCACCCCTTCACCCCTCGGCCCCACCCTCCATCGAGGTTACGGCCCCTACACCCACAGAGAAGAGGCAGGCGAAGGCTCTGTATGACTATGATGCCGCCGATAGCTCTGAGCTTTCTCTTCTTGCCGATGAGGTAATGGGAATTATCAACAATTCTTCCAATCTTAAACCCATTATAGCAGAGGTGGCAATTTTAGGGCCTCTTTACTGTAAGAATGAATCATTGACAACCTAGGGCCTCTTTAACTGTAGGAATGAATCATTGACAACCTAGGCCCTCTTTACTGTAAAAATGAATCATTGACAACCTAGGGCAACTGTAAGAATGAATCATTGACAACCTAGGGCCTCTTTACTGTAAAAATGAATCATTGACAACCTAGGGCAACTGTAGGAATGAATCATTGACAACCTAGGGCCTCTTAACTGTAAGAATGAATCATTGACAACCTAGGGCCTCTTTACTGTAAGAATGAATCATTGACAACCTAGGGCCTTTTAACTGTAGGAATGAATCATTGACAACCTAGGGCCTCTTTAACTGTAGGAATGAATCATTGACAACCTAGGGCCTCTTTACTGTAAGAATGAATCATTGACAACCTAGGGCCTCTTAACTGTAAGAATGAATCATTGACAACCTAGGGCCTCTTTACTGTAAGAATGAATCATTGACAACCTAGGGCCTTTTAACTGTAGGAATGAATCATTGACAACCTAGGGCCTCTTTAACTGTAGGAATGAATCATTGACAACCTAGGGCCTCTTTACTGTAAGAATGAATCATTGACAACCTAGGCCCTCTTTACTGTAAGAATGAATCATTGACAACCTAGGGCCTCTTTAACTGTAGGAATGAATCATTGACAACCTAGGCCCTCTTTACTGTAAGAATGAATCATTGACAACCTAGGGCCTCTTTAACTGTAGGAATGAATCATTGACAACCTAGGCCCTCTTTACTGTAAGAATGAATCATTGACAACCTAGGCCCTCTTTACTGTAAGAATGAATCATTGACAACCTAGGCCCTCTTTACTGTAAGAATGAATCATTGACAACCTAGGCCCTCTTTACTGTAAGAATGAATCATTGACAACCTAGGCCCTCTTTACTGTAAGAATGAATCATTGACAACCTAGGCCCTCTTTACTGTAAGAATGAATCATTGACAACCTAGGGCCTCTTTAACTGTAGGAATGAATCATTGACAACCTAGGCCCTCTTTACTGTAAGAATGAATCATTGACAACCTAGGGCCTCTTTAACTGTAGGAATGAATCATTGACAACCTAGGCCCTCTTTACTGTAAGAATGAATCATTGACAACCTAGGCCCTCTTTACTGTAAGAATGAATCATTGACAACCTAGGCCCTCTTTACTGTAAGAATGAATCATTGACAACCTAGGCCCTCTTTACTGTAAGAATGAATCATTGACAACCTAGGCCCTCTTTACTGTAAGAATGAATCATTGACAACCTAGGGCCTCTTTAACTGTAGGAATGAATCATTGACAACCTAGGCCCTCTTTACTGTAAGAATGAATCATTGACAACCTAGGCCCTCTTTACTGTAAGAATGAATCATTGACAACCTAGGCCCTCTTTACTGTAAGAATGAATCATTGACAACCTAGGGCCTCTTTACTGTAAGAATGAATCATTGACAACCTAGGCCCTCTTTACTGTAAGAATGAATCATTGACAACCTAGGCCCTCTTTACTGTAAGAATGAATCATTGACAACCTAGGGCCTCTTTAACTGTAGGAATGAATCATTGACAACCTAGGCCCTCTTTACTGTAAGAATGAATCATTGACAACCTAGGCCCTCTTTACTGTAAGAATGAATCATTGACAACCTAGGCCCTCTTTACTGTAAGAATGAATCATTGACAACCTAGGCCCTCTTTACTGTAAGAATGAATCATTGACAACCTAGGCCCTCTTTACTGTAAGAATGAATCATTGACAACCTAGGGCCTCTTTAACTGTAGGAATGAATCATTGACAACCTAGGCCCTCTTTACTGTAAGAATGAATCATTGACAACCTAGGCCCTCTTTACTGTAAGAATGAATCATTGACAACCTAGGCCCTCTTTACTGTAAGAATGAATCATTGACAACCTAGGGCCTCTTTACTGTAAGAATGAATCATTGACAACCTAGGCCCTCTTTACTGTAAGAATGAATCATTGACAACCTAGGCCCTCTTTACTGTAAGAATGAATCATTGACAACCTAGGCCCTCTTTACTGTAAGAATGAATCATTGACAACCTAGGGCCTCTTTACTGTAAGAATGAATCATTGACAACCTAGGGCCTCTTTACTGTAGGAATGAATCATTGACAACCTAGGCCCTCTTTACTGTAGGAATGAATCATTGACAACCTAGGGCCTCTTTACTGTAAGAATGAATCATTGACAACCTAGGCCCTCTTTACTGTAAGAATGAATCATTGACAACCTAGGGCCTCTTTACTGTAGGAATGAATCATTGACAACCTAGGCCCTCTTTACTGTAGGAATGAATCATTGACAACCTAGGGCCTCTTTACTGTAAGAATGAATCATTGACAACCTAGGCCCTCTTTACTGTAAGAATGAATCATTGACAACCTAGGCCCTCTTTACTGTAAGAATTAATCATTGACAACCTAGGCCCTCTTTACTGTAAGAATGAATCATTGACAACCTAGGCCCTCTTTACTGTAAGAATGAATCATTGACAACCTAGGCCCTCTTTACTGTAAGAATGAATCATTGACAACCTAGGCCCTCTTTACTGTAAGAATGAATCATTGACAACCTAGGGCCTCTTTACTGTAAGAATGAATCATTGACAACCTAGGCCCTCTTTACTGTAAGAATGAATCATTGACAACCTAGGCCCTCTTTACTGTAAGAATGAATCATTGACAACCTAGGCCCTCTTTACTGTAAGAATGAATCATTGACAACCTAGGGCCTCTTTACTGTAAGAATGAATCATTGACAACCTAGGGCCTCTTTACTGTAGGAATGAATCATTGACAACCTAGGCCCTCTTTACTGTAGGAATGAATCATTGACAACCTAGGGCCTCTTTACTGTAAGAATGAATCATTGACAACCTAGGCCCTCTTTACTGTAAGAATGAATCATTGACAACCTAGGCCCTCTTTACTGTAAGAATGAATCATTGACAACCTAGGCCCTCTTTACTGTAAGAATGAATCATTGACAACCTAGGGCCTCTTTAACTGTAGGAATGAATCATTGACAACCTAGGCCCTCTTTACTGTAAGAATGAATCATTGACAACCTAGGCCCTCTTTACTGTAAGAATGAATCATTGACAACCTAGGCCCTCTTTACTGTAAGAATTAATCATTGACAACCTAGGCCCTCTTTACTGTAAGAATGAATCATTGACAACCTAGGCCCTCTTTACTGTAAGAATGAATCATTGACAACCTAGGCCCTCTTTACTGTAAGAATGAATCATTGACAACCTAGGCCCTCTTTACTGTAAGAATGAATCATTGACAACCTAGGGCCTCTTTACTGTAAGAATGAATCATTGACAACCTAGGCCCTCTTTACTGTAAGAATGAATCATTGACAACCTAGGCCCTCTTTACTGTAAGAATGAATCATTGACAACCTAGGCCCTCTTTACTGTAAGAATGAATCATTGACAACCTAGGGCCTCTTTACTGTAAGAATGAATCATTGACAACCTAGGGCCTCTTTACTGTAGGAATGAATCATTGACAACCTAGGCCCTCTTTACTGTAGGAATGAATCATTGACAACCTAGGGCCTCTTTACTGTAAGAATGAATCATTGACAACCTAGGCCCTCTTTACTGTAAGATTGAATCATTGACAACCTAGGCCCTCTTTACTGTAAGAATGAATCATTGACAACCTAGGCCCTCTTTACTGTAAGAATGAATCATTGACAACCTAGGCCCTCTTTACTGTAAGAATGAATCATTGACAACCTAGGCCCTCTTTACTGTAAGAATGAATCATTGACAACCTAGGCCCTCTTTACTGTAAGAATGAATCATTGACAACCTAGGGCCTCTTTACTGTAAGAATGAATCATTGACAACCTAGGCCCTCTTTACTGTAAGAATGAATCATTGACAACCTAGGCCCTCTTTACTGTAAGAATGAATCATTGACAACCTAGGCCCTCTTTACTGTAAGAATGAATCATTGACAACCTAGGGCCTCTTTACTGTAAGAATGAATCATTGACAACCTAGGGCCTCTTTACTGTAAGAAGAATCATTGACAACCTAGGCCCTCTTTAACTGTAAGAATGAATCATTGACAACTGGCCCTCTTTACTGTAAGAATGAATACATTGACAACCTAGGGCCCTTTTTACCTGTAAGAGTGAATCATGTTTGATTTCTAAGGACTCTTTTTTGAGAATTAATCATTTACAATAGGGCTTTTTACTTGAAGGAATAACTCATTGAAACTAGGCCCTCTATCCTGTGAATGAAATCTTGTAGGTCTTTATTTTGAAGCAATAGGCCCTTTACTGTAAGATGAATCATTGACAACCTAGGCCTCTTTACTGTAAGAATGAATCATTGACAACCTAGGCCCTCTTTAACTGTAAGAATGAATCATTGACAACTCTTTAACTGTAAGAATGAATCATTGACAACTGACACTCATTTTTTCTAAAAAGTACAAATAATTAAATAGGGCAGATAATTTTAAACATTGAAAAGTTTTATTTTTAAACGTTTAGAGCTGTACATTCACCACTGCAATCAAATTATTTAAAAAAAAAAAACATGAATAAACAAATACAGATAAACAATCGGGTCTCCCCACATCCTATTAGAATCCCAAAGAGTGAATCACAATGTGTGTTGATTTCTAATCAGGCACACTGCACCCTCGTCGCCTTAGAATGGTTCTAAGTCAACAAGTTTGTGTTTGAAGGATCACACATGAACAAGAACTGTAATTATAGCACACGAGTCACGTAGAAGTGAGCTAGCAATTAGATGGAATTTCTTAAATGTGTTGGTTTTTTCCCCTTTAATTTGACAAGCTTCCTGGCCTGATAGGGATGTTCTGTTGTGTGATGTGTTGAAAGTGATGTTCAAGTGATGTTTAAATGATGTTTCAATGGTGTTTGGAGACCTGATTGTTTGAGGCTTGGTTGACCCTTTAGCTTCAAACAAATGACCATAGCTACACAGATGTAGAACAAATGACACAATGGCGACACTTGTAGAACCGTGGAAGACTGACTCTTAAGCTTCAAACAAATGACCATGGCTACACAGATGTAGAACAAATGACACAATGGCGACACGTGTAGAACAGTGGAGGACTGACTCATTTGGGCCCAATGTTTTTGTTAACATGGGTGTATATCATTTATTACTTATAGTCTGGCAACAAAACTGAGTGTCATAAGGTTGGATTATCAGGATGTCAACATCTAGTAACACGCTGATAAAATAACAGGGGAGATAATCACAGATAATTCACACCTATCTTTTCTATTTGACGATCACAAGCTGATCATTTTTTTGATTATTTTTTTCCATAACTCTGGGTTTTTTTTGAGTTTCTTGTTGATTTTTTCTCTCTTCATTTTTCTATTGTAACTATATAAAAATAATGATTTTTTTTAAAAAATTTAATTTACCTCAGAGCTGCTCCTATTGTCTTTTAAACCATTTTAGACAGACTGTTTGATGTGACGCCATAGACATTTTAGACAGACTGTTTGATGTGACGCCATAGACATTTTAGACAGCCTGTTTGATGTGATGCCATACTCATACTGAAAACATCTTCTCTGTCTGGAATATTTAAATAGTTAATGACTAGTTCACTGTATGAATCATTAGGCAAAAATATATAAATCCCCTTACATGAGGAATTATTTTATTCTAGCTTTAGAACATTAATGATGTGACATGTTAGAACATTAATGATGTGACGTGTTAGAACATTAATGATGTGATGTGTTAGAACATTAATGATGTGACATATTAGAACATTAATGATGTGATGTGTTAGAACATTAATGATGTGACGTGTTAGAACATTAATGATGTGATGTGTTAGAACATTAATGATGTGACGTGTTAGAACATTAATGATTTGACAGGTTAGAACATTGATGATGTGACATGTTAGAAAATTAATGATGTGACATGTTAGAACATTAATGATGTGACGTGTTAGAACATTAATGATTTGACAGGTTAGAACATTGATGATGTGACATGTTAACACATTAATGATGTGACATGTTAGAACATTAATGATGTGACATGTTAACACATTACTGGAGTCTTGAGAATTGTGACATGTTTAGGCCAGAGTAGAAATAAAAAAGTCGATAGTGTAGTTTGTATGTGATGTTTAAAGATATGTGTCGCTTAGCTTTTTCTTTTGGGAAAAGACTCACCACAAAGGCCTGGTCTAAATCAGCTAGCTCTAAATCAGTGTTACATTTGATTGTAGTCATCTTCTCAGGATGTAGTCATCACCTCATTACATTTGTTTTCCCTTCTCCAGCTAATCATGGTTTATAAGGTTCAAGGTCTGGATCCTGATTGGCTGATGGCTGAACGTGGCTCTCAACGTGGGAAAGTTCCTGTCACGTACCTGAAGGTCTTAGAATAAGTGGCAAATCATTGTGGGTATTGGGGGCTTGCTACTATTCCACTAAGTTGTTTTTTTCAATTCAATTCTTTTACATTTTCTCTATGCTCTTGTCCCGTTAATTTGCCTGTAATTTTGTTTGGACTGTTGAAGTAGAGACGGTGAAGAAATGAATAGAACTTATTGTGCAATGCTTGTAATGGATTTCATTTATATTACTGTAATTATGTTGTTGTTTGGCTCAAAACTAGCAATATTGAAGTAAATTCTATTTAAATTAACGCTTAGAGTATCGCAGGCTCTTTTTGGTGCGGATGATCCATTTATTTTCAGTACTTCAGGATACATTTCCTTTCAGTACTTCAGGATACATTTCCTTTGAGTACTTCAGGATACATTTCCTTTGAGTACTTCAGGATACGTTTCCTTTGAGTACTTCAGGATACTTTTCCTTTGAGTACTTCAGGATACTTTTCCTTTGAGTACTTCAGGATACTTTCCTTTGAGTACTTCAGGATACTTTCCTTTGAGTACTTCAGGATACTTTCCTTTGAATACTTCAGGATACTTTCCTTTGAGTACTTCATGATACATTTCCATTGAGTACTTCAGGATACATTTCCTTTTAGTACTTCAGGATACTTTCCATTGAGTACTTCAGGATACATTTCCCTTGAGTAATTGAGTACCAAAGTTGCTTTTAAGTTTAAAGTATTGAATTGAAAGGAAATAAGAAAATTGTTCATGTCTTATTTAAGAGTTACAGTCCTCAGTTCCAATAGAAAATTCTAACTATGCCTTGGACCTAATTAGAGTTTTCTTAACATGTGGTAAATTTATATCATGCATTTTGATCAATTTAAGCTACCTTTTGGTACTTCTCTATAAATCGTTATTAATTTTATGAAAATGTTTTCATTTATAAATGGGGAATGCTGACAAAACTTAATCAATTTATAAAAAAAGGGTTTGGGGGGGGGGGGGGGGGGGGGGAAATAAAAACCAAACAATGGCAATTAAGTTTTCACTATTTTTTTCCAACATACTTGAATTTCTTGTACCAGCTACACAACATACTTGAATTTCTTGTACCAGCTACACAACATACTTGAATTTCTTGTACCAGCTACACAACATACTTGAATTTCTTGTACCAGCTACACAACATACTTGAATTTCTTGTACCAGCTACACAACATACTTGAATTTCTTGTACCAGCTACACAACATACTTGAATTTCTTGTACCAGCTACACAACATACTTGAATTTCTTGTACCAGCTACACAACATACTTGAATTTCTTGTACCAGCTACACAACATACTTGAATTTCTTGTACCAGCTACACAACATACTTGAATTTCTTGTACCAGCTACACAACATACTTGAATTTCTTGTACCAGCTACACAACATACTTGAATTTCTTGTACCAGCTACACAACATACTTGAATTTCTTGTACCAGCTACACAACATACTTGAATTTCTTGTACCAGCTACACAACATACTTGAATTTCTTGTACCAGCTACACAACATACTTGAATTTCTTGTACCAGCTACACAACATACTTGAATTTCTTGTACCAGCTACACAACATACTTGAATTTCTTGTACCAGCTACACAACATACTTGAATTTCTTGTACCAGCTACACAACATACTTGAATTTCTTGTACCAGCTACACAACATACTTGAATTTCTTGTACCAGCTACACAACTGCCTTGGTGAAGAAGGAAAGTTCAGTTGAAAAAAGTCTGGCCACTGAAAGTGTCAAACGAAATGATTTCTTACGTTTCTTATATATAATTTGTAAATAATTTCCGTAGGAAACCAAACCAATTTATTATGCACCTTGGTAGAGGGAGATAACTGCTATTGGTCACATTTTGTATGCTTATGTTCAAACCTGTTATAAATTTGGGGCTTGGGAAAGGTGGGGTTGGGGAGGGGGGGGGAGTGTGTGTACTCATCATGTGATTGAAAGCTCAAATTGAGCAGGTGTGTCATGTCAATTTGTCAAATAAAGTATTATCATTAACTGGGGAAGATCATTTCATGATGAATCATTAGTGCGGTCGTTACATAAATTCAGACAATTTTGACACGATTTAAACAAAAAAAAATTTCAATCTTTTAAGGTCAAATTTGAGATAGTTCTAATTTTGCCTCACCTGAGAAATTACCCGCAGAAACAAATAGTTGAGAAAGACCCCAAAAAAAAAATTGGCTGGATTCCATCTTCAAATATGAACAAAAATCCAGATTTGAAGATGGAATCCAGCCATTTTTTTGGGGTCTTTCTCAACTATTTTGTTTCTTCTGAGAAATTACCTACAGAAACAAATAGTTGAGAAAGACCCACAAAAAATGGCTGGATTCCATCTTCGAATATGAACAAAAATCCAGATGAAATAAATCAGTCAAGTTACATATTTTCCACAAAGTATTCGTAGTAAAATGTTCTGTCGGATATTGTTCATAGCCGGCCTGGGCAAATAATGCAGCTGCATGTAGGGCTTCTCTCCCGGGATATTCTTAAGAAATGTTCCCATCCTGAAAAATCCCGGTCACACAGATATAGAAAACAACTTTTCTTGTTGGAATCATTTGCTTTTAAATACATAGTAACGGATTCAAAACTAGAATAAAAGCAACTTGTAAAGAACGCAAAACTTGAGGTTTTTTCTACAGGCGGTTTTAACCGACTGAAGCTTCACAAGTATATTATTAGCCATTTATCCATTACTAGGGATAAGCCGAGGAAAATGAAGTAACTATATAAAAAATATACAAGTGACCAAGCTACCAACCAACCTTAATATTGTTGTTTTATTCATGAATAGACAATAACAATTAAACAACTATAAAATTCAACTCTTTGAAACGTTAATTCAGTTTATAACATATTTTTAATTAAAATATATTATCCCCAGTATTTTCCTGGAGATCTCGGTATGAAGAAAAGTCTATTCCAGTTTTCTCGGGAAAAGCAAGACCCGGGAAATGAGAAAACCTAGCTGCATGGCTATGTCCCTATGTAGAGCTTAGGTCACAAATTATGGATGTATTTATGTCTATTTACACATATCCCATAGGTTTGAACAGGGGACGTTAGAGGGATTTGAACTTTTTGAAATTAATTTTAAAGTAGCCTAGGTTTTAAAGGATTGATAATTTAATTATAATTATACCTAATTTAGATTCTCTAATAATTGATAATTTAATCATAATTTTTGTTGGTTTTCTAATAATTTATAATTTAATCATAATTTTTGTAGGTTTTCTAATAATTGATACTTTAATCATACCTATTGTAGGTTATCAAATAATTGATAATTTTATCAAAACATATTAAAAGACGGGTAATCTGAAACGATGAGCCCAAAACCCAGCAGTATTCCAGAAAAAGTAATTTCAAAAATGGCCAGAAAAAAACATAAATTAGATACCAAAATGGCTAGTTTTGGTAGAAAAACAAAAATTGGATACCAAAATGGCTAGGTTTGGTAGAAAAACAAAAATTAGATACCAAAATGGCTAGCTTTGGTAGAAAAACAAAAATTGGATACCAAAATGGCTAGGTTTGGTAGCAAAACAAAAATTAGATACTAGAATGGCTAGGTTTGGTAGAAAAACAAAAATTAGATACCACAATGGTCAAAACAAGCTGGAATGTAGATTTTGTTTAGCATATTAGAATGTGTCTTACAATGGGTTGTGTCACTGGAGGCTGTGGTGCCCAGGCCTGTTGCATAGCATGAGTTCCTCACAAACCATATAATGTGATATATATGTTTGACCCACACTATGTTGTGTACAATTTTTGCTGAATGCTAAAATATGTTGTTTTAAATCTTGTGTTCCATTTTCTGCTGCCATTATTTGATTACTTGTGTCATTCAATGCATATTTTCATAGTTACTTATGTCATTCAATGCATATTTTCATAGTTACTTATGTCATTCAATGCATATTTTCATAGTTACTTATGTCATTCAATGAATATTTTCATAGTTACTTATGTCATTCAATGAATATTTTCTTAGTTACTTGATTAAATCTACTCAATGCACTGTTGGTTGACATCTTTCATTAAGAAGAAAGTTGTTGAAAATGTCAAATATCAACATGGCTTTTGAAAAGACTGCAATGGTTTTTTTTTTATAATTCATTGGAAAGTCATTCAATTTATAACGTCATTACATTTATAGCAAATTCATTAAATTTATAGCAAATTCATTACATTTATAGCAAAGTCATTAAATTTATAAAGTTATTAAATTTATAAAAAAAAGTCATTACATTTATAGCAAAGTCATTAAATTTTATGGAATCCAAAAAACTTTGTAAACAATTTATGTAATTCTGTTTCCTATCTAGTAAAAGTTAGTGATATATTATGTCTCAATAAGAATGATATAAAGCTCTTCTCTCTTGGACTTGGAATCATATGCATCCAATGATATATTTCTACAATAACAAAAAAATCCTAGGGGTGATTATTTTAATTGACACATCTTAGCTCCTCCCACACTTGGTAGTGCATTGGGCAACAGTTCATTAAGTCTTAGCTCCTCCCACACTTGGTAGTGCATTGGGCAACAGTTCATTAAGTCTTAGCTCCTCCCACACTTGGTAGTGCATTGGGCAACAGTTCATTAAGTCTTAGCTCCTCCCACACTTGGTAGTGCATTGGGCAACAGTTCATTAAGTCTTAGCTCCTCCCACACTTGGTAGTGCATTGGGCAACAGTTCATTAAGTCTTAGCTCCTCCCACACTTGGTAGTGCATTGGGCAACAGTTCATTAAGTCTTAGCTCCTCCCACACTTGGTAGTGCATTGTTAAACAGTTCATTAAGTCTTAGTTCCTCCCACACTTGGTAGTGCATTGTTAAACAGTTCATTAAGTCTTAGCTCCTCCCACACTTGGTAGTGCATTGTTAAACAGTTCATTAAGTCTTAGCTCCTCCAACACTTGGTAGTGCATTGGGCAACAGTTCATTAAGTCTTAGCTCCTCCCACACTTGGTAGTGCATTGGGCAACAGTTCATTAAGTCTTAGCTCCTCCCACACTTGGTAGTGCATTGGGCAACAGTTCATTAAGTCTTAGCTCCTCCCACACTTGGTAGTGCATTGTTAAACAGTTCATTAAGTCTTAGCTCCTCCCACACTTGGTAATGCATTGTTAATCAGTTCATTAAGTCTTAGCTCCTCCCACACTTGGTAGTGCATTGGGCAACAGTTCATTAAGTCTTAGCTCCTCCCACAATTGGTAGTGCATTGTTAAACAGTTCATTAAGTCTTAGCTCCTCCCACACTTGGTAGTGCATTGTTAAACAGTTCATTAAGTCTTAGCGCCTCCCACACTTGGTAGTGCATTGTTAAACAGTTCATTAAGTTTTAGCTCCTCCCACACTTGGTAGTGCATTGGGCAACAGTTCATTAAGTCTTAGCTCCTCCCACACTTGGTAGTGCATTGTTAAACAGTTCATTAAGTCTTAGCTCCTCCCACACTTGGTAGTGCATTGTTAAACAGTTCATTAAGTCTTAGCTCCTCCCACACTTGGTAGTGCATTGTTAAACAGTTCATTAAGTCTTAGCTCCTCCCACACTTGGTAGTGCATTGTTAAACAGTTCATTAAGTCTTAGCTCCTCCCACACTTGGTAGTGCATTGGGCAACAGTTCATTAAGTCTTAGCTCCTCCCACACTTGGTAGTGCATTGTTAAACAGTTCATTAAGTCTTAGCTCCTCCCACACGGTAGTGCATTGTTAAACAGTTCATTAAGTCTTAGCTCCTCCAACACTTGGTAGTGCATTGTTAAACAGTTCATTAAGTCTTAGCTCCTCCCACACTTGGTAGTGCATTGTTAAACAGTTCATTAAGTCTTAGCTCCTCCCACACTTGGTAGTGCATTGTTAAACAGTTCATTAAGTCTTAGCTCCTCCCACACTTGGTAGTGCATTGTTAAACAGTTCATTAAGTCTTAGCTCCTCCCACACTTGGTAGTGCATTGGGCAACAGTTCATTAAGTCTTAGCTCCTCCCACACTTGGTAGTGCATTGTTAAACAGTTCATTAAGTCTTAGCTCCTCCCACACGGTAGTGCATTGTTAAACAGTTCATTAAGTCTTAGCTCCTCCAACACTTGGTAGTGCATTGTTAAACAGTTCATTAAGTCTTAGCTCCTCCCACACTTGGTAGTGCATTGTTAAACAGTTCATTAAGTCTTAGCTCCTCCCACACTTGGTAGTGCATTGGGCAACAGTTCATTAAGTCTTAGCTCCTCCCACACTTGGTAGTGCATTGGGCAACAGTTCATTAAGTCATACATTTGGTAAGGCATTGGGCAACAATTTTTTCCCCATCTTTCTTTGTTTTCCCCTTATGTGTCCCTACATGTCTTCCTTGTTTGTCCCTTCATTTGTCGAGGCCAAAGTCCAACTGATGTGTCCCTCCAAGTCCAAGTCTTCCTTGCTTCCTTTTTCATTTGTTTGGTATCCAGTTTATTGCATTTTTAGCAGTACCAAGCTGTGGTAGGTGTATGATGTCCCCAGCTGTGTTAGGTAGGATGTCCCCAGCTGTGGAAGGTGTAGGATCTCCCCGGCTGTGTTAGGTGTAGGATGTCCCCAGCTGTGGTCATCGTATTATTTTCCCAGCTGTGGTAGGTGTAGGATGTCCCCTGCTAAATACATTCTAGGTAAAGCAACTATTGTTTCCAGGCTCCTTGCTGGGTTCCTAAGATCATCATTTGTGGCGCTACAGCCCATGTAAGGCCCTGGCCTGTCCACGACATCCTTCCATTCGGATTGATCCATGGCTTTCGGCCTCCATGGTCAATTGATGATCCGTCTTCCCCTAGGTTTCTGAATGTGTATCACTTTTGCTGCTCTACAATCTGGCCCTATCTTAAGGTGTCCTGTCCAATGCCGTCTGCTTTTTTTTATTGTTGCGGGTGGATCTTCGTACAATTGATATATCTTTTGGTTTGTACGGATTTTCCATCGATCATTGTCTATCGCCTAACCATATATTTTCCATGAGGACTTTCCTCTCCCATGTGTTGAGCAGGTTCTCTGCTTTTCTGGTTAGGGATCAAGTCTCACTTGCGTAAATTACATCTAGTCTTATACTAGTGGTGTATATTGTCTTCTAATAGGGGCATATATTGTCTTATACTAGTGGTGTATATTGTCTTATACTAGTGGTGTATATTGTCTTATACTAGTGGTGTAAATTGTCTTATACTAGTGGTGTATATTGTCTCCTTTTTTTCTACCTTGAGTGGTTTTTGCGTCTTAGTAGCTTTTTTAAGCTGGGTTCCCAAATGGAAGTAATCCATAAAAAGGGAGAAGAAGTGATAGAATAGGGTGTCACAGTTTTGAACATGTTATATTATCATCACAATGATCCGAGTGCCAACAGTTAATGTTCATCATTTACAAGCACAATATCATAAAGGATTCCAATCTGATTCCCCTAGACAATGAATTGCTATATTCATATAACCAATTCATCCTGAACGACGACAATGAAAAGCTGCGAAGCCATGTTGATAGCCTGAGCTGTACGGAGCAGTGTTGATAGCCTGAGCTGTACGGAGCAGTGTTGATAGCCTGAGTGGTGAGGAGCCGCGTTGATAGCCTGAGTGGTACAGAGCCATGTTGACAGCCTGAGTGGTATGGACCTGTGTTGATAGCCTGAGCTGTACGGAGCAGTGTTGATAGCCTGAGCTGTACGGAGCAGTGTTGATAGCCTGAGCTGTACGGAGCAGTGTTGATAGCCTGAGCTGTACGGAGCAGTGTTGATAGCCTGAGCTGTACGGAGCAGTGTTGATAGCCTGAGCTATACGGAGCAGTGTTGATAGCCTGAGCTGTACGGGGCAGTGTTGATAGCCTGAGTGGTGAGGAGCCGCGTTGATAGCCTGAGTGGTACAGAGCCATGTTGACAGCCTGAGTGGTATGGACCTGTGTTGATAGCCTGCGGTCATACCCCAGTGAACTAGGCATCGCTTCCAGTGGCCAGCTGCTCTGTCAGTGCCACGAGTTAACATATATGGGAACAGTTTAGCAGGCACACATAAGTATGTCCCAAACAGTCTTGCTACTAAGATAGCCATGAATAAAGATGCAGACCAGGCAAGGCTAATTAACACTGTCTTTACTTGCCATTGCTAGATCTGGGCTCAGAATAAAACTCTCGAGATAAAAACTCATCACCTGTGAGATGAGATGTTTAAGGCCGGCAGCTGGTCAAAGGAGAAGTGGCCACAATGAGATGTTTAAGGCCGGCAGCTGGTCAAAGGAGAAGTGGCCACAATGAGAAGTTTAAGGCCGGCAGCTGGTCAAAGGAGAAGTGGCCACAATGAGATGTTTAAGGCCGGCAGCTGGTCAAAGGAGAAGTGGCCACAATGAGAAGTTTAAGGCCGGCAGCTGGTCAAAGGAGAAGTGGCCACATTCAGAACCAGTAAATGAGATGAAAGGTTGGTGCCATGCTAATCGGCCAGTACGCATCCCCTGTCTCAAATGTCGTACACATAAAGTAAACCATAAGAACAAGCGCCGTAAAGGTGCACATGGCCGATACGGAGCCAATCATATGATTTATAACATTCACGTACCGGTACGGACAAACCTGGCAGATACAAGAAGTTTTTAAAAATTTGTTAAAAACTGTCCGAAAAATTCCAGAAAACTACAAAGAGAAAAAAGTCGAAAAAAGTATACCGGGTAACTTATAACTTCAGAATTTTTTTAATGTTGAATGCATGAATAAAAAAAATAAATAGTCTCCCCTTTGCTGTGCGCATCTTTACATCATTCATAAATGGATATAGGTATCACATTTTTGTAAATGTCAAAATCTGAGGTGTTTTATTGTACGCTAGTCATTAGCAGTTTGATTGTAAAAAACAGAGGTGTTTTATTGTACGCTAGTCATTAGCAGTTTGATTGTAAAAAAAACAGAGGGATGACGAATTTGATACCAGTTTAGAGTAAGGAATAGCTTTATAGTAACTAATGCACATTTAGAAACTAAATCTTCACTTTAGTTTGTGCATGTCTAATCACTGAATACATCCCTACACTACAGCCTTAGAAGTTGTCATTGATACTGAAATAGATTTGGGAACTCTTGCCATAAATAATTCAGTTTTTAAAAAAAAATTTTGAATGTTTGCTCACTACCTCGCACAAATATAAGTTAACATTGATTCACAATTGTCACTTAGTAGTCTTGTAAAATGTGATGACACCTTTCAGTAGTCTTGTATAATGTGAAGACACCTTTAAGTAGTCTTGTATAATGTGAAGACACCTTTAAGTTGTCTTGTATAACGTGAAGACACCTTTTTTTTTTTTTTTTTTTAAATAATTCATTGATTTTGATGAAACATGTCAGTACTGGATTCATATTTTAAACACTGACATTCGGCTCTGGTGCTGGGGGTACCCTTCTACATATAGCTAGCTTATTTTGTGAGGACTAGTGGGGATTTTTGTTCTTCTTGACAGGCTTAAATGATTGTCTGGTCTGGCTCTTCTTAACCAGCATGTGGCTCACACATGAAAAACTGGCAGTTGTCAAGATGATTGATAATTCAAAGCATTTTAGTAAAGTTTTGCTACATTATATTCTTGCTCAGCTCTTCACATGGTATTGTTGCTCAGCTCTTTATGCTAGCTGTATTAAATGGTATTTAAAGAACATCACATATTTGACTGTACAGGATTATATCAAGTACTGGAACAGAACAGATTAGACTGCATCCAAATGTACAAAGTAAATCACCTATGTCATATGATTATGGACACTAAATCAGCTATGTGATGAGTGATATGATTATACACACTAAATCAGCTATGTGATATGATTACACAGAGTAAATCACTTATGTGACAGGATTATACACAGTAAATCACCTATGTGACTGTATCAACGAAAAGAATGTCCTCTCTGTTACTGTATGAAATTTTTAAAAAGATAACACCTCCGTCAAGAAGTGCCTATAACTATAATGTCACTTAGATCAAGTAAACTAAGATAATTTTTAATGCTGTAACTACCTGCCCGTAGGCCACGTAACTACCTGCCATGTGGGCCACGTAACTACCTGCCATGTGGGCCACGTAACTACCTGCCCGTAGGTAGTAACTACCTGCCATGTGGGCCACGTAACTACCTGCCCGTAGGCCACGTAACTACCTGCCATGTGGGCCACGTAACTACCTGCCCGTAGGCCACGTAACTACCTGCCATGTAGGCCACGTAACTACCTGCCCGTAGGCCACGTAACTACCTGCCATGTGGGCCACGTAACTACCTGCCCGTAGGCCACGTAACTACCTGCCCGTAGGCCACGTAACTACCTGCCATGTGGGCCACGTAACTACCTGCCCGTAGGCCACGTAACTACCTGCCATGTGGGCAACGTAACTACCTGCCATGTGGGCCACGTAACTACCTGCCCGTAGGCCACGTAACTACCTGCCCGTAGGCCACGTAACTACCTGCCATGTAGGCCACGTAACTACCTGCCCGTAGGCCACGTAACTACCTGCCCGTAGGCCACATAACTACCTGCCATGTGGGCCACGTAACTACCTGCCCGTAGGCTACGTAACTACCTGCCATGTGGGCCACGTAACTACCTGCCCGTAGGCCACGTAACTACCTGCCCGTAGGCCACGTAACTACCTGCCCGTAGGCCACGTAACTACCTGCCCGTAGACCACGTAACTACCTGCCCGTAGGCCACGTAACTACCTGCCCGTAGGCCACGTAACTACCTGCCCGTAGGCCACGTAACTACCTGCCCGTAGGCCACGTAACTACCTGCCCGTAGGCCACGTAACTACCTGCCCGTAGGCCACGTAACTACCTGCCCGTAGGCCACGTAACTACCTGCCCGTAGGCCACGTAACTACCTGCCCGTAGGCCACGTAACTACCTGCCCGTAGGCGACGTAACTACCTGCCCGTAGGCCACGTAACTACCTGCCCGTAGGCCACGCTTATCTTAAAAACTAAGTGGTAAAATTGATTGATGTCATTCTCTAATATATTTGAAATAGCCCAACAGTATCAGTAACAGTATCAGTAACAGTATCAGTATCAGTAACAGTATCAGTAACAGTATCAGTAACAGTAACAGTATCAGTAACAGTATCAGTAACAGTAACAGTATCAGTAACAGTATCAGTAACAGTATCAGTAACAGTATCAGTATCAGTATTGAGTATTAGTCTGTTGGCTTCTAAAACTTATTTAAAACAATTCTGAAAACGTTTTCAAAATACCTAGCAAGAACCAAATCTATCCACAACTAGACCTATGGACACGGGCTTCACAACTAGACCTATGGACACTGAGGCTTCACAACTAGGCCTATGGACACTTAGGCTTCACAACTAGACCTATGGACACTTAGGCTTAATGACCTAGAGACCTAACGACCACCAGACATATCAGCAACTAAGCATATCAACTATTACCATTGAGTGAAAACTAGACTTATTGACCTATGCAAAATCAGACCTACCAAAAACTAGATCCTTGTAATGTTTTAGCATTCACTCCAAAGAAAATATTTTAGTTTTAAAAAGAAAGACATATTTGTATATCTTCAATGGCATTAGTTGGTACTTAGCTGCGTCATCTCATTTTTGCAAGGGGGCTGGATTTCAAATGTTGTCCCTAGTTTTAACTCTTGGAATTAAATTTTTCATTGTGGTTTTCCAAAGGGTTTGATGTGGTATTTTTATTCCATGTATTATGAAGTTTCTGTTATGAAATTAGCATCAATCTGTTTTTATTTTATTTTAAGGGTTGCTAATAATTGAACCATGTCAAACTTGCATTTGACACCATACAGTTTCATCGTTTTAAGACCCGTGTTAGCTGGTAATGTTACCAGTTGTAAATTGAAATGTGTTAGGAAGACGAAATGCCCGCTGGTCCCTTTATTATCCGATCATTTTATCCTCCATTTTCTTCAGGTCTATCTGCTGGGCAAATATTCACTTGTTAACCCATACAATAAATATGTAATGTCTCGGACAATACAAAGTCTTTTAATCGAACGGAAATTTGAATGAATCTTTTTTTCAGTTCACACGTTAAAAATGTTCGTCAAATTTCTTTCTGAACGCACTTTACTACATAGTAAAACAAAATAATGCGTTCAAAACGAAATTTGACGCAAAATTTAGTGTGAACTAAAAAAAAGATTCAACCAAATTTCCGTTAGATCAAACTTCCGTTGATCAATTTTCTGCCAACTAAATTTCTTTTAAACAAATTTCCGGATACATCTTTTAATATGTTGTGGAAATATATTGTATCGCACAATAGTCTTTTACTTTTAATATATTGGGCAAATAAATTGTCTTAACACACTGCAGTCATTTAATGCTGTGCAAATAAATTGTCTAGCACACTACACAATCTTTTAACCATGTCCTACTTGCATTTTACACCATACAGTTTATGTTCTTGAGCATATAGAGAAATTGCTTGTATTTAACGTACCTGGTAGTTGAATGACCTACGACCTTTCAACTTCCCTCAGGGGGAAAGTGATGCTTGTCCAGAATGACCATATCTAGTAAATATCAGTATCGCCGTATAAGAACCTCTGATGTAAAATTTAGAATGATTTTTTTTTTTCCTTCTCTCTCCTTCACAATGTAGTCAATGGTTGACATGTACTGCACTTTCCTGTTTTTATTTCCCCTGTTCCCATAAATTAATCTCCCCTGATACTTCCTGATGATATGTTCCATTAGTGCCAGGATAACACATTGGTTAGTATTAATAAATGCTATTTTATCATTTTTGTTTGCACAGATGACCCCAACCATTGCACTTTCTACACTTATGTATGTCTGAGTGGTGTATTGTTATGATATCTTTGTATCAGTACTGTTCTTTCTTTGAATTTCAATGCTTCTCAAATTGTTTTTTTGGAGAGAGTACTTAACCAATTGCCATTACTTCCACAAGTTTAATTATATTCTTATCATAACATGTAGGTTTGAAAATAGGTTTATATGTAGGTGTCATTGAAGTAAATTGAAGGTTTGTCAGATGTAGGTTTAATTGAAGGTTTGTCACAGTTTAGGCTTCGTCGTGGATTTATCCCATGTTGGCTTCATTGGTGTTTGATCAAATGCACCACTGTGTATGACAGTTTGACTGACAGGCAATAGCACTCTCCAGTGTTTGAGAAGCACTGAATGGGAGAGCTCTTAGATTTTGAACTTGAACTCTGCACAATGCCATATTAACCAGCTTCACAGAATTATTTCATCAATTCCACCATGTTTGTTTTCAACTTGAGAACATAAAAACTAGTTTCAGTGGAAGAAAGAGTAAATCTGAGATACACACACTTTCCATGTCTCTGTTGTTGTTTTTCTGTTTTTGTTATAATTTAGCTGTTGGATTTGTCAAATTTCCATTATTTTAGTTTTAAATTGTTTGAGATTTGAAATATTTCATTAGAGAGTTGCGACATTTCAACACATTAATGTAGGAGTACGACAATCACGTGCCAGTTATGTGTGTTGGTGCAGCAAAGGAATGCTCCATGATTTCCAGTTTAAGTAAACTCATAAGGCAATTATTATCAAACAAGAATGAGGGTCTTTTTAAAATCCTTTATATTAACTTCGCGTGTGTTTGTGTGTTTCTGGCAACATCATCGGAAGGCTGAATGACCCACTTCCTGTCATCCTATTGAGCTGAAACTTGGCACACATTGCCACTGACAACACATTCTATTCAATTTTCAGCCCCACCCCTCACCACCAACCCCCAAGGGGGGGAGGTATTGTTCACAGGGTGTGTATTTTTGGTGTGGCGATTAATTGTTCAGCTGTTGCTATGTGCTTTGTTATTTGTGACGCACTTGGGGTTAAATATATCTTTAGTCTATTAGATTTTACATGCACTAAGTTTGATAAAAACCATTCCCATGCCAAAAAATGAAAAATCAGTTGCTACAATTACAATCACATAAATGATAAATCACATACAATTACATAAATGCAAAAAAAATTATTTTTTTTAAAATATGCATATCATCTAAAGGATTTATACACAAAACTTTAACTTTAAGGGTTGTTTAATTAATAACATTGTTTATAACTAGATCTAACTTATTAAAGAAAAGGAATTTATAAAACTATACAAGTTTAAGAAAAATAATATAATTAGATCTTGTTTTAATGTGTTAATGATAATGTTACATGAAAATTCAATGTCCCCGCAGAATCTACTTTAATGGCTAGAATTTGAATTCTGGCTGTTTAGTCACACATTTTTTTAAATATATTAATTTTAATAACTTAAAAGCTAATTGCATTTTTATATCCTTTGCAATTCTCCCCATTGACATGGAATTGGTTATCTCCCCTCACTTCAGTAAGCAAATTAGTCTCTTTCCATGAAAAACAATTTCATCTCTGGAATTAGTCACTGATATGGTACAAGTGCAATGAGCGATGTTAATCTCTTTCCATGAAAAACAATTTCATCTCTGGAATTAGTCACTGATATGGTACAAGTGCAATCGGCGATGTTAATCTCTTTCCATGAAAAACAATTTCATGTCTGTAATTAGGCACTGATATGGTACAAGTGCAATCAGCGATGGTTGTTTACAATGGGAGAGACGACTGTTCCCAGTATTCATTCATAGTGGACTAAGAAGTGGCTACACACTGGTCCGCTAGTGTTGTTTATACTAATACTATTGTTATAAATGTTATTTTGTGAGACAGGATGCGACCTGGTTGTTTCAAAAAAACGTCCAAGTTGGGCACCCTGACCTGATTACACACATGCCTACACCTTTATTTAATCACACCACAGAAACCATTCTGTTTACTTAAACAAAGACAATTTCTGAAACTCAATCTCTGATGTTATTTAACTTAGATTTATTAACTTCATTCCATACAATATGACCAAGTTAAGAAAATGGAACCCATGATGTAATTCAGGGGCATCTATGCCCCCCTTTATTTAGACGCCCATGCTGCAGTTCACAGACAAGTTATGACAAAACAACACACAATAAAATACATGACAAATTTATACAGTGTATCAGGTTAATGATTAAGAGTGATGTCCCCTGTGAAGTGTGAAACGGTTATGTGCTGCCTAACAGCATCCATGGAAGCATGCCCATACCACCTTGACCACCGCCCATCTGGCTCATCATGAGGGCCGGAAACCAACTGTCGAATATGTTTTTATACCTGGGGATTGAATAATTTAGAATGACAAAAATGGTCATAACTTGAGAACATGTAAACCTGACATCTCTACTTAAAGAGATAATTGTATAACACAGTGCCATTGTTAAGTACAAGTATCCCAAGATGGAATGTAAGTGACTTAAAAGAGGCCATTGTTTAAGTATTCCAAGATGGAATGGGAAACAGTTTCTCAAAACTGTGAAGTAAAGTCTGTGGAAGTCTTATTTCATTTTAACTAAGAACTGGTATGAAACGGACTGGAGGCGCACTCTTGTCAAATTTGAAAGTTTCCCCATTATTGTCACCCCTGACCCAAGGGAAATAATTGACATCTAATCTAAAGCTCGTGAACACTAAAGTATTTCCAAGCTAATTAACGTACTAGTATTAATTATATAATTTTACCCGTTTCTTCAATTAACATAAAAAATGACATGACATAATGGCTAAATAATGGACTCGTCTCTTATTAAATCTAAATACATAATTTACAAGTGAACGCCCGTCCGCAAAGGAAATGATGTACGTTAAGCTGTATGTAATAAATTAGTAGCATTCTCTCGTTTAATTACAATGAAACAGTTTTTATTTCATTTACATTACACCTTCGCACTGTCAACGCTGACGTTGTGTTTAAATTACGAAAACAAAGTTATGCAGGAGATTATTGTGAGACACACAATTTGTCAAAAGTTTGTTAACTACTTACATTAACATTTGTAGAATGTTGGGCTGTGGGGCTGTAGAAAAAAATGTTTGTAACAATAAAGTATTGTATTATTATACATTGCCCATAGCACATTTTGTCGTAAATTAGTGCGTGAAATGTATGACAATTACATAATGTTACAATAATCCAAAGTGTGACAACTAAATACCGTGCTAGGTATCGTTTGAAACAGTATAAATCATGGTGATATATATGTGAGTGTGTTTACACATGTGACATATATATGTAAAAAAATAATTTGTGAAAATTATGTAACCTGAAGCACATTTTAGTTTGACACCAAGATACCACAAAGACATTGCCACAGTTAAATAGACAACCACACAGACGCTGCGACGGTTACATACAAAGTTCATGATGATGTTTATTGAATTGTATGTACAGCGTGGTGAGCCCATCGCTATATAAAACTACTACTAATAATAGAATGGCGGCAATGACTTGTAAAGTGTGACTTTAAACTTTAACATGTGTATACGTTGGGAGTTATCTCACCTTGAGGTGGCGCTGCTCCTGATGGAAATGTTGCTGGCTGTGATAGACATGATGCAATTAACAACGCCAACACCTGAGGAATAATAAACAGCTCGACTTAATGAACCCGTCAACCGGATAAGCTGTTGACAAACAAACAAACAATTCGGCCACCACCCCCTTGGCCGCATTAACTCATTCAAAGCATCCCTTAATTATAATGGGGATTTCTGACTGCTTATTATTTTTTATAAATTCATCTATAATAGAGAGCAGTGACGTAGCTAGGGTTAGTGCCACCCCTTACCCCCCCCCCCCCTCCACCTAAAAAAAAAGACTGACAGCATAAACTTGTGTACGGTACTTCAACCATTTCGCTATCAAAGGAGGCGATGACTGAAAATGTTTTCCCCATGCATCTACTCTCCCATCCCATTTCGAGATTTCAAGGTGAGATACACCTATGACTTGCTCATCAAGGGAAAACAACGTAGGGAAAACAAAACAACGTAGGGAAAACAAAACAACGTAGGGAAAACAACGTATTTGTCAAAAAGCTGAGCTCAGCGGGGGTTTTTTTTGGGTGGGGTGGGGGTGGTAGAGATACTGTTATAATAAATCCTGAGGGGAAAATCTTTTCAACATCCTTGAAATTTCAATAATACTGAATTTATATATTTTTTCCTATACCTATTTCCTAGTGACCTTGTGAGTTTCCGCTCAACAGTGAGACCAAAGCTAGTGCCTCGTACAATGTCTAGTGAGTCACCGCTCACCAGTGAGACCTCAGCTAGTGCCTTGTACAATGTCTAGTGAGTCACCCTTCAACAGTGAGACTTCAGCTAGTGCCTCGTACAATGTCTAGTGAGTCACCGCTCAGCAGTGAGACCACAGCTAGTGCCTCGTACAATGTCTAGTGAGTCACCGCTCAACAGTGAGACCTCAGCTAGTGCCTTGTACAATGTCTAGTAAGTCCCCACTCAACAGTGAGACCTCAGCTAGTGCCTCGTACAATGTCTAGTGAGTCACCGCTCAACAGTGAGACCTCAGCTAGAGCCTCGTACAATGTCTAGTGAGTCACCGCTCAGCAGTGAGACCACAGCTAGTGCCTCGTACAATGTCTAGTGAGTCACCGCTCAACAGTGAGACCAAAGCTAGTGCCTCGTACAATGTCTAGTGAGTCACCGCTCAACAGTGAGACCTCAGCTAGTGCCTCGTACAATGTCTAGTGAGTCACCGCTCAACAGTGAGACTTCAGCTAGTGCCTTGTACAATGTCTAGTGAGTCACGCTCAACAGTGAGACCTTAGCGTGTGCCTTGTGCAATGTCTAGTTAGTCACCGCTCAACAGTGAGACCTCAGCTAGTGCCTTGTGCAATGTCTAGTGAGTCACCGCTCAGCAGTGAGACCTCAGCTAGTGCCTTGTACAATGTCTAGTGAGTCACCGCTCAGCAGTGAGACCTCAGCTAGTGCCTTGTGCAATGTCTAGTGAGTCACCGCTCAGCAGTGAGACCTCAGCT
Source organism: Omphiscola glabra (assembly GCA_964017045.1). Taxonomy (NCBI): domain Eukaryota; kingdom Metazoa; phylum Mollusca; class Gastropoda; family Lymnaeidae; genus Omphiscola; species Omphiscola glabra. The sequence continues at coordinate 1,478,406 of OZ024808.1, forward strand.
AGTGCCTTGTACAATGTCTAGTGAGTCACCGCTCAACAGTGAGACCTCAGCTAGTGCCTTGTGCAATGTCTAGTGAGTCACCGCTCAGCAGTGAGAGCTTAGCTCGAGCATTGTCTATCACGATTGCCATCAAAACACTTAAAATTGCTCAGACTATATTAAAACATCAGAATGTTTGCAAAAAATACTCTCTGTTACCTTTCTGTCTTTGTTTAAATAGTTTAACGGTCCAAGCAGCTAATACAGCGCCTGAAGAGTGTATATTTTAATGTTAAAAATTCCTTTTTATAACTATATTAAGAACATATTTCTAATAAGTAAGTTCTTTTGAGCTAAGAAAGTGTTTCTTATAAGAAAAGGATAAATTAAAAAGGAAGGACGGCGCTCACGCTGTGTGAAGGAAATAGTGGAGCAAGGTATCTGGAGGCTTGAAATAGAAAGACTGTACAATAAAAAAAAATATTTAAAAAAAGAGCGTTTTGGCTAAGAGCCTTCCTCTGCAGACAGGACAAAAGAAGATAGAACAAGAAATAGAAAGTATTTTATAAAACGTATGTGTTCGCCATATTCATGAATTGTCAACGTATGTGTTCGCCATATTCATGATTTGTCAACGTATGTGTTTGCCATATTCATGTGATGTCGGGAGTTTTGTTGTTTGAAAACCAAGATGACATGAAGTAAAAGAATGTATGTAATTATACTGTGAAAAATACGCTTTTAACGGACAAACATATTTTGAAAATATGTAACATATAAGAAATGAAATACAGGGAAATCGAGGATCACTAGTAAGAGAGATTTTTATTAATTCAGTTGCGTGATATTGTCCCCAAAAGCTGAATTAATTTGGTTTCCTTGCTAACTCTCATTGGTGTGTTGGTGCAGGAAATCAGAGCCGTGGTGGATACATCTGCTGTCACTATTCACGACAACGAACTCCAGTATGGAGCAGCTAATGCTGAACAACTTCTTTGTTCTAGAGAGCAGCTAATCAATATGAGCACCGGGGTTTTTAAATGTAAATTCACTATCAAAATGACGTATTCCTGAATAAATTCACCAGCGCCTCCTTTGGGAGTCTTAGCGCCCCTCATCTACGAAGCTATTCAGCACACCCTCTCAAATCTACCAAGCTTTTCAGCACCCTCTTGACATCCCCCATTTTAGTGCGTTCAAACTCATCTTCGTTTTTTTAAACATGAATGTTTTTTAATTATCTTTTTATTACATTATGAACAGAGAATGAGGCCCCGGATGTAAACAACATGTTTAGAGAGTTCAGAGAGTACAAACAAGGTGGAAAAATGCCGAATTAGATGTAAACAAACAAACTCTCGACCCCCACACGTGACAAATGTTGATCAGTTTTTTCGCACGGTCATGAAGTGGAAAACAAGCATTAATATTCTGTACGAGCCAAGCTTACGTCACCACGACAACATTACGAGTAATCTGGCTGTCACCGTGATTAACCCGCTTACCGGTCGTCTGCAAACTCAAAAACCAAGGCCGCCATCTTCGTAAACAAACAATAAGAAAACATTAATCATGGTCACAGTCTTGGGGGAAAAAAGTAGTAACTAGGCCCAAATTAAGCTTTTGAGGACCTGTGAAGCTTAATCACGTGTTCAGTTATCATATGCGATATAATAAGGGTCATCAGTGATCCTCACAATATATGCATTTCACGGACCGCTAGTCCCCTAATATGAAGATTTTATATACAAGGTACTAGTTGATTGGGGGTGGGGTAGTTAATGGTTGCAAGTAAGGCGATACGGTACTTAAACAACAGTTTTAGCCTAATGCAGTGGTTCTCAACCTTCCTTTGCTTGCGAACCTTTAATGCAGTTCATCGTGTTGTGGCGACCCCCAGCCACAAAATTATGTTCGGTTATACTTCATAACTATAGAGCATATTATTTTCAGATGATCTTAGGCGACCCCTGGGAAAGGGTCGTGCGACCCTCAAAGGGGTCGCGACCCACAGGTTGAGAAACACTGGCCTAATGTGTAATACTCCAATAGTTGTAAGTAAAGCATTTTTAAAAATTCTTGCAACTAAGAAGAACTACATCAGGATGTCCAAGAGGATGGAAATGATCAATTATATTCTAATGTCAACCTTGATTGATTCTGAAAAATGTTTGACCTTGGCGTGCCCAAAGAGGCGACCTCCCCCGATGGAACTTTTGAGTTTTATATCAAACATTTGATAAATGATGTATATGTGTGTGTTACAAGGAGGGCATTTTTTGGGAGATAGATGGCGTTGACATTTTGGATGGCGACACCACTGTGCCTAGATGTTTTCATAGCGACATTTAAAAAATTAGGAAATTTAATTATAAAATAATAACATATTGGATATTTCCCAAATGCCGTCTTTACTACAGGATCATTTAGACTAGAGAAATCTGAATGTCGTCAATCTTTCTATCGTATCTGAATGTCCATCTTTCTATCATTTCCGAATGTTAATATTTCTATCATTTCCGAAATGTCCATCTTTCTAGCATATCTGAAAGTCAATCTTTCTGTCACTTCTGAATGTCTATATTTCTAACATTTCTGAATGTCTATATTTCTAACATTTTTGAATATCAATCTCTCTATCCTTTCTGAATATCGATCTTTCTGTCATTTCTGAATGTACATCTTTTTATCCTTTCTGAATGTCCAGCTTTCTAACATTTATGAATGTCCATCTTTCTAACATTTCTGAATGTCCATCTTTCTAAAATTTCCGAATGTCCATCTTTCCAACATTTCTGAATGTCCATCTTTCTATCACTTCTTAATGTCCATCTTTCTATCATTTCTGAATATCCATATTCTATCATTTTCAAAGCCTCAATGTCTTTCTCACAGCCGACGCCCCCCCCCCCCACTTTTTTTTCCTTCTGATTATATGTAGCTATATTTTTAAAGCGGAACTGTAAACAAGGCAGTCTTTCTTTCGCCTTTTCGTCCTCGAGGAACAGCAGCCGATCTTCATCGACGTCTGTGATTAGGACATAGGCCGCCTACAAGAGCCCTCCAGGCATCACGATCCTGAGCCAATCTCTCCAGCCTCCCCCAAGTGTGGCCAAGTTTCTTGGTATCCGCCTCCACTTCACGGCGCCAAGTGTTCTTAGGCCTGCCTCTTTTCCGTTTTCCTTGAGGGTTCCAATTCAAGGCTTGTCTAGTTATGCTGGAGGCAGGTTTCCTGAGCGTATGGCCAATCCATCTCCATCTTCTCTGGAGGATCTCTTGTTCTACAGGTTCTTGCTTTGTCCGCTGCCACAGTTTCTGGTTGCTGATTCTGTCGGGCCAATGAATCCCGAGAATCCTTCTTAAGCAGTTATTGATGAAGGACTGGATTCTTTTCATATTCCCAGCAGTGATTCTCCATGTTTCTGCACCATACAGTAGAACCGGTTTCACCATTGTGTTGAAGGTTCTGATCTTCAGTTTGGTATTTAGGTGTTTGGAGGCCCAGACATTTTTTAGTTGTTGGAAGGCTGCCCGTGCCTTTCCTACCCTTATTTTGATGTCAGCATCTGTCCCACCTTGCTTGTCCACGATGCTGCCAAGGTAGACAAAGCTCTCTACCTCCTCGAGCGCTTCCTCTTTGAGCCTGATGGGTGCTGTATTGGTAGTGGCATTGACCTTGAGGACCTTGCTCTTCCCCTTGTGAATATTAAGACCAATACGTGCAGAAGTGTCTGCAATATTTCTGGTCTTCTCATGCATCTGTTGTTGGGTATGGGAGAGAAGGGCAAGATCGTCAGCAAAATCAAGGTCATCAAGCTGGTCCCACAAGGTCCATTGAATACCATTCCGCTTCTGTTGTGTGGAAGTTTTCATCACCCAGTCAATGGCCAATAGGAACAGGAAAGGCGAAAGCAAACATCCCTGCCTCACACCGGTCTTCACCTGGAAAGCATCCGTCACCTGTTGTCCGTGGACCACTCGGCAGGTCATCCCCTCGTAAGAGTTTCTGATCAAGTCCGTGATTTTCCGCGGGACTCCATAATGTCTCAACAGTCTCCAGAGGGTTTGCCTATCCACACTGTCAAAGGCTTTCTCGTAGTCAACGAAGTTGATGTAGAGGGGTGAGTTCCATTCCAGGGATTGCTCTAGGATGATGCGCAGTGTTGCAATTTGGTCAGTACAGGATCTGTTGGTCCGGAAGCCAGCCTGTTGGTCCCGCAGCAGGGGGTCAACAGTTTCTTTCATTCTGTTGAGTAGTACGCGGTTGAAAACCTTGCCTGGGATGGATAGTAAGGTGATCCCTCTATAGTTGGAGCAGGAGCTTAAGTCCCCCTTTTTGGGGATTTTAATGAGATATCCCTCCTTCCACTCCGAAGGTACCTGTTCCTCCTCCCAGATCTTCAAGAACAGTGGGTGAAGCATATCTACACTGGTGTGCACGTCAGCCTTCAGTGCCTCTGCTGGGATGCCATCCGGTCCTGCAGCCTTGCCATTTTTAAGTTGTTTGATGGCAATACGGATCTCTTCTTTGGTGGGTGCGTTGCAGTCAATAGCCAGGTCACTGTCAGCTGGCTGAATATCTGGTGGGTTACTTGGCTCTGGCCTGTTTAGAAGTTCCTCAAAGTGTTCTTTCCATCTGGCTCTCTGTTGCTCCTCATTTGGTATGCTCTTACCATCTTTGTCCTTCACTGGTCTCTCTGGCTTCCTGAACTTTCCAGACAACTTCTTGATGGTAGCGAACAATTCCCGCATATTTCCTTGGTAGGCTGCTTCTTCCGCTTCTTTGGCAAGCATGTCTACAAAGTTCCTTTTGTCCCTCTTAGCGCTTTTCTTTACTTTCTTATTTGCCTCTGAGTACTCCTTTTGGAACCTAACTTTCTGCGCTCGTGTACGGCTGTTGTTAATTTCTGCCTTCTTCCCTTTTCTCTCTTCTATCACTTTCAAACAAGGCAGTGCCATCATTAAATAGAGTTATAATATATACAGGGACCTCATCTGTTTTTTTTTATCTTAAAAAGGGGTTTGGTGGGGGGTGGGTGGGTGGTGGTGCACAACCGAAACTTGGCCGGCGTGTTGAGTTGTTTATTACCGGAGGCTGTCACTGTCACAGAACATAGTTTATTACTGGAGGCTGTCACAGAACATAGTTTATTGCTGGAGGCTGTCACAGAACATAGTTTATTGCTGGAGGCTGTCACAGAACATAGTTTATTGCTGGAGGCTGTCACAGAACATAGTTTATTGCTGGAGGCTGTCACAGAACATAGTTTATTGCTGGAGGCTGTCACAGAACATAGTTTATTGCTGGAGGCTGTCACAGAACATAGTTTATTACTATTGATGCTTTCTTTTATGAAGTTTAATGGTAAATGATCGAACAGTGTTTTTGTTTTTTTTTCCTATTATTTTTAGCTGCGTTTGATTTTCTGCTGCCCTAGATACTAATACTAATACTTAACATACTATTTTTTCCCTACAAATTTAGAGGGACGACACCCCCCCTCCCCCCCCCCCCCCCCCCCCGCACTCCCAAAATTCTCATAAGGCCAAAACGTCTTCAAAAGCTATCCTTCTCCTCGTTCAAATAGAATAAGATCCCATTATTCAGTAAACAAATGGACATTTTTGGAAATGGACTCGTGGCTGCATTAACAATAATCCGATTTCTAGTTATCGAGTTTGAAACCGATGAGCGGTTATTGATTTGTCAAATCGATAACCGAACGACACCAATTTTTAAAATCCTTTACATTAACTTCGCTATTGTTGGTATGCCTGGATGGGTGGCAAGATGTTCGGACGGCTAATTGACCCACTTCCCGTCAACCTATTGAACTAAAACTTGGCACATATACACTCATTGCCAATGACAACGCATACTATGAAATTACCCCAACCCTCAAAAATCAGTTTTTCCTCCCCCCCCCCCCCCCCCAGGGGAGGATGAAGGAAATATGATGCCACTGATTTCACGAAATAAAATTCCCCAATAACTGTGGTAAATGAGATTCTTTTTTTTCCGTTAATGTTTGTCTTCAGATGAATGGATCTTGGGAAGAAACATAGTCCATAATACAATGTCCATAATACAATGTCCATAATACAAAGTCCATAATACAATGTCCATAATACAATGTCCGTAATACAATGTCCGTAATACAATGTCCATAATACAATGTCCATAATACAATGTCCATAATACAATGTCCATAATACTATGTCCATAATACAATGTCCATAATACAATGTCTGTAATACAATGTCCATAATACCATGTCCATAATACAATGTCCATAATACAATGTCCATACGAAGTCGGCAACACTTCATCCAGAATTAAAAAGCAAGATTGCAGCCTGTCCTATAGGGAAGTGGGTGAAGTGTTTTGTTTCACGGGTGACGTAGCCGACAAGGTTGCAACCAACAATGCAGTACCGGGTAGGGTTCAACTTTTTGTCGAACCCTTTCTTGTTGAAGGCAGCATTATCTTTTTCAATGTTGCATTTCTCTAAAGTAGTGGTTCTCAACCTTCTTAATTAAGCGACCCTTTAATACAGTTCCTCATGTTGTGGCGACCACCCAGCACCAAAATTATTTTCATTGCCACTTCATAACCGTAGAGCATATGTGTTTTCAGATTGTCCTATGCGACCCCTGGGAAAGGGTCGCGCGACCCCCAAAGGGGTCGCGACCCACTGGTTGAGAACCGCTGCTCTAAGGCTTGGGTGGCACAATCCACAGCATCTTGCTGCACGTGCACTGACATATCAGCATTCTGGATAACGGCTTTTCGCTCAGACACGGTGCTTTATGCATGTGCGTTAATCTTCAACGAGTTTAACAAATGAGACAACTGAACACGAAATATCGCAAGTGCGTTTGGTGCCTAATAGTTTCTTGTTTTTGCTGAAATAGTTGGTGAAATAAATCTGCGGCGTAAAAGTAAGCCGGGGGGACATAGAATATTAATATAAAATAAAATAATAATCTATATGAAAACCTTTTGTTTTTCTTTATAAATAAAAGGCGATAAAATATTCGAACAGACTCTAACCGCCCCCCCCCCCCCCTTTTTTCTCCGGACAGGGGAGTACGCTGATATGAAACCTGCAAGATGGAAACATTGGAGTTGGAATAGGGGGGGGGGAGGAGGGGGGGGTCACCTCAGGATGGTACTTAAAAAAATCAATGGAGTGGAGGCATTTTTAGCCAGTTACCATTACCAATCTTTGAAATTGTGTCACTAACCCAAGTTACGTAACTAATGGAAACAAATGAGCTACCGTGTTTATAGTTTGCTTCTTACTTTTAGGGGGAGGAGCTCCCCCCAATTTGAGATGATCTTCAATGTCTATGGTGCGATTGGCACGAAGTGCGATGGTCATTAGTTTACAAGCTGTAAGTTACTTACACTTACAGTACAGTGTAAGTTTAGCATAAACACAAAAACATTTAGGCTACTTAAAAGAAATATATTTGCGGTTGTTGTTATTTTTCTGTTCTAAGTTTGAATTTTTGACTTACAAATTAAGTCTAATGGCTGTATACTTTTATTTTGGGGCCAGATTTTTAGTGGAAATGTATGGCACAATTTAGTGGAAATATATCGCATATTTTAGTGGAAATATATCGCACTTTTTTTTTTGGATACACATTGCAAATTTTTGTGGAAATGTACCGCACATTTTATTGGTAATATATCGCACGTTATAGTGGAAAGATATCGCACATTTTTTTGCAAATATATCGCACATTTTTGTGGAAATGTACCGCACATTTTCTCCAATGAATGACTGGGAATTTCCATGTCTAGTCTCTAAGTCTCTAAGTCTCTAGTATTACGCCAAATCAAGAAAACCTATCCTCAAAATTCCCCCTAATAGAACTGTAGAGTCTCCACAAATAACCCCACACACAATATCCCAGATGACTCCAAAAAAAAATATCCCGAATAATATCCCAAAATGGACCTACAAATAATATGCCAAATAATAGACCAAATTAAGTCTAAATCCCTAACACCCCATATAAAAAAAAACCCACACACCACGCTAATTAACAGCACAAATAAATTTAATTACCGTAATAGATATTGCCCGCCAAACATTGGCGACAGAAATGCGTGAACTTCCCATCTACTAAAGTTACTTGACAAAACATGAACTCAAGTAACGCACATTTAAGAACCCCAATTTTTGCTACACCCTTCCCCCCATGATACGTCACTGCACACTTTTTATTTCACGACCATGAACTATATTAAATATTGTGATGTCCCAACCACTTTTAAACCGAATATTTATTACAATACATACTTAAAATGAGACGCTTTCATTTTCCGAAAAGAAACTATTACGCGCCAAACGCAGTTGCGTTATAAATATTTATAAAAATATCATTTAGCGGAGCTATCGGGAATTATATTTTACGCGCTATTGAACTCATTATTAAACCATAATTTCTTTCAAACATTTAGAATTATTTGTAATATCCTCTCAATACCAAATACGCTGAATAGGAAACAGAAATGGAAGCAGTCCACGAGTCACACCAGAAGCGTATAATATAGAAGAAGATTATTTTTAAATCCCTTACGAAATTGTCTTAGCTTACCGTGAGGATGATTGTTTGTTTCATGGTGGCATACGATACGAAATAACTCGAGTTAGTGGAGAATTAGAAGTCTTACAGTGTTGATCCAATCACAGAGTGTATGTCGGGATGGGGACCACCGTCGGGACTTTTATAGGGACCCCGTCTGCTCGGTCCCTGTCCGTAACATTCGGACACGTTTCAAGGTAACGAGGAACATTCCAAACACGAGAAGGATGGGGTGAAAGGAGGGGCGTAGGGGGTGAAACAAGGGGGCGCCGGGGGTGAAACAAGGGGCGCAAGGTTAAGGGCGGTTGACATGAGAAGAGGTAGGAAAGAGGGGGAGGTGTGGGGGCGGGGGATGAGTGACGGGATTATAAATTGGTACTATCATGTCTACAGCAGGACTGACAAATGAGGGGGGGTGGTGGGGGGGGGAGATGGGGTGGGGGCTTATGCTAATGGCGAGCATGCCCGTCCCAAAATTATACTGTCACATATGCCGTATTGTAGCGTGTTCCGAAATTTTATACCAGTGGTCCCCAACCCAAAAGACTTCACGGGCCACTTTGATAGCGGGTTAAATTTACGGGATCCGCATGTCATTACACATATTAAAATCAACACCCACTCAATGCTATAGAGGAATATGTTTCTATATGTGTGTGTCTATATGTGTCTATATGTGTCTATATGTGTCTATATGTGTCTATATGTGTCTATATGTGTCTATATGTGTCTATGTGTGTCTATGTGTGTCTATGTGAGTCTATATGTGTCTACATGTGTCTACGTGTGTCTATGTGTGTCTATATGTGTCTACATGTGTCTACATGTGTCTACATGTGTCTATATGTGTCTATATGTGTCTATATGTGTCTATATGTGTCTATACTTGATGCACAGGAGGAGATGCAACAAAACTAAATAGAAATTAAAATAATTCAATCATTAAAAAAAAAAATTCTCTAACTTTACTTTTTAACATTGATTTCCCAGTGAATCGAATGAAGAACGAATACGTTGACAACAAAGATGCATCAGACATCTGCGATCCGCCATGTTTAACTTGAGGTGAGCCTTGGGACTGGCCACCCTTGTAAAGTGAAACGCCCTAGGTTGGCCACCCCTGTAAAGTGAGATGCCCAGGTTGGCCAACCCTTTAAAGTGAGAAGCCTTAGGTTGGCCAACCCTTTAAAGTGAGATGCCTTAGGTTGGCCAACCCTTTAAAGTGAGATGCCTTAGGCATATATATATATATATAGAGAGAGAGAGAATGCGACAGACAGAGAGAGACAGACATAGTGAGAGAGAGAGAGCGACAGCCAGAGTGAAAGAGAGAGATAGATAGAGAGAGAGAGAGGGACAGACAGAGAGAGAGAGAGAGAGGGACAGACAGAGTGAGAGATAGAGAGACAGAGAGAGATAGAGAGACAGAGGGAGACAGAGATCAACAGACAGGGGAGAGAGAGAGAGAGAGAGAGGGACAGACAGAGTGAGAGAGAGGGAGAGAGAGAGAGAGCGACAGACAGAGTGAAATAGAGAGAGATAGAGAGGGCGACAGACAGAGTGAAAGAGAGAGAGAGAGAGAGAGAGAGAGGGACAGACAGAGTGAGAGAGAGGGAGAGAGAGAGAGAGCGACAGACAGAGTGAAAGAGAGAGAGATAGAGAGGGCGACAGAGAGAGAGAGAGAGAGAGGGACAGACAGAGTGAGAGAGAGAGAGTAAGGGACAGGCAGAGTGAGAGATAGAGAGACAGAGTGATAGAGACAGACAGAGAGAGAGACAGAGAGCGACAGACAGACAGACAGAGTGAGAGATAGAGAGACAGAGAGAGAGAGCGAGAGCGACAGACAGAGTGAGAGCGACAGACAGAGTGAGAGATAGAGAGACAGAGAGAGATAGAGAGACAGAGGGAGACAGAGATCGACAGACAGGGGAGAGAGAGAGAGAGGGACAGACAGAGTGAGAGAGAGGGAGAGAGAGAGAGCGACAGACAGAGTGAAATAGAGAGAGATAGAGAGGGCGACAGACAGAGTGAAAGAGAGAGAGAGAGAGAGGGGGACAGACAGAGTGAGAGAGAGGGAGAGAGAGAGAGAGCGACAGACAGAGTGAAAGAGAGAGAGATAGAGAGGGCGACAGAGAGAGAGAGAGAGGGACAGACAGAGTGAGAGAGAGAGTAAGGGACAGGCAGAGTGAGAGATAGATTGATAGAGACAGACAGAGAGAGAGACAGAGAGCGACAGACAGACAGACAGAGTGAGAGATAGAGAGACAGAGAGAGAGAGAGCGAGAGCGACAGACAGAGTGAGAGCGACAGACAGAGTGAGAGAGACAGACAGAGAGAGAGAGAGACAGACAGACAGACAGAGTGAGAGATAGAGAGACAGAGAGCGAGAGCGACAGACAGAGTGAGAGCGACAGACAGAGTGAGAGAGACAGACAGACAGATTGAGAGCGACAGACAGAGTGAGAGCGACAGACAGAGTGAGAGAGACAGACAGAGAGAGAGAGACAGAGAGCAACAGACAGACAGAGAGAGAGCGACAGACAGACAGAGAGAGAGAGAGATAACATATAAACTGATGTGTTTTGGTTGCGTACTTTTGTGAGTTTCCTCCGGCCGGCATTTAGTCAAGATACGCCACTGCTCACCCCATCCACCACCACCCACCCCATCCATCACCACCCATCCCATACCACCCATCCAATCCACCACCGCCCGTCCCACCCACCGCCACCCGCCCCATCCACCACCACCACCCACCCCATCCACCACCACCACCCACCACCATCGACCCCATCCACCATCACCCACCCCATCCACCCCCACCGACCCCATCCACCACCACCGACCCCATCCACCACCACCCACCCCCATCCACCACCACCCACCCCCATCCACCACCACCCCTACCGGTGAAATTATCCAAATCATTTACTTTGAGGTTGAGTCCACCATTTGATAACTATCATCACGACAGAGCAATGAAAACCAGTCTTTTTGTCTCACAGGTGTGGTCGCTTGTTCCCTGACCTACTTAGCTGACATAATTATTTCTATTCATACCTACTGTCACATCAAAAGGCGCCAGTGTCACAAAATCCCCCCTTTGATGATTACAGTCGCAGGACAAGTTTAAGACTTCGGTTGCTTCCCACTTTTTAATTTCTCACCCTAATACTATGAGTTGCCCATGTATGGGGATCCCCGAGATTCGAGATATCCACCAGTACTGTACATCCGAGATATCCACCAGTACTGTACATCTGAGATATCCACCAGTACTGTACATCTGAGATATCCACCAGTACTGTACATCTGAGATATCCACCAGTACTGTACATCTGAGATATCCACCAGTACTGTACATCTGAGATATCCACCAGTACTGTACATCTGAGATATCCACCAGTACTGTACATCTGAGATATCCACCAGTACTGTACATCTGAGATATCCACCAGTACTGTACATCTGAGATATCCACCAGTACTGTACAACCGAGATAAAAGGCGCGGGGCCCCTAAAAGGCGTGGGCCCCTAAATGATGCGGGGCCCCTAGGCGGTACTATTAAACATGGTCTTGGGTGACATAATACCGAAACAGGCGAGTGGAAACAGATGTGTGGTACAAAGGTGAGTGGAAACAGATGTGTGGTACAAAGGTGAGTGGAAACAGATGTGTGGTACAATGATGAGTGGAAACAGATGTGTGGTACAATGATGAGTGGAAACAGATGTGTGGTACAAATGTGAGTAAGATGAGTGAAAACAGATGTGCAGTACAAAGGTGATTGAGACAGTAGCGTGCAGACCGGTGAGTTGAAGGAGATGTGTTGTACAACGGTGAGTGCCGACAGGTGGACCGGAAACAGGTGTGTGCTGTCCGCTTAGTTGAAACACGTGTTTTATGCCAGATGGGTGAAAGCAGGTGTGTGCTAACAATTGAGCGTTAAAGATGTATTCTGACAGATGGGTGGGACCAGGTGTGTGCTGGCAGGTGAGTGGGAAACAAATTTGTTCTTTAAAATCTTTAGCGTGAGCTGACGTGTGAAATACATTTTTAAACAAATATTTTAAATTTCATTGAGTCCTTAAAAAAAAAGAAATGCATCTTGTTGGTAGCCATGACACTATCATGGATGACTTGACCGGTTTCATAGCCAATAGGATCTCTCCGGTTCTCGTGATTCGAGAAATGCTATTTTTATCTTCGCTGAATTTATCTCGGAGATGTTCCGGATATAGAAATCATGCTCTTGACCTTTGATGGTGACCCCGCTGTGGAGATGTCACGTGCGGCATGACGTCATTCCACGAAAGCGTGACTGCACTTGGACATGTTGACTGCATCATTATTTCTTGTTTACTGCGATGTTGGTAGATCGACGAAAACAGCTCAGGGAATGATCCCGTCCAGTACCAAACGAAGCAAATACCTTACGTTATTACTTTCACAGGAATAACAAGCAATCATTCCCCGTACGGGTGCCCTGCTCTTTCCAAAGGCTGTATTTGCCATAATACGAACAGTGGCCGGTCGAGGGTGCACCCTGCTGGTCCAACCGATGCCGCCCCCACCCTTTTGCCCCTTGGGACTGGAACCGATAGAACAATACTGTGACTCCAACCCAGGGGTCCTCAAAAATTTTTAATCAGGAGGTCGGATCACTGGCCCTCAGACACTGTTGGGGGCCGGGAATATAGTTTTAAATGAATATGGTTCAATTCCTATGCACATTCCAAATATCTTATGTGTAGAAAGGGGAAAAAAAACAAGACATACAATACACTATTTCAAATGAATTATTAAAAAAAAATTAAACAATTTTCAGTTATTAGTTGTTTCATGAAAATTATATAGGCCTACTTTTGGCTAAATAAATCTTCGTTGTCTGGTTTTATATATAGGTCACTCTTACCCGGCTAACCGAACGACGGTCGGGCGGGCCGGGTAGAGGAACCATGGCGTGCCGAATCTGGTACGCGGGCCGTAGTTTTAGGACTCCTTTTCCAGCCGATTGATGCCCACCTGACGCATATCTGTGACTCTGGTAGGTAAAAACAATATCTTACCTGTACTTGTTGCAAAAGAATGATGTCTTACCTGTACTTGTTGCAAAAGAATGATGTCTTACCTCTACTTGTTGGAAAGGAATGATACCTTACATTTGTTGGAAAAGAATGATATCTTACCTCTACTTGTTGGAAAAGAATGATATCTTACCTCTACTTGTTGGAAAGCAATGATATCTTACCTCTACTTGTTGGAAAGCAATGATATCTTACCTCTACATTTCGCGATTTGTTCACCAAAAAGAAAATTTCATAAATCCATTTTGTTAACATTCCCATTTGACAATGAGATCCCTCAAAGCTAAACCCTCCGTTGAGATTATTCCCCCTTGGCGAAATGTCACTATGTCAGGCAAGATGACACGTGCAAATAGCAATGGGTTATTTGTCACCTCCCGACAGGTTATATATATATATGTTTGTAAATACTTTTATTCACCGTTGAGCTAAGAACCATGGATGATGTCAACATTTGTATTACCGATATTTTCTGGGGTATTCTACAAACAGAAGGAGAAACCATCTCAGAATATTTATGAAACGGAGAGTCTGTCGCTTAAGGTATAACTCTGCAAAGCTTGGCAGTAGACAGTCTAACCATGGGTCCTCAAAATTTGGCCTTCGGGCCAGATCCGGCCCGCCGGGGGTCCTTAACCCAGGCCGCCTGGCAACCCTACGGGTACACCAGGAGGGGTGACCGATATGAAACCTGGCATGACCATGTCAGCAGCAAAAAGTAGGCCCATGTCAGCAGCCAAAAGTAGGCCCATGTCAGCAGCCAAAAGTAGGCCCATGTCAGCAGCCAAAAGTAGGCCCATGTCAGCAGCCAAAAGTAGGCTCATGTCAGCAGCCAAACGTAGGCCCATGTCAGCAGCCAAACGTAGGCCCATGTCAGCAGCCAAAGGTAGGCTCATGTCAGCAGCCAAAAAGTAGGTTCATGTCAGCAGCCAAAAGTAGGCTCATGACAGCAGCCAAAAGTAGGCCCATGTCAGCAGCCAAAGGTAGGCTCATGTCAGCAGCCAAACGTAGGCCCATGTCACCAGCCAAAAGTTGGCCCATGTCAGCAGCCAAAAGTTGGCTCATGTCAGCAGCCAACAGTTGGCTCATGATTCCCACTGCAATGCTAATAACTTCATGTCGATTAAAAAAAAAAATATTTTTTTCATTTCAAATTATATTATACTGTTTTATTTTTGTCCTGTGTTTCCCACCAACCACCAATACGATTCGTGCAGCGTGCACAGCTACACCAGTTTAAACCAGTGGTAGGCAGATCGCGGCTCGCGAGCCGCGTGCGGCTCTTTAGCGACCTGAGTGCGGCTCGGCCTCTCGGCCACATATCGGATTTGACTCTGTATAAAATGGTTCTTGACAGGTTCTTGAAAAGAAATTTGGCTCTCACACTCAAACAAATTTTAATCGTCCTGCTGCTGATTTTTGGGCTCTTTTGACTAATGTGTTTGCCGACCACTGGTTTAAACGATAATCTGGCCCTCAAAAGTATCTTAGGGACAGTAAACCTGCCCCAAACGTTTATAAGAGACAGTAGACCCTCCCCCCCAAACCATGATTAAAATGTTTGAGACCCCTTCATTTTTCAGGACCTAACCTTTAACCTACTTAGCCTACATGGAGATCTTGCCCTGGTCGAATGAGAGTAGTGAATAGAGATGATTGTGACACAAAATTAGAGATGATTGTGATACAAAATTAGAGATGATTGTGATACAAAATTAGAGATGATTGTGATACAAAATTAGAGATGATTGTGATACAAAATTAGAGATGATTGTGATACAAAATTAGAGATGATTGTGATACAAAATTAGAGATGATTGTGATACAAAATTAGAGATGATTGTGATACAAAATTAGAGATGATTGTGATACAAAATTGGAGATGATTGTGATACAAAATTAGAGATGATTGTGATACAAAATTAGAGATGATTGTGATACAAAATTAGAGATGATTGTGATACAAAATTAGAGATGATTGGTCTAATTCCGTACATTGAATGTGTTCAAGATATCAAGCTAATGAACACAACGCCAGGGAGCTTTTAAAAGTTAATCAAATACTCATAGTGAATTAGATGGCTAGTAAGCATTCTACCTACCGATCTGACCGTCTACATCCAGATCTGATCGTCTACATCCAGATCTGACTGTCTACAACCAGATCTGACCGTCTACAACCAGATCTGACCGTCTACATCCAGATCTGACTGTCTACAACCAGATCTGACCGTCTACAACCAGATCTGACCGTCTACATCCAGATCTGACCGTTACATCCAGATCTGACTGTCTACATCTAGATTTGACTTCTCCTGCTTCCCATTTGATGTACTCGTAGTAAGGGTAGCTGTAAGTTCGTTCCTGTTCCTCATTGCTAAGAATATGAAGTGGGTGTTATAACTGTCCAGCGTCTGGCCACCTTGTCCAGTGTCTGACCAACTGGTCTAGCGTCTGACCAACTTGTCCAGCGTCTGACCAATTGGTCCTGCGTCTGACCAATTGGTCCAGCGTCTGACCAACTGGTCCAGTGTCTGACCAACTGGTCCAGTGTCTGACCAACTGGTCCAGTGTCTGACCAACTGGTCCAGTGTCTGACCAACTGGTCCAGTGTCTGATCAACTGGTCCAGTGTCTGACCAACTGGTCCAGCGTCTGACCAACTTGCCCAGCATCTGACCAACTTGCCCAACGTCTGACCAACTTGTCCAACGTCTGACCGACTTGTCCAGCGTCTGACCGACTTGTCCAGCGTCTGACCAACTTGTCCAGCGTCTGACCGACTTGTCCAGCGTCTGACCAACTTGTCAGGCTCATTAGCCATTCAGTCTCTTGACCCCCCGGTCACGCGGCAAAGCCTCGAAGTCAAACAGTGGGCTGTCCGTGCCAAGGGGTGACGTTGGCCATTCATCAAGAACCTTCTGTTTGACCGTTCTCTCATTAGCATTAACAGGTGTACGCCTTTGATCTGACATGAAGTGAGAAAAGGTCATATGATGTCATGATGGCGTAAAGTTGATGGTAAGCTTGTGAGATTTATGACATGAACTTTTGAAGAAATAGGATTGAACTTTTCTTGGAGATGAACGAAACAAACCTATAGCAAGAGATGTGAGTGGCCACTAACATTATAGAGTTGACGTATCAGAGTTGACGTATCATATAGTTGACATATCATAGAGTTGACGTATTATAGAGTTGACGTATCAGAGTTGACGTATCATAGAGTTGACGTATCATAGAGTTGACATATCATAGAGATGACATACCATAGAGTTGACATATCATAGAGTTGACATACCATAGAGTTGACATATCATAGAGTTGACATATCATAGAGTTGACATATCATAGAGTTGACATATCATTGAGTAACATATCATAGAGTTGACATATCATAGAGTTGACATATCATAGAGTTGACGTATCATAGAGTTGACATACCGTAGAGTTAACATATAGAGTTGACATCGTAGAGTTGACATACCATAGAGTTGACATCATAGAGTTTACATATCATAGAGTTGTCATATCATAGAGTTGACATATGATAGAGTTGACATCATAAGGTTGACATATCAATGAGTTGACATCAAACAGTTCATACATCATAGAGTTGACATATCAAGAGTTGACATTTTATAGAGTTGACATATCAATGAGTTGACATCATACAGTTCATACATCATAGAGTTGACATATCAAGAGTTGACATATCATAGAGTTGACATATATCAGAGTTGACATACCATAGAGCGTTGAAATCATACAGTTGACATGTCATAGCATTGACATTTCATTAAGTTGACATTTAAATTGTGTCTTCACAAAACATACTTCATTTTTTTGTCCAATATGAAGAGAAAGGATTATACCATTAATTATCTCTGAATGTTTATGCCCCCAGTAGTCACGCGTCGGACGCCCCCCCCCCTTTTCCCCGCAACCCCCGTCTTTAGCATCACATCTTTCACCCCATCGGTATGTTGAATAGAGGAAATTCGCAAAGAAATGTTCAATCAACTTTACTCTCTGGATTTCAACCATTCATTTTAGCCCCACAGTCCAGGCGGTCTTCCTGTAACCGTTGAGAAATATCGCTTCTTTCGGTGGGAATAAATGATTTAACCTTTAAAAAAAATTCCCAGACGTGACAAGACATGTGCAGTAGTTGAAAAAACGAAACGTTTCATACGTTGGGGCTCGTCTGGTTTTCTTCACTGCTAATAAATAGGAAAGGTCCCCTGGTTTGAAGGTTTTGCTTGTTTGAATTTCATAGTCGTCAAAAGTCTGTGGATTTTTTTTTTTTATGATCGTACTTTTTATTCTTATTTGGAATAACCGCAAAAACACTGGACATCTGGACATCCATACAAATATGACATTGGCGGGGAATGGGTTTAAATTTCATGTTTTTGATTTTTTCTTGAGTTGATTTTTTTTTTTTTTTTTTTTTTTTTTTTGAAATTTTTAATCTTAACATTTAAATTTTGAAGAGAAAAAAAATCATTCACTATGATAATCTGAGTTACAGAACTAACAACATGATCTAAAAATAAGTCGGTTTAAAAAAGATAAGTCTGTCTGTGGGGGGAGGGGGATTTTAAAACTAGTCTGTAAATTATAGTTTGTTGAGTAGCAACTCAAGTAACGACTTGTCTTATGAATCTTGCCTGCCGTTCTCGGGGTGCAGTTGGACACATACATTTGAAATTAGATTTTTATTTTTTCACTAGAACTAACCCGACCAGCAATGGCGGCGGCAATGCGTGACCTTCCTATCTCCTGGGGCAATGCGTGACCTTCCCATCTTCTGCTGCAATGCGTGACCTCCCCATCTCCTGGGGCAATGCGTGACCTCCCCATCTCCTGGGGCAATGCGTGACCTTCCCATCTTCTGCTGCAATGCGTGACCTTCCCATCCTCTGCGGAAATGCGTGACCTTCCCATCCTCTGCGGCAATGCGTGACCTTCCCATCTTCTGTGGCAATGCGTGACCTCCCCATCTCCTGGGGCAATGCGTGACCTCCCCATCTCCTGGGGCAATGCGTGACCTCCCCATCTCCTGGGGCAATGCGTGACCTTCCCATCTTCTGCTGCAATGCGTGACCTTCCCATCCTCTGCGGAAATGCGTGACCTTCCCATCCTCTGCGGCAATGCGTGACCTTCCCATCTTCTGTGGCAATGCGTGACCTCCCCATCTCCTGGGGCAATGCGTGACCTTCCTATCTCCTGGGGCAATGCGTGACCTTCCCATCTTCTGCGGCAATGCGTGACCTTCCCATCTCCTGGGGCAATGCGTGACCTTCCCATCTTCTGCGGCAATGCGTGACCTTCCCATCTTCTGCGGCAATGCGTGACCTTCCCATCTCCTGGGGCAATGCGTGACCTTCCCATCTTCTGCAGCAATGCGTGACCTTCCCATCTTCTGCGGCAATGCGTGACCTTCCCATCTCCTGGGGCAATGCGTGACCTTCCCCTCTCCTGGGGCAATGCGTGACCTCCCCATCTTCTGCGGCAATGCGCGACCTTCCCATCTTCTAAAGCTACTTGACAAAACATGCATCACGGTAACGCACTTTATAAGAATCCCAATTAGGCAAATTAGTGCTACCGTCTGGGATTTTTATTTTTGCGCGCCTATTGAACTCAACGTTACACCCATCCATATATACCTGGAGTGTTGTTATCTACATGTGATAATATTTTGCGACACACCGGTTGAAAAGCGCTGCTTTAGACTCTTTGAAAGGGACTAAATTTTTGTTAGTTTTTTTTTGTTTTTAAATCCTCCATGGATTAACCGACAAGAAGCACATATAGGATGACAGCGAGATGGGGGGGTGGGTGGTGGTGGTTGGGGGGGGGGGGTCGCGGTCAGCCATGGTGAAGCTCTTTTTTTCTTTATAAAGAGGGGCGGAATTTTCTGCCAACAGCAGATTTTTATCGTAGGAACATGCGACCAAATTTCTCGACCCACCCCGAGTGCAGAGGCGTAGCTTAGGGGTGGGGCAGTGGGGGGACAGATGTCCCTGGGCGCCAGACTAGTTAGGGGCGCCAAAATGTTGCTTTGATATTATTTTATTGATGAAAATAGGGGGTTTGAGGGTTGAACAAAGTAAGGGAGGCTCTTTAAAATTTTAAATGAATCTCTAGCTACTCCTCTGCACTAACACTGGCTACGTCACCGTTGAAAGCCCTTAGTCACGAGCTTTAAACAAAAAATCTTTGTTGGAGTCCGAGATAAAATAAAACATATTATTGACAGGACTGTGCTGGCATGGGCGGCTACTCTAGTCAGCCATCTCTCAGCTCCCCACCCCACCAAGGGCAAAAGACAACCAAGATATGTACGGAAAACAAAAAAAAGTTATTATTTTTCCTAACAAGCTATTATTCAACAATTTAAATCCGCGTGTCAGAAATAAAACAATTAAAAACATCAAATTTGTCTTACTAGAATGTCGGACACTTTGTTTAAAACCACTCTGTTATACATTCCTCTTAGTGCGTGAAATTGTGTTATTTTTAAAAATATTTGTTTAAAGTCGCAATCATAAAACTCACTAACTGAATTAGCTGCTGACAAGGGCATTACAATGTAGGTAACCGTTCGAGAGTTGCACAACTTGGTTCAACTAAATTTGCCCCGGAAAAAATTCTAACTTCTCCGCGGCAAATATTACTCTAAAAATAAATTTTAAAAATTAATAATTATAATTTCACATTAACTACAAATGATTACTGACGAAGTAAGGGGGTGCCGCCCGGTTTTTTTTTTTTTTTAAAAAAAGGGGTTGGGGGGGGGGGGCTAGAAGAGCTTGGTTTTTAATTAAAAATGCATTAATCATTATAAAAATTGTTGAAAATAATTAAGTTTTATTAATTGAGATTTACGTTGATAGTTTTATGTAGCTGTTTGGTTGATGACTCATAAAACAATTTGAAATAAAACGGTGAGGCATCGTCAGTCTTATTTAGCTGAGTTTCATTGTGTGAGACACACTTAGGGCGTTGTCGGTCTTATTTAGTTGAATTTTATTGTGCGTGGCACAATTAAGGCGTTTCGGTATAATTTAGTTGAATTTCATTGTGTGACTTGTTTGTTCCACACTTGTCGCGTTTTCAGTACCATTTAGTTGGATTTCATTGCGACACACTATCTTATTCAACTTATTGTGTAAACATTCTGTTTAAAAAAAACCATCTTGAAGATATGTAGGCCTACATCTTCACATGTACATCTAGTTAGCACACAGTGGCCAGGTGGCCATCAATACGTACCTGTGGCATTTATTTGGACAGTAATTTGGTTTTGAATTTTGGATGTATTTTTGAGGTCCCCTTAAACTTATTGTCGGTATTTAGTAAGAAAGATTTTAGCTTCTGAATAAGATAACAGAATCTTGCCAGGACCTTCTCTCTTGTTCAACTAACCAACACCAGTAGGACACTAAGAATCTTGCCAGGACCTTCTCTTTTGTTCAACTGACCAACACCATTAGGACAACCAGAATAATGTCAGGACCTTCTCTCTTGTTCAACTGACCAACACCAGTAGGACACTAAGAATCTTGCCAGGACCTTCTCTTTTGTTCAACTGACCAACACCATTAGGACAAACAGAATAATGTCAGGACCTTCTCTCTTGTTCAACTGACCAACATCGGTAGGACAACCAGAATAATGTCAGGACCTTCTCTCTTGTTCAACTGACCAACACCAGTAGGACACTAAGAATCTTGCCAGGACCTTCTCTTTTGTTCAACTGACCAACACCATTAGGACAAACAGAATAATGTCAGGACCTTCTCTCTTGTTCAACTGACCAACACCAGTAGGACACTAAGAATCTTGCCAGGACCTTCTCTTTTGTTCAACTGACCAACACCATTAGGACAAACAGAATAATGTCAGGACCTTCTCTCTTGTTCAACTGACCAACATCAGTAGGACACTCAGAATCGTGTCCAGGTCCATTGTGTTTAATGCTATTTGGATGTCATTTGTGGTAGTTAATTTTAGTTAAAGTGAAGAATTAAGTTTACAAACATATTGTCCATTCAATTATCTTTATCTGATACCTCATTTTGTCTTACAAACCCAACAATAATATTTTAGTTTTTTAATCCCAACCTCACTTCTGGTACCCGGGTACGAATAGCCACTTCGTTTTTTGTTTTTTTTTAAATGGGTAACTCTGGATGATTCTACAAGTAAGGACATAAACTTAGGCCTAAAATTACAGTGGATATGAAAGTTTAGAAACATAACACATTTTTTTTAAACATGTGACTTTTTACGTTAGTTAGTCACCTGTTATTTTGCTCAGGTGGTCTCAAGACTGGCATACATTATGATCCATCGAAACAGTTGATACTGATCAGACCTCTGGGATGCATCGGAACAATTGAAACCGCGTTTTAACAGTTGAATTGGATAACATTTATTTTTGGATTGGATTAGTTTGATAAGAAGGGATGGCGGTTACGAACAAAAAATCGGGGGGGGGGGGGGGGGTCGACACATCATTCCTTAGCATAGCAATTCAATTCCAACCAGTGCCTAACGGGCCTACCCCCCCTCCCCCCGCTGCTGGTATAAGCACGGACATACCGAGGAAAAGTGGCGCCCGGGGGTGAAACCCAAACATTGCACACCTCAGTCGATTTGGCGCCCCTTGTCATTGTGAAGCACGTGGTATTTTATCGTTTAATTCACTATTAAAGTCCTAACTAAGACAATTTTGGCGCCCCGCTCTGATGTTTGCTTAATGGTAAATGCCCCCTCTCCCCAACTCCGAACAGCCATGAGTGTAAGTAGCCCAGGTATCCAGCTACTCGGAGTTCACGGACTTACATACGCTGCGGTCTCATACATCACTCGGTCTCCTCATTTGTTGCAGACACTTCCTCGACTCTTGTTTACATTGTCTCACGCACTGACTTCTAGCGTGCTACTTAATCCACGTCCAGTGACAGCACCCGGGTCTACCACCCAAGGGAGGGGAGGTGGGGGACACCCCCCCCCCCCGGGAGAGAGGGTGGGGAGCCCCGTTACAAGGGACAGACGTGTAACGTGTCAAATAAGACAGGGCGTGATGAATGGCACTCTTGTAAACAAATTAGGTTTCGTAACAAGAACAAAGTGAGAGTGTGTGTGTGTGAGAGAGAGCGAGTGTGTGTGAGGGAGAGAGACCGAGAGAGTGAAAGATAGTGAGTTAGGGTGAGAGAGAGTAAGTGAGAGGATGAGAGGGCGTTAGTGAGAGCGTGAGTTGAGTAAGTGACAGAGTGAGAGAAAGTGGAAGAACTATGTATCTTGTTTATAACAAGAGTACTATGGCTATGGCTATGGCTTTAAGAAGACTAATTTTTATAAACTCCATACAGTGACGTCACTGGTCCCTAACTGAAGTCAGTGGGTTTGTACTTTAACATAATTTCATATACAGCATACTATGTGGCTTTGACACTGTACTTTAACATATAATGTCATATACAGCATAATATGTGGCTTTGACACTGTACTTTAACATATAATGTCATATACAGCATACTCTGTAGCTTTGACACTGTACTTTAACATATAATGTCATATACAGCATACTCTGTAGCTTTGACACTGTACTTTAACATATAATGTCATATAAAGCTTACTCTGTGGCTTTGACACTGTACTTTAACATATAATGTCATATACAGCATACTATGTGGCTTTGACACTGTACTTTAACATATAATGTCATATACAGCATACTCTGTGACTTTGACACTTAAGAAATTATAATATTCCGTTTTGTCAGTCTTACAACCCATTTCTTGTTTATTTTTTAACGCTTGAGACTATTTTATTAAAAGCAATATAAAAACATTTACCAAGCAAGCAAATAAATAACAAAACAAAGCATGAAATAAAAGGAACTCTCCATCACAGAGAAGAATGAAATGTGCGTTTTATAATGGGCAAGAACAGGGTCATGGCCACGGGTTGCCACGAGAGTGTTGTTTTAGATTATTATAAACAAAAGATAAATGGTCTCTATGCGTACATATTAGAAGACGCGAGAAAGAACTTCTGAGTCAAAAGTGGGCAGAATTCAGCCATGTAGTGGCATAATGCAGCCCATATAGTGGCAGAATCCAGCCCATGTAGTGGCACAGTAGAGTAGATCTAACAGATCTACATAGAAGTACTTCTATGTGTTTTAGTTGGAAATCCTACCATTGTCATGGTAATATGGTAGAAATATTCAATATGTAGCCACTTTAAAGATACTGTGTTGGTATCTACCTTAAAGTAAGTTAAAGATACTGTTCTGGTATCTAGCTTAAAGTAAGTTAAAGATACTGTGCTGGTATCTACCTTAAAGATACCTTAAAGCGCCAATATTTTGTGAGTTGGAAACTGGCCAATATTTTGTGGGTTGGAAAGGGGCCAATATATTTTGGGTTGGCAATTGGCCAATATATTGTGGAATGGAAACTGGCCAATAATTGGGCATAAATATCAGAAATGAAAATTCAAGTTTTCAAGTCTACTTCTGTGTTTTGTAGTAGTACCGGTAAGTAGTTGTACAAAATAATAACTTATTCTCTCTCAGATTTGTATAAAATAATATACATGACCTTGATAACTTAAAATACAGTATATATTGTTAACAAATTTAAATTACGTTTAAATGCAAATGGTAAAAGCCGAAGTAGTCATAAGATGCCTACCTAGTGGAATTCAGGAAAATCTCAATTTTGAAAAAAATCATATAAATATTGATATTTTCCCACAGGGACCATCTTAATGTTTGCACCCATTACACTTACATCAGGAAGTTTTACAATCCTGTTGAACAAATCAAACCCAAGTATTCCTACAGACACTCGACAAAAGAAAGTCTTGAAGACACTTTTACAAAATAAATTCAATTTATTTGTCTGAACAATTATCGAGTCCGTCTGTGTGAACACGCTTTCTCTTACCCCCCTTTCCAAACTGAAAAGTCTTTAAAAAGTCATACATAAATTTCATTTTTTCCTTCTGGTTATTTTCAATGAGATTTTTGAGCTCAGCGAATCTTTCCCTCGACTCCATACGGATGGCTTCCCGGTCCCGCTTTTGTTCCTCCAACAACTGTTGCACGGTGAGCAGCACAGACTCCATTTTAGACATATGTGACCTCTGCAATTTGACCTCTGCTAGAACCTGAGCAAAGCTTCCCGAGCTTGGAGAATCTGATAAATCTGTATTTTTCGGAGCACAGACGTCCGGACCTGTCAGCTGTGATGCAGACATTGTGACAGGACTGATCTGACCTTGACAGTCGCCAGCGTTTGATGTGACAGATTCAGTGCCACCTACCTCTCGGGGAGATGGATCCATGTCTACATACTCATCTATTAGATCCTGATTGGACGGCCCGTCTTCCTCACCCTCCCCTGCGGACGCTGGAACATTTTCGTAAACGTGTTTGTCCTTCAGCACCTGGGTCAGCAGGTTGTAGTACTCCGGTTCCCTTTTAGTTCCCATGTCAGGCATTGACCTTCTCATCATGTAATCTTTGCATCCTCGCTCCATGTTTCGCCACTTCTGAGAGCACTTATCACCAGGGTTCTCAAATATAAATCCCAATCGTCCCATCTCTTCACCAATCTCCTGCCAGACTGCCTGAATGGTTTAGAAATGGGGAAAATACTGAATTATCAATTGAATTATGTAAGCATGTTATGTAAGCATGTTATGTAAGTATGTTATGTAAGCTTGTTATGTAAGTATGTTATGTAAGCTAGTTATGTAAGCATGTTATGTAAGCTTGTTATGTAGGCATGTTATGTAAGCGTGTTATGTAAGCTTGAAGTCTTATGTAAAGTTTAATTACTATTTTAATTAATTTTTTAAAATGAAAATATCAGCTTTGGCTAATGATATACTCAAAGTCTTGCAGTATTGCTAAGTATGGATGTAATGACAGCATGGATGTAATGACAGTATGGATGCAATGAAAGTAGGGATATAATGACAGTATGAATGTAATGACAGTATGGATGTAATGACAGTATGAATGTAATGACAGTATGAATGTAATGACAGTATGAATGTAATGACAGTATGGATGCAATGACAGTAGGGATGTAATGACAGTATGGATGCAATGACAGTATGGATGCAATGACAGTATGGATGCAATGACAGTATGGATGCAATGACAGTATGGATGCAATGACAGTATGGATGCAATGACAGTATGGATGTAATGACAGTATGGATGTAATGACAAACTATGAAAACCAAATTCTTGAATTGTAATTTGATCCTGTTGTTACTACCTTCTTCTTGGTGGACTTGGCGGCCAGTTTGGCTTGAGAATCTGGCCTAGTGACTATCTCAATTAAAGTCTGGGTGGCTACTTTATCTCTCATCCTTGCTTCTGGGGTCTTTATGTTCATCCAGACGACATCTGTACAACAGAGAATAACAAATGACATCTGTACCACAGAGAATAACAAACGACATCTGTACCACAGAGAATAACAAATGACATCTGTACCACAGAGAATAACAAACGACATCTGTACCACAGAGAATAACAAACGACATCTGTACCACAGAGAATAACAAACGACATCTCTACCACAGAGAATAACATACGACATCTGTACCACAGAGAATAACAAATGACATCTGTACCACAGAGAATAACAAACGACATCTGTACCACAGAGAATAACAAACGACATCTGTACCACAGAGAATAACAAATGACATCTCTACCACAGAGAATAACAAACGACATCTGTAACACAGAGAATAACAAACGACATCTGTACCGCAGAGAATAACAAACGACATCTGTACCGCAGAGGTATAAGCTAAACATTTATTTTATTTTACAACTATTATTTATTTAAGCAAAGGGAGATAGCCGAAGTCCAATAAACTATTTGAAATAACATTTGAGTGATTGTTCTTTGTTCCCAATCAAAGAGAAATGAGAAGAACAAATTATGAGCTCACATTAATGAAGTACCGGTACCCGGTTTTTAAAGAAATTTGAATCTATGCACTTAGAGCATGTACTCAGTACTTTCATGTACTTATTGATAACATTTTCCATGTTTGGAAATGACTAAAAGAAGAAATTAAAAAATTTAATTTTCAACCTTCATTATAGAAATTCGTTATAAACGTTTAATATTTTCTTTTCCCCCTACCTTGCGGTGGCTGGGTGGTTTTGGTAGCACCTGAGATCGGCTGAGGCTGGCAGCCCCGTAGCGTCTCTTGACTTTCTCCCATAATGTAATTATGAACTTGTTCAGACTTGACCACGTTCTCCCGACCGCCGATGACGCCAGGTTTGGTGTACACAGGTGTTGAGTTCGTATTTGAACTGGTTTGAACTATTGTTGACTCTGTCATGCACGACATATAATCAGGGGGGATGATAATTGTTGAAGGGCCCTCGTCGGTTTTATTCAACGTCTGCTCAGTTAAATCTGCGAGAGATGAATTAGATTTTATTTATATTCACATTGCCGCTTGCTTCTTTTGGTACAATGTGTTTAATTCAAACACAGTGTTACAATCACATACCTGCCGGGTACAATACTTAAATCACATTACTGCCTGGTTCATTGGTACAATACTTAATTCACAGTCCTGCCAGGAGTAATATTGGTACAATACTTAAATCACATTTCTGCCAGGTACACTGGTACAGTACTTAATTCAAAGTCCTACCAGGAGAAATATTGGTACAATACTTAAATCACATTTCTGCCAGGTACACTGGTACAGTACTTAATTCACAGTGCTTTCAGGTACAATTGGTACTGTACTTAATTCACAGTCCTGCCTAGTACAGTGGTACAATACTTAATTCATCACATAAAGATATGGTTGTAAAATATTTAGAAGCCCATCGTCCACAAATAAACTGAAAAAACAAAAACCTACTGTGTTCACCGTCTGCTCTCATATGCACAGCGTGCTGCTGGTGTGTTTGTGCCTGGGATGTGGTGGCGTGTGTTTGTGCCTGGGATGTGGCGCCGGCGGCGGCACACAACTGTTTTGATGGATTCTTGAGATGCTGGAGCTGATTTTGCTGTAACATGGTGCTGTGGTGATGACTTGGTGGCTGCATAATGTATGGAGTAGAGTGCATGAGCTCACTAACAACAGGCTCCCAAATAATAATAAATCCAATGATACACCCATAACAGCAACACATAATGGTTACATAGTTAATGTTAATACATAAATAGACATGATTGACCCCATTTTAATACAATTGACCTCATTTTAATTATTATGATTGACCTAATTTTAAATGAGTAATCTCATTTTAATATGATTGACCTCATTATTGACCTAGTTTTAGATGAGTAATCTCATTTTCATATGATTGACCTCATTTTCATATGATTGACCTCATTTTCATATGATTGACCTCATTTTCATATGATTGACCTCATTTTCATATGATTGACCTCATTTTCATATGATTGACCTCATTTTCATATGATTGACCTCATTTTCATAGGATTGACCTCATTTTCATATGATTGACCTCATTTTCATATGATTGACCTCATTTTCATATGATTGACCTCATTTTCATAGGATTGACCTCATTTTCATATGATTGACCTCATTTTCATATGATTGACCTCATTTTCATAGGATTGATGACATTGCTTTGCAAATGTAAATTCATTTTATTTGAATTTAGTTAATATTTCAGAAAAATAAGAAAGCTCATGATATTAAGCTCATGTTCAGGTTAGCACTTAAAAAGCACTAGCATTTTTCTGCAGCTTGCATCACAAAGAACCTATCACATTACAAATATCCTATTACATTACAAATATCCTATTACATTACAAATATCCTATTACATTACAAATATCCTATTACATTACAAATATCCTATTACATTACAAATATCCTATTACATTACAAATATCCTATTACATTACAAATATCCTAATACATTACAAATATCCTATTACATTACAAATATCCTAATACATTACAAATATCCTATTACATTACAAATATCCTATTACATTACAAATATCCTATTACATTACAAATATCCTATTACATTACAAATATCCTATTACATTACAAATATCCTAATACATTACAAATATCCTATTACATTACAAATATCCTATCACATTACAAATATCCTAATACATTACAAATATCCTATTACATTACAAAGAACCTATCACATTACAAATATCCTATTACATTACAAATATCCTATTACATTACAAAGAACCTATCACATTACAAATATCCTATTACATTACAAATATCCTATTACATTACAAATATCCTATTACATTACAAATATCCTATTACATTACAAATATCCTATTACATTACAAATATCCTATTACATTACAAATATCCTAATACATTACAAATATCCTATTACATTACAAATATCCTATTACATTACAAATATCCTATTACATTACAAATATCCTATTACATTACAAATATCCTATTACATTACAAATATCCTAATACATTACAAATATCCTATTACATTACAAATATCCTATTACATTACAAATATCCTATTACATTACAAAGAACCTATCACATTACAAATATCCTATTACATTACAAATATCCTATTACATTACAAATATCCTATTACATTACAAATATCCTATTACTATTACAAATATCCTATTACATTACAAATATCCTATTACATTACAAATATCCTACTACATGACTAAAATGAGCACTCAGTGTAAGTAGTGCCCTTAAAAAGTGCTACACATTAGAGTCAGACACACATTAGAGTCAGACACACCTGTAGTTGTGAGACATTATGAGTCAGACATACCTGTAGTTGTAAGACATTATGCTGAGTGTGCATAACATGTGGAGTTAGAACTTGCATCGGTGAACACTGGACATTAGTCTGTAGTACCTTAGTGAGTATTATCATGAAACGGCACAGTTTAAGAACTAAGCTTCTCAAATAATATTAATAAATTAATAGAAAGCATGAAAATGTCTTCCTTTTAATGGCTACCAAATAAAATAATGCACTGGAGATACTGAAGAAAAAACATTTGGGGAGGGGGGGTGTGGGGGGGTGAGTAAAGGAGTTTCGCATCAATAAATAACATAAATATTTTTTAATTTTCAAATAAACATATTAAAATAAAAAACAATGATGAGGCATTTTCTTCTTATGTCCCATCCCAAATTATTCACAGAAGGAGACCTCATGCTGTATGCACTTCTGTTCCTTAGGATTCAATAAGACAAACTATAGAAAACTAACTATATATTTAAAGAATAAATCTGTGGTTTTTTTATCAGCACAGAAAGATTTCAGTGACCTACTTGGCAATTCTGATGCTGGTGAAGTTGAGGAAGCAACATGATACTATTGGCTGGGTTGATTTCATGATCTGAGTTTGTGTCATGGAGACCATATTGATCCACCGAGGAGGATTCAACTGCACTCCTTGCTTTTGCCATCATATCATTCCTAATGTAACTGTCCAGACCCTCCATGTGAATCTGACTGTCGTGAAAACTTACATATTCTCCATCTGCATGCAATAACATATTATTATTATTATTATTATAAAATCATATGTCCAATGTGGCAAAGGATAAACAAAATTTTATTTTTTTAAATTCCTTCTAAACCATGCAATGACACACGCCCTTTAAAACTGGTGCGGATTGTTTAGAACGAGCAAGCGTTAAAAAATGAATCTATTTTGTAGTTTAAATATTTGGCTTAAAATTTGGTTAATTTCAACCTTTATAATTTATTATGAACTTGATCCAATTTAGTCAGATTTTTTAATAGCACATTGAAAACAAAATTACAAATGTATATGGCAAAATAAGCTTCATTGCATATCCATCACAGTGTGTATATAAATGGCTGATTAGGGCATCCAGTAACACCTTGAGATTCTGTATTCTGTTTATGACAATGAGTGAACTCCCTCTATGTCATTGGTGAATTGTTACTTGTATTTTTTTAATATTTATATTAATACGCAGATAGAGTGTTTTGATACTTGATTTTCTAAATTTACCTTAATAACTTACTGTATGTTTTTACCTTTTTAATATAAATATTGCATTAAGAAAGCCAGAAGATTATCCCATGCCTGGCTCATCTATAGGCTATAGGCATAGCACACATTTATTCAAGTACCGGTAATTCTGAAAACTACAAAAGTTCTGTGCAACTTGTTGAAAAATGTCGGCCTAAGGCATATGGGATATGGCCTATGGGATACATCCTATGGGATATATCCTCTCTGATATGGCCTATGCCACATGGGAATGATATAATATGGCCTTTGGCTATGGAATATTGCCTATATGGGATAGGGAATATGGACGACATTTCTCCTTTCTAATGAGACAGTAATTATTACTTGTGAAATGATAGATTAAATATTGATCATTATTTAGTATTATTTGATATTTAAATTGACTTTTTAAATACTTTTACTTTGTTTATGTCATCTGGATGTTGGCATTCCCTCTGTGAGAAGAACTGAAGAACGCCTCAATGAATGATGGAAGAGGCGAGGGAAATATTGCAGAAAATGACAAAAGATGGCTAGGGTCTAATTTTATGTTCTAGTACTCGTGGAATTTGTTAATTGCTTGTTTTTTAGGTAGAGAAAGACAGTTTTTGAATAATAAAAGCCCTAAAATTATGAAATAAGTAAAAGTAAAGTGGATGTTGGCTTGGATTATGCTCAATTAATTTTATTTCCAGTTGACTATGATAAGTAAATTCTATTTTTTAATACCGGTATATAATATATAATATAGCCTATTATTCGTAATTAACTACATTTTTTAATATTCACATTCAATTCATTCATTCACTGTATCGAGTATTAGTATTGACTCGGTATTGTTTGTAAATTGAAAACTTGTATGAAGCTTAAGTAACTTTAATTTTAATTAGCTTCCTTAACAACAATGCCTTACCAGTTCTTCTCACAAACACCAGTAAGCCGTCGTCGTCTCTAACGGGTCTTCCTTCTCTAGTCAAAGGTGTAAATTGAGAAAAGAAATCCTCACTGCAACTCATTTTCGTGAAAGACAGACGATCAAATAGGTAAACAAATCATATCTGATGATCTTATCTCCGTACTGGTTCAGGCTGGATAACTCTTAAAGAAAACCTGAGTTCTTGATAATAATTCAGGGGCCGTCCATAAATCATGTCAACAATTTTTAGGCAATGTTTGACCCCCCTCTCTCTCCCATTGTCAAGAACTGTCAAACTTGCAAGGACAACCAAATAAATTAGGATAAAAATTGTTTACCCCCACAATTGAACTAAATATTGCTGGCGCGAGTGTTTAGTTCGCGGAACAGAAAAATATAATAATAACAAGTACGGTAACACGAAAAGTAAGAAAGAAGGAATCGATCGGGGACGGAAAGGGCAAAAACTGAAATCTAGACAAAAGCTATATTAACTATATTAGTCTATATTTCTGGAAAGCCGCACTGACAGGGACCCAGTCTAAAAAGAGGACATGTTCGAGGAAACCCGGACGCATGGTATTCAATGGTAAGCATAGTCCCCACAAGCCACTCTGCCTTCTCATCTTCTTAACACCATCTTTTAATCTGAAGTGAACTGAACTGAATGTCTAAAATTTTTAATAGAAATTCTGACCAGTTCTGTAGACTATAAAACCAAATTCTACTAAACAGTAATGTAGTCATGTAGTTGTAGCTTTTATTTTTTAAACTCTGTTATTCGGGAAACTTTGTTACAAAAGCAGCACAGTTAAAGAAAAGACTATTTAATAATAATTGATGATATGTGCTCTGTTTATATGTGCTCTGTTTATATGTGCTCTGTTTATATGTGCTCTGTTGATATGTGCTCTGTTTATATGTGCTCTGTTGATATGTGCTCTGTTTATATGTGCTCTGTTTATATGTGCTCTGTTTATATGTGCTCTGTTGATATGTGCTCTGTTTATATGTGCTCTGTTTATATGTGCTCTGTTTATATGTGCTCTGTTTATATGTGCTCTGTTTATATGTGCTCTGTTGAGATGTGCTCTGTTGAGATGTGCTCTGTTGAGATGTGCTCTGTTGAGATGTGCTCTGTTGAGATGTGCTCTGTTTATATGTGCTCTGTTTATATGTGCTGTTTATATGTGCTCTGTTTATATGTGCTCTGTTTATATGTGCTCTGTTTATATGTGCTCTGTTTATATGTGCTCTGTTTATATGTGCTCTGTTTATATGTGCTCTGTTTATATGTGCTCTGTTTATATGTGCTCTGTTGATATGTGCTCTGTTTATATGTGCTCTGTTTTTATGTGCCCGTTACATTCTTAATTTTTGTTTTTAAAAAAAATTTAGTTTTTCTTTAGGTTTTCATTTTAACTAGATCTAGCTCAACTTACATGTCTAGATCTAACCCAACTTACATGTCTAGATCTAACTCAACTTACATATCTAGATCTAACTCAACTTACATATTTAGATCTAGCTCAACTTACATATCTTGATCTAACTCAACTTACATATCTAGATCTAACTCAACTTACATGTCTAGATCTAACTCAACTTACATATCTAGATCTAACTCAACTTACATATCTAGATCTAACTCAACTTACATATCTAGATCTAACTCAACTTACATATCTAGATCTAACTCAACTTACATATCTAGATCTAACTCAACTTACATATCTAGATCTAACTCAACTTACATATCTAGATCTAACTCAACTTACATGTCTAGATCTAACTCAACTTACATATCTAGATCTAGCTCAACTTACATATCTAGATCTAGCTCAACTTACATATCTAGATCTAACCCAACTTACATGTCAAGATCTAACTCAACTTACATATCTAGATCTAACTCAACTTACATATCTAGATCTAACTCAACTTACATATTTAGATCTAGCTCAACTTACATATCTTGATCTAACTCAACTTACATATCTAGATCTAACTCAACTTACATATCTAGATCTAACTCAACTTACATGTCTAGATCTAACTCAACTTACATGTCTAGATCTAACTCAACTTACATATCTAGATCTAACTCAACTTACATATCTAGATCTAACTCAACTTACATGTCTAGATCTAACTCAACTTACATATCTAGATCTAGCTCAACTTACATATCTAGATCTAGCTCAACTTACATATCTAGATCTAACCCAACTTACATGTCTAGTTCTAACTCAACTTACATATCTAGATCTAACTCAACTTACATATCTAGATCTAACTCAACTTACATATTTAGATCTAGCTCAACTTACATATCTTGATCTAACTCAACTTACATATCTAGATCTAACTCAACTTACATATCTAGATATAACTCAACTTACATGTCTAGATCTAACTCAACTTACATATCTAGATCTAACTCAACTTACATATCTAGATCTAACTCAACTTACATATCTAGATCTAACTCAACTTACATATCTAGATCTAACTCAACTTACATATTTAGATCTAGCTCAACTTACATATCTTGATCTAACTCAACTTACATATCTAGATCTAACTCAACTTACATATCTAGATCTAACTCAACTTACATGTCTAGATCT
Source organism: Omphiscola glabra (assembly GCA_964017045.1). NCBI lineage: Eukaryota > Metazoa > Mollusca > Gastropoda > Lymnaeidae > Omphiscola > Omphiscola glabra. The sequence continues at coordinate 1,512,704 of OZ024808.1, forward strand.
AACTCAACTTACATGTCTAGATCTAACTCAACTTACATATCTAGATCTAACCCAACTTACATGTCTAGATCTAGCTCAACTTACATATCTAGATCTAACTCAACTTACATGTCTAGATCTAACTCAACTTACATATCTAGATCTAGCTCAACTTACATATCTAGATCTAGCTCAACTTACATATCTAGATCTAGCCCAACTTACATGTCTAGATCTAACTCAACTTACATATCTAGATCTAACTCAACTTACATATTTAGATCTAGCTCAACTTACATATCTTGATCTAACTCAACTTACATATCTAGATCTAACTCAACTTACATATCTAGATCTAACTCAACTTACATGTCTAGATCTAACTCAACTTACATATCTAGATCTAACTCAACTTACATATCTAGATCTAACTCAACGTACATGTCTAGATCTAAATCAACTTACATATCTAGATCTAACTCAACCTACATGTCTAGATCTAACCCAACCTACATGTCTAGATCTAACTCAACTTACATATCTAGATCTAACTCAACTTACATATCTAGATCTAACTCAACTTACATATCTAGATCTAACTCAACTTACATATCTAGATCTAACTCAACTTACATGGAATTGAGTACATTTAAAATTGTGCTAATAAATTCAAATTATAGATCTTTATATTGATCTTGATGTAAAGATAATTTAAAACAGTGTTATTCAAGTCTTCAGCCTTAGTCGAGTGAAGTTGCAAAAAAATTTATTTTAAATACAGATCAATGGGAAGCAAGTTTTCAGCTTATAATCAGGGGATGCCAATTTTCGGAAGGGTACGATATTCATAATTGAAAAGTGTAAGCCTCTAACAAGATTTACCTTAAATTTGCCTCATATTTTTAAAATATGTACCGTGTACTTTTTGGTCATTTCCTTATTTCTGCTTTCTTTTAAACGTACTACTAAGAAAAACACACACACAAAAGCTGACGAACTGTTAGTGCCAGCAAATCGAATAAAACAGAGTTTGGCCAGCATAGGTAGTCGGGAGAAGCCCTCAACGTGCACCACAACTAGCAGTACTGAAAGTCCCGCAATTTGAACGCGTACTTGCATTTGTCAATAGGGCACATTTCCAGTCTCCACTTAACCATAAAAGTAAAAATGGAGATATGCTGGGCAGTTGTTGGAAATGGTTCTCTCCATGGAGTTATAAGTCTTCATATACGTCTTCATAGTCAAGCCCTATGAACGTAAATGGGGACCTTGTTTGAAAAAAGGTGGAAGAACAATTCCGAGAGACAGTTCTGGATAGGTACTCTGTCAACGGAAGGGAAAGTCCTACTTTTTTTGCTTTAAAAAAAAAACCAATTATATTTGATGTCCCACGATGAATATATTGATCATTCTGGCCCCTGGTTTGAATTCAGAGTTTGCCTTCTCTTAGATAAGTCCCAGTCCAAGGCTAACGAGTCCCCATCCGAGGCTAACGGGTACTTGTCCAAGGCTAAAAAGTCCCCACACAAGTTCTGTGTATTCAATTAGGAACATGTTAATTAGAAATGCAAATTTATTATATTTAAATTTCACAGGAGAATTTACTTTAAATTGAATACAATGTTTTTACTTTCTGATTAATGATTGAAATTGATTTTTTAATTTTTTCAGATTAGTACCTTTTACTTCTAGGGGGTATGGGGGGGGGGGGGTATTCAGGCATTTGCCTGTGGTCGGGGAATCACGGCTATCGAGTCGCATGTGGCTCTTTAGTAACCTGAGTGCGGCTTGGGCATTTGGCCAAAAATCAGTTTTGACTTTGCAAAACATTGTTCTTGACAGGTTCTTGAAAAGAAATTTGGCTCTCAAAATTTTTTTAATTGTCCTGCTGCTGATTTTTGGCTCTTTTAACTAATGAGTTTGCCGACCACTGGTTTGGTGGACCATTGCCTCTATCGCTAATGGTATCAGTGCTGAAATTAGGGCTGCCCACCTCCCCTCTACTTCATAAACTGAATTCATTTCCGTTTGGAGCACGGGGTCTACTTTTGGCCCCAGCTTAGTGTGACCCCTGGAATCTATGACCATAAAGTCCAACTAAATATTGATAAGTAAATAAACCCTTGTAAATGGCAATGACAAAGTAATGCATGACCAACCTATTTACTTTATGTGCTAAGTCTAAGACAATCAGTGAATGCTCTTTCTTTTCTTCATTGCACACAAAATATTTCTCTGGTGTCTTTATTCAAATGCAAAACGTATTGTAGCAAAATAAAAGCAATTCAGAAAATTCTTTGGTTTTAAAAAATAATAAAGCTGTATGATGTTATAACACAGTCCACCGTCAAAAGTCTATCTTCTATCAACTTTATTGTTGTAAATAAATGTATTATTTTTGGGTGGTCTCTACAGGAATACAGTTTCTTCCCGAAGGCATTTGAAATTGATGTTAAGATTTGAACACAGAAATGAGTCTTGAAGTGGAGTCTCGTGTAGATGTGTCAAGTTAACCATCATGTCAAGTTAACCATCATGTCAAGTTAACCATCATGTCAAGTTAACCATCATGTCAAGTTAACCATCATGTCAAGTTAACCATCATGTCAAGTTAACCATCATGTCAAGTTAACCATCATGTCAAGTTAACCATCATGTCAAGTTAACCATCATGTCAAGTTAACCATCATGTCAAGTTAACCATCATGTCAAGTTAACCATCAGGTCAAGTTAACCATCATGTCAAGTTAACCATCATGTCAAGTTAACCATCATGTCAAGTGGTATGGATTTTTTTTTTTTTTTTTGCTAACCATTGAACCATGCCAGGTTTTGACTGGTTGAGTGTGCTATTATTGGAATATTGTGGGGTGCTTGCATTTAGCCGATGTAAGGACTATCAGGCAAGGCCGTGGCACTACTGTGCAGATCCTAAACCTCCGGATACTATGTGAGAATTATGCTCAACACCAACAAAACCTATATATACGGGGCATGATGATGATGATGATGAAGGACTATCAACTTTTTATTTTACAATTTAAAAGTTTTAGAGAATTATTTGTATGACTCCTAGGAGATCAAAAGATATTTAAAATTGTTATTTGTTCCTTTAATTTGACGATGTTATATCTCTGATCACAGGATTCATGATTACATTTTTTAAATGGGAATATTTTTGTTAAAATATCAAATAAGAATTAATTTCCACTATCATTAACTCAGCTTCATGGGAACAATTGTTTATCACAAATTATAGGGACAAAATTAAAACACCATTTCTTATTATTATTTGCTTTGGAAGAACATCCCACTAACTGGCAATTAGCTTGACCACCACACTAACTGGCAATTAGCTTGACCAAACATTTTGACACATTTTCAAATAAAGAAATTATTTTTGAATAAACACATTTAAAAAACATATAACCCCTTCTAACAGTTATTCCTAGAAGGGAATGGAGTGCTGCATGTTTGCAGAGATCTGTATCTGAAGTGATCTCATGGCTTGGTAATGGACAAGAATGGGTCATGTTTGGTCAGTTTTCATCATACCAAATTTTAAAAACTTATTTTAATTTAAACAATATATTTAAATAGAAACAATATATTTATATATTTTATCTGTTTTTATCTTCAAATGTAATTTTAAAAATTGTTTTCTATTTCTAGCTTCAACTATAGATGAGAAGATTAACAACCATGGGCAGCTACAATAATGGATGACCCATCAACAACCACTGTTATATCAAATGGATAACTGACTCCTCACCGTCTGATGTTAGCTTCAATTTTTAATTCTGTTTCCCTACAGTTTTTAAGAAGTGTGTACATTTTTACATTTTAAAAAAAAATTACTTAAAAAAATCTTTTAAAAAACCCATTATTGCAAAGCTGAACATTGATTCCTGCATGATAAAAACTTAAATACTTTGGCTTTGTCTTAATGTCATGACTGTGTCTTTATGTCATGACTTTGTCTTTATGTCATGAATTTGTCTTTATGTCATGACTGTATGTTAATATCTGGCTTTGTCCCTATTCTTCTAGGTTTGAGAACATCTGAAAAAACTCTGACATGTTTTCCAATTTAACTCTAGACGTTGCTGTGCTGTGTGGAATATTTTCTCATCTTTCTTCTTGGTATTTCATGAGCACAAATCTCAAGTAAACAGCCTGATAATATATTATACAATTTATTCAATAACCCAAATTTCTTATTTTACTTAACTGGTTCAGTAACTCCTGATTTGACAGTCGTTTTTGTAATATATTGTTTATGGTGTATATATACTTACACTTACACATTCAATTAAATTTTTACCATGTCATATTTTCATAAAATTTCTGTAGTTCTACATAAGTGATTTTGAATTTTCTCAAATGTTCTTGTAGCGATGTTGAAAAAATCTCTCAATTAAATTTTAAAACGTAAAACAGTTATTTATAATTGACCTAAATTTAACAAATGTCTATAGGCAGCCAATGTTGGTTTTGATTTAAAGCTGAAAGAGAGATTTTAAGTTTATTTTATCTCTTGTAATTGGGATGTAGAATAATTGACATACACAAATGGAAGTTCAAATGTTTCTCTTGAATGATTGACATGATTGATTGACATGAATGATTGACATGAATAATAAAATAAAATAATTGGATTACTAATCAATTTGTTTTGGTTGACTTTATTCAATTTGTTCTCAATAGTTGTGTTATGTTGGATGTTGTAACAATCAAAACTTTGTCAATCATATGGAAAATGAAGCTTGGACTTTTTTCATTCATTTTGTTACATAACTGTTTTACCCGATACTAATTTAAATGTTTATATTTGTTAAAATTAAGGGTCGTGAGCATTTATAACTTTAAACTCTGCATTTATGAATCAATCAAATTTGTTTGTTTAAGACTAAATTTAAAAAAAAGACAAATAGAAAGGAACATTTGGATAATTATTCACAAGCTTTAAAGCTACCTGTACGTATATATATATATAAATACTTATATGTAGATACATGCTAAGATCCTATCCAACCCCAGAAAAAATTCTTAGCAGTGGTTCTCTACTATTATCTTATGAAGTTAGTGGCAATAAATTTTTATTGTATGACATACTCACTTTTTAAAAAATTTTGACCTCTTGCATTAATTCATTCACGAAAAGTTTTCTAATGCAGTAAGGAGCATGTTAAGTTCACTCCTGCTGCTAAGTCCAGCTGTGAAAATTAAGATCTTGTTTAAGATCAGGGATAAGGAAATAAACCTTGACAAACAACATTAACTCACAGTTTACTTTTAGAATGTTACTAATAATTACATTTGAGTAACTAATATTAGCGGCCATTGAACAAATAAGAAAAATATCAAACCACTTTCTGTACAACTACTTAAAGGAATGACACTAAGGTTTTAATAAATTCTTGTCTTTATTATTATTATGTGAGGAGAAGATATTTTTTAAAAGATTCTGATTCCAATTTTTACCATTATATAAAGTTTAAACCATTAATTTATTAAATACAAAATAGCAGGTAGTAGAGTAAAATATAATTGGAATAAATTGTCCCGAATTTTAAAATTTTATACATTTGCGCCCCTTACCATTGATTTAAATTGGGGTTTATTTAAAATCTAGAAATTCATATTTATGAATATTTAAAAAAAGTGTGTTCAAAGAGAGATAACCGAGTAAAAAAATATTAGAAGCAAATTATTTTATGGTCTAAGGGAAATAACTCTCACACAGAAAAATTTAACTCTTAAAAGAAAAAAAGACTCAATTAATGGGGAATAGCTGTTGCAAAATTAAGATTTTAAAAAAACATTTTCACGATAGCCTCCCTTTGACCGTATGAATTCAATCTTTTTTGATTTAAAAAAAACACCAAAAAAAAAACAAAAAAAAACGACAGCCTCACTTTTACCGTAAGAATTGTAAAAGGTGATTTCCTACTGATAGGATGGACCTTACTGACCACTAAATTTGTAATAATTTTTTGCAAATTATACTATCCCGTTAATTGTACGCTTGAACCTTAATGTTTGTATCAGTTGTGCTAAACAAGACCAAGTTCATGTCGTGAAACGTTTTCTTTCTAAATTAATAACTTTATGGACTGTAACTTTGTGATGATGAAAAGCAGGGGAAATAAAGAAGAAAGATAACACAGCCATATATTTAATTAATATTTATTAGAGAGGCATATGCAATTAACATACCGGTATTCTGATTACATTATAATGATTAAATATATGTTTTAAACTATAAATACATATAATACCCCATATATATGCTATTGCTTAATTTATATTAGCAATCGAAATTTGTATATGCAAATTTTCAAACACCTATCAAAACTGACCATCTTTTAAAGTTATCTTCAAAATTTGCGGGGAAGGTGGTAGGGGTGGATGGAAAAATAAGGGCAAATCCAAATTAGCAGGCCAGAATCCCATCACACCCAAAAAAACGCAATTGCGACATGGGGGAAAGAAGACCCCCTGTAGGAAGACACCATCCAGCAAAAGAAAAAATCTGGATAGAAAAATAAAAAAAATCATAAAAAAGGGGAGGCCACCCAAGCCAAACCAAGGGAAGCAACCCCCACCCCAAAAAAAACACGACGCACACACCAAATACAAAACACATTCTTAGTTTTCAAACTTTATTTTTTTCCTTCCTACAATTCAAAAAATAAGCAGGAAACAAATTGTAATCAAACAACAACCCCATCACCCCCCCCCCCCCCCCCCCAAAGCGATGAAACCAGCCTACCCCGCATCTGTCCCAAACCATCACCAACTCATAATGAGACCAGCCTACCTTGCACCTGTCTCAAATCATTTCCACTGCATAATGAGACCAGCCTACCCAGCATTTGTCTCAAATCAATCATTACTGAACACAAACCCACAAGTCCAGTGCAATGCCTGCTGGAAAAACATGGTTGTCTTAGTCAATGGCTGCTTGAAGGAAGAGACTGTCAAACCAAAAACACATTTTAAATTTACTAAATTAAGGAACACGTCTAATAAATAAAATAAGACTAGATGAGAATGAGATAATGAAGACAACACAAAGAAAATGGAGTGTGACCAAGCAGTGAATCAAATAAACAGAATATGTGTAAGTCAGAGTGAGCATGCACTAGTGATGCCTTGATGGTGGCCCATTAGAAAATATGGACTTTGTATTGCACTTTGCTTTTCCATCACTGGCCACAATCAATAAAAGAAACAAAAAATTATGTGTATAGTAGCTATTTCACTAAGTTACACACCTACATTTAAATCACTAACTAATTAAAATGTTAAATGGAATAAATCCCATGACATGTTAAATGGAATAAATCCCATGACATGTTAAATGGAATAAATCCCATGACATGTTAAATGGAATAAATCCCATGACATGTTAAATGGAATAAATCCCATGACATGTTAAATGGAATAAATCACATGACATGTCAAATGGAATAAATCACATGACATGTTAAATGGAATAAATCACATGACATGTTAAATGGAATAAATCCCATGACATGTTAAATGGAATAAATCACATGACATGTTAAATGGAATAAATCACATGACATGTTAAATGGAATAAATCTCATGACATGTTAAATGGAATAAATGTCATGAAATGAAACATAGTAACTTGATATATTCGCCTGACATTTTCATTGCTTTATGTATCTGAGATAGCTTATCTCATAGAAAGTTTTGAAAAAAAAAAATATTTAAAAAATGTCAAAATATACATTTAAAAAAAATTTCCTTCCCCTTAGAAATGTAGACAAATATAAAAATGTATTGAATAGACAAACATAAAATTGTAATGAATAGACAAACATAAAAATGTATTGAATAGAAAAACATAAAAATGTATTGAATAGACAAACATAAAAATGTATTGAATAGAAAAACATAAAAATGTATTGAATAGACAAACATAAAAATGTATTGAATAGACAAACATAAAAATGTATTGAATAGACAAACATAAAAATGTATTGAATAGACAAACATAAAAATGTATTGAATAGACAAACATAAAAATGTATTGAATAGACAAACATAAAAATGTATTGAATAGACAAACATAAAAATGTATTGAATAGACAAACATAAAAATGTAGTGAATAGTAAACATGAAAGAGTAAAAGAAAGGGTTTGCATTGTATTCATTTGTTTCTGCAAATATCATATGACATCATAAATAAACAATGTTGTATCCAAGGCAACTATTTTGTAAACAATCAGATGTGTTCCCTTTCAATGAAAAGTTGAAGTCAAAGTAATTTTGGCAGATTGTTTTCTATTTTGAAATCTTTTTAGTTAGATTGTAAATTTTGTATTTGACCTTAACAATAAATACCGGTACTTTAAAAAATAAATATTTTGACAGCATCTATGAAAGGGCAGATGTCAATGAGTATGATTATAATAACTGTGGGATGTTTGGGTTCTCAGTGGATTTCTGCATTTAGACCAGAGGTCCACACTACTGCCTGATGTTAAAACAAGAGATGATATAGACCAGAGGTACACACTACTGCCTGATGTTAAAACAAGAGATGATATAGACCAGAGGTACATTGCACACTACTTCCTGATGTTAAAACAAGAGATGATATAAGGAGATTTCAAAAGCATATAAACTTTTTCAAACTCTATTTTACTACAGATTCGATGGCATATATTTGTTTGTAAACAATGTCTACTTCTTCTATGTTATTGATCATTCAGGACAATGGACGGAGGAAACTTTCTGTTTTCAAAAGTTGGCATAACATCATTGATGAGGAGTTTATCTACTGAGTCAGTGGTTCTCAACCTACCTAATGCCGCAACCCTTTCATATAGTTCCTCATGTTGTGGCAACTCCCAACCACAAAATTATTTTCCTTGCTACTTCATAACTGTAGAGTATATGTGTTTTCCTATGGTCTTAGGCGACCCCCGTGAAAGCATCGTGAGAACCACCGTACTAAGTGAATTTATTATGAAGGAAGGACTTATTCAAGCTCTTAATTTTACAAGACTGTGGTCCAGGATACATCATATATGATGGACTATGAGCAAGGCCAACTTGACTAGGGACATATTCAAAAGCCATATTGAGTTTCCTAAAAGTTTCTGATACTGAAAATAAAGGAGACAAGCTGTGCAAAATTGGGAGACTGTTATGTATCTCAATGGGAGACTCTTAAGTATCTCAATGCAAAATACAAAGAACTGTATCAGTATCAGCATCAAGAAAATGTAGCAATTAATGAACAATTTAGGGAACATCGGACATCTTTGATGATGTACCGCTACTCCTTACAATAACCAAAAAAATGTAATTGTGTGTTACCAAAACAAGGGTCAAAGGTCAGAGCATATGTCGCTGGCTTTGTTTGTGATACAATTTTATGTTTTAAAAAAGAAAGAAATTGTTTTCAAGAGTTTTACATGCCTCATCTCAGCAAAGGATTAGATCATCTGATCAGCATTTTGGTTATGTAAAAAAAAAATGTACTTATTCATTTGTATTCTAAATTAATACTTTTTTAAATAAAAAAATTATTATTTAATAATGTTGACTTTTTGGGGCAATATTTCCTGAAATGATTTGTTGTCTACAAATAATAGCCATAGGTTTTTTCTTTATTTATAAGTCTATATTTTTAAAATGTTGAATATGTAGTGTGATATTGAATATATGCTAATAAAATATCAATTTTAATGCTATCATTGGACGTTTTTGTCGACTTAAAAATAATAATTTTTGCGTAAAATAATAAATCAATTTGAGCAAATATATCTTGAACACACACCAAATATCAAATAAAGAGCATGCAGTCACCTTTAAAATGATATATAATACTTGCATGTAGCTACAAAATTACAGCCATGAGATCACTTGATAGCATTTGCAAAGTTGTTTCAGGCCACATTAATTTTTACTTTTAAAATGAAAAGTGTTACATAAAAGTTTTGAACATATCAGATAAAGATTTGTAAAAAACCACTCAAATTTCTGTTATTTTGTTTCAAGACCCCCTAGGGCAGTGCTGTCCAACCTGAAGCCTGCAGGCCAGTGCTGTCCAACCTGAAGCCTGCGAACTGATTTTAAATGGTATGCAATAGCTTAAATTTTTTTATATGTGAAAAAATTAAACATTTCATAGTGAAAATATAACAGAAAAGGGGGACGTCAGAAAATCTAAGGAGTGGGGCCTGCCTGGTAGCAGTAATTTTATTAAGCACATCAGCAGAGCAACCATTCAGTAATATCGGGAGACATGAAATTTGATACTGTCTTCACATCAGCAGGGCAACCATTCAGTAACATGGGGAGACATGAAATTTGATACGGTCTTCACATCAGCAGAGCAACCATTCAGTAACTTGGGGAGACATGAAATTTGATACTGTCTTGACATCAGCAGGGCAACCATTCAGTAACATGGGGAGACATGAAATTTGATACTGTCTTCTCCTCTTTTCTATTGCTTGTACGGGGGAGGGGTCACTGGGTATAGGGTATAACTACTAACAGCAGCATTGAGAAAGATGAATAGGGAAACCAAAAGTTACTTGATGTGTAGCTATTTGATCACCCTAAAAATGTCCATGCCCCCCCCCCCCCCCACAAACCAACTGTGCTTTTTATGATGATAATAATATGACAGGAAAGTTTTGTGGTCAGAGTATTTGAGATGGGAGTTGGGATGAACTAGTTTACTAAAGGTGTCACAAATTTCTATTGTGGGTGAGCGAACCATTTTGGGTGCCATGTTTTTAAAACAGGTAGTCTAGCCAGGTATGGGAGAGTGTGTGTCCTACCTGTATTGTTTTGACTTTGGGGACAAGTACCTGGTATTCTGAGATCAGAGTATGAGACGTTCAATGAGTATAAAGTAAGATACAAGCTGTGTTTGTTTGTAGTTAGTGCAATTGAGACAGGTAGGAATTGTAAGACAGTAGGGATCATTCTTGAATGTATTTTTTAATAAACAAATCTAAGAATGAGTGGCCAAATGAATTTTGGATGATGTAGGTTTCATCTGATGAAAGTAGTTAAATGAATTATGGATGATAATGTTTCATCTGATGAAAGTGGCCAAATGAATTTTGGATGATGTATGTTTCATCTGATGAAAGTGGCCAAATGAATTTTGGATTATGTATGTTTCATCTGATGAATTTCCCCAACTATGGATCTGTTGCAACAAAAAATTGACAGTGTCTTTGGAAGCACCTACGTAAGTGAAACTGTATTCTATGTAAAGACTAATATTAAGTCCAGAGACTTTAACACTTTGACTAGTGAACATTTAGAAAATCTCATGTGGCCAGGTGCTACTGAACACTGACTCAAATCTAATGTGGCCAGGTGCTACTGAACACGAACTCAAATCTAATGTGACCAGGTGCTACTGAACACTGACTCAAATCTAATGTGGCCAGGTGCTACTGAACACTGACTCAAATCTAATGTGGCCAGGTGCTACTGAACACTGACTCAAATCTAATGTGGCCAGGTGCTACTGAACGCTGACTCAAATCTAATGTGGCCAGGTGCTACTGAACACTGACTCAAATCTAATGTGGCCAGGTGCTACTGAACACTGACTCAAATCTAATGTGGCCAGGTGCTACTGAACACTGACTCAAATCTAATGTGGCCAGGTGCTACTGAACACTGACTCAAATCTAATGTGGCCAGGTGCTACTGAACGCTGACTCAAATCTAATGTGGCCAGGTGCTACTGAACACTGACTCAAATTAAGAAACAATTAATTACATTTTAAAGCCATATAAATCATAAAATTATTGCCACAGTTTTTATTTGCTTTATGTATATTCTTGATGATACGATACTGTTAGTATATACATGATTACTTATGAATAATGTAAGAAGTATTAATAATGGGAATACTTTTCTAGAAAGTTTTTTTTTTAAATTCTTTTGAGATGTCATCTGCGGCTGAGCGGTATTTTTTGTTTTGGGCCACCCATTCAAAAAGGTTGGACAGCACTGCCCTAAGGTGTCCCCAACCACAGGCTAAGAACCACGGAATTAGTGTAATAATCATACTTAAATATAAATATCCCTGTATCAAATGTAATGAATGCAATTATTTGGTTTCAATGAGCTCCTAATCTTGACTCCAAGATGCACTCAGTCCCTCAGAATCCAATGAGTTCCTCCAATGATCATGTACTTCATCTTTCTGATTTAGACAGTCTGCAAGTTAAAAAAAATAATTACATTTTAGATCAGAGTAAGCAATTACAGCAACATGTGTTTGATCTGTTAATAACTTAAATTTGATTATTTATTATACTTTTATGGAATTCTATAAGAAGTGCAGGAAAGTTATATGGTAAACAATTTTGGATTGAAGCCTACATGTAAAATTTATTTGTGGAAATAATTACCCTAAAGTAAAGATTTATATTCACTTTAAATGTTTAAACCTTGAAAGTTTAAAAAAATAAAATGTGTAGCTTACCACAGCTGGTGAGTGTTTTATCTCTTGATAACAATTGGTTGGTGTTATAACAATTGGTTGGTGTTATAACAATTGGTTGGTGTTATAACAATTGGTTGGTGTTATAACAATTGGTTGGTGTTATAACAATTGGTTGGTTTTATAACAATTGGTTGGTGTTATAACAATTGGTTGGTGTTATAACAATTGGTTGGTGTTATAACAATTGGTTGGTGTTATAACAATTGGTTGGTGTTATAACAATTGGTTGGTGTTCGTTCATCCAATTTGGGTAGCTTCAAGTTTATTCTATAGTTGAATGTAGAAATTAGAAAACACAATTTAATAGTAATTACAATTTCGGGATATTAATAAAGATTTAAAAAACAGCTTAAAATATAGATATCATTTTGTATTTAAATATGTTAAAAATTCAAGATGAACTAACATGGTACATTCTTGTCTTGTCCATGATCAAGATTAGAGTCTTCTTCAGACAAAAGTCCACTTACAGATATGTAAGCAATCTTTACATACCAGTATACTGATTGCAATAAATAATTTATAAACTATTTCATATATTTTATTAACACATAAATTAAAGTATAGTATTTATAAAATTTTTATATTTGTTAAATGAAAAATTGAAATTAAATATTTAATGTAAAATAAAATATTGATATTATAATCAATAAATAGATCACATATTTTATTAAATGTATTAAACTGACAAGTAGGTCTACATATAGGTACAGAAACAACTATTTTTAAGATATCTACCTTTTAGCCAACAAGACCTGAACCATATCTCATCAAGTAATTTCTCGTACCGCTGTCATTGCTGTTCATTCTCCAACACAAGGGAGCCGCTCTCCAACTTCTCCATCTTAAATCTCTCCAGTGAGAGTTTAGTCTTGTCTCTAACCTGCAAGATAAACCAGCCACGATGATGAGGGCTGTAGACTGACATCATCAAATATTTAGTGAAATCTTAATACTAGTGATCAAGTCATAAACAGTTTTTGTGAGAGATGTCAACAGACTGACACACAACAGTCTGACCCACAACAGTCTGACCCACAACAGTCTGACCCATAACAGTCTGACACACAACGGTCGGACACACAACAGTCGGACACACAACAGTCTGACCCACAACAGTCTGACCCACAACAGTCTGACCCACAACAGTCTGACCCATAACAGTCTGACACACAACGGTCGGACACACAACGGTCGGACACACAACAGTCGGACACACAACAGTCTGACACACAACAATGATTTTTAAATGTTAATAAACCGGTTGCTGGGTATTCTCAGCAATCTTAAGCTATGGACTTTTTTCTCACTTCCCATTTTATTTTCAAATGTTTATTATGTTACGGACAAAGCCTAACGTTTGGCCAGTTCTCAAATGGACCGCCCATTTCTCACTTTGGCTGAGAGGTGTAACCATAGACCGATGTAGTTCAAATGACAACGCTGCTTTGGTCAGCTATTTTGGGACGTGGCGTGGAAAACCTGGCCAAAATTTGATGTGCTAACGCAAGACTCCCTTGCAGATGACATGAACGTGGAGGGCGCTCTCTACAAGCATTGGACAGAACACTGTGTGTGTGTGTGCGTTATGACTCAGAAGATGCTATAAAAAAGTACACATTTTTTTTAAAAAACTATGTTAGGAATTTAACATGAACCATAAAAATTTACTTTGAAGTGGGGTTTCATAAATGATTTTTAAAAAAAAATAAATAATCTCAATATTTTTCAGATAACAACCTTGAATATCTCACTAAGAAAGGTATCAAGTCTCGCCCCTTGTCCTTAATGATGGCAGATTCCAGCTCTGATCCTCTTAAGGATCCTTGGTCATCTGTTGGTAGAGATTTCATTGGAACCATACCGATAAGTGAGGCTCTTTCAACTGACGAATGTGCCTAGGGACATGCATAAAATAAAACAACAAACTTGACTTTGAACATTTCCATGACCTTATAAGGATTTAACAAACTTTAAAAAAATAAAATAATCCCAAGCTTATAATAGATTCTTTTTGAGAGGGGGGGGGGGGGGAAGGGGTGGGGGGGTGGGGGGGGGTGGAAACAGAACTTCAATAATCTGCTCTGTTTTTATCGACCAGTATTACAGTGCACAAATTAAAACATCAGAAAGTAAAAGTAAGATAACTACACATCCTAAAGAAAGTCAATATACATACCAATGAAGGTCCCTACACATCATAAAGAAAGTCACTACTAACTACACATCAATCATAAGGGTCACTACACATCAATCATAAAGGTCACTACACATTGAAAAGAAGGTCACTACAAATAGTAAAGAATGTAGCTTATCTGGGCATTTTTTTAAAAAGTAATTTTTCAGAACAATTATTGAGGGGCATCTCAAGCTTAATCTCAGCCCCATTTGTTTTCTAACACCATCCCAGACCATCCCGTGATATTTGCATGAATGCGCCACTATTTCAAATACACGAAGATGATGATGGCATAAATGGACTAGATGATGATGGCATAAATGGACTAGATGATGATGGCATAAATGGACTGAAGTTATAAAATTGGATGTCAATGAGCAGCACACAACCCAACAGGTGAACACCGTCTAATACCAGATAACTCCCCTGTAGTGGACAATTAGCCGCAGTTCATCAATGATCTGCCCTTGGGCCATTAGGGGGTTGTCTTTCTTGATCTTATTAAGCATGTTGGTTCTAGCAGACAGGTGTGCTACAAGTGTCACCTCACTTGCTGTGCCCTGTACAGAAAATAAAATATCAACATTTTTGTTCTGTCATCCACTATAATATCAACATTTTTGTTCTTTATTCAAAATTTGATTTAATGTAATATCAACATAATTACTACTACACTCAGTGGTGTAGTTAGTGTTACACTCAGTGGTGTAGTTAGTGTTACTGCCACCTAGAGTGGACCAGGCTTTTTTCTGTCCTCTTCCAAGAAAAAAAATGCATTTGGCCAAAAAACATCACCCCCCCCCCCTGAATTGAAAAGTGCCCACCAGGGCGGTCTGCCCCCTCCACACTACACCACTGCCCCCTCCACACACCACTGACTGCTCTGCACAACTAAAGAAGTGAAAACAATTTTGCAAGCTTAATATAGTGTCTTCATAAGGTGTCACTGGGAAGTTGAGATGGAGCCTAATGATTCTACAGAATTTTCCATACAAGGGTTTTCACTTTGCCCTAGTCATATTTGATACTAGCCATTATACCCGCTTTCTTCTTCTTCTTCTGTATTTTAAGGGCCCAC
The DNA here is from genome assembly GCA_964017045.1 of Omphiscola glabra. Lineage (NCBI taxonomy): Eukaryota > Metazoa > Mollusca > Gastropoda > Lymnaeidae > Omphiscola > Omphiscola glabra. Next base: position 1,528,471 of record OZ024808.1, read on the forward strand.
AATCAATTTATTGATCATTATGTCTCCTATGAATGTAGATGGGATTTGCAATGTTTCTGTGCCTGGTGTTGATGAGGATATTTCACTGGTTGCAAGAGTTACCTAGTGAGGGTATCATGCACTGGGGGTTGGAAGGCCTGAGGCAATAGACGCAAATGAGTCAAGTGTTGTCGCCTCAACTGTTCCTTTTGAAAGCTTGTTCCAGTCCCTGATTGTCTTTGGCAGGAATGAGCAGTTCCTATACTGGCTTCTCGCTGGTATGAGCCGGAACTGCCTGTCATGGCCTCGTTGCTGTCTGTGGGGGAGAGGGACTGGTTTCTGTTTAATGCCAGAGCAGTGGACTAGCCCATTATTTATCTTGTAAATCATGGAGAGCCTGGATAGTCGTCGTCGTTCCTCCAATAGTGACCAGCCCAGTGTTTGAAAAAATTCCATAAAGAAACACATAGTCAAAAACACTTTGCTAAAATAACTTTTAAAATTAAAACTTTAAACCATAAAAAGCCATATTTCTAATAATTCTTGTAAACATTGAATTTAGGGCCCACCCTGTTTTTTGTTAATATTCCTGAAACCGGGGTGCCTGGCATTGTACCCTTGCAATGCAGGTTGGTTAAAAGGCGTTATGATCAGGTGTCCAAACAAATTAATTTGTTGTGTCATACACTGGATGATTGGGATGACACCAATCATAAAATTATTTCCAGGTTCCAAATGTGAGACCTACTTTTGTTTTGCCAGCAGCTCACCTTAAACATCTCATCTCGCAGATGACTTTTTTTTCTCTCGATACTTTTATTCAGAGCCCAGGTTTGACACTGTTACAGTACCATGTGATTACCAGATGTCTGTAATAAAATTGAGACATAAATTTATTTTGTCTAATTTAAGAAGCTCATAAAAAATGTACAACATTTAATGATTTAATTTAAAAAGTTTAATCTAATATGGACGGAAATTGTTTCGTGAGTAACTAATGGTGCCTTTGAGACATCGCTATCCTCATCAAATGTCAATGAAGTAGTTCTACTTAATGAAGATTTGGAGCTTAATCACAAACTTATGATTCCACACACACACACACATCTACGACATATTGTTATTAATTAAATTTAACAAATGACCACCCATGACTGTAAACCCCTATTTGCCCCATTTATGCACGCACCTAAACTATGTGATCACTCTCATGTACTATTGGCTTGACAGGACATAGAATAAAGCTTTATTTAAAATGTGTGCACCAAACAAAGTGCACCAAAAACGTTTCTTTAACAGATGAAAGTGCAGCGTTCTGAATAAAATTATTATAACTGCGTACACCAAAAATAAGTGAACTTGAAGGTCCAGCATTTTACGATTTTTTAATGACAGTTTTTGGGATAAGGGGGCTATGACCAAACTTTCCAGGAACCATCTGTAGGTCTGGAGGAATGACTATGTCAGATTTGAATGTGATCCATTGTTTGGTTGCAATCCATTGTTAGCCTAAAGTAGTGGTATCATGTCATGCCAAGCCAACAGCCCCCACGTCAAATCAGTGATAAGTAAATAAATGTAATTTTTTTAAACCTGTATTAATTAATAGTAAGTGACGTACACTCTCAAAATAAAAGTCAATATCAAGTAGGTACCCACATATCTTAACCTTCCCTGAACCCTCATTTACCTTTATAAAACCACAACCGTTACCTAATCTAACCTAATGGTATAACACCCCGCCCTTTATTTTATCTAAATTATATGTATAGCCCCCACCTTCACCCATTCTAACCTACCTGCATAAAACCCCAATCCTTATCCTAATCTAACTCACCTGTAAAACACCTACAACTTTTCCTCCATCACCAACAGAAACTCTCTAGGCAAATTTAACAGCTTGGCCAACCAATCCATCATGGAGACATCTAATTCTGCGCACGCTGAGTTGGCTGCCTGGAACATTGGACATGATGTTTAAAATATAAGCTAGAAATAGGGAAAGTCAAAAACACGATGTCATCTATTTTGTACAGTTTAAAGATAAGTCTTTTTTAACAGCTCATAACACGCCTTAGTGTCTTCAAGGTTTAAACCTCTAGTGTTGGCAACATGCTGGAAACAATAGGCTGGTCACCGTTGGAAGAACAACGACGACTATCTAGGCTCTCCATGTTGTACAAGATAAAAAATTGGCTGGTCCACTGCTCCATTATTAAACAGAAACTCGTCAATCTCCCCCCTAGACATCGAAGAGGTCACGACAAGCAGTTTCGACTTTTAAAAACAAGAACTCAGTACAGGATCTCCTCATTCCTGCCAAAGACAATAAGGGACTGGAACAAGCTTCCAAAAGCAACAGTTGAGGTGACTACACTTGACACATTTGCGGCTATTGCCTCCTGTCTTGCAACCAGTGAATTATCCCCTTAAAGACCACGCACATTAACATCGCGAACCCCTCTGAAACATAGGAGCCATAATGATCAATTCATTGATCGTGGGCCCTCAAAACTTAGAAGAAGAAGTAAACTCGATATTCTTATAGATGTACTAGCAAATATACCTGTGTGCTTCAATTTGAGGGCGGGGTGGGATTTGTGGGGGGGGGGGGGGTTCTTTAATTGATTGATTATTAAGAAGTTAAGTTAATATTTTTTTGAATATTATCTCCATTAAAATAAATGAGTGATGGACCATAAAATGGAAACCGCTAACTACGGTAGGGAAATTTGCAGGTGGGGGAGGACTAAATTTTTTATTTTTTTTTGTAGTAGCCTATCAGGTCATCTTTAATGTTTTTGAATTGATGACACACAAATGACTTGTCTCCTGTGAGATGTTACCATTATCATTATGTAACACTTGTTTGCAACAATCTACCGTTAACTGTGAGAAGTCAGCATAAATTTGCTACGTTTGCCATGAAATTAATGTACTGGCTGAAATTATTTCTTTAAATTTTAAAGTTTTGTTCCTGTTAATTAGTTAAAATATCACATTCTCTCTCCCATGTTAGCAGACAGTGTTTTTTAATGGGCCACCATGTTGGTTGCCATGACCCATCACGCCCCCTTAGCAACCAAGATGGTGGTCGTGGGAAATGGTTTGCATAAATTTACCCTCACTTTCTTAAATATAATTAACCACCCACCCAATGAAATATTAATTTACAACATTCCATAGGGGTATTAATATTTTTTTAAAGTTAACTCTAGTAAAAATCCAAGAATATAAGATTAGATAGATCGTACCGCGTTTAAAAAGTTAAAAAATAATGAAAATATTTCCTAAATGTATCCCTAAGCCTAACCTGAACCCTAAATCTATCCTTAAACCTAACCTGAACCCTAAATCTATCCAAAAACCTAACCTTATGAAATGAGGTACGATCTATTTGAATTAGCCTAAGATTATATACACAAAAGGCTTCAGCCTGGAACCCACTCATCAGGTGCAAAAGGTCAAGAGTACATTGTGACTAAGAATCATTTATTCATGAAAGTCTTTCCGCTAGCAGATTTGGGTGTGTTAGGTCAACTACACTTGCGTATTTTAGACAATGACAAATTTCATCTCAATGAACTCTTTAAAATCAATCAACGACAATCATACAAACAATAATGGCAATGGTCTGAGTCTGAATGAATGTGAATGGTCATTGGTTATGATCAAATTCCTTAGTTTTGATTGTTATCTACGTTTAAAATATCCTCATTGGGTCCATTCTGTATCACTAGACATTGTTTAAACAAATGATAAACAAATATAACTACAATTTCTATATTCACCAAATTATTTTGCTAATTTAAAATGGAAGCCGCCATGTTCAAAAGGATTGATTATTGTATTATACAATTATTGGGGGTCATCATTGTTAAAAATCCAATGATTTTATAATTTATTTTTTTTAAATTTTTTTTTGTGTTGATAAATTCTGTTATACCTCTTTCTATCACACAAATATATATCACAAGAACTACTTAAATTAAATTGAAAATAAATACACATTTGCCATACGCAGCACAAGATACCTGTCAGAATGGAGGTGTGCATTCTTATTTAGTCAATAGTTCCATATTTTTTCGATATTTTTTTTTAAATTTACAGTTATTTGAGGTTGTTATAGACGTGAAAAAATTAGTTAATAAGAGATTATTTTTTAGATAACAAAATATGTTTTTTGATTTTCCAATATAGTATATATAGTATAGTAGAAGAGCGAAGCAAACTTTTAGTTCGTTTTCTAAGGAAGATACCAATATATCAATATATCAAATTACGCTCATAAAAAATGGTAAATTATTATTTTTTCAAAATATAATTACAACTAAATTACATCATTTTATAATTATTTTTTTTATATTATTGTTTGTTTGTTTGTTAGTTCAAGGCCGCGAAAACGGGTGTAGGGGAAGCCTATATTGTAAAAGATAGATAATCACAAAAACTAAATGCTGCAAGAAATGTAAGTATCAACCCATAGTCATAGATACTTCTTTTTAAAACAAGGTTAGTCTAATTAACAGTTTCTTAATATACAATTCAAAGCCGCGGGATATTGTTGTACTTTCTTTGTTGTCGTTGTTAAAATTTTGAAGAAAAAAATATTTTAGGTATTGTGGTGATACCAGTATCTCTGTATTGTGTGGATGCAGTAGCCATCGTTTCCAGGGCATAACATAAGATGTATGGTGGCGGGGAGCTCCGTGAGGGTGCTGTGGAGCACCGTGAGGGTGCTGGGGAGCACCGCGAGGACACGTTTCTCTGATAAGCATCAACTCAGTGTCTCGGCTGTGAAAAATTGTGCCTATCTTTTGAACCTAACGCCCACAATCAGACAGTACAAGGCACATGATGGTTTGTGGTGTAGTCAGACCGTGCAGTGGGCCCATGATGGTTTGTGGTGTAGTCAGACCGTGCAGTGGGCACCTGATGGGTTGTGCTGTAGTCAGACCGTGCAGTGGGCACCTGATGATTTGTGGTGTAGTAAGACTGTGCAGGGCACATGATGGTTTGTGGTGTAGTAAGACTGTGCAGGGCACATGGTTGTTTGTGGTGTAGTAAGACTGTGCAGGGCACATGATGGTTTGTGGTGTAGTAAGACTCTGCAGGGCACATGATGGTTTGTGGTGTAGTAAGACTGTGCAGGGCACATGATGGTTTGTGGTGTAGTAAGACTGTGCAGGGCACATGGTGGTTTGTGGTGTAGTAAGACTGTGCAGGGCACATGATTGTTTGTGGTGTAGTAAGACTGTGCAGGGCACATGGTGGTTTGTGGTGTAGTAAGACTGTGCAGGGCACATGATGGTTTGTGGTGTAGTAAGACTGTGCAGGGCACATGGTGGTTTGTGGTGTAGTAAGACAGTGCAGGGCACATGGTGGTTTGTGGTGTAGTAAGACTGTGCAGGGCACATGATGGTTTGTGGTGTAGTAAGACTGTGCAGGGCACATGGTTGTTTGTGGTGTAGTAAGACTGTACAGGGCACATGATGGTTTGTGGTGTAGTAAGACTGTGCAGGGCACATGATGGTTTGTGGTGTAGTAAGACTGTGCAGGGCACATGATGGTTTGTGGTGTAGTAAGACTTTGCAGGGCACATGATGGTTTGTGATGTAGTAAGACTGTGCAGGGCACATGATGATTTGTGATGTAGTAAGACTGTGCAGGGCACATGATGGTTTGTCGTGTAGTCAGACAGTGCAGGGCACATGATGGTTTGTGGTGTAGTCAGACAGTGCAGGGCACATGATGGTTTGTGATGTAGTAAGACTGTGCATGGGCACATGATGGTTTGTAGTGTAGTCAGACCGTACAGGGCACATGATGGTTTGTGATGTAGTCAGACAGTGCAGGGCACATGATGGTTTGTGATGTAGTCAGACAGTGCAGGGCACAGGATGGAACGTGGTGTATTCAGACCGTGCAGGGCACATGATGGTTTGTGGTGTAGTCTAGGTTAAGAGTATCAAACTAGTGCGCTAATTTGTGTTGGTGTGTTGATAAGTTGATATTATTAGTTCTGTGGCTAGTCTAAACTAAGAGATGTGTTAGACAGCATTAGACAGACAGCTGGTATAAACTAAGCGATGTGTGAAACAGCATTAGACAGACAGTTGGTCTACACTAAGAGATGTGTGAGAATGCATTAGACAGACAGCTGGTCTACACTAAGAGATGTGTGAGACAGCATTAGACAGACAGCTGGTCTACACTAAGAGATGTGTGAGAAAGCATTAGACAGACAGCTGGTCTACCCTAAGAGATGTGTGAGACAGTATTAGACAGACAGCTGGTCTACACTAAGAGATGTGTGAGAAAGCATTAGATCAGTGGTCCCCAACCCCTGGGCCGCGGACCAGTACCGGTCCATGGATCATATGGTACCGGGCCGCCCAAGAAACATAAAATTATTTTCATTTTATTTATTGTGGCGTATTCCTCTCGTTATTTTGCGACTTTCTATGGACAAGACGTAAACCGGGAGCTGAGCGGCTGCGAGTGGCAGTGGCGTTGTAGCTTTGGTGGAGAGAAGGTGTGCGACGCGCTTCTCTCTGTTCACCGGTAATTTCTCTCGTTTAACAGTGCTTGGCACTTTCTCTCGTTTAACAGTGCTTGGCACTTTCTCTCGTTTAACAGTGCTTGGCACTTTCTCTCGTTTAACAGTGCTTGGCACTTTCTCGTGTTTAACAGTGCTTGGCACTTTCTCATGTTTAACAGTGCTTGGCACTTTCTCATGTTTAACAGTGCTTGGCACTTTCTCATGTTTAACAGTGCTTGGCACTTTCTCTCGTTTAACAGTGCTTGGCACTTTCTCATGCTTAACAGTGCTTGGTGTACGTTTATATTGTGTTTTATTTTTGCCCTTTTTTCGTCCACATTTACTATCTGAGTTTAACGGTGTTTTACTTTTCAAGTTAGATCTCGGTCACCTGAGCGCTCAAATCGAACCCACCCATTAGCAAAAATGAGTACGAAACAGACGTGGTCAGAAAGTTTCCTTGGGAAAAAGAAAAGACCTATAGTGAAGAGATAGAAGAAGAGCCTTCAACATCAAAGAAACATACAACTTTTAACAGACAATACCATGAGTCCCTGGATTAAAAGACAAGCCCCTGGATTAATTGACAAGCCCCTGGAGTATTTGAAAAGCCCCTGGATTAATTGACAAGCCCCTGGAGTATTTGACAAGCCCCGGGATTAATTGACAAACCCCTGGAGTATTTGACAAGCCCCTGGATTAAAAGACAAGCCCCTGGATTAAAAGACAAGCCCCTGGATTAATTGACAAGCCCCTGGAGTATTTGACAAGCCCCTGGATTAAAAGACAAGCCCCTGGATTAAAAGACAAGCCCCTGGATTAAAAGACAAGCCCCTGGATTAATTGACAAGCCCCTGGAGTATTTGACAAGCCCCTGGATTAAAAGACAAGCCCCTGGATTAAAAGACAAGCCCCTGGATTAATTGACAAGCCCCTGGAGTATTTTGAAAGAAAAAAAGGGAACACAAAGGACAGAGAAATTTCTGAGGGCCACCACATCAGTCAAGGAGAATGCATCGAGAGCATCATATCGTGGCCAACCGTATTGCTAAGGCTAAAGAGCCATTCACTAACGGTGAAGAATTGATCTTGCCCTCCACTAAAGACATTAGCCGTGAACTTCTAGGAGAGGCTGCTGTTAAAAAGATAGCACATGTGCCTTTGTCGGCTAGCACTGTGACTAGGTGCATTGAGGAAATAGCCGAAGACTTTGAGACACAATTGTTGGAGAGGATTCATACATCACCGTGTTACGCACTTCAGGTTGACGAATCTACGGACATCAACAACAAGACAATTCTACTAGTTTATGTGCACATCTTTATAAGGAGGATGTGCATGAGGATTTGTTATGTGCACCATCTTTTCCAACCAGCACCACAGGAGCAGAACTGTGCAAGTCACTGGATGCCTGCCAACACCACAGGAGCAGAACTGTGCAAGTCACTGGATGCCAGCCAACACCACAGGAGCAGAAATGTGCAAGTAACTGGATGCCAACCAACACCACAGGAGCAGAACTGTGCACGTCACTGGATGCCAACCAGCACAACAGGAGCAGAACTGTGCAAGTCACTGGATGGTAATACATCAGGACAACTAAAATGGTCCTTTTTGTGTCGGCATATGCCGAGAAGGAGCTGCTGCCATGACCGGACGACTGTCCAGCCATGACTTGACGACTGTCCAGCCATGACCGGACGACTGTCCAGCCATGACTTGATGACTGTCCAGCCATGACCGGACGACTGTCCAGCCATGACTTGACGACTGTCCAGCCATGACCGGACGACTGTCCAGCCATGACCTGACGACTGTCCAGCCATGACCGGACGACTGTCCAACCATGACTGGACGACTGTCCAGCCATGACCGGACGACTGTCCAACCATGACCGGACGACTGGCCAGCCATGACCGGACGACTGTCTGGCTTAACTGCTCGGATTAAGGAGGTTGCACCCGAGGGTGAATCTACGCATTGTATCATTCACAGGCAAATGCTGGCAAGCCGAAAAATGTCACCGGAACGTAACAACGTACTGACTGATGTCGTTAACGTTATTAACCACATTGAAGCACACGCCCCGAACTCGCGCCTGTTTGAGAACCTTTGTGGAGAGATGGACGCAGAGCGCGGATGCCTTCTCTTGTACACAGAAATACGATGGTTGTCTAGAGTACGGATGCCTTCTCTTGTACACAGAAATAAGATGGTTATCTAGAGCACGGATGCCTTCTCTTGTACACAGAAATAAGATGGTTATCCAGAGTAAAATCGCTAACCAGAGTATATGAATTACGAGAGCCATTGCAAAGATTTCTCTCAGGAAAGAAGTCACCGCTGGCAGCACATGTCAGTGACAAGGTATTGGTCGTAATGCTGGCTTACAAGGTATTGGTCGCAATGCTGGCTTACAATGTATTGATCGCAATACTGGCTTACAAGGTATTGGTCGCAATGCTGGCTTACAAGGTATTGGTCGCAATACTGGCTTACAAGGTATTGGTCGCAATACTGGCTTACAAGGTATTGGTCGCAATACTGGCTTACAAGGTATTGGTCGTAATACTGGCTTACAAGGTATTGGTCGCAATGCTGGCTTACAAGGTATTGGTCGCAATACTGGCTTACAAGGTATTGGTCGCAATGCTGGCTTACAAGGTATTGGTCGCAATACTGGCTTACAAGGTATTGGTAGTAATACTGGCTTACAAGGTATTGGTAGCAATACTGGCTTACAAGGTATTGGTCGTAATACTGGCTTACAAGGTATTGGTCGTAATACTGGCTTACAAGGTATTGGTCGCAATGCTGGCTTACAAGGTATTGGTCGCAATACTGGCTTACAAGGTATTGGTCGTAATACTGGCTTACAAGGTATTGGTCGCAATGCTGGCTTACCTGTGTGACATATTCAGCCTGTTCAATGAACTCAATCTGTCCCTTGAGGGGATAATGACAATTGTTTTCAAGTTGGCAGACAAAGTAGCTGCATTTAAAGCCAAACTTGATTTGTGGGGACGGCGCGCGAACAGAGTCATTTTGGACATGTTTCAAACATTGGCTGGGATTCTAGACGACTCTGAGCCTATCATCCAGTCTCCCAGTTGGTGCACGATCACCTGTCTTAGCTTTAAAAAGAGTTCGAGTGCTACTTCCCAACGACAAAACACCCCCGACCTGGTAAGGCATGAATCCAGCATGTCTGTGCAAGAAGAAGATCAACTGATGCAGATTGCAAATGACGGCGGCCTTAAAACTGCGTTCGAGACAAGAACTCTACCGGTGTTCTGGATTAAAGTCATGGCGGAATACCCTGAGATTGCCACCACAGAATACCCTGAGATTGCCACCACAGAAAACCCTGAGATTGCCACCACAGAATACCCAGAGATTGCCACCACAGAATACCCTGAGATTACCACCACAGAATACCCTGAGATTGCCACCACACATACTACTCTGAGATTGCCACCACAGAATACCCTGAGATTGCCACCAAAGCACTTGAATCTCCATTGCCATTTCCGACATCCTGTCTGTGTAAAGCGGGATTTTCCGCAGTGCCGGCAACCAAAACAAAACAACGGAATAAACTGGACATAAGCGACACACTTCGGGTGTCATTGTCTCCTATCACACCCAAATGGAACCGTCTCTTTGCAGTGAAGCAAGACGAGGGTTCTCATTGGTTCAGCGTTATAGGTCTAGTGAGTTCAAATGTTAAGTCACTTTATATTCATTTCTTGGTGTAACTGTATTTTATTTTGAAGGCATGTTTAAATATAATTAAATTAAAATTATTAAATAAAAAAATCTAAAATCTAAACAATCAACGCCCCCCCCCCCCTCGCACGCCCTCAGCGGGCCGCGGTAAAATTATCAAACGTTGACCGGTCCACGGCGATACAATTTTGCGGACCACTGCATTAGATGAATAGTAAGGATACGCTACACAATGTGTGGAATAGCGTGGGATGGGTAGCTATAGCCTACACTGGGTAATGTCTGGGGTAGCATGATTAGGTCAGCTATTTCCCACACTGGATAATGTGTGGGGTAGCATGGTTAAGGCAGCTCTATAAGTTTACGCCAAGTGTGTGAGGTAGAAGTGGGTATCACTAAACCCGATCAGTGGAATCGGAGCAAGAGATTGGTACTGACGGGTTGGGTTTAGTGTGATGGTATTGTAACCGTATCGTGTTGGATGAACACCACAGAGAAAGGGACGGGTTGGGTTTAGTGTGATGGTATTGTAACCGTATCGTGTTGGATGAACACCACAGAGAAAGGGACGGGTTGGGTTTAGTGTGATGGTATTATAACCGTATCGTGTTGGATGAACACCACAGAGAAAGGGTTTGGATAAAAGTTTGTGATTTTGAGGATGTCACTAAGAAGTATATTGTCAATGGGTCATCGAGGGTAAGTTTGGTATCTGACAATGACAGAGTTCCAACAGGGTTCTGGGTGTAATATCTCTTAATGATGGATCAGAATGGTGGATGTCATACTCCTGTTTATACTAGATGGGTAAATTCATCAAGTTCTTTTGCACGCTGTAATACGTCGTACTAGCACTGAATCCAGTATTAATACATTCCCTTTTATCATCTGGATATCTGGAGTTTGTGCTATTTGGATTTGCCTCAAGTCTGCGTTGTGCTTTTGTCTGTCTCAACATTGTGTCTTTTTCTGTCTCAACATTGTGTTTTTGTCTGTCTCAACATTGTGTACTCAATGAAAATTCTGGCAACTCCTGCGACGCTCCTATCTGACAACTCCTGCGACGCTCCTGGTCCTAAGTTTAAATTGTATGTTTGATGTTCCCTGGGGCCCTGCAGCTGTGTGAAGAGGTAGACTCTACAAACTGACTCTAGACTCTAGAAACATCTTCCTCTCCACACAAGTTCGCAACAGAGTGTCTTGACAGAGATAACCTTGCTACCAAACTTTCCATCTTCTAACATTGTACCTTCTTTCCCACGTGACTACACACGATGATACGTCATCAAAGATGGCTGACGCATTATTCATCACGCAACGCTAGGAGCACTAAGACTTAACAGATCTAAATATTTGTGTGACGCAATTGAATGAGGCTGTTCGAAAATGTCACTTAAAACATTATGGCTGATGATTTAGGTTAAGCGCTGCAGACGATAGCTCATAGAAGATACTATTTTTAAGATGAGCTTAGAAGTGAATAATCCCCCTTGTTTATAATGTGGTACTGCAGTCAAGCCCTTTAGCCTGGCTATAGTAAAAGTTGTAGAAATGTATTAGAATTCAACTTATCCACATACCAGTTTAAACTGGACAATCTCGTCCCGAATATTTGCCAGACGCACTGCGTGGGATCTAGAGTGGGTTTGGTTACTTGTTTAAAAGGTTGCCTGTGAGGTTTAGCGCGTGAGTGATTGGTAAGTTTAGGTCAGCGGCGTCCCTAGGTCGGGTGCGGGGATGGGTGAGGACAGCACAGGGTGAAACCTGTGGCAGGGAATTACGAACCAATATTCTAAATCTCCATTAAAAAAATATTAATTTTTTCTACGGACATCTTAATGTTATTAAGGACAAAATCATTTTAAGCGAATCTTTATCGGGATCTTCTGTTTTTGGGACAAAATCAGTTTAGGTAAATTCTTTAGGGACTCTGTAAATTTACGGACGTTTGGCAAAACTCTTGACGCCCAATGAAAAATTGCAAATTTGATAGAGATGACAGAGATGACAGAGATGACAGAGGTGACAGAGATGACAGAGATGACAGAGGTGACAGAGATGACAGAGATCGCTTGAGTCGGTTTTATAAAATATCTGAGTTAAATACAAGTACAGCATACTCTAGGAATAGGTTGCCCCAAGAATAGGTTGTCCCAGGAATAGGTTGCCCCAAGAATAGGTTGTCCCAGGAATAGGTTGCCACAGGAACAGGTCGCCACAAAAATAGGTTGCCCCAAGAATAGGTTGCCTCAGGAATAGGTTGTCCCAAGAATAGGTTGTCCCAGGAATAGGTTGCCCCAGGAGTAGGTTGCCCCAAGAATAGGTTGCCCCAGGAACAGGTCGCCACAAGAATAGGTTGTCCCAGGAATAGGTTGCCACAGGAACAGGTCGCCACAAAAATAGGTTGCCCCAAGAATAGGTTGCCCCAGGAATAGGTTGTCCCAAGAATAGGTTGTCCCAGGAATAGGTTGCCCCAGGAGTAGGTTGCCCCAAGAATAGGTTGCCCCAGGAACAGGTCGCCACAGGGTGCCAACAGAACATTTAGTGCAATGGTTCTAATAATGGATGACGCTATCCTTCGGGGTGGGAGGTGGTGGGATGACCCAGGGGCTGGAAATCTTGATTAATTTGGGGAGGGGTGCTGGAATTACAAAAAGGGGGCGTTGGTAAAGTAACCAGATAATCTTTAAATATATTTTTTTAATTCATATTATTTTTTACAAGTTTGATATTCGGGTTTGGAAAAGTATATTGGATAGACATATTTTTTTCCTCCAGACCTTTAAAACGACACAGTCTACTCCAAACAACAACGCACGTGTACATAGTTCTATGAGCTGCCGGCCGAACAAGATCATGTACTTGAAAGGCTCGGTTCCGGCAGACATTGACAACAATTCCCACTACGCACATAATCTCTAAGCCACAAAGTTTGTCCAATAAGTCAAAAAAGGTATCCTTTATCATTGACTATGTCAGGTTACGAAACAAAATACTATTAAATTAATTATATCAAGAGTAAATCATACAAATAGGTGACGTTGGTATTATTTCTATTCTTTCTTATTTCTTTCGTGACTTATTTATGATTCAGAATTCCAATAAACGAAGTTTTTATAGTGAGACAAAAAATGAGACCATGGTGTGCGTTTTTTTGGATTGAACTTTATAAACACCTTGATTATTGATTGAAACGAAATGTGTGAGTGTGGTTGTGAGTGAGGGTGTAAGTGTGGTTGGGATTGTGGGTGTGGGTGTGAGTGTGGTTGGGATTGTGGGTGTGGGTGTGAGTGTGGTTGGGATTGTGGGTGTGGTTGGGATTGTGGGTGTGAGTGTGGTTGGGATTGTGGGTGTGAGTGTGGGTGTGAGCGTGGTTGGGATTGTGGGTGTGAGTGTGGGCGTGAGCGTGGTTGGGATTGTGGGTGTGGGTGTGAGTGTGAGTGTGGGTATGAGTGTGAGTGTGGGTGTGAGCGTGGTTGGGATTGTGGGTGTGAGTGTGGGTGTGAGTGTGGGTGTGAGTGTGGTTGGGATTGTGGGTGTGGGTGTGAGTGTGGGTGTGGGTGTGGTTGGGATTGTGGGTGTGAGTGTGGGTGTGGGTGTGAGTGTGGGTTTAGTGGTTTAGTGTTTCGTTAGTTTCTTAAGTGTACAACAATATGTAAGTGTACGACAATATGTAAGTGTACGTATCTTCGTTCGTTTTCGTTTCTCTACATGTTTTAAAAACGACTTACTTTCAATTCATCACAGTGGCGTAAATTAATGGGGTGTGGGGGAAGCGGGCCCCCCTGGGAGGGGGTGTGTTATATTGAGGGATAGCATTTTCGTGAAAATTCAGTTGTTTTAGTCGGAAGCGGTGAAAAAGGGAGGAGGGAAAGTCGGCCCTAACCCCAGCTACGCCCCTGGCCTGTCGGTACTTTACATGTTGCCTGTATTGTGAGCTTTGATTCCTCGCCTCAGCAACATGTCACGTGTTACCCCCACTCTCAACATGGGCTCCTCCAGCAGACCGAGTGACGTCAGTGTCACGTGTTACCCCCACTCTCCACTTCCCCCCTATAGGACCGTTAAATCTCATTCCATTCCAGCTCATCGAATCCCCCATCTTAACGGGTACCGGCCCACCCTATCAATTAACACATCTTAAGTGGCTACCAGTCCACCCCATCAACTCCCCCATCTTAATGAGCTACCAGTCCATCCCATCTACTTCCCCAGCTTAATGAGCTACCAGTCCATCCCATCAACTCCCCCATCTTAAGGAGCTACCAGTCCATCCCATCAACTCCCCCATCTTAATGAGCTACCAGTCCATCCCATCAACTCCCCCATCTTAATGAGCTACCAGTCCATCCCATCAACTCCCCCATCCTAATGAGCTACCAGTCCATCCTATCATCTCTTTCAATTTAAAGGGCTACCAGTCCAGCCCATCCAACCCCCCCCCCCCATCTTAAGGGGGCTACCAGTCCAATCTATCAGCCCCCCTATCATAGTAAATATTCCATCTATGTGTTATCTCAGTGTTCCCCAAAATCACTACCGTGGACTACTTGTAAATGTTGCTACCACAGATTGGGCTCTTGACTTAGGTCTTATCGTGGATTCTTTTATAATTCGCAGGCTACGGTTGGGGTGACCATCATAATTATTCTGATAATGCGAATCCATGTTAAGTACTTTAAATTTTTATTAATTTTTTATATATCTTTATGAAGTCAAAGTTTTTAACATCCCAGCCTTTGACATATGGGCCCTAGTTTCTGCGCTGTGGCCTCGTCTCAAAATTCAGTGGTTCTCATTCTTCCTAATGCCGCGACCCTTTAATACAGTTCCCCATGTTGTGGTGACCACCAGACAATAAAATGGTATTCGTCTCTACTTTATAACTATGTTTCTTCCGATGGTCTTAGGCAACCCCCGTGTAAGCGTCGTTCGACCCCCAAAGGGGTCGCGAACCAAAGGATGAGAACCGCTGTCATGAAGTGTCACGAAGACCTGGCGATATGGGGCTATAGAAACACAAAACTGCATTAGACACTCTTGGAGTGAAGTTAGCACCATACGGCTAACCAAAGGACCAATATCAAATTGTGTTTTGTCCACACATTCAGACTTGCGTTCTTGCCAAGGTATTGTGTACCTTTTATTGACTAAATGTGTTATAAAGAGTTACATATTAAAGGCGTATCTACATCTAATTTCATTTTTTTAATGATTGCAATAAAGGGGGCATAATTAATATAATCTAAGTTTCATATTCTATTATTTTTCCCTTAACATTATTTCAACATAAAAATGGTTTAATTAATATAATATATGTACAACACGACAGTGGCGTAGGAGGGGGGGTGCCGAGAGAGGCACTTTTATCTTTATATGGAGGGGTGTCATTTTCCGAAGAGTTTTTTCGTCGAGGGTAGGGGGGCAAATTTCTTGGAAAGAGTAGCACTAACGCTATCTACGCCAATGAACACCCTCCATTATTTATAGAACTTACTCGCGTTCAAAAGAGGGGAGCTATTAAGGGCGTCTGGGTTGGAGGTTATGTCGCTATTGCTATAAATGGGCATACCGTCTGACCTTCCTTGAACACAAACATATGAACGGATGATCTTCCTTGAGCACAAACATATGAACCAATGATAAATGATCTTCCTTGAACACAAACAGATGAACGGATGATAAATGATCTACCTTGAACACAAACATATGAACCGATGATAAATGATCTTCCTTGAACACAAACATATGAACGGATGATAAATGATCTTCCTTGAACACAAAAATATGAACGGATCATAAATGATCTTCCTTGAACACAAACATATGAACGGATCATAAAACCACTTTGACTAAATTCTTAAAAAACCAGTCTCTTCTGCAGCCAAAAGATTATTATTATTTTTTAACCAGGCGAATTGAAAAAAAAAATGTATTTTAAAATCGCTCATTTGTTTCCCTCTATGTTTAGTAAGCGTTATTGAAACCTGTAATGAATGGCGTATAGAGGCTGTCTTTGTGGATGTGTTTTGAAAATGTTGACCTAGTTTGTCTATATTGATGCTATTTAAAAATGGTGTTTTCCTCAATTTTCTGGTATGTATGCTGGATGACGTCACCATGTTACTCACCGGAATAAGTTCACTTCCATTTTATTTGTGTATCCTCCAGTTATTTGTAGTCAACCGCTCAAATGGACGCTCAGGAATTCCGTGCCAGAGGTCGGGAGATGGTCGACTACGTCGCTGACTATCTGGAGACCATCAGCACCCGTACCCCACTCCCTTCAGTCTTGCCTGGGTACCTGAGGGAGCTGATTCCAGACGAGGCGCCCTTGAATGGGGAGTCCTGGGAGGAGGTGTATAAAGATATTGACAGGGTCATCATGCCAGGGGTGAGTTTTTCTGTCTAACTAGTAAAGCTATGGACACCACACCTTTGTTATCCCAGGAGCCATAGACTAACTAGTAAAGCTATGGACACCAGGCCTTTGTTATCCCAGGAGCCATAGACTAACTAGTAAAGCTATGGACACCACGCCTTTGTTATCCCAGGAGTCATAGACTAACTAGTAAAGCTATGGACACCACACCTTTGTTATCCCAGGAGCCATAGACTAACTAGTAAAGCTATGGACACAAGGCCTTTGTTATCCCAGGAGCCATAGACTAACTAGTAAAGCTATGGACACAAGGCCTTTGTTATCCCAGGAGTCATAGACTAACTAGTAAAGCTATGGACATTAATTGAAACATGGGCTAAACATTTTGACAACATCCTACATCGAACTTGACATATCAATGAGGAAACAATAAATCGTCTCCCGCAGGTGTCACTCAATCAAGAAATGTCACATAGGAGATGGCGTCGGTGGGTCGTCGAACGCGAGCTCTTAATGCCCCCCCGGCACACCTCCACAAGGGCCAGACGCCGGGTCTCCCCGCCGAAAAACCGTGTGGCGGCACGCCGGGAACCTCCCCCCCCCCTGGTCTCGGGGACGTCCGGTCTAACGAGAACGCTGCGTTTAAAGCGTCCGCAGTCCACTCTCCCTAGGGTCTAGACGGCTTTGCTTCCACCCCGTTACCACCCCCACCGCCCAGAGAGTCTTTCGGTCGGTATGGAAAGGTGGGACGAAACGGTTGCCTAGGAGCGGCTTTCTCAGGCCGCGTAGCTAAGATCATCGGCATGTGTTTGTTCGCCACCCCTACCTCATATCCATCAACGGCAACTAGTAATCATGTTAGACACTGCTACTCCCGTTGCGTTGGGAGTCATGCGGTCGGCCGGGGTTTTTGGCTTCGGGTGGACGGGTCCACCCTACTAGTCCACCCTACTAGTGGACAAGTCCGCCCTACTAGTGGACAGGTTCACCCTACTAGTGGACAAGTCCGCCCTACTAGTGGACAGGTCCACCCTACTAGTCCGCCACGCCACGAAGAGGCAAACCCCATGTGGACGCCTCCGATTTTCATCGGTGGTGCGTTCCTAGTGGAACCGGGTGGTGCGTTCCTAGTGGAACCGGGTGGTGCGTTCCTAGTGGAACCGGGTGGTGCGTTCCTAGTGGAACCGGGTGGTGCGTTCCTAGTGGAACCGGGTGATGCGTTCCTAGTGGAACCGGATCAATCAAGAAATGGAAGGTCCCCCCTATCATACTCCCCTACTTTAACCCAGACCCAACGCTATACGCCTTCACTTCCAGGGGCAAAGCTCAAGCTGAAATTTACAAAAAAGGGGGCACAGCTCTAACTGAAAGTCTTCAACAGGTCCTACTTATATGGCAGCAAGAGACAAATCCACAGGAGTTCATGGATGCATCCATTGTTCCCCTGTACAAGCGTGAAAGGAAAACCCCCTACGGCAACCCTCGTGGCATATCATGACTCTCGATCACAGGCAAGATACTGTCTAGAATTTTGGTAACCGTCATACTATGCTCCTAGAGAAGGGTCAAAGTGTATGATGAAAGGCTTATAGTGGTAAACAACTTCTCTTACCTTGGCAGCACACTGTCCCAAAGCGTTCCCATCATTGATGAGGTGTACCCTCGAATTGCAAGAGCCAGCACAACATTCGGGAAAAAAAATGTCTGAGTGGGCATGAACAGTGAGAGGTATTAGCACTCAAAACAAAATAAACGTTTGCAAGGCAGATGTGCTATCATCGCTACTGTATGCATGTGAAACATGGAAGTCTATCATCGCTACTGTATGCATGTGAAACATGGAAGTCTATCATCGCTACTGTATGCATGTGAAACATGGAAGTCTATCATCGCTACTGTATGCATGTGAAACATGGAAGTCTATCATCGCTACTGTATGCATGTGAAACATGGAAGTCTATCATCGCTACTGTATGCATGTGAAACATGGAAGTCTATCATCGCTACTGTATGCATGTGAAACATGGAAGTCTATCAACGCTACTGTATGCATGTTAAACATGGACATTCTGTCAACGCCATGCTAGGAAACTAAACCACTTTCACGTGATGCGTCTCCGAAAATAATCCCCAACATCAAATAGCAGGACAAGGTTTCAGAGGTACTCACACAAGCAGGGTAACCCAGTCCCAGCATCGCTGGGCAGGACACATGGTCACGGACGTCATTTGGGTAGGGCAGGGGGGGGGTTGCCCACCCCCGAATTTGCAGGTTTTATTTAAATTGCTATGTACTGTGGCACCTCCAATAATAAACAACTTGACAACCCGACCAAGTTTTGGTTTTCCCCACCCCCATGAAAAAATGACGCCCCTGCATGTAGTGCGAATGTCAGGCGACCACTTGTCCCAAATTATATTCTATGGCGAACTCGAGCATCAAAGGCGTTTCTCTGGTGGACAGAAGAAACCTTCAACGTCTCACTGAAAGCGTTCGATGTAGACTCTGACACGTGGGAAGAATCGGCAAAGGACCGAGCATCGTGACGTTCCTCTGTACACAAAGGCTCCACATACAACAAGAAGCCAGCAGAGCACAAAAGACATGCCTGAAAGTCATGGGTTAAATCGGCACACGGAGTTGTCCCACCAATCCTTTGCACTTAGGGCTGGTTCACACGATGAAATTCCCCCAAAAAGAAACCACGCACAAAATAGTTCATACAACAATTTGACGCGAAATTTGATCGTGTGAACCGACTCTTTAAGAATATCTGACGCCAGAATCAGCCTCATCAGCCATCGGCGCACCAACAGCCCTGTTAATAATTAGCATGTACGATGGTTGAGGTGGTCGAGGTCGATTTAGACTGACGAACTATAACTATATAGGTATATAGTAAAGCTACAGCCAGGTCCGGCCCTAACAACTGCGGGGCCATATGCGAAACGAATTGTGCGGGTTCCCATTCTGGGTAGAGGATAAGGATAATAAGTGAAAATTAAGATTTTGTATTAGTAAATAAATTCGGGGCGGGGCCTATGAAAGTGCGGGGCCCACTGCGGCCGCATAGGTTGCAGTGGTCTAAGGCCGGCCCTGGCTACAGCAATACGATTATTGATACGTTTATATGGCCGATGACTTCCAACTTCGATGTATTGGGTATTTTCCTCAATATTTATCCAAGAATGGCTTCCTTAAGGGACAAGTCAATTCGTCCATTTTCACGTTATTTAAATCGTCTCTGGTGTGATAATGTAACAATTTCTCATAAAGAAAACGGTTGCCCTACTTACTTATGAACCTATAACACAAAATAAATTCAGACTCGGGTACATATAGCCTGTTGTTAGTTATAGATCTTGGCCCAGCTCACTGACGACGGGCAAGATAAAGCTAACGTGATAAAAGTGGGCCTAAAAATATAGCCTTGTCAGAACGTGGGCAGATCGTGGGCAGAAGAGTGGGCGAAGGTAACCAAGTTTACCCCCCCCCTCCTTGCAGTGGCATAATTAGGGTTAGTGCACCCGGGGCGGGCAAAGATTTTTGCCACTCCCAATCCACGAAAAAAAAAATGGCAGTTGATGAAAACGCCGCCACACAATTTAACAATATATAGCCCGGTGCGGACCACGCCTCTGCACCCTCCTTGCCTACGCTCCTGTGAGGAGACTTATTGTCGTCAACAGAGTAACCGCAATCTGTTGGCTCACTGGAACCATTATGTATGTCTGGTAATTTAACAAGGGTCCAATCCAATGATACTTGCTTTTGTCTCCATTTTGCGGAGAAAGTCGTGTCTCTGCTGTAAATGTCTTTATAGTTTCATTATTACAATGTTTTCTTCTATTTCACCAGGTCACCCACTGGCACAGTCCACACTTCCATGCCTACTTCCCCACGGCCAGCTCCTACCCTGCAATTCTGGGGGACATGCTGTCTGACGGCATCGGGTGCCTGGGATTTAGTTGGGTCAGTCGGGTCTTGTCTGTCGTGTGTGACCTGTGGTTCTGTTGGGTCAGTGGGTCTTGTCTGTCGTGTGTGACCTGTGGTTCTGTTGGGTCAGTGGGGTCTTGTCTGTCGTGTGTGACCTGTGGTTCTGTTGGGTCAGTGGGGTCTTGTCTGTCGTGTGTGACCTGTGGTTCTGTTGGGTCAGTGGAGTCTTGTCTGTCGTGTGTGACCTGTGGTTCTGTTGGGTCAGTGGGGTCTTGTCTGTCGTGTGTGACCTGTGGTTCTGTTGGGTCAGTGGGGTCTTGTCTGTCGTGTGTGACCTGTGGTTCTGTTGGGTCAGTGGGGTCTTGTCTGTCGTGTGTGACCTGTGGTTCTGTTGGGTCTTGGGGGGACTTTTCAGAAGAGTTGGAGAAACTGTCAAATAATAGTAATACTAGTTAAAAGTTCTTATTTCAAACGTTGTAATCTTATCGACATTGCATTCCCCACTCAAGCTGAAGCATAAATTGTACTTATCGCGATAAATTGTACACAATAAATAATTATCTTTATATGTATTTATGCATGCAACGCTGTAATTATTTTCTAAGAATTTATGTATGTAAGGCTGTATGTAAGACTGTATGTAAGACTGTATGTAACGCTGTAAGACTGTATGTATGGCTGTATGTATGGCTGTATGTATGGCTGTATGTAAGACTGTATGTAAGGCTGTATGTAAGGCTGTATGTATGGCTGTATGTATAGTTGTATGTAAGACTGTATGTAAGGCTGTATGTATGGCTGTATGTAACGCTGTATGTATGGCTGTATGTAAGACTGTATGTATGGCTGTATGTATGGCTGTATGTATGGCTGTATGTATGGCTGTATGTATGGCTGTATGTATGGCTGTATGTATGGCTGTATGTATAGTTGTATGTAAGACTGTATGTAAGGCTGTATGTATGGCTGTATGTAACGCTGTATGTATGGCTGTATGTAAGACTGTATGTATGGCTGTATGTATGACTGTATGTAACGCTGTATGTATGGATGTATGTATGGCTGTATGTATGGCTGTATGTAAGGCTGTATGTATGGCTGTATGTATAGTTGTATGTAAGACTGTATGTAAGGCTGTATGTATGGCTGTATGTAACGCTGTATGTATGGCTGTATGTAAGACTGTATGTATGGCTGTATGTATGGCTGTATGTATGGCTGTATGTATGGCTGTATGTAAGACTGTATGTAAGACTGTATGTAATGCTGTATGTAAGGCTGTATGTATGGCTGTATGTATGGCTGTATGTAAGGCTGTATGTAAGACTGTATGTAATGCTGTATGTAAGGCTGTATGTATGGCTGTATGTATGGCTGTATGTATAGTTGTATGTAAGACTGTATGTAAGGCTGTATGTATGGCTGTATGTAACGCTGTAGGTATGGCTGTATGTAAGACTGTATGTATGGCTGTATGTATGGCTGTATGTAACGCTGTATGTATGGCTGTATGTATGGCTGTATGTAAGGCTGTATGTATGGCTGTATGTATAGTTGTATGTAAGACTGTATGTAAGGCTGTATGTATGGCTGTATGTAACGCTGTATGTATGGCTGTATGTAAGACTGTATGTATGGCTGTATGTATGGCTGTATGTATGGCTGTATGTATGGCTGTATGTATGGCTGTATGTAAGACTGTATGTAAGACTGTATGTAATGCTGTATGTAAGGCTGTATGTAAGACTGTATGTAAGACTGTATGTAATGCTGTATGTAAGACTGTATGTAATGCTGTATTTAAGACTGTATGTAATGCTGTATGTATGACTGTATGTAAGACTGTATGTATGGCTGTATGTAAGACTGTATGTATGACTGTATGTAAGACTGTATGTAATGCTGTATGTATGGCTGTATGTAAGACTGTATGTATGGCTGTATGTATGGCTGTATGTATGGCTGTATGTATGGCTGTATGTAAGACTGTATGTAAGACTGTATGTAATGCTGTATGTAAGGCTGTATGTAAGACTGTATGTAAGACTGTATGTATGGCTGTATGTAAGACTGTATGTAATGCTGTATGTAAGACTGTATGTAATGCTGTATGTATGACTGTATGTAAGACTGTATGTATGGCTGTATGTAAGACTGTATGTAATGCTGTATGTAAGACTGTATGTATGGCTGTATGTATGGCTGTATGTAAGACTGTATGTAAGACTGTATGTAATGCTGTATGTAAGACTGTATGTAATGCTGTATGTATGACTGTATGTAAGACTGTATGTATGGCTGTATGTAAGACTGTATGTAATGCTGTATGTAAGACTGTATGTATGGCTGTATGTAAGACTGTATGTAATGCTGTATGTAAGACTGTATGTAATGCTGTATGTATGACTGTATGTAAGACTGTATTTATGGCTGTATGTAAGACTGTATGTAATGCTGTATGTAAGACTGTATGTATGGCTGTATGTAAGACTGTATGTAATGCTGTATGTAAGACTGTATGTAATGCTGTATGTATGACTGTATGTAAGACTGTATGTATGGCTGTATGTAAGACTGTATGTAATGCTGTATGTAAGACTGTATGTAAGGCTGTATGTAAGGTGTATGTAAGGCTGTATGTAAGGCTGTATGTAAGGCTGTATGTAAGGCTGTATGTAAGGCTGTATGTATGGCTGTATGTAAGGCTGTATGTAAGGCTGTATGTAAGGCTGTATGTATGGCTGTATGTATGGCTGTATGTATGGCTGTATGTATGGCTGTATGTATGGCTGTATGTATGGCTGTAGAACTATGTGCAAACAATAAAATTCCCAGAAACTACTAATGAATGCGATTTTATCTAGTGCACTACCAGAGTGCATGTCTGGTCACATGTGCATGTCTGGTCACATGTGCATGTCTGGTCACATGTGCATGTCTGGTCACGTGTGCATGTCTGGTCACATGTGCATGTCTGGTCACATGTGCATGTCTGGTCACATGTGCATGTCTGGTCACGTGTGCATGTCTGGTCACGTGTGCATGTCTGGTCACGTGTGCATGTCTGGTCACGTGTGCATGTCTGGTCACGTGTGCATGTCTGGTCACGTGTGCATGTCTGGTCACGTGTGCATGTCTGGTCACGTGTGCATGTCTGGTCACGTGTGCATGTCTGGTCACGTGTGCATGTCTGGTCACGTGTGCATGTCTGGTCAGGTGTGCATGTCTGGTCACGTGTGCATGTCTGGTCACATGTGCATGTCTGGTCACGTGTGCATGTCTGGTCACGTGTGCATGTCTGGTCACGTGTGCATGTCTGGTCACGTGTGCATGTCTGGTCACATGTGCATGTCTGGTCACATGTGCATGTCTGGTCACATGTGCATGTCTGGTCACATGTGCATGTCTGGTCACATGTGCATGTCTGGTCACGTGTGCATGTCTGGTCACATGTGCATGTCTGGTCAGGTGTGCATGTCTGGTCACATGTGCATGTCTGGTCACATGTGCATGTCTGGTCACATGTGCATGTCTGGTCACGTGTGCATGTCTGGTCACATGTGCATGTCTGGTCACATGTGCATGTCTGGTCACATGTGCATGTCTGGTCAGGTGTGCATGTCTGGTCACATGTGCATGTCTGGTCAGGTGTGCATGTCTCGCAAAGTGTGCATGTCGTCAAGTGTGCATGTCTGAATTGTTTAAAAAATTTGTTCTAACTTACATTTGAACCATCATGTCCAATGTTCCAGGCAGCCAGTCCAGCATGTACTGAGCTAGAAGTCTCCATGATGGACTGGTTGGCCAAGATGTTGAACCTGCCCAAAGAGTTTCTCTTTAGTGATGAAGGAAAAGGGGGAGGTGTTATACAGGTGAGTTAGATTAGGTATGATGTGTTATACAGGTGAGCTAGATTAGGTATAAGGTGTTATACAGGTGAGTTAGATTACGTATGATGTGTTATACAGGTGAGTTAGATTAGGTATAAGGTGTTATACAGGTGAGTTAGATTAGGTATAAGGTGTTATACAGGTGAGTTAGATTAGGTATAAGGTGTTATACAGGTGAGTTAGATTAGGTATAGGGTGTTATACAGGTGAGTTAGATTAGGTAAAAGGTGTTATACAGGTGAGTTAGATTAGGTATAAGGTGTTATACAGGTGAGTTAGATTAGGTATGATGTGTTATACAGGTGAGTTAGATTAGGTATAGGGTGTGATACAGGTGAGTTAGATCAGGTAAATGTGAAGATGTTATACAGGTAATTTAGATCAGGTAAATGTGAAGATGTTATACAGGTAAGTGAGATCAGGTAAATGTGAAGATGTTACACAGGTAAGTTAGATCAGGTAAATGTGAAGATGTTATATAGGTAAGTTAAATCAGGTAAATGTGAAGATGTTATGCAGGTAATTTAGATCAGGTAAATGTGAAGATGTCCCACAGGTAAGTTAAGTTTCAATGTAGGTGAAGTTATGTTTTGATTTCTTACAACAAGAAAACAAACTATTACATGTAAAAGTTAACTTAAGATTAATCACCTTATATTCACTGGGGTCGGAATGGAGCCCATTTATTATATTGAGGGGCGGCATTTTCGAAACACTGCAGAGTTCTTTCGTGTGAGAGTGTCGCAAATCTCTCCCCCCCCCCCCCCCCCCGGGTGACGCTTACACTAGTTATGCCACTGATGATATTCTTGGTTATTTATGAGATTATTCTTTGTTGCCTTCTTAACCAGACACAAATCTAATGAATCAGACCCACCTAGTCAGACCCACCTACTCAGACCCACCTAGTCAGACCCACCTCATCAGACCCACCTAGTCAGACCCACCTAATCAGACCACCTAGTCAGACCCACGTAGTCAGACCCACCTAATCAGACCCACCTAGTCAGACCCATGTACCTTACAGTTAATGCCTACTAGATAATCCCAGCTATAACAAATGGTTTTGGCGATTTTCTTGTTAGACTTTTGTAAACGAAAGTTATAAGAATGTACGTCATTTCCTGTTGATTAATACTAGGATAAAAATAGATTGATCTACTTATCTCTGATTGGATGCGGGGGCTCTTTGCTTGGTGTGACGTCATGTTTTGAGGGTCACTTTTTAAGGGGAGTGTTGGAGAAGGATTTGTATCATATATACAAATATGGAAAATTAAAAACATTAGAATCATAGTACCCCTAGATGTACTGGGATAAAAACATTAGAATCGTTGTACACCTAGAAGTATTGTGATAAAAACATTAGAATCATAGTACCCCTAGAAGTACTGTGATAAAAACATTAGAATCGTAGTACCTCTAGAAGCACTGTGCTCCAGTGAGACCTTGATCTATACAGAAACTTTATCCTTCCTCAATTATTTAGACTTTATTGGTACGGTGTGTACACAAAAATATTGATTTTAAAAAAGTATTTCTCAAAAAGAATTGTTAATGTACGAACGAAAATGTTGATATTATATTTTTCTGTACAGGGCACAGCAAGTGAGGCAACTCTTGTAGCACTCCTGTCTGCTAGAACCACCACGATCAATAAACTCAAGAAAGACAACCCCCAGATGACCCAAGGGCAGATCATTGATAAACTGGTGGCTTATTGTTCAGAAGAGGTGAGTTATCTGGTATTAGACCGTGTTCACGTGTTGGGTTTTGAGTTATCTGGTACTAGACCGTGTTCACGTGTTGGGCTGTGAGTTATCTGGTACTAGACCGTGTTCACGTGTTGGGTTTTGAGTTATCTGGTACTAGACCGTGTTCACGTGTTGGGCTGTGAGTTATCTGGTACTAGACCGTGTTCACATGTTGGGTTGTGAGTTATCTGGTACTAGACCGTGTTCACGTGTTGGGCTGTGGGTTATCTGGTACTAGACCGTGTTCACGTGTTGGGCTGTGAGTAATCTGGTACTAGACCGTGTTCACGTGTTGGGCTGTGAGTTATCTGGTACTTGACCGTGTTCACGTGTTGGGCTGTGGGTTATCTGGTACTAGACCGTGTTCACGTGTTGGG
Organism: Omphiscola glabra; assembly: GCA_964017045.1. Taxonomy (NCBI): domain Eukaryota; kingdom Metazoa; phylum Mollusca; class Gastropoda; family Lymnaeidae; genus Omphiscola; species Omphiscola glabra. Next base: position 1,555,060 of record OZ024808.1, read on the forward strand.
CTGTGAGTTATCTGGTACTAGACCGTGTTCACGTGTTGGGCTGTGGGTTATCTGGTACTAGACCGTGTTCACCTGTTGGGCTGTGGGTTATCTGGTACTAGACCGTGTTCACCTGTTGGGCTGTGAGTTATCTGGTACTAGACCGTGTTCAAGTGTTGGGCTGTGAGTTATCTGGTACTAGACCGTGTTCAAGTGTTGGGCTGTGAGTTATCTGGTACTAGACCGTGTTCATGTGTTGGGCTGTGACATATCTGGTACTAGACCGTGTTCACGTGTTGGGCTGTGAGTTATCTGGTACTAGACCATGTTCACCTGTTGGGCTGTGAGTTATCTGGTACTAGACCGTGTTCAAGTGTTGGGCTGTGAGTTATCTGGTACTAGACCGTGTTCACGTGTTGGGCTGTGAGTTATCTGGTACTAGACCGTGTTCACGTGTTGGGCTGTGGGTTATCTGGTACTAGACCGTGTTCACGTGTTGGGCTGTGGGTTATCTGGTACTAGACCGTGTTCACCTGTTGGGCTGTGAGTTATCTGGTACTAGACCGTGTTCACCTGTTGGGCTGTGAGTTATCTAGTACTAGACCGTGTTCAAGTGTTGGGCTGTGAGTTATCTGGTACTAGACCGTGTTCACGTGTTGGGCTGTGAGTTATCTGGTACTAGACCGTGTTCACCTGTTGGGCTGTGAGTTATCTGGTACTAGACCGTGTTCAAGTGTTGGGCTGTGAGTTATCTGGTACTAGACCGTGTTCATGTGTTGGGCTGTGACATATCTGGTACTAGACCTTGTTCACGTGTTGGGCTGTGAGTTATCTGGTACTAGACCATGTTCACCTGTTGGGCTGTGAGTTATCTGGTACTAGACCGTGTTCAAGTGTTGGGCTGTGAGTTATCTGGTACTAGACCGTGTTCATGTGTTGGGCTGTGACATATCTGGTACTAGACCGTGTTCACGTGTTGGGCTGTGAGTTATCTGGTACTAGACCGTGTTCACGTGTTGGGCTGTGAGGTATCTGGTACTAGACCGTGTTCACCTGTTGGGCTGTGAGTTTTCTGGTACTAGACCGTGTTCACCTGTTGGGCTGTGAGTTATCTGGTACTAGACCGTGTTCATGTGTTGGGCTGTGAGTTATCTGGTACTAGACCGTGTTCAAGTGTTGGGCTGTGGGCAATGACATTTTTGTTATGGTCTAGGCCCATGCATATCAGTGATGAATTTGTCATCCTCTTTGTCTGTTTGATAGTGGTGCATGCCTGCAAATATCACAGCATGGGTTTGGAAAAAAAATGGGCGGAGGTTGGTAGTAGTAAAGTTACACGTGTTTTGAAATATTTCAATAACTTTTCTGGAGGAAAACATGCTTATTTAAAAAATTCCCAAAGTGACTAAAAATTGGCGGGCTATATCTAGTAGATGGGAAGTTCACGCATTGCTGCCGCCAATGTTTGGTGGGCTATATCTAGTCAATATTTATTTTTGATAAATACAATTGATTACTTATATCTTTTTTGCAAATTCTAGTTGTGTTTTTTCAAATAAATGTGTATGTTCCTTAGGCCCATTCATCAGTTGAAAGAGCCTCACTTATCAGTATGGTACACATGAAATCTCTACCAACAGATGACAAAGGATCACTAATAGGATCAGAGCTGGAATCTGCCATCATTAAGGATAAGGAGCAAGGATTGATACCTTTCTTTGTAAGATGTTCATATGGGCTATCTAATAAAATTTAATTAAAGAAAAAAAAAACTCCAGTTAGAAACTCCACGTCAAAGTATGAATTTTGTTTCGTTTAAGAATTTTCCTATTTCAGTTGAATTATGTAAAGGATCTTTTAAAAGTCAGATGATATTGAAAGCCCTTGGAGAAACAAATTAGTGAATTGTGTATGTGTCACTTAAACAACAAACAACAACACCAGGACAAGTCTCCGGCTTGTAGAAAGCACATAACACCATGTTCTGACTCCGGCTTGTAGAAAGAACATAACACCATGTTCTGACTCCGTCTTGTAGAAAGCACATAACACCATGTTCTGACTCCGTCTTGTAGAAAACACATAACACCATGTTCTGACTCCGGCTTGTAGAAAGAACATTGTTTTACACCAAGACAACGAATTTCGCCTGGGTTTTCACGACACAACACTAAAACACCTGACCAAAGTGACATGGGCACTGGTCATTTCTTGTACATCTGAGCTTGTACACACGTCTGGACCAAAGCGGCATGGGCACTGGTCATTTCGTGTACATCTGAGCTTGTACACACCTCTGGACCAAAGCGGCATGGGCACTGGTCATTTCTTTTAATCTGAGCTTGTACACACCTCTGGACCAAAGCGGCATAAGCACTGGTCATTTCGTGTACATCTGAGCTTGTACACACATCTGGACCAAAGCAGCATGGGCACTGGTCATTTCATGTACATCTGAGCTTGTACACACCTCTGGACAAAAGTGGCATGGGCACTGGTCATCTCGTGTACATCTGAGATTGTACACACGTCTGGACCAAAGCGGCATGGGCACTGGTCATTTCGTGTCTATTTGAGCTTGTACACCTCTAGACCAAAGCGGCATGGGCACTGGTCATTTCGTGTACATCTGAGCTTGTACACACATATGGACCAAAGTGGCATGGAAACTGGTCATTTCGTGTACATCTGAGCTTGTACACACCTCTGGACCAAAGTGGCATGGGAAGTGGTCATTTCTTGTATATCTGAGCTTGTACATATACCTCTGGACCAAAGTGTGAATTGCCCGCCCAATTCGGGCACTGGTCGAAATTCGGGTTTTGGAAACAACATATACATTTAAGGCAGTTTAGAGACAGATGGCAATTTCAAGTACCTTGGAGCAATAGTCTCCGAAGAAGGCTCTAAACCCGAATTGATGGCCAGGATTGCGCAGACCACATCAGCACTAAAGAGGCTCAAGAAAATATGGACGACAAAAATATAGCCCCCAGCACCAAAATCAGGCTGAGTCGCTCACTAGTCCTCTCCATTTTATTGTATGCCTGTGAGTCCTCATGGACATTAACAGCAGAACTTGAAAGGAAAATAAAGGCGATTGAAATGAGATGTTTCAGAGGCATCCTTGGCATCTGCTATAGAGATCATATTACCAATGAACAAGTGAAAGAAAGGATTCGTCAAGCAACTGGGCAGTACGATGACCTCCTGGTGTCTGTAAAGAAGCGCAAACTTGAATGGTATGGCCACGTGATAAGAAAACAAGGGCCAAATAAGAGGAGGGAGAAGAAGAGGAAGACAGAGTAAAAGATGGGAAGATTGCATCAAAGATTGGACGGGATTAAAACTAGGCGATGCTGTGCGTAGTGCGGAAGACAGAGAGGAATGGAGAATAATAGTTTTCATGTCATCTGTGGCGCCCCAACGGTCCAAAGACTAAGGGACATGATGATGATGATATACATTTAAAAGTGAGAAGGGGGAGAAAAGGTCGTTGCCGTTTCCAAGGCTTAATGTTGCTGAGAACATGGGAATATGCACCCAATGAAATTCTTAGAGACTTGTAGAAAACACAGTAACTGGTTTATTTACATTTTTGAAAATATTTTCCGTTTAATGGTGTAAACACGTCTCACTATTACAGTAAATATTTCTCAACATCAAAGCAAATATTTCTCACTATTTCAGTAATATTTCTCAATTCTAGAGTAAATATGTATCACTATATCAAGAAAACTGTCTTTCCGTTACAGTAAATCTCTCTCACTATTACAGAAAATATGTTTCACTATGAAAGTACACGTGGCTCACTATTACAAGAAGACTGTTTCTCCCATACAGTAAATATTTCTCACCATTACAGTAAATCTTACTCACTATTACATACACTATATTTAATATTTCATTACTACAGTAAATCTGTCTCACTATTAGATTATATACATATTATAATTCACCTCGACATTCCTTATACAGCTGTGTGCAACTGTAGGGACCACAGCCACATGTGGCGTAGACAACCTGCCAGAACTTGGACCAATATGTGAGGGATAAGTACAACATATTTTATGCTACGCTTTGCATGTTCAAAGGTTCTCAAGTTATGCATTTGAAACATAATTTGAAACATTTTTTTTTAAAAATCTTGTGACATCAAACATTTGATAATGGTATAAACAATATTTTATGGATTTACTTTATGTCTTTAAAATCATCGGACAGGGGCGGCGGTTGAAGGTGGAGCCTGTAGGAAAAGAGACAGTCGTTAATAGATATTGTAGTTACATAAATGTGACATAGTTCTAATTTATTATTTTTGATGTATTATAATTATAATAATATTGATAATAAAATACATCTTTGTCCAGGTAGTAAGCATGACATCTGGATGCATGTGGATGCCGCCTATGCCGGGTGTGCTTTCATATGTCCTGAGTTCAGACCTCTGCTGGATGGCGTGGAGGTAAGCGGATTAAAACAGATTTGACTTATAATCTATAAGATAATCATTCTGGAATTATAAGTCAAATTTTACCCCCGTACGTAGACATTGTTATCAGAACTACGCGTACATATATTTTATGGACATTTATCCAACAAAGGGGCCTCACTCCCACATCATTATTTTTATAACCAGCACCAACAAGAAAATAATTAGCATTTTAACCCCCCCCCCTCTTCCCCCCCCCCCCACACACACTACCAGGCCTTTATCTCAGAAGAAAACATTGTAGGCCTACAGGGGTGCCCAGAAAAAGTGATAACATTTCTTACAATGTAATGTCAATGTAATTACATCAACATTTGTTAACTTCATACATTTACTGATTTACTTATGTCCCTCTATAACTATATGACGTCATTATCATGACAATTTCCGGTGGCCATGAGTGACAAAACTTTATATTTATTCAATAATATCAAATAACCCTTTGCTCTGAATACTCTCAGAGTTTTTGGGGGTCCCCCCTGCATATATCACAAGGACATGTCTATGACACTGCATAAAAGTACGTATAGTTTTAGAAGAGTAAAAAATTAAAATGAAACCAACAAAAACAAACCATTCATATGTTCATATGCTCATATGAAATATTTTTAGAATAGCTGCAACTAAAAAACAATATGTGTAACTCTCTCTTTCTTACTCTCAGCACGCGATGTCCTTCAACTTTAACCCCCACAAATGGCTGCAAGTCACGTTCGACTGTGCTGCTATGTGGTTAGTGAACAAATAAATAAATAAACTACCCTTAAAAACTAAATTTTTCTTATAAATCCTTTAGTTGCATTTTTAAAATTATTTTAATTCATCTTAATATTCGAATGACCCACCTGCTTTTTCACCGCAGATTTATTGAGAATTTGTGACCTTTTGTGACCGGGGGGGGGGGGGGGGTGTCCGTCAAAAGTTTGTGACGTCATGTTTTTTTTAAAATCCAAAATTTTCTAATTTTGAAACATCTTTATTTAATTAATTTTAAAAACATTAATTTGAGGTCGAAATTGCCTCAGGTATTATTGCCTATGGTACATGAACTCGGTTGCGCACACCTTTTGCGCATATCGAACAATGACGCAAAAACTGTTGTGGCCATTTTACATTCGGCTCGGGGATGACTTCGTTGTTTCGCGTCACAGTTTTCAAATAATACTACATCTTAATCCATTATGGGAAAATGTTTAAAAACATAATACAATTTTATTTTACTTATGAACATTTTATGTATGTTTTGATTTTATTAGACGTGACGTGACACGGGGGGGGGGGAAGAGTTTGTGACACTTCGTGACCGGGGGGGGGGGTCTAAAAGGTCATTTTTTGCGTGACGTAATTTATGAACGACCCCTGAAGGAGTTATAGAAATGAAATCAGAATTGTGTGCCTAAACTCGACCACATCTGTTCATATAATGATAGATCATATCAAATTTTATTTGAATTCTTAGGCATTTTTCTTGTAATTATCTGCCCTTTCAAATTAAATGCATATAAAAATTGTACATCCCCGAAGGATCAAAGACAGCCAACTTGTGTCTGGGGCATTTGAGGTGAACCCAATCTACCTGAAACGTGAGACTGAGGACCTGGGACAGGACATGCCTGACTTCAGAGTAAGTTCCCTTTCCCCGTGATGAGAAGGGGCCATTTTCATTCATTTATTTATGATTATGACTTTTCATTTTTATTTTTATTATTTTTGGGGTTGTGGGGGCTCATATAAATGATGTGTTCATATAAATGATGTGTGAGCGTGTTAGTGAGCGCACTTTTGAGCGTGTTAGTGAGCGCACTTTTGTGCGTGTTAGTGAGCGCACTTTTTTAGCAATTCTTGTACAGCTCCTGTAAGTCTGATAAGTCTCATAAGTCTGTTGGTCATTGACGACCGTCTTATTTATAGTGAGAGTGTAAGAGCTCTCCAGAGCAAAACGTCTAGAAATTAAATCGCCAGAGAGTATTTCTCACTCTGCGTAGTAAGCAATGGCGGCGGCGGGGAAAAGGAGGGGCAAAGTTCCTTGGTGACGTCAGTAGCAAAATCAAAGAGGTAGTTGGGGTGGCATGCCGCGGCACGACACCACGCAGTGTGACCCAAAACTAGGCCAACCCACAGGCCATAACATGTACAACAAAACCTTAGTTCAATGGTAAAACATGTCCTTCAATACAACATGTACAACAAGACTTCTCACACGTTTAAAATTACCTGTTATTCCTTCGGGCTTCTACATGACTTTTAAACAAATATATATATGGATTGGAAACAAAAAATGTTCAGTTAATTCATTTACATAATCCAGTTCCACCGAGGATCTGTTAAATAAGTCTATTTCAAAGGTAGAGAAGCATTATTTCAAATATAGATTTTTTAAAAGCTCTCTAAACCTAATCCCACCCCGTGAAGTCGGCTACTTGTAGTAGAAATAAGAGAATGTTCAAGTAAACATCAACATTGAAAGAGATTTGTGTATCCACATTTAATTTGTGCATTCACATTTCATTTCCAGTATTCACATTTCATTTCCAGCACTGGCAGATTCCTTTTGGCCGACGGTTCAGGTCCCTAAAACTCTGGTTTGTTCTACGCATGTTTGGCGTCAAGGGACTCCAGGAACAAATAAGGAAGGTAGGCTACAATCCTGCAATATTTGTTGTGTATGTGTGTGTGTATGTGTGTGTGCTGAGATGGGCGGACAGTGGGAAATATATAAATATGTTGTAGTAGACTTAATAGTAGAGCTTTGGGAAGTCACTCATGCACCCATCCCAAATTTTCATTAAAAAAATTATTTAGCAATCGCTTAAAGTTAAAGCAAATGGTTTTGATTCATAATAATTTGGAAAAAAATGTTTTAGATAATTTTTAACTATGTTAAAAAAAAAAGAACACACCAAAAAAGTTGAACTATCAAAAGCGGTGTGCCGCTATTATATTTTCTTTCTATTTTAACATTGTTCTATAGTTTGTAGTTTGAAGAAAAGAAAGAAGAAAAAAAAATTTTTGTTTTTGAAAATGTATTCCTTTTCTTTCTAAGGATGTATCACTTGCTCATCAATTTGCGGAGCTAGTTAAATGTGATGGCAGGTTTGAAATTGTCAGACCGGTGACCTTTGGCCTCGTTTGCTTTAGGTTGAAGGTAAGTGAAAAAAATCTTTGCATGCTGTTACAGTGTAATTAATTAAACACCCCATAGAAACAAAGTTGTGCGTATAAATCCTTTATATGCATTTTGAAACTTTTTTTTATTTTATAGTAATAATCTAATGACCCACCCGCTTTTGCACCGCAGATTATCTCACCAACTATTTCAGAAAAAAAAAAAAGAAACCATTAAGCACCAAACTATTAAGCACCAAACCATTAAGCACCAAACTATTAAGCACCAAACCATTAAGCACCAAACTATTAAGTACCAAACTATTAAGCACCAAACTATTAAGCACCAAACTATTAAGTACCAAACTATTAAGTACCAAACTATTAAGCACCAAACTATTAAGCACCAAACCATTAAGCACCAAACTATTAAGCACCAAACCATTAAGCACCAAACCATTAAGCACCAAACTATTAAGCACCAAACTATTAAGCACCAAACCATTAAGCACCAAACCATTAAGCAACAAACCATTAAGCACCAAACTATTAAGCACCAAACTATTAAGCACCAACCATTAAGCACCAAACCATTAAGCACCAAAAGCACTGTAAGTTCTTCTGGATTGGGTAATTCGTCAAGTTCCCAAACACGCTGTAATACGTCGTACTATTCTTAATATCATTGAAAAAACTCAAGTCCTTTTCATAGTAATTATAACTTAAATAACTAATTATATATACTGGCTGCAACGTCAATACACATGCATATAGCACAGCTCGCTCTCAGACCTACTAGAAACACATCTTACTTCCACAGAGTTCCACTCAAGACTTCCGCACGATTAAATCTTACGTCACACTACAGTCTAGACAATACGTCACAATTAGCATAATAATACGTCACTCAATCAAGCGCGGGAAGAGCGTTCATTAACTAGTTAAAACTCTCTAAAACACACCGCGTAATAAACATGACATGCAATAGCAACGATTACTAACGAACTCCCATACTCGACACGCACTTCCGATGTATATATATTTATATTTTAAAGAATCTCTTTTAGAGCAGTTATCGAGATTTTATTCCATGAAATCAGTATCATCGTATTTCATTCATCTTCCACTTGAAAAACGCGTAGAACTGTTTTTTTGTGGTTTTGTGGTGGCGCTGAAAATCTCTTATATATATTACGCTTCTGGTGTGACTCGTGGACTGCTTCCATCTGCGGCGGTTTCTTCCTAATAACCAAATGTGGTATTGAGAGTATATTACAAAGTATTCTAAATGTTTGAAAGAAAGTATGGTTCAATAATGAGTTCAATAGCGCGTAAAATATAATTCCCGATAACTATGCTAACAGATACATTTATTTGTTTATTTTCTTTTCGGAAAATGAAATAGTCTCAATTTAAGTATTAGGTAATAAATATTCGGTTTAAAAGTGGTTGGGACATTATAATATTTAATATAGTTCTTGGGCGTGAAATAATAAGTGTGCAGTGACGCATCATGGGGGGGAAGGGTGTAGCGAAAATTGGGTTTCTTAAATGTGCTATACTTGGGTTCATGTTTTGTCAAGTATAACTTAAGTTGATGGGAAGTTCACGCATTTCTGCCGCCAATGTTTGGTTGGCTATATCTAGTTATTACATATTGCGTTATATTAGTGGTAACAAAAATAATGATTTTGGAAACTTTTTTTTCCCGACTAAGCAGCTTTCGGTTTTAGAAATCCGGTTTTAAACTAGTTTTCGCTTTTTTAAATGAGGCCTTGAGACCCGTAGGACATTTCCTGTGTTTTTTTTTGTTATTTTTTTTGGTACTAAGAATTTAGTGAAAAAAAAAAGGGGGGGGGGGTGTGTCGGGTAGGGCCTTGGTGAGATCCCACACTTTTTACCCCGAGGAATTGACCCCTATTCTCCACTATTACACACATCCTTGTCAACTCGACATCATGATGTTTTATAATACCGTACCATCCACGGGCGTAAGGAGAGGGGATGAAGGGGACTGTCAGTCCCATTGTGTGTGGGGGGGGGGGGGTCTTTTTGTTTTCTTTGGATGGGGCTGGCATTTTCGGTCCACTTCATATATTTTAAATAGCTTATTTTTTTTATTTATGTATTCTCTTTATATTGTAATTTTTGTTAATGTGAAAAAAGGAGTGTGGGGGTTGGGGGTGTGGGGGGAGGGAATTATAGAAGACAGCGATGTACCAACTTGTTAAATTATCATCTCTAAACAAACGCTTGTAAAAACATGACGACCGCTTTGCTCCATTAAACAATTCCAAAGTACATGTTTTTTAACATCTGTCAGCAGATATTGATATCTTTCAAAATAAATTAATGTAAATCATGCTTTTAAAAAATACGTGAAAACTGTTTTGTTGAAATTCAACACCTGGTTTTAGTTTCATGCCCTTAATCCAAACATTATTGCTCGCAATACATTAGTACATGTTTTTTAACATCTGTCAGCAGATATTGATAGCTTTCAAAATAAATTAATGTAAATCATGCTTTTAAAAAATACGTGAAAACTGTTTTGTTGAAATTCAACACCTGGTTTTAGTTTCATGCCCTTAATCCAAACATTATGGCTCGCAATACATTAAAAAAATGTGTTATTTGTTTAGTCCATGTTGATCATTAATGAAGCAGTGAAAATATGACAACTATTTGAAATGTTGAACTTGTCCTTGACAGTACATGTGTACATACTTACAGAGGGAGAGGGGACCTTTATAGTACATGTGTACATACTAACAGGGGAAGAGGGGACCTTCATAGTACATGTGTACATACTTACAGGGGAAGAGGGGACCTTCATAATACATGTGTGCATACTAACAGGGGAAGAGGGGACCTTCATAGTACATGTGTACATACTTACAGGGGGAGAGGGGACCTTCATAATACATGTGTACATACTTACAGGGGAAGAGGGGACCTTTATAGTACATGTGTACATACTAACAGGGGAAGAGGGGACCTTCATAGTACATGTGTACATACTTACAGGGGAAGAGGGGACCTTCATAATACATGTGTACATACTAACAGGGGAAGAGGGGACCTTCATAGTACATGTGTACATACTTACAGGGGAAGAGGGGACCTTCATAGTACATTTGTACATACTTACAGGGGAAGAGGGGACATTCATAGTACATGTGTACATACTTACAGGGGAAGAGGGGACCTTCATAATACTTGTGTACATACTAACAGGGGAAGAGGGGACCTTCATAGTACATGTGTACATACTAACAGGGGAAGAGGGGACCTTCATAGTACATTTGTACATACTTACAGGGGAAGACGGGACCTTCATAGTACATGTGTACATACTTACAGGGGAAGAGGGGACCTTCATAGTATATGTGTACATACTAACAGGGGAAGAGGGGACCTTCATAGTACATTTGTACATACTAACAGGGGAAGAGGGGACCTTCATAGTACATTTGTACATACTTACAGGGGAAGAGGGGACCTTCATAGTACATGCAGAGGCGTAGCTAGAGTGTTTGGCGCCCGCGGACAAGATTCGCGCCCGGGGACAAGATTCATTTTAAAGCGCCCTCTTTTACTTTTTTCAACTCTCAAACCCATTATTTTCATCAATAAAATAATACCAAAGCACATTTTGGCGCCCTTAAATAGCTGGCGCCCGGGTACATCTGTACCCCCTGCCCTCCTTACGCTACGCCTCTGAGTGCATGTGTACAGACTTACAAGGAAGAGGGGACCTTCATAGTACATGTGTACATATTTACAGGGGAAGAGGGGACATTGTAGTACATTTGTACATACTTACAGGGGAAGAGGGGACCTTCATTGTACATTTGTACACTTACAAGGGAAGAGGGGACCTTCATAGTACATTTGTACATACTTACAAGGGAAGGGGGGGACCTTCATAGTACATTTGTACATACTTAAAAGGGAAGAGGGGACCTTCATAGTACATTTGTACATACTTACAAGGGAAGAGGGGACCTTCATAGTACATTTGTATATACTTACAGGGGAAGAGATGACCTTTATAGTGCATGTGAACATATTTACAGGGGAAGAGAGGACCTTGATATTAGATGTATATATACTTACAGGGGAAGAGGGGACCTTCATAGTACACGTGTACATACTTACAGGGGAAGAGGGGACCTTCATAGTACATGTGTACATACTTACAGGGAAAGAATGGGACAAAATATTTACCTCCCATGAAACATTTATTAAACGAAGAATTTGTTTACGCTGAAAATGCTCAGCAACTAAATGTTATAAATTATTGTCTATAAACAGTACATCTTGACACTTAATATTACAGTCTATATAGACAGTAAACCTTGACACTCAATATGACAGTCTTTATAGACAGTAAACATTGACACTCAATATGACAGTCTTTATAGACAGTAAACATTGACACTCAATATGACAGTCTTTATAGACAGTAAACATTGACACTCAATATGACAGTCTTTATAGACAGTAAACATTGACACTCAATATGACAGTCTTTATAGACAGTAAACATTGACACTCAATATGACAGTCTTTATAGACAGCAAACATTGACACTCAATATGACAGTCTTTATAGACAGTAAACATTGACACTCAATATGACAGTCTTTATAGACAGTAAACATTGACACTCAATATGACAGTCTTTATAGACAGTAAACATTGACACTCAATATGACAGTCTTTATAGACAGTAAACATTGACACTCAATATGACAGTCTTTATAGACAGTAAACATTGACACTCAATATGACAGTCTTTATAGACAGTAAACATTGACACTCAATATGACAGTCTTTATAGACAGTAAACATTGACACTCAATATGACAGTCTATATAGACAGTTAACCTTGACACTCAATATGACAGTCTTTATAGACAGTAAACATTGATACTCAATATGACAGTCTTTATAGACAGTAAACATTGACACTCAATATGACAGTCTTTATAGACAGTAAACATTGACACTCAATATGACAGTCTTTATAGACAGTAAATCTTTTAGTTTTATTTTTTTTCCAGGGAACCAATGAAATCAATGAAACACTTACGAAGAAAATAAATGATGACCGAAGGATCCACCTGGTCCCGTCCAAGGTCAAGGACACATTCTTTTTACGACTTGCGGTGTGCGCCAAAGCAAGCCAGGTTTCTGATGTTACATTTGCCTGGTCGGCTATACAAGAGCTGGCCGACAGTTTGCTGGCCGACAGTTTGCTGTCCGCTCCAAAGTAGAGCATTGAAATAAAACACTTAATTAAGGGAACATTGAATTAAAACAATTCATTGCATATTAAATATTCAATGGAACCTCAAATTTTTATTAAAATAGTTTTTCTTAAACCTGTTTTTCCGTATGATTATAATGTGTATACGCCTATGTTACATTAACAAAAAATAATTACAATTTGAGAAATACCCCCATCCCATTCCCCCCCACCCCCTATTTTTTTTTAAATTTTTTTTTTTTTAAATAAATAAATTCTAATTTACATAAATTCATTATTTATAAATCTTTGGATGAGGTTTGCAAACCGACTCATGCATGCAATTATTTTTAATTAATGAAAATAATGAACAGATTTTTGTCATGCCCTAGCGATTTTGAAGTTCATTAAATTATTAGGTAGCAGAGATTTCTGTCTTTTCAAATATGTTGTCCAAAACTGTATGCCCTGGTTAAAACTGTATGGATGCTGTACTTAAGTGTGCCCTGGTTAAAACTGTATGGATGCTGTACTTAAGTGTGCTCTACATAAAACTGTATGGATGCTGTACTTAATTGTGTTCTAGATAAAACTGTATGGATGCTGTACTTAAGTGTGTTCTAGATAAAACTGTATGGATGATGTACTTAAGTGTGTTCTAGATAAAACTGTATGGATGCTGTACTTAAGTGTGTTCTAGATAAAACTGTATGGATGATGTACTTAAGTATGCCCTAGATAAAACTGTATGGATGCTGTACTTAAGTGTGTTCTAGATAAAACTGTATGGATGCTGTACTTAAGTATGCCCTAGATAAAACTGTATGGATGCTGTACTTAAGTATGCCCTAGATAAAACTGTATGGATGCTGTACTTAAGTATACCCTAGATAAAACTGTATGGATGCTGTACTGAAGTATGCCCTAGATAAAACTGTATGGATGCTGTACTTAAGTGTGCCCTAAATAAAACTGTATGGATGCTGTACTTAAGTATGCCCTAGATAAAACTGTATGGATGCTGTACTTAAAAGTTCCCTAGATAAAACTGTATGGATGCTGTTCTTACACCCAATCAAAAGCAACATGACAGTCAGCAAGCAGCAATGACATGTGAACTATTAGTCTGTACACTCCGTGGTTGAGTTCGATGACATGTGACATATTAGTCTGTACACTCCGTGGTTGAGTTAGATGACATGTGGGATATCAGTCTGTACGCTCCGTGGTTGAGTTAGATGATATTTCTGTACACGAAGTTGAAGGACGTGGTTCACTACTCGGGAGAGTCCTTAACACTTTAAGCCTAACAGTGTTTGGACCAAGTAACCTGGGTCTGACAGTTCGTACTCCAAATATGTTGCTTTGCAATTTGATACCACCCACCTCCGCCACCCCTCACCTCCCCCACCCCGCAACAAAACCTTGTACATACAAACATCATTGAAGCAGCTCCTGCGACGCTCCTGCCCGGCAACACCTGAGACGACGCTCCTGTCTGGCAACTCCTGCGACGACGCTCCTGTCTGGCAACTCCTGCGACGACGCTCCTGTCTGGCAACTCCTGCGACGACGCTCCTGTCTGGCAACTCCTGCGACGACGCTCCTGTCTGGCAACTCCTGCGACGACGCTCCTGTCTGGCAACTCCTGCGACAACGCTCCTGTCTGGCAACCCTGCGACGACGCTCCTGTCTGGCAACTCCTGTGACGACGCTCCTGTCTGGCAACCCTGCGACGACGCACCTGTCAGGCGACTCCTGCGACGCTCCAGGTCCTAATTTTGCATTGTCTATTTGATTTTTCCCTGGAGCCCATCAGCTGTGTGGAGAAGGGGGAATCTACTATCTTGGAAACAGCTCACTCTCCATACACTTTCGCAAATACACTTACACCCTAGTCGCCATGAGAGAGAACCGTGCTCCGACACTTTCATTCATGTAAGATTGCACCTACATGTACCCGTGACGACACACCCTGATACGTCATCAAACGTTGCTGATGAATTACTCATAGCCTCTCGCCTGTAGTATCAAATAGACTGGCTCGATCTAAACATTGGTTTAACGCTAATTAATTATGCAGTTCAAATTTGGCATCCAAAACATCCGATAGGTGCATACGATGCGATCGATGGATTATGAAACATTTGAAGATGAGACGTGAAAAGAATAATCCACAAGGTTTGAACTAAATATAAATAGCATGCTTATGTGGTCATGCACTTTGGCTAGTTTAGTAACAGTTATAGTACTCATTTACGCCAGTACTCTTTATTTGCGAGGAACCATATGCGGGATCTAATGTTCGTTTAGTTACGCGTTCAAATAGGTTGTCTGTGAAGTTAGAGAGTAAGTGTTTGATTAGTTTAGTTATCAAATAGGTTGTCTGCGAAGTTTAGAGAGTAAGTGTTTGATTAGTTTAGTTATCAAATAGGTTGTCTGCGAAGTTTAGAGAGTAAGTGTTTGATTAGTTTAGTTATCAAATAGGTTGACATCTTATTCGGCACTGTTCTATAAGATCTTATTCGGCATTGTTCTTTAAGATCCTACCATTTGTATTCTAAATAGGAGCTTTATTTGTGTAATAATAATAAAACCAAGTCTCCAGTAAATCTGTTCATTCGGTACAAAATAAAGACATTTTCATGTGGGGCAATGTATGCCACCCAACAGAGCGTGTCACCACCCAATACCGTCTTGGAATTCGACCTCGGGGTCAGTCTGCCATTGCTTACTACAACATAATCTCTTTGAGGGAGAACATTGCTAACACACTTTTCATCTTCTAACACTCGTGACTACACACGCTGATACGTCATCAAACATGGCTGACGTATTAATCATCACCACACGCTAGCATTATCAAGACTAACCTGATCTAAATATTTCTTTGACGCTACCGAAATGACGCAGCTCAAAAGTGTCATGCATACCGCAATATCGCGCGAACTGCTTCTCTTTCAAACGTTAGACCAGGCGTTGATTGATAGGGAATCACAATCAATTCGTGTTTTTGTATATGTTCAACAATTTAATTCTCGGGAACCCTAGGGTATTGTGCTATAAATTATATCTCACCGATTAGGAGTTTTTATGCTTAATATATTAGTATATTGTCAAATCTATACCTCTTTGGTGGCCACATATTCCGTCTTTTTTGGCACTCCGCTCTGTCTAGTGGCAACATGCTCTGTCTGTTGGCTCCCTGCTCTGTATGTTGGCTCCCTGCTTTGTCTGGTTGCACCCTGATTGCGTTCCAAAGAGGGGAGCTATTAAGAGCGCCTGGGTGAGGTTACTTAGTAATTGCTTTGAATAACCACACTTTCAGTCTCATCTTTACTTTTTCTTGAACACAAACATATGGACGGGTATTACTACTTTGAACAAATTCTCAACTCTTATTAAACCATTCACTTCTGCGGCCTTCATTTTTCTTTTTTTAAGGAAAGTGAATTGAAAATTATTTTGATATGATTTCGCTTCATTTGAGAAAAATGGAAAAAGGCCATTGATATCAAATTAAAGTGTATTCAATTCTGCACAATAATGAGTATTTATTTTTTATTTAGGTAAAATAGATCTTGAGATATGAATTTTTTTGTTAAAAATGATTTTTTTTAAATGTATTTCTTCAGAATTTACCACAAAAAATAAATAAATAATTTTACTTAAATTTTTCTGAATTAATTATTTTAAAACAACGATGACCTCCCTAATAAAAGTTTAATACAATGAACAGTCCATAGGAAATGTTGTATGGCGGCTTTCATAGAAATAAGCAAAACATTTTTGTGAATATTAAAATTGTCTTAATATTTGTTTATACAATGCATAGTGATAACAAATATTCAAAGAAACGAACGTTTCAACGAAACAGATATACTACACCTAATATTGGAACCAATGAGGATGTTTTGAAATGTAAAAAATAAAAAAACATTAATCTGAATATTGAAACAGTGACACAGTAATGTCAATTATTAGTCCATTGAATATTGATTATGAATCTTTGTATTTGAAGATGAAATACCAGGTACAGTTGTGACTTGTTTAATTAACTTGTCTAAAAAATAAAATACGCAAGTGACCAAGTGTAGTGGTCTTGACACGCCCAACGTCAAACCCACCCAGAACAGGTCAGTGAGTGAGTGACTCAGAAATTAAATTGAAATATTGGCTAATGTGCTGTTGTGGTCCCCTTATTGGGAGTCACTTCCCTTTGTTTATGATAGATTTAGGGTGAGCGACAGAGGGACCAGTAGCGTGCAATAACCGAAATATTTAAAGATGTCTGTTATAAAACGATTCTCATGTCATTCAGTATTAAATTTAAATGAAGTGAAGGTTAAGAGTAGTTAAGACATTAAAAATCATAAAGGCTAACAGTGAATCAATAGCAAATAAATGGATATAATAAAGCCAATTTTTTTTAGACATTTCCCATCCAAGTATTTTTAGTAAATGTCTAGATGGTTATTCTCCAAATGTGAACGAATCAATGAATAGTAGTATTATATTGAAAATATGCCCTAAGAACAAATATAACTAATGGTTTAAGAGCTGTCATCATTGGCTCCTCTAAGATTTTTGCAGCTTTCCTGTGGTCAGTTTACATTCGACTATTTGCTAAGTGAGTAAGTGGATATCAAAGGCACAAAACAAATAACAGTCCTTAGAAACTAGAAGATCCAGAAAAAGGCTGAAATTATGGTTAGAAGAGTTAAAATTTGAAGCTAAAAGACATCCTTATTTTCAGGGGGTTGTTAAGATTAGAGAATTGATGGACTGCATTCAAGTTGTGTAAATGAAATATAAGGACAAGATATGCTAAACATGAATTCATAGACAGGACAAAAGATTTGGACGTTTCGGCATAGAGCCTTCATCAGCAAACAAGACAAAAAAAAAAGTATTACAAGTTTATATAATTGTCTATGGCATGAACTAAACATATTACTATAATTACAATATATATTAATAAGTTAATAAGTAAAATTTTTTACAATCCTTCAAAGTTTGATTTTAAAATGTCAAAATTCAGATATTTTGGGATGCTGTGATTCAAAAAGTATTAAATAAATTACATTTTTCCTAGTTCCAGCCATAGCTAATCCATATTTCTGTATGATTAAAAAAGCATAATAAATTTGAGCTCAAAAACTTCTAATTTTTTCATCTCACATGCCAATATCCAGCATCACATTTTTTTCCCAATGTAAGCAAACTATTATGTATCAGTTTTTAATTTAATTTTATGTGTTATTATGGTAGTATGACTATTCGTCTAGCTTCAGTAACAATTTGACACTTGTAGCTTTAATGGTGTTTTTTGGTGAATTTTTTAGAAGCCGATTTATGTTCTGGATGTACCTTCCCCAGTGAATGTTGTTAGTTTTAGTGAAAACAGTGTTAATTAAGTACTATTTTAAAGTCGAAACAATAAAAGGTTTATTCGACGCCAAGTGCACAGGTGGCTTATTGGTACTTCGGGGCCTTCAAGTTCTCAAGCATTGTTTCCACCAATCATTCTTTGCAGAGATGGTGCAGAAGTATCATCAAACAGTTGCCGATTTCTTCTGGTAACTTTGAATGTGTTTGGGCAATGCTAGTTTTGAGGGCGAAGCAAACGTCTGCTCCTCGTCGTCTGTCACAGGAGAAAATAAGTGAGTTCTCCCTGGCCTCAGTCAGTTGTTTTCAGACGGTGGCTTAGCCAGGGTTAGCGCCTCTGGAGTAGGTCAAGCTTTTTGCCGCCCACTTCCACAAACAAACTCTCCAGGCTGCCGAAAATCCCACCCCTCAATATAAAGGGGAAAAAGTGCCATCCAGGGCTTACCGCCCCCTCCGCATCCCCCTTCAAACGCCAATGCCTCCACGGGTTTTTGTGTTGGTGTGCACTTTACTTTGATTTTAGTAGGGGACATTTCCACAGTTTGTGAGACTCACTTTCTCATCCTTGTCTGTTTTGATTCAGTGGATCTAAACCACTAGAAGTATAGGCAAAAATGCAGTGGATCCAAACCACTAGAACAGTGGTTCTCAACCTTCTTAATGCCGCAACCATTTAATACAGTTCCTCATGTTGTGGTGACCTTCAGCCACACAAATGATTTTTGTTTTTACTTCATATGAGTATATGTGTTATCAGATGGTTTTACGCGACCCCTGGGAAAACGTCGCACGACCCCAAAAGGTGTCACGAACCACAGGTTTAGAACCGCTGCACTAGAAGTATAGGCAAAAATGCAGTGGATGACCAGCAGAGATTCCTGGGAGTTTGCTGCATCCTGTTTGCTGCACCTGTTGGATTATGGAAGGGTCCTCCTGTTGCAGACTTCACATGCGTTTTAGACATGTCCTGGTACCACTGACTTGAGGCTGCCAGTATTTGTTAAATTAGTAAACAGGGTGAAAGTCAGTCTGAAAATGAGTTACACTTGTCCAAAATGGTTTCTTCAAATTTTTACTGGATTCTTGAGGAGGTTTTGAAAAAGTTGCCAACTTTTATATTTAGATATCATTTAAAATTGTTGATTTCCTCTATTGTCTGGAACTTATGCAATATGATGTGTCCTTGCTGCTAACCAGAGTAAACCTATTAACATGATAAAAATTTACTTCATTTTTATTTTTTGACATATAGTTTTAGTCTATAGTTCAAATGGACACTGATGAATTCCGAGCCAGTGGTCGTGAGATTGTAGACTACGTCGCTGACTATCTGGAGACCATCAACAAACGCACACCATTCCCTTCCGTCTTGCCTGGGTACCTAAGGGAGCTGATTCCAGACGAGGCACCTCTGAATGGGGAGTCCTGGGAGGCGGTGAAAAAAGATATTGACAGGGTCATCATGCCAGGGGTGAGTTTCTCTGTCTGTGTCTGACCAGACCTTGCAGGAGCCATAGAATAATTAGTAAAGCTATGGAAACCACGCCTTTGTTATCCCAGGAGTCATAAACTAGTAAAGCTATGGACACAACACCTTTGTTATCCCAGGAGTCATAAACTAGTAAAGCTATGGACACAACACCTTTGTTATCCCAGGAGTCATAAACTAGTAAAGCTATGGACACAACACCTTTGTTATCCCAGGAGTCATAAACTAGTAAAGCTATGGACACAACACCTTTGTTATCCCAGGAGTCATAAACTAGTAAAGCTATGGACACAACACCTTTGTTATCCCAGGAGTCATAAACTAGTAAAGCTATGGACACAACACCTTTGTTATCCCAGGAGTCATAAACTAGTAAAGCTATGGACACAACACCTTTGTTATCCCAGGAGTCATAAACTAGTAAAGCTATGGACACAACACCTTTGTTATCCCAGGAGTCATAAACTAGTAAAGCTATGGAACAACACCTTTGTTATCCCAGGAGTCATAAACTAGTAAAGCTATGGACACAACACCTTTGTTATCCCAGGAGTCATAAACTAGTAAAGCTATGGACACAACACCTTTGTTATCCCAGGAGTCATAAACTAGTAAAGCTATGGACACAACACCTTTGTTATCCCAGGAGTCATAAACTAGTAAAGCTATGGAACAACACCTTTGTTATCCCAGGAGTCATAAACTAGTAAAGCTATGGACACAACACCTTTGTTATCCCAGGAGTCATAAACTAGTAAAGCTATGGACACAACACCTTTGTTATCCCAGGAGTCATAAACTAGTAAAGCTATGGACACAACACCTTTGTTATCCCAGGAGTCATAAACTAGTAAAGCTATGGACACAACACCTTTGTTATCCCAGGAGTCATAAACTAGTAAAGCTATGGAACAACACCTTTGTTATCCCAGGAGTCATAAACTAGTAAAGCTATGGACACAACACCTTTGTTATCCCAGGAGTCATAAACTAGTAAAGCTATGGACACAACACCTTTGTTATCCCAGGAGTCATAAACTAGTAAAGCTATGGACACAACACCTTTGTTATCCCAGGAGTCATAAACTAGTAAAGCTATGGACACAACACCTTTGTTATCCCAGGAGTCATAAACTAGTAAAGCTATGGAACAACACCTTTGTTATCCCAGGAGTCATAAACTAGTAAAGCTATGGACACAACACCTTTGTTATCCCAGGAGTCATAAACTAGTAAAGCTATGGACACAACACCTTTGTTATCCCAGGAGTCATAAACTAGTAAAGCTATGGAACAACACCTTTGTTATCCCAGGAGTCATAAACTAGTAAAGCTATGGACACAACACCTTTGTTATCCCAGGAGTCATAAACTAGTAAAGCTATGGACACAACACCTTTGTTATCCCAGGAGTCATAAACTAGTAAAGCTATGGAACAACACCTTTGTTATCCCAGGAGTCATAAACTAGTAAAGCTATGGACACAACACCTTTGTTATCCCAGGAGTCATAAACTAGTAAAGCTATGGACACAACACCTTTGTTATCCCAGGAGTCATAAACTAGTAAAGCTATGGAACAACACCTTTGTTATCCCAGGAGTCATAAACTAGTAAAGCTATGGACACAACACCTTTGTTATCCCAGGAGTCATAAACTAGTAAAGCTATGGACACAACACCTTTGTTATCCCAGGAGTCATAAACTAGTAAAGCTATAGGCACCAGGCCTTTGTTATCCCGGCAGTCATAAACTAGTAAAGCTATGGACACAACACCTTTGTTATCCCGGCAGTCATAAACTAGTAAAGCTATAGGCACCAGGCCTTTGTTATCCCGGCAGTCATAAACTAGTAAAGCTATGGACACAACACTTTTGTTATCCCGGCAGTCATAAACTAGTAAAGCTATGGACACAACACCTTTGTTATCCCGGCAGTCATAAACTAGTAAAGCTATGGACACCAGGCCTTTGTTATCCCAGGAGTCATAGACTAACTAGTAAAGCTATGGACACCATGCCTTTGTTATCCCAGGAGTCATAGACTAACTAGTAAAGCTATGGACACCAGGCCTTTGTTATCCCAGGAGTCATAAACTAGTAAAGCTATGGACACCAGGCCTTTGTTATCCCAGCAGTCATAGACTAGTAAAGCTATGGGCACCAGGCCTTTGTTATCCCAGCAGTCATAGACTAGTAAAGCTATGGGCACCAGGCCTTTGTTATCCCAGGAGCCATAGACTAACTAGTAAAGCTATAGACACCAGGCCTTTGTTTACGTTAATTTGGTTGTTGTAATCCAACTTTGATGTTTTGTGGATTTCTCTCAGGTTCTCCCCAAGAATGTCTTTCTCATTTAATGCAGCGTGTCTACACATTACTTTAAAGTTCTCTGTCATGGCTATGTAACATTCTCCAATGATGTCAACAGCTGACCTACTTTCAAATGAAACTTTCAACAAAAAAAAAAGCAAAAGAAAAGAAAAAAACAAAATCTCTAACTCATGTTCACATGTTGATAGCTTTAGATTTTGATCTAGGTCAGTGTGGACAGCCAAGACAAAGCTAGGAGCGTCATAAACATGGACATAAAATCCCTTCGCCACTGTGAGGAGGGTTTTTGTGTATGATGACTTTCACTGACACAAACAGAATGACCACATTCTGTTGGCTCACTGTTGGCTCACTGTTGGCTCACTGTTGGCTCACTGTTGGCTCACTGTTGGCTCACTGGGATCATTATTTATGTCTGCTAATTTAGCAGGGAACCAATCATATGAAAGTTTATTTTGTCTTCTTTTTGTGGAGAAATGCGTTACTGTGGTGAAGTATTAGATGTTTTTATTATTACAATTTTTTCTTCTCTCGAACTAGGTCACCCATTGGCGCAGTCCACGTTTCCATGCTTACTTCCCCGTAGCCGGCTCATACCCTGCAATTCTGGCAGATATGTTGTCTGATGGTATCGGGTGCATAGCATTTAGTTACGTCAGTCGGGTTTTGTATTTTGTTAGTGATTGCTTTGGCGGTGACCAAAAGCGATGAATTAGGAGGACATAGGGAATTTCATATTAAAATAAAACTTTGCTAGTTAAAATGTTGGACTCCTGACTCTTAGAGATATTACAACCTCCTGACTCTTAGGGACACGACATTCTCCTGACCCTTAGAGACATTACATTCTCCTGACTCTTAGAGACATTAAATTCTCCTGACTCTTGGAGACATTACATTCTCCTGACTCTTGGAGACATTACATTCTCCTGACTCTTGGAGACATTACATTCTCCTGACTCTTAGAGACATTACATTCTCCTGACTCTTGGAGACATTACATTCTCCTGACTCTTAGGGACATTACATTCTCCTGACTCTTAGAGACATTACATTCTCCTGACTCTTGGAGACATTACATTCTCCTGACTCTTAGGGACATTACATTCCCCTTCTAAATTCAACATAACTTTTGATAAAACATCTATATATTATGTTATTTAAATCATGAAAACACTTAGTTTAGACATGTTATGAGATTGTTAAAAAAAAACTTTTGTTGAAACGTTCATAAATAGATGACATTGTGTTTTTGACTTTCCTTATTTTTAACTTACATTTGAACCATCTTGTCCAATGTTCATTATTTTTAACTTACATTTGAACCATCTTGTCCATTGTTCATTATTTTTAACTTACATTTGAACCATCTTGTCCAATGTTCATTATTTCTAAGTTACATCTGAACCATCATGTCATATGTTCCAGGCCACCAGTCCAGCGTGTACTGAATTAGATGTCTCCATGATGGACTGGTTGGCAAAGATGTTGAACTTGCCCAAAGAGTTTCTGTTCAGTGATGGAGGAAAAGGGGGAGGTGTTATACAGGTGAGTGTGATTAAATAAAGGTCGAGGTATTACACAGGAAGGTAAGCTTAAAAAAAGGTTGAGGTATTATACAGGTAGGTAAGATTAGGTAACAGTGTTATACAGGTAGGTTAGATTAGGTAACAGTGTTATACAGGCAGGTTAGATTAGGTAACAGTGTTATACAGGTAGGTTAGATTAGGTAACAGTGTTATACAGGCAGGTTAGATTAGGTAACAGTGTTATACAGGTAGGTTAGATTAGGTAACAGTATTATACAGGTAGGTTAGATTAGGTAACAGTGTTATACAGGCAGGTTAGATTAGGTAACAGTGTTATACAGGTAGGTTAGATTAGGTAACAGTGTTATACAGGCAGGTTAGATTAGGTAACAGTGTTATACAGACTGGTTAGATTAGGTAACAGTGTTATGCAGGCAGGTTAGATTAGGTAACAGTGTTATACAGGTAGGTTAGATAGGTAACAGTGTTATACAGGTAGGTTAGATTAGGGAACAGTGTTATACAGGTAGGTTAGATTAGGTAACAGTGTTATACAGGTAGGTTAGATTAGGAACAGTGTTATACAGGTAGGTTAGATTAGGTAACAGTGTTATACAGGTAGGTTAGATTAGGTAACAGTGTTATACAGGTAAGTTAGATTAGGTAACAGTGTTATACAGGTAGGTTATAGTTCAGGCAAAGTGAAGATATGTTTGTGTGTGTTGGGGGGGGGGGCGGTGTGGTATAACAAGAAGACGAGCTCTTAAAGTTTAAAGTTAAATTAATATTGACGGTCTGATATTGTTAGTGTTTATACAATATTGACGGTCTGATATTGTTAGTGTTTATACAATATTGACGGTCTGATATTGTTAGTGTTTATACAATATTGACGGTCTGATATTGTTAGTGTTTATACAATATTGACGGTCTGATATTGTTAGTGTTTATACAATATTGACGGTCTGATATTCTTAGTGTTTATACAATAGTAAATTTGTTGTAACCATACAGTAACCAGACTCAAATATAATTCATCAGAAACAAATATATTGAAATTTTTTTTTTTTTTTAACTTTGTAATGATAAGACAGCCCATTAATGGTAGAACACCCCTAGAATCTTTGGGCACAGACTCAACCGCCCAGTGAACCTTAATTTATGATGGAACTGTTTGCCAACTGCCTGCTAAATGCCTCCTAACTGCCTGCTAAATGCCTGCTGTTTTACCTCCATAAGTTGCAGTGTAGTCGATGGCATAAGAAGGATTGCTGTGGATGTGGCAGACAGCCCGGGGAAACATTTTAAACAATTCTATGACAGGGTGGCGTTTTTGGCTGAATGGAGTTTTATTATTGGAAGAAGCTGCAAAAAGCTTGAACTGCCCTGGGTAGCAATAACACTAGCTACGCCTCTGAGTGTAGTTGTCATGGCAATAGCACTAGCTACGCCTCTGAGTGTAGTTGTCATGGCAATAACACTAGATATGCCTCTGAGTGTAGTAGTCAGGGCAATAACACTACCTACGCCTCTGAGTGTAGTAGTCATGGCAATAACACTAGCTACGCCTCTGAGTGTAGTTGTCATGGCAATAGCACTAGCTATGCCTCTGAGTGTAGTTGTCATGGCAATAGCACTAGCTACGCCTCTGAGTGTAGTAGTCATGGCAATAGCACTAGCTATGCCTCTGAGTGTAGTTGTCATGGCAATAACACTAGCTATGCCTCTGAGTGTAGTTGTCATGGCAATAGCACTAGCTACGCCTCTTAGTGTAGTAGTCATGGCAATAACACTAGATATGCCTCTGAGTGTAGTTGTCATGGCAATAACACTAGATATGCCTCTGAGTGTAGTTGTCATGGCAATAGCACTAGCTATGCCTCTGAGTGTAGTAGTCATGGCAATAAAACTAGCTATGCCTCTTAGTGTAGTTGTCATTGCAATAACACTAGCTATGCCTCTGAGTGTAGTTGTCATGGCAATAACACTAGCTACACCTCTTAGTGTAGTAGTCATGGCAATAACACTAGCTATGCCTCTGAGTGTAGTTGTCATGGCAATAGCACTAGCTATGCCTCTGAGTGTAGTTGTCATGGCAATAACACTAGCTATGCCTCTGAGTGTAGTTGTCATGGCAATAACACTAGCTACACCTCTTAGTGTAGTAATCATGGCAATAACACTAGCTATGCCTCTGAGTGTAGTAGTAGAAATGTTGATATTGCAATTAATTTAAGAACAAAAATATTGATATTGCAGTAAATAATAGAACCAAAATATTGATATTGCAATAAATGTAAGAACAAAAATATTGATATTGCAATAATTGTAAGAACAAAAAAATTGATTGGACAATATATGTAAGAGGAAAAAATGTTTATATTACACTTGATGTTAGAACAAAAATGTTGATATTACAGTAAATGTACGAACAAAAATATTGATGTTATACATTATTTACAGGGCACAGCAAGTGAGGCAACTCTTGTAGCACTCTTGTCTGCTAGAACTAACACGATTAATAAGCTCAAGAAAGACAACCCCCAGATGACCCAAGGGCAGATCATTGATAAACTGGTGGCTTATTGTTCAGAGGAGGTGAGTTATCTGGTACTAGACCGTGTTCATGTGTTGGGTTGTGAGTTATCTGGTATTAGACCGTGTTCACATGTTGGGTTGTGAGTTATGTGGTATTAGACCGTGTTCACGTGTTGGGTTGTGAGTTATCTGGTATTAGACCGTGTTCACGTGTTGGGCTGTGGGCAATGACATTTTCGTTATGGCTTATGTCCATATGTATTCATGATGCCATCGTCTTTGTGTGTTTGAAATAGTGGTGCATTCATGCAAATATCACGGGATGTGTAGTGAACTTCTTTATGATGTGTAGTGACCTCATTTATGATGTGTAGTGACCTCATTTATGATGTGTAGTGAACTTCTTTATGATGTGTAGTGAACTTCTTTATGATGTGTATTGACTTTCTTTATGATGTGTAGTAACCTTCTTTATGATGTGTAGTGACCTCATTTATGATGTGTAGTGACCTCATTTATGATGTGTAGTGACCATATTTATGGACTGAGGTATTATTTTGTGCTCTGTAAAGGTGGCCATCAAAATAAAAGAACATATATTCACACCTGTATTTGCAAACGAGAATCTATTATTTCTTATTAATTTTCTTTAATTTATTGATTCCTTATATCTTTATTGAAATTTCAAATTCAGTTTTTAATATTTTTTACTGCGTATATCCCCAGGCCCATTCATCAGTTGAGAGAGCCTCACTTATCGGTATGGTACAAATGAAATCACTACCAACAGATGACCAAGGATCACTAAGAGGATCGGAGCTAGACTCTGCCATCAATAAGGACAAGGAGCAAGGCTTGATACCTTTCTTTGTAAGATATTCATGATTTTATTACGTAAAAACTCGAGTTATGAATTCCACGTCAAGATTTGACTTTCATGAATGAATTTTTCCGATTTCAGATAATATATGTGTACGATTGTTAAAGGTCAGATGATTTTAGAAGCCTTTGAAAAATAATCTTAGTCCACGTGAAATTTGGAACACATTTTTAAACAACGTCAGATTTCATTAAAGCACAAAAGACATATTGCACAATGAAAATCCGTGTATGGCAGCAATTTCGGCCACTGAAATGTTGGCCATGTAGGGCTTTGGCCTGCCTCACTACTTCCTTCCACTCAGACCTAACTAATGCTTTTCTTTTCCATGCTTGGATTCCCAGTTGTTGTGGATCTTTTTCCACATCATCCATCCATCTAAGCCTAGTTCTGCCATCTAAGCCTAGTTCTGCCATCTAAGCCTAGATCTGCCAACTAAGCCTAGGTCTGCCATCTAAGCCTAGATCTGCCTTTGAGCCATTTTCCTCTGGAGTTTTGGTAGTGCGCCCTCTTCACTCCTCTGTCATTTGGCATTAAGCGTCCTACCCAGTGTAGCCTCCCCTTTTTTATTTCTGCTACTAGGATGGGATCCTTGTATATAGTCCATACACTTCCTGGTTGGTTCGTATTCTCCATCCATATTCATCCATATTCATCCATATTCATCCGTTGTTGGTCCATACATTTTCTGGAGAACTTTTCTCATGTGTTTAATAGGAAGGGCCGAGTAGAAAAAGTACTTAAGTTACAATTTTTCAAAAATGAGTTAAACCCGGCATTATATTTGATGACTTCCCCTGAATCATTCCTGTAAATATAAATCATAAAAAATGTACACAAGTGTTTGATGCAGAGTTACCTCGAGCAGATTTTAAGGTATTTAAATAAGAATTTAAAAACTTTAAACTCATTTATCTCAAAACTGCAAAAATACACTTAAGTAATTTTTCTACTCGACCCTTGCTGACATTTTTTGTTAAGGTCCAAGTTTGACTTGCATATGTTACAACTGGTCTGATTACACTTTTCTATTTGGTTTTCTTTGTTTTTCTTGTAATGTTTTTTACTTTTGAGTATTTTCTGACCACTGAAGGATGCCCTGTTTCTGATCAATATTCTTTCTTTTACTTTTATTAGTAATTCATTTCTTTCATTCATTAAGGATCCTAGGAATTTGAATTGATTCACTTTTTCCAAAGTATGATTTCAAATTTTAATGGTTTCATCTGTCGTCTTCTCTTTTCATAGTCATATATTTTTTATTTTTTTTTAACTTCCAGCCCTGATTGTAGTGATGCGTCTTCTAATTCAATAAAAGCTTTTCTATGTCATCAGCATATTATAATAATAATAATAATAAAGTTCATTTGAAAAAATCACGCTTCATCCCCAAAGGCTCGAAGCGCGGTACAAAAACAAAGTTGGGAGTTAATAACTAGGGGGAGAGTGTCCAGTGTCATCAGCATATGATAGATACTGAATGGGCTAATTGGGGAGAGTGTCCAGTGTCATCAGCATATGATAGATACTGAATGGGCTGGTTGGGGAGAGTGTCCAGTGTCATCAGCATATGATAGATACTGAATGGGCTAATTGGGGAGAGTGTCCAGTGTCATCAGCATATGATAGATACTGAATGGGCTAATTGGGGAGAGTGTCCAGTGTCATCAGCATATGATAGATACTGAATGGGCTGGTTGGGGAGTGTGTCCAGTGTCATCAGCATATGATAGATACTGAATGGGCTAATTGGGGAGAGTGTCCAGTGTCATCAGCATATGATAGATACTGAATGGGCTGGTTGGGGAGAGTGTCCAGTGTCATCAGCATATGATAGATACTGAAGGGACTTATTGGGGAGAGTGTCCAGTGTCATCAGCATATGATAGATACTGAAGGGACTTATTGGGGAGAGTGCCCATTGGTTGTGGGTCTTGGGTTTCCATTCAGAAAGTATCCTGTTATTGTTCTTCTGGTGTCAACATGTTTGCTTCTTATAACTCTCTCCAAAGCTAGGTTAAATAGCATACAAGACAGTTAGTCTCCCTGTCTTATGACTCATCTAATCTGAAATTCCCTTGAATATTCTCCTAGAACCTTGATTTTGCTTTTTGAGTTGTTCAATGTTACTGATACATGTATCAGTCTTGTCAGTTTGTTGTTCAATGTTACATGTATCAGTCTTGTCAGTTTGTTGTTCAATGTTACATGTATCAGTCTTGTCAGTTTGTTGTTCAATGTTACATGTATCAGTCTTGTCAGTTTGTTGTTCAGTGTTACATGTATCAGTCTTGTCAGTTTGTTGTTCAGTGTTACATGTATCAGTCTTGTCAGTTTGTTGTTCAGTGTTACATGTATCAGTCTTGTCAGTTTGTTGTTCAATGTTACATGTATCAGTCTTGTCAGTTTGTTGTTCAATGTTACATGTATCAGTCTTGTCAGTTTGTTGTTCAATGTTACATGTATCAGTCTTGTCAGTTTGTTGTTCAGTGTTACATGTATCAGTCTTGTCAGTTTGTTGTTCAGTGTTACATGTATCAGTCTTGTCAGTTTGTTGTTCAGTGTTACATGTATCAGTCTTGTAAGTTTGTTGTTCAGTGTTACATGTATCAGTCTTGTCAGTTTGTTGTTCAGTGTTACGTGTATCAGTCTTGTCAGTTTGTTGTTCAGTGTTACGTGTATCAGTTTTGTCCGTTTGTTGTTCAGTGTTACATGTATCAGTCTTGTCAGTTTGTTGTTCAATGTTACATGTATCAGTCTTGTCAGTTTGTTGTTCAGTGTTACATGTATCAGTCTTGTCAGTTTGTTGTTCAGTGTTACATGTATCAGTCTTGTCAGTTTGTTGTTCAGTGTTACATGTATCAGTCTTGTCAGTTTGTTGTTCAATGTTACATGTATCAGTCTTGTCTGTTTGTTGTTCAATGTTACATGTAGCAGTCTTGTCAGTTTGGTGGGTATGTCAAACACCTGCAGAGTCTCATATAGTTATTTTCTTTTGATGATGTCATTGGCCATTTTATAGTCCACATAGAGTTGATGTACTGGTCTATTATATTCCTAGCATTTATCAAATAGACATCTGATGGTGAAAATCTAATCAGTCATAATTTACATTGACATTTCTTATACAGCTGTGTGCAACTTTAGGGACCACAGACACATGTGGAATGGACAACCTGCAAGAACTTGGACCAATTTGTGAGTTTTTCAGATACAATAAATCATATATTCTCTTTCCATAGTAAAAGGTTCTCAAATTATGCATTTCGACCAGAATTTTAAAAAATTGGTGTCACATCAAACATTGTATAATGGTATAAATAATCTGTTATGGACTAATAAATATTTCAAGCTACACTAACTATGTTTAAAATATTTTTAACTTATTACTGTCGATGTATAATAATAATAATAATAAATGTTATTGGTATTATATAATAATAATAATATAATATAATAGTAATAATAATATATAACAGTATTAGTCATAATATAATAAAAATAATAAGATATTGATAACATAAGAACAGTAATAATAATAATGTATGATTGTGCAGGCAGCACACATGACATCTGGATGCATGTCGATGCAGCTTATGCCGGTTCCGCTTTCATATGTCCTGAGTTCAGACCTCTGCTGGATGGCGTGGAGGTAAGGAGATTCAATGATGACTGGAGACATTTTCTTTTCGATTAGCTTTCTCACATTTGACAGGCTTATTGCTGAGAGGAGTAACATAACGATGCATTTAACACACACACACACACACAACAACAACAACAACAACAACAGAAAATAACAGTTTCGAGGGCCTCAACACGCTAAAAGCAGATGTTTTAAAACTGTAACACCATCTTTATTCCAGATGTAGATGTTATGTTTTATTCTTGGAGAATTAATAATTTACGTCCTTCTAATCAGTCATCCTCATCTCTTCAAAAACACGAGAAAGAAATAATTAGGCATCACTACAATATTTATTTTATCACTTTGACATATTTCACAACAATACTATATTGGACAAAGATAATACGTTGTCCTCACATAATCAAAATTCATACGATTTACACACGATGTTATAGGATGAACAAATAGAATCATTTACAAGAGCACAACATATCAGTAATCCATACTTGACAATACATTTGCTATCTCTCTCATAATTCCCACAATTCCCTCTACTTCCTGTTTTTTATTCCTTTTAAAAACAAAAATATAATTTTCCGAAACAAAGTTATTATTTAAATCTATGATCTGTTAAAAAAACATTTGAAACTGTTTATATTCAATTCAATAAAGCTCAAAATGTCATTGGTATAATTATCTTTAAACGTAATCTCTAAACCGAATCTCTTAAATAAAATAGCTTCAACTCATACAACAATATCTGTAGCTCTTTCTCTCTTACTCTCAGCACGCCATGTCCTTCAACTTTAACCCCTACAAATGGCTGCAGGTCACATTTGATGGTTCTCCATTGTGGTTAGTAAAAAAAAAATTGTTTCTTTAAAATGTACTTTAAATCAGAGGCCGTTACAAATGACTTGAAGTAGAACTATATTTTGTCAATGAAGTCTCTGTAGAGAAGGGAGTTGCTAGAACATTTTTAAGAAGGGTAAAAAGGTCTAGGCAAGAGCCTGTTATATCTAAAAGTAGGAAACTCATCCTTGACCATGACTGTTGTATAAAGTCCAACCAAATGTAACATTTTTAAAAAAAAATCAACAACAAATGTATTGTGTTGATTATTTCAATGGCTGTGTACTTCAATGTGTGTACATTTGGATCTGATGTACACACTAGCTGGTTCTATTTCAAATCACAAGTATGTCATTAAAAACTTTTTAAAAATCCAGGTCAGATCCTGTCCGACTCTTCAACCACTAATTATTATGTTGGAACTCATCTAAGATCAGGGACACACTGACCACCACTCTAAGATCAGGGACACTCTGACCACCAACCTAAGATCAGGGACACTCTGACCACCAACCTAAGATCAGGGACACTCTGACCACCAACCTAAGATCAGGGACACTCTGACCACCAACCTAAGATCAGGGACACACTGACCACCAACCTAAGATCAGGGACACTCTGACCACCAACCTAAGATCAGGGACACACTGACCACCAACCTAAGATCAGGGACACTCTGACCACCAACCTCAAACAGTTACAACCCCCATGGTTAAGGCTAGGGGAATAAATCATGACAGAAAACAAACAGATATGGAGTCCTGTACTGTAATTGCAACAGCTTAATGACGCACCTGGTTCCAAGCTGCTTCAAACCATTTGAGGACCCTTTTAAATTAAAAAAAACAAACTAGTCTCTTAGGCTCTGTATTGTCTTCAAAGAAACGTCCATCAAATTGACCAGGAGTGAACCAGTTTCCATTGATCTGTTAAGAATGTGATCAGTTATGTACCTGTGTCTCTTAATAAGTTACAGACATAAAATGAAATTTTCTGACTAACAACTAACACATAGGTTCATATAATGAAAGATCATATCAAATTTTATTTGAATATTAAGGACATTTTGTTGTAATAATCAATTCAAATCTCCTATTTCAAATTAAATAAATATAAAATATAAATTAACTCATTCCCTCCGTCAGTGCTACTTCCGTACTTAATTTATTTTCCTGAGAAAGGGAAGTAACTCGGTTTTGAAATTGATTTACATTTTAAAAATATTTTTTAAGCTGCTAAATATTAATAAATGTTAATGAATTAAGGACGAATGCATCAAAGAATGAATAAGGTTTAATAAAAATATAACATTAGCGGCGAAAAAATAATGAACAATGGCCAAAAAATCGATTTTTGGCACCTCGGTCGAATACATGCAAGATATAGACGCGTCGTACTAAAGCACACGTAGTTTAAAAGTGAAACAAGATAAAAACATCCGGTTTCTAAATTGAAATCACGCAGAATCACGCCATCGCCGGAAGTCTCGATGGATGCGAGATTTCATTGCTATTTTTAACTAAAAACGAGAGAGGTGTGTCGCTATGCGCCGGGACGCATTTGGACGCATCCGTCGGAACCCCCAAAGGACGCATTTAGTCGCATCCGTCGGGAATGAGTTAAATAAATATAAAAATTAAATAAATATAAAAATCAAAAAGATCTAAAAATTATGTATCCCCGAAGGATCAAAGACAGCCAACTTGTGTCTGGGGCATTTGAGGTGAACCCAATCTACCTGAAAGGTGAGTCTGACAACCATGGACAGGACATGCCTGACTTCAGAGTAAGTACGCTTTCTCAATGGGGAAGAGGGCCACATATTTTTGGGGTTTATATAAGTGATGTTGAGTGTGTGTTATGTGATGTGTGAGTTATGTGATGTTTAAGTGTGTGTTATGTGATGTGTAAGTGTGTGTTATTATTATTATTTTTTATTATTTGTTGTCTTATATAGCGCGGTACCCCAGCCTAGGGCTAGGCTCATCGCGCTGTACATAAAAATATTTTAAAAGAGACATAATCGTGACAATAACATAAAATACATATATATAATAAAGAACAGATGTATAGAGACAAAACAAAATCTAATGCATATTCACCTCATCCACACCAGAACTTTTACATGACAAGCCATGGACGGCGGCCAGTAGCAGCGTTTATCGGTCAGATGTGGGGAATCAGTCGGGGTAGTAGAGTTTAAAGAGATGTATTTTGAGTGCAGTTTTGAAGGCTGTGATAGTTGATATATTGCGGATGTGTAGTGGAAGAGAATTCCATTGTTTGTGGGCACAGTAAGAGAAAGATCTTTCACCGTATGTTTTTGTGCGAGTCTTGGAGACAGAAAGAATACGACCGTCTGCGGAGGAGCGAAGCTGTGGAAGGGGTAAATAGACAGAGAGAAATTCGGTTAGATAGGAAGGGCAGGAATTGGAGAAAAATTTGTGGCAGAGAACAGAGAGTTTATAGTCAATCCGTGCTTGTACAGGGAGCCAATGAAGTGAATGAAGTAGTGGTGTGACGTGATCACGTTTTTTTGCCTTTAAAACTAGCCTAGCAGCTGAGTTTTGAACCTTTTGTAGTTTTTCTAAGAAGTGTTTTGGTGAACCTGACAGAAGAGAGTTGCAGTAGTCAAGACCAGAGAGAACAAGAGCACAGACTAAGGTTTTTGTTGCACTAACTGTGAGGTAGTGGCGGATTGAGCTGATCTGACGGATGGCCGTGTATGCAGAGCAACAAATGTGGGATATATGATTATCAAGAGACAAGTTGTGAGACAGAAAATAACCAAGATTCCTAGTGTTATGTGATGTGTGAGTGTTATGTGATGTGTGAGTGTGTGTAATGTGATGTGTGAGTGTGTGTTATGTGATGTGTGAGTGTGTGTTATGTGATGTGTAAGTGTGTGTTATGTGATGTGTGTGTGTTATGTGATGTGTAAGTGTGTGTTATGTGATGTGTCATTGTGTGTTATGTGATGTGTCAGTGTGTGTTATGTGATGTGTAAGTGTGTGTTATGTGATGTGTCAGTGTGTGTTATGTGATGTGTCAGTGTGTGTTATGTGATGTGTAAGTGTGTCAGTGTAAGTGTGTGTTATGTGATGTGTGAGTGTGTGTTATGTGATGTGTAAGTGTGTGTGAGTGTGTGTTATGTGATGTGTAAGTGTGTGTTAAGTGATGTATGTGTGTGTGTTTTATGTGATGTGTGAGTGTGTGTTATGTGATGTGTGAGTGTGTGTTATGTGATGTTGAGTGTGTGTTATGTGATGTGTGAGTGTGTGTTATGGAGTGATCGTTTGAGACTTTGCCCATGGTTGGCATTTAGTCAAAGTATGCCTTTATCCATTCTTTCAATGTCAACACATGTCACTCAGTATGACATGTACAATAAGACTTAGTTATAGGGTAACACATTTAATACAACATTTACAAGACTTCTCACACATCTTTATGAAACTTTCTTTTTCCCGACACATCTACTGGAATTTTCAAACTAATATATCTGGATTGCAAAAACAATAAATGTTTTCCTAAAATTAATGTCTATTTATTTACATGTGCTATAGAGGCTTGTTTATAAGTCACTAACATGTGCTATATAGGTTTGTTCATAAGTCACTAACATGTGGTGCTATATAGGTTTGTTCATAAGTCACTAACATGTGGTGCTACACTGGCTTGTTTATAAGTATCTAACATGTGGTGCTATATAGGTTTGTTTATAAGTCACTAAAATGAGGTGCTATACGGGCTTAATTATAAGTCTCTAACATGTGGTGCTAAATAGGTTTGTTCATAAGTCACTACCATGTGGTGCTAAATAGGTTTGTTCATAAGTCACTACCATGTGGTGCTATATAGGTTTGTTTATAAGTCACTACCTTGTGGTGCTATACGGGCTCGTTTATAAGTCACTAACATGTGGTGCTATATGGGCTTGTTTATAAGTCTCTAACATGTGGTGCTATACGGGCTTGTTTATAAGTCACTACCATGTGGTGCTATACTGGCTTATTTCATATGTGGAAGATTTGATTACATCATTGTTAACCTCCAACCCAAAACTTGACTACATATAGTAGAAATAAAAGAATGTTCAAGTAAATATAACCCAAAAAAGAGATTTGTGTATTCACATTTAATTTGTGTATTCACATTTAATTTGTCTATACATATTTAATTTGTGTATCCACATTTAATTTGTGTATCCACATTTAATCTGTGTATCCACATTTAATTTGTGTATTCACAATTAATTTGTGTATTCACGTTAAATTTGTGTATTCACATTTAATTTCCAGCACTGGCAGATTCCCCTTGGTACAAGGTTCAGGTCCCTAAAACTCTGGTTTGTTCTACGCATGTTTGGCATCAAGGGACTCCAGGACCAAATAAGGAAGGTAGGCTCCAATCCTGCAATCTGTGTGTGTTTGTGTGCACGAGTGTGTGCGGAGGAGGAGGGAGAGCAGATTAATGAAATAGAGCTTTTGTAAAGGAAGGATATTGTAACCAATGAAAATCTTATTTGGCCATCTCTAGGGAGGGCAGATTAATGAAATAGAGCTTTTGTAAAGGAAGGATATTGTAACCAATGAAAATCTTATTTGGCCATCTCTAGGGAGGGCAGATTAATGAAATAGAGCTCTGGAGGGGGGTGTCCTAAGAAATTGTGATAGTTTGTGACATGGGGTTTGACAAATTGACAGTGATATTTAAAATACTGTTGTGATGGATGTATAATGACAGATGTTAGTGTCACAATAACATATAGGCAAATGAGGCACGTGACGAGGGCCTCACACCTTTTAAGGGTTTGGCATATTTAAAGGGCTCCGCACCTTTTAAGGGCCCCTCAACTTGAGGGGTTTCTAAACTTAATTTTCACAATGGACTTATTTAAAATGATGTAATTTATGTGCTTAAAGTCATCAAGGGCATCTCCATACACAAAAAGTTATAGAAGGGCATCTCTATACACAAGTTATAGAAGGGCATCTCCATACACTGCAAGTTATAGAAGGGCATCTCTATACACAAAAAGTTATATAAGGACATCTCCATACACAACAAGTTATAGGAGGACATCTCCATACACAACAAGTTATAGAAGGACATCTCCATACACAACAAGTTATAGAAGGACATCTCCATACACAACAAGTTATAGAAGGACATCTCCATACACAACAAGTTATAGAAGGACATCTCCATACACAACAAGTTATAGAAGGACATCTCCCATACACAATAAGTTATAGAAGGACATCTCTATACACAACAAGTTATAGAAGGACATGTCCATACACAACAAGTTATAGAAGGACATCTCCATACACAACAAGTTATAGAAGGACATGTCCATACACAACAAGTTATAGAAGGACATCTCCATACACAACAAGTTATAGAAGGACATGTCCATACACAACAAGTTATAGAAGGGCATTTCCATACACAACAAGTTATAGAAGGACATCTCCATACACAACAACTTATAGAAGTGCATCTCCATACACAACAAGTTATAGAAGGGCATCTCCATACACAACAAGTTATAGAAGGACATCTCCATACACAACAAGTTATAGAAGGGCATCTCCATACACAACAAGGTATAGAATGGCATCTCCATACACATCAAGTTATAAAAGGACATCTCCATACACAACAAGTTATAGAAGGACATCTCCATACACAACAAGTTATAGAAGGACATCTCCATACACAACAAGTTATAGAAAAGATGGCTTGGGTCAAGAGAGAAAGTATATATTTAAATATGTATATATTAGAATCCCTTGGAATGCGGCTGTCTGGGTCCCAGGGTTTAATCTGTAGTAATACTGTAGTCTGTAGTGTAGAGTAATTAATTATAATGATAGGCCAGGGGTCTGCAACCTATGGCACGGGTAATAAAATGTAATTTAATATATTCAGCACACAGTTCCCAATACTACAGTGACATGGTCTGTGACTCCAATTCAGTTGCTGGCTATTAATAGCTGCTAGTTATAATCTTCATGGAATATTGCTAACTTCTAGTTAATTTGTAGACCTATTTCTGGACCGTTTTCACCAGTGTAACGTCTGACATACCTGTAGCCTTTCTTCCTCTCATTGGCGACATAGAGCACTACCAGTTCAAATCAAAATGTCAAGTCGAGGAATACGCATACAGCATCTTATTTCTTGAAACATAACTTGACATATATTTGAATAAATACAAGACCCAGAATCAATGAGAACTGAATAATTATT
Source organism: Omphiscola glabra (assembly GCA_964017045.1). Taxonomy (NCBI): domain Eukaryota; kingdom Metazoa; phylum Mollusca; class Gastropoda; family Lymnaeidae; genus Omphiscola; species Omphiscola glabra. The sequence continues at coordinate 1,592,786 of OZ024808.1, forward strand.
ACCGCTCCACTGAATATAGAATATAATTATGTACTTAAATTTTATAAGTGTCTGCAGACAATCGATTGATACAAGCTCCTTCAAATTATATAAGTGTCTGCAGACAATTGATTGATACACGCTCCTTTAAATTATATAAGTGTCTGCAGACAATTGATTGATACACGCTCCTTTAAATTATATAAGTGTCTGCAGACAATTGATTGATACACGCTCCTTTAAATTATATAAGTGTCTGCAGACAATTGATTGATACAAGCTCCTTCTTCTGAACATTCCAAGATCACTGTAATTTTAAATTCCTGCCTATATGGCTGACAAAATAGTCCCAGCTTTTGTACTTCGTCTGTCCTTAATCCGCCACCTGCTTCTGGGGGAGTTTTACTTTATGGTCAATAAATGGTCATGATGTTACAGCAATTTTCATTGGCCACGTGGAAAACATAAAAACTTTTTAATGTCTACAAAATGTTACTTCAATGGTAGAATAAGAATTATAGGTCATTGGCCTTTTGAATAATTTAGCATTTTGGCACGCAAATACCAAAAGGTTGACGACCCTTGTGATAGATTATAACTGGAGTAGTGTAATGATGAATAGTGTTTTAGATGAAATTTGAATTAGGGGCTGTCCAAAAAGTGTGCAACGCCATTTTTTGACACCATTCTCCCCCCCCCCCCCCTGTCACAATTTAGTTTGATTTATCCTTATCATGCTCATAAATGTTTTCTTAGGTAAACAAACATAATGCAGAGAAACTTTTGCTTCTGTCACATTGGAACTAACAAATTATTGAAAAAATTGACAGCTAATTCCATTTAATATAACGCACACTTCACCATTAAACTATTAAAAGTATAAATAAAGAAGTGAAATATTCTGTCAGGATACATCCATCAAAACACAAAGTTCAACATCACTGTCAGGATACATCCATCAAAACACAAAGTTCAAAGTCACTGTCAGGAAACATCCATCAAAACAAAAAGTTCAACATCACTGTCAATTTCAGGTTTTATTTGTATAATTCAAAAAATGTGTCATCACATATAATCTTTATGCACCCCCCCCCCCCCGAGACACAAACTGGCACACTTTTTAGACCCCCCCTTCCTTCCTCTGGAGCGTGACGATGTACTTTATGGACAGCCCCTTGTTAATTTTTAAAACCGTTTTTAGTTTGAAAGTGTGACATACTTTTAGGGGGTGAGGCGGGGGGTCCGATATTTTTTTTATAGATTGTAATGGGGGCAGGAAGGTTTAACATAATAATTAGCGTGACATACTTTATGGAAGGCCCACTCATTTACATTTGTTGTTGTTGCACATTTGAACTTTGATCTCTTATTTGTGTTTTGAAGCTATGAAAAAAACCTCTTTCTGTTTGATTGATACATTTATTTATTCTTTATCTAGGATGTATCACTTGTTCATCAATTTAAGGAGCTAGTTAAATGTGATGGCAGGTTTGAAATTGTCAGACCGGTGACCTTTGGCCTTGTTTGCTTTAGATTGAAGGTAATTTTTTTTTAAAATAAATAAGTTTGTGGTTGTTGTTGTTAGGCAGTATAAAAAAATCTCAGAGATTAAACAAATTTGTTTGATGAGCTGACTTTGTTGATGAGGAGAACTCTCTGACCCAACCATTTATGGACTGACTTTGTTGGTTGGAAGAACTCTCTGACCCAACCACTTATGAACTGACTTTGTTTGTGAAGAGAATTCTCTGACCCAAACACTTATGGACTGACTTTGTTTGTTGGGGAGAACTCTCTGACCCAACCACTTATGGACTGACTTTGTTTGGTGGGGAGAATTCTCTGACCCAACCACTTATGGACTGACTTTGTTTGGTGGGGAGAACTCTCTGACCCAACCATTTATGGACTGACTTTGTTTGGTGGGGAGAACTCTCTGACCCAACCATTTATGGACTGACTTTGTTTGGTGGGGAGAACTCTCTGACCCAACCACTTATCCAAGGCAGGATAAAATCAAAACGCCTGGGATTATTCTTTAGGAGCATCAGCTGTTTCTCTAGACAGCTAATCGTCTCTCTCCGCGCATCTGGATAAACCAATGGAACATCAAGTCTGGATGATACAGCTTGGTGCCAGTGTCTGGAGTTTCCAGATTTTTCATTGTGTCAATTTCATACTGCCTACGGGTCTCCATCTTGGGGTGTGAATTCAGAGTTTTCCTTCTCTTAAATGAGTTTCATCTTAGTTTAACGAGCCCCAAGCACCAACTCCAAAAACTAACAGTTCAGCAGACCTGCCAACCCTTCCGATTTTGTCGGAATTATACAGATTTTTTACCCCTCATTCCGACTTTCCGACAAACCTCTTAAAATTCCGATTTTCCAAACATTATAATTTTTCACCCCTCATAAAAATCCGAAAGAGACAAAAAAAAAAATCGGATACAACAGGAAGTGGTGCAATCCTTTATTTTTACGTACTGTCAACATGTCCTGCGACAGGACTAATAAGTTCTCGAGATATTCGCCCGGCTATTACTATTATATATTTGATCAAGTCACATGACCGCCGTAGTAAAGGTGCGCGAGATATTTGTCCGTCAGCTTTGTCTACGTGACCGCTAATAGTCGATCAGTCCGGTCGCCGGACGTGTAGACACTGCCTTGTTTTTATCGAAGCGAGCCGCGATATCCAAATCATTCTTCAATTATCAATTGATCCGATCGCGATTCATCCTTTTACTATGCTAAAAAAATAATTCAGTTTTGTTGTGACTTTTTGTTTGTTTGTTAAAGTTTTTCTTAATTAAATTTAAATGGGTAAATATTTGAAAGTGGTGGGTACAATGATATTAATAAACATATTTTAACACACGCAAAAAACAACATAAACTTATACAACTGCAGCTAAAAGTGCAGTGAATCTACGACATCCAGGTCTAATTTCTTTGCTAAGTTTTAATGACCACCTCTCTTATTGAAGGAAATATTTCTCCAACCAACTCCGATCGTTTTAATGCCAGAGTCAAAGAAATGTTTCCACACTCGCAGATTGCTAGAAGATTGTGAAGAAAAATTACAATGAAACAAGGGCAAACATGAAAGTTTATCTTTCTAAGTTCCTTGTATCTAAAATCAGTTGCAATGGTAATTTCCAGTTGTCCAAAGAGCTGTTGGACAAATGCAAAAAGGCCACCAGGGATAGGCAGAAAACCTGAACTCTTAGTCTTAGCAGACTGTGTACAGATGTAAATAAAATGGATCTTCTGTCCTGTACTGAGTACTTACTGTATAAATCTGTATAATGTATATTTTCTCATTTTCTTTGTACTCTTCAAAGACAATAAAGGTAACTTTATATTTCTTTATTTATTTAAAAAGGCTTGTGCATTAGTTTACAGATCTTAAACCAACTGTCCCCCCCGGTCGGCGCCCCCCCCCCCCACTTTCCCCCCGCATGCACCACCCCTACAGATTTTTTTTCTTGGCAGGTTGGCAGGTCTGGTTCAGAGTTATTACAGTCATTTGACTTTAAAAAGCATGTGGCGCCGATGAAATGCAATGATATCTTGTGACTTGAAATGAAAAAACCTAGGGTTCCCAAATTTTATATGATAAAAAATTGAAACAAAATAATAATATAAATATTACCATTCCCGTATTTATTGTTTTTTTTACACAAATATTTACCTTTGCCTAAGCCTAATTATAACTTTTATTTTTGGAAATATTATTATGCAGCTGTGAGCGCTGTTTGCATAGGATTAGTCATATTTCATAAAATGATAGCCAGATGTCGAACAATTAGGAATATCTGATTGTCAGGCGACAGACAGACAATGTGACAGTCTGACATCTGATAGAAGATGGAGAGCCTAAATCACTGGGGAAAAAACTAAAGTTAAAGTTTCTGTTTTGGCCGAAACAGAAATTAGGCCCAAAATTATCATATGGCATCTTTGGGTGCGGAAACCAAAACCCAAATTAGGTTTTCCTACTAATCATGATAGGTTGAAAATTCATAGGGGGGGGAGGTAGCTTTGAGCGTATCAGGGATAGGTTGAAAATTCATAGGGGGGGGGGAGGGAGCTTTGAGCGTATCAGGGATAGGTTGAAAATTCTTAGGGGGGGGGGAGCTTTGAGCGTATCAGGGATAGGTTGAAAATTCATCGGGGGGGGGGGGGAGGTAGCTTTGAGCGTATCAGGGATAGGTTGAAAATTCATAGGGGGGGAGGTAGCTTTGAGCGTATCAGGGATAGGTTGAAAATTCATAGGGGGGGGGGTAGCTTTGAGCGTATCAGGGATAGGTTGAAAATTCATAGGGGGGGAGGTAGCTTTGAGCGTATCAGGGATAGGTTGAAAATTCATAGGGGGGGAGGTAGCTTTGAGCGTATCAGGGATAGGTTGAAAATTCATAGTGGGGGGGGGGAGGTAGCTTTGAGCGTATCAGGGATAGGTTGAAAATTCATAGGGGGGGAGGTAGCTTTGAGCGTATCAGGGATAGGTTGAAAATTCATAGTGGGGGGGGGGGGGGAAGTAGCTTTGAGCGTATCAGGGATAGGTTGAAAATTCATAGTGGGGGGGGGAGGTAGCTTTGAGCGTATCAGGGATAGGTTGAAAATTCATAGTAAGGGGGGAGGTAGCTTTGAGCGTATCAAATATCAACTCAAATGTAGGTCTGTTAGAGGATGGGTAGAGGTTGAGATACAAGATTCTACAACAAACAAACGGACAGAATGTCCTAGGAAGACGCATGTTTCAAAAAGCTCTTAGGTCCCTATTTATTATTAATAAAATAGTAACACGGGTAAATATTGGGAAATATTGGGAACATTGGGAAATATTGGGAAATATTGGGAAACATTAAATGTCTAGATTTGAATTGAACATGCTTACAGTAGAGGACAAACACCATTTCTCTCCCCACCCCCATAAATGTATTAGTGCTTTTAATGGGCCTACAAATTTGGAATTTTAAAAAAAATCAAAATACTGAGATAGTTTATGTTGTACATGGTAAATCTTGATACTAATTTTTGTTGTCTATATAGCCAGTAAATCTTGATACTAATTTTTGTTGTCTATATAGCCAGTAAATCTTTATACTAATTTTTGTTGTCTATATAGCCAGTAAATCTTGACACTTATTTTTGTTGTCTATATAGCCAGTGAATCTTGACACTTATTTTTGTTGTCTATATAGCCAGTATATCTTGACACTTATTTTTGTTGTCTATATAGCCAGTGAATCTTGACACTTATTTTTGTTGTCTATATAGCCAGTATATCTTGACACTTATTTTTGTTGTCTATATAGCCAGTATATCTTGACACTTATTTTTGTTGTCTATATAGACAGTATATCTTGACACTTATTTTTGTTGTCTATATAGCCAGTATATCTTGACACTTATTTTTGTTGTCTATATACTATATAGACAGTATATCTTGACACTGATTTTTGTTGTCAATATAGACAGTATATCTTGACACTTATTTGTGTAGTCTATATAGACAGTGCATCTTGACACTTATTTGTGTAGTCTTTATCATACTTTATGGACAGTACAACTTGACACTTCATCTTGTACATAGACATTAAATATTTTTGTTTTATTTTTCCAGGGAACCAATGAAATCAATGAAACACTTACGAAGAAAATAAATGATGACCGAAGGATCCACCTGAGCCCATCCAAGGTCAAGGACACATTCTTTTTACGATTCGTTGCATGGGCCACAAAAACCCAGGTTTCTGATGTTAAATTTGCTTGGTCGGCTATACAAGAGCTGGCCGACAGTTTGCTGTCCGATCCAAAGTGGAGCAGGAAATAAAAACAATTCAGTGCTTTTTAAAAACAAAATAAGCATCAAATGTTGACTTATTTATAGGGATTTAATAAACCTCACATTTTAAAATAAAAAGTCATAATGCGCTACTTTTCACCTGTTTTTGCCAAGTTTCAACATCTGAAAATCCAATTTTTACATATTTAACTGAATCAAGTTTTGGTGTATTGTATCCTCAATAAAAAAATTAGGATAAATTTCATCGCTCTTGTATTGTATAGTTAGGAAATAGGTAATTAGACATTTGTTAATTTATTTTTAAATCTGTGTATAAATATTTAAGTTTTATACACACTGGGTTTTTGAGAAATTTTTTTCTTGAAATTGTATAGGCCAACCCAAGCACATTTCAGGCCTCTGAACTATACAGAAAACAAATATCCTTAAAAAAATGAAGAGGATAAAACATGTCCACAACTGTCAAAAAATATATGCACCATTTTAAATATCTTTGACTTGAACGGATTTTCATGTCCTGGCGTTGTCATTAAAACATTGCCCAACCTCTGCTCCACACCTGAATTATGTTATCGGTAAATTGTTAATACCAGGTTAAGAATTCTTATAGTTCAAGACGGATCTATGACCAAATCTAAATGATCACAAATTAAGTCATTATTGGCACTAAAGGAGTTCATGTATGGCTGATGTCTAAGCTAGAACAATACTTGAGATGGCTTGTGTTTGTAAATTGTTTTAATTATAAAAAATTTTTTTTTTAAATATATGTGTTTATCTATGTGCTGCAAAAAACATTTACATGTATTTTGATCAATAACGAATCGTATATAATCTTATCTTATTATCCAAATTTCAAGTCTAAAAGTCTTGTGTTATTTAAGATCTAAGCTTTATCTCATGAACATTTCCCATGCACCTGAACTATATTTTGCACGAAATGGAAACACAATTATTCCCTTTTTTTAAAGAAAATCTTAACACATATTTGGTTACGCAGCTTTAATTTTATTTTTTAGTAATGAAATATTTTAAATATCTTTTTTGTTTTTTAAAGATTAAATTTAAATGTCCACGTTGGTAACATATTTTTGTTTTTTAAAAATGTCCACATTCTCATTCTTAAACATTTTTAATGTTTTATCACAAAGTATTCACAATAAACTTTATCTACAAAATCTTATGATCCCCATAAATATGTGCCCATGTATGTCTCACCCTTACGTACACAACTACATATTTTTTGCATGGCCCTGAACTTTATTAAAATTCTAAAGTAGCCTACCAGCAGTTTTTTTTTTTTTTTTTCGACACATTGTTTTACATTTACATAATTAAAGGCATAATTCCATACAATGAAAGATTTTAGTTATTTTAATATTAAAAACTATAACAAAATTCAAATGTGTCTAATAAATAGGTTTTGAGATATTGTCATCAAAATGAACCAATTGCAACTTTATATAGTTGACCCTTCATGATACACGTGATAGGCCGTGATGCATGTGATAAGCCATGATGCATGTGATAGGCCGTGATGCATGTGATAGGCCGTGATGCATGTGATAGGCCGTGATGCATGTGATAGGCCGTGATGCATGTGATAGGCCGTGATGCATGTGATAGGCCGTGATGCATGTGATAGGCCGTGATGCATGTGATAGGCCGTGATGCATGTGATAGGCCGTGATGCATGTGATAAGCCATGATGCATGTGATAGGCCGTGATGCATGTGATAAGCCATGATGCATGTGATAGGCCGTGATGCATGTGATAAGCCATGATGCATGTGATAGGCCGTGATGCATGTGATAGGCCGTGATAGGCCGTGATGCATGTGATAGGCCGTGATGCATGTGATAGGCCGTGATGCATGTGATAAGCCGTGATGCATGTGATAGGCCGTGATACATGTGATAGGCCATGATGCATGTGATAAGCCATGATGCATGTGATAGGCCGTGATGCATGTGATAGGCCGTGATGCATGTGATAAGCCATGATGCATGTGATAGGCCGTGATGCATGTGATAGGCCGTGATGCATGTGATAAGCCATGATGCATGTGATAGGCCGTGATGCATGTGATAGGCCGTGATGCATGTGATAAGCCATGATGCATGTGATAGGCCGTGATGCATGTGATAGGCCGTGATGCATGTGATAGGCCGTGATGCATGTGATAGGCCGTGATGCATGTGATAGGCCGTGATGCATGTGATAGGCCGTGATGCATGTGATAGGCCGTGATGCATGTGATAAGCCATGATGCATGTGATAGGCCGTGATGCATGTGATAAGCCATGATGCATGTGATAGGCCGTGATGCATGTGATAGGCCGTGATAGGCCGTGATGCATGTGATAGGCCGTGATGCATGTGATAGGCCGTGATGCATGTGATAAGCCGTGATGCATGTGATAGGCCGTGATACATGTGATAGGCCATGATGCATGTGATAAGCCATGATGCATGTGATAGGCCGTGATGCATGTGATAGGCCGTGATGCATGTGATAAGCCATGATGCATGTGATAGGCCGTGATGCATGTGATAGGCCGTGATGCATGTGATAAGCCATGATGCATGTGATAGGCCGTGATGCATGTGATAGGCCGTGATAGGCCGTGATGCATGTGATAGGCCGTGATGCATGTGATAGGCCGTGATGCATGTGATAAGCCGTGATGCATGTGATAGGCCGTGATACATGTGATAGGCCATGATGCATGTGATAAGCCATGATGCATGTGATAGGCCGTGATGCATGTGATAGGCCGTGATGCATGTGATAAGCCATGATGCATGTGATAGGCCGTGATGCATGTGATAGGCCGTGATGCATGTGATAAGCCATGATGCATGTGATAGGCCGTGATGCATGTGATAGGCCGTGATGCATGTGATAAGCCATGATGCATGTGATAGGCCGTGATGCATGTGATAGGCCGTGATGCATGTGATAGGCCGTGATGCATGTGATAGGCCGTGATGCATGTGATAGGCCGTGATGCATGTGATAGGCCGTGATGCATGTGATAGGCCGTGATGCATGTGATAGGCCGTGATGCATGTGATAAGCCATGATGCATGTGATAGGCCGTGATGCATGTGATAGGCCGTGATGCATGTGATAGGCCGTGATGCATGTGATAAGCCGTGATGCATGTGATAGGCCGTGATACATGTGATAGGCCATGATGCATGTGATAAGCCATGATGCATGTGATAGGCCGTGATGCATGTGATAGGCCGTGATGCATGTGATAAGCCATGATGCATGTGATAGGCCGTGATGCATGTGATAGGCCGTGATGCATGTGATAAGCCATGATGCATGTGATAGGCCGTGATGCATGTGATAGGCCGTGATGCATGTGATAAGCCATGATGCATGTGATAGGCCGTGATGCATGTGATAGGCCGTTATACAATTGAAATGTCCCATTAGGAAATGGCATCAGCGGGCCGTCGAGCTTATTGCTCCTTATGCCCTCCCCAAAGTACCACAGACACCGCCCCTAAGCCCCCAAAGTACCACAGACACCGCCCCTAAGCCCCCAAAGTACCACAGACACCACCCCTAAGCCCCCAAAGTACCACAGACACCGCCCCTAAGCCCCCAAAGTACCACAGACACCGCCCCTAAGCCCCCAAAGTACCACAGACACCGCCCCTAAGCCCCCAAAGTACCACAGACACCGCCCCTAAGCCCCCAAAGTACCACAGACACTGCCCTTAAGCCCCCAAAGTACCACAGACACCGCCCCTAAGCCCGAAACCTTGTAGACTAGATCATAAACAATACCAATAGCGCTCGTCTGTCACTCCGTGAGTTAAATCTGGAATGGGAGTTTAAGAGGGGGGGGGGGGGGGAGATATGTCAATTGAGCCTCTATGAAATGTTGCGCGCCAAATATTGTGTTTTTTTGTGCGCAGCGGTGTGTCTTGTGTGCCAGTCTAGTTAATGAATTCTTGTCTCGCCATTAGTTTTGTGACATACTTTTATTGTGACGTAGTGTCTGCAGTCTGTATGTGGTGCACGTGAGAGACCGTTGTGGAAGAATGTTGTACTTTAGTCTCTTACATAGAGCGAGCTGCGTTATGCTTGTGTTTGATACATTGTACAGTCTGATAGAGAGTTGTGTTATACATGTGTTTGATTCATTGTACAGCCTGATAGAGAGTTGTGTTATACATGTGTTTGATTCATTGTACAGCCTGATAGAGAGTTGTGTTATACATGTGTTTGATTCATTGTACAGCCTGATAGAGAGTTGTGTTATACATGTGTTTGATTCATTGTACAGCCTGATAGAGAGTTGTGTTATACATGTGTTTGATACATTGTACAGCCTGATAGAGAGTTGTGTTATACATGTGTTTGATTCATTGTACAGCCTGATAGAGAGTTGTGTTATACATGTGTTTGATTCATTGTACAGCCTGATAGAGAGTTGTGTTATACATGTGTTTGATTCATTGTACAGCCTGATAGAGAGTTGTGTTATACATGTGTTTGATTCATTGTACAGCCTGATAGAGAGTTGTGTTATACATGTGTTTGATACATTGTACAGCCTGATAGAGAGTTGTGTTATACATGTGTTTGATACATTGTACAGCCTGATAGAGAGTTGTGTTATACATGTGTTTGATTCATTGTACAGCCTGATAGAGAGTTGTGTTATACATGTGTTTGATTTATTGTACAGCCTGATAGAGAGTTGTGTTATACATGTGGTTTGATTCATTGTACAGCCTGATAGAGAGTTGTGTTATACATGTGTTTGATTCATTGTACAGCCTGATAGAGAGTTGTGTTATACATGTGTTTGATTCATTGTACAGCCTGATAGAGAGTTGTGTTATACATGTGTGTGATTCATTGTACAGCCTGATAGAGAGTTGTGTTATACATGTGTTTGATACATTGTACAGCCTGATAGAGAGTTGTGTTATACATGTGTTTGATACATTGTACAGCCTGATAGAGAGTTGTGTTATACATGTGTTTGATTCATTGTACAGCCTGATAGAGAGTTGTGTTATACATGTGTTTGATTCATTGTACAGCCTGATAGAGAGTTGTGTTATACATGTGTTTGATTTATTGTACAGCATGATAGAGAGTTGTGTTATACATGTGTGTGATTCATTGTACAGCCTGATAGAGAGTTGTGTTATACATGTGTTTGATACATTGTACAGCCTGATAGAGAGTTGTGTTATACATGTGTTTGATTCATTGTACAGCCTGATAGAGAGTTGTGTTATACATGTGGTTTGATTCATTGTACAGCCTGATAGAGAGTTGTGTTATACATGTGTTTGATTCATTGTACAGCCTGATAGAGAGTTGTGTTATACATGTGTTTGATTCATTGTACAGCCTGATAGAGAGTTGTGTTATACATGTGTTTGATTCATTGTACAGCCTGATAGAGAGTTGTGTTATACATGTGTTTGATTCATTGTACAGCCTGATAGAGAGTTGTGTTATACATGTGTGTGATTCATTGTACAGCCTGATAGAGAGTTGTGTTATACATGTGTTTGATTCATTGTACAGCCTGATAGAGAGTTGTGTTATACATGTGTTTGATTCATTGTACAGCCTGATAGAGTTGTGTTATACATGTGTGTGATTCATTGTACAGCCTGATAGAGAGTTGTGTTATACATGTGTTTGATACATTGTACAGCCTGATAGAGAGTTGAATGGACTACGATGAGTCGATTGTTTTGTCACGTGATAAGCGTAAGTACGAGTAAGACTTCCGGGAGGCTGTCTGCAACACACTAGTCGCTCACAAATTTTTCTTCAAACAACTTTCTTCCTTTAATCATAACTGAATTATAATCATTGTCACATTTATGAATGTCATTTTAAAAAACACGTGTATTCAAGAATATTTTGAAAAGTAACATTTTTAATTAACACTGGGGGAAGCGCTGATGAAGACAAACATTTTGCTTTAAAATTAATGATAATGGCTGATCAGCTGTTATCTGTTGTTATGTGTAGCAGACAGCCTACCGAAGACTTACTCATATCACGTGACAAAACAAGGAAGTGACTCATCGAAGTCAATTATTTAAAGCATTTTATCCGATTTTGAAATTATTTGATATTCCATTTTTTTGTATCAATAAATTATGAATTAACAATGATATTAATTACTAAATCATAATCACTTTTATCGAGAAAACACAAATATCTGTTGTTGTTTTTAGGCCTATAATGGCTTATCACATGTATCAAGGCCTATCACATGCATCATGGCTTATCACAAGGCCTATCACATGCATCATGGCTTATCACAAGGCCTATCGCATGCATCATAGCTATCACATGCATTGATAAAGGCATATCACATGTATCATGGCTTATCACATGCATCTCGGCCTATCACATGCATCATGGTTTATCACATGCATCATGGTTTATCACATGCATCATGGCTTATCACATGTATAATGGCTTATCACATGCATCATTGCTTATCACATGCATCATGGCTTATCACATGTATCATGGCTTATCATATGTATCATGGCTTATCACATGCATCATGGCCTATCACATGCATCATGCCTTATCACATGCATTGATAAAGGCATATCACATGTATCATGGCTTATCACATGCATCTTGGCTTATCACATGCATCATGGCTTATCACATGTATCTTGGCTTATCACATGCATCATTGCTTATCACATGCATCATGGCTTATCACATGTATCATGGCTTATCACATGTATCATGGTTTATCACATGCATCATGGCTTATCACATGCATCATTGCTTATCACATGCATCATGGCTTATCACATGCATCATGACTTATCACATGCATCATGGCTTATCACATGCATCATGACTTATCACATGTATCATGGCTTATCACATGCATTATGGCTTATCACATGCATCATTGCTTATCACATGCATCATGGCTTATCACAGGCATCATGGCTTATCACATGCATCATGGCTTATCACATGCATCATGGCTTATCACATGTATCATGGCTTATCACATGCATCATGGCTTATCACATGCATCATGGCTTATCACATGCATCATTGCTTATCACATGCATCATTGCTTATCACATGCATCATGGCTTATCACATGTATCATGGCTTATCACATGTATCATGGCTTATCACATGCATCATGGCTTATCACATGCATCATTGCTTATCACATGCATCATGGCTTATCACATGCATCATGGCTTATCACATGTATCAAGGCTTATCGCATGCATCATGGCTTATCACATGCATCATGGCTTATCACATGCATCATGGCGTATCACATGCATCATTGCTTATCACATACATCATTGCTTATAACATGTATCATGGATTATCCCATGTATCAATGCTTATCACATGCATCATGGCTTATCACATGCATCATGGCTTATCGCATGCATCATGGCTTATCACATGCATCTCGGCCCATCACATGTCCTATCACATGGCCCATCACATGGCCTATCACATGGCCCATCACATGGCCTATCACATGGCCCATCACATGGCCCATCACATGCCTATCACATGGCCCATCACATGCCCTATCACATGGCCCATCACATGCATCTCGGCCTATCACATGGCCCATCACATGCCCTATCACATGGCCCATCACATGTCCTATCACATGGCCCATCACATGCATCTCGGCCTATCACATGGCCCATCACATGCCCTATCACATGGCCCATCACATGCCCTATCACATGGCCCATCACATGCCCTATCACATGGCCCATCACATGCCCTATCACATGGCCCATCACATGCCCTATCACATGGCCCATCACATGCATCTCGGCCTATCACATGGCCCATCACATGCCCTATCACATGGCCCATCACATGCATCTCGGCCTATCACATGGCCCATCACATGCCCTATCACATGGCCCATCACATGCCCTATCACATGGCCCATCACATGCATCTCGGCCTATCACATGGCCCATCACATGCCCTATCACATGGCCCATCACATGCATCTCGGCCTATCACATGGCCCATCACATGCATCTCGGCCTATCACATGGCCTATCACATGGCCCATCACATGCCCTATCACATGGCCCATCACATGCATCTCGGCCTATCACATGGCCCATCACATGCCCTATCACATGGCCCATCACATGCCCTATCACATGGCCCATCACATGCATCTCGGCCTATCACATGGCCTATCACATGGCCCATCACATGCCCTATCACATGGCCCATCACATGCATCTCGGCCTATCACACTCCCTATCACATGCCCTATCACATGGCCCATCACATGCCCTATCACATGGCCCATCACATGCCCTATCACATGGCCCATCACATGCCCTATCACATGGCCCATCACATGCATCTCGGCCTATCACATGGCCCATCACATGGCCCATCACATGCCCTATCACATGGCCCATCACATGGCCCATCACATGCCCTATCACATGGCCCATCACATGCCCTATCACATGACCTATCACATGGCCCATCACATGCCCTATCACATGGCCCATCACATGCCCTATCACATGCCCTATCACATGGCCCATCACATGCCCTATCACATGGCCCATCACATGCCCTATCACATGCCCTATCACATGGCCTATCACATGGCCCATCACATGGCCCATCACATGGCCCATCACATGCATCTCGGCCTATCACACTCCCTATCACATGCCCTATCACATGGCCCATCACATGCCCTATCACATGCCCTATCACATGGCCCATCACATGCCCTATCACATGCCCTATCACATGGCCCATCACATGCCCTATCACATGCCCTATCACATGTCCCATCACATGCCCTATCACATGGCCCATCACATGCCCTATCACATGGCCCATCACATGCCCTATCACATGCCCTATCACATGGCCCATCACACGCCCTATCACATGCAGTAAAGTCATGCTACGCACATGTTATAGCTCTTCCACTGCACAGCAACATTTCCATTTAATTTTCATTACAGCTGTTGTGGCGGGTTCAGTCTATCCATCTGACACCATGTCATTGCATAACAGGATATGAACTCAAGGATGTGGCCTTTGTAACAACTAACGTTATTATCAGTTCTACCTTTTTTAATGATCCACATCACATGACACAATCATTAGACACATCACATGACCACTCGCTCCAGTTACCCAAACGATATTCACAAGTTCACAACACTGGTCAGACAACCTGTCACTCTCACGGTCACAATGAATTGTCGAATTACATTTTACTCAATGAATATTCCGGCAACTCCAGCGACGCCCCTGCCTGTCAACTCCTGCGACGCCCCTGGTTCTAAGTTTAAATTGTCTGTTCGATGTTCCCTGGAGCCCTGCAGCTGTGTGAAGAGGTAGACTCTACAAACTGGGAAACATCTTCCTCTCCACACAAGTTGGCAACAGAGTGTCTTGAGAGAGATAACCTTGCTACCACAAGGTCAATGCTCTAACATTGTAGGCTACTAACCTTTCTTTCACACGTGACTACACACGCTGATACGTCATCAAACATGGCCGACGCATTATTCATCACCCAACGCTAGGATCACAAAGACTTTACTGATCTAAATATTTGTTTGACGCAAATGAATTAGGCAATTAAAAAATTTCACCTAAAACATTATGGCTCATCACGTAGGTATCAACGCTGCAGACTATAGCTCATAAAAGAGACTATGTTTTAGATGATCTGAGCTGTTGATAATCCCACGTGTTTAATAATGTATGATGTGGTCCTCAGACCAGGCCCTTTAGCTAAATTTACAAATTAAATAGTTATAGAAATTTATTAGAATATAAATTTATCCAAATACCAGTTTAGACTGGACATTCTCATCCCGAAGATTTGCAAGGAATACTGTGTGCGACCTAG
Organism: Omphiscola glabra; assembly: GCA_964017045.1. Taxonomy (NCBI): domain Eukaryota; kingdom Metazoa; phylum Mollusca; class Gastropoda; family Lymnaeidae; genus Omphiscola; species Omphiscola glabra. The sequence continues at coordinate 1,608,511 of OZ024808.1, forward strand.
AATTCGTTGGGTTACTTGTTCAAAAGGTTGTCTGTGAGGTGTAGAACGTGAGTGATTGATTAGTTTAGTTATCTATTCTATTTGTTGTGTCTGTGAGGTCTAGAACGTGCAAGTGATTAGTTTTGTACGTCTTCAATATAAGGTTGGAATATTCGTGATAGACGTAGAAGTTACGACCTTAAGTCCTTACGAAACGAGACTTCATGCGTGTAGAATAATAAAACCAAGAATCCAGTAAATCTGTTCATTCGGTACAAAATAAAGACATTTTCATGTGTGGCAATGTATGACACGCTACAAAGTCTCCAGTAAATCTGTTCATTCGGTACAAAATAAAGACATTTTCATATGTGGCAATGTATGACACGCTACAAAGTCTCCAGTAAATCTGTTCATTCGGTACAAAATAAAGACATTTTCATGTGTGGCAATGTATGACACGCAACAGAGCGTGTCACCACCCAATACCGTCGTGAATTCGACCTCGGGGTCAGTCTACCACAACATCTCCGTTTCTCTCCCCACCGTTAGACCCCCGGCTTTGATGTGGAATTCCATTTTGTGTATAAGTTCCATGATTTATTTCTCGGGGAACCATAGGTTCTTATGCTATAAATTATTTCTTGCCGGAAAGGGGCTTTTATTCTCTAGACCTTATTATATTTGCAAGTCTAAATTTTTAGATGATATTGTAATATTAAGTAATCAATGGAGTTTTCAAATTCATCCATGGGGGTCCCAATCCCTTACATTTACTTTATCTCAAAAACTACATAACTTATATAAATATAAAATTGCATCTAGGATATAGGGGAGACAAAACGTGGACAGTCTCATACACATCTTCATGTTTTTTGGTCCTGGGAAGAGCCTTTCTTATAGGCAAACTAGGCGACCGCCTATAATAATAATAATAATAATAATAAAGTTCATTTGAAAAATCACGCTTCATCCCCAAAGGCTCGAAGCGCGGTACAAAAACAAAGCTGGGAGTTAATAACTAGCTGAAAAAGATGGTAGACAACTTCACCCCATAAGGTGTTTGCGAAATAGATGAGTTTTTAAATTTGTCTTTAAGGACTCCAGCGTCTGGCTGTGTCTGAGAGCGTCAGGAAGGGTGTTCCAAATGGTTGGGCCAGCAAATGCGAACGTGCGCTTTCCGTAAGTCTCAAGTCGAACACGCGGTATCGAGAGTTTGCCACTATCGGATGAGCGGAGTTGTCTAGTGGGTACATAAGGCGTCATGAGCGCTTGGAGATAGGACGGCGCCAGGTCATGCAAGCAGCGTTAGCACAGAGTTGCAATTTTGTACTCTATGCGAGCGCGGACCGGTAGCCAATGCAGTTCTCTCAGAAGAGTTTTAGCATGGTCGAATTTGCGTTTTCGAAGAACAATTCAAGCTGCATTATTCTGTGCTTTTTAAATTTTATCCAGGAGCGTAGCTGGAAGACCCACCATGAGAGCATTGCAGTAGTCCATGCGTGATAGAACGAATGCAGACATCAGCCTCTTTGATGCATTCAAAGTTAAGAAAGGTCTGATATTACTAATTCTGCGCAGCTCTAGAAAAATCGCCTTGCAAATCATGTTAATATGATTTTCTATAGTTAGTGTTCTGTCTAAGTAGACACCCAGGTTTCGCACTGTTTGGGTAAATTCAATCTGCACGCCTGAGAGAGTAAAGTATGCTAAATTTTTTTAAATATATATTTAAATATAGGGCCCCATTGCCAAGGGGGCCCCGCGGGGGCATTTTTATCTATTCATGTTCGGATATAAACACCGGATGACTGGTGGGGTCAGTAGATGCCTCGGACACATTTCTACGGATAAAATGATGAAGTATTCTTACTGAAGGAAACAACAGGAGAGGGCGCATACAGCCACTTTTAATGTTTTATTTCTCCTGCTGCATCTGGAGCACAATGAAACATTCGGCATGTACTAAATGCTTATTTTCTGATAACCAAGTATGTTTAGAGTTCTATTCAGGATCAACATGACGATTGTGTTTGTACAGCAGCCGACAAGCAAACAAACCAGTTTGTATCTCTTATATTAATATATATTACGCTTCTGGCGTGACGCGTGGATGGCTTCTTAATTTACTGCTTCCATTTCCGGTTCCTTTCTATTCGGCGAATTTGGGATTAAGAGTATACTATAAATAATTCTATATGTTTGAAAGAAAGTATGGTTTAATAATGAGTTCAATAGCGCTTAAAATGTAATTCCCGATAACTACGCTAAATGATATTTATATTATATATATAACGCAAATGCGTTTGGTGCGTAATATTTTCTTTTCAGAAAAATGAAATCGTCTCAATTTAAGTATATGGTGTACAAAATATTTGGTTTAAAAGTGGTTGTGACATCAGAATATTTAATATAGTTCATGGGCGTGAAAAAAAGTGTGCTGTGACATATCATCTCCATGCTGCTAACTTATACAATATATCATCTCCTTGCTGCTAACTTATACAATATATCATCTCCTTGCTGCTAACTTATACAATATATCATCTCCTTGCTGCTAACTTATACAATATATCATCTTCTTGCTGCTAACTTATACAATATAAAATGTCCTTGCTGCTAACTTATACTGTATAACATATCCTTGCTGCTAACTTATACTATATAACATTTCCTTGCAGCTAACATGTCCTTGCTGCTACCCGGACTGAACGTGTAAACATGATAATAGTACTTTATTTTTGTTTTCGACCGCTAGTCTAAATTAACAGCTGAAATGGACACTGATGAATTCCGTGCCAGGGGTCGCGAGATGGTCGACTACGTCGCTGACTACAAGGACACCATCAGCAGTCGCAACCCTTTTCCCTCAATCTTGCCTGGGTACCTGAGGGAGCTGATTCCATGCGAGGCGCCCCTGAATGGGGAGTCCTGGGAGGAGGTGAAGAAAGATATTGACAGGGTCATCATGCCAGGGGTGAGTTTTTCTGTCTGTGTCTGACCAGACTTCAACTACTATAATAGGGCTAACTAGTAGATCTGTGGACACCAGGCCTTTGTTATCCCAAGGGTCGTAGGGCTAACTAGTAGATCTATGGACACCAGGCTGTTGTTATCCCAGGGATCGTATGGCTAACTAGTAGATCTATGGACACCAGGCCTTTGTTATCACAGGAGTCGTAGGGCTAACTAGTAGAGCTATGGACACCAGGCCTTTGTTATCCCAGGAGCTGTAGGGCTAACTAGTAGATCTATGGACACCAGGCCTTTGTTATCACAGGAGTCGTAGGGCTAACTAGTAGATCTATGGACACCAGGCCTTTGTTATCCCAGGAGTCGTAGGGCTAACTAGTAGATCTATGGACACCAGGCCTTTGTTATCCCAGGAGTCGTAGGGCTAACTAGTAGATCTATGGACACCAGGCCTTTGTTATCCCAGGAGTCGTAGGGCTAACTAGTAGGTCTATGGACACCAGGCCTTTGTTATCCCAGGAGTCGTAGGGCTAACTAGTAGATCTATGGACACCAGGCCTTTGTTATCCCAGGAGTCGTAGGGCTAACTAGTAGATCTATGGACACCAGGCCTTTGTTATCCCAGGAGTCGTTGGCTAACTAGTAGATCTATAGACACCAGGCCTTTGTTATCCCAGGAGTCGTTGGCTAACTAGTAGATCTATGGACACCAGGCCTTTGTTATCACAGGGGTCGTTGGCAGGCCAGTGTAGCTAAGGACAGTATGCATTTTTACGATAAGTTGGCCGCTGTCTTCCAGCGTCAATATATCTCATTAGGAAATGGCGTCAGCGGGCCGTCGAGCTTGCGCTCCTAATGCCCTCCCTGGCGTCCACCCACACCCGCCAGCCGCCGGGTGTCCCCGGCGCCGGGCCGTGTGGGAAGACGCCAGAGACCCCCCCCCCCGGGCGTGGGACGCCCCCACCAGCAACTGCTCGATCGAGTTTGCTGATGGAGGCCCCCCCCCGACCGGAGACGTCTGGTCGACCGAAGACGCTGTGTTTCAAGCGTCCGTAGTCCACTTTCCTAGGGGCCGGGACGGTAAATTAACGTCCTAATATCTCCCCCCACCCGTCCCGGGGAAGCATCGGACGCCCTCTAAGAGGGATTCTACCGTGGGTTTCCACCTCGCAACTAATTCGCGAAGTAGCTGGGACGAAACGGTTGCCTAGGAGCAGCTTTCTCAGGGCTGCATATTTAGAATCACCGGCCATAGGCTTCCACCACAGCCTATCGCCTCATATCCCTTAACGGCAACTTGTAATCATGATCCCTACCCTGTGTTTGCCTTTTCTTCCCCCTGTGAAGCATCACAGGTGGCAGCCCTGTAGGAGCTGTTTATTCCAGCAACTACCATGCATGGCCGTGTCTGCCACGCGGGACACGCAATGGTGGTAATGTGCCCCGGGTTAACGCCGAGGGGGTTGGTGGCCAGCGCTTCCAAATCGGCAAGCCACTACAGACTTGTCAACCGGAATCCCGGGGGGGGGGGGGGGGGGGGGGGGGGTCCAGCGTCAATGTCTTGAGGGATTGTTCTCAGGGTCTACACGAGAATAGCTGTCTAACTGAAACTGTTTGATGAGGAATGATGTCAGTAACCATTCACTTTGACTATTTACACATCAATTTAACCTTCTCTGACATGACTATGTTTACATTCTCCCTTGACGTCGACGGCTGACCTACCTAAATTAAGCTCAGACTCGGTTACACGTAAGATATTGATAGCTTTAGATACCCGGGTATTGATCTAGCTCAGTGATAGATAGTGATCTAGCTAAGTGATAGATAGTGATCTAGCTATAAGGGATAGATAGTGATCTAGCTATACGCAGTGACGTAGCGAGCTTAACTCGCGCCCGGGGCACAATACCTTTTTAGCGCCCCCAATACCTTTTTAGCGCCCCCCTATTCGAAAACCATACAATATTATAGTAAAATATACCATTTGGCGCCCCTTTGTGAGTAGCGCCCGGGGCATGATGCCCCCCATGCCCCTCGCTCACTACGCCACTGGCTATACATGATAGATATTGATCTAGCTATAAATGATAGATCGTGAGCTACCTAAGTGATAGATAGTGACCTAGCTATAAGTGATAGATAGTGATCTAGCTATAAGTGATAGATAGTGATCTAGCTATACGTGATAGATAGTGATATAGCTATAAGTGATAGATTGTGATCTAGCTATACGTGATAGATGGTGATATAGCTATAAGCGATAGATAGTGACCTAGCTATAAGTGATAGATATTGACCTAGCTATAAGTGATAGATAGTGATCTAGCTATAAGTGATAGATAGTGATCTACCTAAGTGATAGATAGTGATCTACCTAAGTAATAGATAGTGATCTAGCTATACGTGATAGATAGTGATCTAGCTATAACTGATAGATAGTGCTCTAGCGAAGTGATAGATAGTGCTCTAGCTAAGTGATAGACAGTGATCTAGCTCAGTAATAGATAGTGATATGGCTAAGTGATAGATAGTGATCTAGCTAAGTGATAGATATTGATCTAGCTATAAATGATAGATCGTAATCTACCTAAGTGATAGTGACCTAGCTATAAGTGATAGATAGTGATCTAGCTATACGTGATAGATAGTGATCTAGCTATAAGTGATAGATAGTGATCTACCTAAGTGATAGATAGTGATCTAGCTATAAGTGATAGATAGTGATCTAGCTATAAGTGAAAGATCGTGATCTAGCTATACGTGATAGATAGTGATCAAGCTATAAGTGATAGATCGTGATCTACCTAAGTGAAAGATAGTGATCTAGCTATAAGTGATAGATAGTGATCTAGCTATACGTGATAGATATTGATCTAGCTATAAATGATAGATCGTGATCTACCTAAGTGATAGTGACCTAGCTATAAGTGATAGATAGTGATCTAGATATACGTGATAGATAGTGATCTAGCTATAATTGATAGATAGTGATCAACCTAAGTGATAGATAGTGATCTAGCTATAAGTGATAGAAAGTGATCTAGCTATAAGTGATAGATCGTGATCTAGCTATACGTGATAGATAGTGATCTAGCTGTAAGTGATAGATAGTGATCAAGGTATAAGTGATAGATAGAGATCTAGCTATAAGTGATAGATATTGATCAAGCTATAAGTGATAGATAGTGATCTAGCTATAAGTAATAGATCGTGATCTAGCTATACGTGATAGATAATGATATAGCTAAGTGATAGATAGTGATATAGCTATAAGTGATAGATAGTGATCTAGCAATAAGTGATAGATAGTGATCTAGCTATAAGTTATAGATATTGATCTAGCTATAAGTGATAGATCGCGATCTACCTAAGTGATAGATAGTGATCCAGCTATACGTGATAGATACTGATCTAGCTATACGTGATAGATAGTGATCTAGCTGATAGATAGTGATCTAGCTATAAGTGATAGATAGTGATCTAGCTATAAGCGATAGATAGTGATCTAGCTATAAGTGATAGATATTGATCTAGCTATAAGTGATAGATCGTGATCTACCTAAGTGATAGATAGTGATCTAGCTATAAGCGATAGATAGTGATCTAGCTATAAGTGATAGATATTGATCTAGCTATAAGTGATAGATTGTGATTACCTAAGTGATAGATATTGATCTAGCTATAAGTGATATATAGTGATCTAGCTATACGAGATATATAGTGCTCTAACGAAGTGATAGATAATGCTTTAGTTAAGTGATAGACAGTGATCTAGCTATACGTGATAGATAGTGATCTAGCTATAAGTGATAGGTAGTGATCTACCTAAGTGATAGTTAGTGATCTAGCTATAAGTGATAGAAATTGATCTAGCTATAAGTGATAGATCGTGATCTAGCTATACGTGATAGATAGTGATCTAGCTGTAAGTGATAGATAGTGATCTAGCTATACGTGATAGATATTGATCTAGCTATAAATGATAGATCGTGATCTACCTAAGTGATAGATAGTGATCTAGCTATACGTGATAGATAGTGATCTAGCTATAACTGATAGATAGTGCTCTAGCGAAGTGATAGATAGTGCTCTAGCTAAGTGATAGACAGTGATCTAGCTCAGTAATAGATAGTGATATAGCTAAGTGATAGATCGTGATCTAGCTAAGTGATAGATATTGATCTAGCAATAAATGATAGATCGTGATCTACCTAAGTGATAGCGACCTAGCTATAAGTGATAGATAGTGATCTAGCTATAAGTGATAGATAGTGATCAAGCTATACGTGATAGATAGTGATCTAGCTCATTGATAGAATGTGATCTAGCTCAGTGATAGATTGTGATCTAGCTATACCTTATAGATATTGATCTAGCTCAGTGATAGATAGTAATCTAGCTTAGTGATAGAATGTGATCTAGCTCAGTGATAGATTGTGATCTAGCTATACCTTATTGATAGTGATCTAGCTCAGTGATAGATTGTGATCTAGCTCAGTGATAGATTGTGATCTAACTCAGTGAGGACAGACAAAGATAACGCTAACAGCGCCATAAAAATCTCACGTTTTCAAATCATGGGCGGAAGAGGGGCGGTGGTGCCAACTTCTTCCTCCTCCCCCACCCTAGCAGTGGCGTAGACAGGGTTAGTGCTGAGTAGTGCCGACTGGAGTCGGTCAAGATGTTTTGCCGGCCCCTTTTATGAACATGTTCTGTGGGTGAACTAGCCCTCAATATCATGAACATGTTCGTTGGGTGAACTAGCCCTCAATATTATGAACACAAAATGTCACCCGGGGCGGACGACCCATCCACACCCCCCCCCCCTTTTTCATACGCCACTGGGAGAAAGGCTTTTGCGTAGGATGACTTTGCAACCAGACAAGATAATCTATCGTCTCTCGTAGACGGAAAGATGCCATACCAATCCCTGCTATATGTTGGCTCAATGGAACCATTATGTATGGCTGATGTTTAAACAAGGACCAATCAAATTGAACTTGCTTTTGTCTCCATTTTGCGGAGAAAAACGTGTCTCTGTTGTCAATTTCTTAAATAGTTTCATTATTATAATGTTTTCTTATTCATATCTAGATCACCCACTGGCGCAGTCCACACTTCCATGCCTACTTCCCCATTGCTGGCTCCTACCCTGCAATTCTGGCGGACATGCTGACTGACGGCATCGGGTGAATAGGATTTAGTTGGGTCAGTTGGATCTCGTCTGTCGTGTGTGACCTGGGGTTCTGTTGGGTCAGTGGGGTCTTGTCTGTCGTACGTGACCTGGGATTCTGCTGGGTCAGTGGGGTCTTATCTGACGTGGGTGACCTGGGATTCTGCTGGGTCAGTGGGGTCTTGTCTGACGTATGTGACCTGGGGTTCTGTTGGGGTCACTAGGGTCTTGTCTGTCGTGCGTGACCTTGGATTCTGCTGGGTCAGTGGGGTCTTGTCTGTCGTGTGTGACCTGGGGCTCTGTTGGGTCTGTTAATTCATCATCATCATCATCATGTCCCTTAGTCCTTGGACCGTTGGGGCGCCACAGACGACATGAAAACTATTCTTCTCCATTCCTCTCTGTCTTCTGCACTACGCATAGCGTCGCCTAGTTTTAGTCCCATCCACTCTTTGATGTTGTCTTCCCATCTTTTCTCTGTCTTCCTCTTCCATTAATTACGTAAACAATTTCTACGCAATTTTTTATCCCCCCCCCCCCCTTTGGTCAACAACTGTCAAACTTTCGATTACCCCCCACCTGATTTAATTATATCAACATTTTATACCCCCCTCCCCAAAAAAAAAAAAAAAAAAAAAGAATTATAATTTAAATAAATTTAGAAATACGTTTTACTTTCTGATAATGTATTTTTGATAATACAAAATTGTATGCAAAACATTTCATTACATCTTCAGCTTTTTAATCAACAAGTTAAAACGTTTTTAAGCTTAAATTTTATAATGCAGAATCTATTAAAAGGTTGTTAAAGACTAACACTAAATATTATTTGGGGAAATGTAAATATGATTATTGTCAGTATAGCTGACAATTGTAGTATAGTTTCTAGCTGCTATCATCTTCCCATGGAGTAGCCAGGTGTTGCCCTATCATAACAATGGGCATCAGGGACATCATTTGGGTAAGGCAGGGGGTCATTTGTCCCCCCCCCCCCGAATTTTCAAGGTGTTATTTAAATTGCTATGTACTGTGGCTCCTCCGGTAATAAGCAACTTAACAAGCCGACCATGTTTTGTTTTTGTCCCCCCCCCCCTTTCCATGAAAAAAAAACAGAAATGACGCCCATAATGGGCATAGTCCATAGTAGCTGATTTATCGTTTTCATCGGAACTGATATACCAGACAAGTCAAAATCATCCTCATCTAACTGATATACCAGACAAGTCAAAATCATCCTCATCTATCTGATATACCAGACAAGTCAAAATCATCCTCATCTATCTGATATACCAGACAAGTCAAAAATCATCCTCATCTAACTGATATACCAGACAAGTCAAAAATCATCCTCATCTAACTGATATACCAGACAAGTCAAAATCATCCTCATCTAACTGATATACCAGACAAGTCAAAATCATCCTCATCTAACTGATATACCAGACAAGTCAAAATCATCCTCATCTAACTGATATACCAGACAAGTCAAAATCATCCTCATCTAACTGATATACCAGACAAGTCAAAATCATCCTCATCTAACTGATGTACCAGACAAGTCAACATCATCCTCATCTAACTGATATACCAGACAAGTCAAAATCATCCTCATCTAACTGATATACCAGACAAGTCAAAATCATCCTCATCTAACTGATATACCAGACAAGTCAAAATCATCCTCATCTAACTGATATACCAGACAAGTCAAAATCATCCTCATCTAACCATTCAGCACTTAAATTAGAAGCATTGTCTGTGTCAGCAATCATTGCCATAAGTTCTCTCTGTCTCTGAGTTGGTGAGCAATCATTGCCATAAGCTCTCTCTGTCTCTGAGTTGGTGAGCAATCATTGCCATAAGCTCTCTCTGTCTCTGAGTTGGTGAGCAATCATTGCCATAAGCTCTCTCTGTCTCTGAGTTGGTGAGCAATCATTGCCATAAGTTCTCTCTGTCTCTGAGTTGGTGAGCAATCATTGCCATAAGCTCTCTCTGTCTCTGAGTTGGTGAGCAATCATTGCCATAAGTTCTCTCTGTCTCTGAGTTGGTGAGCAATCATTGCCATAAGCTCTCTCTGTCTCTGAGTTGGTGAGCAATCATTGCCATAAGTTCTCTCTGTCTCTGAGTTGGTGAGCAATCATTGCCATAAGCTCTCTCTGTCTCTGAGTTGGTGAGCAATCATTGCCATAAGCTCTCTCTGTCTCTGAGTTGGTGAGCAATCATTGCCATAAGTTCTCTCTGTCTCTGAGTTGGTGAGCAATCATTGCCATAACTTCTCTCTGTCTCTGAGTTGGTGAGCAATCATTGCCATAAGTTCTCTCTGTCTCTGAGTTGGTGAGCAATCATTGCCATAAGTTCTCTCTGTCTCTGAGTTGGTGAGCAATCATTGCCATAAGCTCTCTCTGTCTCTGAGTTGGTGAGCAATCATTGCCATAAGCTCTCTCTGTCTCTGAGTTGGTGAGCAATCATTGCCATAAGTTCTCTCTGTCTCTGAGTTGGTGAGCAATCATTGCCATAAGTTCTCTCTGTCTCTGAGTTGGTGAGCAATCATTGCCATAAGTTCTCTCTGTCTCTGAGTTGGTGAGCAATCATTGCCATAAGTTCTCTCTGTCTCTGAGTTTGTGAGCAATCATTGCCATAAGTTCTCTCTGTCTCTGAGTTGGTGAGCAATCATTGCCATAAGCTCTCTCTGTCTCTGAGTTGGTGAGCAATCATTGCCATAAGTTCTCTCTGTCTCTGAGTTGGTGAGCAATCATTGCCATAAGTTCTCTCTGTCTCTGAGTTGGTGAGCAATCATTGCCATAAGCTCTCTCTGTCTCTGAGTTGGTGAGCAATCATTGCCATAAGCTCTCTCTGTCTCTGAGTTGGTGAGCAATCATTGCCATAAGTTCTCTCTGTCTCTGAGTTGGTGAGCAATCATTGCCATAAGCTCTCTCTGTCTCTGAGTTGGTGAGCAATCATTGCCATAAGTTCTCTCTGTCTCTGAGTTGGTGAGCAATCATTGCCATAAGTTCTCTCTGTCTCTGAGTTGGTGAGCAATCATTGCCATAAGCTCTCTCTGTCTCTGAGTTGGTGAGCAATCATTGCCATAAGCTCTCTCTGTCTCTGAGTTGGTGAGCAATCATTGCCATAAGCTCTCTCTGTCTCTGAGTTGGTGAGCAATCATTGCCATAAGTTCTCTCTGTCTCTGAGTTGGTGAGCAATCATTGCCATAAGTTCTCTCTGTCTCTGAGTTGGTGAGCAATCATTGCCATAAGTTCTCTCTGTCTCTGAGTTGGTGAGCAATCATTGCCATAAGCTCTCTCTGTCTCTGAGTTGGTGAGCAATCATTGCCATAAGTTCTCTCTGTCTCTGAGTTGGTGAGCAATCATTGCCATAAGCTCTCTCTGTCTCTGAGTTGGTGAGCAATCATTGCCATAAGTTCTCTCTGTCTCTGAGTTGGTGAGCAATCATTGCCATAAGTTCTCTCTGTCTCTGAGTTGGTGAGCAATCATTGCCATAAGCTCTCTCTGTCTCTGAGTTGGTGAGCAATCATTGCCATAAGTTCTCTATGTCTCTGAGTTGGTGAGCAATCATTGCCATAAGTTCTCTCTGTCTCTGAGTTGGTGAGCAATCATTGCCATAAGTTCTCTCTGTCTCTGAGTTGGTGAGCAATCATTGCCATAAGTTCTCTCTGTCTCTGAGTTGGTGAGCAATCACTGCCATAAGCTCTCTCTGTCTCTGAGTTGGTGAGCAATCATTGCCATAAGCTCTCTCTGTCTCTGAGTTGGTGAGCAATCATTGCCATAAGCTCTCTCTGTCTCTGAGTTGGTGAGCAATCATTGCCATAAGCTCTCTCTGTCTCTGAGTTGGTGAGCAATCATTGCCATAAGCTCTCTCTGTCTCTGAGTTGGTGAGCAATCACTGCCATAAGCTCTCTCTGTCTCTGAGTTGGTGAGCAATCATTGCCATAAGCTCTCTCTGTCTCTGAGTTGGTGAGCAATCATTGCCATAAGCTCTCTCTGTCTCTGAGTTGGTGAGCAATCACTGCCATAAGCTCTCTCTGTCTCTGAGTTGGTGAGCAATCATTGCCATAAGCTCTCTCTGTCTCTGAGTTGGTGAGCAATCATTGCCATAAGTTCTCTCTGTCTCTGAGTTGCTATAGTGGTTATTGAACACCGATGAGTTGGTGTTTTTTTTAAATTGAACACCGCGTACAATGATGTGTTAATCATTCTAAGGAGCGGATACAGAGAAAAATGACAGGTGAAGAGAGGCCAACTTTTGACCTCTCTTGCACTAACAAAGTGTACTAACATTCTGACCAGCCATCTGCAGTGCACAAACAGACACACATTAAATAAGTTATATAAAGTGGTACCTCGACATACGAGTGCCCTAACATACGAGATTTTTTTTAGATACGAGCCGTCGAGCGAGCGATGTTTTGCTTTAAGATACGAGAAATATTTGAGATACGAGGAACCGGATCAGCGGGTCGGCCGGCTGCAGGGACTAAAATTAAGCGAAAGTAACAAAAAAGTGTACAGTAGCATTTAAGTTCAATTAAGTTCAGTGAGGTTTAGTTACGTTCCATTAAGTTCAGTGAGGTTTAGTTACGTTCCATTAAGTTCAGTGAGGTTTAGTTACGTTCCATTAAGTTCAGTGAGGTTTAGTTACGTTCCATTAAGTTCAGTGAGGTTTAGTTACGTTCCATTAAGTTCAGTGAGGTTTAGTTACGTTCCATTAAGTTTAGTGATAAAATGTAGCATTAAGAGTGTAACGAGTAAGTGAACGAAGTGAAGCTCCACCGCCTATCTCCTCCACCCTACACCTCCACTCCTCCACCCTACACCTCCACCAGCATCTTCCGTAAGCTTAAAAGTCGGCTTGTTTTTATACAATACTTGCCATCTATAAATACATTTTTCTTATTCAAAAACACGTAACAAAAACAACTTTGGGTGGCATTTTGGGGTTTGGAAAGGATTAGTGGCATTTCTATTAATTTCAATGGGGAAAATTGCTTTGAGATACGAGCAAATTGACGTACGAGCAAGGTTACGGAACGAATTAAATTCGTATCTCGAGGTACCACTGTATTGTTAAAAGCCTAAAAATATATGCCTTTTTGCACTCATTAAATTGTTTAAAATAATGTAAGAACCGGTCAATTTTTAAGATTAAAATTTTAATTTAAAAAAAACATGATTGTTGATGTCAACTAATCTAACCCCTCATCCCCCTTGTCAACAACTGTCAAACATTTCCAAACCCCCCTCCCGCTCCTATTTTGTTGACGTAATTAGTGGACGCCCCCTTAAATCATTTTTAGGCGCAGAAGAAGTGTGGGGCTAAATGGTTGGAAAACTCTGGGCCAAAGAATGGGGCTTATATTCTATGGATATTTGAGATGGTTGTACGGCTTACATGAAGAGTTTTGGCCTGAGGAGAAGACTTGGTTCATGTGATAGCTCAGTGGTTAATGGGAGTGGCAGCCGGTAAGGTTAGGGAGAAGACTTGGTTCATGTGATAGCTCAGTGGTTAATGGGAGTTGCAGCCGGTAAGGTTAGGGAGAAGACTTGGTTCATGTGATAGCTCAGTGGTTATAGATGCCATTGTGTTTTTGTCTTGTGTAATTTCTAACTTACATCTGAACCATCATGTCGAATGTTCATTATTTCTAACTTACATCTGAACCATCATGTCCAATGTTCATAATTTCTAACTTACATCTGAACCATCATGTCGAATTTTCATTATTTCTAACTTACATCTGAACCATCATGTCCAATGTTCATAATTTCTAACTTACATCTGAACCATCACGTCCAATGTTCATTATTTCTAACTTACATTTGAACCATCACGTCCAATGTTCATTATTTCTAACTTACATTTGAACCATCATGTCCAATGTTCATTATTTCTAACTTACATCTGAACCATCACGTCCAATGTTCATTATTTCTAACTTACATTTGAACCATCACATCCAATGTTCATTATTTCTAACTTACATCTGAAACATCACGTCCAATGTTCATTATTTCTAACTTACATCTGAACATCATGTCCAATGTTCATTATTTCTAACTTACATCTGAACCATCATGTCCCATGTTCATTATTTCTAACTTACATCTGAACCATCATGTCCAATGTTCATTAGTTCTAACTTACATTTGAACCATCACGTCCAATGTTCATTATTTCTAACTTACATCTGAACCATCACGTCCAATGTTCATTATTTCTAACTTACATCTGAACCATCACGTCCAATGTTCATTATTTCTAACTTACATCTGAACCATCACGTCCAAAGTTCATTATTTCTAACTTACACCTGAACCATCACGTCCAATGTTCATTATTTCTAACATACATCTGAACCATCACGTCCAATGTTCATTATTTCTAACTTACATCTGAACCATCATGTCCAATGTTCATTATTTCTAACTTACATTTGAACCATCACGTCCAATGTTCATTATTTCTAACTTACATCTGAACATCATGCCCCATGTTCATTATTTCTAACTTACATCTGAACCATCACGTCCAATGTTCATTATTTCTAACTTACATCTGAACCATCATGCCCCATGTTCATTATTTCTAACTTACATTTGAACCATCACGTCCAATTTTCATTATTTCTAACTTACATCTGAACATCATGTCCAATGTTCATTATTTCTAACTTACATATGAACCATCATGTCCCATGTTCATTATTTCTAACTTACATCTGAACCATCATGTCCCATGTTCATTATTTCTAACTTACATCTGAACATCATGTCCAATGTTCATTATTTCTAACTTACATCTGAACATCACGTCCAATGTTCATTATTTCTAACTTACATCTGAACCATCACGTCCCATGTTCATTATTTCTAACTTACATCTGAACATCATGTCCCATGTTCATTATTTCTAACTTACATCTGAACATCATGTCCCATGTTCATTATTTCTAACTTACATCTGAACCATCACGTCCAATGTTCCAGGCAGCCAGCCCAGCGTGTACTGAGCTAGAAGTCTCCATGATGGACTGGTTGGCCAAGATGCTGAGCCTGCCCAAGGAGTTTCTGTTTAGTGATGAAGGAAAAGGTGGAGGTGTTATACAGGTGAGTTAGATTAGGTAACAGTGTTATACAGGTGAGTTAGATTAGGTATAAGGTGTTATTTAGTTGAGTTAGATTAGGTATAAGGTATTATACAGGTGAGTTAGATTAGGTATAAGGTGTTATACAGGTGAGTTAGATTAGGTATAAGGTATTATATAGGTGAGTTAGATTAGGTGTAAGGTGTTATACAGGTGAGTTAGATTAGGAATAAGGTGTTATACAGGTGAGTTAGATTAGGTATAAGGTGTTATACAGTTGAGTTAGATTAGGTATAAGGCATTATACAGGTGAGTTAGATTAGGTATAAGGTATTATACAGGTGAGTTAGATTAGGTATAAGGTGTTATACAGGTGAGTTAGATTAGGTATAAGGTATTATACAGGTGAGTTAGATTAGTGTAAGGATGGACGTGTTATGCAGGTAAGTTAGATCAAGTAATGGTGGGGGTGTTATACATGTGATATTAGGTAAAGGTGAATGTGTTTTACAGGTGAGCCTGATTATGATACGGATTGAGGTTTTAAGCAGGAAGGTTAAACCAGGTAAAGGTGGGTGTGCTATACATGTAAGATAGATTAAATAAAAGCGGGGATGTTATACAGGTAGATGAGATTAGTTTAAAGTGGAGTTATTAAAAAGGTATGTTAGGATAGGTAAAAAGGAGTTATGCAGGTAAGTTAGGGTTCACTGGAGGTGCAGATAAGACATGGGGAGGGGGGTGTGTACAAGAAGAAAATAAAACTATAAAATTTTCAAGTTAATTTTATATCAAAGATCTCATCGTCTTGTAGACCCATACAGTAACCAGACTCAAATATATGTCATCAGAAACATCTAACAAATTTTAAAAAAAAACTATTTACGTTGTAGTGATCACTCTATTGTGACACAGGTAATTAAATATCAGGAATAACAGGATTTAACAAAATTACATTTATTTACTAATCGCTGGAAGGATGTGGGGCTCTGGCTTGGCATGACCTCATGATGCTACTACTTTAGGCTAGGTTGGGGGCGGGGTAATAAGGGGAGAGACTGCAATCAGGTCAGCATGGGAAATGAGTAAAACAAAGTAAGCTCAAAACTGAAAAAAAGAACGCAACAAAACAACGAACGTGTCGACAGGAAGCCTTCGTCATATATAAATATGACTATATGAAAAATGGAATGGAAGAACTCCCTAGAACAGGGGGAAAGAACTCCCTAGAACAGGGGGAAGAACTCCCTAGAACGGGGAGGACGACCTTTTTTTCTGTCAAGGGTTATTTGGATATTTAAATCGTCATTCGCGAGACATACAAAATCAGAGCCGGCGCCCCCCCCCCTCCCCCACTTTAGGCCTATATATTGCCCAACCATTACATATAGAACATGAACTGAAAAATAAATGATTGAAATGTATACTAGTTATAATTAAATATTATTTCAACATCAATTATTTTTTGCTATTAGTAGCAATTTTATGATTTACATAATAATATATTAATAAAAGAATTTATAAAATATTTGGTTCTGTTGGCTATAAATTGCCTTTGGGTTCATATAGATTAACTGCGCAACTTAAAGTTTTCCAGTACCATAATTATTTGTTCAACATGATTTAGGACTACTTAAGGGGGGAGGTACACCCAGAACATAGGTCGACTACTAAAAAATTCACCAAAAAAAAACTATTGAAGTTACAAGTGTCAAATTTGCACTGAAGCTAGAGGAATAGCCATTCTACCATAATAACACAAAAAATAACCATTAAAAAGTAATACATAATAGTTTGCTTATATTGGAAAAAAAAAGAAAAATGGGATGTTGAAAATTGGCATGTCAGACTAAAAAAATTAGAAAGAATGTTTTAAGCTCAAATTTATTATACTTTGTTAACCATATAGAAATATGGATTAGCTATGGCATGAACTAAGAAAAATGTGAGAAATTGAATACTTTTGATATCACAGGATCCCAAAGTAACCTAATTTTGAAATTTTAAAATCAAATTTTGATAAATTGTAAAATGTGTAATTATTAATATATTGTAATATGGTTAGTTGCTGCCATAGACAATTATATTATATAGCATCATGCAAAATTTCAAACAAATTGGTTGACATTTAAAAAAGTTATCATTTTTTATGTGAACTAAATGTCGAAATTTTGTGAATGAACACGCATTAATTTTGTTCATAAAGTACATGAATTCTTTAATTTTAATGACCCCCTGAAAGATAAGGATATCATTTAGCTTCAACTTTTGACTCTTCTAACCCTAATTTAAGCCTTCTTCTGGTTCTTTTAGCTTCTAAGGACTTGGTTTTTTTGTTTTTGTGCTTTCGATCCGCATAGCGCCCATCGTAATAAAATAATTGAAAGTAAACAGACCAAGGGAAAGCTGTAAAAATCTTAGAGGAGCCTCCTATTTTGTGGATCCATCATTTAAAAGAAGGCTTGCTAATGCCACATCAATGTTGACAGCTCTTAAACCATTATATTTGTTCTTAGGGCACATTTTCAATATAGTACTATTCATCGATTCGTTCGTATTTTGATTATAACTATCTAGATATTTACTAAATATACTTGGATGTGAAAGGTATACAAAATTGGCCTAATTAAACTCATTGCTGACTACTGATACTGATTTACTTTTATTATAATAATTATAAACATTTAAAATTAATCTTCACTTTAATCTCAATGAGAATCATTTACTCCATAGATGTCTTTCAATTTAATTTCTGCCCTGTTCTGGGTGGGCGTGGCATATGGTGTTTCAAGAACACTACACTTGGGTATTTTAATTTTAGTCAAGCCAAGGGTAATTCATCTTGAACTTGAACGATTGAATCAATTCAGATTGTTTTATTTTATTTCCATTTTAAATCTCCACATTGGGACCAATATTAGGCTTAATATATCTATTTTTATGAAACATTCGTTTCTTTGAATATTTGCTATCACTAGGCATTGTATAAACAAATTATAAACAAATATTAAGACAATTATAATGTTCACAATTTTTTTTTGTTTATTTCTATGAAAGCTGCCATATTTAAAAGGACTGATCATTGTATTAAACAATTATTGGGGAGGTCATCATTGTTTTAAAATAATTAATTCAGAAAAAGTATAATGATTTTTATTTTTTTTGGGGTAATTTCTGATACTACCCCTTCTAATAAAAAATTCATAGCTCAAGAACTATTTAACATAAATTAAAAATAATTACACATAATTGTGCAGAATTGAATACACTTTAATTTGATATCAATGATTATTGCTAAATCGAAAATTAGCCTTTTTCCATTTTTCTCGGTGTACCTCCCCCCTTAACAAAAATTGTCAAGAGTTTTTTTGCCGCGCAAAAAAAAAAAAAACAAACTCTTGACAATTTTTTTTTGTTAAGTAGTCCTAAATCATGTTGAACATGATTTAGGACTACTTAACAAAAAAAAAAAAAAAAAAATTGTCCAGAGTTTTTTTGCCGCGCAGTAAAAATATTTAGAGCGCTATGTCAAATGTACCAAAATCTTTTGGGCAGTTTACTTATTAGGATTTTTTTAAATCGTTAAACACCGCATATTTTCTCAAACACGTCAATGTCAAGGTTGAATTGGGTTTTAAAATAATTTTCTTAGTCTTTCTGCTTTATATTACTGCGAACTATTTTTGGTCAAACTTTAAATTAACTAACCCCTAATGTGATGACTGCAACTGCTTCTCTTTGGTGAGGCGTGTAATATTAGCGCTAGTGGCAATTTGAATTGGGCAACCTGCGTCACACAAGCACGGACCGGGATAAGACTGGGCTTTCTACGCCCATGAAATCCCCGCCTATCTCGGCATTCTCGAGGTGATGTAATTTCCCCGCATATCTCGGAATTCTCGAGGTGACGTAATTTCCCCGCATATCTCGGCATTCTCGAGGTGACGTAATTTCCCCGCATATCTCGGCATTCTCGAGGTGACGTAATTCCCCCCCCCCCCCCCCGCAAATCTCGGCATTCTCGAGGTGATGTGTGACGTAATTTCCCCGCACATCTTGGCATTCTCGAGGTGACGTAATTTTCTTCATGGAACGAATTTAAGTTTACCTGACGATCTTGTGTGTCCTAGCTTGTCCTTCAATATTTATTTTATTAAATACTTGCACATTTGTTTTCCCTTCTTAAGATGCAGTGTAGTCTGTGAAGTGGGGAAAAAAGGGGGGGGGGGGGTCGGAGGTGTCGGACCGTCCTGTGCAGCATTTCCAAAAATTTCTATTCCGCCAACTGCAGTTTTATTGTTTGAAGGGGCGGCAAAAAGCTTGGTCCGTCCAGGGTGTCAATAACACTAGAAATGCCAATGAATGTCAATAACACTAGGAATGCCAATGAATGTCAATAACACTAGGAATGCCAATGAATGTCAATAACACTAGGAATGCCAATGAATGTCAATAACACTAG
The DNA here is from genome assembly GCA_964017045.1 of Omphiscola glabra. Lineage (NCBI taxonomy): Eukaryota > Metazoa > Mollusca > Gastropoda > Lymnaeidae > Omphiscola > Omphiscola glabra. Next base: position 1,628,203 of record OZ024808.1, read on the forward strand.
GAATGCCAATGAGTGTCGTAGCAAAAATATATAATTTAACAGTTGATGTAAGAAGAAATATATTTAAATTACAATTGATATAAGAAGGCAAATTTTAAATTAAAATTGATGTAAGAACAAAAATATTTAAATTACAGTTGAAGTAAGAACAAAAATTGTGATATTAAAGTTGAAGAAAGACACAAATTTTGATATTATAGTTGAAGAAAGACACACATTTTGATATTATAGTTCATGTAAGAACGTAGCATCAACTTTGATAACTATATTTTTTATTTTTAACACAAATATTGATGTTATATTTTTCTGTACAGGGCACAGCAAGTGAGGCAACTCTTGTAGCACTCCTGTCTGCTAGAACCACCACGATCAATAAGCTCAAGGAAGACAACCCCCTGATGACCCAAGGGCAAATAATTGATAAACTGGTGGCTTATTGTTCAGAAGAGGTGAGTTATCTGGTACCAGACCGTGTTCACGTGTTAAGCTGTGAGTTATCTGGTATTAGACCGTGTTCACGTGTTAAGCTGTGAGTTATCTGCTATTAGACCGTGTTCACGTGTTAAGCTGTGAGTTATCTGGTACTAGACCGCGTTCACGTGTTGGGCTGTGAGTTATCTGGTATTAGACCGTGTTCACGTGTTGGGCTGTGAGTTATCTGGTATTAGACCGTGTTCGCGTGTTGGGCTGTGAGTTATCTGGTATTAGACCGTGTTCACGTGTTGGGCTGTGAGTTATCTGGTATTAGACCGTGTTCACGTGTTGGGCTGTGAGTTATCTGGTATTAGACCGTGTTCACGTGTTGGGCTGTGGGCAATGACATTTTCGTTATGGCTTATGTCCATATGTATTCATGATGCCATCGTCTTTGTGTGTTTGAAATAGTGGTGCATTCATGCAAATATCACGGGATGACTTTAGAAAAAATTGGGGGGGAGGGAGGGGGGTTGTCGTTGCAACGTGTGGTTAAACCTTGGATGCTTCTCAATATTTTAATGATTTTAGTTTTATTTTTTAAAAATACCCTAATGAGCTACTTTCTTTACGATGTGTAGTCACCCTCTTTATGATGTGTAGTCTTTGTGATGTGTTGTGACGTCGCTAAAGTTCTGTGGTGTTATTTTGTATACTGTAATGCTGATCGTTAAAAAAGAGGAGGTTATTGAAGTTCTGTTCATACATCTTTCCAAACAAGAATGTATAAACCTGTATTAAACAAGAAAGTATATTTGATTTCTTGTATCTGTATAAAATTTTCAAATTCAAGTTTTGTTGTTTTATTTACGCATATCAACAGGCCCATTCATCAGTTGTGAAAGCCGCACTTTTCGGTATGGTTCCAATGAAATCTCTACCAACAGATGACCAAGGATCCCTAAGAGGATCAGAGCTAGAATCTGCCATCATTAAGGATAAGGAGCAAGGATTGATACCTTTCTTTGTGAGATGTCAAATTATTTAGAATTTTTAAAAAATAATCCATTTATGAACATCACACCAAGATATAACATGGATTTTGTTAAAGAATTTTTTTGTTTCAGCTGATGTATGCAAAGCAAATTTTAAAAAGTTAAGCAGGTTTTCAACATCCCTTGAAAAATAATCTTCATCCACCTAATGTTCCCCTTTAAATTCATAATATATTTTTCAAACGTCATGGCGCGGATAGTCCAAATTTTCTTTTATTTTACATTTTTATGGAACGTACTTTTCAAAAAATGGTTTTATTTTAATGCTTTTAATTTGAGTTTTGTTCCATAAACAAAAAACGTTTCTGCCTAAATTGCTTATTTTCTTTCTTTCGGTAAGTAGTTGAAATAACCCATTCTCTCCCACTTTTTACCAGACGTGTGTTTGTGGCGCGGATAGTCCAAATTACTTTAACTTTCTTTGTTTTGATAAACAGTTCACCTAAATTTAAAAAATGCAACAAATACGCTAGCGGCAAGCAAACATTCATATTCTGGAAAGTTAGGTTTTTCATCCATTAGAAATTAATTTTGCTATGATATGCAACGAATCTCCTTAACTTATTCACTATTCTCAGTCTTGTACCTTTACCTGTACTGTACTCAGTGTACTGAACTGTAACATGGCATAAAAAATGACCATGTAAAATAATAATAATTATATGAATTCCTTATTCTCAGCCTTGTGTCTACTATAGTAAAAAACGATCTTTTAAAATGCCGCTAAAACTCGATGCGGTGATGTTTTTCAAACTACAAAAAAAATTATTTTACTAACCAATAGAAAAACAAACACCATATTATTAAAGTGCTTGAATCGATCTTTTAAATGGTATAATTTTTATTAGTATTCATGTTGCAATTGTAAGAAAATATTTTAATGGAAGTTGTGTAAAATGTCCAAAAATCACTGCTTCTCAGCGGTTTGGAGTACCTACTAATAGTATATGTTATACATCTAATCTCCCTTTTCTCAGCCTTGTGTCTAATAGTCTATAGTCACTATAGGATAGTTATAAATAGTTTTAGTCTATCTATATCATATGATTATTGGGCTATTTCACAATATTAGTCCCCAGCGTGATTTGATATTGAATATTTAGGGTTCAGGTTAGGGATATATTTTTTTAGAGGTTTATTTAGGGTTCAGATTAGGTTTAGGGATAGATTTAGGGTTCAGGTTAGGTTTAGGGATACATTTAAGAATTTTTTTCATTATTATTTAACGTTTGATTCTTAATTTTACGGGTCGCGGCAAACAAGATGGCGGCCGTGTGAGACATCGCGGCACTAATAGTGTGAAATTACCAATAGCTGTCTCTTTTGCTAATATTTTTATGAACAGCACGGTGAGCCCAGCCCTAGGCTGGGGTACCGCGCTATATAAGACAACTAATAATAATATTTTTATTAGGCTTATCAATCAACAATACAATGTTATATTTATATTAGGCTTATCAATCAACATACAATGTTAGGCAATCCTCCGAAGTCCGGTCCCAAATTATTTCCAATGATGCTCCTTACTTAAAAGTCTTTGGCATCAAGGATTATGTCATTATTACATAGAAAATATCACAGTGGACAGCAACGCGTTGGTAAGTGGGTTGTCGGTTTGGTTAAGCGTGGTAGTGGACGATGTTGGATGGAGTTGTTGGCCGTCGAGATGCACAGCGCATTATCACAAATCATATGTTACCAGGGAAAACTATCATCACAGACGCTTGGCAAGGATATCAAAATGTCGCTCAGCTAAACAACGGGGTCTGTGCTCACGCTGTCATTGTGCACTCGCGTTAATTTGTTGATTCTGCAGACCAGGACATTCACACAGAAACTATTGAAGGACTTTGGATGCAAGCAAAACGTAAACTCCGCTATTAGCGTGGTACTAGTCGCGGTCTGTTTGCCAGCTACTTGGGGGCCTTTCAGTGGCGCAACAGTCACAAGCAGAACGTTTTCGGCTGCTATTTGCCATGCTATGCACCAATTACAACATTTAGTATTTAATGACTGGTTTGTCTAGTGACAGTTATTTGCAAAAGATATGACTGAAATTTCTGCTGTTTTCTAACAATACACACTGTGCACTGCAATTTTTTTCATACAAAATAATTTGTGACCAGACTTTGGAGGATTGCCCATTGTTATATTTATATTAGGCTTATCAATCAACAATACAATGTTATATTTATATTAGGCTTATTAATCAACAATACAATGTTATATTAGTATTAGGCTTATTAATCAACAATACAGTGTTATATTTATCATATGATGCACGCAAGCAACCTGTTTTTTTTTTTTAAATTAAAACCATACCAAAATAATTCTTGTAAGTCTTCAGAAAAGTGGTGATGTCCTTTTAATATTTAAAACTAAAGGACTAAAAGTCTTGGTGTTTTCAGGATTGTCAGCTAACAGCGCCTAGCTAACTTTAAATGTATTGTTAAACGCTGGTACATGAAATCTGTGTTAAAAATAAATCAAAAGGTCTTTTTCTCTTCCTCATGGGCATTTAAAATCTATAGATTTCATCAACATTTCTTTGTCACAGCTAAACAATACCACGAGGTATAAGGCCTAAACTTTCCTTATAACATTTTATTTGTGAAAAATGCCTACCCAATATAATGTCACTGCCCCTTTGATAGTACCAGGGACCCTAACATTTCCCTAGCCCTTTGGCGCCCCCCCCTTCCCTTTGGACAAACACACTTTGAGAACCACAGGTTTAGTTTGTGTAAATCTTTCTCACTATTACAGGAAGACTGACAGCAAATATGTCTCACTATTACATTAAAACTGTCTCTCCCTTTTTGTACTTATAATAAATTTTTCTCACTATTACAGGAAGACTCACTCCCTTACAGTAAATATGTCTCATTATTATAGTAAATATGTCTCATTATTATAGTAAATATGTCTTACTATTATAGTTAATACATCTCACTATTATAGTAAATATGTCTCATTATTATAGTAAATATGTCTCATTATTATAGTAAATATGTCTCATTATTATAGTAAATATGTCTTACTATTATAGTTAATACATCTCGCTATAATAGTAAATATGTCTCACTATTATAGTATGTCTCACTATGATAGTACCATATATACATTTCATAATTCATCTCGACAATTCGTATACAGTTGTGTGCAACTCTAGGGACCACATCCACATGTGGCGTAGACAATCTGCTAGAACTTGGACCGATTTGTGAGTGATTAGAACAAACAAAATTTATTCTCTTTTCATATTCAAAGGTTCTAAAATTATGCAGTTGAACCAGAATTTTTAAAACCAGAATTTTTAAAAATTCGTGTGACATCAAACATTTGATATCAGTATAAATAATCTTTAATTGATTTGATTTATGTCTTAAAAATCATCAGAAAGGGGCGGTGTAGAAAGTAGGCCTATAAGAAAAGAGACAGTTGTTAATAAATATTTTAACTTACGCTAACTATGTAAACTATGTTTAAAATTCTTATACTTTATGACTGTCATTCAATGTTTAAAATTATTAGGAAAATTTAATAAAAATAATAATTAAAAAATAATAATGTTATAACAGTGAATAACAGTAATAATAATTTAAGGACGGTAATAATAATAATATAATATAAGAATGGTAATAATAATAATTGCCGGTAGCATTATTATTATCATTATATTATATATATTTCTCCAGGTAGCACACATGACATCTGGATGCATGTTGATGCAGCTTATGCCGGTTCTGCTTTCATATGTCCTGAGTTCAGACCTCTGCTGGATGGCGTGGAGGTAAGTGGATTCAAGTAACTATGACTTGAGATTTTTTTTTTTGCATTTGACAATCATTTCTCTGACCTCAACATGCTTAAACCAGAATTCGCCTTTTATCTTTTAAAATGTGTTTCATCATATTTATATGTTCATATTAAATTCAATAAAGCTCACAATGTCATTTGTAGACGTAATCTCTAATCGTAATCTTTTTAAATGCATAGCTTCGTCTAAAACAAAAGATATGTGTAACTCTTTCTCTCTTATTCTCAGCATGCCATGTCCTTCAACTTTAACCCTTACAAATGGATGCAGGTCACTTTTGATGGTTCTGCTTTGTGGTTAGTACAAAAAAATATATATAAAAATCAAAACTAAAAAAATATTCAATTGTTTAAAATTTACTTATCACTCCAAAGTAAAACTGTATTTCTTCAATGAAGTCAAGGCAAAGGGAAACTATTTTAGAAGGGGAAAAAACTCCTAGAAAAATGTTTATTGTATGAGAGAAGAGCCTGTAATAACTGAATAGGGGAAATTCATCCTTGATCCTAAATTTTGTATAAAGTCCAACAAAATTTAATCATTTTTTAAAAAAAACAGTGTACCTATTATTTTGATTATTTGGCTGTTTGCTTAAATGGGTTGACACTGGGACTTGATGATATACACACTCTGACTGCCAACCTCAAACAGTAACAGCTCCCATGGTATAATTCATCTAAGAGCAGGGACACTGACTACCAACCTAAGAGCAAGGACACTCTGACTACCTACCTAAGAGCAGGGACACTCTGACTACCAACCTAAGAGCAGGGACATTCTGACTACCAACCTCTTAACAGTTACAAATCCCATGGTATAACTCATCTAAGAGTAGGGACACTCTGACCACCAACCTCCCAACAGTTACAACTCCCACAGTTAAGGCTAAGGAAGTAAACCCTTTCATAAAAGAACAGATATGGAGTCCTGCAATAAATATTGCAACAGGATGAGCCTAATTCCAAGCTATTTCAACCATTTGAGGACCCTTGGGTTCACCAGATGCATGGAGACATACAATTTTTATTCCCTTTTTATTTTTTTATAATTCAAAAACAACCCTCACAGACTTTGTATTTTCATCAGAGACACTTCCATCAAAATTAAAAGAGATGAACTAATTCCCATTCATCTCTTTAGGGAGAGACAATTAAGTAGTTACAGAAATAATGTCAGAATTTTCTGCCGTACACATCGATTCATATAATGATAAATAATATCAAGTTTTTTTTTTTTTTAAATCTTAGGCCATTCTGTTGTTATGATCAAAGCTGCCATTACAAATTAAATAAATATAAAAATTATGCTTTTCTGAAGGTTCAAAGACAGCCAACTTGTGTCTGAGGCATTTGAGGTGAACCCAATCTACCTGAAACGTGAGACTGAGGACCTGGGACAGGAGATGCCTGAATTCAGAGTAAGTTCCCTTTCTCATTGGTGAAGAGGGTGACATTGGTGGGGCTCATATAAATGATGTAGTTCAGTGTCAAGACATGTCCTTCACAATGACATGTACAAGAATTTAGTTCAGTGTCATGACATGTCCTTCATTATAATAATAATAAAGTTTATTTGAGAATTACGCTTCATCCCCAAAGGCTCAAAGCGGTACAAAGTCAACCACATTAAAATAGAAATGAAAACAATCTATATTTTACCACATTGAAGTACAAAACGCAACAATACAAAACTACATACGAGCACACCCATTCAAAGTATTACATCACCTTGCAACCATAAACAACACAAGCCAATAAACATCTAGGAGATAATAGCCAGCTGGAAATGAAGGTAGACAACATCACCCCAGCAGGTGTTTGCGAAATAGATGTGTTTTCCAATCAGATTGAAGGACTCCAGTGTCAGGCTGTTTCTGAGAGCGACAGGAAGGGTGTTCCAATTTGTTGGGCCAGCAAATGCGAAAGTGCGCCTTCCGTAAGTCTCAAGGCGAACACCCAGTATCAAGAGTCTGCCACTATCCAATGAGTGGAGTTGTCTAGTGGGTACATAAGACGTCATGAGCGCTTTGAGATAGGACAACGCCAGGTCATGCAAGCAGCGTTAGCACAGAGTTGCAATTTTGTACTCTATGCGAGCGCGGACCGGCAGCCAATGCAGCTCTCTCAGAAGTGATTAAGCCTGATCAAATAAGTGCTTGCAAAGAACAGTACGAGCCGCATTATTCTTTGCTTTTTTAATTTTATCCAGTAGCGTAGCTGTAAGACCCACGATGAGAACATTGCAGTAGTCCATGCACGATAGCACAAATGCAGACATCAGCCTCTTTGATGCATCAAACGTTATGACATGTACAAGACTTTAGTACAAAGTCATTACATGTCCTTTATTATGACATATACATGACTTCTCACACATCTTTAAGAAACTTTTTTCCCCTCATGAATTTTCATACAAATTTATCAGGATTGGAAAAACAACTTTTTAAAAAAAATTTTATTATAATTATAGTGGTCTTATATAGCGGGGTACCACATACTAGGTCTTGGCTCACTGGGCTGTACATAAAAATATTAGCAAACAAAATCACGACATTAACAAAAAATTAAATACATTTATTTAATTAAAATACAGCTGTATAAAAAAGAAATTAATCAAGAGGTTTGTGTATTCACATTTCATTTCCAGTATTCACATTAAATTCCAGCACTGGCAGATTCCCCTTGGCGCAAGGTTTAGGTCCCTAAAAATCTGGTTTGTTCTACGCATGTTTGGTGTCACAGGACTCCAGGACCAAATAAGGAAGGTAGGATACAATCCTGCAATGTGTTGTGTGTGTATATGTGCAGACCTGTTTATGTGTGTGTGTATGTGCAGACCTGTTTACTCTTACGATTTTGGCGTACAAAGTACGATTTTGAGATGTATACATTATATAATATATACTGTATGTTTATTTTGTACTATTAAGATAATGTATTGAACGATTTTGTGACGATATTGTACGATTTTAAGAGTTTGAGGGTAAACAGGTCTGTATGTGTGCTGAGGAGGGAGTGCAGGGGGGAAATATATAAACAAATCTTTTAAAAATAAATGATATTTTATTGTTCATTGAAAAGCTTGTTCACCAACTCTTAGCAAATAGCTATTCTTGGCAGGCAAGTTTTACAAACTTTATTTGATCATGTTTTACAACTAAGCACGAATAATAATTGTTCAAATATCAAAAGGTCTGTCCCGAAGTGGGGGGGGGGGGGGGCGGGGATGGTGGATCTAAGAAATTGTGACAGTATGTGACATGGGGGGAGGGAATGAAGGTCGTCTGTGATGTCGTTTTGTTTTTTAAATCATGTATTTAAAATGTGAATTTGAAAGTGATGTTTAATGTACGGTTGTGATGGATGTATAATGACAGAAAATGTCACTTAGTAATGTATCAGTGCCACATTAAACTAAAGGCATATGACCCTTGTGCCTAGGGGCCCCGCACCTTTTTGGGGCCCCGCGCCAAGGAATCAATTTTAAAATAAATATTTTTATGGTGTTCGAGAGGGGTTTAGAAATTTGTTTAAATATTGGACTTATGATGTAATTTTAGTACATATGGGCATTCCGGGCATCTCCATACACAGCAAATTAAAGAATTATGGGGCGACAAGAAAACATAAAGGAAATCATACATGTAGTAATCTTTTCCTGAGAGGGTAAAAAGAGGATGTTGAGAGACTGGCATCCTTTTATGACATGAGAGAATGATGTCTTTTGATGACCTCAGGAGGTTAAGAGACTGTGCTCTCTTTAATGAAATCAAGATGTTGAGAGACAGGTGTCTTTTTAATGACATCAGGATGTTTAGAGACTGACTGACATCTTTTGGTGACATCAGGATGTTGAGAGACAGGTGTTTTTTTAATGACATCAGGATGTTTAGAGACTGACATCTTTTGGTGACATCAGGATTTTGAGAGACCAGTGTTTTTTAATAATATCAGGGACGAGTAGAATAAATAGTACAATGTCATCTAATCGGGTCAGTGAATAACTGACCAAACGTTTTATTTAGAGAAAAAAAATGTAACAGTATTTAAGTTCGAAAGTGTGATGTTCTTTTAAAAAAGGGGGGGGGGGGGTTTACAAGATTTATGACAGGAAGGGGGTGTATGATAAATGTAATAAATAGCGTGACATACTTTATGGATGACCCACTTGTTTTAATTTTTTCTACCGCACATTTTAATATTGATCTACGGTTTGTTTTTTGAAGTCAAGAATAAACTATTTCTGTTTTAAACATTAAATTATTTGTTATTTAGGATGTATCACTTGCTCATCAATTTGAGGAGCTAGTTAAAAGTGATGGCAGGTTTGAAATTGTCAGACCAGTGACCTTTGGCCTTGTTTGTTTTAGATTAAAGGTAAGTAAAGAAAAAAGCATTTGTTGTTAGGGGTATAAAAATAAAGATCTCATATTAACTGCATGAATTAAACACATCTGTCTGATGAACTGACTTTGTTGTGGGGAGAACTCTCTGACCTAACCACTTATGGATAGCCTAGGCCATTCACATAGTTTGACTGTACTGTAATGATTATTACATATAGCTCTTTATTAGTGGTATTCAAAACTAGTGATGTTAAAACGGTAGGATTTTTTTTGTGTGTGTTGACATACTGGTTTTCTTTTTTAGAAATCCAGATTTAAACCGGTTTTTGGTTTTTAAAATTAGACTTCACCACATTGTCCATTTTGGTGTGTGGTAGGGCGGGGGGGGGGGGGGGTGAATTCCCACACTGCACCCCTAGGACTTGACCCCTATTTGCCACTCTAAACCTTGCCTCACAGCCATGTCAGATCAACATAATGTTTGATCAGACCGTACCATCCAGGGGCGTAGGGACAGGGAATGGAGAGGGTTGTTAGTACTGAAAGGTTTGTATCTAGATGGGCTTTGTTGGGGTGTTGTTTTTTTCCGCATTTTCTGTCCATTTTATTTACATACTTGAACAGCTTTTTTTATACAATTTACATTGTAGTTTTTGTTAATTTAGACGAAGAGATCTGCCAGCTTTTTAATTTCTATCACACAATAAAGACATGTAATAACAAGGCGAATACTCTTCCCATTAAATAAATCCAGTCACAATAAGGTTTTTACATCGGTCGGCTAGCTAATTTTTTTTCCTCTTTTCTTTATATTATATTATCGTAATTTAACAAATTTGGAAAAACCCGTATGTTTCACATCCTTAGTCAAAATGTTATGTCTCCAAATACTTTTTTTTTAAAAGTTTTTTGGTACTAATTTTCATAATGAAATATTGACTTTAAAGTTTTTAATGGAACAAACTTATTGGAAAAGAGGGGTGACATTTCTTCTCCCCCCATTAAATAAAAATATTAGAAACATTTATAAAAACGAATGCTGTACATAACAAATGAAAATACTTAGACGCTTAATGTTGTACACAGTAAATCTTGACACTTAATATTGTAGTCTATATAGACAGTACATCTTGACACTTCACGTTGTACACAGACAGTGAATCTTTACTTTTATTTTTCCAGGGAACCAATGAAATCAATGAAACACTTACAAAGAAAATAAATGATGACCGAAGGATCCACCTGGTCCCATCCATGGTCAAGGACACATTCTTTTTACGATTCGTTGTTTGTGCCGAAAAAACCCAGGTTTCTGATGTTAAATTTGCATGGTTAACAATACAAGAGCTGGCCGATAGTTTATTGTCCAATCCAAAGTAGATCAAGGAATTAAAACAATTCATTGCTTAACTGATATACTACCAGATTGAAAAAGCGTCTTTGGCTGAATAAAATTAAGGTCACATTTTCTAATTTAAGGTGTATGTACAAATTCAGTTGCAGTTTTCTTAAATATAAACATATTCTAATGAGTAATAAATCATTTTGTAGGTAAATGAATTGTCTATAAGATAAACGTAAAACCTTTATACATTTAAGTTTTAGTAGGAAATTATTAATTGTTAAATTAGCATTTACAACAGAAAAACCATTTAAAAAATCATTAATGTGACAACTTACCAACTTATATAAATGTGCCTACTTACATATACATTTAAAATTTCCAAAACATTTAAAGTCTTTTATTTCGTGGTTTACAAATAGTATATCCAATAATAAGAAAAATGCACCAAAGAACACAGAAACTAAAAAATATTTACACTTCCAATCACTTATATGCCTTTAGTAACCCTGTCACTTGTTGCCACGGTGAACAAGTTGTACAATTTTGTAACTGGCTTCAAAATTAAATAAACATTATAAAAGCTCTTTTATAAAACATTCTGCCGATAGCATGTGGATCGAGAAGAAACATACTGTCGGTCAATTAAGATCTCGAACCAAATCGGGAATGGAATGATATAAATATTTGACTCAATCTACTACGATACAAATATTGGCGCTACCAGTGGCTCGTGGCCATAACGAAAGAAACGCCCCAGGGGCTCATGGTAGTTAACCAGTTTAAAAAAATGGCGAATCAAATGTTTACTAATTTCAGGGCTTCAACAAATCTCAAGTAAATGTTTTATGCAAAAATATGGTGGACAATTGACGGGTATTTTTATTTTAAATTATTATATTGTAGGTATATAGGGCCTTGGCCCTATGTTAATTATGTTATATTGCAAAAAAAATTATTTTGAAAATTTTTAACAAAAATCCAATTTAGATAAAAATCATTCTTGATGAATCTTAGCTCAACTAAACTTTATATATGTCTTAGTTGAACTAAACTTTATATATGTTAGTTGAACTAAACTCTTTATATGTCTTAGTTGTCTAAACTCTTTATATGTCTTAGTTGTCTGAACTCTTTATATGTCTTAGTTGTCTAAACTCTTTATATGTCTTAGTTCAATTAAACTCTTTATATGTCTTAGTTCAACTAAACTCTTTATATGTCTTAGTTCAACAAAACTCTTTATATGTCTTAGTTCAACAAAACTCTTTATATGTCTTAGTTCAACTAAACTCTTTATATGTCTTAGTTCAACAAAACTCTTTATATGTCTTAGTTCAACAAAACTCTTTATATGTCTTAGTTCAACTAAACTCTTTATATGTCTTAGTTCAACTAAACTCTTTATATGTCTTAGTTCAACTAAACTCTTTATATGTCTTAGTTCAACTAAACTCTTTATATGTCTTAGTTCAATTAAACTCTTTATATGTCTTAGATCAACTAAACTTTTTATATGTCTTAGTTCAACTAAACTCTTTATATGTCTTAGTTCAACTAAACTCTTTATGCAACTTAAAATTAAAAAGTATTTGAAAACATAAATAATACTCATCTATTCCCCACCCCTCTCACCCCACTAGAACAATTGATATCTGTTGGCATGATTTACTAGCATGGATTCTATTGTGTCAAAATTCCATATCTTTTATTAAGAACCATACATATGTTTTACTCACCTGACCTACTGTAAATTAAAAAAAAATATCTGTGATTGTTTTTCAACACCCCCCCCCCCTCCCCCATTTATTTTTTCTTCCACTTTTTTGGTATTATAATTTTTATTTTATTTGAGATCCTTTATTAATGCCAACCAACTCATGCATGTCATCAATTTTTAATAAACAGACATTTTGTTCATGCCTAAAAGATTTTGATGTTCATTAAATTATGAGGCATTTCAACCAGGGTCTTTGGGATTTCAAATGTTTTTTTCTATTAATTAATTATTTTTAAAAATATGTGTACCATATATATAGATATATATATAGCCTATATATATGTATAGATAGTGTACTTCATTATGTCAAGCAAAAGATGGATATAACTGAGAGAATTTCATTTTCCATGTTTTTAAAAATTACTTTAGGTGTGATTTTCTGATTTTAGAACAATGTGTCAAGGGGGGTGGGGTAGCCACATGCAATAGGGAAATAGATTACAAATAAAAAAATTTATGACAGCAAATTCAAGTCCCTTTGAGTTCCACTTTAGGAACAGGCCTTAGAATTGACAACGTTTCTCTCCTGCTTAGGCCAAGAGAATGTAGTGTCCATTTTTCAATGCTTACTTCTGCTGCTTGGGCCAAGAGAATGTAGTGTCCATTTTTCAATGCATATAATTAATATAATTATATGTGCCGCTAGGGGCCAGAGAATGTAGTCTTCATTTTTCAATGCCAACTTGTGCTGCTAGGGCCAAGAGAATGTAGTCTCCATTTTTCAATGCCTATAATATGTGCTCAGAGAACGTAGTCTCCTTTTTTCAGTGCCTACTTGTGCTGCTAAGGGCCAGAGAATGTAGTCAAACTACTATAACTTTCTGCAGATAAATTATAAATTGCTTCTTCAATATACTTTAACACATTTTTTTTTTACCAAATCCATAAAATTTATTTTTAAATTGAAGATTTTAAGAATTATTATTTCTAAAATTAATACCAAAAAATAGTTTCCGCATGATAATTAAAATGCTATTTCATATACAAGTTTTAAAAAAAATTTTTTACTGGATTTTTATCTAAAACTAAAAGAATTTCTTTTTTTTTTTTGTAAAGTACACGCAGCAAATGGGTGGGGCATGTTTATTATTCTGATATTAAAAAGAGAAAATCAGTTTGGAATCAAATGAATATAGGCTAAGTATTTTGTTTAAAAACTCAGTTATTCAGGAAACTTTGTTACAAAAGTAGCACATTTGAAAACGCTTTCGATGTAATAATTGATGAGACGTGACGTGCACTCCACGGTCACTTGCACTTCACGGTCACGCGCACTATTTGTACGCGTCCCATGCTTTTTAAGGAAAAAAAAATGATTTTTAAAAAATTCGTTTATCTAACGCAACATACATTGAGTCAAGTAATTTGTTCTTATATTGTGACCATAGAATGGAAAAGTCCACGTTAGTCTCCAAGCCAGAACTCTCATGATGATTCTAGCTGTACTTATTCTAGTTATTAGGCTTATGAATTAATAATAGAGAGGAAGAACAAAACGCTGATAAGATTATTGATTGGTTTATATTTTACGAACGAAGTGGCTATTCGCACCCGGGAAGTGAGAGGTTGGGATTAAAAAAACTATTCAAAATATTATTGTTGGGTTTGTAAGACAAAGTGAGGTATCAAATGAAAGATAATTGAATAGACTATATGTTTGTAAACTTACTTCTTCAGTTTAACTAAAATAAATTACCACAAATGACATCCGAATAGCATTGAGTCAAAATGGACCCGGACACGCAGTGCCGCCATTAACACCCGGGTCCCATTAGTAAAAATGCACCAATCCCCCCCATCGTCACAAATCGTCACAAAAAGTTAGACCCCCCCCACTTTTTCAAATATAACGTCACAAATCTCTGCACCACCCCCATCCCCCTATAAAAGTCTCTGTGTCCACTAGTGTCCTTTTACAAACCCCTTAAGAAATTACCTCCCATGGATAACAAATTACTGCACCCGTGTCAGAAACATTTCACTAGAACAGTACCTCCCCTGCCCTGGGGTGTGGAAGACCAGAAAATTGTATTCAGTGGCGTAGCTAGGGGGTGCGGACCACATTGGTCGACACCATCTCAGGGGGTGACATCAAACTGTAAAATTGCGTAATTACAGAAAACACACTGCTCGGTCTAACCGAAATTCATAAAAGGATATCAGATGACACAAACATTTTCCACCCATGTAACCAATAAAATGCGTACTTTATTTTTTTTTTTAAATATCAAGGTTGATGCGACAGCAATTAGGTCACCTTATTATTAGGTCAGAAACTCACCTTTTTGACCTTGTTCAACGCCGAATGAAGTCTTCGGTAACTTTTGTAAGTGACAAGAAGCTATAGGCCTATTTATCTAAATTCTGATAAATAAAACTATCCTTTAATAACAATGTGCTATTCTAAGTACATCTCACAGTTCTTAAATAAGTACATTTACCTCTTGACGTTCAATTAATTTGTTTTTGTTCTTGTCATTGCTATACTGTGGACTAAGTTTAACAAGAAGAATTGCATTGTAGAAAAGGTGAGCGGGGGGGGGGGGGATGACCCCACGAGCTTACCAGACCGGGTAACACCAACCCTAGCTAAGCAACTGATTGTATTTGCTGCCATTACTAATTTTATGCATTTTGATTAGCAGCAGTAATTTATGTTTTTCTTAAGAATTTTGTTGGCGCATTGCTTGTGTTGGTAATTTTTTTCCCTTGTTTATAAAAAGTTAATTAAAGAAATAAAACTACGATAGCTAAATTATTTAATTATTTTAAATTTTATTACAATGTAATTTATACGGTTGGGGGAGGGATATTTAAAACGGAGTGGGCCCGCAGCGCTGAAAAAAAGTTTAAGAGCCCCTGCCCTAGAGCATTTTCCAAGATACCCCCTCCCCCCAGCAGCGGTCAACCATTTTTTCCACTCTATCCCAGTTCCCGTGTCCACATTTAGCCATACATTCTCATGACTGTCATTGTAACTACATTCATGATTCAGATTCTTCTACTTTGCGTCCTGTAAATTGATCAGAGGCCATTTTGGGACCTCGCATACCTGTACTGATTCTCTCAGTGATAGTAGTTTTAAAATATAATAATTATAATTATTGTATAAAATAATAATGTTAAAAATGTCTGTAATTTAGAGTTAGTACGTGCAATTCTTTACTACAATATTCCGCTTTTCATGTGACGTCACATGGCTTGAGGTCTCCCTTCCCCCTCGTAACGCATCGTCACAAATTTCCGACCACGCCCCCCCCCCCCCCCCCGCCCTTTTTTTTTTCTTCTTCTTTTTTTTTTACGAGTGACGAATGGCCTCGAACTATATCTTTATCTTTTCCTAAATACATATTTTGTTTTTAAATTTTAATTTGAACTAATTATTTCGTTGGTTAACTACTTTATTAATAAATGATTTTTTAAAAATATCTCCATTAAAAAAAAAAAGATAATAATGAGGGATTGCTCGAAGTAACTGCGTAGTAAATAGTGATGACCAGGGTTCAATTTGTTTGCGCATGCGGCATAACTCCGGCACCGGATACAGCATATGTTATTCTTGTTTATCTTATGCTACAACGATTTCATTAGAGATGGGCAAGCTGGTTAGCTGAATAAGCCCCTCAAAAAAATCTGACCCCTTCTCGGCCCGCTGGCTAAGATCAGGATGTAGTGTCTGTTCTTATCACCCCCGGGTTACCAAACTTGGTGGAATGAACACGATTACCTGCTTGATTTTCAGCCTGGGTCGGGACGGTCGGTAAGAAGAGAAATAGTGAGAGACCTACGCCTACGCCCACTAGTCAGTCCGATTGCTTCTCGACCCGTTGGCTAAGGTCAGGATGTAGTGTCTGTTCTTAACCCTTAGGGACACCAAACCTGGTGGAATGAACATGATTACCCGCTTGATTTTCAGCCTGGGTCGTGACGATCAGTAAGAAAAAAACAAATGAGAGACTCCCCCCCCCCCCCCCTCCCAAGTCTGATTGCTTCTCAACCCGTTGGCTAAGGTCAGGATGTAGTGTCTGTTCTTAACCCTTAGGGACACCAAACCTGGTGGAATGAACATGATTACCCGCTTGATTTTTCAGCCTGGGTCGGGACGATCGGTAAGAAAAAAACAAATGAGAGACACTTAAGCGAAAACTGAAGAGGAACTACCCCCAGAACCCTTACAAAAACAAAAAAGATGGGCAACCATGTTTTCCAAAAAAGCTACAGCAGTAGCGAAGGTGAGTGAAAAGTAAAATTTGCCATACTAAATAATATAAATCATGAAATACTTCTTATTAATTAAATGAAGAACTAAGCTCTTAAGTTTAATCAAATTTTAATCAAACTAATACATGAAATTTAATATTCCTTGTAAAAATGTTGGCAATTATTGGTTCAATTCTTGTACTCAAAGCACCCCTAATCTCATTTAACAAGCAAGAAATATTTATAACAAATATATTTATCAATTATTTTTGTTACGTTTACTAAGACTAAAAAATTCTCAATGACGTCTGACAACATATAAAGCGTTCACATTACATATTTGTAATGCATTTTAATTTAATATTGATTATATGTTCAATCATAATCATATAGGAGTTTTATATATAATAATACCGGTAACACATAAGTAAAATGTTGGACAAGAAATGTTTTCATAAAATATATTTTTTATCATATATAAAAAAAGATATTTACACAAACCTCCAGAGCTCATCCTCAGATCTTAAAATAACCTGTTTTATTTCAACAAGTTTGTTGTGTGTCTGACTGTTGTGTGTCAGGCTGTTGTGTGCCAGACTGTTGATATCTCTCACAAAAACTGTTTATGACTTTATCACTAGTATTAAGATTTCACTAAATATTTAATGATGTCTGCTGTCTGTCTTAAGCACTCATCGTCACTGGTTTATCTTGCAGGTTAGAGACAAGACTAAACTCTCACTGGAGAGATTAAAGATGGTGAAGGTGGAGAGCGGCTCCCTTGTGTTGGAGAATGAACAGCAATGACAGTGGTACAAGAAATGTCTTGATGAGGAAGCCAATCATGTGGTCCAGGCCTTGTTGGCTAAAAGGTAGATAACTTAAAAATGGTTGTTTCTGTGCGTACGTCATATGTAACTCTACTTGTTGGTTTAATACATTTAATAAAATATATGATCTATTTATTGCTTATAATATCAATTAATTTTATTAAAGACCAGCATTCATTTTTAATTTTTCTTTTAACAAATAAAAAATTTAATAAATACCGTACTTTAAAATGTGTGTTTATAAATATATGGAATTGTTAATAACTTATTTATTGCAATCAATATATGTAAAGATTGCTTAATATCTATATGTGGGCTCTTGTCTGAAGTAGACTCTAATTAAACTTGATCATGGACAGGATGTACCATGTTAGTTCATCTTAAATTTTTACAATATTTTTTAAAAAAGAGTTATATATATATATTATGCTGTTTTTTTAAACCTTTATTAATACCCTGAAATTTTAATTGCTTTTAAATTGTTTTCTAGATTCAACTTTAGAATGAACGTTAAGCTACCCACCTGGACCCAGCACTAGCCACTGTTTGATCCAAGAATTGATCAACCAACACCAACCATTGTTAGATAGACTAACAGATCAACCAACACCAACCATTGTTAGCTAGACCAACAGATCAACCAACACCAACCATTGTTAGCTAGACCAACAGATCAACCAACACCAACCATTGTTAGATAGACCAACAGATCAACCAACACCAACCATTGTTAGATAGACCAACAGATCAACCAACACCAACCATTGTTAGATAGACCAACAGATCAACCAACACCAACCATTGTTAGATAGACCAACAGATCAACCAACACCAACCATTGTTATCAAAGGAATAAAAAAAACTCACCAGCTGAGGTTAGTGTCAAGGTCATGGAATCAGTGGTAGAGTGTGTGGGTTGATTTGGGAGAAATGAGGTATGTGAGCGAGGTGAACGATTGTCATGTCACGGATGGGTGAATGACTTGTGAGATGTTTAAGGTATAAAAGAGGGTTTAACTGTTCATGTCAGAGAGAGAGATTATTATGTTCGAGAGATAGGCTGTATTATTAGGTTCACGAACCTGGAGAGTGAAAGATCATGACTGAGGGAGATAACTTGTTTGGAGAGCTGAGGTATTTTCTTCGCTCTCAAATGGATGGACGTTTGATAGCTGAAGTTTGAGTGCATGCCTGTGAATATCGAGTTCTTTTACATGTATACATTCACCGATGTCCAAGTGGATTCGTGATTATGTAATAAAGTATTATAGTGTACTCTGAACCGTGTTGTCTCTTCATGTCAGAGAGAGGGAGACAATTATTGTGAAGTAATATCATGTACCAACAAGGCCTAGACAACGAGTATATTCTTTCGGCCCAAAGAATATTTGACAGTTGGCTCCAATTTTTTTAGGGTTAAAATGAATAGAAATCTTTACTTAAAATAAATTATTTACACTTAAAAAATAAAAACAAATTTGGAGTGTAAAATTAAAACATGAAAAGTTCAACATTAATGCTCTATCCAAAAAAATTAATTTAGGCTTAAATCCAAAATTGTTTACCCTATAACTTTTGCTGCGCATATAGAATTCCATAATAGTAAAATAAATAATCAAAATAAAGTTATTAAAAGACCAAACACATGTTAATGTAATTGCTTACTCTGATCTAAAATGTAATTATTTTTTTTTAAACCAGCAGAATGTCTAACTCAGAAAGACGAAGTACATGATCTTTGGAGGGACTCATTGGATTCTGAGGGTCTGAGTACATGATCATTGGAGGGACTCATTGGATTCTTGGGGACTGAATACATCTTGGAGTCACGATTAGGAGCTCATTGAAACCAAATAATTGCATTCATTACATTTAACTGTTATATATATATTTAAGTATGATTATTACACTAATTCAGTGGTTCTCAACCTGGGGTTTGGGAGTGCTGTCCAACCTTTTTGATTCTTTGGGTAAAAAAAAAAGTTCTACGAAGCCTTTGGCGGCACATGACATCTCAAAAGAAATATATTTTAAAAAACTTTTTAGAAAATTATTCACATTTTTAATACTTCTTACATTATGCATAAATAATCATATAAACAATACCATTATCAGATCATCAAGAATAGAAATAAAGCTAATAAAAACTGTGGCAATAATTTTATGATACATTTGGCTTTGAAATGTAATTAATTGTTTCTTAACTTGAGTCAGTTTTCAGTAGCACCTGGCCACATTAGATTTTCTAAATATTCACCAGTCAAAGTGTTCAATTCTCTGGACTTACACTGTTAGTCTTTACATAGAATCCAGTTTCACTTACGTAGGTGCTTCCAAAGACACTGTCAATTTTTTGTTGCAACAGATCCATAGTTGGGGAAATTCATCAGATGAAACATACATCATCCAAAATTCATTTGGCCACTCATTCTTAGATTTGTTTATTAAAAAAAAATGCATTCAAGAATGGTCCCTAATGTCTCACAATTCCTACCTGTCTCAATTGCACTAACTACAAACAAACACAGCTTGTATCTTACTTTATACTCATTGAACGTCTCATACTCTGATCTCAGAATACCAGGTACTTGTCCCCAAAGTCACAACAATACCGGATGGACACACTCTCCCATACCTGGCTAGACTACCTGTTTTAATAACATGGCACCCAAAATGGTTCGCTCACCCACAATAGAAATTTGTGACACCTTTAGTAAACTAGTTCATCCCAACTCCCATCTCAAATACTCTGACCACAAATCTTTCCTGTCATATTATTATCATCATAAAAAGCACAGTTGGTTTGGAGGGGGGGGGATGGACATTTTTAGGGTGATCAAATAGCTACACATCAAGTAACTTTTGGTTTCCCTATTCATCTTTCTCAACGCTGCTGTTAGTAATTATACCCTATACCCAGTGACCCCTCCCCCGTACAAGCAATAGAAAAGAGGAGAAGACAGTATCAAATTTCATGTCTCCCCATGTTACTGAATGGTTGCTCTGCTGATGTGAAGACAGCACCAAATTTCATGTCTCCCTATGTTACTGAATGGTTGCTCTGGTGATGTGAAGACAGTATCAAATTTCATGTCTCCCCATGTTACTGAATGGTTGCCCTGCTGATGTGAAGATAGTATCAAATTTCATGTCTCCCGGTATTACTGAATGGTTGCCCTGCTGATGTGAAGACAGTATCAAATTTCATGTCTCCCGATCTTACTGAATGGTTGCCCTGCTGATGTGAAGACAGTATCAAATTTCATGTCTCCCGATATTACTGAATGGTTGCCCTGCTGATGTGAAGACAGTATCAAATTTCATGTCTCCCGATATTACTGAATGGTTGCCCTGCTGATGTCAAGACAGTATCAAATTTCATGTCTCCCGATATTACTGAATGGTTGCCCTGCTGATGTGAAGACAGTATCAAATTTCATGTCTCCCGATATTACTGAATGGTTGCTCTGCTGATGTGCTTAATAAAATTACTGCTACCAATGCAGGCCCCACTCCTTAGATTTTCTGACGTCCCCATTTTCACTATGAAATGTTTAATTTTTTCACATATAAAAAAATTTAAGCTATTGCATACCATTTAAAATCAGTTCGCAGGCTTCAGGTTGGACAGCACTGGCCTGCAGGCTTCAGGTTGGACAGCACTGGCCTGCAGGCTTCAGGTTGGACAGCACTGCCCCTAGGGGGTCTTGAAACAAAACAACAGAAATTTGAGTGTTTTTTTACAAATCTTTATCTGATATGTTCAAAACTTTTATGTAACACTTTTCATTTTAAAAGTAAAAATTAATGTGGCCTGAAACAACTTTGCAAATGCTATCAAGTGATCTCATGGCTGTAATTTTGTAGCTACATGCAAGTATTATATATCTTCTTAAAGTTGATTGCATGCTCTTTATTTGATATTTGGTGTGTGTTTCAAGATATATTTGCTCAAATTGATTTATTATTTTATGCAAAAATTATTATTTTTAAGTCGACAAAAACGTCCAATGATAGCATTAAAATTGATATTTTATTAGCATATATTCAATATCACACTACATATTCAACATTTTAAAAATATAGACTTATAAATAAAGAAAAAACTTATGGCTATTATTTGTAGACAACAAATCATTTAAGGAAATATTGCCCCAAAAACATAAAATTGTATCACAAACAAAGCCTGTGACATATGCTCTGACCTTTGACCCTTGTTTTGGTAACACACAATTACATTTTTTTGGTTATTGTAAGGAGTAGCGGTACATCATCAAAGATGTCCGATGTTCCTTAAATTGTTCATTAATTGCTACATTTTCTTGATGCTGATACAGTTCTTTGTATTTTGCATTGAGATACTTAAGAGTCTCCCATTGAGATACATAAGAGTCTCCCAATTTTGCACAGCTTGTCTCCTTTATTTTCAGTATCAGAAACTTTTAGGAAACTCAATATGGCTTTTGAATATGTCACTAGTCATATTGGCCTTGCTCATAGTCCATCATATATGAGTATCCTGGACCACAGTCTTGTAAAATTAAGAGCTTGAATAAGTCCTTCATTCATAATAAATTCACTTAGTACAGTGGTTCTCAACCTGTGGGTCGCGACCCCTTTGGGGGGTCGAACGATGCTTTCACAGGGGTCGCCTAAGACCATAGCAAAACACATATACTCTACAGTTATGAAGTAGCAAGGAAAATAATTTTGTGGTTTGGAGTTGCCACAACATGAGGAACTATATGAAAGGGTTGCGGCATTAGGAAGGTTGAGAACCACTGACTCAGTAGATAAACTCCTCATCAATGATGTTATGCCAACTTTTGAAAACAGAAAGTTTCCTCCGTCCATTGTCCTGAATGATCGATAACATAGAAGAAGTAGACATTGTGTACAAACAAATATATGCCATCGAATCTGTAGTAAAATAGAGTTTGAAAAAGTTTATATGCTTTGAAATCTCCTTATATCATCTCTTCTTTTAACATCAGGCAGTAGTGTGCTTTGTACCTCTTGTCTATATCATCTCTTCTTTTAACATCAGGCAGTAGTGTGGACCTCTGGACTATATCATCTCTTGTTTTAACATCAGGCAGTAGTGTGGACCTCTTGTCTATATCATCTCTTCTTTTAACATCAGGCAGTAGTGTGGACCTCTGGTCTATATCATCTCTTCTTTTAACATCAGGCAGTAGTGTGGACCTCTGGTCTAAATGCAGAAATCCACTGAGAGCCCAAACATCCCACAGTTATTATAATCATACTCATTGACATCTGCCCTTCATAGATGCTGTCAAAATATTTTTTTTTAAAGTACCGGTATTTATTGTTAAGGTCAAATAAAAAATTTACAATCTAAATAAAAAGATTTCAAAATAGAAATCAAGCCAAAATTACTTTGACTTCAACTTTTCATTAAAAGGGAACACATCTGATTGTTTACAAAATAGTTGCCTTGGATACGACATTGTTTATTTATGATGTCATATGATATTTGCAGAAACAAATGAATACAATGCAAACCCTTTCTTTTACTCTTTCATGTTTACTATTCAATACATTTTTATGTTTGTCTATTCAATACATTTTTATGTTTGTCTATTCAATACATTTTTATGTTTGTCTATTCAATACATTTTTATGTTTGTCTATTCAATACATTTTTATGTTTGTCTATTCAATACATTTTTATGTTTGTCTATTCAATACATTTTTATGTTTGTCTACATTTCTAAGGGGAAGGAATTTTTTTTTTAATGTATATTTTGACATTTTTTAAATATTTTATTTTTAAAACTTTCTATGAGATAAACTATCTCATATACATAAGGCAATGAAAATGTCAGGTGAATATATCAAGTTACTATGTTTGATTTCATGACATATATTCCATTTAACATGTCATGTGATTTATTCCATTTAACATGTCATGTGATTTATTCCATTTAACATGTCATGTGATTTATTCCATTTAACATGTCATGTGATTTATTCCAATTAACATGTCATGTGATTTATTCCATTTAACATGTCATGTGATTTATTCCATTTAACATGTCATGGGATTTATTCCATTTAACATGTTATTACCAGTAATTAGTTAGTGATTTAAATGTAGGTGTGTAACTTAGTGAAATGGCTACTATACACATACTTTTTTGTTTCTTTTATTGATTGTGGCCAGTGATGGAAAAGCAAAGTGCAATACAAAGTCCATATTTTCTAATGGGCCACCATCAAGGCATCACTAGTGCATGCTCACTCTGACTTACACATATTCTGTTTATTTGATTCACTGCTTGGTCACACTCCATTTTCTTTGTGTTATGTTCACTATCTCATTCTCATCTAGACTTATTTTATTTATTAGACGTGTTCCTTAATTTAGTAAATTTAAAATGTGTTTTTGGTTTGACAGCCTCTTCCTTCAAGCAGCCATTGACTAAGACAACCATGTTTTTCCAGCAGGCATTGCACTGGACTTGTGGGTTTGTGTTCAGTAATGATTGATTTGAGACAAATGCTGGGTAGGCTGGTCTCATTATGCAGTGGAAATGATTTGAGACAGGTGCAGGGTAGGCTGGTCTCATTATGCGGTGGTGATGATTTGGGATGGATGCGGGGTAGGCTGGTTTCATCGCTTGGGGGGGGGGGGGGGGAGTAATGGGGTTGTTTGATTTTGATTACAATTTAATTGTTTCCTGCTTATTTTTTGAATTGTAGGATGTAAAAAAATAAAGTTTGAAAACTAAGAATGTGTTTTGTATTTGGTGTGCACGTCGTGTTTTTTTTTGGGGTGGGGGTTGCTTCCCTTGGTTTTAGCTTGGGTGGCCTCCCCTTTTTTTAATAATTTTTTTCGATCCAGATTTATTCTTTTGATGGGTGGTGTTTTCCTGCAGGGGGTCTCCTTTCCCCCATGTCGCAATTTCGTTTATTTTGGGTGTGATGGGATTCGGGCCTGCTGATTTGCCCTTATATTTCCATCCACCCCTACCACCTACCCCGCAAATTTTGAAGATAATTTTAGAAGATGGTCAGTTTTGATAGGTGTTTGAAAATTTGCATATACAAATTTCGATTGCTAATATAAAATAAGCAATAGCATATATATGGGGTATTATATGTATTTATAGTTTAAAACAAATATTTAATCATTATAATGTAATCAGAATGCCGGTATGTTAATTGCATATGCCTCTCTAATAAATATATGCATATAAAATTAATTAAATATATGGCTGTGTTATCTTTCTTCTTTATTTCCCCTGCTTTTCATCATCACAAAGTTACAGTCCATAAAGTTATTAATTTAGAAAGAAAACGTTTCACGACATGAACTTGGTCTTGTTTAGCACAACTGATACAAACTCTAAGTCTAAGCATTAAGGTTCAAGCGTACAATTAACGGGATAGTAAAATTTGCAAAAAATTATTACAAAGTAAGTGGTCAGTAAGGTCCATCCTTTCAATTTACATTTTCGAAAATGACAGTAGGAAATCACCTTTTACAATTCTTACGGTAAAAATGAGGCTGTCGTTTTTTGTTTTTTTTAAATCAAAAAGATTGAATTCATAAGGTCAAAGGGAGGCTATCGTGAAAATGTTTTTCTTTAATCTTAATATTGAAACAGTTATTCCCCATTTAATTGAGTCTTTTTTATTTTAAGAGTTAAATTTTTCTGTGCGAGAGTTATTTCCCTTAGACCATAAAATAATTTGCTTCTAATATTTTTTTTCTCGGTTATCTCTCTTTGAACACACTTTTTTTTAATATTCATAAATATGAATTTCTAGATTTTAAATAAACCCCAATTTAAATCAATGGTAAGGGGCGCAAATGTATAAAATTTTAAAATAATTAATTCGGGACAATTTATTGCAATTATATTTTACTCTACTACCTGCTATTTTGTATTTAATAAATTAATGGTTTAAACTTTATATAATGGTAAAAATTGGAATCAGAATCTTTTTACAAATATCTTCTCCTCACATAATAACAATGATGACAAGAATTTATTAAAACCTTAGTGTCATTTATTTAAGTAGTTGTACAGAAAGTGGTTTGATATTTTTCTTATTTGTTCAATGGCCGCTAATATTAGTTACTCAAATGTAATTATTAGTAGCATTCTAAAAGTAAACTGTGAGTTAATGTTGTTTGTCAAGGTTTATTTCCTTATCCCTGATCTTAAACAAGATCTTAATTTTCACAGCTGGACTTAGCAGCAGGAGTGAACTTAACACGCTCCTTACTGCATTAGAAAACTTTTCATGAATGAATTAAAATTAATGCAAGAGGTCAAATTTTTTTAAAAAGTGAGTATGTCATACAATAAAAATTTATTGCCACTAACTTTAAACTTCATAAGATAATAGTAGAGAACCACTGCTAAGAATTTTTTCTGGGGTTGGATAGGATCTTAGCATGTATCTACATATAAGTATTTATATATATATACGTACGGGTAGCTTTAAAGCTTGTGAATAATTATGCAAATGTTCCTTTCTATTTGTCTTTTTTTAAAATTTAGTCTTAAACAAACAAATTTGATTGATTCATAAATGCAGAGTTTAAAGTTATAAATGCTCACTACCCTTAATTTTAACAAATATAAAAATTTAAATTAGTATCGGGTAAAACAGTTATGTAACAAAATGAATGAAAAAAGTCCAAGCTTCATTTTCCATAAGATTGACAAAGTTTTGATTGTTACAACATCCAACATAACACAACAATTGAGAACAAAGTCAATAAAAACAACCAAACAAATTGATTAGTAATCTTATCATTTTATTATATCATTCATGTCAGTTATTCAAGAGAAACATTGGAAAACTCTTTCACTTGCAAATGCCAATTTTTCTACATTCCATTAGCAACTGATAAAATAAAATTAAACCTCACTTTCATCTATAAATCACAACCAGCATTGGCTGCCTATAGACATTTGTTAAATTTAGGTCAGTTATAAATATTTGTTTTACTTTTTAAAATGTTTACTGAGAATAATCAAACATGAGAGGAGTATTTTATCAAACTCACTTATGTTGAAATACAAGAATTTCATGAAAATATGACAGGGTAAAAATTGAATGTTGAAGTGTATGTATATTTACACCATAAACAATGTCATATTTATTATAATTTTGTAACTGGAACAATATCTTGCATTTTCTTTGTACACATCCATTACAACAAATAAATTTAATTTTTTCACCAATGTTTTTACTACATAAAAATGACTGCCAAATCAGGAGTTACTGAACCAGTTAAGTAAAATAAGAAATTTGGGTTATTGAATAAATTGTATAATATATTATCAGGCTGTTTACTTGAGATTTGTGCTCATGAAATAACAAGAAGAAAGATGAGAAAATATGCCACACAGCACAGCAACGTCTAGAGTTAAATTGGACATCATGTCAGAGTTTTTTCAGATGTTCTCAAACCTAGAAGAATAGGGACAAAGCCAGACATTAAGATACAGTCACGACATGGTCTTTAATAAATATATGTTAAAGTATTTAAGTTTTTATCATGCAGGAATCAAAGTTTAGCTTTTTAAGAATGGTTTTTAATTTTTAACAGAAAATAAAGTAAAAAATTTAAGTGTGAATATTTCTTTAAAACAGTATAGACTTCGAATAAAAATTGAAGCTAACATCAGATGGTGAAGAGTCAGTTTTCCATTGCATCTAACAGTAGTTGTTGAAGGGTCATCCATTATTTTCGCGGCCCATGGTTTGTAATCGTGTCATCTATAGAAGAAGCTATAAATAAAAAAACAATTTGAAAAAATTACATTTGAAGATATAAATAAAAGTTTATGAAAACAGAATAAATAATATATATATATATATATATATATATATAAGTGTGTGTGTGTGTACATATATATATAATTAAGCCATTATGATTAGAAACCAGACTTTTGAAAAAGTAAATCAATTCAAATACCTATGATCTTTATTCAATGAAAGAAAGAAATAAAAGAAAGAATATCAGCCGGAAACAGGGCATACGTCTTTAGACAGAAAATACTCAAAAATAAAAACTTTACAAGAAAAACAAAGAAAACTATTTATAAAACTATAATCAAACCAGTTGTAAGATATGCAAGTGAAATTTGGACCCTAACAAAAACGGCAGAAAACCTATTAAAAAAAATGTGAGAAAAAAGAACCCAGGTAAATGTATGGACCAACAAAGGATGAATATGGATGGAGAATACGTACCAACAAGGAATTGTACAGTCTATATCAGGATCCAACAATAGTAGCAGAAATAAAAAAGGGCAGGCTACACTGGGCAGGACACTTAGAGAGAATGCAAAATGACAGAGGAGTGAAGAGGGTGCATCACCAAAACCTTACAGAAAAACGACTCAAAGGCAGACCTAGGTTTAGATGGATGGATGATGTGGAATCCAAGCATAGACAAGAAAGCATCAGTTAGGTCTGAGTGGAAGGAAATAGAGAGGCAGGCCAAAGCCCTAAATGGGCTGTAGCGTCACAGGAAAGGATATATATATATACTGTTTCTATTTAAATATATTGTTTAAATCAAAATCAAAACAAGTTTTTAAAATTTTGTATTTTCAAAACTGACCTAACATGACCCATTCTTGTCCATTACCAAGCCAAGGGATCACTTCAGATATAAATATCTGCTGACCAAGCCAAGAACCCACTTCAGATATAGATATCTGCTGACCAAGCCAAGAGATCACTTCAGACACAGATCTCTGCTACCATGTAGCATTCCATTCCCTTCTAGAAATAACTGTTGGATGAGAAAAAAGAAAGGATGTATTTTAAAATGTGTTTTTTAAAAATAATTTCAATAAATTTAAAATTTGTTAAAACGTTTGGTCAAGCTAATGGGCAGTTAGTGTGGTGGTCAAGCTAATGGCAAGTTAGTGTGGTGGTCAAGCTAATTGGCAGTTAGTGTGGTGTTCAAGCTAATGGCTAGTTAGTGTAGTGGTCAAGCTAATGGTCAATTAGTGTGGTGTTCTACCTACCAAATAATAATAATAAGAAATTTATTTTTATTTTTGCCTCAATAATTTGTTACAAATAATTGTTCCTATAAAGTTGAGTTAATGAGTTGGCCAAAACAATACTGTTTAATAATTATAATTTTTTTTTACAAAAAAATATTCAATTTAAAAAAAACATCTTCTATAATCCCAAAATCAGTAATATAACATTTTAATGAATGAACAAAATAAATGAACAAATTACAATTGTAAATAAGTTTTGAAATCCCAAGAGTCACACAGTAAATTTTCTGAAACTTTTTAATTGTAGTATTAAAATATAAAAAGTTGATAATCCTTATATTGGCTAAATGTAACCAACCGACAATACATGAATTAATGGCACACTCAACCTGGCATTGTTCAATTGTTAGTAAATATAAAATCAGATATACCTAATGATGGTAAACTTGACATGATGGTTAACTTGAAACATCTAGACAAGACTCCACTTCAAGACTCATTTCTGTGTTCACATGTTAACATCAATTTCAAATGCCTTCTGGAAGAAACTGTATTCCTGTAGAGACCACCCAAAAGTAATACATTTATTTACAAAAATAAAGTTGATAGAAGATAGACTTTTACAGTGCACAGTGTTATGACAAAAATCTTTATTAGTTTTTAAAACCAATTTTATTGCAGTTGAATAAAGACACCAGAGCAATATTTTGTGTGCAATGAAGAAAAGAAAGAACATTCACTGATTGTCTTAGACTTAGCACACAAAGTAAATAGGTTGGTCATGCATTACTTTGTACTGGATGGCTTGCCATTTACAAGGGTTTATTTACTTATTAATATTTAGTTGGACTTAATGGTCATAGATTCCAGGGGTCAGACTAAGCTGGGGCCAAAAATAGACTACATGTTCTCCAAACAGAAATGAATTCAGTTTATGAAGTTGTGGGTGTTTAGAATATTAAATCAATAAATAAAAAATTATTAGTAGTATTATATTATATAGTATAGTTTATAGCATAACATAGGGTTACCAGATGTCTGTATTTAGTACTGACAGTTTGTATTTTTGAACATTTCTTGTTAACCTAAGCCTTACTGCTGTACCTGAATAAAACTGTGTGAGACTATCTGCCCATGTAAATGAAAACTTCCCAGGGAAAATTGTTGACAGCAATCTCTTTGATAAGTTAACTTATGTGAAACAACTTTTTCACCTGTTAAGCTGGAAGAATGGAACTCGCAAAACATTTCTGTAGAGCAATTAAGTGAGTGCAAATATTTCAACATTTTAAAGCAAATTATATATTTTCTGTAAAATTGCAACTACTGCTTGAGTTTTCATTCAGCCTTCCTGGCACAACAAGCACCTGTGGATCGAGCATTCTCTCAGGTAAATATCTGAGAAATCGCAGATGAAAGTAATATGACTCTGAGAGATATTTTGATTGTTCGGTAACATTGATCTAACATGTCCTGAATTTTATGATAAGCTTCTTGAGTCTTGAGAATTTGTTAAAAGTAAAAGCTATTCATCATATTCATGGGTCTGCAAAATATTCACAATGGTGGACAGAAGGATATTAGAAATCATTTACAACACCTTTTGTTGTTTTTGTCCTCCACCTTCCTGCACTGTTATGCTGTGACTGTAAGCCTTTGTGTCCGTACGTGACTTCCCCTGTGAATTTTAAATATAATAAATTCGCATTTTTAATCAACATGTTCCTAATTAAATAGACAAAACTTCTTACAGTAAAGTCACTAAAGAGAATAACGTCAATGCACTGGGGCAGAGGGGGGTGGGGGGGGGGACTTTTTGTCATTTTATAAAGGGGTGGCATTTTCGGATAACTGCAGACTTTTTATAGTGGAAAGGGGTGGCAAAATTTTTGTCCCAGCTAATGTTCACCCCCTGTCACCTACACATTCCAACTATATATACACAATTAAAGAAAAATTATAATAGTATATTAATTGTCACTTCAAGAAACTCATCATAAATACTAACATTCATTTCTGTAGTTAAAAAATTACCGACATTGTTGTTTTGATTAGGAAAAAGGGGGGGGGGCAGAAATGGAGGGCGCTTTGGCTTCCGAGTAAAGTGGGGAGGGGTGGTCAGAAAATTTAATGCGTGGAGCGGACATTTCAGATTTCCACCGGGGGGGGGGGGGGGGTATTTTCTATCAGTGAAAAAATTAGGCATTATGGCACACGGTGTCGTACATAGCCTGAATACATTGTGGTGCACCCCAGGGTGTTCTTTAGGTCCCAGCTTAGTTTCACCCCGTACTGTCACAGTGTCGGTGATCACGGTAAAAGGAGGGGGGGGGGGTGAACGCAGAAATCGAGGGAGTTTAGGGCTCCCGAGTGAAAACGAGGGCGTGGTCTGGAGAGGGGGGGGGTCCGGAGTGGGGGCTTATTGAGCCCCACCCCAGATTTTTTTGTTGATAAATTCAAAATGCAGTGATGCATTATTTTCTGCATAAACTTTGACTTATTTCTGTTCACACTTAAACGATGTACACTAAGCTAACACAATATATCGACGCTCTTCGTTGCTTCTAGCTCAACGTTGTCATTTTCATTTGATTACAAACTAGTCACGATATCAACGCTCTTCTTAAACTGGACACGATTAAGACGTGTCTTGTAAGGCTGAAGTTTGAATAACTGGACTGTTGTCTCCAGAGAAACTGTGGGTCAGAGATTATATTATAGAATTTAAAGTACGGAAACAATCTTATGTGTTTAAAGCAGCGGTTCTCAACCTGTGGTTCGCGACCCCTTTGAGGGTCGAAAGAAACTTTCCCAGGTGTCGCCCAAGACCATCGGAAAACACATATACAGTTACGAAGTAGCAACGAAAATAATTTTGTGGTTGGGGGTCGCCTATGAAAACTTTCAAACTAAAATATTATTTGAAGCTATATGTTTATATGGAAACATTTCTGTACATGTTAGGCCCATTGTATGAGAGTCAGACCATTTCAATATATGGCTGGCTCCACAAGGTGCTGTTTGTGTATGAGAGTCAGACCATTTCAATATATGGCTGGCTCCACAAGGTGCTATTTGTGTATGAGAGTCAGACCATTTCAATATATCACAAGGTGCTATTTGTGCATGAGAGTCAGACCATTTCAATATACGGCTGACTCCACAAGGTGCTATTTGTGTATGAGAGTCAGACCATTTCAATATATGGCTGACTCCACAAGGTGCTATTTGTGCACGAGAGTTAGACCATTTCAATATATGGCTGACTCCACAAGGTGCTATTTGTGTATGAGAGTCAGACCATTTCAATATATCACAAGGTGCTAGTTGTGCATGAGAGTCAGACCATTTCGATTTATGGCTGGCTCCACAAGGTGCTATTTGTGCATGAGAGTCAGACCATTTCGATTTATGGCTGGCTCCACAAGGTGCTATTTGTGAATGAGAGTCAGACCATTTCGATATATGGCTGCCTCCACAAGGTGCTACCAGTGAATGAGAGTCAGACTATTTCAACATATGACTGACTCCACAAGGTGCTATTTGTGAATGAGAGTCAGACCAACATATGACTGACTCCTCAATGTGCTATCTGTGAATGAGAGTCAGACCAACATATGGCTAACTCATCAAGGTGCTATTTGTACATCTACTTAAATGGAAAAAGGAAACAAAAAACATTGCTGAATACATGATAATTTTTTTTATTAACATAAATTTTTTAAAATGTACACTTTAAATACATTGCATTAACTTTGAGCCCAATGCACAATCCAGTCAGCTTGTACATAAATGTGTGTACTTGAAGGGGAATCAGTCCAGTCAGCTTGTACATAAATGTGTGTACTTGAAGGGGAATCAGTCCAGTCAGCTTGTACATAAATGTGTGTACTTGAAGGGGAATCAGTCCAGTCAGCTTGTACATAAATGTGTGTACTTGAGTGGGAATCAGCATTGACTACTTACTAAACAGATGAATGGAATGAGCACAGCTAATACACGAATTCAAATCGTTTGGTCATCTGCACCAACATTAAATCATTGACTGAGTTGACCAACTACATCCAGGTGGATGAGAAACAAAGTAAACTGACCACTGTCTAAATGACAGACTACTGACTGACAGACCACTGGCTAATTGACAGACTACTAAGTGACTGACCACTGGCTAATTGACAGACTACTGACTAAGTGACTGACCACTGACTAAGTGACAGACCACTGACTAAGTGACTGACCACTGGCTAATTGACAGACCACTGGCTAAGTGACAGACCACTGACTAAGTGACTGACCACTGGCTAATTGACAGACCACTGGCTAAGTGACTGACCACTGGCTAAGTGACTGACCACTGGCTAAGTGACTGATAACTGGCTAAGTGACAGACCACTGGCTAAGTGACTGACCACTGGCTAAGTGACTGACCACTGGCTAAGTGACTGACCATTGGCAAAGTGACAGACCACATAGCATAAAGTAAATAATAACCTTAATGACAAAGATACATCATCAACTATCGAAACCACTTCCTGTCGAAACCACTTCCTGTCGATACCACTTCCTGTCGAAACCACTTCCTGTTCTTTAAACAATGCATAAAAGAAGAATTGTTGGATGATATATTGAAATATAAGGCTAAAAATAAGTCACAGTTAAGTTTGTAATTAAAAAAAGACTTTTTGGTAAAGACACAAGACACAACAACCCTAAAATCATGACTTCTACCTTAGCTTCTAATTTTTTTCATAAACTAGTATTTCTCTGTATTTCAAGATATATACTTTTTTTAAAAATCTAGAGCGGGCCAAAATAAAATATTATTGAACATCAAAACTCTGTCAGCACAAGGAAGTGGATTTTGCTATTAAGATTATTTGAATAGTGAAGTTATTTCCGTTCATTTTTTAGACCATCAAAATAAATAATTTATAAGATGTTACAGAGATAAGATAAAATAATGGAAATGTTTTTTGATTGCATCGTACATTTCCAGCACATAAATGAAACAATTTGAACACAAGACATCGACATTAAATTATTTCACTAGTGAAAAAAAGAACCATTCAGTGAACTCTCTTAGTGAATTCTCTTAGCCATATCAGGGACTTATTAGTTCTCATTAAGATTTGTGACTTCAGGGGGAGCACGCTGGTAAGTTCTTACAGATTGGGGAACAAAAGAATTTTTATATCTTTATGTCCTCGCCCTGAGAGAAAGAATTTGTCCCGAACTGGCTGATCCTAAGTGTCTGTGATGTAGACAATCTGGACACAGCCGTTACAGATTATGAAAGCAAAATTTAAATAAGAAACAAAGAACTGTTTTAATTATTCAAAAAGGCCATTAGGTGTAAAATAGACTGCACATCACAACACACCAGTTCGTGATGTTGTAACTGTTTTGATGCAACAATGGAAAAGAGGACCGGCTCTATCGGTTGTTTTTGGCACAAAACTTATTCCCATGCTTCATTTCTGACAATAAATCCACACATCCACCTACACATAGACATACAAATCCACCTACACATAGATATACAAACAAACCCACAATTATTACTTCATAAGCCAGTAATGTTATATTACAATCGCTACTATTGGGGGGATCTGTCACTCAAGTGTAGGCTACATAAATAGTTTTATAGCTTTTCTAAAACATAAATTTTCTTTCAAAGGATCGTGAAATGGTCAAATTAAATTTTAATTTGTGGCAGTCTTTTTTTTGTGTCTTGGGATAACATTAAACCACTTTTGTGTTGCGCTATATTGTGTACCAAATTGGACAAGTGTATCCCAATTCAGTATGAATTTAAAAACTTCACAAGTTTTATATTCCATAGAGTTGGAAGGAGCATGGTTGGTATGCTAACTTTAGTCTTACTGAATGTGACCATTTAGATCAGTGGTTCTCAACCTTCCTAATGCCACGACCCTTTATTACAGTTCCTCATGTTGTGGTGACCTCCCAACCATAGAATTATTTTCATAGCTACTTTATAAATATGTGTTTTCTGTTGGTCTTAGGTGACCCCTGTGTAAGGGTCGTTTGACCCCAAAAGGAGTCACAATTCACAGGTTGAGTGAGAACTGCTGATTTAGATGCTCATACTGAATGTGACCATCTACATGCCCAGGCTGAATGTGACCATTAAGATGATCGATTGGTGGTATTTTATTTAAAGTTTCATTTTTATGCTCATCAAAATATGACAGCAAAAAATTGGACCAGAGATTCTCACAGTGATACATATATTTTTTAAAGATATAGAAGCACAGAATCCATCCATCTATATTTATCCAGTGTATCCGGGGGAAAACTTTATTATTGAAATTCAAATGTTAACAGGAACAAATGTGAAGACAAAAATCAACTGGTTGAAAGGAAACAAATATTTTGCTTACCAATAAATAAATGAACATGAAACCCCTCAGCCAGGAGAAAGATGTTTATCAAATAATATTTATGTCTTTATGAGATGGTTGGTCAGGTTGGTTTGGTTGGTCAGGTTGGTTTGGTTGGTAAGGTTGGTAAGGTTGGTTTGGTTGGTAAGGTTGGTTTGGTTGGTAAGGTTGGTTTGGTTGGTAAGGTTGGTTTGGTTGGTAAGGTTGGTTGGGTTGGTAAGGTTGGTTGGGTTGGTAAGGTTGGTTTGGTTGGTAAGGTTGGTTTGGTTGGTTTGGTTGGTAAGGTTGGTTTGGTTGGTAAGGTTGGTTTGGTTGGTAAGGTTAGTTTGGTGATAGAAACCAATTGTACCCATGGGAGGGGGGGTGAGGGGAGGGGGGGGGGGTTGATATTTATTTTTATAAAGTGGAGGGATGGGGGGGGGCTGCTGCATTATTTGGGCTCCTTGAATAAGTTTGCCTAGGAATTATTTATACTGATTAGTTTGACCTACTTTGGATAATTAAGTAACGCAGCCCCAAACAAACAGATGGCAGTGTACCATAACATAATAACACAAGAGAAGAACATAATTATATTCTAACAGGTAACAAGAGATTTCAATGGGCACAATGCTGTAATGCCCTAGCTAAGTAACACATTGCTGTAATGCCCTAGCTTAGTAACACATTGCTGTAATGCCCTAGCTAAGTAGCACATTGCTGTAATGCCCTAGCTAAGTAGCACATTGCTGTAATGCCCTAGCTAAGTAACACATTGCTGTAATGCCATAGCTAAGTAACACATTGCTGTAATGCCATAGCTAAGTAACACATTGCTGTAATGCCCTAGCTAAGTAACATATTGCTGTAATGCCCTAGCTAAGTAACACATTGCTGTAATGCCATAGCTAAGTAACACATTGCTGTAATGCCATAGCTAAGTAACACATTGCTGTAATGCCATAGCTAAGTAACACATTGCTGTAATGCCATAGCTAAGTAACACATTGCTGTAATGCCCTAGCTTAGTAACACATTGCTGTAATGCCATAGCTAAGTAACACATTGCTGTTATGCCATAGCTAAGTAACACATTGCTGTAATGCCCTAGCTTAGTAACACATTGCTGTAATGCCATAGCTAAGTAACACATTGCTGTAATGCCCTAGCTAAGTAACACATTGTTTTATCTGCTCTACTTTGGATTGGACAGCAAACTGTCGGCCAGCTCTTGTATAACTGTCCAAGCAAATTTAACATCAGAAACCTGGGTTTTTGTGGCGCACACGGCAAATCGTAAAAAGAATGTATCCTTGACCTTGGATGGGACCAGGTGGATCCTTCGGTCATCATTTATTTTCTTGTTAAGTGTTTCATTGATTTCATTGGTTCCCTGGAAGGATAAAAGACGGATAACTTTAGTGTTGGATAAATGATAATGGATAATCTGGGTCAATAAATAGTGGAACAAGATACGGTCTGGCGGGTAGACATGACAATGAAGCGGACGTTTCGACGAGATACCTTCTTCAGCAGACAATACAATGTTGTTCATCCTTCGCACACGAAGATGACCATGGCAATTTTGGACTTAAGTAGCAGCCTTGACCTGAGCCGTATTTTGTTTAATAGTAAGGGAGACTTTGCTCAATTGGTCAGCCTCACTCTCTCATCCTTGCCTATTTGATCAAAATGACTGGAAATAGGCCAGCATGCAGTAGATGAACAGCAGTATGTGTGTGTGTGTGTCTGTTTCACTGTGCTCTTTATGTGTTCTACGTCGCAATAGTTGTCAGAATTTTCATTGTGTCAGTGTCATACCACCTACGGGACTCCATCTCCGGGTTTGATTTCAGAGTTTACATATTCTTAGATGAGTTGCCATCCAAGGTCAACGAGTCCCCTCCATGTCTGGGTATTTAATTGGGGATTGACTCAGTTTAGATCCCCCCCCCCCAGCAGAACAATAAAATAAACAAAAGTAAATTTAAAAAATGTAACTGGTGTTTTAGAGGATGTCAGTAATTCACTGCAGGGGTTGTCTTCCCCCTACCCTCTTCGGTCTGTACTGTTTTAAATGGAGTGTGTGTGTGTGTGTGACGAGTTCATTCAGTGCACACCTTCTCCTCTTTGATTTATTAAAAAATAAACAGTGCTCAAATGGGGGTAGCAACATAAGACTTTGAGAACCACTGATGCAAGGCCCAGTGTAGTCATTCCTTGCACTGCAACCAGGTGAAGTAAAAAAAAAAAAGGTGGGGGGGGGGGGGGTGTGGCAGTCCATAAATTCCTAAGTGATTTGATAGAAGAGCTCTTCACAGCAAAAAGAAATCATAAACAAAGCAGATACGATCTCTTCCTGATCATGTTAACATTTTTTGCAGAAAACTTAACAATAAAAAATATGATTACTTATTGATTAGATTCACTTATTGATTAGGATCACTTATTGATTAGGATCACTTATTGATTACAGTTGCTTTTTTTTAAAATTGCTTTCAAAAAAATTATTAATACAATTAGTTACAATAAACAGCATACTTTTACTTACCTTTAACCTAAAGCAAACAAGGCCAAAGGTCACCGGTCTGACTATTTCAAACCTGGCATCACTCTTAACTAGGTCCTCAAATTGATGAGCAAGGGATACATCCTAGATAACAAATAAATAAATTTTAATTTGGTTTAAATTAAAACGTTAAAATTCATGATTGAAAAAATAAAATTAAACAAAAAATATGAACAATAATTGTTTACGCTGGTTTATTTGATGAGAATTTTTTTAAAAAGTTAATTGTAACAAAAAGTTAATTTTAATAAAAAGTTAATTGTAACAAAAAAGTTAATTGTAACAAAAAGTTAATTTTAACAAAAAGTTAATTTTAACAAAAAAGTTAATTGTAACAAAAAGTTAATTGTAACAAAAAGTTAATTTTAACAAAAAAGTTAATTGTAACAAAAAGTTAATTGTAACAAAAAGTTAATTTTAACAAAAAGTTAATTTTAACAAAAAGTCATTAAGAGATTGCTAAACAGTAATTAAATTTAAAAAAAAATTGTTTTGCTTTTTCTTTCCTCCAGAGGCTGCTGGCCGACATGTAGATAGATTTTAAGTTGATATATTAATTATATTCCCCCCCACCAACTCAGCCCACACACATAACTGGTCATCACAACATGTTGCAATATTTACCTTCCTTATTTGTTCCTGGAGTCCCGTGACGCCAAACATGCGTAGAACGAACCAGAGCTTTAGAGACCGGAACCTTCTGCCCAAAGGAATCTGCCAGTGCTGGGGAATCAAAAGTTTTAACATCTTTAAGGGTCTACCACATGTTAAGTGACGCTGTGCGTCTAGGGGCCCACTATATTTTAAGTAACAGTGTGCGTCTAGGGGCCCACTATATTTTAAGTAACGGTGTGCGTCTAGGGGCCCACTATATTTTAAGTAACGGTGTGCGTCTAGGGGCCCACTATATTTTAAGTAACGGTGTGCGTCTAGGGGCCCACTATATTTTAAGTGACGGTGTGCGTCTAGGGGCCCACTATATTTTAAGTAACGGTGTGCGTCTAGGGGCCCACTATATTTTAAGTGACGGTGTGCGTCTAGGGGCCCACTATATTTTAAGTAACGGTGTGCGTCTAGGGGCCCACTATATTTTAAGTAACGGTGTGCGTCTAGGGGCCCACTATATTTTAAGTAACGGTGTGCGTCTAGGGGCCCACTATATTTTAAGTGATGGTGTGCGTCTAGGGCAGTGATTCCCAAAGTGGTCTATATCGACCCCCAGGGGTCTACGACAACTTGCAAGGGGTCTATGTCAGCGGAAAAAAAATTGGGGGTCCATGAAATGAAAATGGGGGTCCATAAAATGAAAATGGGGGTCGACAATAGTGGATCTCATGTAAGCAGGTCGTGACTTCTATTTTGGCATTTCATTAATGGAATAATCCACATACACAGATAGGACCTTTTACACGCTTACACATTAATAGTTTCCTTTTTCAAAGCTTTAGCAATCGGTTTTATAATACTTCTCTATCTGTTATTTTATGTAGCAGAAAGTAAATTTTAATTTGGTTCGTTTTAATTTCAATTTAATTAATAAATATATAAAAATCTGGATGTGTGTGAGGTCTTTTATAGTGAATAATGTGTGTGTAAGGTCTTGTATAGTGAGTGAGATGTGTGTACGGTCATGTGTGTGAGGTCTTGTGTAATGCTTAACGCTTGTTGCCATGAGTCAAATAAAATAGGGAACGGGAACTTACTCTATAGTCAGGCATGGCTTGTCCCTGGTTGTCATGATTAAGGTAGACAGGGTTCAACTCAAATGCCCCAGATACCAGATCACTGTCCTTGACCCTTGAAGGATTCATAATTTTACACATCTGGTTATTTTTTACAATTCTAATTATAATTTATATTTCACACATTTGATTATTTAATTATTATATTATGACACATTTAATAATTATATTTCACAAATTATTATTTGATTATTATATGATTACACATCTGAATATTATATTTTGCACATATAATTATTTACTTATTATAATTTTACAGATCTTATTATTTTCTGTTTCTTTCTCCCAAAATAAATATGAAACAAGATATAAGGATATCTTCCTGTTAACAGATGTAAGTTCACAATATTTTAACAGAATATTTTAACAGAATACTTGTATTTTATTAAAGAATGTACGATATCAATATTGAATAATCAATAAAATTGGCTTAGAAATTGATTTTTAATTTACAGGGAATTTCATTTTAAAATTCATCCTTATTTTAATAAATCCTCCCTGAATTTAATCACATGTAAGAATGTATTTATATTTGACTTACCACAAAGCGGAACAGTCAAACGTCACCTGCAGCCATTTGTGTGGGTTGAAATTGAAAGACATGGAATGCTGGGAAATGAGAGGGAGAGCGGGACAGAGGAGAGAGTGAAAGAGTCAAATGAGCAATCATTTTTAGTTGAAACTGTTGTAAAGAGAAAAGTCTTCCTATTTATGAAATATTGTGATATATAAAAATAAAGAGGGAAGATTTTTATTAAAATCCTCTTACTTCCACACCGTCCAGCAGAGGTCTGAACTCGGGACAAATGAAAGCACTTCCAGCATAGGCGGCGTCAACATGCATCCAGATGTCATGTTTGTTACCTGGGCGATGACAGCAAAGATTATAATAAAAAAAAGTGCAAGAAATGTTACATACTTTTGTTATATTTTTTAATTTAACTAAAATACTTCATTAAAAACTGAGTTACTTTTGAGGATAAAAATATGAGACCTACACATTTATTATACAAATAGTTTTGTTTACAGAAGTATGTTTTTTATGTGACAAGAGCTCTTTTTAGTCTGCTTCAGAATTAAAATGTATTGCTTTAATTTGAAAGGATGTGTAGATAAGATTGTAAAATATAATAATGATGTCATCAAGTGATGAAACCACCAACTCATGATGTCATCAACACTCACAAATTGGTCCAAGTTCTAACAAATTATCTGTGCCGCATGTGGATGTGGTCCCTATAGTTGCACACAGCTGAAGAGCAAATGGCGAGGTAAATAAGTGAGACAGATTTACTGCAGTAGTGAGACATATTTATTTTAAAAGTGAGACATATTTATTTTAAAAGTGAGATATGTTTATTTTAAAATTGAGGTATGTTTATTTTAATAGTGAGAAAGATTTAATGTAATAGTGAGAAAGATTTAATGTAGTAGTGAGAAAGATTTAATGTAGTAGTGAGAAAGATTTAATGTAATAGTGAGAAAGATTTAATGTAGTAGTGAGAAAGATTTAATGTAGTAGTGAGAAAGATTTAATGTAGTAGTGAGAAAGATTTAATGTAGTAGTGAGAAAGATTTAATGTAATAGTGAAACAGATTTATTGTAATAGTGAGAAAGATTTATTGTAGTAGTGAAACAGATGTATTGTTATTGTGAGAGACATGCAACATCAGTAAGACAACAAGATTATTTGTAAAAGTTCATGAACCTACTTTGATTAATTTCTTCTTCAAATAGTTTGTCAAAAGCCTACTTAAACAACATCAGTGGTGTGATTAAACCATTTAACATGGGAAAGGGGAACTACTAGAGATGGTGAGGCTGCCTTTCTGGGGGTCAGGACTTTGTTATTTTTTTTTACCTCCCTTTGGTTTTTCACATGGATACAAATCAATTTTATTTCCATATGGAGATCCTTGGTGGGGGCGGTTTGGGGGAAAAGGGGGGGGGGGGGTTGGGATGTCTCTAATTATAATTTCCCACTGAAAGAAACAAATTTAAAGTGGTTACTTTGATGTTTAAACATATTAGCAGATCTCACATTGTGCTCCATGGGGGACAAAGATACTTTTTCAATGGCTCCTTAAGTCACTCAACTTGGAAATACTTTTTCAATATTTTTAAAAATAGAAACAATTCCCGGGTAAAGACCCATCTAAGAGTGGGGTTGGCATATTCTGAGCAAAGACCCATCTAAGAGTGGGGTTGGCATATTCTGAGTAAAGACCCATCTACGAGTGGGGTTGGCATATTCTGAGTAAAGACCCATCTAAGAGTGGGGTTGGCATATTCTGAGTAAAGACCCATCTAAGAGTGGGGTTGGCATATTCTGAGCAAAGACCCATCTAAGAGTGGGGTTGGCATATTCTGAGTAAAGTCACATCTAAGAATGGGGTTGGCATATTAACAAAAGAAAATTTAATATTTTTAGACCATGCCCCCTTGCAATATCTTACAAAGAAAGGTATCAATCCTTGCTCCTTATCCTTAATGATGGCAGATTCCAGCTCTGATCCTCTTAGTGATCCTTTGTCATCTGTTGGTAGAGATTTCATTTGTACCATACCGATTAGTGAGGCTCTCACAACTGATGAATGGGCCTGGGGAGAGAAACAAAATTGGATTAAAATATTTTTTACAAAAGATCCATCGTAATTTATACTAATTTATCGCTTAGTATCAGTTCTTGTCATTAATACAAATTTATAGCTAATTATCTGTAATTGTCATTTATACTAATTTATAGCTAATTATCTGTAATTGTCATTTATACTAATTTATAGCTGACTATCTGTTATTTTCATTTATACTAATTTATAGCTAACTAACAGTTATTTTCATTTATACTAATTTATAGCTATCTGTCATTTTCATTTATACTAATTTATAGCTAACTAACTGTTATTTTCATTTATACTAATTTATAGCTAATTATATGGTAAAGAACATAATTAAGGTATGTATTTATATTACACAATAATGTATTTATATAACATAATCATAATATTTATCCATATAACAATTGACAAGGAAAAAATAAAATAGAAATAGAAAAAAATAATTAATAATTTAGATTTAAGCATTGCCGGCATTACTTGCACTCAGAGGCAGAACCAAGAAGGCAAGGAGAAGGGGTAGCTCTCAGAGGCAGAGCCAAGGAGAGGGGGTAGCTAGCCTGGGAATATTTTTCAAGGCATTTCAAAAACAAAATTAAAATAAAGGAAAGAGGAAATAAAATATTTAAAAAAGTAGAGTTGATATAATAAGACCTCAGCAGAAACAGGATAGCAGAACAGCACAAACAGGATAGCAGAACAGCACAAATATTAGATCAGCACCACTGATAAGCATGGTCAGGAGCCACAACAAAAAATAGTTATTGAACAGCACATGAACACGGTCTAGTACCAGATAAATCACAGCCCAACACGTGAACACGGTCTGGTACTAGAAAACTCACCTCCTCTGAACAATAAGCCACCAATTTATCAACGATCTGCCCTTGGGTCATCTGGGGGTTGTCTTTCTTGAGTTTATTGATCATTGTGGTTCTAGCAGACAGGAGTGCTACAAGAGTTGCCTCACTTGCTGTGCCCTGTACAGAAACTTCAATTTAAAGTATCTTTGTTCGTTGTTGCTATATAAACTATTACATTATAATTTTGTTCATGAGTAATGAGAACATCTTTGTTCACCAACAACAACTCAAGAGGGAAAACCACTTCAGTCAGCTTAGGGGCCATCCATAAATGACGTCACGCAAATTTTGCCGATTTTTGACACCCCCCCCCCCCCCATCATCACAAAAAGTTAGACCTTCCCCTAAAATATAAGGTCACAAATCTCTACACCCCCCTCTATAAAAAGTCCCTGTGTCCACTATTGTCCTTTACAAACCCTTAAGAGAGTCACCAATCGTGGATATCAAAGTATAGCACCTGTGTCAAAAACACTTCACTAGAACAGTGGTTCTTATCCAGCGGTAAAAGTACCTCCCCAGCCCTGAGGTGTGGTAGACCAGAAAAGTGCGCATTCAGTGGCGTAGCTAGAGGGGTGCAGACCGCATGGGGGTGAAACCATCTCAAGGGGTGACATCAAATTGAAAAATTGCGTATTTACAGAGCACACACTGCTCGGTCTAACCGAAATCCACAAAAGGATTACAGATGACGCGTACATTTTCCAGCCATGTAACCAATAAAAATGCGTTTTTAATTAAAATTTCAAAGTTGATGCGTCAGCAATTAGGTTACCTTATTATTAAGTCAGAAACACACCATTTTGACCATGTTTCAACGCCGAATGAAGTGTT
The DNA here is from genome assembly GCA_964017045.1 of Omphiscola glabra. Lineage (NCBI taxonomy): Eukaryota > Metazoa > Mollusca > Gastropoda > Lymnaeidae > Omphiscola > Omphiscola glabra. The sequence goes on from OZ024808.1 coordinate 1,672,005, forward strand.
CAGTAACTTTGTAAGTGACATTAAGCTATGGTCATCTAAATTCTGAGAAATAAAGCTATCCTTTGATAACAATGAGTGATTCTAAGTACATGTCACAGTTCTTAAATACATTTACCTCATGACCTTCAATTAATTTTTTTTGTTCTTGTATTTTTTATACTGTGGACTAAGTTTAACAAGAAGAATTACATCGTGGAAAGTGTGTGGGTGGGGGGGGGGGTGACACTTTGAGCTTACCGGACCGGGTGACACCAACCCTAGCTACGCCACTGATTGTAATTGCTGCAATTGTTAACTGTTGCTGCTTTCTTTTTAATTCGTTTGTGTGCATTTTGAATACAGCAGTAAATATTTTTCTTGTGAATTTTGTCGGCGCATTGCTTTTAATGGTAATTTTTTCCATTGTCTATAAAGTTAATTAATGAAATAAAACTAAGATAACTAAATTGTTGAATTATTTTTATTTTATTACAATAAAACTTATACGTTTGGGGGGGGGGATGTTTAAAACGGAGTGGGCCTGCAGCCCTGTAAAAAATGTTAAGAATCCCTGCCCTAGAGCATTTACTAAGATATCACTACTTCACCCCCCCCCCGGTCAAGGTCAACCAATTGTCATCCTTCCACCCCACTTCCTGTGGTTGCTGTGGTATGGGAATTCTATGACTCCAGTGTCTGTCTTTAGCCATAAATTCTCACAGATGTCATTGCAACTACACCCCAGTTTCCTCCTACTTGGTGTCTTGTAATTTGATCTGAGGCTATTTTTCGGACCTCCCATACCTGTACTGATTCTCTCAGTTGTAGTAGTTTAAAAATAAAATGATGGTTGTATAAATGAATATGTTCAGAAATGTCTGTAATTTGGCGTTATTAAGTGCAATTCTTTACTACAATATTCTACTTTCCATGTTACGTCACATTGCTTGAGGGTCCCCCCTCATCACAAAAATCTGACCCCCCACCCCTAGACGCCTGATGTCATTTATGGATGGCCCCTGAGGACTACAACCATCAAAAAACTACTGCACAACAGGGGCTTTAAAGTAGCTGGACAGAGGCGTTGAAGTAGCTGGACAGAGGCGTTGAAGTAGCTGGACAGAGGCGTTGAAGTAGTTGGACAGAGGCGTTGAAGTAGTTGGACAGAGGCGTTGAAGTAGCTGGACAGAGGCGTTGAAGTAGCTGGACAGAGGCGTTGAAGTAGCTGGACAGAGGCGTTGAAGTAGCTGGACAGAGGCGTTGAAGTAGCTGGACAGAGGCGTTGAAGTAGCTGGACAGAGGCGTTGAAGTAGCTGGACAGAGGCGTTGAAGTAGCTGGACAGAGGCGTTGAAGTAGCTGGACAGAGGCGTTGAAGTAGCTGGACAGAGGCGTTGAAGTAGCTGGACAGAGGCGTTGAAGTAGCTGGACAGAGGCGTTGAAGTAGCTGGACAGAGGCGTTGAAGTAGCTGGACAGAGGCGTTGAAGTAGCTGGACAGAGGCGTTGAAGTAGCTGGACAGAGGCGTTGAAGTAGCTGGACAGAGGCGTTGAAGTAGTTGGACAGAGGCGTTGAAGTAGTTGGACAGAGGCGTTGAAGTAGTTGGACAGAGGCGTTGAAGTAGCTGGACAGAGGCGTTGAAGTAGCTGGACAGAGGCGTTGAAGTAGCTGGACAGAGGCGTTGAAGTAGCTGGACAGAGGCGTTGAAGTAGTTGGACAGAGGCGTTGAAGTAGCTGGACAGAGGCGTTGAAGTAGCTGGACAGAGGCGTTGAAGTAGCTGGACAGAGGCGTTGAAGTAGCTGGACAGAGGCGTTGAAGTAGCTGGACAGAGGCGTTGAAGTAGCTGGACAGAGGCGTTGAAGTAGCTGGACAGAGGCGTTGAAGTAGTTGGACAGAGGCGTTGAAGTAGTTGGACAGAGGCGTTGAAGTAGTTGGACAGAGGCGTTGAAGTAGTTGGACAGAGGCGTTGAAGTAGTTGGACAGAGGCGTTGAAGTAGTTGGACAGAGGCGTTGAAGTAGTTGGACAGAGGCGTTGAAGTAGTTGGACAGAGGCGTTGAAGTAGTTGGACAGAGGCGTTGAAGTAGTTGGACAGAGGCGTTGAAGTAGTTGGACAGAGGCGTTGAAGTAGTTGGACAGAGGCGTTGAAGTAGTTGGACAGAGGCGTTGAAGTAGTTGGACAGAGGCGTTGAAGTAGTTGGACAGAGGCGTTGAAGTAGTTGGACAGAGGCGTTGAAGTAGTTGGACAGAGGCGTTGAAGTAGTTGGACAGAGGCGTTGAAGTAGTTGGACAGAGGAGTTGAAGTAGTTGGACAGAGGCGTTGAAGTAGTTGGACAGAGGCGTTGAAGTAGTTGGACAGAGGCGTTGAAGTAGTTGGACAGAGGTGTTGAAGTAGCTGGACAGAGGCGTTGAAGTAGCTGGACAGAGGCGTTGAAGTAGCTGGACAGAGGCGTTGAAGTAGCTGGACAGAGGCGTTGAAGTAGCTGGACAGAGGCGTTGAAGTAGTTGGACAGAGGCGTTGAAGTAGTTGGACAGAGGCGTTGAAGTAGTTGGACAGAGGCGTTGAAGTAGTTGGACAGAGGCGTTGAAGTAGTTGGACAGAGGCGTTGAAGTAGTTGGACAGAGGCGTTGAAGTAGTTGGACAGAGGCGTTGAAGTAGTTGGACAGAGGCGTTGAAGTAGTTGGACAGAGGCGTTGAAGTAGTTGGACAGAGGCGTTGAAGTAGTTGGACAGAGGCGTTGAAGTAGTTGGACAGAGGCGATGAAGTAGTTGGACAGAGGCGTTGAAGTAGTTGGACAGAGGCGTTGAAGTAGTTGGACAGAGGCGTTGAAGTAGTTGGACAGAGGCGTTGAAGTAGTTGGACAGAGGCGTTAAAGTAGTTGGACAGAGGCGTTGAAGTAGTTGGACAGAGGCGTTGAAGTAGTTGGACAGAGGCGTTGAAGTAGTTGGACAGAGGCGTTGAAGTAGTTGGACAGAGGCGTTGAAGTAGTTGGACAGAGGCGTTGAAGTAGTTGGACAGAGGCGTTGAAGTAGTTGGACAGAGGCGTTGAAGTAGTTGGACAGAGGCGTTGAAGTAGCTGGACAGAGGCGTTGAAGTAGCTGGACAGAGGCGTTGAAGTAGTTGGACAGAGGCGTTGAAGTAGTTGGACAGAGGCGTTGAAGTAGTTGGACAGAGGCGTTGAAGTAGTTGGACAGAGGCGTTGAAGTAGTTGGACAGAGGCGTTGAAGTAGTTGGACAGAGGCGTTGAAGTAGCTGGACAGAGGCGTTGAAGTAGCTGGACAGAGGCGTTGAAGTAGTTGGACAGAGGCGTTGAAGTAGCTGGACAGAGGCGTTGAAGTAGCTGGACAGAGGCGTTGAAGTAGTTGGACAGAGGCGTTGAAGTAGCTGGACAGAGGCGTTGAAGTAGCTGGACAGAGGCGTTGAAGTAGCTGGACAGAGGCGTTGAAGTAGCTGGACAGAGGCGTTGAAGTAGCTGGACAGAGGCGTTGAAGTAGCTGGACAGAGGCGTTGAAGTAGTTGGACAGAGGCGTTGAAGTAGTTGGACAGAGGCGTTGAAGTAGCTGGACAGAGGCGTTGAAGTAGCTGGACAGAGGCGTTGAAGTAGTTGGACAGAGGCGTTGAAGTAGCTGGACAGAGGCGTTGAAGTAGCTGGACAGAGGCGTTGAAGTAGCTGGACAGAGGCGTTGAAGTAGTTGGACAGAGGCGTTGAAGTAGCTGGACAGAGGCGTTGAAGTAGCTGGACAGAGGCGTTGAAGTAGCTGGACAGAGGCGTTGAAGTAGCTGGACAGAGGCGTTGAAGTAGCTGGACAGAGGCGTTGAAGTAGCTGGACAGAGGCGTTGAAGTAGCTGGACAGAGGCGTTGAAGTAGCTGGACAGAGGCGTTGAAGTAGCTGGACAGAGGCGTTGAAGTAGCTGGACAGAGGCGTTGAAGTAGCTGGACAGAGGCGTTGAAGTAGCTGGACAGAGGCGTTGAAGTAGCTGGACAGAGGCGTTGAAGTAGCTGGACAGAGGCGTTGAAGTAGCTGGACAGAGGCGTTGAAGTAGCTGGACAGAGGCGTTGAAGTAGCTGGACAGAGGCGTTGAAGTAGTTGGACAGAGGCGTTGAAGTAGTTGGACAGAGGCGTTGAAGTAGTTGGACAGAGGCGTTGAAGGAGTTGGACAGAGGCGTTGAAGTAGTTGGACAGAGGCGTTGAAGTAGTTGGACAGAGGCGTTGAAGTAGCTGGACAGAGGCGTTGAAGTAGTTGGACAGAGGCGTTGAAGTAGTTGGACAGAGGCGTTGAAGTAGCTGGACAGAGGCGTTGAAGTAGTTGGACAGAGGCGTTGAAGTAGCTGGACAGAGGCGTTGAAGTAGCTGGACAGAGGCGTTGAAGTAGCTGGACAGAGGCGTTGAAGTAGCTGGACAGAGGCGTTGAAGTAGTTGGACAGAGGCGTTGAAGTAGTTGGACAGAGGCGTTGAAGTAGTTGGACAGAGGCGTTGAAGTAGTTGGACAGAGGCGTTGAAGTAGTTGGACAGAGGCGTTGAAGTAGTTGGACAGAGGCGTTGAAGTAGTTGGACAGAGGCGTTGAAGTAGTTGGACAGAGGCGTTGAAGTAGTTGGACAGAGGCGTTGAAGTAGTTGGACAGAGGCGTTGAAGTAGCTGGACAGAGGCGTTGAAGTAGCTGGACAGAGGCGTTGAAGTAGTTGGACAGAGGCGTTGAAGTAGTTGGACAGAGGCGTTGAAGTAGTTGGACAGAGGCGTTGAAGTAGTTGGACAGAGGCGTTGAAGTAGTTGGACAGAGGCGTTGAAGTAGTTGGACAGAGGCGTTGAAGTAGCTGGACAGAGGCGTTGAAGTAGCTGGACAGAGGCGTTGAAGTAGCTGGACAGAGGCGTTGAAGTAGTTGGACAGAGGCGTTGAAGTAGTTGGACAGAGGCGTTGAAGTAGTTGGACAGAGGCGTTGAAGTAGCTGGACAGAGGCGTTGAAGTAGCTGGACAGAGGCGTTGAAGTAGTTGGACAGAGGCGTTGAAGTAGTTGGACAGAGGCGTTGAAGTAGTTGGACAGAGGCGTTGAAGTAGTTGGACAGAGGCGTTGAAGTAGTTGGACAGAGGCGTTGAAGTAGTTGGACAGAGGCGTTGAAGTAGTTGGACAGAGGCGTTGAAGTAGCTGGACAGAGGCGTTGAAGTAGCTGGACAGAGGCGTTGAAGTAGCTGGACAGAGGCGTTGAAGTAGCTGGACAGAGGCGTTAAAGTAGCTGGACAGAGGCGTTGAAGTAGCTGGACAGAGGCGTTGAAGTAGCTGGACAGAGGCGTTGAAGTAGCTGGACAGAGGCGTTGAAGTAGCTGGACAGAGGCGTTGAAGTAGTTGGACAGAGGCGTTGAAGTAGTTGGACAGAGGCGTTGAAGTAGTTGGACAGAGGCGTTGAAGTAGTTGGACAGAGGCGTTGAAGTAGTTGGACAGAGGCGTTGAAGTAGTTGGACAGAGGCGTTGATGTAGTTGGACAGAGGCGTTGAAGTAGTTGGACAGAGGCGTTGAAGTAGTTGGACAGAGGCGTTGAAGTAGTTGGACAGAGGCGTTGAAGTAGTTGGACAGAGGCGTTGAAGTAGTTGGACAGAGGCGTTGAAGTAGTTGGACAGAGGCGTTGAAGTAGTTGGACAGAGGCGTTGAAGTAGTTGGACAGAGGCGTTGAAGTAGTTGGACAGAGGCGTTGAAGTAGTTGGACAGAGGCGTTGAAGTAGTTGGACAGAGGCGTTGAAGTAGTTGGACAGAGGCGTTGAAGTAGTTGGACAGAGGCGTTGAAGTAGTTGGACAGAGGCGTTGAAGTAGTTGGACAGAGGCGTTGAAGTAGTTGGACAGAGGCGTTGAAGTAGTTGGACAGAGGCGTTGAAGTAGTTGGACAGAGGCGTTGAAGTAGTTGGACAGAGGCGTTGAAGTAGTTGGACAGAGGCGTTGAAGTAGTTGGACAGAGGCGTTGAAGTAGTTGGACAGAGGCGTTGAAGTAGTTGGACAGAGGCGTTGAAGTAGTTGGACAGAGGCGTTGAAGTAGTTGGACAGAGGCGTTGAAGTAGTTGGACAGAGGCGTTGAAGTAGTTGGACAGAGGCGTTGAAGTAGTTGGACAGAGGCGTTGAAGTAGTTGGACAGAGGCGTTGAAGTAGTTGGACAGAGGCGTTGAAGTAGTTGGACAGAGGCGTTGAAGTAGTTGGACAGAGGCGTTGAAGTAGTTGGACAGAGGCGTTGAAGTAGTTGGACAGAGGCGTTGAAGTAGTTGGACAGAGGCGTTGAAGTAGTTGGACAGAGGCGTTGAAGTAGTTGGACAGAGGCGTTGAAGTAGTTGGACAGAGGCGTTGAAGGAGGACGTTTGATTTTAGGATTCCCAAAATTCCTTGTTTTTAAGAATAGATCATCCCTTCTAAGATCATCCTTTCTGAGTTCATCCCTTCTGAGATCATCCCTTCTGAGAACATCCCTTCTGAGATCATCCCTTCTGAGATCATCCCTTCTGAGAACATCCCTTCTGAGAACATCCCTTCTGAGATCATCCCTTCTGAGATCATCCCTTCTGAGATCATCCATTCTGAGATCATCCCTTCTGAGATCATCCCTTCTGAGATCATCCCTTCTGAGATCATCCTTTCTGAGATCATCCCTTCTGAGATCATCCCTTCTGAGAACATCCCTTCTGAGATCATCCCTTCTGAGATCATCCCTTCTGAGAACATCCCTTCTGAGAACATCCCTTCTGAGATCATCCCTTCTGAGATCATCCCTTCTGAGATCATCCATTCTGAGATCATCCCTTCTGAGATCATCCCTTCTGAGATCATCCCTTCTGAGATCATCCTTTCTGAGATCATCCCTTCTGAGATCATCCCTTCTGAGAACATCCCTTCTGAGATCATCCCTTCTGAGATCATCCCTTCTGAGATCATCCCTTCTGAGATCATCCCTTCTGAGATCATCCCTTCTGAGATCATCCCTTCCTCATTCCCACATTCAAGTAGCAGTGGTGTAGCTAGGTCTGGTGTAGCTAGGTCTGGTGTAGCTAGGTCTGGTGTAGCTAGGTCTGGTGTAGCTAGGTCTATAGTAGCTAGGTCTGGTGCCGTCCGGGGTGGGGGCAAGCTTTTTTGCTGCCCTTTCCACATTAGAAACTTTGCAGTTGATGAAAATAATCCCCCCCCCCCCCCAATAAAGAAAATGTGAAGTCCGGGGATGACTGCTCCCTCCACACCCCCATTATTCCTACACCACTGGCAAGTAATAGGCCCCTTTACATTACTTAATGACTAGCCAATGGAGCCACCATATCATTCATAGGTAAATAAATGTACTTTCAACCCTGAGTTAATCAACATCAAACAATGCACACTACATTCTCAAATAGAATTCATTACAAAGTGGGCACTTTATGAAATGTTATAAATTGTCATTACATTATGGCTGCAATTCAATTACCTGAGCATAATCACCTGATCATTACAACAATAGCTGGATAATTACAACGCTAATGGGTTTTTGAAAAAAAAAATAATGTAGATTATCTTATACATTCATTTACTGCGAGGTGTTTTAGATTAAATATATTGCTCTCTAGCTATGTTATGAGCCTGTAACATTGAAACACATTAAATTATTTATAAGAAACCAACACCATTATCTAGTCATAATATAAATTACCTTATAACACACCACCTTTACCTCATCTAGCTCACTCATATATATCTTATAACACACCACTTTTACCTTATCTAGCTCACTCGTATAACACCTCCGTCATTACCTAATCTAACTTACCTGTATAACACCTCCACCTTTTCCTCCACCGCTAAACAGAAACTCTTGGGGCAGGTTCAACATCTTGGCCAACCAGTCCATCATGGAGACTTCTAGCTCAGTACATGCTGGGCTGGCTGGCTGGAATAACGATCAAAATGTCAGTTTGAACTTATGAAGATTTGATACACTTACATGAAATAATGAAGATTTGATACACTTACATGAAATAATGAAGATTTGATAGGCTTACTCTATCATTATTTACTATAACACTTATTTTTTCGGCTCAAAAGTTTCTTTTCAAATTGTAAATTTTGACAAACCATAAGTTTTTTTTATTTTAGTAACCAATTGTCAGTAATACTAACTAAACTAAGGTTGCCATTTACTTCTGCTTACTTAATATAAGCGTAAGTTCACACGATCAAGTTAGCTTCATGTTCGCGTCAAATTTTTGTTTGAACGCACTATTTTGTGCGTGCTTCCTTTTTATTTTGTGTGGATAAAAATGGGAATTTGATCAAATAATAATTTGAAAGTTGTGACAAGGCTTCATACAAAAATCGCATCAAATGCATGATCCAAAATTTGATCGTGTGAATTGAGCCTAAGGCCTAAATGTACAGTGTATAGTACTGGTATTCGGAGATTTTTATTTGTCTTGGGTTATACCCAGTACAGTGAAAGACCACAAAACACCCCCTAAAAATGTTAAATTTAACAAAAGATCTAATACAACTGATATCCAGGCATAAGTATTAAATATAATTCATCCAAATTAGCATCACAACATTTTTTTTCAAAAGATCACCTCAAAGACAGAAGAGCTCTCGGTGTAACCACAAATAATTGCTGCTGTTTTTGTACCCCCATGGTACCAAAACGGTTTAAAATATGCTGGTTCTAAATATTACAATGTTAAGGTTTGAAATTTGAGGGGAAAAATGTCATTTAAATTCTAACATTACTTGCATAGGCTGGAAAGAAATGGTTGGGGCCCAGTGCATTGCTTAGACATACGCTGCTGTTAAGAGGGCCCTAAATAAGGTCTCGGTGATATGTGCTTAGTAACCTATTCTGTATTACAAGTCTTACTTAAGGTTTTATAAACCACAAGAAATTCTGAAGCTTGAATTGAGATGTGGGGGTACCCAATATACACATCAAGTCTCAACATTAATCTGCGCCATTATGCACCATTTCGCAATAGTATGTACAATTCTGCACTATAGCCTGCAACTGCAACATTTTGCACTACTGAGCACCACTCTGCACCATTCAACACAACATTTTGCACTACTGAGCACCACTCTGCACCATTCAAAAATTTTTTTTTCTGTGCCACATCTTTGATTTAAAAAAAAATAAAATAAATTCTGAGTAGTTCGGTTCACAAGGCTTTCAGTCCACACAAATTTGACAAAGATTCTCAAATGCCCCCCCCCCCCACATGTTTATTCCCCCCCCCCCCTCTTTTTTTTTTTTTACAATGTTGTAATTCCCGCATCGCCCAAACGAGGGTTGTCAGAAGGCAGTAAACATTTGACCTTACAAGACTTGTCCCTGAATGCCCCTGAAGGTCCCTGAATGTCCCTAAATGTACCTGACTACTGTAGGATGACGGTAGAAAATGAGACATAGTTCACATGATTTATTTTTAAAAGTAGGGCAAAGCGTGACATCTCAAAGTCTGTGACGTCAGACATGTTTTTATTGAAACTAATTATTTGATCAGACTCAAGAGCAACTCAGCTCAAAGGGGGGGGGGGGGGGGCAGGGGGTACAGATGTACCCGGGCGCCAGCTAGTTGGGGCGCCAAAATATGCTTTGGTATTATTTTATTGATGAAAATAATGGGCTTGGGAGTTGAAAAAAGGAAAAGAGGGCGCTTTAAAAGGAATCTTGTCCCCAGGCGCCAAACACTCTAGCTACGCCTCTGCTCAGCACTGGTGAGAATGCCATGATGGTAAAAATCAGGATTGAGTCTCATGGTCACCTGACATAGAGTCAGCCGGGACACAATCATCTACTAACCCAATCAGTCACACAGTACACACAATCATCCACTGACCCAAGTGAATCCGATGCACCCGATGCCGTCAGACAGCATGTCCCCCAGAATTGCAGGGTAGGAGCTGGCCGTGGGGAAGTAGGCATGGAAGTGTGGACTGTGCCAGTGGGTGACCTGGTTAGGGAGAAGGAAAACATTGTAGTCAGTGAAACCATTTAGGAATTTAAAGATCAAGTGGATCTCTCGATTCCATGTTTTATTTTGGTTTTGCTTTTCAAAATTATTTTTTGTGCGAGAAATGTTTAAGAATTATATATATATATATATACATTATATACCTGTACTCACCCCTAGCAATAGGCGATAATGAACCCTAGCAATAGGCGATAATGAACCCTAGCAATAGACTATAATGAACTCTAGCAATAAACGATAATGAACCCTAGCAATAGACTATAATGAACCCTAGCAATAGACTATAATGAACTCTAGCAATTGACTATAATGAACTCTAGCAATAGACGATAATGAACCCTAGCAATAGACTATAATGAACCCTAGCAATAGACTATAATGAACTCTAGCAATAGACTATAATGAACTCTAGCAATAGACGATAATGAACCCTAGCAATAGACTATAATGAACCCTAGCAATAGACTATAATGAACTCTAGCAAAAGACGATAATGAACTCTGGCAATAGACTATAATTAACTCTAGCAATAGACGATAATGAACCCTAGCAATAGACTATAATGAACCCTAGCAATAGACTATAATGAACTCTAGCAAAAGACGATAATGAACTCTAGCAATAGACGATAATGAACCCTAGCAATAGACGATACTCACCCCAAACAATAGAGGATATTCACACTTAACAAGAGACGATATTCACCTCTAACAATGGGCGATATTCACCCCTAACAATGGGTGATAATTACCCCTAACAATGTGCGATATTCACCCCTAACAATGGGCGATAATTACCCCTAACAATGGGCGATGCTCACCCCTAACAATGGGCGATATTTACCCCTAACAATGGGCGATATTCACCCTTAACAATGGGGGATATTTACCCCTAACAATGGGCGATATTCACCCTTAACAATGGGCGATATTCACCCCTAACAATGGGCGATATTTACCCATTGTAATAGGTGATACTCACCCCTGGCATGATGACTCTGTCAATATCTTTTTTCACCTCCTCCCAGGACTCCCCATTCAGGGGCGCCTCGTCTGGAATCAGCTCCCTCAGATACCCAGGCAAGACTGAAGGGAGTGGGGTGCGTGTGCTGATGGTCTCCAGATAGTCAGCGACGTAGTCGACCATCTCCCGACCTCTGGCGCGGAATTCCTGAGCGTCCATTTGAGCAGTTGACTACAACTTTGGTAACAAACATAGTTCAGTTTTAATAGTTTATATTTTTAGTGCCCTCCTCATGTCTTGGTCAGTGTCCTACTCACGTCATGGTCAGTGTCCTACTCAGGTAATGGTCAGTGTCCTTCACATGTATTGGTCAGTGTCCTACTAAGGTAATGGTCAGTGTCCTAAACAGGTATTGATCAATGTCCATTATCAGGTATTGGTCAGTGTCCTACACAGGTATCAAAAGTGTATTTCAATTGTGTGTTTGGGGGGAAGCCAGATGTTTCACCACTATGACGAATCCTCTCGGGGGTGTCGCTTCCTGCGCGGCACCTCCCCTTTGGGTGTAGGGGAGGATTCTCAAACAGGGATTCTCGAGGGACCCATCAGACCTTCGGCTGGGGCCACAGACCACCATTCCCTATGAATCATGTGTTTCAATGGGGAATATTTCTTTGCATTCAGTTAGAATGGACACCGGTAGAGTATTTTTTTTAAAAATAATCAAAACTTAACACATGGATGATAGATACAAGGTGTTGTGTTGTGTAAAACAAAAGATGAAAACGAAGATGTAAAGGCAGTTGAAAAATAAAAACATTGGACAGTGGGACATTATGGGCAGTGTGACATTATGGGCAATGGGAGATTATGGGTAAGGGACCGTATGGGAAATAGGACAATATGGGAAAAGGGACAGTATGGGAAATGGGACAGTATGGATAATGGGACAGTATGGATAATGGGACAGTATATAATGGGACCTTATGGAAAATGGGTCATAATGGGTCCCATATCATCCCTAACCTTAGTTACCAACGACCCTAGTTACGCCCCTGATCACCAACTCTAGGTACGCCCATGATCACCAACTCTAGTTACGCCCCTGATCACCAACTCCAGGTACGCCCCTGATCACCAACCCCAGGTACGCCCATGATCACCAACCCTAGTTACGCCCCTGATCACCAACACTAGGTACGCCCATGATCACCAACCCTAGGTACGCCCATGATCACCAACCCTAGGTACGCCCATGATCACCAACCCTAGTTCTGAATGTTTCTTTGCATTCAATCAACATGTATTGGTAATGTACTTGCTCATGTTTCTTTGCATTCAATCAACATGTATTGGTAATGTACTTGCTCATGTTTCTTTGACATCTATTTCTATTGGTCAATTTAAAATAAAAAATTACAAATCTCGTTACATGTAACAAAAGTTACCGGAAATCAGTTTGAATTTTATTTTTATTTTTTTTATATTTAATGGTGACATGACCTGGGAAGGGTCGAGTTGTGCCGCGAGTTCAACAAAAATGATTGCAGAGCTCTGCTCGACAGAACTTAACACTAGAAGAGACGACCTTGCTGAGTGTGGTGGGGTTATGTGTGGTGGGGTGATGTGTGGTGGGGCGGTGTGTGGTGGGGCTGTGTGTGGTGGGGCGGTGTGTGGTGGGGCGGTGTGTGGTGGGGCGATGTGTGGTGGGGCGATGTGTGGTGGGGCGGTGTGTGGTGGGGCGGTGTGTGGTGGGGCGGTGTGTGGTGGGGCGGTGTGTGGTGGGGCGGTGTGTGGTGGGGCGCTGTGTGGTGGGGCGGTGTGTGGTGGGGCGGTGTGTGGTGGGGCGATGTGTGGTGGGGCGATGTGTGGTGGGGCGATGTGTGGTGGGGCGATGTATGGTGGGGCGATGTATGGTGGGGCGATGTGTGGTGGGGCGGTGTGTGGTGGGGCGATGTGTGTCGATGTGTGGTGGGGCTATGTGTGGTGAGGCGATGTGTGGTGGGGCGATGTGTGGTGGGGCGATGTGTGATGGGGGCGATGTGTGGTGGGGCGGTGTGTGGTGGGGCGATGTGTGATGAGGCGATGTGTGGTGGGGCCATGTGTGGTGGGGCGGTGTGTGATGGAGGAAAAAAAAAGGGGGGGGGTGTCAAACACACTTGTCAGTAATTTCTATCAGTGTTAACCAAAATTTGATGCCCCCGGGCATTCTGTCAAAACCACAGTTGTTTAACTGCATCCAGGCAGATAGAGTTAGACCAGTGGTTCTTAGGTTGTTTTACTGCACCCAGGCAGATAGACCAGTGGTTCTCGCGGTTGTTTAACTGCATCCAAGCAGATAGAGTTAGACCAGTGGTTCTTACGTATTTTTTACTGCACCCAGGCAGATAGACCAGTGGTTCTCGCGGTTGTTTAACTGCATCCAAGCAGATAGAGTCAGACCAGTGGTTCTTACGTATTTTTTACTGCACCCAGGCAGATAGACCAGTGGTTCTCGCGGCTGTTTAACTGCATCCAGGCAGATAGACTTAGGCCAGTGGTTCTTACGTATTTTTTACTGCACCCAGGCAGATAGACCAGTGGTTCTCGCGGCTGTTTAACTGCATCCAGGCAGATAGACTTAGGCCAGTGGTTCTTAAAAAGGGATGACCACATCCCATGGGCAGTGCCATGGGGTCAGGGATCATTTATATAGAAACAATGTGACCCTTACCAAGCAATAGTGAGACAAAAGACAACGAACTTTTAATTAGGTCAAAGTCTTGAAAAGGACAAAAATGTTACAACTTAATCTTCCAATATAATGTAATTGGTTATATATTTTAGGGCATGTAATGGGTTAGGTATGTAATGACATGTAATTGGTGACACGTGTAATGCCATGTTTTTGTGACATGTGTAATGCCACTGCTCTGGTGACGTGATCATCTCAAGATGGTCAAGTGCCAAACTACCTTTACATTATGTTGGAATTGTTTGTGTAATCTCCCAAAATTAACACATTAAGACATATCATACATATACAGATAGACCTACATGTATTAACATTTCACATTTAAAAAAAGAAAAATTGAAACCAACCCTTTGTTACAAGATGTTGGAATAGGGGGTAAGCAGTGGGAAATGAAGCAACCGGATCGAGTTTAACGTTATAGCTGTTCAATTGTTGTTGTCTAGTAATGAATCGGGTATTCCCGCTAATGTGCATGGTTATATTTAGAAACCGTTGAACAAGGTCATGTTAAGTCCATATACACTTATAATTAGTGCACATACAAGGTCCTATTTGTGGCACGTTTTATTTCTGACGTAATAGTTCCCCCATATACTATGTACATGAAGAGGCGTAGGAAAAAAAAGTGTGGGGGGGGGTGTGGGGTGGGGAGAGCGAACTGACGTCATCCTTTGTTGAACTCGGGAAGCCATTAGCTACAACAAATAAAGATCTAATGTCTGATTATCTAATGTTTTGATTGTCTAATGTTGTGGTTGTCTAATGTCTGATTGTCTAATGTCTGATTGTCTAATGTCTGATTGTCTAATGTTGTGATTGTCTTATGTCTGATTGTCTAATGTTGTGGTTGTCTAATGTTGTGGTTGTCTAATGTCTGATTGTCTTATGTCTGATTGTCTAAAGTCCCTACATCCGTATGGCTGCCGTGGGTAGGAAGGGTGCTAACATTAGCACTAACCCTAACATTAGCACTAACCCTAACATTAGCACTAACCCTAACATTGGCACTAACCCTAACATTAGCACTAACCCTAACATTGGCACTAACCCTAACATTAGCACTAACCCTAACAACATTAGCACTAACCCTAACATTAGCACTAACCCTAACAACATTAGCACTAACCCTAACATTAGAACTAACCCTAACAAGAGCACTAACCCTTACTTTAGCACTAACCCTAACTATAGCACTAACATTAATTAATCTAAAACTAACTTAACATTACCAATAACCTTTAGTGGCTTACGCTAACTTGCATAGCCCTAAACGTGGCACTAATTGCGGGCGTGATTTGCGACTCCGGAGCTATGAGTTTGGTAACCCACAAGAGTATCCTAATGGTCTTTCAACAGTATCACAGATCACAATGGGCAGAGTATCCTAATGGTCTTTCAACAGTATCACAGATCACAATGGGCAGAGTATCCTAATAGTCTTTCAACGGAAGCGCAGATCACAATGGCACGGTTGCCCTACTAGGTCCACTGTTGTCACTTGTTAGCACACGGGGACAAAACAATGTGTAAATATAGCGTTACTTCGACAACAGCACGCACACACACACAAAATACACACACACACACGCGCGCGCACACACACACACACAACACACAGAACATGGTCCAGATTTTTTTTACAAGGTAAAGAAGATAAAAAAAAATTACTTGACGATAAAGTTGGAAGCACAAACTGTAATCAGATCCAAAGTTGCATCACACAAATAGCACACGTGGATCAGTATGGCGCAGTCGATGTACGTAGTAAGCTTTCCTTTGTTTTTGCTCGGCTGAGGGTTAACATGCAGCTCAGGGGGCAGAGCTACGATCACCCCGGTGCAGACGTCTGTAACACACTGAGCCCTGGGAACCGATTTGATGTTCCCGTAACCGGTACACAGGCCGAGAGGACAAGGGAGGGGGGCGGCGGCATGGAGGGGTAGGGGGGCAGAGAGAGGATGGGGTGATGGCAGTCGACCGTAGGTGAGCAGTGATTGCAGGTACCAAGGGAATGTACTCGATACAAACAAAAACGGTGTGGTGAACGATTCCAGGTTGTTACGCTATGATGACAGGTTATCGCCCGTTGTGACATGTCTCCCACGGCCTTATTAACGAGTCAAATAATGTCCGGATAAAAAACGGACGAAAAACGTCACGTGACCAGCTTTACTAATAGAGATAAGAGAACGGATTCTAAAACTGAAAAGTCGCAGACAAAGTTGATGGTCAATAAGTCAATAAGTTAGCATATATTTATGGTGGTCTTATAAATTAAGACAGAAAATTGATATAGGCGTTGACATCAGCTGTTAAAATAACCTTAAAAACAAAATTAGAATGCAATCATATGCACAGTCCTAACCATATGAACACACACAACAACGACACGGTAAGTTAATCACGTGGTCAGATCCAATCTATTGTCCAGGTAATATAAGTGTTCACACGAGCACAAATGTCTCGACGGCCCGATATCTCCTGGTTGTACAACGAGGCCTTGGCGGGGGTCAAAGTGTGGGGAACTCTGGCCCGGATATTTCTCTTATTAAACACTTTCTACACTCTTAAACACCTTCTACACTCTTAAACACTTTCTACACTCTTAATCACTTTCTACACTCTTAAACACTTTCTACACTCTTAAACACTTTCTACACTCTTAAACACTTTCTACGCTCTTAAACACTTTCTACACTCCTAAACACTTTCTACATTCTTAAGCACTTTCTACAATCAACAACCTATACAATAGCTAAGTATTTAATTTCATTTCCATATTCTTTTAAATATTGTTTTCAATATTTGATCTATTTTCAATATTGTTTTCAATATTTGATCTATTTTCAATATTGTTTTCAATATTTGATCTATTTTCAATATTGTTGTCAATATTTGATCTATTTTCAATATTGTTTTTCAATATTTGATCTATTTTCAATATTGTTTTTCAATATTTGATCTATTTTCAATATTGTTGTCAATATTTGATCTATTTTCAATATTGTTGTCACCATCTGAGGCTAGACATTACCGCAACAACAATAAAAGCAATCAATTATAAATATAAAAAGAAATACGTACGTACCGCAAAATCCAGCGATAGAGCGAAAGATCCGCATGAAATTAAGACCTGTGGGTCGCGATCCCTTTGGGGGTCGCAAAACCCTTAAACAGGGATCGCCTAAGACCATCGGAAAACCCGTCTTTATAAAGTAGCAACGATAATAACACAGTTGACTAAACCATAAGAGATTAAAAATATTATGTTTCATTAGAATAAATTGGACTGACTGTATTCCCGCTGCAACGTGACCAGACTACTGCAGCATTGTGACGGGGTCCTGGTGTATCGTGACCAGACTACTACAGCATTGTGACGGGGTCCTGGTGTATCGTGACCAGACTACTACAGCATTGTGACGGGGTCCTGCTATAACCTGACCAGACTACTGCAGCATTGTGACGGGGTCCTGGTGTATCGTGACCAGACTACTACAGCATTGTGACGGGATCCTGCTATATCGTGACCAGACTACTGCAGCATTGTGACGGGGTCCTGGTGTATCGTGACCAGACTACTACAGCATTGTGACGGGGTCCTGCTGTATCGTGACCAGACTACTGCAGCATTGTGACCGGGTCCTGCTGTAAAGTGACCAGACTACTACAGCATTGTGACCGGGTCCCGTTTTAGCTCAAAAGTCGCTTCGCAAATCGGCTGATTTATCTTGGGACACGCGCAGATAACGCCCCACTTTGTGACACCCCTGAAGAAAGGGGTGGCATGGGGTGTAGCACAGCCTGGTTTATGGAGGGGGTTGATGGTGGGATGTAACGTATTTTAATTGAGGATTTAAATACACACAATATGGGAAACATATTTTTTTATAAAGTATAGATTTAACAAACAAATCAGTGAGCCAGGGGTGTGTCCATAGAGGGAAAGCACATGCAATGGAATCGGGTTGTTTTTTTTTATTAATCCAGAGGTGTATGAGAGACACATCAAATTTTTTAATTAAAAAAAAAAACAGTCGCATTTTGAGACAAATCAACAGTATGGGCAATGGGACATTATGGGCAATGGGACATTATGGGCCCCACATCATCCCAAACCCTAGTTACGCCACTGATCACCACCAACCCTAGTGACGCTTCTGATCGCCAACCCTAGTTCCCCACTGATCATCAACAACACCATTTACAGCTCTGATCATCAACAACACCATTTACAGCACTGATCACCAACCGGGAGCTACGCCGCTGATTGCCACCAACCATAATTAGCCACTGATCACCGCGTTATCTAGTTTAGCCCCCGACCACCAAGCTTAGTTACGCCACTGTTCATCACCACCTCCCAGTTGACAGGACACGTAAGGCTACACAGGTTTCAAAATAATCGATCATAGGTCTGACCTCCGTGAGGAAACTCCCATCACTCAATCAACACACTACACACACAAAGATTCGTGTCAAGCGGTCAGGTAGTTCAAAGGTCAAGGTTCATGTCACGCAATTTTTAGTCTATATCCTCTTACCCAAAACGTCCAACTTTAACTAAATGAAAACGCAACTTCCGTTTTATAAATAGATCTTAATTTTTTAAAATTTGCATGCTGACTCAGCGATTAAGTTTCATACTTAAAAATAGTAGAAAATCGAATATCAGGACAATGGTTACGCGATTGTTCGGTTAACCGGACTCACATTTTTAAATATATTTTTTTCCCAACAAAGTATGTTCGCCATTGGAGTAAAAAATGACGAACCTCAAATCAGAGACTATAACCCAAGACACTAACCCATGACACCAACCCATGAAACTAACCATGCCACTAACCCATGACACTAACCCATGAAACTAACAATGACACTAACCCATGACACTAATCCATGACACTAACCCATGACACTAACCCATGACACTAACCCATGACACTAACCCAAGACACTAACCCATGACACTAACCCATGACACTAACCCAAGACACTAACCCATGACACTAACCCATGACACTAACCCATGACACTAACCCGTGACACTAACCCAAGACACTAACCCAAACACTAACCCATGACACTAACCCAAGACACTAACCCATAACATAAACCACGGCAAAGGCGTACCGAGGACATAACGTCCTGCAGCGCTAAGGTTGCGCCACTGTCAAGCTTGAGAAACCTATTTTTATACTGTTTATATTGAAAGATGACTGAGTAAACGTTTTAGCTTATTTCACACAGGTGAACTAACGTTTTAGTTTATTTCACTCAAGTGAACTAATGTTTTAGTTTATTTCACACAGGTGAACTAATGTTTTAGTTTATTTCACACAGGTGAACTAATGTTTTAGTTTATTCCACCCAAGTGAACTAATGTTTTAGCTTATTTCAAACAGGTGAACTAATGTTATCGTAACATACGCAATGGGATTTCTTTTAAAAATAAAAAAAATTTTGTTTGATTCACCAATTTCTCCCCCCCCCCCAACTGTAGTGCCCACCTTCAAGTGGCACCCACAGCACGTACCATGCCTCACCACACCGTCTGAAGGCCTTTGGCCTAGGCCCAAACATTTGTTGTTCAGAATCACATCCATTTTAAAACAAAAAAAAAATTACTATGACCGTAATTATGAATTTTTTTCTAAAATAGCCATTTATTTAGTACTTTTGGAATGTCACAGATGATCGGGATGTTTAAGTATAGCAACGACAATTTGTCCAGTTAATCGAACATCGGCTAAATGCTGCCAGTTTGGTCGTCCAATCATTCAAAGAAAGCCCGTGGCTGCTGACATACACACCAATATTTTGTCAAGGAAATTTAGCAATTCAATAGATTATTCTGGAGAAAATATATAAAATCGTACAATAAAAAAAATCTTTTTTTTTAGTGAGACTAATGCTTTACTATTTTTATTTCTTAATTTAAAGGATTTCTTATAACACCGTTCGTATAGTTAGAGAAAAAAAAAAGGAAGAAAAAAGTGTAGCTTTAAAAAGAAAGAAAAGAAATTGGAATGGCGTAGGTTTGATATCAAGTTCCCTAACTCTAACGTGAATGTCAACTTAAACAGGAAAGATCGGAAGATGTATCCGGTTTAGAGATTATAACGGTCATGCTGAAGAGCATGAAGTATCACGTGACAGCAGGGTCAAATAATCTCTAAAAAAATGACTAGGAGACACGCCGTTTTTTTAAACAAATTGTTGGAATGACGTCATAGAGAGAGAGCGAGAGATGTTGACATTACTGAACTTACGTCTGGTGGTTGGAATAAAGAAATAAGCATTATGCGATTTTGTCATTGCACGCTACTGGTACCTCGCATTTTACCATGGCCGCCATCTTGGTTGAGACGATTCAAATCTATCCCTCACTCTAACCTGAACCCTAAATCTATCCCTCACCCTAACCTGAACCATAAATCTATCCCTCACCCTAACCTGAACCCTAAATCTATCCCTCACCCTAACCTGAACCCTAAATCTATCCCTCACCCTAACCTGAACCCTAAATCTATCCCTCACCCTAACCTGAACCCTAAATCTCAAAACATAAACAAAGGGCAGTGACTCCCAATAAACACGCAAATGAAATCGAGGGACCACATATAGGAATTAGCCGGCGATTTCTTGGTGATAGGGTAATAAAATATTCTCGAGCTGTGCTTCTCCTGACTTCGTGTCAAGGAACTCGATGTTGCTGGGGGAGTTCAGGGCGGCGGGAGTGTCCTACGTACAGACAATGCTACATGGTACTGCCCAACATATGGTGCTGGTTGTCACTTTTGTAGCGGGGGGGGGGGGGCCTTTGAGACTTATTTAAGAGCATAAGGTCATGCCCTTACCAGCATATACGAGTTAGTTAAGAGCTGTGCTACTCAAATTGGTGGCCCTTTCATCCTTACTGGTCTTTCAGGCCCCAGTCGACGGTCCACAAAAAGGTTAGACAATTTGAAAAGATCGACCAAAAATATGAATATACTAGATATAGCCCGCCAAACATTGGCGACAGCAATGCGTGAACTTCCCATCTACTAGATACAGCCTACCAAACATTGGCGACAGAAATGCGTGAACTTCCCATCTACTAGATACAGCCTACCAAACATTGGCGAC
This sequence comes from Omphiscola glabra, assembly GCA_964017045.1. Lineage (NCBI taxonomy): Eukaryota > Metazoa > Mollusca > Gastropoda > Lymnaeidae > Omphiscola > Omphiscola glabra. Next base: position 1,692,767 of record OZ024808.1, read on the forward strand.
AGAAATGCGTGAACTTCCCATCTACTAGATACAGCCTACCAAACATTGGCGACAGAAATGCGTGAACTTCCCATCTACTAGATACAGCCTACCAAACATTGGCGACAGAAATGCGTGAACTTCCCATCTACTAGATACAGCCTACCAAACATTGGCGACAGAAATGCGTGAACTTCCCATCTACTAGATACAGCCTACCAAACATTCTTCTTCTTCTTCTTATGTTTGAGGGCCCACGATCAATTTATTGGTGACTGCAATGCGTGAACTTCCCATCTACTATAGCTACTTGACAAAACATGAGCTCAAGTAACTCACATTTAAGAATCCCAATTTTCGCTACACCCCTTCCCCCATTTTACGTCACAGCACACTTATTTCACGCCCATTAAATATTCTGATGTCCCAACGACTTTTAAACCGAATATTTTTTAATTTGACACCATACCTAAATCATAGACGATTTCATTTTCCGAAAAGAAAATAGTACGCGCCAAACGCAGTTGCGTTATATTAAAATAATATCATTTAGTGTCGTTATCGGGAATTATATTTTACGCACTATTGAACTCATTATTGAACAATACTTTATTTCAAACATTTATAATTATTTGTAATATACTCTCAACACCAAATTCGCTGATTAGGAAGCAGTCCACGAGTCACACCAGAAGAGTAATATATATACGAGATTTACTAGACTGGCCACCCATCCTCGGCATAGTTAGAATCCTACATGCTGGTACGCCATACCATCAAAAAAAAAAAAGGCACCATTAAGGCACTCATATGTCGGAGCCGGGATATCCCAAAGCCTCTCTACGCTTATCCACTGCTTTCTTCACCATAAACCACACAATCACAAAACTAACATAATTAAAAACATGTATCTTACTTGAGTAGAATGCTAGTGTCGTGTGCAACCAAGTGACTGGTGAATAGCACCAGGTCCAGCTGCCTCTATTTATAGCCAGTCCATCAAACAGTGGGTGGTGAAAACTTAGCCCCACTCCCCTCCCTCATTACCCCCCACCCCTATCATGCAAATGGGGCGCCATCTCAGGCAGCCCCGAGTTGATAACACATGAATATAAATTGAGGTGAGGATTCAAAGAAATCTGGTCTTATTGGGGGGGGGGGGCAGTGGCTCTCACGTGGTTAACATATGGGGTGATGCTGGTATTAAGGGACGCAAGGAGGCTGGCGAAGGGGTGTGTGGGGCGGGGGGCGTTCGATAGCTTTAGTAAGATTACTTGATGGGACTGATTTGAGGGAGGGTCGAGGGGGAGGGGGTATTTAAGAATTGTCAATAAAGGGAACTCGTTTGTGTGTGGGGAGAGGAAGATGCATCGTAAGAGCATAGTTAAAAACTCTTCCACATTCAGTCAGAAGTCTGTCTATCCGGTCAGGTTTCGTAACATTCAGTCAGATGTCTGTCTATCCGGTCAGGTTTCGTAACATTTAGTCAGATGTCTGTCTATCCGGCCAGGTTGTGTAACTTTCAGTTAGATGTCTGTCTATCCGGTCAGGTTTCGTAACATTCAGTCAGATGTCTGTCTATCCGGTCAGGTTTCGTAACATTCAGTCAGATGTCTGTCTATTCGGTCAGGTTTTGTAACAGTCAGTCAGATGTCTGTCTATCCGGTCAGGTTTCGTAACATTCAGTCAGATGTCTGTCTATCCGGTCAGGTTGTGTAACATTCAGTCAGATGTCTGTCTATCCGGCCAGGTTTCGTAACATTCAGTCACATGTCTGTCTATCCGGCCAGGTTGTGTAACTTTCAGTCAGATGTCTATCCGGTCATGTTTTGTAACATTCAGTTAGATGTCTGTCTATCCGGTCAGGTTTCGTAGCATTCAGTCAGATATCTTTTTACCCTGTCATGTTTTGGTATCTTTGTATTAAACCCGAAACTTATAGTATTTTGGTCTCAAACAATTGCAGAGCTCAACTGTTGTTTTTTTATGAAAGACTCAACTGATTGAGATCCACTGCGCTGTACTATTCGATGCTCGTTACGGGAACAGCTATGCCCCCCCCCCCACCCTTCTCCATACGACCAGCAGCTATCGCCACACATCAAAACTGTTTTGTTTTTATATTAAGGCCGGGGAACACGCAGAAACAATGCTTTGTAAAAAAAACACGTCTGACAAGATTTGTCTTGTGCGCAGTTTGAATTTTGCTCAAGCGACAGACAACTCTGGTTCGTTAGTTCCTCTCTTGTTTTGTTGAGCACGCCCCCACCTTCAACCCCGCCCCCAGTGTGTCCAAAGACATGCGCACATGAACGGTATATTATTCATGCATAAACATTTCATTTTCATTTACCAAATCCTGACGTCATGCTTTCCTTTAAAAAAAATTAAATAAACACTTAAAACCAAGTTTGCATTTTTTAAATTATTTGTATTTTATATTGTTATTCTTCTTCTTCTTCTTCTATGCTTTCAGGACCCACGATCAATGCATTGATCATTATGGCTCCTATGGTTCAGAAGGGTTCACGATGTTAATGTGCGTGGTTTTTTAAGGGGATAATTCACTGGTACAAGACAGGAGGCAAGAGCCGCAAATGTGTCAGGTGTAGTCGCCGCAACTGTTGTTTTTGGAAGATTGTTCCATTCCTTTATTGTTTTGGAAGGAATGAGGAGCTCCTGTACTGAGTTCTTGTTTTTAAAAGTCGAAATTGCTTGTCGTGACCTCTTCGCTGTCTAGGGGGGAGATTGACGAGTTTCTGTTTGATACTGGAGCAGTGGACCAGCCCATTATTGATCTTGTACAATTTCTAATGTGCCACCCACCTTAACACCACATACTTATTTCACCAACTATTTCAGAAAAAACAAAAGAAAATATTACGCACTAAACGCACTTGCGATAGTTTTTTTAAAAGAGTCGCGTTTAGCGCAGTCATCGGGAATTTTATATCGTGAAATCATTGTCATCATATTTCATTCATCTTCCCATTGAAAAAACGCAAGGCAAAAACGAGTTAATGTGCTAAGTTTCAGCTTGATAGGTTGACGGGAAGTGGGTCAGTTGGCCGTCCGCAGATTTTGCCCTAAACACAGAAAAACGAAGTTACTATAAATGATTTGAAAATCAACGCTAAGTGTGAAGCAACCATCAAACTCCTTCAGCCGGCCTCACGCCTCGCGGCAAATGTCCAACAGTCCCTCCACGTGATGCGTCCTCCAAGTCCACAAAACGAGCCTTCAGCCGGCCTCATTCCTTGTAGCAGATAGACACCTGTATCTCCCCGAGATGAGTCCACGGTAGAAGCGGACAGAACAAGTTACAATTTACAACACCGTCACATTTCTAATCGGTGATAACTGAATTTCTTTATTTCAACAAAGCATGACTGAGGGTGAAAACAAAAAGGCGGACATTTTCTTCCCTTTTTTTTGGTAAAATTGAAGATCGCTCCAGTTTGCGCACATTCAAGCTACGCCGCTGTAAGTCATACACGTTATATCCCCGGGCCCTCCTCCACTTGGGGCTAAGCTCATTTAATAGGTAGGTAGGCCATGCAAATCAGACAAATAATTCATCAGCCTGTCAGTTAAGCCTACGGCGCAGAGATTGACAGCCCAGTAGAAGTGGTCGGTGCAGATTGGGGCAGTCAAGTCTAGCATTTCTGTAAGAAACGCCCATGAGGTGTTTCTGACTTAGAGGTTGATGGACGCACGTTTATAGTGTTGAACCGTTTCCGTCTACGTTGTGGCATCTCACTCAGTCAATGTTCGCAGGTCAACCTGTCAATATCTGTTTAACCAGCTGTCAACATCTGTTTAACCAGCTGTCACAATATCTGCTTTACCCCGCCAGTGTCAATGTGCCTCTGCCTGTCAATGTATGTTTAACCAGTTGTCAATATATGTTTAACCAGCTGTCAATATCTGTTTAACCGACTGTCAATAACTGTTTAACCAGCTGTCAATATCTGTTTAACCAGCTGTCAATATCTGTTTAAACAGCTGTCAATATCTGTTTAACCAGCTGTAAATATCTGTCTTAACATAGCTATCCTATGTTTCACCTTGAACATCTCTGAGCATCTTGAGCAGATTGTCAATGTTCAAGTCTCGTTGACAATGTTTCCTCCCCCCCCCCCCACACATGTTTATTCCCTTGTATTTGTGGGCACGCCCCCCTCCTTGACCCTGTGACATTTGCTTTTACATTTCAACCACTGTCACTAAAGCTCATCTGTCACACCACTATCCGATGTTTTTCCAAGTGTACATAAACTAGGCGATGCTATGCCTAGGGCAGATGACCGAGAGGAATGGAGAAGAATGGTGTACATGTCATCTGTGGCGCCCCAACGGTCGAAGGACGACGGGACCTGATGATGATGATGATAGTCGTCTTAACAACCCTGATGGGCTATAACGAAACAGCTGTGTCTTGAAATGGGCTATAAACCCCGAAGCGTTTATTCCATTTTTGTGTGTCCGTTGTTATCACAACAACGCAATGTACATCCAACTAATGCACAACTCGTGTCGGTTCCAAATTTGCATCGACTCGACCTCGCCTCGATGGGGATTTTTGTGTACTCTCAAAAACAAAATCTTTCGCAAACATCGTTTGATTTCTCGTTTGGAATGTTGGATTCTGGGAGCCCCAGCATGTGATCGATAAGTCCGGGGAGCAGACGTCAAAGTCCCATTAGAGCCCGTCCCGTGGCCATTGTGGTGGGGACAGTGAGAGGTTTGTGAATGCGGGCATTTGGTGATGAGGTCAGTGAGAGGTTTGTGAATGTGGGCATTTGGTGATGAGGTCAGTGAGAGGTTTGTGAATGTGGACATTTGGTGGTGAGGTCAGTGAGAGGTTTGTGAATGTGGGCATTTGGTGAAGAGGTCAGTGAGAGGTTTGTGAATGTGGACATTTGGTGGTGAGGTCAGTGAGAGGTTTGTGAATGTGGGCATTTGGTGATGAGGTCAGTGAGAGGTTTGTGAATGTGGAAATTTGGTGGTGAGGTCAGTGAGAGGTTTGTGAATGTGGTCGTTTGTTGAGGTCAGTGAGAGGTTTGTGAATGTGGTCGTTTGTTGAGGTCAGTGAGAGGTTTGTGAATGTGGACATTTGGTGGTGAGGTCAGTGAGAGGTTTGTGAATGTGGTCGTTTGGTGACGTAGTTTGATGCAGCCGTCAGTGATTAGGACATAAGTGTATGTGTGTGAATCTTAGTGTGTAAGTTTATCAGTGTATTTAAGAGTGTATGTGTTTGTGATTGTTTGCTGTGGGTTAGAGAATGCTTGTGTGCATGAGTGAGTGCACCGATGTCTCTGTGACATGTGATGTCATAAAGGATGTGTGCTCCGTTTAACCGGAGATACAACTTAAAATGAAATAATATATAATTAATACTAGATCAGAGTTTCTCAACCTGTGTTGCTAGCACCCCGAGCCGTCGCAGGGAGCCCTTGAATTTGAATATTTAAGGGGCCCAACGCTGTCATGTGGAATTTTTTTTTTAATTTATCAACTTTTGATACATAGGTGGGTGGGGGGAGAGGGGAACTCGGGGAGGTTGCGAAGAGGCATTTTAAGAGGTGCGATGAAAAGGGGAGACATTAATTTTTAAATTATTATAAACATGTTTATACATTTTTAAAAACATTTCTTCATTTGCATTTCCGCATGTAAGTCAAGAGTTCATAGCCTTAGTTCGCCAGTTCTCTCTGCAGTTCAACAAATAAACTTGAAGTCAATTATTTCCACATTTGAAAACGCGTAGCTGCACTGAAAAAAGGGGGGGGGGGTGGGGAAGTGCGAGCCTTCTTAAAAGTATTCGTAATCAGTTGGGAGACGAGAACAGAAGCCAGTAGCCAATCAAAAAGCTTGTTTTATTTTATTTAAAGTTCACGTCCGGTTCTACGAGAACACAAAGGGACACAACACCGAGTGAAAAAGGATACAGACGGTCCTCAATTTATGAACACTTAATTAACTTACATTTACTACAACAAAAAAATATCCCAAATTCAGATTTTAATAATAATATATAATTTATTTTGTCTTTTTTTACCCTCTTGGAACTTTTTAAAAGTTTTTTTTTTGCACTTTAGGTTAGTGTTAGGGTTATAATAGAACGTCCACGTAATATTGTCCTATTCAATTAGATACTTAATACTACGCATTTCATCATGTGTGTACAGGAAAACAGCTGACATATTGGATTGTACCAGTTACAAAAAAAAGTATGCTTATTTATATGGTGTGACGAGTAGCGAACACAAAACATATGACGCACGATCTCTAGGAACAGACATTGTTCAGCAATCAAGAGCTGTCGTCATCATAAACTTTATGCTTTTTTTGTTTTCTTGCTCGTTGTTTGTTAGATGGTTTTTTTTTTTAATGGGGGTTTGGGGGGGGGGGGGGGGGAGGAAATGGGGTGTGTGCCCAACGCGTTGCTGTGTTGTCTCAAGTTTTCGCTTTACTTCGTCTTTCCAATTTCATTTTATTTTTCACAACTTGTTCTTCAGCCCCCACCCCACCCCACCCACCCCCCAAAACTCCAACGACTCATTAGGCTCCCTTGAAGACCGTTCCTTCTCATTAACAAGATGGCGACACGTTTTTAATGGCGCCTCATTAGACTTTAAATCATTTCGCTAATTGACATCATGTTAGTTCTGTGCGGTCTATTTATAGGATTGGTGATGACATGTACGCTGTGTACAGTCTATTTATAGGATTGGTGATGACATGTACGTTGTGTACAATTTATTTATTGGATTGGTGATCACCTGTACGCTGTGTACAATGTATTTATAGGACTGGTGATGACATGTACGTGGTGTACAATTTATTTATTGGATTGGTGATCACCTGTAAGCTGTGTACAATTTATTTATAGGACTGGTGATGACATGTACGCTGTGTACAATTTATTTATAGGACTGGTGATGACATGTACGTTGTGTACAATTTATTTATAGGACTTGTGATGACACGTACGTTGTGTACAATTTATTTATAGGACTGGTGATGACATGTACGTTGTGTACATTTATTTATAGGATTGGTGATGAGATGTACGTTGTGTACAATTTATTTATTGGATTGGTGATGACCTGTACGCTATGTACAGTCTATTTATGGGATTGGTGATGACATGTACGCTCTGTACAGTTTATAAGATTGGGGATGATATGTACGCTGTGTACAGTCTATTTATGGGATGGTGATGACATGTACGCTGTGTACAGTCTATTTATGGGATTGGTGATGACATGTACGCTGTGTACAGTCTATTTATTGGATTGGTGATGACCTGTAAGCTGTGTACAGTATATTTATGGGATTGGTGATGACATGTACGTTGTGTATAGTCTATTTATGGGATTGGTGATGACATGTACGCTGTGTACAGTCTATTTATGGGATTGGTGATGACATGTACGCTCTGTACAGTGTATTTATAGGATTGGGGATGACATGTACGCTGTACACTTTGATTAAGAAAACACAAGCCATGGACCGTGTCAGATAAACCATAAAAACGACCGACCAAACTACTGCACAGATTTGACCCACTTCCAAACTTTGTCTCAAACTATATTCATTTTAATGGCACATTTCAATGAGCGCCTGCGTCCCAGCAGACAAAAGCCGATTTTACTTCTTGCAATCGATCCGTTACATTACACCCACATTATCGATTATCTCACTTAAACAAACTCCACACTCCTTTCCATCCCCCAAACACCCCCATTCCCTTCCCGTCTCTCGTCCATTCATGCAGCCATCAACAAACCGGAAATCGTCAGAGCAGCCATTGATGGGCACGAGCCATTTAAAAAAAAAAAAACGATCGATGGCGGCTATTAAATTGGGCCAATCAGAAACAAGATAAGTTTAAACCCTCTGCAGCGAAGGAGTTGCTGTAAGACGCTTGTGTTATCCAGCTGCTGTAAAAATTTGCGTTGCTCAGTAATAAACAGAAATCTGTTCGCAGAGTTACTTTCTAAAGTGTCTTTAGATTTAAAAACCTACTTTTAAAAACACCTACATTTAAAATCACCTAATTTAAAAACACCTACTTTTAAAAACACCTACATTTAAAAACACCTACATTTAAAAAACACCTACATTTAAAATCACCTAATTTAAAAACACCTACATTTAAAAACACCTACTTTTAAAAACACCTACATTTAAAAATACCTACTTTAAAAACACCTACTTTTAAAAACACCTATATTTAAAAATAACCTAATTTAAAACACCTACATTTAAAAATCACCTAATTTAAAAACACCTAATTTTAAAAATCACCTAATTTAAAAACACCTACATTTAAAAATCACCTAATTTAAAAACACCTACTTTTAAAAACACCTACTTTAAAAAAAAAAAGTTAAAAATCACCTAATTTAAAAACACCTACATTTAAAAATCACCTAATTTAAAAACACCTACTTTTAAAAACACCTACATTTAAAAATCACCTAATTTAAAAACACCTACTTTTAAAAACACCTACATTTAAAAATAACCTAATTTAAAACACCTACATTTAAAAATCACCTAATTTAAAAACACCTAATTTTAAAAATCACCTAATTTAAAAACACCTACATTTAAACATCACCTAATTTAAAAACACCTACATTTAAAAATCACCTAATTTAAAAACACCTACTTTTAAAAACACCTACATTTAAAAATCACCTAATTTAAAAACACCTACATTTAAAAATCACCTAATTTAAAAACACCTAATTTTAAAAAATCACCTAATTTAAAAACACCTACATTTAAAAATCACCTAATTTAAAAACACCTACTTTTAAAAATCACCTAATTTTAAAATCACCTAATTTAAAAACACCTACATAGCCTACATTAAAAAAAAACTACATTTATACATAGATATCAATTCACCCTAGACTTAATCTATTTGGTAAACTAATGCAGTGGGCTTAGGGTTAAGGTTAGGGTTTCTCATTTACGGAGTCTTGCTTATCCCGGGAAAACGGGATTAAAATTTCCCGGGAAATCCCGGGATGAAATTAATTTAATTAAAATACTCCGAAATTCTATAAAAGAGTTGGCATACATTTTAAACATAAAAGGTGTTCCCTTGGGTTATCCAGGGGCGTGGAGATAGGCAATTTGCTGTCTAGGGAACCAGCTTATCCTCCTAAAGGATAATCTCAGGGTTTTGCGATTTCGTCCTGTGAACTCTAACCCATCCTCACATTGTGACGGACGGATGCCATGAAAAAAAAAAACTGTAAATGGATTATATAGATTCTAGGGGGCGAAACTAAGCATACCCTAGGGGGCGCCACAACCGGAATTAATTTATGATTGTATATAGCGTGGGCGACGGAATCAGAACTGGTCTTTTGTGGCAATCTTTAATTTCGGTGCTGAAAATTGGCGCCCATGGCTGCCCTGTTTTCCGATGGTCTAAGGAGCCCCCCCCCCCAACCACACCCACCCAAACCCCCTTTCTATAGGTAAGTCCATAACTAGCTTACAATGATTTTAAAGTTTTAAAAAGTGATCTTTTGTTGAAACAGGGATCAGTGGCGCGCTTAGGGCAGGGACAGATAAACCTAAGAATTCCTGTCTCAAGACTTGGCTGTGATTGTCCAGTACATTTTGGACATGGATTCAGTGGCGACGTAAGGTGGGTGATGGTCCGCCCCGGTTGCTACTATTTCTCATTAATCGAGGGGTGGCATTTTCGGCTAGCAGTACAAACAGCAGAGTCGTTTTCATGGAAGGTGTCGTAAAAATTCTTAGCGCAACCCCCCCCCCCCCTCCCGTTCTATCATCTTCTGCCCGCACACGTTTTTCATAAAGTATTACGGCTCGCCTCTTACATTTTGAGTTGTGCAGGCCTGCTTTAGGTTGCTGACTTTTGTATCCCACCTTTTGCCAAGAAGTTAACGTAGACAAGTTAGGTAGAGATGGTCTAGTTATCAAGAAGTTTGTTCATATCAAGAATTTTGTTCACATCAAGTAGCAAGAAGTTTGTTCATATTAAGAAGTTTGTTCATATATACAAATGAAATGAACTTTTGCTATTTAACCATTGTAAAAATAATATTTCTCATCAGCATCAATGTCATACTTAACATACTGACGCCTAGGTCAGGTGTAGGGTGCAATTTCGAGAGTTCGCCCCGAATATTTAGTCTAGATTTGCCACTGACAGAGTAGCGTTTTCGGCCAACTGCAGGCTTTTGCCGTGGTGGGATGTGGCAAAAATCTTGACCCCTCCCCAGTTCGAACTGACCCGAGCTACGCCCCTGACTGGAGGGGTGTTCTCGTCGTTTGGCTGTTTTAAAAAAAAAGGGGGGAAAGGGACGGATAGGCCAACTGCTGTCGCCTTGAAAACAAAAACACAAAAATAATTACACGATAGGCTCCCTTTGGCTGCCAAATCTCGGAATTATCTTTCATTTGATACCTCATTTGGTCTTACAAACCCAGCAACAATATTTTTAATCGTTTTTTAATCCCAACCTCTCAATTTTGGTACCCGTGTACCAATAGGTGCAGCCTATATAAATACTGTATATATAGGCCTATATATATATAGCTGAACATGAAATCACAAGAAAAACAAGGCCTATGATAAAGTTAAAAATTGTATTGTTTTGTGATTCCCCTTATTCTTATGCTCTGTTCACACGATCGAATTTTCATCGCATTTCTTTTTAAAATTTTCATGCACTTTATTGTGGTTACAAAATAGTGCGTTCAAAAAGAGATTTGACGACAATTTGACCAAAATTCAATCGTGTGAACTGAGCATGTACTCAAATTGACCTAAGATAATCCAATTCTGAAACGTATACAACGGTCATAGTTTGTTTCGTAAAAGTATTTTTTATTTGTGTTTTGATTGACGTTTTCGCTGCAGTGAAAATCTCTCCACATTTTCTAATTTTTGGAACGAAATGACATTTGAATAGCATTGAGTTTAATGTGTCCCGGGTCCGAAAGGGGGCGCTGCGTGTCCGTTTACATTTTGACTAATGCTATTCGGATGTTATTTGTAGTAGTTTATTTTAGTTAAAATGAAAAATTAAGTTTACAAACGTATAGTACATACAATTATCTTTCATTTGATACCTCATTTGGTCTTACAAACCCAACAAAAATATTTTAAATCGTATTTTAATCCCAACCTCCCAATTCTGGTACAAATGTACCAATAGGTGCAGCCTTTTTGGAATGTTTCTCTCAAATTTTATTCCGTGGTAGTTCGATTTGTTTGTATATGAAAGTCTCCTGGACGCATGAATATAATTTATTTCGAAATTAAAAAAGAATTGGTGGACTTATTCTGTGTTTTTCTATTCATCTTGATTAATATAAACAATAACAGTCAACGCAATGGACTACGACGAGTCGATTGTTTTGTCACGTGATAAGCGTAAGTACCAGTAAGACTTCCGGGAGGCTGTCTGCAACACACTAGTCGCTCACAACAAATTTTTCTTCAAACAACTTTCTTCCTTTAATCATAACTGAATTATAATTATTGTCACATTTATGAATGTCATTTAAACAAACACGTGTATTCAAGAATATTTTGAAAAGTAAAATGTTTAATTAACATTGGGGAAGCGCTGATGGAGACAAAGATTTTGCTTTAAAATTAATGCTAATGGCTGATCAGCTGTTATCTGTTGTTATGTGTAGCATAGGCTACCGAAGGCTTACTCGTATCACGTGACAAAACAAGGAAGTGACTCATCGAAGTCCATTAACAAATACTTCCGGTTCATGAAAGGCTTGATATGCAGGAAAGGAAGGCGAGGGAGAGGGGGTGGAGGGTTGACCTTGTCCGCATTTGACGCGAAAGACCATCGGTAAAATCCAAAAATTTCAATACATTGAAACCTACGTTTACGTAAAAAAAGAAAGTTCATAGTACTTTGCGCCCTCTTCAAGTACCACTGCCAGGACTTCGAAGTACCACCAGTGGTACGCGTACCACAGGTTGAAAACCACATGTCCACGGTCTTATTGACCCGGGGGGGGGGGGCATTTGTAAGAGGCCCTATTGTCTGGGGTCTTAAGACGGGGCCCTTTCTTCGCGGGCCCTGCTGTCGGGGCCCAATTGTCAAGGGCTGTTTGAACTCAAATTTCAATGGGGTGAAAGAGATTTTGAAACGCCAACGGTGTAAACTTCTAAGAGACAGCTAGCTTGGTGCTAACGTGAACTCGGGCTTTTGTTTCACGGGTAATGCAGGTCAAACATTGGAATTCGATGCTTTCCTACGGGTAATGCGTGTCAAACATTGGACTTTGTACTTGCCTACGGATAATGCGTGTCAAACATTGGAATTCGATGCTTGCCTACGGGTAATGCGTGTCAAACATTGGAATTCGATGCTTGCCTACGGGTAATGCGTGTCAAACATTGGAATTCGATGCTTGCCTACTGGGTAATGCATGTCAAACATTGGAATTCGATGCTTTCCTACGGATAATGCGTGTCAAACATTGGAATTCGATGCTCGCTTACGGGTAATGCGTGTCAAACATTGGAATTCGATGCTTGCCTACGGATAATGCGTGTCAAACATTCCCGTTTCTTTGCTAATATATTTTTTAAACATTTGAATTCTGTTGTTTTCATTTTTGATCGAAGATATTTTACAAATTTTAAGGACTAAATTTAGTTTCACTCATAAATGAAGTCAATAGTCAATGAAGTAAGTCAATGAATGAAGTAAGTCAATGAAGTAAGTCAATGAAGTAAGTCAATGAAGTAAGTCAATGAAGTAAGTCAATGAAGTAAGTCAATGAAGTAAGTCAATGAAGTAAGTCAATGAAGTAAGTCAATGAAGTAAGTCAATGAAGTAAGTCAATGAAGTAAGTCAATGAAGTAAGTCAATGAAGTAAGTCAATGAAGTAAGTCAATGAAGTAAGTCAATGAAGTAAGTCAATGAAGTAAGTCAATGAAGTAAGTCAATGAAGTAAGTCAATGAAGTAAGTCAATGAAGTAAGTCAATGAAGTAAGTCAATGAAGTAAGTCAATGAAGTAAGTCAATGAAGTAAGTCAATGAAGTAAGTCAATGAAGTAAGTCAATGAAGTAAGTCAATGAAGTAAGTCAATGAAGTAAGTCAATGAAGTAAGTCAATGAAGTAAGTCAATGAAGTAAGTCAATGAAGTAAGTCAATGAAGTCATGTTGGAGCACCGATTGCTCATCTCCATGTTGTCATTATGGAATGTCAAATGTCATGGTTATTCCTGTCACTATATAATGCGCCCGTGCGCATATTCCGTGCGGCACATTGGTGTGAGGGGACGAGTCGTAAGCCAAGTCATGGTTAAATAGCAAGAATATTGTCATACGTCCGGCTTTAGTCAGATGTTAAAATGACGACAGTGCAGAGTTTGACGCAGAACAAAAAAATAAGAGTAAGGACGTTTGGCTCCGATGGCGAGATGAGCTGCAGATGTGTACAGAAGATTCTAGATGTATTTACTGTCAAAATGTATTTGTGGTGATGTTTGGGAAAGTGCCTGTCACAAAGACGTTTAGGATCTTTGGAAACCCATGCAGTGGTCACTTCGGAGTGTACCGGGAGCTGGGGGAATTAGTTTATAGGTTACCAAACTACCGGTCAGGGTGATTCACCTGGCATCAGACTGGGTGATTGACATGGCATCAGACTGGGTGATTGACATGGCCTCGGACTGGGTGATTGACATGGCATCAGAGTGGGTGATTGACATGGCATCAGACTGGGTGATTGACATGGCCTCAGACTGGGTGATACGCATGGCCTCAGACTGGGTGATTCACCTGGCATCAGACTGGGTGATTGACATGGCATCAGACTGGGTGATTGACATGGCCTCGGACTGGGTGATTGACATGGCCTCGGACTGGGTGATTGACATGGCCTCAGACTGGGTGATTCACCTGGCATCAGACTGGGTGATTGACATGGCCTCGGACTGAGTGATTGACATGGCCTCAGACTGGGTGATTGACATGGCCTCGGACTGGGTGATTGACATGGCCTCGGACTGGGTGATTGACATGGCCTCAGACTGGGTGATTGACATGACCTCAGACTGGGTGATTGACATGGCCTCGGACTGGGTGATTGACCTGGCCTCGGACTGGATTATTGACATGGCCTCGGAATGGGTGATTGACCTGGCCTCGGACTGGGTGGACTACCCAATTCATTTTTAGAAAAACTGTTACCCGTGAAAATACTTTGCTTTGGGATGACAATCACATGGATTGATTAAACATCGTACGTGTTTCACCACGGCCAGTGTTTTGTTGGATGCTCAAGTTTTAGTTCTTCACATCACCTGCACATGCTAACGCAGCGGTTCTCAACCTGTGGATCGCGACCCTTTGAGGGTCGAATGACCCTTTCACAGGGGTCGCCTAAGACCATCGGAAAACACAATATATAATTTACAATTATGAAGTGGCAACGAAAATAATTTTGTGGTTGGGGGTTCGTCACAACATGAGGAACTGTGTTAAAGGGTCGCGGCATTAGGACGGTTGAGAACCACTGTGCTAACGTGACCTACATCTGCTTGCATGACCTAAATCTACTTAGATGACCTACATTTGCTCACGCCAAATGGCAAAACAGTAGGCATCTTTTACAAACAAGCATTTACTAAAAAGTAATTTTGTCCCATTCCCAGACACATACCCGTTAACATCAAACAAGCACAGCCCCCTCCACTACCCAAACCCACCCCCCCCCCCTTCTTTACACTCAGTGTGTTATTATCTGTCGTGTACATCCATACATTATTGACAAAATCAGTGCAGACAAGACTTTGATCAAAGGTGTTTGTATTTGTAAACTTTTAAGTTGTTCTTAAAACATGCAACTAAAAAAATTTGACCTGGAGCTGGGTGGTCCGGAAAGCAACGGAAGAAAACAGAGAAAAGTAGAGAGAGGGTGAGGAAATGGTTACAAAATAGCACTACATTGTGGAGTAAAAAACACAGGCTGAATACACTTTGGCTCCAAAGACAGTGTTTACGATTAATCTTCATCAGCTTCTTCATCAGCTTCTTCATCAGCTTCTTCATCAGCTTCTTCTTCATCAGCTTCTTCTTCTTCTACATTCTGAGGGCCCTGGATCCTTCCGGTTCCTCTAATAAAGTTGAGCTCATGATCGTTGTCAATAATTCGTATGATTTGAACTATGACCCCTGGGGGAAAGGACTCGACCATCTCTCTGAATTCAATCAGAGAAAATTCCTTGCGAACTTTCCAAAGCTCGTAACGATCTCGTGATATTCTTATGAGTTGTCTTCGTAAACCAAGATGTATGCCACCTGCCTTACGTTCTTTTTCTCGATCATCGCCATCCATTAAATCAGTGGGGAAATTGACGGCGAGTCTTGGGTCAAAGGAATCTCTTCGTATCATGAAAGAATTAATTTTTCTTTGAAACTTCACAGAGGCGCCCTTCAAGATGTCGATGTGGACGTAGTAGTCTTCGTCTGGCTGCCAGTCTGCTGGAAATCCTTTTGCTCCTAGGGCAATCTTTTCGATGCTCTCAATAAGAGTGTCAACGTCAGTATTCCTGCAACGAAAACACAAATGAATTTAAGCAATATTTTTATTACACAACTTGCCACATATAATGACAACATGTCATGTGCATACACAACTTACAACTAACGACAAGTGCATACACAACTTACAACTAACGACATGTGCATACACAGCTTACAACTAATGACAAGTGCATACACAACTTACAACTAACGACATGTGCATACACAACTTACAACTAACGACATGTGCATACACAACTTACAACTAACGACATGTGCATACACAACTTACAACTAACGACAAGTGCATACACAACTTACAACTAACGGCATGTGCATACACAACTTACGACTAATGACATGTGCATACACAACTTACAACTAACGACATGTGCATACACAACTTACAACTAACGACAAGTGCATACACAACTTACAACTAACGGCATGTGCATACACAACTTACAACTAACGACATGTGCATACACAACTAACAACTAATGACATGTGCGTACACAACTTACAACTAATGACATGTGCATATACAAATAATGACATGTGCATACACAACTTACACATAATGACATGTGCATACACAACGTACAAATAATGACATGTGCATACACAACATACAAATAATGACATGTGCATACACAACTTACACATAATGACATGTGCATACACAACGTACAACTAATGACAAGTGCATACACAACTTACAACTAATGAGAACACTCTAATCTTTTTCTTTGCTTCTTTGCCATGCAATCTATTCATTGGTCCAAACTTGGAGCCAAGCTATCATTAGTTTGATATAAAACACTTCGCTATCAAATTATGATTTCGATCGAAAGACCAACAATGCCCGGGTCTCACGATGCGACACAACACTTCCAGGATATTGTTGAGTATGCGCATTCCCTAGTGCAATTGTGTTTTATTGTGCGCGGTGTGTCTTGTGTTTTATTGTGTGCGGTGTGTCTAGTGTTTTATTGTGCGCGGTGTGTCTTGTGTTTTATTGTGTACGGTGTGTCTAGTGTTTTATTGTGCGCGGTGTGTCTTGTGTTTTATTGTGTGCGGTGTGTCTTGTGTTTTATTGTGTGTGGTGTGTCTTGTGTTTTATTGTGTACGGTGTGTCTAGTGTTTTATTGTGTACGGTGTGTCTTGTGTTTTATTGTGTACGGTGTGTCTAGTGTTTTATTGTGTGAGGTGTGTCTAGTGTTTTATTGTGTACAGTGTGTCTAGTGTTTTATTGTGTACGGTGTGTCTAGTGTTTTATTGTGTGAGGTGTGTCTAGTGTTTTATTGTGTGCGGTGTGTCTAGTGTTTTATTGTTTGCAGCGTGTCTAGTTTTATTGTGCGCGGTGTGTCAAGTGTTTTATTGTGCGTGGTGTGTCTAGTGTTTTATTGTGTGCGGTGTGTCTTATGTTTTATTGTGTGCAGCGTGTCTAGTGTTTTATTGTGTCCGGTGTGTCTAGTGTTTTATTGTGTGCGGTGTGTCTAGTGTTTTATTGTGTGCGGTGTGTCTTGTGTTTTATTGTGTGCTGCGTGTCGTGTTTTATTGTGTGCGGTGTGTCTGGTGTTTTATTGTGTGCAGCGTATCTAGTGTTTTATTGTGTGCGGCGTGTCTAGTGTTTTATTGTGTGCAGCGTGTCTAGTGTTTTATTGTACGCGGTGTGTCTAGTGTTTTATTGTGCGCGGTGTGTCTAGTATTTATTGTGTGCAGTGTGTCTAGTGTTTTATTGTGTACGGTGTGTCTTGTGTTTAGTTAACGAACGCTTTTCCCGCCTTTGGGGTTTGTGAGGTAATGTACTGCAACTGCGACAACGTGTCTACAGTCTGTCATTGGTGCACGTGCACTTGCCTTTAGCAGTCGACGAGAAAGCATTGTGGAAGAAGGATGAACTACAATCTGCCACTTATAACGAGCTGAGTATATCTGACACAAATCTCTGATACCCACGCTCCTGTTAAATCTGGCACAGATATCTTATAGCTCCCACCTCCCTTTGTTAAATCTATCAAAAATGTCTGACACTCAAACGAACCCCAGTTAAGTCTGTTACACATATCTAATTCCCCCCTCTCTCCACCACCCAGTGTTTCTTTCGGACATTTTTCTCCCAGGGAAATGTATCTATCGTCATGATGGTGGGCACTAATACTAGCTACGCCACTGGGAAATGTATCTATCGTCACGATGGTGGGCACTAATAATAGCTACGCCACTGGGCAATGTATCTATCGTCACGATGGTGGGCACTAATACTAGCTACGCCACTGGGAAATGTATCTATCGTCACGATGGTGGGCACTAATACTAGCTACGCCACTGGGAAATGTATCTATCGTCACGATGGTGGCACTAATACTAGCTCCGCCACTGGGCAATGTATCTATCGTCAAGATGGTGGCACTAATACTAGCTACGCCACTGGGCAATGTATCTATCGTCACGATGGTGGGCACTAATACTAGCTACGCCACTGGGCAATGTATCAATCGTCACGATGGTGGGCACTAATACTAGCTACGCCACTGGGCAATGTATCTATTGTCATGATGGTGGGCACTAATCCTAGCTACGCCACTGGGAAATGTATCTATCGTCACGATGGTGGGCACTAATACTAGCTACGCCACTGGGAAATGTATCTATCGTCACGATGGTGGGCACTAATACTAGCTACGCCACTGGGAAATGTATCTATCGTCACGATGGTGGCCCTAATACTAGCTACGCCACTGGGCAATGTATCTATCGTCACGATGGTGGGCACTAATACTAGCTACGCCACTGGGCAATGTATCAATCGTCGCGATGGTGGGCACTAATACTAGCTACGCCACTGGGAAATGTATCTATCGTCACGATGGTGGCACTAATACTAGCTACGCCACTGGGAAATGTATCTATCGTCATGATGGTGGGCACTAATACTAGCTACGCCACTGGGAAATGTATCTATCGTCACGATGGTGGGCACTAATACTAGCTACGCCACTGGGCAATGTATCTATCGTCACGATGGTGGCACTAATACTAGCTACGCCACTGGGAAATGTATCTATCGTCATGATGGTGGGCACTAATACTAGCTACGCCACTGGGAAATGTATCTATCGTCATGATGGTGGGCACTAATACTAGCTACGCCACTGGGCAATGTATCTATCGTCACGATGGTGGGCACTAATACTAGCTACGCCACTGGGAAATGTATCTATCGTCACGATGGTGGCACTAATACTAGCTACGCCACTGGGAAATGTATCTATCGTCACGATGGTGGGCACTAATACTAGCTACGCCACTGGGAAATGTATCTATCGTCACGATGGTGGGCACTAATACTAGCTACGCCACTGGGAAATGTATCTATCGTCACGATGGTGGCACTAATACTAGCTACGCCACTGGGAAATGTATCTATCGTCACGATGGTGGGCACTAATACTAGCTACGCCACTGGGAAATGTATCTATCGTCACGATGGTGGGCACTAATACTAGCTACGCCACTGGGCAATGTATCTATCGTCACGATGGAGGCACTAATACTAGCTACGCCACTGGGAAATGTATCTATCGTCACGATGTTGGGCACTAATACTAGCTACGCCACTGGGAAATGTATCTTTCGTCACGATGGTGGCACTAATACTAGCTACGCCACTGGGCAATGTATCTATCGTCACGATGGTGGGCACTTATACTAGCTACGCCACTGGGAAATGTATCTATCGTCACGATGGTGGGCACTAATAATAGTTACGCCACTGGGCAATGTATCTATTGTCACGATGGTGGCACTAATACTAGCTACGCCACTGGGAAATGTATCTATCGTCACGATTGTGGGCACTAATACTAGCTACGCCACTGGGAAATGTATCTATCGTCACGATGTTGGGCACTAATACTAGCTACGCCACTGGGAAATGTATCTATCGTCACGATGGTGGGCACTAATACTAGCTACGCCACTGGGAAATGTATCTATTGTCACGATGGTGGGCACTAATACTAGCTACGCCACTGGGAAATGTATCTATCGTCACGATGTTGGGCACTAATACTAGCTACGCCACTGGGAAATGTATCTTTCGTCACGATGGTGGCACTAATAATAGCTACGCCACTGGGCAATGTATCTATCGTCACGATGGTGGCACTAATACTAGCTACGCCACTGGGAAATGTATCTATCGTCACGATGGTGGGCACTAATAATAGCTACGCCACTGGGAAATGTATCTATCGTCACGATGGTGGCACTAATACTAGCTACGCCACTGGGCAATGTATCTATCGTCACGTAGGTGGGCACTAATACTAGCTACGCCACTGGGAAATGTATCTATCGTCACGATGGTGGCACTAATACTAGCTACGCCACTGGGAAATGTATCTATCGTCACGATGGTGGGCACTAATACTAGCTACGCCACTGGGAAATGTATCTATCGTCACGATGGTGGGCACTAATACTAGCTACGCCACTGGGAAATGTATCTATCGTCACGATGTTGGGCACTAATACTAGCTACGCCACTGGGAAATGTATCTTTCGTCACGATGGTGGCACTAATACTAGCTACGCCACTGGGCAATGTATCTATCGTCACGATGGTGGGCACTAATACTAGCTACGCCACTGGGAAATGTATCTATCGTCACGATGGTGGGCACTAATAATAGTTACGCCACTGGGCAATGTATCTATCGTCACGATGGTGGCACTAATACTAGCTACGCCACTGGGAAATGTATCTATCGTCACGATGGTGGGCACTAATACTAGCTACGCCACTGGGAAATGTATCTATCGTCACGATGTTGGGCACTAATACTAGCTACGCCACTGGGAAATGTATCTATCGTCACGATGGTGGCACTAATACTAGCTACGCCACTAGGCAGTGGATCTATAGTCACCAAAATTATGATCCTTTTCATCCGGATGTAGGGCAGAAATCGAGGGCGCAGGTGGATCTAAATATATAAATAAAAGCAAGACAAAGATCATTGATGTAAACTCAGCCAACCAAGAGCATATCTATCTGGTAGGAAAAGCTCTGGTGGAAGTGGAGGCCTTCACATACTTAGGCAGCACCATTGACTTAAATGGTGGATCCGAAGTGGATGTCAGAGCTAGAATTGGAAAGGTTAGGTCAGCATTTGTGCTATTCAAGAAAATATGGGAATCAAAGCAGCTGACTCTTCAAACCAAAGTCAGAATTTTCAACACAAATGTCAATACAGTCCTACTCTATAGAGCCGCAACATGGAGAACAACAGCGAGCATTACGCAAAAAGTACAGACCGCTGTAAACACTTACTGAGAAAGATCCTGAGCACCAAATGGTCAAACACCATCACAGACTTAGTAGAAAGGATATACCAGGAGCCTACTGCTGAAGGCATCATAAGGAAAAGATGGATGTGTATAGGGCATACTATCTGCAACCCACCCCACCCCAATAACATCACCAGACAATCCCTAACATGAAATCTACTGGGGGAAAAGAAAGCGAGGAGGCCCTAAAAATGCACGGAGACACGAGCGAGAGGCAGACACACAAAGTATGGGATACACCTAGAAGCAACGCAGATGACAGAGATGAGTGGACAATTCTTGTGGACGGCCTATGCCCCAGACGGTTAAGGCGTAAGTAAGTAAGATGAATCTTGATGGGTAGAGGAGACTGGGAAGCCTTTATCCCCATAATTTTGTAATATTATTTCAAAATCAAGAGGTGCCTTTTGGAGTATGTTTGAATTCAATGTTTCTATTAGACCTTTTGACCAGGGGAAAGAAATTTTTAAGGGTCCGGGAAGGCATTTTAGTGCCAGTGCCATACATAAACTGAATTCACTCCGGTTATGGCGTGTCCCAGGGTAATCATTTGACACAAGTTATGGTCAAATTCAAAATATAACATTGATTAGCTTGAGGGAATGGGGTGCATACATTGAGGCTACTGAAGACAGTACCGCAAATTAAAAAATCATGGGTGTATTTTTGGTGCATACTTTAATTCGGTGTTTCTTTCAGATCATTTTGAGGGGACATTTCAAATTTTCGTGTGGAAGCGCCAAAATGAGCCACGGTAATGATCAAAGACGTCTTTAACGCCGCCCCAGGGGGGACATTAACTCAATTCATTGGAGTTGTGGCGCCCATGAGCGTTTGCATTTTCCCTAGCTTATTATCGACTACTGGATTTTTATGGTCCCCAGAAAATTTTTAATAAATTCAAAATACACGAACGCATTTCAGTAAATAATTTAAATTAGTTTAGCAAAATTCTACACTTAATTGGAGAGCGACGGAGGAGATGCCAGTTTTTTAAAAAATGTAGGTGTTACTAAGCATAGAAACGTCGCATGAGCGCAGCAACCCCTACGACTGCAGCGACCCCAGCAACCCCTACGACTGCAGTGCGCCCAGCAACCCCTACGACTGCAGTGCGCCCAGCAACCCCTACGACTGCAGTGCGCCCAGCAACCCCTACGACTGCAGTGCGCCCAGCAACCCCTACGACTGCAGTGCGCCCAGCAACCCCTACGACTGCAGTGCGCCCAGCAACCCCTACGACTGCAGTGCGCCCAGCAACCCCTACGACTGCAGTTGGCCCAGCAACCCCTACGACTGCAGTGGGCCCAGCAACCCCTACGACTGCAGTTGGCCCAGCAACCCCTACGACTGCAGTGGGCATCAAATGTTTTAGGGATTTGATGTGGATATTTTCTCACTTACCGTATATTAATGAAATGTGGGGGAGGACTAAACCAAAAAGTGGCAGGGGGGGGGGGGCTCGAAAGGTCGAGCGACGGTTGTTCTTGAATTATGCTAATATTTAAAAAATTTACTAAATATTAATGTGGCTTTCGTTTTTTTTATATAAACCTTCTGGGGGTTAGCTACATAGTTAATAAATGAAATTTAAAAAAAAAATGGTTTCCATCACAAAAAGCACTGCTAAGATCATTTTAAATGTTGAACAAACAAATGAATTTTCTTTAAATTAAAAAAAAAATTTACTTATTATAAAATTTTCTAAATATTTCACAGTTAAGTTTTATCATAGTCAAAAAAAGAGAAAAAAAACTGTTAAAAAGAAAGGTCTATACATATTAACGTTTTTAACAGTTTCCATTAATTATAAGTCAACATACATGTAATCAATAAAATTTATAGTTATGCTAATAATATTTTTGTTAAGACTAATTCCATCATACAATTTATAATTAACACATATCCCTACTTTAAAAGTCGTGCTTTGTCACACATGACTGGGGCGGGGCTTAACAACGGTGCTCCATTGCTTCTCTGGTAATTTATAGGGTGGACGGGCATTGTTATGATTTTACTAGGTGTTCTTTTGATAATGGTGTCAGTGAGCAATCATGTGTTTTGTTCGGAACTTCCCCAGAGGCAGGCCCTATATGGCACCGCGAGGCAATTTCCGGAAGAAGGAGAGTATTTTTGGGGTTTAAGCATAGGAGATTTATGGATGATCATTCTTAACAGATTTAGTGTTAATAACTATAATCAAAGATAGACTTAGGGATAGGCAAGTGGCGAAGTGTTAACATCTGGAAAAGAGACATGGTAAATGTAGATAATTGGAGACATGAAAGAAAATGTCCTAAATGTATGATTAAACCTAACCTGAACCGTAAATATATCCCTAAACCTAATCTGAACCCTAAATCTATCCCTAAACCTAACCTGAACCTACATCTATCCCAAAAACTAACCTGAACCCTAAATCTATCACTAAACCTAACCTCAACCTTAAATCTATCTCTAAAACTAACATGAACCCTAAATCTATCCCTAAACCTAACCTGAACCCTACATCTATCCTAAAAACTAACCCGAACCCTAAATCTATCCCATAACCTTAAATCTATCACTAAACCTAACCTGAACCCTAAATCTATCACTAAAGCTAACCTGAACCCTTAATCTATCCCTAAACCTAACCTGAACCCTAAATCTATCAATAAACCTAACCTGAACCCTAAATATATCCCTAAACCTAATCTGAACCTTAAATCTATCCCTAAACCTAACCTGAACCCTACATCTATCCCAAAAACTAACCTGAAACCTAAATCTATCCCTAAACCCTAAATTTAACCCTAAAGTGATTCTTACAGAAATTTTTCTCGGGGGGGGGGGGGGGGCTGTGTTATTTGCCAGTGGACAGAGGTGTAGCTGAAGGGTGGGAGACGGGGCATATGTCCCAGACGTTAGTCTAGCGGGGGGAGGGGGTAAATGGGCTTCGATGGTCTTTAATTGTTGAAAATAATCCGTTTCAGAGTTGAAGGCGGGGCGTAAAAATGAATCTAGCATCTACACGCCAAACCCGTAATTATGCTCCTGCTAGGGCGAATGGGGTGGTCCACCAAGGAGCAGGTGTGGCATTTTCAGACAACTGCAGAGTTTGTATATTCAAAGGCGTATCCGGAAATTTGATCGAAAGAAATTTCGTCGACGGAAAATTGATCGAAAGGAAATTTGGTCGAATCGTTTTTTTTTAATTTATACGTTAAAATTTTGCGTCAAATTTCTTTTTGAACGCATTTTTTTGTTTTACGATATAGTATAGTGCGTTCAAAAAGAAATTTGACGAAAATTTTAACGTCTGAAATGAAAAAAAGATTCGATCAAATTTCCGTTCGATCAAATTACCGACGATCAATTTTCCGTCGACGAAATTTCTTTCGATCAAATTTCCGGTAACCATTAAGAGGGAGGGTGGCAAAAATATGTTCCCGCCCATGGCGGCACTATTAGTGGCTGCGCATCTAGGCAGTGTATCTATCGATACCAAATTCGGCAATCATTTTCATCGGGAAGGAGGGCGGAAATTGAGTGTGCTGATGAATCTTGATAGACGGAGGGAAATTGTTCATTATTTCAAAATAAAGAGGTGCACTTTTGAGTATACTTTAACTCAATGTTTCTATTTTACATTTTTACGGTTTAGTGGGAGGCATCCTGGCGTCTAGTGCCATACACAAACTGAATTCACTCCGTTTGTGGCGTGCCCCAGAGTAATCATTTGGCACAAGCTTATAATCTACTCCATACTGTAACATGGATCAGCGCTAGTGAAGGGGTGGAGAAACTGAGGGTGCTAAAGACAGTCGGGCAAATTCAATGTGCAAGGGTGCATTATGGCGCATGCCTGAATTTGTTGTTTCCCTCAGACAATTTTGAGGTTGCATTTCAAACTTTGGGTTGGGGAATGATTAAAGACATCTTAAATTCCGCACCAGTGTGATGTAAACTATATTCATTCTAGTTGTGTCACCCTTGAGGGTAAGCTTTTGCCCTAGCTTAATATCGCCTCAGTGGCGTAGCCAGGGGAGGGCAAGGAGGCATCATGCCCCGGGCGCTACTCACAAAGGGGCGCCAAATGGTATATTTTACATATAATATTGTATGGTTTTCAAATTGGGGGTGGGGGCGCTAAAAAGGTATTGTGCCCCGGGCGCGAATTAAGCTGGCTAAGCCACTGTATCGCATATTACAGTGGTCGGAATACTCATTAGTCAAAAGAGCCAAAATTCAGCAGCAGGACGATTAAAAAGAGAGCCAAATTTTGTTTCAAGAACTTTTTAAGAAACACGTTTTTTGGAGTCAAAACCAATTTGTGGCCGACTGGTCAAGCCCCACCCTGGTGGGAGGGGGGTGAAAGAATCCCCGCTCTTTCACCCCCCCCCCCTCGTTAAATCTGACGCAAAATCTCGGAGTCCCCTTCCCCCTGTTAAATCTGTTACAAATATCTAATCCTCCCCCTAAAATACAAATTCAAAAAAAAAAAAAAATTAATTGAAAGAAACTAAAATATAAGGATTTAAAATTAAAAGATGTTTTGGTAAATAAATGTGCTTTCAAAGTGCAGTGGGAAGAAAACATCCTAACAGCGGGAAGAACACATCCTAACAGCGGGAAGAACACATCCTAACAGCGGGAAGAACACATCATAACAGCGGGAAGAACACATCCTAACAGTGGGAAGAACACATCCTAACAGTGGGAAGAACACATCCTAACAGTGGGAAGAACATATCCTAACAGTGGGAAGAAAACATCCTAACAGTGGGAAGCACACATCCTAACAGTGGGAAGAACACATCCTAACAGTGGGAAGAACACATCCTAGCAGTGGGAAGAACACATCCTAACAGTGGGAAGAACACATCCTAACAGTGGGAAGCACACATCCTAACAGTGGGAAGCACACATCCTAACAGTGGGAAGAACACATCCTAACAGTGGGAAGAACACATCCTAACAGTGGGAAGCACACATCCTAACAGTGGGAAGCACACATCCTAACAGCGGGAAGAACACATCCTAACAGCGGGAAGAACACATCATAACAGCGGGAAGAACACATCCTAACAGTGGGAAGAACACATCCTAACAGTGGGAAGAACACATCCTAACAGTGGGAAGAACATATCCTAACAGTGGGAAGAAAACATCCTAACAGTGGGAAGCACACATCCTAACAGTGGGAAGAACACATCCTAACAGTGGGAAGAACACATCCTAGCAGTGGGAAGAACACATCCTAACAGTGGGAAGAACACATCCTAACAGTGGGAAGCACACATCCTAACAGTGGGAAGCACACATCCTAACAGTGGGAAGCACACATCCTAACAGTGGGAAGAACACATCCTAACAGTGGGAAGAACACATCCTAACAGTGGGAAGCACACATCCTAACAGTGGGAAGCACACATCCTAACAGTGGGAAGAACACATCCTAACAGTGGGAAGAACACATCCTAACAGTGGGAAGCACACATCCTAACAGTGGGAAGCACACATCCTAACAGTGGGAAGAACACATCCTAACAGTGGGAAGAACACATCCTAACAGTGGGAAGAACACATCCTAACAGTGGGAAGAACACATCCTAACAGTGGGAAGAACACATCCTAACAGTGGGAAGAACACATCAATGTAAAATATATGAACCCTTTCGTCAACATCTCCTATCCTCTTTATACACGTATATGTCATTTCTATCAACTTTACGTTTTTAAAAAATGACCAATTTCAATAAAGCCATTAAAGACAGAACTTTTCTTGAAGATTGTATTTGTTCTCTTTTTTTTGGTTATCTGTTAACTTGGAAATATTAACATTTTAATGCAACTGTAAATAGGGTTTTTATTAAACTTATATTTTTTGTCAGTGCAGTCATTTCGCAGTAATAGCCTATATATATATATATATATGATAAATTTAATAGTAAAAGAATAATTGAATTGATTATTGTTAATATCACTAGCTTTGGTATTGTTTCTTGGAATTCTGTTGTTTTTTTTCCCCCATTCCTTTTGTTACAGATTGTACGTAACATTATCCAATAAAATAAAACTTAAAATATTTAAGATATTCTTTAAAAAAGAGTTTGCGATTATACTGGTAAACTTGACCATTAGAGCTACACTAATATTCCAATAGCTTTTGTTGTCATTCTGATGATTTGGCGTAAATAGATAGTCATTTTGGACTGACTGTAATTAGATTTTCCTAAAACATTCACATCATAATATCTCTCTCTCTATATATATATATATATCTATATATTGCAGGAAAAACATTTTTGACCAGAAATATTTTTTCTAAAAATTAATTTATTAATGAACTAGTTTAAAGAAAGAAATTGTTTGAATTAAAAATGATAAAACAACAATTTATATTTATAAACAACTAAAAATGCAGGATTTCTAAACGCAACCAGGTCAGGGGAATCTCGTCTGCTGCTGGCTGATTAAGTGTAGAATGAGGCAAAACTCAATGTCACGGGGCGTCACAACCGTCATGAATGCATTTTGTATGCACGGAACCCTCAATCATTTCTCAACTAACATTGCTGGAATAAACCGTCACGTAGGCCTACTTAGACACACTCCTTAGCGTAAGCTAATTTAGGTACGCACATACATCTACAATTTCCTCCAACCGCCCCACCCCTTTTTTTTTCCTCAGCTAACTTTGCCTGTTAGTTATGCCTGAAAGAAACACAGCTGTTAACCCTTGAATATTAACTCTATTTTACTTCCGCATTCATATAGAACACACTTCTTTTAATCAATATTAACAAAAGTGTGTACATTGCATGACAGTAAAGAACATTACTATGTCACACTATGTGAGCTTAAGATCCCGTAACACAATAAACATCAAATATAACATTGCATATAATAATTATTATCATTATTTCGTTTAACTTACAGATTGCATGCCATGGTGATGGTGATCTCAAGTATACACGTAACTCGTTTGCTGTATATATATATATATATATATATATATATATAACAGAAGGGGCTAAAAATGCTTGGATGCTTAAAAACAATGATAGGGATTTTCTCTTTTTTTTACGGAAATCGAAAAATTTAAATTGTTACGAATAAAATATCTCTGCAAATATTTAAGTTTATGTCATGTTTTCATATGTAAGTATGATTATTATAAATGAGAAATACAATTAATATAACTATTGAAGAATTATTTTGAGTATTTTTTCTCAATCGAGGGTTAAAATACGATCATCTATGTATTAAAGTATTACTGTTATTAATTCGTAAGCACATATATCGGGAAAACCCAAAAATCTGCTGTTTTTTGCTTTGTTCATATTGTGAAATTAAATTAAATGTAAATTTTTGTAAATTGCCCAAATGACTTCTGCTGTAATTAGAAAGTGACAGTGGTAGTAAACATTTATTTATAGTATCATCTACGCATAATATTATAAATTTAAAAGAAATCAGGCTGACTTTTATTATTATAGAACTTGAGTATTTGCATCAATTGGAGTGTATTTGGTATAAGTATAAGAGATATTCTGAATTAATTACTTTAAGGCTCTTAATAGCAGTTAAAAATGATTACATGTGCACTTTTCATTTTAGTATCAGTATTGTTACAATTATTTTAGTGCCATAGTTAGTAGACACGTCGGAGAAAAAAAAGGACATGATTATAGCCTATATTTCGTGATCAAAACAGCTTTTCAAACTCATACTAGACTATCAGTAGCAGGTTTAGATTTTTTAATTTTTTTTCCCATATCAATTTATTGATCATTTTGACTACAGGTTTTCGAATTCAGAGTTAGCCTTCACTTAGATGAGCTGCCTTCCAAGGCTAACGATTCCCATAATTTATTCAAATTAATGTAGAAATTGATAGTGATGGTCAGTCTTATCTGAAACATAATCAAAATCTTAAAATCAACACTGATACATAGGTATATAATAAAACTGCTTCACGACCGTGGCCATGGTAACCACAGGCACAGGTGAATGCACTTGTGGTCAACTTCAGATATTATAATTAAAAGGTTACTCTGTAAATACCATATTTTAAAAAAAAATCTTGATTATAAATTTCACTCTGATTTTTACAGTTCAAGAAAGTGTACATTTTTTGTTGTTGTTTTGTGTGTACATTTTAAAAAGATTTTATTTACGCGAGTGACGTCATAACAAAATCTCAAAACCTGCCAACAGTGGTACAGACCTGATGATTGGCTGATTGGTATAAAGATAATTTAAAATAACATTGTAATTTAAAATAGCATTGTGACCAATGAGATTTTCCATTTTCTGTTTTACGTTCAAAGAGTGAATGTTTTTAAAAGGGGGGGGGGGGGGGAAGAGGGGGGGGGGGGGTGTACACATAAAAAAAAAAATTCATCCATTTGAAAAATAATATAGATTTTTAAAAAAAATTTAACAATAAGTATTGGCCTATTTTTTTTTTCATAGAAAATGTAGTACATTACATTGCGTGGTAAAACTGGAGTGTGCCATTGCCATGTTGATTTAGTTTAGGGGCTTACAAAAGTGTGCGGTAGCAACATAGGGGTGTTAACATGCCTGGGCTGCTTTTTGAAATATTTATTAAAAACTGAATAAAATATTTGTGTGTATAGATTTTTAGATTTTGCCCCGGACAGCGTAAATGACTTCACAGTGTGGCCCAGCTGGGTGATGTTTACAGTCATGAAGAAGAAAGTGTTAAATATTTGTTAAACCAAATGAAGAAAATGGTGACAAGGGTGTCGCCAAACAGTGGGTGCATTGACAAGGGCGTTGCCAAACAGTGGGTACGTTGACATAAATATACCCACACCCCAAAAAAAGTTGGAAAATGGAAAATAGAGGATGCCATTTTTGTGACATCTAAGGACATCTAAGTTTTCCTAATTTAACAAAAAGTACAGTTCAAGGGCGAGGGCAAAGTGTGGTACAAACTATGAGGATAAATAATATGTTTATATTCAACAATGTACTGTAAATTACATTTCAAGAGCGAAAGATAGAGAACTGGTACATTTCTATGCGGATGAAAATATCTCAAAACCAAATCATTTTACACACATGAACATTTATTCTCAAAGTACAGCCATATTTTTTTTTCCTTGAAGTTCAGGGGCGTAAACAAATATGGGTTAAAACATTCCTTAAAAATATGAACATATGTTTGTTCCCATTTTGTGAACATTGAAAAGCGGGTGTACATTTTTATGAGATTAATTATGTTTGTATTTCAAAACTCGCTGCTGTTACAGAAGTGAGCATTATTTAAGATATTCTTTTATTCTTAAAAAATTCTGCATTTTACGATAATATAGTAGATAGAGATAAGATTTCTGATTGGGTAATAAAGAGAGAGATATATATATGTGCTAGGATGCTGGAAGAGATAAGGGGTTTGGGAACAGATAAGATATGTGCTAGGATAGATAATATATCTGCTAGGGTAACCTTAGAAGAGATAACATATATGTTAGGACAATAAGGAGAGAAATTTATGTGCTCGGGTTTAGCGAAAAGATAAGATATGTTCTAGGGCAGCGGTTCTCAACCTGTGGGTCGCCACCCCTTTGGAGGTCGAACGACCCTTTCAGAGGGGGTCACCTAAGACCATCGGAAAACATATATACTCTACAATAAAGAAACAGAAACAATAATAATTTTGTGGTTAGGGGTCGCCACAACATGAGGAACTGTGTTAAAGGGTCGCGGCATTAGGAAGGTTGAGAACCACTGTTCTAGGGTAATAAGGAGATATACATATGTGAGCTAGGGTTATGTGGCGAGGTAAGATGTGGGTAATAAGGTGGGGTAAGATATTTCTTATCTCAATTTAATTTGCCTAGTCGTTTCTAAGTTGTATTATCTAAACCTCAACTCAGCTAGTCACTGTGACGTAAGCGTTATTGCTACTGTGTGTGTATATATATATATATGGATGATCATATTAAGAGAACGACATTTGGCAAGGATTAATGAATAGTGAACGCTACTGTAGTGCATACACATAAAGCATACAACAAAAGTCACAACAGGATGAACGACTCGAAGGAGAAATTAATGAACAAATGCACCAGAAATGGCGAATTTAAAACTAGTGCTGGGACACTGGATATTTTATTTCATTTAACAGATGATATTTGATTTAGTGAAATCAATTTATTTTTTAAGTATCGCATATTTCACCCATTTCTCACCACAGATCCTGATTTATACAACTAGATGATATGACCTGTTGCTACCAGTAATCATCTGTAGTATGTATTATTAAATTTCTCAAATTATTTCTCAAACTGTCCTCCTTGAGTAATCTTACACATGGACTACTGTCCACCTCAAGTAATCTTACACATGGACTTCTGTCCTCCTCAAGTAATCTTATATATTGACTACTGTCTACCTCCACTTTTGTCCTCTCACTATACCCTGAATTACTGCACCCCACCAACCCCCTTTAGTGTTTTATTACTTGGTTGAAATGCCACCTCTTGAAATAAGGGGGACACCACATACATTCATACCACTGATATGAACACACCACACAGTCATACCATTGATATGAAGACACCACATACGGTCATACCACTGTTATGAAGACACCAAATACAGTCATACCACTGTTATGAAGACACCACATACAGTCACACCACTGATATGAAGACAACAAACATAGTCACACCACTGATATGAAGACACCAAATACAGTCATACCACTGTTATGAAGACACCACATACAATCATACCACTGATATGAAGACACCAAACATAGTTATACCAATGATCCTCGAAACTCAAATTTAGAAAATCTCAAATTTCACCACAGCGCAACTGCGGATGAGAACTTGTACAAAAATATTTTTTTTTAAAAAAGCTGTATCAACATGTTTGGAAATGCACCAATCACCAGTGTGGACATCAGCGAATCGATTTGAATATGTTCAATGACCCCAAACACAACGTGTTACTTCTTGGAAAAGTTCAAGCCTGCTGCCGCTTGTACTGGTTTTGTAAGGTATTGATGTTAAACTTTGTCGTGTTTTCAATGGCAGCTATAGGAAGTATTGATTTGGATCGGTCGGGTCGTGATTTCATAGAGCAGCGGTTCTCAACCAGGGGTCGCCTAAGACAATTGAAAAATAAATATACTCTACAAACTCGTGGATCGCGGGCCAATGGCGGCCCGCCAGATGATATTTTGCGGCCCGTTACCTGACAACAAAGTTCAGTGTTAATGCGGCATGCTCAGCTGTTTAAGAAGAAGCGCTGCCAGGTCTCTGGCAACAAGGAGTAGGAGGAACTAAGTGATGTCTAATTCTTAATGTTTTTATTTGTTATTAATAAAGGTTGAGCAGATGGTAACAGTTGTATCTTATTGAATTTGTCACCACCTGTGCATGGAATACTTGATGCGGCCCGGTCTCGCTCAGACTCTTCCTCCTGCAGCCCCCGGATAATTTGAGTTTGAGACATACCAACGAAAATAATTTTGTGGTTTGGGATCACAACAACATGAGGAACTGTATTAAAGGGTCGCGGCATTAGGAAGTTTGAGAACCCCTGTCACAGAGCCTAGCATATTCTGCCCAATGACTTTCTTCCTTCTTTTTCCTAAACAAATACGTAGATTTAAAAAAATATGTTTAACTAATTATTTCTTGTTAACTGAAGGAATATAAAAAAATTAAATAGAATGCAAATGTATTTTTTTCTTGAAACACTGGAATTTTATAGGCAGTAAGAATATTTTTTTTTATCCAAATGGTTCTCAAAGTGGGCGTTACTGCCCTTTGGGGGTGATGGAAATGACTAAAAGGCTTGCAAGACTTTTTGGGGCGCTGAGACTCTGAAAGAAAGCGTATGTTTTTTGGTTCAGGAATACCCATTTTTTAAAGATTAAGTTTTTTTTTAAATTGTATTTTTTTTTCATTGTCGGCATTGGTTTTAGAGTTGTGGGTTGGTTGTCACATGATTGTGGGTTGGTTGTCACATAGTGTTGGGGTTTGGCTGTCACATAGTTGTGGGGGTTGGTTGTCACATGGTTGTGGGTTGGTTATCACATAGTGTTGGTTGTCATATTGTTGCGGGGGTTGGTTGTCACATAGTTATGGGCTGGTTGTCGCATAGTTGTGGGTTGGTTGTCACATAGTTGTGGTTTGGTTGTCACATAGTTGTGGGGGTTGGTTAAAAATTTGAAAATTGTCGATATAATAATGGCAGGCACTTTGCGATAATTTCTACCTGCTATTGTGGAGTGTCCAGACAATAGTCGACCCCTAAGGGATGATGGCGTTGGTTTTATGACCTAAGACCAACTGACCAAACAAGTGTCAAGCTTGTCAGATTGCCCACGACGGAATGGCGGCGTTGGTTTTGACCCATTACGCGGTGTGTTACATAAGAAGGGGATTGGGGCACTGGGAAGGAGTCTCTAGGGACGCGGGGCGTATAAAAGGGACAGTCTGACAAACCGGGGAGAACTCAGCCGGGCAGGCAGGTGGACGGACGGGAGTTAGAGAGGGACCGTGACAGTCGGAGCGGAGTACGACAGAGAGAGTGAGAGAAAGTGAAAACAAAGGATAAGACAAATAAATGTTCAAAGACTATAACGATCATTGAGTTGTCATATTGGTGCAGACGAGAGACAGAGTGAATAAGGTTGCAAACTAATTAGAGTGCAGAGACGACGAAGGTTCGCTACACTATTGCAAAAGCGTATCACCATTCCTTATTTTAAAGAGAAGTATCTATGTAAATATGTTTACGTTTCTAACATCATTAAATGTTTTAAGAAGTATTTTTCTGCTAATATTATATGCATAACTTTTTTTTTGCGCCCCTAAACTACATTTTTTTTCTTCTCTAAATATAATCTCAAATGACCAAATGTAAAGTATCACTAATTAAATCATTATTGTCCCTAAAGGAGTCCATCGGCTGCTGATTTCTAGGCTAGAGATATATAAACCGGACCACAACTATCGGATTTTGGACTAGCGTTAAAGGTGAGTGGAGCCCATAGTATCAACAATTGAAAGAGTTCATTTTCATCAAGGATCAGTTGTTCATTTACGACCCATACCTAGGCGCAAAGACTGTACATAGCTGTGAGAAGTGTAAACCTTAGGGTGCTCAGATTACCTGTGAGATATGTTTGGGGACTTGATTGTATGTGTGCATTTTGAACAGATACTGGGCTTTTGGCTCCTACGGTGTTCTCTCTCTTTTGTCACAGATCATGACTTATTTCTGTAGCAGACTTTTCTGTTGGTCTGCTTTGATCCAAACATTTGTTTTCAATATGGCGGATCCCTAAATTTAATTCACTTCCCATTTTCTCCACCCCCCTCTGTCATGTGTGTCTCTTCCATCCCTTCTCACTATCTCACTCCATCTTCATCTTTCCTAATCTTCTTCTTATTCTCCCTTCTCTTTCTTTCTCTCTTTTTTCTCCCCGTCCCACTCTGCTTCCGCCTGTTCCACTCTTTCTCACTCCTAATCCTACACTCTTTCTCACTCCTAATCCTACACTCTTTCACACTCCTAATCCTACACTCTTTCTCACTCCTAATCCTACACTCTTTCTCACTCCTAATCCTACACTCTTTCTCACTCCTAATCCTACACTCTTTCTCACTCCTACTCCTCCACTCTTTCCCTTCAACCCCCATTTGTATCTCACTCATCCTCATTATTTCTTTTATTAGATCTCACAATCTTTACCTCTCTACTTCTCTCTTCCACTTTCTCCCTCCCCTTAATATGCCACTTTCTCCCTCCCCTTAATATGCCACTTTCTCCCTCTCCTTAATATGCCACTTTCTCCCTCTCTCTATATACAATCTTTCACTCGCTCAAAATGTGTGTGTCTTTCTCTGAGTCAGCGTTTTGTCTTTGTGTCTTGTACACCTCCAATATGCTGGGAGACTAGACATAGTGACGGCTCAGTTTTTATTTTTTGGTTGTTTTATGCACATTGTCTTGAGTTATGCTAAAGGTGTCCACATGTTAAGTACATCATATTTCTAGTTGTATCCAGAAAATTGTAGCAAAGAAATTTGTTCCAATGAAAAATGTTTGAACGAAATTAAATTTTTAAACAGAAATGTGTTTATTTATATTTTATTTTTTTTTGTTTTAGGGAATGTGTGGGTGAGAAATGGGGAAAATTTGTTGGTGTTTGTTTTATCCCATTATTTCATTTTGAACAAACGTCAAATAAAACAAGTTTCCGGTAACCATATCTCTATGTCAAATCGCTAATTTCTGATAAATTTGATTTGACCATAATTGTCATGGTCCTGAAATTCATATTATTATTTATAATCTTTTATCATTTCAATTTTTATTCGATTTTATTTGTCAATTCTGACCCATACTTCAAATTTATTTCAGACATTACAGCCATGTCATATCAAGAGTAAGTAAAATTTAAAAATATGTATAATTGGTTCAGAGAACATAATGTACGTTTTACAATACAATTAAATCAACACTAAATATCTCAAGACACTCAAGAGAGAGCCCAGTCCCTATGGCAAGAAGAAGATTTACTCAAAACACTCAAGACACTCAAGAGAGAGCCCAGTCCCTACGGCAAGAAGAAGATTTACTCAAAACACTCAAGAGAGAGCCCAGTCCCTATGGCAAGAAGAAGATTTACTCAAAACACTCAAGACACTCAAGAGAGAGCCCAGTCCCTACGGCAAGAAGAAGATTTACTCAAAACACTCAAGACACTCAAGAGAGAGCCCAGTCCCTACGGCAAGAAGAAGATTTACTCAAAACACTCAAGACACTCAAGAGAGAGCCCAGTCCCTATGGCAAGAAGAAGATTTACTCAAAACACTCAAGACACTCAAGAGAGAGCCCAGTCCCTACGGCAAGAAGAAGATTTACTCAAAACACTCAAGACACTCAAGAGAGAGCCCAGTCCCTACGGCAAGAAGAAGATTTACTCAAAAGAAATGCATACATTTATAGGTTGCTGCTGCTTCCTAAAAAAAGTATTACATGTATGCGATCACAATTACAATAAAAAAATTAATTCTTAATATACGTCACTTTTTTTTTAAAAATACCGGTAATTTATTTAATTGGACGTAGGGACCAGATCAAGACGTTCACATCCACGTCTTGCCACACTGTTATCATTTGGTTAAAAGTAAAAAGGAGGGTTTCCCAATAAGAGGTGCTCCCAGGGGATTCGTCGTGGAAATTCTTATTATCATTTATCCTCACACCTTTCCTCACAGTGCAAGGTTTTTTAAAAATAAATTCATCATTCTCCCATATGTAATAAGGCTAATTTTTATTTCTAAGTTATATTGTTCGACTTGTATCCATTTCTCTAGCGTTACATTGTATCAATTCCTTTTTAATTAGAATTCCTGTCCCCTTTTATGCATTCCAGTATTTGTATCTTTACCAACTTTTTAAAAACTTTTTATTTTATTTTTAATTCTAGTTTTAGTGTATCTGAAATCTACTTCTCATTAATAATCTTTTACTTAAACCAAATTTACAATTAGTAGCCTATGTTTATTCTTACCCCCTAAAAAACGACACACTTTGAAGCAGAACATAATACTTTACATTATAATTACCACTGCCGGATTGTATATATTTATTAAGGGTATTGCTTTGGCTTGTGAACCATAATTACCAGTATAATAGGTGGTTTAATGGGGAAGTAATACACACTATGATAAATATTTATTATTGGCAGGGAAACCGACATAGCCGAAGATTTCAAAAGGATTGAAATAAAAAATGAGCAAGAGGCAGAACAAGAGCCAGTGCAAGAGCCAGGCTGTTACATTCACATCGATTTGAAGAATTGCTCCAATCCAAATGATCGGTCAGTAATTGCTGAAAAGATAAATGCTTACATGAGGTCTAAGGATGCTGATGACCCAAGAAAACTGCCAGGTGAAGTCTTAGGAAACAGTACTTATGAATTCTGGAAAGCTCCCATAAATTTTTCAATGGAAAAGCTACAGAGAAAGATTGAATCAGCAGGAAAACATGTAGACGTTAGAATTATCAGAATTCTTGACAATCTCCATAATAACATTTATTTCACTGTTCCTGGTCGACAGCGTTGAGATGCACAAGTGTGAACACAGAGAAAGGCCGACATCTCTCATTGACAAAATAGTTTCTTGCCACGGATACTTGTAAACAATTGTCAGATCCAGAACAGAGTTGTTGGTGGGTTAATCTGCCCATGTCATATTCCAGAGCTGTACAATATGGTTTTATAACTTCTTCTGTTTTTTCATAGGACTCTATTTATACCTTAACTTTTCACTATTGAATGCCTATTCCACCTTTGGTTTCACTAAAATATTTATTACATGACTACTGTAAAATAAAATATTTATTACATGACTAATGTAAAATAAAATATTTATTACATGACTACTGTAAAATAAAATATTTATTACATGACTACTGTAAAATAAAATATTTATTACAATGACAACTGTAAAATAAAATATTTATTACATGACTACTGTAAAATAAAATATTTATTACATGACTACTGTAAAATAAAATATTTATTACATGACTACTGTAAAATAAAATATTTATTACATGACTACTGTAAAATAAAATATTTATTACATGACTACTGTAAAATAAAATATTTATTACATGACTACTGTAAAATAAAATATTTAGTCTATAACTTTCCTTTTCTGACAATAAAACACTTTAAAAAACAATGTGTTTGTCTATCCTCTCCCCCAAGCCGTGTGAAGGAAATAGTGGAACAAGGTATGTGGAAGCATGAAACAGAAAGACAGGACTATAAAAGAAGAACATTTTGGCTAAGACCTTCCTCAGAAGACAGGACAAATGAAGAAACAACCAGAAATAGAGAGTAGTTCAAAAAGTTAAGTGTTCCCAGAGTCTCATAAGGATATTTTCTTTTGATGCTGTTATAGGCCACGTTATAGTCCACATACACTTGAAGTACTGGGACATTTTATTTGTAATATTTCTCTGGT
Source organism: Omphiscola glabra (assembly GCA_964017045.1). Taxonomy (NCBI): domain Eukaryota; kingdom Metazoa; phylum Mollusca; class Gastropoda; family Lymnaeidae; genus Omphiscola; species Omphiscola glabra. Next base: position 1,730,701 of record OZ024808.1, read on the forward strand.
ACGCATCTGATGGGGAAAATCTGACGTGGTAGCTTAACCCCTAGGTCATTTTCCACAACGGTGTTGCGTGGTGAATGCTCGGTTTCGTAAAAGCGCAACAATACCAATGTACTTAAACACTCACTAAATAAGTGAAGCAGTTGGTTTTAACTGAAGGATGGCTGGAATGGTATCGCCAGGATGATGGTATGAATATTTACTAAAATAATAAGCCTATGTTGGTATCAGAAAAATGAACATTGCTGCCAATCAGTCACCAGCATATATCAAAGCTCAATGTTTGATTTGATTTTCATTATGTTTATCTGTTAGGGCAGTGGTTCTCAATCTGTGTGTCACGACTATTAGGGGTTTCCTAACAAAATGTCAGGGGTTGCTTAAAAAGTTCATATTGGGGGGGGGGGGGGGGGTTGTGGATATTTGCCTATTTGAATTCTCATTTTACTTAAACATTTTAATAGCATTTACAGTTTCTAACTGACCTCCTGAATCTGTCCCTAATTCCTCCTCGTTCCTTGTGCATGATTGTAATTGGTCATCTGAGGCTGACATGTTTGTAGAGACATCAACGCTGTCCCCCTCAGGAAAGATGTTAGTGCTCAGTCGGCTGATAGTGCCGTTACTGTTACAATAAGAACCATGCTAGGACCTTCAGTTATTATGGTCTGTAAGGAAGATTAAAATGCATGCTGATCACCATTTTATGACTAATATGACTACACATTAATTAATAAAGCGAAAAGCAAACCAAAAAAATGTCAAAGTGCAATCTCTTATATTAAAATAGAGATGGTTTTGTGGGGTGTTGCTCTGGGGGACTTGTGGGACACCATCCACCCCATCAAAACCTCATTTATTTATCAGGGTCTGCAGAGACACATGACTTTTTTTGTATACATTTCTGAATTATGAGGCTTTTTCTGTTGTTGCATAATGTTATTAATGAAAATTAAAGAATAAATTATTGAAAGCAAATTAAACATCTATTAACTTTAAATTAACCACCTTCTCCATCCCCACCCCAAACCAGTTCCCCACCAAAGGTTTAGTTTTAAGATGGTATGGTCCTTAAGAGAACCAAAAATGTTTATTCCAGTGGTTCTCAAATTATTTTGATTGTCTGTCCCCTTGCTGCATAAATGCTTTCACAGGGTGCCTTATGGAAATTTATCCTTATTATCCTTTTGAAATAAATAAAATTAATTTTTCTTGTAGACTGACCATTTAGTGACCATTTGTAGAGGCTCATGAAAACATCACATCTTAGAAATCACATCCTATTACACTAAATTGAAAATGGAAATAAAATTATGAAAATTTTGTAATATATCGCGGCACCCCAATGAAGAAGCCGTGGTGCCCTGGGACACACTTTGGGAACCATAGGTATATCTTAATTAAACTACCTGCCAATCCCCACAACCAAGCTGGGACCTCTACAGGGCCCTGACATTTCCTGTTAAGCAATGTTGATCTTAGTGTGTCACTACTTACATCACAAACTGGGTAAATGGATCTAAACCTAAAAATCTGTGTCTTGCATTTCAAGGAAGTGTCTTTTATGTTTCCTGCCTTCACTGAAAAGCCTAAAGAATAATTAAAAGACACAAGTGGAAGAGATTACTTGATGCAAACAAAGGGGGACAATTTGGAATGTCACGATTTCCAACAAAACTATACTTTAAAAATGTGGATATAAATTTCAGCTCTAAACAATATCAACTGATGTTCATATTCCAATGTTCAACTGTGATGTTCATATTCCAATGTTCAACTGTGATGTTCATATTCCAATGTTCAAACCTACATTACTGTACAAACTGTAATGTCCATAAATCAATGTGCAATCCTACACTGCCAGCTGTGATGTTCATGTTCCAATGTTCAACTGTGATGTTCATATTCCAATGTTCAACTGTGATGTTCATATTCCAATGTTCAAACCTACATTACTGTACAAACTGTAATGTCCATAAATCAATGTGCAATCCTACACTGCCAGCTGTGATGTTCATGTTCCAATGTTCAACTGTGATGTTCATGTTCCAATGTTCAACTGTGATGTTCATGTTCCAATGTTCAACTGTGATGTTCATGTTCCAATGTTCAACTGTGATGTTCATGTTCCAATGTTCAACTGTGATGTTCATGTTCCAATGTTCAACTGTGATGTTCATGTTCCAATGTTCAACTGTGATGTTCATATTCCAATGTTCAACTGTGATATTCATATTCCAATGTTCAATCCTACACTGCCAGCTGTGATGTTCATGTTCCAATGTTCAACTGTGATGTTCATGTTCCAATGTTCAACTGTGATGTTCATGTTCCAATGTTCAACTGTGATGTTCATGTTCCAATGTTCAACTGTGATGTTCATATTCCAATGTTCAACTGTGATATTCATATTCCAATGTTCAATCCTACACTGCCAGCTGTGATGTTCATGTTCCAATGTTCAACTGTGATGTTCATGTTCCAATGTTCAACTGTGATGTTCATGTTCCAATGTTCAACTGTGATGTTCATGTTCCAATGTTCAACTGTGATGTTCATATTCCAATGTTCAACTGTGATATTCATATTCCAATGTTCAATCCTACACTGCCAGCTGTGATGTTCATGTTCCAATGTTCAACTGTGATGTTCATGTTCCAATGTTCAACTGTGATGTTCATATTCCAATGTTCAACTGTGATATTCATATTCCAATGTTCAATCCTACACTGCCAGCTGTGATGTTCATGTTCCAATGTTCAACTGTGATGTTCATGTTCCAATGTTCAACTTTGATGTTCATCATAAAATAGTTATCATAAGGCAGCTGTGCTATGGAATCAAATCAAAACCTAATTGGACAAAATTAACTACATATTCCCAGATGCTGTATTTAAAGAAATGTCTCATTCATTTTTGACCAATCTTTTTGTTGCCAATATGGCTCCTGCTAAAAAAGCATAGGCAACCTGATACCCTAAATACATTTTATTTAGAATGAAATGAGTTTTAAAACCTCATAAACCTGTTTAGAGACAAGCGAGCTGAAACTGAATGTTACGGGGGTCACAGGACAACAGCTACTGTCATGGTGGGCGCGGGATGGCCGAGTGGTCTAAACTGAACCAATCACAAACTAGTGGAGGTAGAAGCTGTATGGGAAGGCTGAGTGAGTGAGAGGTGGGCATACTTTGAGATATACTGGAAGTGCCATAGTGGTAAATAGATAGTGTAAGGCCTTGTATAGCATTATGTAGTGTCAGAGATTTCTAATATGTTACAGGAAAAGTGACCCTTTCTTGTGCTATTTGTGACTACTCCTTACAAGTGTGTAGCTGTGTTGACAGTAGACAGATACCAACACTTTGCGACCACAAGCAGTACAGAGAACCAGTCACAAGCATAGACTATAGGGCCACAATATGTAGAGAAGAAATAGCAGGCATCCATGACTCCACTATTCAAGAGGTGTAATGTTTTGCTTGTATTATCATTTCCTTTGATTGGTACATGAATTCATTGAGCTGGTTTGTTCATTTAAGAATTATTAAGCATATTTCATTTAAATGATAAATTATCTGCAGTTATTTTGATATAAATTGAAAATTGTTTAGTTTCTTTAATATTGTGTTTCCTTGGGCACAACAAAACATGGTGGTGTCAGAAAGATTGTAGAGTATTAGGTCACGATCACCTGAGCTTCAGATAGCTCGTAATTAAGGGGCATAAAATACGACAGAACACCAGAATATGAAACCGGAGAAAAAGACAGAGTAATGATTACCTTCAGAGTAAGGAACGGTTTTTACTTCTTCTTCTATGTTTGTAGAACCATCCGTCCCGATCCCCTTCGACACAGACAAACTTTGTACCTTGTGGGATCTCCACCATTGAGAACTTGAACACTGGATTGATGATTGTTTTGAATTTCACCTCTGAAGTTTAAAACAAAAATTAAAAATTAAATGTTTAAAAAATTCCTGAATGCAAGCTTATTCTATTGCTTATTTAGAGACATTGTTATAAAATAATTTGAGAAAAAAATGAGAAAGTCCACATAAGATAAATATTGGTTTTAGCCTTTGAAAGTTAATTATGATCTTAAAATAGTTGAGTTTATCTTATATTATGACAATATGTAGGTGCATTCTGAAATCGTTTCATTTGGAGGTAGCTGGGACTAAGATTGTTTTTCTTTGCTGAAGAAGGCCTTTTCACAAACACTCTTGTCGCCTTGTTTCATCTTCTTTTAAGTTTTTCCATTGCCTTATGTTTCCCATTTCCTTTGGTCAGCCCGACTGCAGTTTTTCTCTTATGGCAGAAAATAAAAATAAAAACAACGCACCCTGACAAAGTTGAAAGAGTGCATTCAACTGTATCAGCACAGAGGTCACCCACGACTGATGCTGGACACAAATCATCTGAATCAAAAAGAAGAAAAAAAACAAGGACAAAAATATTTAAGGTATTTAACTTACTGCTACCTTGACAGCGCTCATCTGTGGATGAGAAAGCATTGTATCTTTCTATCAAGAACTGTTCTGGTCCTTTGGCATCACACTGCTGCCGTAGTCTGAGATTCTGCTTGCCGTCATCTTCTGCAATGCTGGCTATGACCTGGACATGGCCTGGTTAGAAAGTAAATGCCATTAGTTATATTTTGGTATTTTAATGGCCCAGTGCTTCATATAAGAAAGGTATTTTAATGGCCCAGTGCTTCATATAAGCAAAGATAATACTTGATGGACAAGTTGTGTAAATGAAATAGTAGGACAAGGTATGTTAAGCTTGTGTTAATAAGACAGGACAATATGATTTGAACGTTCGGGCTTAGAACCTTCTTCAGCAAACTAGACAAATAGAAGTGTCATTGCTCAGTTACTTGTCTTACTTCTATTAATTCAAGCTTAACATACCTTGTTCTACTACTTCACGTAAGAAAGCTATTTTAATGGCCCAGTGCTTCCCACGTAAGAAAACTATTTTAATGGCCCAGTGCTTCACATAAGAAAGATATTTTAATGGCCCAGTGCTTCTCACTTAACTCTCAAATATTCTTGGTTTTCTGCAATTTTTTTTCTCCCTCATAGGTACCTTTACAACCTGGCTGGTTGTTCAATGAAGAACATAGCAGTAATAACATGTTAAATACCCCGGTATCATTGGATTCAGAATTGAATGTTCTATTATTTGATACCAATTGTGAGATCACAGTTAATTATGGTTTTGATTTATGGCGAAAAGATTAGGTTTTTAGGTGAGCTAAATTTTCACAAAAATATAAAAATACCACAAACAGGTAGAAGCAAAAAAAATAAATATTGAGTCTTATGGTAAAATGTTTATTTTATCCATCAATGGCATCCATTTTTACACCAAAAAATTAAATATTTCAAGCAATTTTACTAAAATTTGTGTTAGTTATAACATTTTTAAAAATACATTCATAAATGTTAAACAAAAAGAGTGATTTTTTAAAATCCATTTGTTAAATACAAAAATGTAAAGAAAACAAAGCAAGTATTTCATGAGAAACATATTATAATTATTAGCAAATGATATAAGTAGAGATTAATAATTTTAACATACTTTTAAAAAATATACCACATTGGGTACATATAAAAACAATTTGACACTTTTTGTTTTTTTATGAGAAAACTCATACAATTAACAATGGCAGCACATTAAGTCCTACACTTTCTCTCTAGTTTATAAACCAAATAAAGATTTTCACATTATATCTTGATGGTAAAAAAGCCATTGCAGTTTTAACATGCCATCGCTGTGTTATAATCATTCATATTGCTGCAGCAGAAACATGAGCATTGTCAAACAAAGTTTGTCACTGCCTGATTAATTCTAATGAGGAACTAAAAAGACTAAAGCTATCAGATCTTTTTAATTATTCAAGACAAGCATTTTATCTTCTTCAGATTAAAATACATAAGACTATAATCCTAACGCTAGAAAATTATTTAAAATGAAAGAATCAGTCTCCTGGCCTTCTCGGCCTCTGTTGTTTTCTTCCACCAAACCTATTGTTGCTCACGTTAATTGTATTTATTCTAAAGTTGATATCTTTATCCATAATGCAATCAACTTGCCCCAGTAGTTAACCTACAATAACAACAGAACCATTTGTACTGTTTAGATACTGAATCTGCAAGAACTAATAATTCATTGTACAGTTATGTTGTTCCATATCAGTATTGTTACATAAATGAAATGAGTATCTCCTATCCTCTCCTGCTTCTCTTGATTATTTATTGTGGTTGCTCCAGGGACCAAATTTGCATGCATTTACTTTTCATCAGGTACAGATGAAATTAACTATACCTGCTTATCAGCAGTTTACTCTTTTTTCTCATAAAAACTTACTATAGAATCCTGTACATTGGCCTAAAAAACAATTTATGATGTCCATAATCCAGTGAATAACTCCTTTATATCCATTAACAGATCACACAAGTGGATCCTGTAGGTTATGAGTCCAATGAATGTTAGAAATTTTGTTTATCAGCTTGAATGTCCAGTTTTAAAATCAAGTTGGCTTAGTTGCCATAACATTGCCGCTGCAATAGTAGATTGATACAAAGCATCTCCAGCCTTGTTGATGTGAACTGAAGTTGAAAAGTTATAAAGGGGAAGCACTCATCTTATCTTGTCTTGGACAAGTTTTAGTAGGTAACTCAGGTTTTGAGGCTGTAATAGCATCGCCATGATGATTGAGTTGCCCAATGTCCTAGTTGTCACCCCAATGTCCTAGTTGTCACCCCAATGTCCTAGTTGTCACCCCAATGTCCTAGTTGTCACCCCAATGTCCTAGTTGTCACCCCAATGTCCTAGTTGTCACTTTGCTACTGTCAAATGATAAGAAAATATAAGCATTACATAAAAGCTTAGAAGCTCTAAATTCAAAAGAAGAAAAAAAAACTGAATGCATTATTCAATTAAAAAAAATAATAATAAAAATTCAAAATGAAAAGCTGTTTAATCCAGGATAAATTATAGACAGAAAAGTCATTGCTTCCTCTTAGCGTATCCAATGTAAACAAAGCAAATTTCAAACAAGTCTGCCTATGAAAAAAAAAGATAGTAAAATATTCACTTGATAAACTGAAATTAGAAACTAATATAAGTAAGCTTAAATAGTTATTTTCAATATTTATGTAGTCCACTGTTACGGTATATCAATGTCAGTTATTTCCATCTAATTTCTAAAAAATATGAGTGCATTTTGACCCGTTGTAACAAAGAAAAAAATCTTACCGCTGATAGTAAACTTTCAATCAAGCGAAAATACAAAAATCATCAGCAGTCATGTCTTCTTCTTGTTTTTATCACGCTAGTATTACTTTTTGACTTGAAATATAATCAACAATATCATTGGAGGTTAAACGTTGAGCCCTTTTGTGTCATTTGGTGCCATTTTGTGCTAACAGCCTGCATTGAAGTTTCACAGGATTGGCAATATGGCGGACAAAAATCGTGCCACGAAAAAAAACGAAACCCGATGCATGGACTAAATTTTAAAAATTAAAAATCTAAAAATTTATATTTTTAACAAATTATAGTTGCATGTTACAAATAACTATTGTATGCAAACAGGTGAGGAAAAAAAAAATCAAGTTACGATCTATCAATCACTCCTGATCGAAAAGTCAATATAACGTACTTTGAGAGTTAAGAAAGCTTTTTTTTTTTGTTCTTGTCTGTGTCCAACCTCTGTTTATTTTCTAGGGATTACTGCCTCCCCAAAAATATTTACTGTACTGACAAGTGTACTCTACTTGGCTACTTCCCCTTATTTGTGGATTTGACAACAGACAGCTGGGTTTGACCACAGACAGTTGGATTTGACAACAGACAGCTGGGTTTGACCACAGTTTGGTTTGACCACCGACACTACACCTCACAGTATGCAGTCATCTAAATTAAAATAAATGCCTTGTGTTATCTACTCTATAAAAGTTCAGCAACTGTAATAAATATGAATGTGAAACAAGAGAACAATTACCCTTTTTCCTATTGTAACAACAAGAACTTGGGATCAACCCATCCAAACTCTATGGGCTTTTTATGAGATGAAGAATCTTGTGCCATCCTCTGGAAACTTTGATGTTGTCAATGACTTCTTAAGTCTTCGTTTCCTCCTTGCGTCCCTTGAAATGTCACCTTGAACAAAATTGAAGGGATTGTGATCTTGGGGATCTGTGCTGCTTGGGTTCACAAGTTTGGTCACATCTACTTGACCAGAATCGGTAGAGGGTCCCTTTCTTACCATTCAATTTCAAACAGCTCTTTTTCTGTGACCTTCCTTACAGGTGAGTCCAAGACATGACCTTCCTTACAGGTGAGTCCAAGTCAACTTGAAATGTTGAAACATTTTTTTCTGTAGTCTCTGGGCGCTCCTATCACGAAAAGGTTATAATAATTTCAAAGCTTGATTTGCTTATACATTTTCCAAAATATCCACAGTTGTTTTTTTTTAACAGTGTGCAACCTAAATTAAGCATATGAAGGTAGACTGGAGCATTAAATACTTACACAAACAGCTAATTCCAAAACTAAAATCAATGCCCTTATCTCGATTTTACTTATACCCAACAAACTTGAAATAAAAGTACACATTTCTAATATTCTCATAAAAACCTGTTCACAAAAAAATGAAGTCAAAATAATTATCAATGATAATATTTATGACTTTTTTCAATTTATCATTACACCTATACCTCGCTATACGGCCGCTCTTTATACGGCATTTTGCTTTACGGCCAACTTTAAATTATGGCACTTTTTCGGTTTACGGCCCACGATGTTTCATTATACGGCCAATATATACCCTAACTTTAGTTTCAGCTTCTCCCCTTAGGCGGCTCTGCTTTAGTAATCTGCCTTATTTCCTGTGCTATCCCACCTTATTCATATCCTGTGACTCAGTAAGTTGACGTGTTTGTTCCTGTTTCTTTTCTGGTTGGGTTTTGTTTCTGTTTTGTTTGTTTGGATTAATTGGTGAATTGTAAGCATATTTGGTACGTATGAATCAGATTGACTGTATTTTCATTATTTATTACATGGTTAAGAAGTAACGAATATATTATATTCGTTACTTTTTTAACAAAAAATGTCACTGAAACATTCGTTGAAGTTAGATATCGGTACTGATAAAAAGAGAACATGAAAGTCTATCTCGCTAGAGACCAAATTAGAAGTTTTACATCGCATTGAGGCTGGTGAAAAATAATGAACATTTGTAATGCAATGGGACTGGCGAAGTCCACAGTTCAATGTATTCGAGATAGTTTATGAACATTTTATTTTATGTATAAATATGTGCATATGATTTCTTTTGTGTTTTAATTTATATGTTTATTTTTTAATTTCTGTTTACTATTACAATGTTTTGTACTTTTATTTTTATAGGAAATGAAAAGAATAAAATGATTTATGAACTAACGACTATATTATTTTATACAAAAATTGGAACAGATCCAATTAAATTTGTATGGGTTTATATAAAAATTATTGATTCATTATACGGCTTTTCGCTTTACGGCCAACTTTTCCGGAACGTATCTAGGCCGTAAAGCGAGGTATGGGTGTACTGTTTTGCAGCCTTCACTCTTTTAATATATCTCGATTGGTTTGAATTCCCAAATTTTGTGGAGTTTTTATGTGCATCTTGGGTTCAAGTTTACTAACCTTCCACATGACCACAATGGTCTCTGTTGAGTTTTTAAAGACTCTGATGAAGCTGTACTGATCAATGTCAGGCGGAGTAGCTGGTACTGTGGTGAGTGAAACATACAAAACATAAAAAAATGGGACAACCTGTACCAATTATTCATAAACATAACACTGGCACAGTGGCTAATGAAAACTACTTCTATCATCAAGTCACAAACATAAGCATGGCACTGTGGTTAATGAAAACTATTTCTATCGTCAAGTCACAAACATAAGCATGGCACAGTGGTTAATGAAAACTACTTCTATCATCAAGTCACAAACATAACACTGGCACAGTGGCTAATGAAAACTACTTCTATCATCAAGTCACAAACATAACACTGGCACAGTTGTTAATGAAAACTACTTCTATCATCAAGTCACAAACATAACACTGGCACAGTGGTTAATGAAAACTACTTCTATCGTCAAGTCACAAACATAAGCATGGCACAGTGGCTAATGAAAACTACTTCTATCATCAAGTCACAAACATAACACTGGCACAGTGGCTAATGAAAACTACTTCTATCATCAACTCACAAACACAAAGATTAACTCCTAAAAAGTTTCCTTTCAAGAAAATTAATTTTAATTGACACAAATTTATAAAACGGGTAGCAGCTTATTTGAATAAGAAGTAGTTGGAAATGTCAGTTAAGAAACTCAACTTAGAATTGGGACACATAAATAGGAATGCATTTTATTTAGTTTCAATAACAAATATTCTTTTTTTAAATTATAGATAAAGAACGAATTTATTTTTTCTAAAGTAAATTCAGATATGCCTATCTATGAGCCATATGACAGTATTCCACCCCGTCACCCCAACCATTCAAAAAATATAATAGCATACTTCAATTTTTTCTGGAATGCCCTCCGTCTGGTGTAAAACAACATGGTACATTAATGGGATTGCATTGCTGTTCAGGAAGCTTATGATCCCCCTGGTGCTATTAGGGTAAAGTAAAGACAATGGTGTATTCATTGGATCATGAACTTAACCACTTGAGATCCTCTACACATCCTAGGAAAACTGAAATTAAACAAACAAAGATATAAAAATAAAGGCTTATATAAATCTGGTCAAATGTGAAAATGTAATAACAGAACCGATATGTAACAATTAAATTACAGGGGTATTAAACAATTACCCAGAGTAGGTTAGAATTAACCAATATGTTTAATTATATTTAGAACTACTATTCAATTGCTTTTTTCCCCACAAATCTTGTATATCCATTCCTTAAAAATAAATATCCCGTGGGTCGTAAATGTGGTCCACTCACCGTGGTGGAAAAGGTTGAACATTTTTTTATTGTGTATTAAAATATATGTTATGATATATTTAATGTCAAATAAAGAGATAAATATTATTAATGAATCTGACACTGGTCACTGTTGCAGTAGGTAACTCTCCTAGGATGCATATAAATATGATGAAGAAGAGATACATATGACACAGAAGTATAATAGAAAAGATACTTTTGCTATAGAAGAAATACATATGATGTAGATCAGCGGTCGCCAACCGATGGTTGGCAAGAAAATTTTGTTGGAAATTATTTTCATTTTTTAATAATTTATTTATCTTCAAAAAAAATATGCTAGGAATTTATTATGTTCTTAATGACAATTTTTGTAGGCCAACATTTACAACTACAAAGTAAAATGGACGCTTTTCAAAAAACATATATTATAGTTGCAAACACAGTTGGCTAAAAAAGATCTGCATATGTTTTCAAATTTTGATGAAAATATGACAGGAGGATGTCAACCGACAGGTGGTAACCATTGTTCCAAAAAGCAATTACTGGTTACTCTTGCAATCTTGCACAGAATCTCAGGTCATTGACAGGTCATTACTGCCCCAAGAAAGAAGATCCAAAGACATGGAAATTTGTCAAAAATAGATCCACTTACAGCAAACATTGAAGATAGCAATTTAAACATTATTAATGACTCGAAAGCCTCCTCAATCTATCATTTGACGACAGTTTGAAAGCTAAATTCTATTCGTCCTTCACCTTATCAATATTTTGGTTTTGGCAGAATACCCATTGCCGAGTGAAAAAGCAATGAAAATTTGATTCAATTTTCAACAACATATTTGTAAGAAAATACATTTTTTTGTCTGTCACAGCAAAAAAAATCGGTATCAGTCTCGGCTTGAAATAATTGTGGTTCTGAGTCTTGCAGTAGCCTACGTCATCATTGTTGGAGATAAAAATCCATAAATTTCTTTCAAACAAGCAAGCAAGAAAAAATAAATAAGCTTCAATTATTTTGTAACAATTAAACTTTTCTAAAGTTTAATTTATTATAACTTTGTCTTCTTATTGTTAGTTTTAAATAGGTGAATTGAAATATTAATAAAATGGATAATGAATCATAATGGATGTTCTCTGAAAATCTCTGGTCAGTATTTTACAAATCTATTTTTGTATTTTTATTTATGTAAGCGGTGTGCGTGATTTTTAAATACGAAGTGGCTATTGTCTTACAAATCCAACAATATTTTAAATATTTTGTAATAAACCCAACCTCTAACTCTAACTCTTAACTTACACTTACACTCTTAGCCTAACTTCTGATACCGGGTCCGAATAGCCGCAGCCTTTAAAGTATGAATTTAGTGGTCGACGAGTGTCTGAAACCGATGCCGATGACATACATAAGACTTTAAAGAATGATAGGAGAGATACATTTAGAAAAGACATAACGTTTTTAGAACAAGATGCTTCTTCTCGTTTTGTTTTCAAGACATGTTTTCTTTGGAACTTGGCACTGTCAGTAGGCCAGGTTTTACTGAATTTAAAAGATGTTTTAATTTTTAACTAGGACACATAACAAGTTGAGAGAAATTCAATTGGATATCTTTACACCACATATTTCTGGATTTAAGAAAGAAAAATATAAAATTATTAGATTTAGATTATTCAGAAGTCCCGATACTAACAATTAAATGCATGTAATAAAATATTTCCTCTTTAAAATTTTGTGTTGAAATATGTGTTTAAATCTGTGTTTGCATTACATTCTTTTTAATTCTCTGAATATTACAGTAATGATTAGTTAAAAATTATGCTATCAAGGTAGACTGATGTAGATTATTAATTTATTTATGACATTTTATTTATTCAGCTTTAAAATTGACTGAATAGCTCAGTACACCAGAGATCAAACTATAGGCCTACTACCGGTATATTAATAAATTCAAAGTGAAATAATACGTTTAGGTGTGCATATATTTAATCAATATTAATCGGGTTTTAGGAGTTAGTATATAGTTGGATTTTACAGGAACTTGGTATGCTAAGAAATTTTTAATGTAATATAAATAACAAAAAACCATCCTAGAAATCTGATATTCGGTAGTTATTTCTCCATTGTTAGCAACCCTGTCAAAACTGAAGAGGACATAATCGTTTTCGGAAAATAGAAGCTCCACAAAACTTTGGTTTTGCTGATTTGTCAAGGGGGTTCAATAAAGGAAAATGGAACGCTTTCAAAAATCATACACACTATACGTTTGGTCCAGATCGATTATTAAATATTTATTATATTTTGGTAAAAATAATAATCATCATTATAATTGGGTCCACTCTGGCAGGCGCAGATCCACTTTATAGTTTCTCAATCAGAATGTTTCCTAACATGTAGCCATCCCTGTGTTGGCCATTACACTGTTAGGAATAGGGTTAGGTTTCAGGCCCGATTTAGGGCCATTTGATGAGCGCCACTGACTCATAGCAACTCATTTATATTGACAATGATGAAATCTTTCGTTACTCAGCAGGCCTACATGGAGACAGTGGTTTTTGTAATAAAATATTTTATATTATTAGCTTTATTACATTTAATGTAAGAGAATAAACTAAATATATACATATTTATATAATAATAGAGTCAGACTAATACAAAGAAAATAGTGAAAATACAGCTGCCATTATGTTACCATGGGGTTGCATGGTTTATATCCTTTTATTACAGATACTATACAACACTTTATCAGACCCGCTATGTTGTGTACAGACACTTTTTATCACACCCGCTATGTTGTGTACAGACACTTTTTATCAGACCCGCTATGTTGTGTACAGACACTTTTTATCACACCCGCTATGTTGTGTCAAGACACTTTTTATCAGACCGCTATGTTGTGTACAGACACTTTTTATCATACCCGCTATGTTGTGTCAAGACACTTTTTATCAGACCCGCTATGTTGTGTCCAGACACTTTTTATCAGACCCGCTTTGTTGTGTCCAGACACTTTTTATCACACCCGCTATGTTGTGTCAAGACACTTTTTAGCAATTTGGCGCCCCTAACTAGTCTGGCGCTCAGGGACGTCTACACCCTCCCCCTTCACTACACCTCTGATTGGATTTGCTGGTCTATATTGATAAATAGCATAAGGTCACACAATGTAGATACATATAAAGAGATAGCTATCAATAATACAAAAGGAAATTAGTAAAACACAGTAAGGTTAAACCTGATAAAAGGAACGCAACAAAACAACGTAAACACAGTAAGGTTAAACCTGATAAAAGGAACGCAACAAAACAACGTTAACATAGTACGGTTAAACCTGATAAAAGGAACGCAACAAAACAACGTAAACACAGTAAGGTTAAACCTGATAAAAGGAACGCAACAAAACAACGTAAACACAGTAAGGTTAAACCTGATAAAAGGAACGTAACAAAACAACGTTAACACAGTAAGGTTAAACCTGATAAAAGGAACGCAACAAAACAACGTTAACACAGTAAGGTTAAACCTGATAAAAGGAACGCAACAAAACAATACCAATAATACAAACAAGTTTGGATACAACTGAGCCACGCTATGTGATGCGTTCACTCGTTCTAAGGGAATGAATTTCAAAAGAACACTAATTTCTTTGACCTCGATTTTATTTTTTTAGCAGCCACGTGACATGTTTCAGCCACTAGGATTATTTAACCCATGCCTCCCCTCACCCAATTTTCTATTCATTCATTTGTTCTCTCTCTCTCTCTCTCTCCCCCTCCCCCCCCCCCCACACCCTTTTTCCGACTCCGTTGAACGTTACACAAATAAAAAATACTAATTTTAATTTGTTTTTACTTCTGAAATATCTTCTTTGATTCAATATAAACAATATTCTGTCACGTGACAGATCATGGCGGCTAACATGGTGTGTTACAGCGGGTAATAAAACTAAAAACTTTCACGTTATGGTATGAATAGTTGCGTCCCTTCCTGTATAATTTTATCAATTACTTCCCCTTACTAATTACAATTACTATGCCACTGGCCACTGGAAATCAAAACAATTGAACATAAAGTTTGTATACCAAGAAAATGGTGAGATCACGAACATAATTTTGTTTTTAAATCCCTTATATTAACTTCGCTATTGTTCGTGGCTAGGTGGCTGGCAAGACCTTCGGACGACTAACTGACCAACTTCCTGTCAACCGATCGAGCTGAAACTTGGCACATAGACACATTACCGATGACAGCACATTCTAACAAATTTTCAGCCCCATCCCTAACCCTCAGTTTTGCTTGTTTTTCAGTGGTAAGATGAAGAAAATATGATTTCACTGAATAAAATTCCCAATAATTGCGCTAAATGAGATTTTAAAAAAAAAATTAAAAAACTAACAGTCACAAGTGTGTTTAGTGAGTAATATTTTCTTTTACAAATTGTTGGTGAAATAAATCTGCTGTGTACAAGCGGGTGGGTCCTTAGAATAATAATATAGTTCAGGGGCGTGTGTGTACAAGCGGGTGGGTCCTTAGAATATCAATATAGTTCAGGGGCGTGTGTGTACAAGCGGGTGGGTAATTAGAATATCAATATAGTTCAGGGGCGTGTGTGTACAAGCGGGTAGGTCATTAGAATATTAATATAGTTCAGGGGCGTGTGTACAAGCGGGTGGGTCATTAGAATATTAATATAGTTCAGGGGCGTGTGTGTACAAGCGGGTGGGTCATTAGAATATTAATATAGTTCAGGGGCGTGTGTGTACAAGCGGGTGGGTCATTAGAATATTAATATAGTTCAGGGGCGTGTGTGTACAAGCGGGTGGGTCCTTAGAATATCAATATAGTTCAGGGGCGTGTGTGTACAAGCGGGTGGGTCATTAGAATATTAATATAGTTCAGGGGCGTGTGTGTACAAGCGGGTGGGTCATTAGAATATTAATATAGTTCAGGTGCGTGTGTGTACAAGCGGGTGGGTCATTAGAATATCAATATAGTTCAGGGCGTGTGTGTACAAGCGGGTGGGTCATTAGAATATCAATATAGTTCAGGGGCGTGTGTGTACAAGCGAGTGGGTCATTGGAACATCAATATAGTTCATGTGCGTGTGTGTACAAGCGGGTGGGTCATTAGAATATCAATATAGTTCATGTGCGTGTGTGTACAAGCGGGTGGGTCCTTAGAATAATAATATAGTTCAGGGGCGTGTGTGTACAAGCGGGTGGGTCCTTAGAATATCAATATAGTTCAGGGGCGTGTGTGTACAAGCGGGTGGGTCATTAGAATATTAATATAGTTCAGGGGCGTGTGTGTACAAGCGGGTGGGTCATTAGAACATCAATATAGTTCAGGGGCGTGTGTGTACAAGCGGGTGGGTCATTAGAATATTAATATAGTTCAGGGGCGTGTGTGTACAAGCGGGTGGGTCATTAGAACATCAATATAGTTCAGGGGCGTGTGTGTACAAGCGGGTGGGTCATTAGAACATCAATATAGTTCAGGGGCGTGTGTGTACAAGCGGGTGGGTCATTAGAATATCAATATAGTTCAGGTGCGTGTGTGTACAAGCGGGTGGGTCATTAGAATATCAATATAGTTCAGGGGCGTGTGTGTACAAGCGGGTGGGTCCTTAGAATATCAATATAGTTCAGGGGCGTGTGTGTACAAGCGGGTGGGTCCTTAGAATATCAATATAGTTCAGGGGCGTGTGTGTACAAGCGGGTAGGTCATTAGAATATTAATATAGTTCAGGGGCGTGTGTGTACAAGCGGGTGGGTCATTAGAATATTAATATAGTTCAGTGGCGTGAAAAAATGTGCAGTTGCGAACCTTGAAAAGGGGATGGGGCACTAATTGGGAGTCTTATAAAGTGCGTTTCTTGTATGCATGTTTTTTCAAATGTTCAGCACCGCCCCATGGCTCGATATTACAATGCATAAAGGATTTATACGATAATCTTTGTTTTTAGAGGTTTGTTTAACTCACATTTAGTTTTTTAGCATGACGTCAAAGTACAGATGGTGTAGGTAAATCTTCTATCTCCATGTGTTTACGGTTGGAGTATGTAAATCTTCTATCTCTATCTGTTTACAGATGGAGTATGTAAATATTCTATCTCCATGTGTTTACAGATGGAGTATGTAAATCTTCTATCTCTATGTGTTTACAGATGGTGTATGTAAATCTTCTATCTCTATATATTTACAGATGGTGTATGTAAATCTTCTATCTCTATGTGTTTACAGAAGGAGTATGTAAATCTTCTATCTCTATGTGTTTAAAGATGGTGTATGTAAATCTTCTATCTCTATGTGTTTACAGATGGAGTATGTAAATCTTCTATCTCTATGTGTTTACAGATGGAGTATGTAAATATTCTATCTCCATGTGTTTACAGATGGAGTATGTAAATCTTCTATCTCTATGTGTTTACAGATGGTGTATGTAAATCTTCTATCTCTATGTGTTTACAGATGGCGTATGTAAATCTGCTAGCCCTATGTTTATATGTGTATGTATTATTATGTTGTTTGATTGTTAGAAAGAGTGTCAATCTTTTATCGAATAAAATTGAGTGAAATGGTGATAAAATTTGATGATAACAGGAAACCTACATTTTTGTTGTCTAGGTTTATTCATTATCCAAGCGATCGACACCTCACGACCACTTGCTTTGAGATCCTTTTATTTATTCTTTAACCTGTCAGGTCACGTGGCCCGTAGATATCAAACCATTTCAGATTTCAGACTTTGACGAGACGCGGCCCGTAGATATCAAACCATTTCAGATTTCAGACTTTGACGAGACGGGTCAAATAGATTTAAATATAATTTTAAAAAAGAAAAAAGAAAGTTAACGCTAGTAACAATTCATGACTAAAAGTGGCATGTGTGTGTGTGTGTGTTGGGGGGGGGGGGAGATGGGGGGGGGGGAGTTCACTCGTACTGGTATCGGCGGAGAACGTAAATGATTAGCTGACGTCACACTTGGGTATAAATCAACCGAATACAACAGGATAAACTACGTTTTGTTTTATTCACCACTGACTCTGTACTTGTGTGTACGCAGCTGACTCTTTACTTGTATGTACACAGCTGACCCTGTACTTGTATGTACACAGCTGACTCGAAGATCGAAAAAAATTGGGAATGGAAATACAAGCGATAGACATGATGCAATAATTCTTAAATTTTTTTTTAAAGCGTGTGCACAAAATAAACACATTCTCATTAACTAAAAATTGAACAAATTTATATTATTCAGTGTAACTGTGTACACCCGGTGTACATATTCACGATGTTTACATGATGAAGTTAGTTTCACTGGCATGTACATTATTTTAGTACACACAATAATAAATATGTTAGCAAAACACGCCTTTTAGCACACATCATGTACACATAATGCATCATTACCATAGAACACATGTACACAATAACATGTACACATCGTTAACACACTGTACAAAACATTTGACTAATTATACGCAATCAATGTAACGTACATGCCAAGAATTATTATTGAAATATCAACCTTGTCAATGTCAAACATAGACAGCCATACGGCAACTTGTCAATGTCAAACATAGACAGCCATACGGCAACTTGTCAATGTCAAACATAGACAGCCATACGGCAACTTGTCAATATCAAGCATAGACAGCCATACGGCAACTTGTCAATATCAAGCATAGACAGCCATACAGCAACTTGTCAATATCAAGCATAGACAGCCATACAGCAACTTGTCAATATCAAGCATAGACAGCCATACGGCAACTTGTCAATATCAAGCATAGACAGCCATACGGCAACTTGTCAATATCAAGCATAGACAGCCATACAGCAACTTGTCAATATCAAGCATAGACAGCCATACAGCAACTTGTCAATATCAAGCATAGACAGCCATGCAGCAACTTGTCAATGTCAAGCATAGACAGCCATACGGCAACTTGTCAATATCAAGCATAGACAGCCATACGGCAACTTGTCAATATCAAACATAGACAGCCATACGGCAACTTGTCAATATCAAGCATAGACAGCCATACGGCAACTTGTCAATATCAAACATAGACAGCCATACGGCAACTTGTCAATATCAAGCATAGACAGCCATACGGCAACTTGTCAATATCAAGCATAGACAGCCATACAGCAACTTGTCAATGTCAAGCATAGACAGCCATACGGCAACTTGTCAATGTCAAGCATAGACAGCCATACAACAACTTGTCAATATCAAGCATAGACAGCCATACAACAACTTGTCAATATCAAGCATAGACAGCCATACGGCAACTTGTCAATATCAAGCATAGACAGCCATACGGCAACTTGTCAATATCAAGCATAGACAGCCATACGGCAACTTGTCAATATCAAGCATAGACAGCCATACAGCAACTTGTCAATATCAAGCATAGACAGCCATACGGCAACTTGTCAATATCAAGCATAGACAGCCATACAACAACTTGTCAATATCAAGCATAGACAGCCATACGGCAACTTGTCAATATCAAGCATAGACAGCCATACGGCAACTTGTCAATATCAAGCATAGACAGCCATACAACAACTTGTCAATATCAAGCATAGACAGCCATACGGCAACTTGTCAATATCAAGCATAGACAGCCATACGGCAACTTGTCAATATCAAGCATAGACAGCCATACGGCAACTTGTCAATATCAAGCATAGACAGCCATACAGCAACTTGTCAATGTCAAGCATAGACAGCCATACGGCAACTTGTCAATGTCAAGCATAGACAGCCATACAACAACTTGTCAATATCAAGCATAGACAGCCATACAACAACTTGTCAATATCAAGCATAGACAGCCATGCAGCAACTTGTCAATGTCAAGCATAGACAGCCATACGGCAACTTGTCAATATCAAGCATAGACAGCCATACAGCAACTTGTCAATATCAAGCATAGACAGCCATACAGCAACTTGTCAATATCAAGCATAGACAGCCATACAGCAACTTGTCAATATCAAGCATAGACAGCCATACAACAACTTGTCAATGTCAAACATAGACAGCCATACAACAACTTGTCAATATCAAGCATAGACAGCCATACAACAACTTGTCAATATCAAGCATAGACAGCCATACAGCAACTTGTCAATATCAAGCATAGACAGCCATACAACAACTTGTCAATATCAAGCATAGACAGCCATACAACAACTTGTCAATATCAAGCATAGACAGCCATGCAGCAACTTGTAAATGTCAAGCATAGACAGCCATACAACAACTTGTCAATGTCAAGCATAGACAGCCATACAACAACTTGTCAATGTCAAGCATAGACAGCCATACAAAAACTTGTCAATATCAAGCATAGACAGCCATACAACAACTTTTTAATATCAAGCATAGACAGCCATACAACAACTTGTCAATATCAAGCATAGACAGCCATACAACGACTTGTCAATGTCAAGCATGACAGCCATACAACAACTTGTCAATATCAAGCATAGACAGCCATACAACAACTTGTCAATATCAAGCATAGACAGCCATACAACAACATGTCAATGTCAAGCATAGACAGCCATACAACACGAGCAAACCATGAGTCCCGAGGGCGGTATGACATTAACACAATGAAATCTCCTGCGGCGGGAACACATAAAAAATACTGCTGGTCATCTACTGCTGGTCATCTACTGCATCCTGGTCTATTTCCAGTCGTCTTGATTAAGTCTTGCCATTGCATCATAATGGCAAGGACGAGAGAGTGAGGCTGGCGAATTGGGCAACTGTCCCTCACCTTTAACAACATACCATTCAAGCCTTTCTCATAGGAAGGGCGCTCAATACACACAAGACAATACGTTGTACACACAAGACAATACGTTGTACACACAAGACAATGCGTTGTACACACAAGACAATATGTTGTACACACAAGACAATACGTTGTACACACAAGACAATACGTTGTACACACAAGACAATACGTTGTACACACAAGACAATACGTTGTACACACAAGACAATACGTTGTACACATACACAGATATCAGCTGTCTTGTACTGTAAACATGTTCAAATGATCATTAACTTATAAATAATAGTATTTAAGAAACATCCTTATTTATATTGCAACATCTAGAAATTTTACAACAATTGGCAGTAAGTTGGTTGTTACACATAGTTGTCAATACTTAATCGGAGTGGATGTTGATCATTACCAGGGTCAAGGTCAATCCCTGGCTCAATTCACCAAGATCTTCAATTGTCACTTTAAAGTTAAAGGCTCAATCCACCAAGATCTTCAATTGTCACTTTAAAATTAAAGGCTCAATCCACCAAGATCTTCAATTGTCACTTTAAAATTAAAGGCTCAATCCACCAATATCTTCAATTGTCACTTTAAAATTAAAGGCTCAATCCACCAAGATCTTCAATTGTCACTTTAAAGTTAAAGGCTCAATCCACAAAGATCTTCAATGGTCACTTTAAAATTAAAGGCTCAATCCACAAAGATCTTCAATTGTCACTTTATAGTTAAAGTTGTTCATAAATATTCAATATGCCTAGCCGGATTATCACTACGGCAAGTAGGGCCACCTCCTTGGAAGAGTCCCCGAACTTATACATTCATCTTCGTAACATTGTACGGCGTCTATGGCCTTTGCTAACATCCACTAAGCCGTTATGTTTTGATATGGGCCCTTATTTTGGATGCACACAAGGCCCTAAATGTCAAAATAGAATCATTACAATGTGAGTAGTTTATATAATATATTATATCCTATTTATCCAATAGTGTCATCCATCAACATCTGTCATTGTGTGCGACCCTTGACACATCGGTTCAGGATTCAGACCAAATCCATGCATCCCCAAGACTATATGTGGATCTTATACAATTCATTCAACGCATCCGCCCTACACGGATGTATGTGTCCGTTGCCCATACGGCAGTACAAGCCCTCGTCCGTGCCCCTGAGGTACGCCGCGAGGCGACTAAACCCACGCTCACTGACTACCAGCGTGTCGCAGTTGACCATCACGTGCTGGTTGAAGATATCGGACTCGAGCTTGTCGCACGTCTCGCCCGCCGTCTCGCGCCTCTTCGACTTGACGCTCGGGCTGTTCACGAGCCGGTCCTTGAAGCTCTCGGCCCGCGCTCGCGCGACGATCTCCGGCGAGTCCGTGTGGATGTACACCTTGTGGATGTTCGTGGGGGACTGCGCCCGGATGAAGCTCCAGATGGTGGGCAGCTGCTGCGTCAGAGACTCGGTGGAGTCGATATCAGCCTGCCCCGTCTGGTTTCTCTTGAGGGTGAGATCGATACAGATGAGCCGGTGCTCTGGGGAGGGCATAATCGAATACAAATACAGGTCGAGGCGTTTCTGAAGCCGCGGCGCGAGGACGAACAAACGCTTGAATAGAACCGCGTGAATCTCGTCCCTCCCGAGACCGCTCATCCACGAGAGCTGGGGGCGGTACAGCGAGCTGTTCTGAAAGCCCAGCACAAAGTCCAGGTTGGATTTGAAGTAGACGTGGTCGAAATTTCGCTGGGCGAATTCCGAGAAGTTCGTCTTGTGGAGGCTGCTGTGGAAGGCGAACTTGTTGTCCATGATCCGAAGCCCCACGCCGGCCATCCCTTTGTTCAGCACGTCGTGGAAGCTCGTCTGCAGCGTCCAGTTGACCAGGTTCGGCGACACAAAATCTTGCAGCCTGCAAGGTATCCCGTGCGTCTCCGCCTTGTACACTCGCCCCGTGAGATTCGCGATGAGATACGCCGTCTCCATGCCCTTGAAAATGTCCGACCATTCTGTGCAGCCGGACATTTTTCCCGTATCGCACCGGTAAATAAAATACTGGCTTCTGTCCTGCACGAGGTCCGGCCCGATATAAGGGGCCGGCACGGCGTACAGATCCTTGTAGCGATCTCTGAAGTTCTGGTAGACGGGGTCGGTGCTCGCTCTCTTCGTGCGCTCCCTCTGCCCCATGAAGCTGATCAGGGTCGTGGCGGCACCATACCTCGCGAACCCTCGGCCACGTCTCGGTGAGATGTAGTCGGCGCCCTCGAACTCGGGCAGGAAGTCCAGCAGGATGTAGCCGGTGAGGGTCAGCATGCCACAGAAGGCGGTCAGCACCAATAAGCGAATTTTCTTGGTAGTCCTCATTGTGTCCTGAGGTTGGGTCTGGATTTGGGAGGTAGGTTTGCGGGGATAACGCTTGATGGATAGGTTTTGGGGGCTAAGGATGGGTTCGTTGGGTTCAGTGATTAAGGATGGGTTCGTTGGGTTCAGTGGTAAAGGATGGGTTCGTTGCGTTCAGTGGTTAAGGATGGGCTGATTAAGATTACGGTTAGGGTTATGGATATGATGGTTGGGGATAGGGGTGTGTTGGCTGGGTTGGTTGCGTTTGGGATGATGGAAGGGTTTGGGGTTAAGGATGTAATGGGTTTACGGATAAGGCTGTTGAGGTTTAACACCAAGGTTTATAGGTTTGCAATGAACTTGTTAAGGGTGAAGGTAGGTTGGTTCGCCTCACTAGCTGTATCACTGTCCAGTAAGGTTGGCATGACAGGTTGTACTCCAGGTTGGCGTAACGTTTCCACCATGGCTCGATCGGTCAGCAGCTCACAACACGGTCTCAAAGATGGCCGAGATGTTGAAAGTGCCTCAAAATGGAACGCCCACGAGTTTATGTAACGGTACTCGTCATTCCTTGGGCTCCGTCTGTGACGTCATCAAAATACTCTCTTCGCCAAAAGTGATCTGAAGATAAAAACAATAAAAATCTTACTATTTAAAAAAACTTTTTTTTTTTAAAATACCTAAAATTTTAGTTTTATTTCTGCTAATTCAAGGAATTTAAGACTTACATATATATATGACATAGAGACATAGATACACAGAGACATAGAGACACAGAGACATAGATAAATACGCTTTTGTCTGAACCTATCTTCAACCAGGCTCAATTATGAAAATTTTACATATATTAGTGAACATTTTACATATATTAGTGAACATTTTACATATATTAGTGAACATTTCCTTTCCACCAGCAACTTGAAACTTATTTTTTTCACCCTAAGAAAATTGACAGCCTCCAGAAATATGTACTTCAAGAAGTTTATTTGACAATATTTGTTATGACTACCTGAATAAAACACACGATTTTCTTGTAATAACTCCAAACAATCACAATTAAATGACATTAAGGGGCTGACTTAAAACAATTTAAATTTTAAATACAGTGGCCCAGCTAACAGTGGCCCAGCTAACAGTGACCCAGCTAACAGTGGCCCAGCTAACAGCGGCCCAGCTAACAGCGGCCCAGCTAACAGCGGCCCAGCTAACAGCGGCCCAGCTAACAGCGACCCAGCTAACAGTGGCCCAGCTAACAGTGGCCCAGCTAACAGGGGCCCAGCTAACAGTGGCCCAGCTAACAGTGGCCCAGGTAACAGTGGCCCAGTTAACAGTGGCCCAGCTAACAGTGGCCCAGCTAACAGTGACCCAGCTAACAGTGGCCCAGTTAACAGTGGCCCAGCTAACAGTGGCCCAGCTAACAGTGGCCCAGCTAACAGTGGCCCAGCTAACAGCGGCCCAGCTAACAGCGGCCCAGCTAACAGCGGCCCAGCTAACAGCGGCCCAGCTAACAGTGGCCCAGCTAACAGTGGCCCAGCTAACAGTGGCCAAGCTAACAGTGGCCCAGCTAACAGTGGCCCAGCTAACAGTGGCCCAGCTAACAGTGGCCCAGCTAACAGTGGCCCAGCTAACAGTGGCCCAGCTAACAGTGGCCCAGCTAACAAAGACCCAGCTAACAGTGGCCCAGCTAACAGTGACCCAGCTAACAGTGGCCCAGCTAACAGTGGCCCAGCTAACAGTGGCCCAGCTAACAGTGGCCCAGCTAACAGTGGCCCAGCTAACAGTGGCCCAGCTAACAGTGGCCCAGCTAACAGTGGCCCAGCTAACAGTGGCCCAGCTAACAGTGGCCCAGCTAACAGTGGCCCAGCTAACAGTGGCCCAGCTAACAGTGGCCCAGCTAACAGTGGCCCAGCTAACAGTGGCCCAGCTAACAGTGGCCCAGCTAACAGTGGCCCAGCTAACAGTGGCCCAGCTAACAGGGGCCCAGCTAACAGTGGCCCAGCTAACAGTGGCCCAGGTAACAGTGGCCCAGCTAACAGTGACCCAGCTAACAGTGGCCCAGCTAACAGTGGCCCAGCTAACAGTGGCCCAGCTAACAGTGGCCCAGCTAACAGTGGCCCAGCTAACAGCGGCCCAGCTAACAGCGGCCCAGCTAACAGCGGCCCAGCTAACAGTGGCCCAGCTAACAGTGGCCCAGCTAACAGTGGCCCAGCTAACAGTGGCCCAGCTAACAGTGGCCCAGCTAACAGTGGCCCAGCTAACAGTGGCCCAGCTAACAGTGGCCCAGCTAACAGTGGCCCAGCTAACAGTGGCCCAGCTAACAGTGGCCCAGCTAACAGTGGCCCAGCTAACAGTGGCCCAGCTAACAGTGGCCCAGCTAACAGTGGCCCAGCTAACAGTGACCCAGCTAACAGTGGCCCAGCTAACAGTGGCCCAGCTAACAGTGGCCCAGCTAACAGTGGCCCAGCTAACAGTGGCCCAGCTAACAGTGGCCCAGCTAACAGTGGCCCAGCTAACAGTGGTCCAGCTAACAGTGGCCCAGCTAACAGTGGCCCAGCTAACAGTGGCCCAGCTAACAGTGGCCCAGCTAACAGTGGCCAAGCTAACAGTGGCCCAGCTAACAGTGGCCCAGCTAACAGTGGCCCAGCTAACAGTGGCCCAGCTAACAGTGGCCCAGCTAACAGTGGCCAAGCTAACAGTGGCCCAGCTAACAGTGGCCCAGCTAACAGTGGCCCAGCTAACAGTGGCCCAGCTAACAGTGGCCCAGCTAACAGTGGCCCAGCTAACAGTGGCCCAGCTAACAGTGGCCCAGCTAACAGTGGCCCAGCTAACAGTGGCCCAGCTAACAGTGGCCCAGCTAACAGTGGCCCAGCTAACAGTGGCCCAGCTAACAGTGGCCCAGCTAACAGTGGCCCAGCTAACAGTGGCCCAGCTAACAGTGGCCCAGCTAACAGTGGCCCAGCTAACAGTGGCCCAGCTAACAGTGGCCCAGCTAACAGTGGCCCAGCTAACAGTGGCCCAGCTAACAGTGGCCCAGCTAACAGTGGCCCAGCTAACAGTGGCCCAGCTAACAGTGGCCCAGTTAACAGTGGCCCAGCTAACAGTGGCCAAGCTAACAGTGGCCCAGATAACAGTGGCCCAGCTAACAGTGGCCCAGCTAACAGTGACCCAGCTAACAATAGCGCAGCTAACAGTGGCCCAGCTAACAGTGGCCCAGCTAACAGTGGCCCAGTTAACAGTGGCCCAGCTAACAGTGGCCCAGCTAACAGTGGCCCAGCTAACAGTGGCCCGGCTAACAGTGGCCCAGTTAACAGTGGCCCAGCTAATAGTGGCCCAGTTAACAGTGGTCCAGCTAACAATAGCGCAGCTAACAGTGGCCCAGCTAACAGTGACCCAGCTAACAGTGGCCCAGCTAACAGTGACCCAGCTAACAGTGGCCCAGCTAACAGTGGCCCAGCTAACAGTGGCCCAGCTAACAGTGGCCCAGCTAACAGTGGCCCAGCTAACAGTGGCCCAGCTAACAGTGGCCCAGCTAACAGTGGCCCAGCTAACAGTGGCCCAGCTAACAGTGGCCCAGCTAACAGTGGCCCAGCTAACAGTGGCCCAGCTAACAGTGGCCCAGCTAACAGTGGCCCAGCTAACAGTGGCCCAGCTAACAGTGGCCAAGCTAACAGTGGCCCAGCTAACAGTGGCCCAGCTAACAGTGGCCCAGCTAACAGTGGCCCAGCTAACAGTGGCCCAGCTAACAGTGGCCCAGCTAACAGTGGCCCAGCTAACAGTGGCCCAGTTAACAGTGGCCCAGCTAACAGTGGCCCAGCTAACAGTGGCCCAGCTAACAGTGGCCCAGCTAACAGTGGCCCAGCTAACAGTGGCCCAGCTAACAGTGGCCCAGCTAACAGTGGCCCAGCTAACAGTGGCCCAGCTAACAGTGGCCCAGCTAACAGTGGCCCAGTTAACAGTGGCCCAGCTAACAGTGGCCCAGCTAACAGTGGCCCAGCTAACAGTGGCCCAGCTAACAGTGGCCCAGCTAACAGTGACCCAGCTAACAATAGCGCAGCTAACAGTGGCCCAGCTAACAGTGGCCCAGCTAACAGTGACCCAGCTAACAATAGCGCAGCTAACAGTGGCCCAGCTAACAGTGGCCCAGCTAACAGTGGCCCAGTTAACAGTGGCCCAGCTAACAGTGGCCCAGCTAACAGTGGCCCAGCTAACAGTGGCCCGGCTAACAGTGGCCCAGTTAACAGTGGCCCAGCTAATAGTGGCCCAGTTAACAGTGGTCCAGCTAACAATAGCGCAGCTAACAGTGGCCCAGCTAACACCCACATCTACTCTCAGACCCACATCTACTCTCATACCCACATCTACTCTCAGACCCACATCTACTCTCAGACCCACATCTACTCTCAGACCCACATCTACTCTCAGACCCACATCTACTCTCAGACCCACATCTACTCTCAGACCCACATCTACTCTCAGACCCACATCTACTCTCAGACCCACATCTACTCTCAGACCCACATCTACTCTCAGACCCACATCTACTCTCAGACCCACATCTACTCTCAGACCCACATCTACTCTCAGACCCACATCTACTCTCAGACCCACATCTACTCTCAGACCCACATCTACTCTCAGACCCACATCTACTCTCAGACCCACATCTACTCTCAGACCCACATCTACTCTCAGACCCACATCTACTCTCAGACCCACATCTACTCTCAGACCCACATCTACTCTCAGACCCACATCTACTCTCAGACCCACATCTACTCTCAGACCCACATCTACTCTCAGACCCACATCTACTCTCAGACCCACATCTACTCTCAGACCCACATCTACTCTCAGACCCACATCTACTCTCAGACCCACATCTACTCTCAGACCCACATCTACTCTCAGACCCACATCTACTCTCAGACCCACATCTACTCTCAGACCCACATCTACTCTCAGACCCACATCTACTCTCAGACCCACATCTACTCTCAGACCCACATCTACTCTCAGACCCACATCTACTCTCAGACCCACATCTACTCTCAGACCCACATCTACTCTCAGACCCACATCTACTCTCAGACCCACATCTACTCTCAGACCCACATCTACTCTCAGACCCACATCTACTCTCAGACCCACATCTACTCTCAGACCCACATCTACTCTCAGACCCACATCTACTCTCAGACCCACATCTACTCTCAGACCCACATCTACTCTCAGACCCACATCTACTCTCAGACCCACATCTACTCTCAGACCCACATCTACTCTCAGACCCACATCTACTCTCAGACCCACATCTACTCTCAGACCCACATCTACTCTCAGACCCACATCTACTCTCAGACCCACATCTACTCTCAGACCCACATCTACTCTCAGACCCACATCTACTCTCAGACCCACATCTACTCTCAGACCCACATCTACTCTCAGACCCACATCTACTCTCAGACCCACATCTACTCTCAGACCCACATCTACTCTCAGACCCACATCTACTCTCAGACCCACATCTACTCTCAGACCCACATCTAACTTCAAAAACAAACAATTAACACCCATATAACATACCACACACCAACTTTCATAAATCAAATCCTCAATTTCACCCTAAAAAATCTCCGCTTTTACACCCCCCCTTTTTTCCCACACCTAACCCCCACTTTTACACACCTAACCCCCACTTTCAACTTTCACACACCTAACCCCCACTTTCACACACCTAACCCCCACTTTCACACACCTAACCCCCACTTTCACACACCTAACCCCCACTTTCAACTTTCACACACCTAACCCTCACTTTCAACTTTCACACACCTAACCCCCACTTTCACACACCTAACCCCCACTGTTCCCCTAATGCCCCCTAATATCCCTTACTGTCCCCTTAATGTTCCTTCTAATGTCCACTAATGTCCCCCCAAGGTTCCTCCTAATGCCCCCAAATGCCACCTAAAGTTCCTCATAATGTTCCTCTAATGTTCCCCTAATTTACCTCCTAATGTCCCCCTAACGGTCCCCTAATGTTCCCCTAATGTCTCCCTAATATTTGACGTGTCCAAACTCTTGATCTCATCATCAGTGGCGTTGGAAAGGTGGATTCTAGGGGGCAGGCAACCCCGGGAGACACCGTTTTTTCATTCTCTGATGGAGGGGCGGCCAGCTGCAGACGGGGCGGTGCTACGCTTACTTCGCCACTGCTCCTGGTTTTAATATCTGTTTGTCCCGACGCCCCCACCAAAGACTGCGCTGAGTCCCACCTTTGAAGTGGGTCACATAACATTCATCCGGTCTTTCCATTGACAACGTATTTCTATACCAGTTATGTTAACGGAAAGACATAATTGCCCAATTTAAAAAATACAAAACAAGAAAGAAAGAAAAATGTTTTGTTGCCTAATCAATAACCGTCGACAGAAACACAGGTGTGATTGTGTGGTTGTGTGGTTGCGTGGTATTGGGCTCCTCAAACCAACAAAGCACACCAGCTGACAACCCAGAAGTGCCTGGGATATGACGAGCGCGTTAAGTAGCGTGGGAACTTCTGTCGAGAGGCGTGCTTGATACGTCTGTACAACAAGGGTTCTCAAGCTTTGACCCACCCGACCAACCACGGCGTGGGGCTTCGGATTATGGACAACAAGTTTGCCTTCCACAGAAGCCTCCACACACACAAACAGGTGACCCGCTAGTTGTGGCTTGAGAACCACAGGGCGTAGTTTAAGGACGTGCGGATGCTGTTTTTCTTCAGAGATATACTTGGAAGAACTCTTGTTACACAACAAAAACTACTTTATAGAAAGGTCTCCTTACATGAACTCATAAGGTCGACATACATGAACTCGTAAGGTCGCCCTACATGAACTGCTAAGGTCGACCTACATTAACTGTAAGGTCGACCTACATTAACTGGTAAGGTCGCCCTACATGAACTGCTAAGGTCGACCTACATTAACTGGTAAGGTCGCCCTACATGAACTCGTAAGGTCGACCTACATGAACTGTTAAGGTCCCCCAACATGAACTGCTAAGGTCGACCTACATGAACTGCTAAGGTCGACCTACATGAACTCATAAGGTCCCGCTACATGAACTCATAAGGTCCCGCTACATGAACCGGTAAGGTCGACCTACATGAACTCATAAGGTCCCGCTACATGAACTCATAAGGTCGCCCTACATGAACTGCTAAGGTCGACATGCATGAACTGCTAAGGTCGACCTACCCATTCAAAAGCTTGAGACCAGCTGTATAAATCAGTCAAGAAATCGACCGTTGAAAGACGTGGATACTTGAACAGCTTCGGTTCGAGTCTCAGACACAGACTGGGGTGATTGGGGTGAACACAAAGGCCAGGGGTCCCAGGGGTTATAGAAATATAGGCTAGCCCTACACAGCCGGTGGTAAAACTACAGTTGGCAACCAGGGACTCTCATTGTGTGTAGTCAATTGGGGGGGGGGGGGGGGGGACATCTTTGAGTAAATCCCCTAACCCACTTTTTCAATTAAACTGAACAGATCTATTCACCTCCACCCCACCAACCGCACACACAGACTAGACCAGAGGCCCCCCTCCCCTCACAATTTCCTTTTTGCCATTTTCAAACAACTGATTGTGTAACTGGTCCAAGTTCTAACAGAGCTGCTTTTTGTCTTGGTACCAACATCACCCCCATGTTGGACCCGGACACGCAGTGCCGTCATTCGCACCCGGGTACCATTATACTCGATGCTAATCGGATGTCATTTGTGGTAGTTTATTTTAGTTAAAATGAAGAATTAAGTTAACAAACGTATAGTCCATTCAATTATCTTTCATGTGATGCCTCATTTGGTCTTACAAACCCAACAATAATATTTTAAATCGTTTTTTAATACCAACCTCTCAATTCTGGTACCCGTGTACCAATAGCCACTTCGAATAAAAAAAAAGGGGGGGGGCAGGCTACGCTGGGCAGGACACTTGGAGAGAATGCCAAATGACAGAGGAGTGAAGAGGGTACATCACCAAAACCCCAGAGGAAAACGGCTCAAGGGCAGGCCTAGGATTAGATGGATGGATGCTGTGGAAAAAGATCCACAAGAACTGGGAATCCAAGCATGGAAAAGAAAAGCATCAGTTAGGTCTGAGTGGAAGGAAGTAGTGAGGCAGGCCAAAGCCCTACATGGGCTGCAGTTGGCTGTAGTGCCACAGGGATGAGGATAACTAATAGATTGTTTGTCTTTTTTCTCTCTTTTTTTTTTTTTGTAACTGTAAATTTTTGGAAAACCTACTTAATTAAGTTTTATATTAAATCCAAAATTATAATTATTTTACTAACATACTAATAAATTTTGGATTTAATTTAGTAGGTTTTCCCAAAATTTACAGTTACGAAATATGAGAAAAAAATCTTTGTTTTGTGAAAAAAGAGTCTATATTTTTTTACGGATATTTAAGACAGGTCATTTTTAAATATAAATTGTACATGACTGTACAAAAAAGAATAATAAATGAGATATTTACAAAAGACGTCATATATTTATTAGTATGTGATTTATCTGAGGGGAAGTGAGACAGCATGAATTTCTAAACAAATGCAGTAACTTAAAATGTTTTTTGGGAATTTCTAACTATTATAACCTCCTTCATTCAAATGGCTAAATAAAGAAAGTTTGGTGACTTTTGTAAGACTCTTTGATTTACTCCCCCCCCCCCCCCCCCCCCCCCCCCCGCAAACCAAAAAAAAAAAAAAAACGACACATATGGGCCAGTGGTCGGAAAATTCATTAGTCAAAGTGGTCGGCAAACTCATTGATCAAAGTGGTCGGCAAGCTCATTAGTCAAAGTTGTCGGAAAACTCATTAGTCAAAGTGGTCGGCAAACTCATTAGTCAAAGTTGTCGGCAAACTCATTAGTCAAAGTGGTCGGTAAACTCATTGATCAAAGTGGTCGGCGAGCTCATTAGTCAAAGTGGTCGGCAAACTCATTAGTCAAAAGAGCAAAACGTCAGCAGCAGGGCAATTAACAAAAATTTAAGTGCAAAATTTCTTTTCCAGATCGCTGACCGGCCGAGCAGCACTCAGGTCGCTAAAGAGCCGACCACTGAGAAGTAAAACTTGTTGACGACAGTTATTCCCCTTTACGACGTATCTATCGCATTTACGTGATTCGCATTTATCATATTAATTCTGGAATCTACCGATATTATCGTAGGTCAAAATTGTGGAAACATGCTGTCCACTGACTTTTAAATCAAATGAAATTACCAAAATCTTTTCATATTCATTAATAATATGTTAGCAGGATGCACTGAGTAAATATACTAACTATACACCGGCACTGAGTACATATCCTAATTATACACCGGCACTGAGTACGTATCCTAACTATACACCGGCACTGAGTACATAAACTAACTATACACCGGCACTGAGTACATAAACTAACTATACACCGGCACTGAGTACATTAACTAACTATACACCGGCACTGAGTACATATACTAGCTATACACCGGCACTGAGTACATAAACTAACTATACACCGGCACTGAGTACATAAACTAACTATACACCGGCACTGAGTACATATACTAGCTATACACCGGCACTGAGTAAATATACTATAACTATACACCGGCACTGAGTAAATATACTAACTATACACCGGCACTGAGTAAATATACTAACTATACACCGGCACTGAGTACACAATATACTAACTATACACAGAGACTGTTAAAATGATCTTACTGGATCATTACCATAAAGATATATGCTATTTCTAAGAGTTAGTCTAACATACATGTCATCGACCGGTCCATTGTGGTTACTTAAGCTGTCCCCTGTGGTTAGGGTTAGAGTTAGTTAAGCTGTCCCCCGTGGTTACCAGTCCCACAAGAGATTAACAAAGTGGTTTGATCGCTGTGGCTACCACGTACACTGGGGTTAATTAAGTGGTCAGCTGTGGTTAACCAGTACCCGGTGGTCCACTGACTAGGAACCCTGCCCGTCGTGCTTCACTTGAGTATCACTTACACAACATACATGGATTATAACATACATGGATTATAACATACATGGATTATAACATACATGGATTATAACATACATGGATTATAACATACATGGAATATAACATGCACAACATACATGGATTATAACATACACAACATACATGGATTATAACATACACAACATACATGGATTATAACATGCACACCATACATGGATTATAACATGCACAACATACATGGATTATAACATACACAACATACATGGATTATAACATGCACAACATACATGGATTATAACATGCACAACATATATGGATTATAACATGCACAACATACATGGATTATAACATACACAACATACATGGATTATAACATACACAACATACATGCTCACACCACCTGACCATCGACCACCACACAATTTGACCTTCGACCAACACACAATGTGACCTTCGACCACCACACAACGTGATCATCGACCCACCACACAACGTGACCATCGACCCACCACACAACGTGACCATCGACCCCCACACAACGTGACCATCGACCCCCACACAACGTGACCATCGACCCCCACACAACGTGACCATCGACCCCCACACAACGTGACCATCGACCCACCACACAACGTGACCTTCGACCCCCACACAACGTGACCATCGACCCGCACACAACGTGACCATCGACCCACCACACAACGTGACCTTCGACCCCCACACAACGTGACCTTCCATTGCGATTAGCATAAACACAACTCAGACTTAGTTTAATATCCAAAGAAAATGTAAGCTTGAAATAGTGGCTACCACTGCTACATTAAATTAATAGTAGCTACTATTCCTACGTTAAAATAGTGGCTACCACTGCTACATTAAGTTAATAGTAGCTATTATTCCTACGTTAAGATAGTGGCTACTGCTGCTTCATTAAATTAATAGTAGCTACTATTCCTACGTTAAAATAGTGGCTACTACTGCTACATTAAATTAATAGTAGCTAATATTCCTACGTTAAAATAGTGGCTACTGCTGCTTCATTAAATAAATAGTAGCTAATATTCCTACGTTAAGATAGTGGCTACTGCTGCTACATTAAATTAATAGTAGCTACTATTCCTACGTTAAAATAGTGGCTACTACTGCTACATTATATTAATAGTAGCTACTATTCCTACGTTAAAATAGTGGCTACTGCTGCTACATTAAATTAATAGTAGCTACTATTCCTACGTTAAAATAGTGGCTACCGCTGCTACATTAAATTAATAGTAGCTACTATTCCTACGTTAAAATAGTGGCTACTACTGCTACATTAAATTAATAGAAGCTACTATTCCTACATTAAAATAGTGGCTACTACTGCTACATTAAATTAATAGTAGCTACTATTCCTACGTTAAAAATAGTGGCTACTACTGCTACATTAAATTAATAGTAGCTACTATTCCTACGTTAAAATAGTGGCTACTACTGCTACATTAAATTAATAGTAGCTACTATTCCTACATTAAAATAGTGGCTACTATTGCTGCATTGAAATAGTGGCTACTTCTGTTACATTAAATTAATAGTGACTACTATTGCTGCATTGAAATAGTGGCTACTTCTGTTACATTAAGATTTTCTAAATCACACACTGAATGTCTATAGTGAATATTCGTTCTGTCTCAATGGACACACCGTGTTCTGTTTACATCTTTTGTACTGACTCGCGCGATACACACATCTGATGTTACACACCTATCTTACTGACTCGTACAAGACACACATTTAATGTTACACATCTATCTTACTGACTCGTACAAGACACACTTCTAATGGTAGGCCTACTCACCTATCTTACTGACTCGCATTATACACATTGATTTGACACACACGTGTCTTATTGCATTGTGATACACACATATCGATTTTGGACACCCGTGTCGCATAGACTCCTACCACACATGACGGTTGTTAGACACCTGTGTCGCATAGACTCCTACTACACATGACGGTTGTTAGAAACCCGTGTCGCATAGACTCCTACTACACATGACGGTTGTTAGACACCCGTGTCACGTAGACTCCTACCACACATGACGGTTGTTAGACACCCGTGTCGCATAGACTCCTACTACACATGACGGTTGTTAGACACCCGTGTCACATAGACTCCTACTACACATGACGGTTGTTAGAAACCCGTGTCGCATAGACTCCTACTACACATGACGGTTGTTAGACACCCGTGTCGCATAGACTCCTACTACACATGACGGTTGTTAGACACCCGTGTCACATAGACCCCTACTACACATGACGGTTGTTAGACACCCGTGTCACATAGACTCCTACTACACATGACGGTTGTTAGACACCCGTGTCACATAGACTCCTACTACACATGACGGTTGTTAGAAACCCGTGTCGCATAGACTCCTACTACACATGACGGTTGTTAGACACCCGTGTCGCATAGACTCCTACTACACATGACGGTTGTTAGACACCCGTGTCACATAGACCCCTACTACACATGACGGTTGTTAGACACCCGTGTCACATAGACTCCTACTACACATGACGGTTGTTAGACACCCGTGTCACATAGACTCCTACTACACATGACGGTTGTTAGAAACCCGTGTCGCATAGACTCCTACTACACATGCCGGTTGTTAGACACCCGTGTCACATAGACCCCTACTACACATGACGGTTGTTAGACACCCGTGTCACATAGACCCCTACTACACATGACGGTTGTTAGACACCCGTGTCACATAGACTCCTACTACACATGACGGTTGTTAGACACCCGTGTCACATAGACTCCTATTACACAGTATGACGGTTGTTAGACACCCGTGTCACATAGACTCCTACTACACATGACGGTTGTTAGACACCCGTGTCACATAGACTCCTATTACACAGTATGACGGTTGTTATGGATCATACGCGAGTAACGATAAGAAAACATCGTCAAAATAACTTGAGCCACCCCCCCCCCCCCCCCCCAAACACTTCAACATGCCGTAGTATCTAACAGACCTACCTTGCACCACTGTCCCACGGTTCTCCGAGCGCTCAGTACCGGTAACTCCTTTCAATGCATGTCTGCCAACATTTGTAAGTGAATATTGAGGGATCTCGCCTGGCACACATTAGCCGCCGAGATTATTATGGTAATTTAAGTCGCGTCTGAGAGTCGACGAGGTTTTTAAAAAACGGAAATAATCCCACAGGGGCGTGGCCACTGGGATTAACTGGCGACAAGGTGAGATTATCCTACATTTTTAAAAAATGATTACTGAATGCTGGGGAGTCTTAATCTGTCATGTGAGACAGCGTTTCCCAAACTTTTAAGTATGCCGGACCCGATGGACAAGTTTCAAAATTTGCATCAGTGAACAGGGCCAGATGTATTCATTACATTTTCGTTTTTTTTGACCATAAATATTCATGTTGTGCGGACCGGCAACGTCATTCGTGTGGTCCGGTGGTGGACCGCGGACCATTTTTTGTGGATCGCTTGTGTAAGAGACGAAGCATTTTTTCCCGCTTTGTCGTATAATAAAAATAAAAAACAGGATGAAAAATTTGGTTTAGACGAGAAAATGGTTAAGAAAATCGGAGAGGCTAATTTTTATATCAGTAATCCACAAATTTCGACCTGGATAGGATAACCGCTAGAGAGCGGTCGAGGATCTATGCTCAAAACAACGAGAAGAGTTGACGCCTCTGACCAGAATCTTGGATACTTCTATCCAGTGGCGTAGAAAAAAATAATTCTAAGGTGGGCAAGAATACAAAATAAAAATATAAAAAAATTGAAGAAAAAAAATAATCTAAATTTTAAACTAAAAAAAAGTACAACTCGGGGACGACCGTCAACTCCACCCCCTTTCCTGTGCTCCCCGGGGCGGACCGTCAACTCCACCCCCCTGTCCTGTGCCCCACGGGGCAGACCGTGAACTCCACCCCCCTGTCCTGTGCCCCCCGGGGCGGACCGTCAACTCCACTCCCCTTTCCTGTGCCACCCGGGGCGGACCGTCAACTCCACCCCCCTGTCCTGTGCCCTCCGGGGCGGACCGTCAACTTCACCCACTTTCCTGTGCCACCCTGGGCGGATCGTCAACTCCACCCTCCTTTCCTGTGCCACCCGGGGCGGACCGTCAACACCACCCTCCTTTCCTGTGCCACCCTGGGCGGATCGTCAACTCCACCCTCCTTTCCTGTGCCACCCGGGGCGGACCGTCAACTCCACCCTCCTTTCCTGTGCCACCCGGGGCGGACCGTCAACACCACACTCCTTTCCTGTGCCACCCTGGGCGGACCGTCAAATCCACCCTCCTTTCCTGTGCCACCCGGGGCGGACCGTCAACACCACCCTCCTTTCCTGTGCCACCCTGGGCGGACCGTCAACACCACCCTCCTTTCCTGTGCCACCCGGGGCGGACCGTCAACACCACCCTCCTTTCCTGTGCCACCCGGGGCGGACCGTCAACACCACCCTCCTTTCCTGTGCCACCCGGGGCGGACCGTCAACACCACCCTCCTTTCCTGTGCCACCCGGGGCGGACCGTCAACACCACCCTCCTTTCCTGTGCCACCCGGGGCGGACCGTCAACACCACCCTCCTTTCCTGTGCCACCCGGGGCGGACCGTCAACTCCACCCTCCTTTCCTGTGCCACCCGGGGCGGACCGTCAACACCACCCATCCTCTTACATCATTGCTCCTTTCACCAACGGTCGACTTAACGCTTACCCTCAGAATACGTCATCTGGATCACCTGACGGCAGGGGCGTACTACACTATTGGTCGATGGGGACAGTTGCCCCCTCTCTCACACGTTATTGACAGATATAGTGGGTGACGAATGGATAACATCCGGTGATCATAGTGATCAACCGCTAAAAAACGCCTCTGATTTGTTTACCACCCTCAGTGTCAAAGCAACCTTCGGTACACATGGGAGGCAGGAAAGGGCGGTCATAAATTGGGGGGCCGGGGGGGGGGGCGCGGGAGATATTATTATTTGTATATACTTTCCTTCACGGATGACCGGGTGCGGCCAAGCTTTGGGGGAGGAGGCGGGGAGATGGGGGCGGGGAGATACGTGGTGGGAATTCTCAGGTGTGGCTGTAACAAAACCCCACGCACGGGTGTATCACAGTGTACGTATTTGTACAACTAGAATGTGTACATATGAAAAATGAGTTTGTAGAAAATACGGGCCTGTATTTGTACAAGCAGAATGTGTACATCTATAAAATAATGAGGTGGTACAAAACATGGTCTGGTTTTTTTTTGTACATACATAAG
Organism: Omphiscola glabra; assembly: GCA_964017045.1. NCBI lineage: Eukaryota > Metazoa > Mollusca > Gastropoda > Lymnaeidae > Omphiscola > Omphiscola glabra. The sequence continues at coordinate 1,769,174 of OZ024808.1, forward strand.
TGGGCGTAAAGGTTGTGTGCGATAATATCCATTCAGCTCCCAGCCCAAACGAGATGTCTGACAGCAGGCATCATGGTCCATTGGTCAGTCGGCTCATAGGCAGAATCAAGCTGAGGTGTCAGTAGCGTCACTGTGGGGGGTGATGGGTGCAGACCGCCCCGGTTGACACCCTTCCAGTGGTCGACAAAATGAAATCGGTTGCATAACAGTTAAATAGAAGAGTAGAGGTTGCTACCAGTTCAAGTTTCCTCCAGAGAAGGTAGCCACCAGAGGAGGTAGCTAACAGAGGAGGTAGCCAACAGAGGAGGTAGCCAACAGAGGAGGTAGCCACCATAACAGGGTATCACCATGGCAAAATATTACCCCCCCCCTTTTTTCACACACACACAAAGCAGGCTGCTACAAAAAAAGTGTGCCACCAGAGCAGGTTGTCATCAGAACAGGGTGTCATTAGTGTCATCAGAACAGGTTGTCATTGGAGTCATCATAGCAGGGTGTAATTAGTGTCAGCAAAACAGGGTGACATGGAGGTTCATTGTGAAACTCTGGAATTTGGGGCGGCCTTGACACCATGCATTTAACGCACTGTGTGACACCAACCCTAGGGGCGCCACTGTGTGACACCAACCCTAGAGGCACCACTGTGTGACACCAACCCTAGGGACGCCACTGTGAGACATCAACCCTAGGGGCGCCACTATGTGACACCAACCCTAGAGGCACCACTGTGTGACACCAACCCTAGGGACGCCACTGTGTGACATCAACCCTAGGGACGCCACTGTGTGACACCAACCCTAGGGGCGCCACTGTGTGACACCAACCCTAGAGGCACCACTGTGTGACACCAACCCTAGGGACGCCACTGTGTGACATCAACCCTAGGGGCGACAGAAGCGAAGGATGTGGTGGTGAAGGCCAGCGGCCCCCCTCCTGCATGGGCTGAGGTGCCATTGATGATAATTCATCAAGCACTGACAATAAGGCTTTCTATTCTGCCTGTCAACAGCTGTGTCGCTCCCAGCAACGTCCAACTAAGATAAGATAAGATTAGATAAGATAAGATTAGATAAGATTATTTTAATGATTCAGATAAATGTAAGAAATATGTAAACTTTGACATTAAATAAGTCATCAAGCGCGAACATTCTAACCACGTGCCATTCGATGTAACGTAGCCTCCCGTTTATGTCAACATGACCCAGACAGACCGCGTCACTTCCTTTAATTACATTTTAACATTTTTTTCAAACACCAAAATCAGACGAGACGTAGTGTTGTATGACAAACACAGATTAATTACATGTGAAATTCGGGGTGTATTTAAAACTGAACATGTCAAGGGTTCATATCGCGCAAAGCTGTGCCGCTATTTCCAAATGATACAAAACTGGGACAAAAATTCATCTAAGTGTTAGCGTCTCACACCACCCCCCCCCCCCCCTAACACCGCACCTTTATTTCGGCCTGTCACGTGATCTAGTGATGGAGTCAAAGGGATGTGACTCGGGTCTCACATAGCATTATGTAAAGTACATGACCGTCACAAAAGGATTTGACTCAAATCATTTCAGGTTTACTAATCGCCACACTCTAAAATAGCGCCACACTCTTATGCAGCGGCGCTTCATTGATTTTTCTTTTTTTTAAACTCCGCGATAGAACCATGGGCGTAGACACGCGACATTCAAACGTTGGGGCTTGCAATATGTCAGGGTTGCCAGCCATTCGTGAACATACGGACATTGCGTACAAATGTGACCTAGAATGTCTTGTCCGCAAAAGTCTGTAAGAACTTTTGGATTTTGGTAAAAAAAAAAGAAAAAAAAAGTGCACTATTTGTTTGAAGGGAAAGAAATTGGGGATTCCTCAATTTTGTATTATTTTTGGTCTGGGATGGGTGAGGGGGGGGGATTTCATCTTTCGCTTTGTATGCTAAGAATCGGGAGAATTTTAAATCTGATGAGAGCAATGACATACAATAAAATAATGTTACAACATAGACTCAAGTCTCATGGTCATGTGACATAGAGTCATAGAGTCATAGACAAACATGACATAGTAGTTCGGTTATTCAGATTTAATTATTACACTTTTTAAAATAGTGCGTGCTCAATTCGCTGCTGGTATGGATTTTGATATTAAGGTCAGGCCTCCCTCACTATCAGGAATGATATTTTCACGGATTGTGATCTGACAACCTAGAATGCTGCCCCTCCAACGGAAAATTCGGAAGCTTCATCACGGTCTGAAGTTTATGGCGGTGGTTCTCAAAATATCATAGGGCTTACGAGAAGATTTTGAAATGAAGAAATAGAAATTAATTCAGCGAAATTTTTTTTTTGAAGCCCTTCTATTTTCAATTTTTTAGGATGGTGGGGAGAAAATGGGGGAGGGGCTTGGTGTCATCCATCTGTCTTGGAGATGCATCGCTGTAGTTTAATCTGGAAGTCTAGAAACCACTAGTCCGAGGCTAAGCGTTTATATGGAGAATCAGCTGTGTCCTTGTCAGCAAAAATATATATTTACTCTTTTTTTTTTTTTTTTAATTTAAATCGTCAAGACGAAAATTTTGCTTCTCAACACAGCCAATATTAGACTAGATTCCCCAAATATTGTCTAATTCCGTACGATTTATTTGACTAGTGTCACAACCCCTAGGATTTATTGCACTAGTCTCGTAACCCTTACAAAAGTAACTATGTATTTTAAAATGGCGGACATTTTTTGGAGTTTCGAAGAGAACTGCAGACGTTTAAAAAAAAAAACAAGAACCACGTGACGTCAGCGAAAATTATAGTCTTGAAGACTCTGTCTAAAAATAGATGTCATATTGTAATAATGAATATCTCGTCTCTTCAAACAATCCTTTACCTTACACCCCATCAAATGCCATTCTCATCCCCTACCAGCACCCCACAGCCTCCACACATGACCACTTCCCCATCTCACACTCCTGTTGCAGTAATACAACACAGCCAACATTTTATGGTCAATGGCTATACATGTGTAAAACAAACTGGATATATAATAATAATAATAAAGTTTATTTGAAAAATCACGCTTCATCAACAAAGGCTCGGGGTGCGGTACAAATTCAAGTCTAGGAGATAATAACTAGCTGGAAAAGATGGTAGACAACATCACCCCAGCAGGTGTTTGCGAAATAGATGTGTTTTCAAATCGGTTTTGAAGGATAAATCAAAACTGGCTGATATTTCTCAATTGTATTAGCGCGAGACCCACTGTATATTTCATAATTATAAAGCCCGTTGAAGTTACACTTATCACGAACGAGTTAGTGATACATTTTAAAAAGAACACATTTTGTTTCATATCTACTTCGCCGATGTTGCATGTTTTTCTTTCCGCTTCATTGAAAATTAAGGCCCTTAAATGGGCCCTTTATGCTGTAGTCCAGGGAGCCCCGCGTAGTTCTTATGTCTTGTGACGTCTCTTAAGGGTGCACACTTCAATGGCGTAGCTAATGCTGTGGATAGATGCGGGGGCGCGGCCGGGGATGGTGAATAGGAGAGGTTATAAGTGTGGAAAAAAATGTAGGCATCGAGGGGTAGCCATAGGATTGGGGAGAGACGGGACACGTGTCATGGGCGTCAGTTAAAGGAGAACAGAGAAGGAGAGAAGGGGGGTGTTAAAAAATGTCATAACCATGCCCCCCACCAAATAGGAGAAGTTTCACATGGAGTGTTTTTCGGGGTGTGAAATCAGGTGTTAGTTGGAGGGGGGGGGGTCAGATGGGTTGTTAAAAGGTATACCAGATTAGTTTTTCAAATGAAATGCCTGTAGGTTGTAAAATATGATACTTTCTGGGTTGTCAAATAGGTTGCTTTCTGGTTTGTCAAATAGGTTGCTTTCTGGGTTGTCAAATAGGTTGCTTTCTGGGTTGTCAAATAGGAAGCCTGCTGGGTTGTCAAATAGGAAGCCTGCTGGATTTTCAAATAGTATGCTTTATGGGTTGTCAAATAGGTTGCTTTCTGGGTTGTCAAATAGGTTGCTTTCTGGGTTGTCAAATAGGTTGCTTTCTGGGTTGTCAAATAGGAAGCCGACTGGGTTGTCAAATAGGATGCTTTCTGGGTTGTCAAATAGAAATCCTGCTGGTCTCACATGAGATGCACACTGGTATAGCTTCAGTGCTTGTCATTCCAGCCCACCCCCCTAGATTACGCCCACCGGACCACCGCCCTAGATTACTTGGGCGCCCGCTGTAATGGTTCAATCACTCAATGAATCACTAGTCATCGGAAGACTTACACTAAATCAGCACAACAAAATACGTAAACTAATTTATTACATACATCTCATTAAGTTATTCTGACTAGTTGTAGAATGCATTAAAATTAAACTTACAAAAATCCTTGTCTTCTACTCTCTGAACCCTTGTCTTATACTCTCTGAATCCTTGTCTTCTACTCTCTGAACCCTTGTCTTATACTCCCTGAATCCTTGTCTTCTACTCTCTGAATCCTTGTCTTCTACTCTCTGAACCCTTGTCTTATACTCCCTGAATCCTTGTCTTCTACTCTCTGAACCCTTGTCTTATACTCCCTGAACCCTTGTCTTATACTCCCTGAATCCCTGTCTTATACTCTTTGAATCCTTGTCTTATACTCTCTGAATCCTTGTCTTCTACTCTCTGAATCCTTGTGTTATACTCTCTGAACCCTTGTCTTATACTCCCTGAATCCTTGTCTTCTACTCTCTGAATCCTTGTCTTCTACTCTCTGAACCCTTGTCTTATACTCCCTGAATCCTTGTCTTCTACTCTCTGAACCCTTGTCTTATACTCCCTGAACCCTTGTCTTATACTCCCTGAATCCCTGTCTTATACTCTTTGAATCCTTGTCTTATACTCTCTGAATCCTTGTCTTCTACTCTCTGAATCCTTGTCTTCTACTCTCTGAACCCTTGTCTTATACTCCCTGAATCCTTGTCTTCTACTCTCTGAACCCTTGTCTTATACTCCCTGAACCCTTGTCTTATACTCCCTGAATCCCTGTCTTATACTCTTTGAATCCTTGTCTTATACTCTCTGAATCCTTGTCTTCTACTCTCTGAATCCTTGTCTTCTACTCTCTGAACCCTTGTCTTATACTCCCTGAATCCTTGTCTTCTACTCTCTGAACCCTTGTCTTATACTCTCTGAATCCTTGTCTTCTACTCTCTGAACCCTTGTCTTATACTCCCTGAATCCTTGTCTTCTACTCTCTGAACCCTTGTCTTATACTCCCTGAACCCTTGTCTTATACTCCCTGAATCCCTGTCTTATACTCTTTGAATCCTTGTCTTATACTCTCTGAATCCTTGTCTTCTACTCTCTGAATCCTTGTCTTCTACTCTCTGAACCCTTGTCTTATACTCCCTGAATCCTTGTCTTCTACTCTCTGAACCCTTGTCTTATACTCCCTGAACCCTTGTCTTATACTCCCTGAATCCCTGTCTTATACTCTTTGAATCCTTGTCTTATACTCTCTGAATCCTTGTCTTCTACTCTCTGAATCCTTGTCTTCTACTCTCTGAACCCTTGTCTTATACTCCCTGAATCCTTGTCTTCTACTCTCTGAACCCTTGTCTTATACTCTCTGAATCCTTGTCTTCTACTCTCTGAACCCTTGTCTTATACTCCCTGAATCCTTGTCTTCTACTCTCTGAACCCTTGTCTTATACTCCCTGAACCCTTGTCTTATACTCCCTGAATCCCTGTCTTATACTCTTTGAATCCTTGTCTTATACTCTCTGAATCCTTGTCTTCTACTCTCTGAATCCTTGTCTTCTACTCTCTGAACCCTTGTCTTATACTCCCTGAATCCTTGTCTTCTACTCTCTGAACCCTTGTCTTATACTCCCTGAACCCTTGTCTTATACTCCCTGAATCCCTGTCTTATACTCTTTGAATCCTTGTCTTATACTCTCTGAATCCTTGTCTTCTACTCTCTGAATCCTTGTCTTCTACTCTCTGAACCCTTGTCTTATACTCCCTGAATCCTTGTCTTCTACTCTCTGAACCCTTGTCTTATACTCCCTGAACCCTTGTCTTATACTCCCTGAATCCCTGTCTTATACTCTTTGAATCCTTGTCTTATACTCTCTGAATCCTTGTCTTCTACTCTCTGAATCCTTGTCTTCTACTCTCTGAACCCTTGTCTTATACTCCCTGAATCCTTGTCTTCTACTCTCTGAACCCTTGTCTTATACTCCCTGAACCCTTGTCTTATACTCCCTGAATCCCTGTCTTATACTCTTTGAATCCTTGTCTTATACTCTCTGAATCCTTGTCTTCTACTCTCTGAATCCTTGTCTTCTACTCTCTGAACCCTTGTCTTATACTCCCTGAATCCTTGTCTTCTACTCTCTGAACCCTTGTCTTATACTCCCTGAACCCTTGTCTTATACTCCCTGAATCCCTGTCTTATACTCTTTGAATCCTTGTCTTATACTCTCTGAATCCTTGTCTTCTACTCTCTGAATCCTTGTCTTCTACTCTCTGAACCCTTGTCTTATACTCCCTGAATCCTTGTCTTCTACTCTCTGAACCCTTGTCTTATACTCCCTGAACCCTTGTCTTATACTCCCTGAATCCCTGTCTTATACTCTTTGAATCCTTGTCTTATACTCTCTGAATCCTTGTCTTCTACTCTCTGAATCCTTGTCTTCTACTCTCTGAACCCTTGTCTTATACTCCCTGAATCCTTGTCTTCTACTCTCTGAACCCTTGTCTTATACTCCCTGAACCCTTGTCTTATACTCCCTGAATCCCTGTCTTATACTCTTTGAATCCTTGTCTTATACTCTCTGAATCCTTGTCTTATACTCTCTGAATCCTTGTCTTCTACTCTCTGAACCCTTGTCTTATACTCCCTGAATCCTTGTCTTCTACTCTCTGAACCCTTGTCTTATACTCCCTGAACCCTTGTCTTATACTCCCTGAATCCCTGTCTTATACTCTTTGAATCCTTGTCTTATACTCTCTGAATCCTTGTCTTCTACTCTCTGAATCCTTGTCTTCTACTCTCTGAACCCTTGTCTTATACTCCCTGAATCCTTGTCTTCTACTCTCTGAACCCTTGTCTTATACTCCCTGAACCCTTGTCTTATACTCCCTGAATCCCTGTCTTATACTCTTTGAATCCTTGTCTTATACTCTCTGAATCCTTGTCTTCTACTCTCTGAATCCTTGTCTTCTACTCTCTGAACCCTTGTCTTATACTCCCTGAATCCTTGTCTTCTACTCTCTGAACCCTTGTCTTATACTCTCTGAATCCTTGTCTTCTACTCTCTGAACCCTTGTCTTATACTCCCTGAATCCTTGTCTTCTACTCTCTGAACCCTTGTCTTATACTCCCTGAACCCTTGTCTTATACTCCCTGAATCCCTGTCTTATACTCTTTGAATCCTTGTCTTATACTCTCTGAATCCTTGTCTTCTACTCTCTGAATCCTTGTCTTCTACTCTCTGAACCCTTGTCTTATACTCCCTGAATCCTTGTCTTCTACTCTCTGAACCCTTGTCTTATACTCCCTGAACCCTTGTCTTATACTCCCTGAATCCCTGTCTTATACTCTTTGAATCCTTGTCTTATACTCTCTGAATCCTTGTCTTCTACTCTCTGAATCCTTGTCTTCTACTCTCTGAACCCTTGTCTTATACTCCCTGAATCCTTGTCTTCTACTCTCTGAACCCTTGTCTTATACTCTCTGAATCCTTGTCTTCTACTCTCTGAACCCTTGTCTTATACTCCCTGAACCCTTGTCTTATACTCCCTGAATCCCTGTCTTATACTCTTTGAATCCTTGTCTTATACTCTCTGAATCCTTGTCTTCTACTCTCTGAACCCTTGTCTTATACTCCCTGAATCCTTGTCTTCTACTCTCTGAACCCTTGTCTTATACTCCCTGAACCCTTGTCTTATACTCCCTGAATCCCTGTCTTATACTCTTTGAATCCTTGTCTTATACTCTCTGAATCCTTGTCTTCTACTCTCTGAATCCTTGTCTTCTACTCTCTGAACCCTTGTCTTATACTCCCTGAATCCTTGTCTTCTACTCTCTGAACCCTTGTCTTATACTCCCTGAACCCTTGTCTTATACTCCCTGAATCCCTGTCTTATACTCTTTGAATCCTTGTCTTATACTCTCTGAATCCTTGTCTTCTACTCTCTGAATCCTTGTCTTCTACTCTCTGAACCCTTGTCTTATACTCCCTGAATCCTTGTCTTCTACTCTCTGAACCCTTGTCTTATACTCCCTGAACCCTTGTCTTATACTCCCTGAATCCCTGTCTTATACTCTTTGAATCCTTGTCTTATACTCTCTGAATCCTTGTCTTCTACTCTCTGAATCCTTGTCTTCTACTCTCTGAACCCTTGTCTTATACTCCCTGAATCCTTGTCTTCTACTCTCTGAACCCTTGTCTTATACTCCCTGAACCCTTGTCTTATACTCCCTGAATCCCTGTCTTATACTCTTTGAATCCTTGTCTTATACTCTCTGAATCCTTGTCTTCTACTCTCTGAATCCTTGTCTTCTACTCTCTGAACCCTTGTCTTATACTCCCTGAATCCTTGTCTTCTACTCTCTGAACCCTTGTCTTATACTCCCTGAACCCTTGTCTTATACTCCCTGAATCCCTGTCTTATACTCTTTGAATCCTTGTCTTATACTCTCTGAATCCTTGTCTTATACTCTCTGAATCCTTGTCTTCTACTCTCTGAACCCTTGTCTTATACTCCCTGAATCCTTGTCTTCTACTCTCTGAACCCTTGTCTTATACTCCCTGAACCCTTGTCTTATACTCCCTGAATCCCTGTCTTATACTCTTTGAATCCTTGTCTTATACTCTCTGAATCCTTGTCTTCTACTCTCTGAATCCTTGTCTTCTACTCTCTGAACCCTTGTCTTATACTCCCTGAATCCTTGTCTTCTACTCTCTGAACCCTTGTCTTATACTCCCTGAACCCTTGTCTTATACTCCCTGAATCCCTGTCTTATACTCTTTGAATCCTTGTCTTATACTCTCTGAATCCTTGTCTTCTACTCTCTGAATCCTTGTCTTCTACTCTCTGAACCCTTGTCTTATACTCCCTGAATCCTTGTCTTCTACTCTCTGAACCCTTGTCTTATACTCTCTGAATCCTTGTCTTCTACTCTCTGAACCCTTGTCTTATACTCCCTGAATCCTTGTCTTCTACTCTCTGAACCCTTGTCTTATACTCCCTGAACCCTTGTCTTATACTCCCTGAATCCCTGTCTTATACTCTTTGAATCCTTGTCTTATACTCTCTGAATCCTTGTCTTCTACTCTCTGAATCCTTGTCTTCTACTCTCTGAACCCTTGTCTTATACTCCCTGAATCCTTGTCTTCTACTCTCTGAACCCTTGTCTTATACTCCCTGAACCCTTGTCTTATACTCCCTGAATCCCTGTCTTATACTCTTTGAATCCTTGTCTTATACTCTCTGAATCCTTGTCTTCTACTCTCTGAATCCTTGTCTTCTACTCTCTGAACCCTTGTCTTATACTCCCTGAATCCTTGTCTTCTACTCTCTGAACCCTTGTCTTATACTCTCTGAATCCTTGTCTTCTACTCTCTGAACCCTTGTCTTATACTCCCTGAATCCTTGTCTTCTACTCTCTGAACCCTTGTCTTATACTCCCTGAATCCTTGTCTTCTACTCTCTGAACCCTTGTCTTATACTCCCTGAACCCTTGTCTTATACTCCCTGAATCCCTGTCTTATACTCTTTGAATCCTTGTCTTATACTCTCTGAATCCTTGTCTTCTACTCTCTGAATCCTTGTCTTCTACTCTCTGAACCCTTGTCTTATACTCCCTGAATCCTTGTCTTCTACTCTCTGAACCCTTGTCTTATACTCCCTGAACCCTTGTCTTATACTCCCTGAATCCCTGTCTTATACTCTTTGAATCCTTGTCTTATACTCTCTGAATCCTTGTCTTCTACTCTCTGAATCCTTGTCTTCTACTCTCTGAACCCTTGTCTTATACTCCCTGAATCCTTGTCTTCTACTCTCTGAACCCTTGTCTTATACTCCCTGAACCCTTGTCTTATACTCCCTGAATCCCTGTCTTATACTCTTTGAATCCTTGTCTTATACTCTCTGAATCCTTGTCTTATACTCTCTGAATCCTTGTCTTCTACTCTCTGAACCCTTGTCTTATACTCCCTGAATCCTTGTCTTCTACTCTCTGAACCCTTGTCTTATACTCCCTGAACCCTTGTCTTATACTCCCTGAATCCCTGTCTTATACTCTTTGAATCCTTGTCTTATACTCTCTGAATCCTTGTCTTCTACTCTCTGAATCCTTGTCTTCTACTCTCTGAACCCTTGTCTTATACTCCCTGAATCCTTGTCTTCTACTCTCTGAACCCTTGTCTTATACTCCCTGAACCCTTGTCTTATACTCCCTGAATCCCTGTCTTATACTCTTTGAATCCTTGTCTTATACTCTCTGAATCCTTGTCTTCTACTCTCTGAATCCTTGTCTTCTACTCTCTGAACCCTTGTCTTATACTCCCTGAATCCTTGTCTTCTACTCTCTGAACCCTTGTCTTATACTCTCTGAATCCTTGTCTTCTACTCTCTGAACCCTTGTCTTATACTCCCTGAATCCTTGTCTTCTACTCTCTGAACCCTTGTCTTATACTCCCTGAACCCTTGTCTTATACTCCCTGAATCCCTGTCTTATACTCTTTGAATCCTTGTCTTATACTCTCTGAATCCTTGTCTTCTACTCTCTGAATCCTTGTCTTCTACTCTCTGAACCCTTGTCTTATACTCCCTGAATCCTTGTCTTCTACTCTCTGAACCCTTGTCTTATACTCCCTGAACCCTTGTCTTATACTCCCTGAATCCCTGTCTTATACTCTTTGAATCCTTGTCTTATACTCTCTGAATCCTTGTCTTCTACTCTCTGAATCCTTGTCTTCTACTCTCTGAACCCTTGTCTTATACTCCCTGAATCCTTGTCTTCTACTCTCTGAACCCTTGTCTTATACTCTCTGAATCCTTGTCTTCTACTCTCTGAACCCTTGTCTTATACTCCCTGAACCCTTGTCTTATACTCCCTGAATCCCTGTCTTATACTCTTTGAATCCTTGTCTTATACTCTCTGAATCCTTGTCTTCTACTCTCTGAACCCTTGTCTTATACTCCCTGAATCCTTGTCTTCTACTCTCTGAACCCTTGTCTTATACTCCCTGAACCCTTGTCTTATACTCCCTGAATCCCTGTCTTATACTCTTTGAATCCTTGTCTTATACTCTCTGAATCCTTGTCTTCTACTCTCTGAATCCTTGTCTTCTACTCTCTGAACCCTTGTCTTATACTCCCTGAATCCTTGTCTTCTACTCTCTGAACCCTTGTCTTATACTCCCTGAACCCTTGTCTTATACTCCCTGAATCCCTGTCTTATACTCTTTGAATCCTTGTCTTATACTCTCTGAATCCTTGTCTTCTACTCTCTGAATCCTTGTCTTCTACTCTCTGAACCCTTGTCTTATACTCCCTGAATCCTTGTCTTCTACTCTCTGAACCCTTGTCTTATACTCCCTGAACCCTTGTCTTATACTCCCTGAATCCCTGTCTTATACTCTTTGAATCCTTGTCTTATACTCTCTGAATCCTTGTCTTCTACTCTCTGAATCCTTGTCTTCTACTCTCTGAACCCTTGTCTTATACTCCCTGAATCCTTGTCTTCTACTCTCTGAACCCTTGTCTTATACTCCCTGAACCCTTGTCTTATACTCCCTGAATCCCTGTCTTATACTCTTTGAATCCTTGTCTTATACTCTCTGAATCCTTGTCTTCTACTCTCTGAATCCTTGTCTTCTACTCTCTGAACCCTTGTCTTATACTCCCTGAATCCTTGTCTTCTACTCTCTGAACCCTTGTCTTATACTCCCTGAACCCTTGTCTTATACTCCCTGAATCCCTGTCTTATACTCTTTGAATCCTTGTCTTATACTCTCTGAATCCTTGTCTTATACTCTCTGAATCCTTGTCTTCTACTCTCTGAACCCTTGTCTTATACTCCCTGAATCCTTGTCTTCTACTCTCTGAACCCTTGTCTTATACTCCCTGAACCCTTGTCTTATACTCCCTGAATCCCTGTCTTATACTCTTTGAATCCTTGTCTTATACTCTCTGAATCCTTGTCTTCTACTCTCTGAATCCTTGTCTTCTACTCTCTGAACCCTTGTCTTATACTCCCTGAATCCTTGTCTTCTACTCTCTGAACCCTTGTCTTATACTCCCTGAACCCTTGTCTTATACTCCCTGAATCCCTGTCTTATACTCTTTGAATCCTTGTCTTATACTCTCTGAATCCTTGTCTTCTACTCTCTGAATCCTTGTCTTCTACTCTCTGAACCCTTGTCTTATACTCCCTGAATCCTTGTCTTCTACTCTCTGAACCCTTGTCTTATACTCTCTGAATCCTTGTCTTCTACTCTCTGAACCCTTGTCTTATACTCCCTGAATCCTTGTCTTCTACTCTCTGAACCCTTGTCTTATACTCCCTGAACCCTTGTCTTATACTCCCTGAATCCCTGTCTTATACTCTTTGAATCCTTGTCTTATACTCTCTGAATCCTTGTCTTCTACTCTCTGAATCCTTGTCTTCTACTCTCTGAACCCTTGTCTTATACTCCCTGAATCCTTGTCTTCTACTCTCTGAACCCTTGTCTTATACTCCCTGAACCCTTGTCTTATACTCCCTGAATCCCTGTCTTATACTCTTTGAATCCTTGTCTTATACTCTCTGAATCCTTGTCTTCTACTCTCTGAATCCTTGTCTTCTACTCTCTGAACCCTTGTCTTATACTCCCTGAATCCTTGTCTTCTACTCTCTGAACCCTTGTCTTATACTCTCTGAATCCTTGTCTTCTACTCTCTGAACCCTTGTCTTATACTCCCTGAATCCTTGTCTTCTACTCTCTGAACCCTTGTCTTATACTCCCTGAACCCTTGTCTTATACTCCCTGAATCCCTGTCTTATACTCTTTGAATCCTTGTCTTATACTCTCTGAATCCTTGTCTTCTACTCTCTGAATCCTTGTCTTCTACTCTCTGAACCCTTGTCTTATACTCCCTGAATCCTTGTCTTCTACTCTCTGAACCCTTGTCTTATACTCCCTGAACCCTTGTCTTATACTCCCTGAATCCCTGTCTTATACTCTTTGAATCCTTGTCTTATACTCTCTGAATCCTTGTCTTCTACTCTCTGAATCCTTGTCTTCTACTCTCTGAACCCTTGTCTTATACTCCCTGAATCCTTGTCTTCTACTCTCTGAACCCTTGTCTTATACTCCCTGAACCCTTGTCTTATACTCCCTGAATCCCTGTCTTATACTCTTTGAATCCTTGTCTTATACTCTCTGAATCCTTGTCTTATACTCTCTGAATCCTTGTCTTCTACTCTCTGAATCCTTGTGTTATACTCTCTGAATCCTTGTCCAGTAGTTACAAATCTGGTGTGGGGAATTGTGAAATGCTTTCAACATGGCACGAAGTAGGGATCTATAGATAGAGATATATTTTAAAACAATAACGCTTCATTTGTTATAAAAATTAAATACTTTTCAAATCATATTTTTTTTAAAAATTTAGTAGGTACCTTAATAACATTCTCATTGCCATATTAGACTTAGTTTTGCTGGTGTGGGGGGGGGGGGGGGCGGGGGGCGCAAACATTAGGTATATACTGACAAACAGACAGATAGTCCACTTCCAACGTCTAATTCTCATTTACTCCACTCCCCGAGCCCTTCCTTTAAGTCCACCCGACCTCTTCTTTTTCTTCTCCACTGACCCTTATCCTTTCCACCCCCACCCTCCCTCTACACACACACACACACACGGACTGCTCTACATCAGATCATAAAGTACATCAACAAATTCGTTATGAAAGATGTCATCTACAACAACATAGACTAACAGTTTGGCATATCCCCAGACGTGTGCGTATTAAGTGTGGTTTAATTGGTAAGTCTTCTGACCTGGAACAAAATTGGAACGCCGCCCCCCCCCCCCCCCCCAAAATCAGCCACGTGTCAATCAATAGGTGGACGGTTGCTTCTTCAATCTTTGCTGTACATGCACAACTGTGTACTAGACATGGGACTGTGTACTAGACATGGGACTGTGTACTAGACATGGGTCTGTGAACTAGACACGGGACTGTGTACTAGACATGGGACTGTGTACTAGACATGGGACTGTGTACTAGATATGGGACAGTGTACTACACACGGGACTATGTACTAGACCTGGGACTGTGTACTTGACATGGGATTTAAAAGTACTGAGTACTAGATATAAGTATTGGGTACTAGATCAGATATGGGATTTAAAGGTACTGAGTACTAGACACTGGATTTAATGACTGTGTACTAGACATGGGATTTGAGTACCGGGTACTAGATATGAAATTTAAGCACCGGGCACTAGACTTGGAATTTAAGTCCTGGAATACAAAATTGTGTGTATTCCTCGCTCGTGTGATATTACAAAATATTTTTTTACACACATCGTTAAAAGACGTGTCCTATCTGCGCGAAAATGCGGTTGTTAATGAAAAGCTAATAATCCTATAAGAATAATACCAGGCCCTGTGGATTTCGTCCTGCGAATTCCATACCATCGTCACCTTGTGACGGACGGATGCCAGCTAGAAATTAGGGATTTCATAAAAAAAAAAAAAAATCAACTAAAACAGTGTGTTTTTTTTATTTAATTGTGAAAGAGAAAAGCTACACCAGTCAAAGTATTTTGGCCTTTTCTTTAAGGCCTGTGTGTGGGGGCTTTTTTTCGCGGGGGGGGGGGGGGGGGGTGGGGGGGGGTGGGGGGGGGAGCGCTATTGTCAGAAATATGTTTTAATGGGCTTTAAAAATTATCAATGTGACTTTTAGTCCCTTTAATTCACTTAAAGGATTATGCGGAACTAACAAACAATCAAACTAGCAAACAATCAAACTAACAACTAACAGGCAATCAAACTAACAACTAACAAACAATCAAACTAACAACTAACAAACAATCAAACTAACAAACAATCAAACTAACAACTAACAAACAATCAAACTAACAACTAACAAACAATCAAACTAACAACTAACAAACAATCAAACTAACAACTAACAAACAATCAAACTAACAACTAACAAACAATCAAACTAACAACTAACAAACAATCAAACTAACAACTAACAGACAATCAAACTAACAACTAGCAGACAATCAAACTAACAACTAACAAACAATCAAACTAGCAAACAATCAAACTAACAACTAACAGGCAATCAAACTAACAACTAACAAACAATCAAACTAACAACTAACAGACAATCAAACTAACAACTAACAAACAATCAAACTAACAAACAATCAAACTAACAACTAACAGACAATCAAACTAACAACTAGCAGACAATCAAACTAACAACTAGCAGACAATCAAACTAACAACTAACAAACAATCAAACTAGCAAACAATCAAACTAACAACTAACAGGCAATCAAACTAACAACTAACAAACAATGAAACTAACAACTAACAAACAATCAAACTAACAAACAATCAAACTAACAACTAACAGGCAATCAAACTAACAACTAACAAACAATCAAACTAACAACTAACAAACAATCAAACTAACAACTAACAAACAATCAAACTAACAAACAATCAAACTAACAACTAACAAACAATCAAACTAACAACTAGCAGACAATCAAACTAACAAACAATCAAACTAACAACTAACAAACAATCAAACTAACAACTAACAAACAATCAAACTAACAACTAACAAACAATCAAACTAACAAACAATCAAACTAACAACTAACAAACAATCAAACTAACAACTAACAGACAATCAAACTAACAACTAACAAACAATCAAACTAACAACTAACAAACAATCAAACTAACAACTAGCAGACAATCAAACTAACAAACAATCAAACTAACAACTAACAAACAATCAAACTAACAACTAACAAACAATCAAACTAACAACTAACAAACAATCAAACTAACAAACAATCAAACTAACAAACAATCAAACTAACAACTAACAAACAATCAAACTAACAACTAACAGACAATCAAACTAACAACTAGCAGACAATCAAACTAACAACTAACAAACAATCAAACTAACAAACAATCAAACTAACAACTAACAGACAATCAAACTAACAACTAGCAGACAATCAAACTAACAACTAGCAGACAATCAAACTAACAACTAACAAACAATCAAACTAGCAAACAATCAAACTAACAACTAACAGGCAATCAAACTAACAACTAACAAACAATGAAACTAACAACTAACAAACAATCAAACTAACAAACAATCAAACTAACAACTAACAAACAATCAAACTAACAACTAGCAGACAATCAAACTAACAACTAACAAACAATCAAACTAACAACTAACAAACAATCAAACTAACAACTAACAAACAATCAAACTAACAAACAATCAAACTAACAACTAACAAACAATCAAACTAACAACTAACAAACAATCAAACTAACAACTAACAAACAATCAAACTAACAACTAACAAACAATCAAACTAACAACTAACAAACAATCAAACTAACAACTAACAAACAATCAAACTAACAACTAACAAACAATCAAACTAACAAACAATCAAACTAACAACTAACAAACAATCAAACTAACAACTAACAAACAATCAAACTAACAACTAACAAACAATCAAACTAACAACTAACAAACAATCAAACTAACAACTAACAAACAATCAAACTAACAACTAACAAACAATCAAACTAACAAACAATCAAACTAACAAACAATCAAACTAACAAACAATCAAACTAACAAACAATCAAACTAACAAACAATCAAACTAACAAACAATCAAACTAACAAACAATCAAACTAACAACTAACAAACAATCAAACTAACAACTAACAAACAATCAAACTAACAACTAACAAACAATCAAACTAACAAACAATCAAACTAACAAACAATCAAACTAACAAACAATCAAACTAACAACTAACAAACAATCAAACTAACAACTAACAAACAATCAAACTAACAACTAACAAACAATCAAACTAACAACTAACAAACAATCAAACTAACAACTAACAAACAATCAAACTAACAAACAATCAAACTAACAAACAATCAAACTAACAAACAATCAAACTAACAACTAACAAACAATCAAACTAGCAAACAATCAAACTAACAACTAACAGGCAATCAAACTAACAACTAACAAACAATCAAACTAACAACTAACAAACAATCAAACTAACAAACAATCAAACTAACAACTAACAAACAATCAAACTAACAACTAACAGACAATCAAACTAACAACTAGCAGACAATCAAACTAACAACTAACAAACAATCAAACTAGCAAACAATCAAACTAACAACTAACAAACAATGAAACTAACAACTAACAAACAATCAAACTAACAAACAATCAAACTAACAACTAACAGGCAATCAAACTAACAACTAACAAACAATCAAACTAACAACTAACAAACAATCAAACTAACAAACAATCAAACTAACAACTAACAGGCAATCAAACTAACAACTAACAAACAATCAAACTAACAACTAACAAACAATCAAACTAACAACTAACAGGCAATCAAACTAACAAACAATCAAACTAACAACTAACAAACAATCAAACTAACAACTAACAAACAATCAAACTAACAACTAACAAACAATCAAACTAACAACTAACAAACAATCAAACTAACAACTAACAAACAATCAAACTAACAACTAACAAACAATCAAACTAACAAACAATCAAACTAACAAACAATCAAACTAACAAACAATCAAACTAACAAACAATCAAACTAACAAACAATCAAACTAACAAACAATCAAACTAACAAACAATCAAACTAACAACTAACAAACAATCAAACTAACAACTAACAAACAATCAAACTAACAACTAACAAACAATCAAACTAACAACTAACAAACAATCAAACTAACAACTAACAAACAATCAAACTAACAACTAGCAAACAAACACAGGAGCGCAAATTTGACCAGCGCATAAAAATATAGTTTTTCGTATAACGTCATTTTTGTAATTAAATATTGTCTCTAGCATCGCCGGCGAAATGGTCCGTCGGGGAAGTGGCAGAGGCGAAGTGGCCCGTCGGGGAAGTGGCAGTGGCGAAGTGGCCCATCGGGGAAGTAGCAGTGGCGAAGTGGCCCATCGGGGAAGTAGCAGTCGCGAAGTGGCCCATCGGGGAAGTAGCAGTCGCGAAGTGGCCCGTCAGGGAAGTGGAAGTGGCAAAATGTCCCGTCGAGGAAGTGGCAGTGGCCCGTGAGGGAAGTAGCAGTGGCGAAATGGCTCATCGTGGAAGTGGCGAAATGGCCCGTCGGGGAAGTGGCAGTGGCAGTGGCCCGTGAGGGAAGTAGCAGTGGCGAAATGGCCCGTCATGGAAGTGGCAGTGGCGAAATGGCGGCGGTGAACCGTTAAAGATCCTTTAATTAGATACGTGGCCACCAGGACCTAACAAGGATGGTTTGATTTAATGCACCAACACCAGCCATCTCGCAGGAGGAGCCAGAAGCACCAACACCAGCCATCTCGCAGGAGGAGCCAGAAGCACCAACACCAGCCATCTCGCAGGAGGAGCCAGAAGCACCAACACCAGCCATCTCACAGGAGGAGCCAGAAGGACCAACACCAGCCATATCACAGGAGGAGCCAGAAGGACCAACACCAGCCATCTCACAGGAGGAGCCAGAAGCACCAACACCAGCCATCTCGCAGGAGGAGCCAGAAGCACCAACACCAGCCATCTCACAGGAGGAGCCAGAAGGACCAAAACCAGCCATATCACAGGAGGAGCCAGAAGGACCAACACCAGCCATCTCGCAGGAGGAGCCAGAAGGACCAACACCAGCCATCTCGCAGGAGGAGCCAGAAGGACCAACACCAGCTATATCGCAGGAGGAGCCAGAAGGAATTAGTTATATAAAGAAATAGAAGGTATACATATAATCTACTGGACGGATAGAAAGACAATTGAAAGACAGTGTGGACATACAATAAATGATCACTTCGATAGGGGCAGTGATTGTCCCAGGATATGTAACTCGTGTATTTATGCATGAATTTCAATTGCTACTTGGTTATTTCCCTTGTCACCCGCAACGTCATACTGAGCAGATGTGGACCTCTCCCTTACATTTAAAAAAAGCTGCGATGTAAACTAATGACAGATGTGACAATAGCTGTCAAAGCTGCGATGTAAACTAATGACAGATGTGACAATAGCTGTCAAAGCTGCGATGTAAACAAATGACAGATGTGACAATAGCTGTCAAAGCTGCGATGTAAACTAATGACAGATGTGACAATAGCTGTCAAAGCTGCGCCACAATTTCTCTATTTCTTTATTTTAAATGTACAATCTGCTAACAGTAAACCACGTTTTTTTTCAACCCTTCGAAATCTGGACCAGTGGCATGGAAACAGTTCATGTGATTGTGGCATGGAAACAGTTCATGTGATTGTGGCATGGAAACAGTTCATGTGATTGTGGCATGGAAACAGTTCATGTGATTGTGACATGGAAACAGTTCACGTGATTGTGACATGGAAACAGTTCACGTGATTGTGACATGGAAACAGTTCATGTGATTGTGGTGGAAACAGTTCATGTGATTGTGGCATGGAAACAGTTCATGTGATTGTGACATGAAAACAGTTCATGTGATTGTGGCTTGGAAACAGTTCATGTGATTGTGGCGTGGAAACAGTTCATTTGATTGTGGCATGGAAACAGTTCATGTGATTGTGGCATGTAAACAGTTCATGTGATTGTGGCATGGAAACAGTTCATGTGATTGTGACATGGAAACAGTTCATGTGATTGTGACATGGAAACAGTTCATGTGATTGTGACATGGAAACAGTTCATGTGATTGTGGTGTGGAAACCAGTTTATGTGAGTACATAGATGTGTATGTGTGATTGTGGCGTAAAAAATTGGGAAATTACATCTGGTCTTGTCAGATATATATTTTTTTTTTCCTGCAGAAATGTCCGGGAAAGAATAACTAGGGGTTTAAGTTTAAGAAGACAACAATGCGCTCATTGTGACAGGTAGCTTTGACGATCCCAAAAAATCAATGCGAACACAGAATTGTCAACCATATTATTCTATAGCACATGAACAACTAAACATCGTTGTATTCAGCAAAAAAAGCACTGCAAATTATTTCGTTCTTAAAACAGTCCCTTCAGTTTCAAAGTATATTATGTCAGAGATTATGTCAGAGATTATGTCAGAGTTTATGTCAGAGATTATGTCAGAGTTTATGTCAGAGATTATGTCAGAGATTATGTCAGAGATTATGTCAGCGTTTATGTCAGAGATTATGTCAGAGATTATGTCAGAGCTTATATCAGATATTATGTCAGAGATTATGTCAGAGATTTTCTGTGACCTTTTTTCTAATATTACCTCCCTCCCAGGCCACAACCTCAAAGAGCCCTAACCCACCCCAATATACCAATGCCCCAGTCCTACCCAATTAACTAACCACGAGCCCTCCACAATCAACCAATCTCCAATAATCCTCAATCAAACAATCTCCAGTCATCCCCAATCAACCGATATCCAATCCTCCCCAATCAACAAAACTCTTGTCATCCCCAATCAACCAATCTCCAATCATCCCCAATCAACCAATCTCCAATCATCCCCAATCAACCGATATCCAATCATCCCCAATCAACCAATCTTCAGTCCTCCCCAATCAACCAATCTCCAGAAAACCCAAATCTACCAGTTAAGTACATAGATTAAGTTAATACATTAAGTAGATTCATTAAGTGGATATATTAAGTAGATTCATTAAGTTAATACATTAAGTAGATTTATTAAGTGGATATATTAAGTAGATTCATTAAGTGGATATATTAAGTAGATTCATTAAGTTAATACATTAAGTAGATTCATTAAGTGGATATATTAA
This sequence comes from Omphiscola glabra, assembly GCA_964017045.1. Lineage (NCBI taxonomy): Eukaryota > Metazoa > Mollusca > Gastropoda > Lymnaeidae > Omphiscola > Omphiscola glabra. The sequence continues at coordinate 1,790,256 of OZ024808.1, forward strand.
GTAGACTCATTAAGTTAATACATTAAGTAGATTCATTAAGTAGATATATTAAGTAGATTCATTAAGTTAATACATTAAGTAGATTCATTAAGTGGATATATTAAGGTGATACATTACGTTGCTACAGTAAGTTGATACATTATGTTGATACATTATGTTGATACATTAAGTACATATTGTCATGAAAGAAAATAAACTAACGGCCAACCCAGCCGAAAAACTGGAGGAGAAACTCTAAATCATAAACTCTAAATCAGAAACTCTAAATCATAAACTCTAAATCATAAACTCTAAATCAGAAACTCTAAATCATAAATTCTAAATCAGAAACTCTAAATAAATCAGAAAAGCTAAATAATAAAATCTAATTCAGAAAATCCAAATCAGAAAATTTAAATCAGAAAATCTAAATCAGAAAATTTAAAATCAGAAACTCTAAATCAGAAAATCTAAATCAGAAAATCCAAATCAGAAAATCAAAATTAAAAAATCTAAATCCCGGTGAGTCACATTTCCATTGAGTATTTCGAGCCGTACAAGAATGTTTATTTTAAATAAGACAAGGGGTCACCAAACATTTTTCACGGCGGGCCGGATAACGGACAAAATGCCTAGCGCGGGCTGTAGTTTGGTGACCCCTTAATCGATAAAAGTAGGCTAAAGTATCAGTATCCTTATTACTTTTTTATCTAACTGATTACATTCCAATAGTTTGGCATCGATTGTTTTATGTGATTTTATTCGTGTATTTCAATTTTCGAATTCCACACCATTGTCACCTTGTGACGGACGGATGCCAGCAAAAATTTAAGATTTAGACTATGTATCTGGAAAATTAGGACGGACGCTTGGAGTTGTAAGCCGAAGTCTTGCTGTGTTTCCGATTACTTCAAAGGTATACCCATGTCATACGTTTAATCTCTCAGACAAAGAGATTACATTTCTGATAACCAATCAGTAGTCACGTGTTTATCTCTGAGGTTCGATTGATAAACACTGATGACGTCACATTGCATCACGCTTTTTGTGTCCAGGGCTTTTGGGTTCAGGCCGCGATAACGGAACAGTTGATTTGGACCATGGCGCTGCCAGGTAAGGGGTACCGTGACACTGCAAGGTACGGGGACAGTGACACTGCCAGGTAAGGGGGACCTTGGTACCATTTATTATTTTAAATACGCACGTGCGGTGTATGTTAGCTTTCTTGCCTGTATAAGATAAGACTGGGGCGTAACTATTCGTGGTGCCTCTTGGCACAGTCACGTGGGCTCTGCAAACCGTGGGGCTACAGGGGGTCTCATATATTTAAGGGGCTCAAAGTTGAGGTGAATTTGAAAAAAAAAATATGTTTGGGACATTGGGGAGGAGGGGTGGGTAGTCAAAAATCTTGTGTGATGTCACCCCATCATACAAATAACACCAGAAAGTGACAGTGATGTTGAACATCCTGTTGCAAAAGATGTATTGTGATACAAGATGTCACCTTTATACATTTAATAGCTTAATAGTTTGTGCGTTGTAGATGAAATTTTAATTTTTAAAACAATTTTTGTAACAATTGCTAAAATCGAAATTGTTACGTCCATGAAAAAAGGGGGACGGGGGGTTGGGGGTCTGAGATTTGTGACGGGGGAGGGAGGGGGGGGGGTAAACAATTTCCAAAAGTAGCGAGACGTACTTTATGGACGACCCAGATGATGCTAAACATTATATGCAACCATTGTTCTCAGAATTCATTTTTGATGGTGTGCCTGTAAAAGACAAGCGAGAAGTGTAACAGAAAATATAATATTCCATTGATAGTATCACTAGGCGGTTCTTTATGTGTTTTATGTGCACTTTCTGATGCCATTGTAATAGTTTTTTTCCAGATTATTCCATTCTAACTTTTGCTTTGTGCTGTTCGAAAAAGGTGGCCCTCAGCCGAAACGTCCAGTCTCTATATTTCAAGCTTTGTTATTTCATGATCGCAATATTTCCCTTATTTGACTAGAATCCCTTCTCATGGCAGACACATTGTATAAATACGAGTATAATATACATAGTATCTGGTGGGCAAATCTATCGATAGCTCTATCACTAATCCTAACGCTATCACTTACTGACACATGGGACGAGGTGTTACGAGTCGACACGGCTCAATTCACCCCAGCCACAAGTCGTCTGATTGAGCGAGTGACGCGAGCAGAACACATTGGAAAATTAGGATCATATGTTTACGTGACCTAGTCAAAAGTTTAAGGTCGAACACGACGAAGAATAGGGTGAGCTTCTCGTTTGATTTTGAGAGCATGAGTACTACTGAAAAAATTGTTGTTTTAATGACGTAATCAATACAACTACTCTCAAATCCACCACCAACACGATGTTTTAGAAGACACTTGTCTTTCTTAGAGAGATTTGGACCTGAATTTTTAACTGATGCCTCAATGAAGCAACACTGGATCTGGGTGATTACTTGGGGAGGGGGGTCCTGATGTTTTGAGATGTTTATGAAGGATGTTTATTTCTATTATCGCATAATTATATCATTAAAAACTATTCAGATCTACATAGATAAACAAAATCATAAAAAGTGTGTAGCAGACGTGACAATCACCAGTTAGAACTATATGTATTTTTTAAAAATTATGATTCCGCCCCCCCCCCTATTTTCAAATCTATACTGATTGATATGGTGATGGGGAAAATATATTATCCTTAAGAGTGGCAATTTTAAAAGGTAGAATTAGAAAATATGGCCGATTGGAGGCACAATGCTCTAATAATTTTTTTAAATGAAAGACACACATGGAAATAATATTATTACAGACCAAATAAAAATATAAGTCTCTGTCAGCTTGCTTTTAGCGTGGAAGTGGGGGGGGGGGGGTGAAAGTTGTATGACCTCACGTCTATGCAAAGGGGGCAGTCATCCAAATCACCGATATCAGGGATAAAAGGAGGCAACAAAATAAAAATAGAAATATCCAGATATGTGTGTACAGCAACAATGAAGGATGCCAACCAAAAAAATAAAATTGGCGAATGGGATGTTATCGCTGATCATCGTTCCACGACTGACGATGAGATGTAACTGTGTGAATCTAAAAGGCAGACGATGCGTGAAGCGAGGCGCTTCTAGCGTAAAGAGCTTTACGTAAGGCCAACACCAGAAGTCAAGGATCTCCCGCGAGAAGTGCATCACGAGACCGCCACCACAGGATCGACCTCCACTCCAGAAGGTGCAAATAATACAGCAGCCACACCGTAGTCTCACGAAGAAGAAAATGATCCAAACTAATTTTATAAATATATCATTTGCATATTGACAAAGAGAGGAGTGGGAAAAGGGGGGGGGCATTTTTTGGCTTCACCTCGGGAGCAGTGCTTCCTTCACACAGCCATGCATGACCTTCACACAGCCCTGTATGACCTTCACACTGCCCTGTATGACCTTCACACGGCCCTGTATGACCTTTACGATCTACCAGTTCCGTTCATTGTCATTATGTGTTACAAAGCTCAAAGTTCATGCTTGTGGACTGTGTGTAAATAATTTTACGCTCTTTTGATCGTAAATAATGGCAAAATCTGCACTTCTGTCCCAGAAATTATTTGATTAGTATTGCACCCCTTACAAGTTGTTTTCTTAAGTCTTGCAACCCTTACACTACCAAAGTAAAGGGTCATTTTTAAAAAAAAGTGAAAGTATTTGGGACTTCTAATTTATCTGGGACTTCTAATTTATTTGGGACTTTAGTTTATTTGGGACTTCTAATTTATTTGGAACTTCTAATTTATTTAGGACTTCTAATTTATTTATTAAATTGCAAAGAGAATTATTGAACTTACAAAATAAACCTTTGATTTATTAGATGAAAAAATGCTAATGAATAAATCTTTAAAAACGTATAATACATTTATATCTTAATTTAAAAAGCTAATGTCTCATCTGTTCTTAAATTCACTTCCTGGCACCCCCTGAAATGCCTTTTTGCATCCCCCCCTTTTTTTTGGTGATGTGAGCACACCAGGTTTTGAAACACAGTCCTCCCCCCCCCCCCCCCCCCAGTGACACGAAATGATCTGTCGTTATCAATATGGACGCCAAGGTTGACTCATTAGCGAGCAGATGTTTAATTACTCCGGTGGACACACACCCCCCTCCCCTCCTTCCCCCCACCCCAACTCCCATGACACTTGTCCACGCTGAATCATCTTTCCGAAAAATTGGATAGGATGAAAACACACATTCAACAGCCGCGTGTGGCAAGGTGCCACATTATAGGAATGAGCAACACGCGCACAGAGTAGCTGTGGGTAGCTGTGTGTAGCTCTGAGAAGCTGTGTGTAGCTCTGAGAAGCTGTGTGTAGCTCTGAGTAGCTGTGCGTAGCTGTGTGTAGCTCTGAGTAGCTGTGGGTAGCTGTGCGTAGCTCCGAGTAGCTGTGGGGTAGCTGTGCGTAGCTCCGAGTAGCTGTGGGGTAGCTGTGCGTAGCTCCGAGTAGCTGTGGGGTAGCTGTGCGTAGCTCCGAGTAGCTGTGGGGTAGCTGTGCGTAGCTCCGAGTAGCTGTGGGGTAGCTGTGCGTAGCTCCGAGTAGCTGTGGGGTAGCTGTGCGTAGCTCCGAGTAGCTGTGGGGTAGCTGTGCGTAGCTCCGAGTAGCTGTGGGGTAGCTGTGCGTAGCTCCGAGTAGCTGTGGGGTAGCTGTGCGTAGCTCCGAGTAGCTGTGGGGTAGCTGTGCGTAGCTCCGAGTAGCTGTGGGGTAGCTGTGCGTAGCTCCGAGTAGCTGTGGGGTAGCTGTGCGTAGCTCCGAGTAGCTGTGGGGTAGCTGTGCGTAGCTCCGAGTAGCTGTGGGGTAGCTGTGCGTAGCTCCGAGTAGCTGTGGGGTAGCTGTGCGTAGCTCCGAGTAGCTGTGCGGTAGCTGTGCGGTAGCTGTGCGGGCGCCAAAATCGTTTAGTAAATTAAAAATCCCATGCACTACACACAGACAGGGGGCTTAAAAATCGCCTTTTTACTGCTCCGCCCCGGGTGGCACATTTTCTGTATATTGAGGTGTGCCTTTTCAGGCTTTGGTCAGGGCACTGCTTTTCCTTGGCATGGTCTTAACCCCCCCCCCCCCCCACGTTCTCATTTTGTTTCCCTTCTCTAGCCATCACTAAGTTGGAGCGGGGCCGGAGATTCAGAAGAATTGCCTTAAGGTAGCACTCCGACAATTGCCTTGAGGTAGCACTCCGAACATAGCTTTCAGGTAGCACTACGAAAATTACCTTGAGGTAGCACTCCGAAAATTCCCTTGAGGTAGTACTCCGAAAATTACCTTCAGGTAGCCCTCCGAAAATTACCTTCAGGTAGCACTCCGAAAATTACCTTGAGGTAGCACTACGAAAATTTCATTGAGGTAGCACTCCGAAAATTGTCTTGAGGTAGCACTCCTAACATTACCGTGAGGTAGCACTCCTAAAATTGCCTTGAGGTAGCACTCCGAAAATTACCTTGAGGTAGCACTCCGAAAATTACCTTGAGGTAGCACTCCGAAAATTACCTTGAGGTAGCACTCCGAAAATTGCTTTCAGGTAGCACTACGAAAATTGCCTTGAGTTAGAACTACGAAAATTGCCAACGACCTGAAGAAAACGCTACACCGAAAAATTCGACAGTTAGTCGACACTTGCTGGCTATCGATCAATCCATTGATCTGCCCTTGGGGGGGGGGGGGGGGCATGTGTCACGTTAACCTCAACTACCGAGGTCGGTTAATTTACACCGTACTGGCTACAGCTTAGAATCTGGTCAAGCTATAACACATCCCCCCATGATTTGTCGTTTGATAATTGCAAGGCTAAAAAATACTCTCGACCTCCGAATGTCTATAACAATAACACTGCTCTGGTGAGACCATGTTTGTTTACTCGATGGGTCGCCTAGTTACAAGAAAACCATCCAATGGATCGTAACCAAATTATGAATTGGTCATTCCTCCTGACCTTACAGATGGTTCCTGGAAAGTTTGCTCATAATCCCCTAATCTCAAAAGCCTTAAACTGTAAAAAAAAAATATTATATATATAAATAAAATCGTTAACTGTAAGAGTTAAAGATTTTGTAATGGCTCCTGTGGTCATTAAGTAATTTTTGGTGTATTCATTTTTAATTAGCCTACATTCAGAACGGTGAGCTTTCAGACATCTGTTAAAGGAAGGTTTGTGGTGAGTGTCACGAGCTCCCTATGCTAAGTGACCCTTGGTCTATATTCTTATACAACACCTCTGACACCACCTTGTTTTGATGTGTCCAAGGAAACACAATAACTATACAATAAACAAAGTCTTCAATATAACGTAAAATGACTAAAGCTAATTTATTGTTTAAATGTGCTAAGTAAAGTAATATGCAATCTACAATGAGAATAATAGCATGCGCTATGAAGAAATACACTTCGAAATAATAGGATGATTTTCGTACATATATGCTTACTAAAATGGCATTACAATAGTGATTCTAGATATTCAGCAACTCTGCATCATACAATCGAAACGCTACCATACGACTAAGTGGAGTCTTGCAAGACTGTCGCCCCCTCTACAGCGTGAATCTGTCTTATGGCCTATCGTCGTGGTTGTTAGCGTCTCTTGTTGTCTCTCTGCACTGGCATCTGCGCACACACTCCGTCACGAGTTTGTGACGATTAGTTATGGCGTTAAAAGGTGGCTATTCCTGAAATACATGAATAAGTCACCTACACCAAGTGATCTATGCTAAGCCCTATCTAACTACTTACCGTAGACTTCCAAAATACTAAATCTCTACATAACGTAACTATCATAAAGCTCCTCCATACATACACCTTACATACACTTACCTCTCTATGTTGATAATGTTCTACGTTGATGCTGCGGCAAGGCTGGTACTAGGTAAGTCTATGTGTCTGAGCTCTGACGAGAGAAGTCTCATGTGTGGGCCGTAGTGCTCAGTGAAACTACCGAATTAGATGTCCCTACTTATACCCCTCGTTCCTACCCAAACTTCTTTGTTGGTCCAAGAATGCTATCTCTTAACACCTTCCTGACCCCTATCGTTTCCAGTCAATTAGGAATTTCCGTCCTTAACCCCAAAAGTATCCATGCCCCAAAACTTGTCCCCCGACCCTGTCCGTCGTGACCCATAGGTTACCCTAACATTGGAGCTCTCTCTCTCCTGTCCCGCCCCAGTAAATCAACCAGTGGACACCCCCGCCCCAGTGACCGCACCCTCACCCGCCCCAGTAACGGTCACCGTGTGACAGTGAGCTTTCAGACATCTGTTAAAGGAAGGTTTGTGGTGAGCTTTCAGACATCTGTTAAAGGAAGGTTTGTGGTGAGCTTTCAGACATCTGTTAAAGGAAGGTTTGTGGTGAGCTTTCTATTATTATTATTTTACATAGAATTTTCAGAGGGTGGGATGATGATTGAGTAATTGTATAGCGCTTGAGTCCATGCTATATTAGAATACTCACAGCGCTCTGATGTCCTAAAATCTATGTAGAGACAAAAAGTCTTTAAATGGTTCTTAAATGACTTTTCTATCATTTTCAATGTCCTTCAAAGATTGAGGCAAACTGTTTCACTTAGGTATCCGTGATGAAGAGCGTATGATGCAGGTATCCGTGATGAAGAGCGTGTGATGCAGGTATCCGTGATGAAGAGCGTGTGATGCAGGTATCCGTGATTAAGAGCGTGTGATGCAGGTATCCGTGATGAAGAGCGTGTGATGCAGGTATCCGTGATGAAGAGCGTGTGATGCAGGTATCCGTGATGAAGAGCGTGTGATGCAGGTATCCGTGATGAAGAGCGTGTGGTGCAGGTATCCGTGATGAAGAGCGTGTGATGCAGGTATCCGTGATGAAGAGCGTGTGATGCAGGTATCCGTGATGAAGAGCGTGTGATGCAGGTATCCGTGATGAAGAGCGTGTGATGCAGGTATCCGTGATGAAGAGCGTGTGATGCAGGTATCCGTGATGAAGAGCGTGTGATGCAGGTATCCGTGATGAAGAGCGTGTGATGCAGGTATCCGTGATGAAGAGCGTGTGATGCAGGTATCCGTGATGAAGAGCGTGTGATGCAGGTATCCGCGATGAAGAGCGTGTGATGCATCATCCATATTGAAAAGTCCCCCCCCCCCCCCCCGGGGTCATGAGCAATGGCTAGAACACCGCCATTAGAGACAAGACATTTAGAGGCTATGTGTTCATTCTAACTATGGAGCCCAGTGGCACAGTTAGGTTTAGTGCTACCCGTGGCGTGACAAGCTTTTTCTTGCCCCTTCTACGAAAACAATCTACAGTTTGGCGAAAATGACGCTCCTTCATTTAAGGAAAAAAAGAAGTGCCGCCCAGGGCGGATGCCCACCTCCACACCCTTTCTTACGCCACTGATAGAGTGGAGTTGTTTTGGATTTAAACAATGTAAAAAAAAAATTTTTAACGAGTCGAAAAAATTATTTGCTTAAAAAATGTTTTGCAGACTCTGATTCCGAGTACCGGATGCTCCGGTCAGCAGTCCTGCTAAAAAAAACATATCAGTGCATAACTCTGATTGTTACGGTTGCAGTGAGATAGACAATGAGAGTACTTTGGCCCCCATTGTAAAGTGTCCTTTATTAAGTACTGATAAAAAATATATATAGAAATTAATCCTCTGTAGCATGATCACAGTGACGTAGCTATAAGGTGGGAACCACTTGGGGCGGGCCAAGCTTTTTGCCGCTCCTTTCCACGGAAAAAACTCTGCGGTGGCCGAAAATGTCGCCCCTCTCTTTCAGAAAAAAGTTTAACCTGGGACGAAACACACCCTGCGCACCCCCCCCCCCCTTTTTTTTTTTCCTGCGCTATCAGTTATGATTTCAAACTATTCCTAAAAAGAAAGAAACTTTGGTGTTATTTTTTTTGGTTATCATTTTAACCCCCCCCACCCCCCCCCACCCCCAGCGGTGGTTTGGAGCCGGTTCGGTAAGGTTCGTGCGAACCGTTAGTTCAAAATAATAAATATGACTGACTGTGGCGGTGACCTATATTATGGCGTAAGGGGACATACTAACTGCAAACCCTTTGTTACGAATTTGGCAATACACCGCTGCCCACCCCCAAACAACAAACACTGCTCCCATAAATGTGAGTACGGACGGACGGTGATTTAGTTCGAAAACTTAATGCCCGGCATTGACCTTGAGTGCATCAGGGTCATCGTGATCTTCAAGGACGAAGTTTTATTTTAAATGACATTTTATGGGCTTTGAAGCTGATTCGTAGAAATCGGATTTATGACCAACAGGATGTCGCAACCCAACCCCTCGCAACCCCCTTATAACAACAATAAAATTTAGTGGTGGATTCAATAAGAGAAGGGGTGCTTAAAATTGACATACCCATAAAAATTCAGGACACAACCATGGGACTAATGTGAATGTGAAATTATTGTTGACGGGATACAAGGCTGGTTGTTCATTGGTTGCTATTTCTGGCACCGTCCAGAAGCCTTAATGCAAGGTGATTAGAGAAAAATACACGTTTTTTTAAAAAAAAGGAACAGGGTTAAGTTAGGATTTACAACCCTTTTATCGTGACACATGTGATGTGTATCACCGGAATGCGGTGTCGAAGAATAAAGGTCCCTGACCATGAAAAAGTTTGTGTGTGTGTGTGTTTGGACCATTGGATCTACGACAGTCTACGATTGAAGATATGCTCAAAAGACAATACTATCTAAAAATGTCTCTAAATGAATATTAGTAATAATGATGTGCTTGGCGACACCGAAAACTGGCGGTATTAAAAAAATAACATATAGTTGAATATAGTCATACAGGCCTAGATAAAATAATTTAAAATATTGGTCACGTCGCAGAATTGGTAGCATCTTGACCTTGTATTCAATTAGTGTCAAGGAATGTACAAATAAATGTATTCACTATAATTAGGGATTTTAAAATATAATATTCATATGTATGCGCGATCCATAAATGTCGTGAAGCTGTTTTAGCCAAATAATACATATTTATTTTAACAATGGTCGCAAATTTGTAGCAAAAGTTAGACACTTTCACTTCTATTTATCCCGCATCGTCAAAAATTTGTGACACCCCCTAAATAAACCCTTAAGATTTCGAAACATAAAAATATAATAGCTATTTAAGACCTCTAATCCTAGACCGAAAAACAAACCTCATTTGGGCTTCCATCAAACTTATATATGAAAGAGTGAACTTAGAGAAGCCATAAAAATAAATCAATTAAATAATTTTAAGCAGATCTATTTATAAACGGTACTTCCAGTGACGTAGACGTCTCAGTGTGCTATTAGCGGCGTCCGCTATGTTTAATTTCTTGTGACGCTCCACCTCCCAGCACACTGAGAACAACACAACACGCACAAGCTACACACTGTGAATGCCGAGCTAAGGCAAGTTCATTCAACTCTTGTTGAAGATAAACTGTTTTATATCGCACAGCGGACGTCTGCGAACTTTGACCCAATTTCGTATTTTTGTGTAGGATGGAAACATGGTTCCAAGTAAAGACTGCGGCGAGGATAGCATGGAATCAATATTTCTGCACGTGTGGTCGTGTGTGGTGTGTTGAGAAGTTCGATTTCCTGGTATCAGCGAAGCCGTCGGATTCATTGTGAAATTTCTGATTACATATTATTCTTGGTAAGTCTGAGCCTGTTTTTCAAATCATATAATATTAATATATAAATTAGAAGAAGAGTTTCAGTTATACTAAGTTATAGACATAGAAACTCAGTTCATGACATGACTACGGCTAATGTGCTGTTGTGGTCCCCTTATTGGGAGTCACTTCCCTTTGTTTATGATAGATTTAGGGTTCGGGTTAGGGTGAGCGACAGAGGGACCACAACAGCACATTAACCCATGACTACATCGCTCAAATCACCACTGAGTTCACTGGTACTATATTAATTTATTAATATTTAATTTACTACCCTGTTCCTACTACAAATGAACTAAAAGTCCTTGATCGTATGGACCAGTATCGATGTGACCAGAGACGGATTAATTATAACATTATAAGTTATTATAACTAATAATTATTAGGATGAGTGGTCTAGAGCCTCGACAGACTGCTCCCTTTATATATTTCTTATAATTTATACTTACTGGGGTTGGTTAGTGACAAAATGATGACAATGATGATGTCATTAGTTAGATTATTTAACAATGAATGTCTTGTCATTGTGTGCTCAATATTTAAATTCATAATTATAATTATATAGATTAGGCTGATTAGGTATTATTTATTTACATTATTACATTATTTACATTACTGTATTAGTATTATATTTTTGGTTACCTTTCACCAATGTAGATTGTAGTTTGCAGGCCTAGTTGATTTTTCTCTTTTCCTTTTTGTGTTCAAATGAACAGTTAAGATGGGTGGCTTTTTATTCATTTTAAAAGGATTTTTTAAAGTGTTTACTCTTAACATTTCCCGGCTGCGATTTCGTTGTGTTACAAAAACAATAATATTATTTATTCTTGTCCATCATCAACCTATTTTCAAAGGTAAACTAACGATGTAACATAAAAATTGCCTTAATACAGCTCAAGGCCAAGGGCAAGGGACTGCACAATTTGTTTAAACTATGTGAAATTAACACACGGTTGGGGTGGGAGGGGGGTCAGCTCTCTAACTCTGATTTCTATTTAACTTTTTATTTTCAAAATATATTAATATTAACATATGGTTAAATGGGCTAAATGCCTAGAAATTCACTTGTTCAGAGTTTGCCAATGTGCTTCCACGGCTGCTATAAAATTAAAAAATCACTCTTTAAGACAATATTTATATTGTCATGAAGGAAGTAATAAGTAAGATTTTACGAAGCTTTGCTTAGTTTGAATTGTTCTAGTTTAAAAATATGTTATCTAAAGCAAAATATTTATCTATATAATGTGTTAAAATTATTATGTACATTTTTTCGATCATATTTCCATTTATTTGGATCAATAAAAGAATATCTTATCTAAAGTTATCTATTTTAAAGCAAATTCACCCTTACAATAAATGCAAATCACACATTCATAAAGTGCACATTTAATAATGACATGAAATGTCTCACAAACATCTGTAAACGGCATGACATTCACATACACATACAAACCTATAATGATCAGATAAATGACATCCATTATTCAGCCATCAGGTAAACATATACAATCATTCACCCAGCAGATAGACATCCCATCCATCAGTCACCCAACAGATAGATATCCCACTCATCTTTCACACATCACACACATCATTCATCCAGCAGGTAAACATCACACACATCATTCATCCAGCAGGTACATATCACACACATCATTCATCCAGCAGGTAAACATCACACACATCATTCATCCAGCAGGTACACATCACACACATCATTCATCCAGCAGGTACATATCACACACATCATTCATCCAGCAGGTAAACATCACACACATCATTCATCCAGCAGGTACACATCACACACATCATTCATCCAGCAGGTACACATCACACACATCATTCATCCAGCAGGTAAACATCACACACATCATTCATCCAGCAGGTAAACATCACACACATCATTCATCCAGCAGGTACACATCACACACATCATTCATCCAGCAGGTAAACATCACACACATCATTCATCCAGCAGGTAAACATCACACACATCATTCATCCAGCAGGTACACATCACACACATCATTCATACAGCAGGTACACATCACACACATCATTCATCCAGCAGGTACACATCACACACATCATTCATACAGCGGTACATATCCACCCAGCAGATACACATCACTCACCCTTCAGGTACACATAACAGACATCATGCACATGTCACACGTCAATAAATAAGAGATACAGTTATAGTTAAGGAAGGTCATGTCATATGTTCCACGGTAATATTTAAGACAGGTAGTGTTATATGTCATAGGTCAATAAATGACAGTTAAGTTTGAGGCGAGGACTTGTCATATGTCACGCGTGAATAAATGACAGTTACATTAGTCATATTTCACACATGGATTTACGACAGTTAAGGTTATGAAAGGTCATGTCATATATATATATGAGAATTTTGATTGAGAAAGGTCATGCCATCTGCCACACGGACACAAAAATCCAAGTTACAATTTAGGAACGTCATGACATCACACATCATAAATGACAATGGCAGTTGATGAATGGCCTGTCACATGTCTTTGGTTGGGAATTTTTTTTGCTAGCTGTCAACAGGGCTGCCACTCACTTTTTAAAAATTTCCCAAGATTTTGTCAAAATATTTCCCAAGATTTCCCAAGATCATATGAATATATAAGAGTTTTCTTTAAAAGGTGTTTTCTATGTAGTAATTAATGCAATATTAGCTTGAATTAATGCCCCTGAAACTCGGGGTACAATAATTGACTGAAATTTATTTTAAAAGACATTTTTAAAAAATCTTTATCACAAAAAAAAAATTGATTTTGAAAAAAAAATTAATTTATAATCCAAATTATCAATACCCCACTGGAGTTAGGCTACTAAATTAAATATTACCTCCAAATTTTCTGGTAAAAATATCATCTACATGTGTTATAGAAGTCACTTTGAAACAAAGCTTACATGGCTAATCAACACACAAATCTCTTTACAACTATTACATGGACAAAAGGTTCATCATCAAAACATGTTTTTTTCTTATTGTAAGTCTGTAGATTAGTGATGGGGTTTGCAAAGCAATAAAGCAGAATTTAATAATAATAATTGTAGTTGATATTATATGAAGACAATAAGTATTTTTTAAATTGTAAATTTACATTATAATTATAATAATTTTTTTAATAATTTTTTTTCAAACAAGATACTGTTTAAATGAACTTTTCAGTTATAATCCTACAACATACCGGTATAATTTTAATATCTTAATTACCTGTGTGTAAATGCACAACTATTTTTTGTTCCAATTGATGAAAATTAGGCTGGATTTTTTAACAGATGCATCGCATCATAGTTTGAACACACTGTAGAAGTAACTGAAATTCATCATATTTTACTATCAATTCTTTATTGAACACTACCTTTCCCTCTTTGGCTTGTACTGTTTTTCGTATGGTTACTAATTTCTAATAAGAGCCTAATGATAAAGTTTCCGAGCCTACTACCCCCCCCCCCCCCTCCTAAATTCTATATATTAACAGTCTATATTGATTTCCTTTGTGATTTCAAGATTTATTATCTGTTTATTTATTGTTGAGACTGTTCTATGCATATGGTGTACAAGGTCAATTTGATAAACTTTCAACACCTGGATGTAATTTTTAGTATTCAATGTAAACAAAAAAATGAAGAGAATATTGAATTTCTTTAATTATTAACTTTTTAATACTTCACAATATTAACTTTAATTTCAGAAGATTTCTTATTTATTTATGAATGGTTTAAAAAATTAAAACCAGAAAAGAGTTAAAACAATACATTTTTTCCTTGTTACTTTAAAAACTATTTTGCTTTATTTTCACTTAAATTTTATCACATATGTTGTTTGCATTTTTTAAAAATATGTAAAAAATCTTCCCCCTGTTAATATTTCCCAAGGTTTTGCCTGATTTTCCAAATTATTCCCCAGATCCCAATGGGGGTCGTGAATTCCCAAGATCTTGGGAAATTTCCCAAGGTGTGGTAGCCCTGCTGTCAATGGCACGCGAGGTGGGCGGTGCGTCACCTCGTTAGTAGACATATGATGCGTGTGTAATAATTAGCACGCTGTGTGACGTCAGTACCTATCGTTAACACACGAGACAACTTCTAATTGGTGGTTGCGATGCTTGATAGTTTAAACAGTTTTTTTGTGTGGATTCAATAAAAATGGACCATTTTGATTTGGACCATTTTTGTTTTGGATTCATACCAGCGGTTCCCAAACTCTTAAGTTTGGCGGACCGGTTGAAACGTTTTGAAAGTGCACCAGATGCTACGTATCGCAGCCACCGAAGGCGACGCTTCTGCTAGAATTATTAAATTCTAGCAGAGGCGTCACCTTCGGTGGCTACGATACGATCCAACAGCGTATTTCTTCATTAAATATTATGTAATAGTAGTGTTTTATGATTTAGATATAATGTGGCCATTTTTACTTTTCATTCGCCGCAATACAAGGCTGGCTGTTTTGGAAAAGGGTTTCCCACCTTGGCCAAGGAATGGTTATTCAATAATGGTACGTTTCACAACGTTCAGTCAAGTAAATTAACAAAGAGCTGAACTCTATCTATGTCATATGACGCAAAAACCTTTATTTAGCCTTAGTTTATCGTATGAAATACTAATGATTAACATCTTCATAGTGATGGTACGATACCAAAATGTTTAACGATTCCGATACGATTCCGATTCTACCCAATTATCCCGATTCCCGATACGATTCCGATTCCTGGCCATTATTACATATATGTATTACTGTGCCCAGATATTAACATATTTAATTAATATAAAAGTTGAGAATTGATTAGAAAAGTTTATTAACTTGCTATTGAAGCTTTACAATATGCTAAATAACAATGTATTGGAAATGTTTTATATAAACACATCTATCAATAATTCCATTTTAATAATACAAAGATGTAGTATTGAGTTCAAAATAATATAAATAATTCCATTTTAATGAGAAAAACTTCATTCAGTTAAGAATCGTTTTGGTATCGGAATCGGGTCTGAATTATTCAGCTCCGATACCGATTCCCGATGCTTTGGAAAAATCCCGATATTTCGATTATTCTGATACGATTCCGATTAATCGTCCCATCACTAGGATCATATCCACTGTTCAGTAAAAAAAACAACAACATATATTTAAAAAAAATACAATTGAAATTTATTGCGATCCGAAGCTCACGGTCCCTTTATGGGGTCGGTGCGGCTTTGTGTGTGTGTGTGTGTGCGCGCAAAGTGCGGATCTTTTCTAGATGTAAATAAAATGACAAGATCCTGTTCGATTTATCAGAAATGTAAATGGATGACGTCAACAAAAGTGGGTGGCAGCACCAGACGTGGCACGGCCTAAGAAATTACTGACCCGTCTACTTCGGGGAGGTGGGGGGGGGGGGCGGACTTTCCCATGTAGTAGTGAAATGTTATTTTAATTCTAAACCAATGTAATTAGCAAGACGTGTGGGGGGGGGGGTCTTTCGGGAGGGGGGGGGATGTATATATTTTTTACGTCAAATAATTCGCTATTATCTCCGTTCCTAGTTTTTAGTCTGCTTTAAATTTTCAGCGTAGACTATTGAACTTTATGAAATGACTTCCTGTCAGCAAGTCTGGCAGCCATTGCAGTCCCGTCAAAACAACATGCTAGTCATAGTCTCTGGTGGCACTCAAGCAGAGCTAATATCACTGTTGTGTGACACGTCATCAGATCGGCTCAGTAATGGGGGTGGGTCACCAACAGAACACAGCAATGCAGCAAAGGCCTCGGTGATCTGGCGTGGTATGAGTAAATGTTGTTGCCGATATTGAGTTGATGATCAACTTGACCCATTGACGCCAATGGCACACCCACCCCCTTGACTGAATACACCCTGCTATTATCCCGCCCCTAGCATATGACCATCACTACTCCCCACGCTCTCTCTTATTCATTATCCCCCTGACCCTCAGCCTACCCAATCTCCCCTGCCACCCCGCCCTATGAACCTTCCCGAACCTCTCTACAAGACCACTCCCCTATCGCCCCCCTGACATTTTTCCACCCTTTAACCACCTAACAGCTCCCACTTATCCCCTAACATTTCTCATTCTGGCTCCACCAGCTAATTCAATCTCCCCTACCCCCCCCCCTTTTCAGGCCAGCCCCACCCTATTCTCCCCACTCACCTTTTCAACCTGTGAATATATTATTTTATTATTATTATTGTCTGTCCTTTTCAAGCGAAGATGACCAAGGCAATACTCGACTCGTAGTAGCCTTGACTTGAGAAGTAGCCTTGACTTGAGAAGTAGACTTGACTTGAGCTGTAGTTTGTTTCAAGTGAGGGAGAGATGCTCAATTCGTCTGCCTCAATCTCCCGTTCTTGCCTATATGGTTGAGATGACTGGCAACAGACCAGCATGCAGTAGATGACCCTCAGTTTGTGTGTGTCTCGCTGTGCTCTATATGCGTTCCAACTCGCAGGAGTGGTCTTAATTTTCATTGAGTCAATGTAATACAGCCTACGGGACTCCATCTCGTGTTTGATTTCAGAGTTTACCTTCTCTTAGATGAGTTGCCAACCCAGGTTGACCAGTGCCAACCACTCAAAGTGGTGTTGTTGGCTTTGCTGGGGATCGAACTCCGGCCTAAAAGCTTGCGATTAACTCAGCTTAGACAGCTCAGACAGCTCAGCCACCCATTTATAAGTATTATAAATAAATCATTTTTCAAAACATTCAAAATAAATTTATCTATTTAAAAACAGTGTAAGAATATAGTTTATATTCCTGAAGATTGAGAACAGTGCAAGAATATAGTTTATATTCCTGAAGATTGAGAACAGTGCAAGAATTTAGGTTTTATTTCTGAAGATTGAGAACAGTGCAAGAATATAATTTATATTCCTGAAGATTGAGAACAGTGCAAAAATATAATTTATATTCCTGAAGATTGAGAACAGTGCAAGAATATAGTTTTTATTCCTGAAGATTGAGACATTGCTACCGTATTTAGACATTTTTTTTCCTCATACAACTTAATTTAGTATGGGTTTGTTGACAGTCAATCTCTTATGGGTTTGCTGACAGTCAATCTCTTATGGCTTTGCTGACAGTCAATCTCTTATGGCTTTGCTGTCAGTCAATTTCTTATGGCTTTGTTGACAGTCAATTTCTTATGGCTTTGTTGACAGTCAATTTCTTATGGCTTTGCTGACAGTCAATCTCTTATGGCTTTGCTGACAGTCAATTTCTTATGGCTTTGCTGACAGTCAATCTCTTATGGCTTTGCTGACAGTCAATTTCTTATGGCTTTGCTGACAGTCAATTTCTTATGGCTTTGTTGACAGTCAATCTCTTATGGCTTTGCTGACAGTCAATCTCTTATGGCTTTGTTGACAGTCAATTTCTTATGGCTTTGCTGACAGTCAATCTCTTATGGCCTTGTTGACAGTCAATTTCTTATGGCTTTGCTGACAGTCAATCTCTTATGGGTTTGTTGACAGTCAATCTCTTATGGGTTTGTTGACATTCAATCTCTTATGGCTTTGCTGACAGTCAATCTCTTATGGCTTTGCTGACAGTCAATCTCTTATGGCTTTGCTGACAGTCAATCTCTTATGGCTTTGTTGACAGTCAATTTCTTATGGCTTTGTTGACAGTCAATTTCTTATGGCTTTGCTGACAGTCAATCTCTTATGGCTTTGCTGACAGTCAATTTCTTATGGCTTTGCTGACAGTCAATTTCTTATGGCTTTGTTGACAGTCAATCTCTTATGGCTTTGCTGACAGTCAATCTCTTATGGCTTTGTTGACAGTCAATTTCTTATGGCTTTGCTGACAGTCAATCTCTTATGGCTTTGTTGACAGTCAATTTCTTATGGCTTTGTTGACAGTCAATTTCTTATGGCTTTGCTGACAGTCAATCTCTTATGGCTTTGCTGACAGTCAATCTCTTATGGGTTTGTTGACAGTCAATTTCTTATGGCTTTGCTGACAGTCAATCTCTTATGGCTTTGCTGACAGTCAATTTCTTATGGATTTGTTGACAGTCAATTTCTTATGGCTTTGTTGACAGTCAATTTCTTATGGCTTTGCTGACAGTCAATCTCTTATGGCTTTGCTGACAGTCAATTTCTTATGGCTTTGCTGACAGTCAATCTCTTATGGCTTTGCTGACAGTCAATTTCTTATGGCTTTGCTGACAGTCAATTTCTTATGGCTTTGTTGACAGTCAATCTCTTATGGCTTTGCTGACAGTCAATCTCTTATGGCTTTGTTGACAGTCAATTTCTTATGGCTTTGCTGACAGTCAATCTCTTATGGCTTTGTTGACAGTCAATTTCTTATGGCTTTGCTGACAGTCAATCTCTTATGGCTTTGCTGACAGTCAATCTCTTATGGCTTTGTTGACAGTCAATTTCTTATGGCTTTGTTGACAGTCAATTTCTTATGGCTTTGCTGACAGTCAATCTCTTATGGCTTTGCTGACAGTCAATTTCTTATGGCTTTGCTGACAGTCAATTTCTTATGGCTTTGCTGACAGTCAATCTCTTATGGCTTTGCTGACAGTCAATTTCTTATGGCTTTGCTGACAGTCAATTTCTTATGGCTTTGCTGACAGTCAATCTCTTATGGCTTTGCTGACAGTCAATCTCTTATGGCTTTGTTGACAGTCAATTTCTTATGGCTTTGTTGACAGTCAATTTCTTATGGCTTTGTTGACAGTCAATTTCTTATGGCTTTGTTGACAGTCAATTTCTTATGGCTTTGTTGACAGTCAATTTCTTATGGGTTTGTTTACAGTCAAGATTGAGTTACAAACAATGGCTAATCCAGTGCTTCTCAACGCGATTGTCTGCAAGATTGTCTGCAAGATTGTCTGCGGAAAGCCACTTGTCCGCAAGCCTTCGAGTGACGGTCCTCAAATGGTTGAAGCATGAAGGAGGGTCGAACACAAAAATTCAACAGTCAATAAAATTGATTGGGGGGGGGGGGGGGGTCCACGCCTACTGCATCGTGGGCATATATCAACCGTTCCATTACAGTGAACGGGTTGAGAAGCATGCATCATTAGTGTAGTAGGTTGTGTAGATGGATATAATATTGTTTATTCAAATATATTTCAGGAAGATTTACGGATAAGCCTTAAGCTTTATTTGTCATCATGAAGTACGCATAAATTTGTTCTTGATTTGTTCAGTTTGTTCTCCGGTATAAAACTTGAGATGCGCACCATTCAAAGGGCGGTGCCTTAGATAACGTGTGCTCCAGTGTTCTCCTTGTGCTTTAGTTTTCTCCGTCTTCTACACATGTTTGGTTTAGGCTCTGAATACTTAGAGGCCAACTAGTGAAGCAGTTTCTGAATGCTTTCATGTAAGTTTGCATTGGTCACTATGTGAGTATTTCTAAAGCCTTTTGGACATTTGCGATCACACCCGCTATTTTGTATACGTCATCGCGCGTGAGCGCATTCACCCATCACCAGAAGGTACTCCTGGTCAAGGAAGAATAAATGGTACGAGTGCTTTGTGTGTCCTACTTTGTGAGTCCTACTTTGTGTGTAGTAAGCTGACTTTTCGGGGCGGGAGCTTTGGGGAAGGCAGATCTCTGGCTCGACGGCTCACTGACGTCATTTCCTAATGCACATAATTCAAAACAAAATCATCAATCTGAACTATTTGTTCACGAGGTCATGGTCCAGGGAGTTTAGATAATAAAATCAATTCAATTAAGTGTTGCGGATTATTTTGATGTTTCAGATCTCTCGATGCATCGACACTCTTAGAATAGGTTCGGTTTGATTTCCGGTTGTCGCCAGCCAATCAGATGTCGACGCCAGTTCCACCCGACGACGCCATCAAACTCGTCCAGATCGATGGCTATGCTCAAAACGGAAGTGACAAGAAGCCCCAGGGGGCCATCTTGTCAGCGCATGACATCTCCTATCGACTCCAGGTGGCCTGCGGAAGATGCTCCCATCGATCGAAAGAGACACGAATTCTGTATAACATCACGTGAGTATATCATACTGGGGCTGAGCCGGGGGGTGGGGGGGTTAGTTTTTTTTACACCGGATCCCGGTGAGAGAATACCCTGTGGGTCTGCCGGCATTCCAACAATAGTCCTACACCATACCCGTGGCTCTTTATTGACTAATATAGTAGTCGCCTCTCCCCCCCGGGGCTCTAGTCGGCATGTCCGTCCCATAAATGGCATGTCGACAAAGAGGCGTTTGCCACGAACCCCCTGAAACGTTACCCGGGTGACATGATCACCGTGTAGGGGACCCGCGCCGAAAGGCAAAGGTAACACACGGAAACTGCGTTAGAAAGAGCACGACTGCATGGTTTCCTACCAAGTGCAGCCGAAAATAACGTAGAAACAGGTCGGGATATGATTACAGTTGCCGCATGGATATGAGGCGAAGGCGTGTGGCGACCCTAGCCGATGATTCCAAATATGCAGACGTGAGGGTACTGCTCCTAGGCAACCTTCTCTTTTTGTCATTTCCCAGCTGTGGTGTGAATTAGTCATGCCGCAGAAAACCACGTAAACCCTATTAGAGGGCGTCTGTTAACACCTACGAGTCCCCCCGGGGTGGGAAGGGGGGTCTTTAGAGACGTAAATTATATCCACCCCAGCCCAAGGAAGTCCGGCCCGGTTGCTGTGTAAGCATCAACCCGGCTGGCCAGGCGTCCCTTCTCTGATGCGGCCTCACTCGCATAGTCAATCGAGTGGAAGGGTGGGTGGGGCTGTCTCAGGGGCGGGGAGCCCTCGGCATGCCGCTTCGCGGCCTGGCTGGAATAAAGACCACCGGGGGAGTGGTTGAATGCCAGTTGGGGGCGGTGGAGGTGTGTTGGGGAAGACCTTATGAGCCTTGGCTCGATGGTCTGCTGATTTTCTTAAGTATGTTAGTTAGTAGTCGCCTCTTTCAACCTCTTTACCTGATTTCAACCGTCACGCTTGACGCTCGCTGCTTGACAGCGTTTTTTCACTCCACTCAGTACTATTAATGTACAACCCTGAGACGGTGGAGTAGTTGAGTTTGTGACACACTGGGGGAGGGGGGCTTGATTTTGCCGCTCCCTAATCACAAAATATCCGCTGAAGAACGGTGGAGCAGTGCTGAAAAATGGCGGAGCAGTGCTGAAGAATGGCGGAGCAGGACTGAAGAATGGCGGAGCAGTGCTGAAGAATGGTGGAGCAGTGCTGAAGAATGGCGGAGCAGGGCTGAAGAATGGCGGAACAGTGCTGAAGAATGGCGGAGCAGTGCTGAAGAATTGCTGATAGGATGGAGGATAATAAAAGTCGAGTTTGAAAAGACGGCGGGGGGGGGGGGGGGGAAATGGCTGTGACAGCAAGCCTGATGATGTTAAGGGTGACTCACAGTTAAGGATGACCCACAGTTAAGGGTGACCCACAGTTAAGGGTGACCCACAGTTAAGGGTGACTCACAGTTAAGGGTGACCCACATTTAAGAGTGACCCACATTTAAGGGTGACCCACAGTTAAGGGTGACTCACAGTTAAGGGTGACCCACAGTTAAGGGTGACTCACAGTTAAGGGTGACTCAGAGTTAAGGGTGACTCACAGTTAAGGGTGACTCACAGTAAAGGGTAACTCACAGTAAAGGGTGACTCACAGTAAAGGGTGACTCACAGTGACTGACATGTAGGTTCTAAGAGAGGGTCAAGGATGTCCCAACTTTGTTTTATTTATTGATGTGCTATTGATATTGACCAGTTCTTGAACTATTCTTGTCACACTTTTTCCCCAGGGGGATCTTCCAACAAGGTATGAACGCCATCATGGGACCCACTGGATCTGGGAAAACATCGTGAGTAGGCGCTGGTTGAGCTCTAGCTTCTGTCTGTGTTAATGGATCTAGTGTCTACAGTTGAACTCTAGGTTCTGTCTGTTTTAATGGATCTAGTGTCTACAGTTGAACTCTAGGTTCTGTCTGTTTTAATGGATCTAGTGTCTACAGTTGAACTCTAGGTTCTGTCTGTTTTAATGGATCTAGTGTCTACAGTTGAACTCTAGGTTCTGTCTGTTTTAATGGATCTAGTGTCTACAGTTGAACTCTAGGTTCTGTCTGTTTTAATGGATCTAGTGTCTACAGTTGAACTCTAGGTTCTGTCTGTTTTAATGGATCTAGTGTCTACAGTTGAACTCTAGGTTCTGTCTGTTTTAATGGATCTAGTGTCTACAGTTGAACTCTAGGTTCTGTCTGTTTTAATGGATCTAGTGTCTACAGTTGAACTCTAGGTTCTGTCTGTTTTAATGGATCTAGTGTCTACAGTTGAACTCTAGGTTCTGTCTGTTTTAATGGATCTAGTGTCTACAGTTGAACTCTAGGTTCTGTCTGTTTTAATGGATCTAGTGTCTACAGTTGAACTCTAGGTTCTGTCTGTTTTAATGGATCTAGTGTCTACAGTTGAACTCTAGGTTCTGTCTGTTTTAATGGATCTAGTGTCTACAGTTGAATTCTAGGTTCTGTCTGAGTTAATGGATCTAGTGTCTACAGTTGAACTCTAGGTTCTGTCTGTTTTAATGGATCTAGTGTCTACAGTTGAACTCTAGGTTCTGTCTGTTTTAATGGATCTAGTGTCTACAGTTGAACTCTAGGTTCTGTCTGTTTTAATGGATCTAGTGTCTACAGTTGAACTCAAGGTTCTGTCTGTTTTAATGGATCTAGTGTCTACAGTTGAACTCTAGGTTCTGTCTGTTTTAATGGATCTAGTGTCTACAGTTGAACTCTAGGTTCTGTCTGTTTTAATGGATCTAGTGTCTACAGTTGAACTCTAGGTTCTGTCTGTTTTAATGGATCTAGTGTCTACAGTTGAACTCTAGGTTCTGTCTGTTTTAATGGATCTAGTGTCTACAGTTGAACTCTAGGTTCTGTCTGTTTTAATGGATCTAGTGTCTACAGTTGAACTCTAGGTTCTGTCTGTTTTAATGGATCTAGTGTCTACAGTTGAACTCTAGGTTCTGTCTGTTTTAATGGATCTAGTGTCTACAGTTGAACTTTAGGTTCTGTCTGTGTTAATGGATCTAGTGTCTACAGTTGAACTCTAGGTTCTGTCTGTTTTAATGGATCTAGTGTCTACAGTTGAACTCTAGGTTCTGTCTGTTTTAATGGATCTAGTGTCTACAGTTGAACTCTAGGTTCTGTCTGTTTTAATGGATCTAGTATCTACAGTTGAACTCTAGGTTCTGTCTGAGTTAAAGGACCTAGGCTAGGGTCTAGCTATATTAATGACAATTCAATGGTCACTTAAAAGGCCATCAGTTTCAATTAGGTTGGCCTACCAACCCTTGGATTGGTTTCCCAACCCCCTTAATTATCAATATAAAAATAAAAACAGTGTCTGATGAGAATGCACACAAATAATTCTTCCATATTTGACTTCATTCAGCTTTCTGGACATCCTGGCTTGCAGGAAAGACCCAGAAGGTGTGTCTGGCCAACTTCTTCTCAATGGCAAGCAA
Organism: Omphiscola glabra; assembly: GCA_964017045.1. Classification (NCBI taxonomy): domain Eukaryota; kingdom Metazoa; phylum Mollusca; class Gastropoda; family Lymnaeidae; genus Omphiscola; species Omphiscola glabra. Next base: position 1,814,430 of record OZ024808.1, read on the forward strand.
GTGCCCAGTAATTTCAAGTGCATGGTGGGATACGTTGTGCAGGTACTGGCTTGTCTTTGGGGGTGGGGAAGAGGGGGCAGGTACTGGTTTGTCTCTTGGTAGTGGAGGGTGCGGGTACTTGTCATCTGCCTCTTGAGGGAAGAGGGGTGGTATTAGGTTTATGTATAGAATATCCAAACGAGGCTACCCTGCTACTCTCTGACTACCCTGCTACTTTCTGGCTTACCTACCCTGCTGTTCCAACCATTGCCTCCCTTGTCAAAGTGCTTGTTTTTTCTCTCAGGAAGACGTTGTCATGGGAACTCTGACTGTCAAAGAAAACCTGGCCTTCTCTGCCGCCTTGAGACTGCCAACAACAATCAGCTCCAGGGAGAAGAAGGAAAGGGTCAATGAGGTCATCTCAGAGCTCCAGCTGGAAAAGTGTGCCAATACCAAGGTATGTGACAAGTGTGCCAATACCAAGGTATGTGAAAAGTGTTACAATACAAGGTACGTGACAATACCAAGGTATGTGACCATTGTGACAATACAAAGGCATGTGACAAGCGTGCCAATACCAAGGTTTGTGACAAGTGTGCCAATACCAAGGTTTGTGACAAGTGGGCCAATACCAAGGTTTGTGACAAGCGTGCCAATACCAAGGTTTGTGACAAGTGTGCCAATACCAAGGTTTTTGACAATTGTGCCAATACCAAGGTTTGTGACAAGTGTGCCAATACCAAGGTTTGTGACAAGTGTGCCAATACCAAGGTTTGTGACAAGTGTACCAATACCAAGGTTTGTGACAAGTGTGCCAATACCAAGGTTTGTGACAATTGTGCCAATACCAAGGTTTGTGACAATTGTGCCAATACCAAGGTTTGTGACAAGTGTGCCAATACCAAGGTTTGTGACAGTTGTGCCAATACCAAGGTTTGTGACAAGTGTGCCAATACCAAGGTTTGTGACTGCTATAATAGAAATAGTTACAAATCAAGTTTTAGAAACTCTTGTCTCTGTTTACCAAGTTACATAGACTCTACATCAGGCAGTTTGAGAGGCACTGTGCCCATCGACCAAATTACAGTTTGAGAAGCACTGTGCCCATCGACCAAATTACAGTTTGAGAAGCACTGTGCCCATCAACCAAATTACAGTTTGAGAAACAAGTGCCCATCGACCAAATTACTGGTTGAGAAGCACTGTGCCCATCCACCAAATTAAACTTAAACCTTTTTTTTTTGCCATGCATCCACAGATTGGTACTGAGTTCCTCAGAGGAGTTTCAGGGGGAGAGAAGAAGCGATGCAACATTGGCATGGAGCTGATCATCTCCCCTCCCGTGCTATTTTTAGATGAGCCCACCACTGGCCTGGATGCAAACACTGCCACCACTGTGCTGATGATTTTGAAAAGGTGATGATGCTTCTGATTCTCTTTGTTATAAATTTTTTTTTATGGTTTACATATTCTCTGATCATGTGAATGTGTTTCTATTTCTACTGGAATTTTGAGCCAATCAGTGAGATGTTTTGGTAGCCATCACATTTTTTATAGTTATTTTACAACTATAAGTAAAACATTTTTAGATATTTCCTTTATTAAATTTAACAAAATGTATCCATTGTTTTTAATTATTCCATTATGTGACAACATTAGACCTTAAAATTGACAGTTCAGCTGTTAAAATCTTTCTTTCTTAAGGTGCACATTGAATTTTTTAATTTTTTAAAAATTCTAAATATAAATTTTATCAAGTGAGCTTAACAATAAAATTATGAAATTTTTTTAATTTAAGCTTTTCATTAATCCAATGCTCACTTAATATAATCTGATTGCATGTTTTAGCTCGTCCCATATTCATTGTGTGATCTCCCAGTAACGTAAAAGAATTCTTTATGAATTGTCATTTCATTTCCAGCAGTAACAAAAAAAAAAAATACCGGTAATGCCTTTTGTAGTTTTCTGGAAAAAAAAAAGAATTTAAAGTTTATAGGTCTCTTGAATTTCCTTCAACGTTCCTCCTCACTTGAGTCAAAGTATAAAACAATCTACGCAACTAGTGTTACGTCGTTACAGACAAAGCTGTATTTTCATCAAAGCTCAAGTCATAAAAAAAATATCAAGTGGTGAAAAGTTTTTTTTGTTTTTTTTTTAAACTTTAAATTTCATTCTTGGTGTGACCATAGCATTTTGATCTATTTCATTCTTGGTGTGACCCTAGCATTTTGATCTATTCCCCTGCCTTCATAGTTAAACATTCAATTTATGTTTTATTAAAACCTATACATATTTTTCAAATCTGTGGTCACCATAAATAAAAATATTTTTTTTCCAAAAGAAAAAGTAATTGGAAAAATACGTGTTTTTTCCTCCTTTCAGGCTGTCAAGAAAAGGTAGAAGCATCATATTCTCCATACACCAACCTCGCTACTCGATCTACCAGCTGTTTGACAACCTCACCATTCTATCTCAGGGTTGCACAGTCTATCACGGATCTGCCCCGGAGGCGATACAGTTCTTTGCCACACAGGGTAGGTCACTTGCCTGTCAGCTGAATTAGGTTAAAAGGTTAACATGGTGTAGAAGAAAAGGCTTTGACCTTTAAGGGGCATTGTAAACATTAGCGGGGTATTGTGGGGGGAATTAGCTGGGGTATTGTGAACATTAGCTGGGGTATGTTGGAGGAAAATAGATGGGGTATTGTGGACATTAGTGGGGGTATGGTGGAGGGAATTAGCTGAGGTATTGTGAACATTAGCTGGGGTATTGTGAACATTAGCTGGGGTATGTTGGAGGAAAATAGATGGGGTATTGTGGACATTAGTGGGGGTATGGTGGAGGGAATTAGCTGGGGTATTGTGAACATTAGCTGGGGTATTGTGAACATTAGCTGGGGTATTGTGAACATTAGCTAGGGTATTGTGAACATTAGCTGGGGTATTGTGAACATTAGCTGGGGTATGTTAGAGAAAAATAGATGGGGTATTGTGAACATTAGCTGGGGTATGTTGGAGGGAATTAGCTGGGGTATGATGGTGGAAATAGCTGGGGTATAGTGGCTATCATTGGTTTGGGTATAGTGGCTGTCGAACATCTCAAACATCCAACATTTCAAACATCCAACATTTCAAACATCCAACATTTCAAACATCCAACATTTCAAACATCCAACATCTCAAACATCCAACATTTCAAACATCCAACATTTCAAACATCCAACATTTCAAACATCCAACATTTCAAACATCCAACATCACAAAGTTGAAAAGATGTATTTCTTTCTTGTGTAGGTTTCCAGTGTCAAGAATACAACAACCCTCCAGACTTTTTCCTGGACATCATAAATGGTGACCCGTCGACCTGTATGGACCTTGTCACTGTCAAGTGCAATCAGGACACCTGTATTGAAATGAGTGAGTAGTCCGTCACACAACTGGGGTGCCCTTTTGGTCACTAATCTCTACTTCCATTCACACCTCTCCCTCTGGTCACTTCTCTCTACTTCCATTCACACCTCTCCCTCTGGTCACTAATCTCTACTTCCATTCACACCCCTCCCTCTGGTAAATTCTCTCTACTTCCATTCACACCTCTCCCTTTGGTCACTTGTCTCTACTTACATTCACACCTCTCTCTCTGGTCACCTCTCTCTACTTCCATTCACACCTCTCCCTCTGGTCACCTCTCTCTACTTCCATTCACACCTCTAACTTCTCTTTCCTACTCACACAAAAACTATCTTTTGCTATCCCAATTTTTCTTTATCTCTTTATCTCTATCTTTATCTCCACATCTCTATCTTTCTCTCTTCAGCTCTATCTTTCCCTCTTCATCTCTGTCTTTCTCTCTTCATCTCTTTCTCTCTATCTTTCTCGCTTCATCTCTATCTTTCTCTCAATGGCTGGTTTGATTTTACATTTAGTTTAAATTCTCTTTCTCTTTCCTTTTCTTTCCATCTCTATTACTCTTACCCTCCCTCCCTCCCTCTCTCCCTCTATTTATATTTTCTGTACTCTATCTCTCTTTCACATCTCTCTCTATGAGCTTCGTAGCTAGTGTTAGTTCTGACAAGGCTGGCGTGTTAGTTCTGACAAGGCTGGCGTGTTAGTTCTGACAAGGCTGGCGTGTTAGTTCTGACAAGGCTGGCGTGTTAGTTCTGACAAGGCTGGCGTGTTAGTTCTGACAAGGCTGGCGTGTTAGTTCTGACAAGGCTGGCCAATATATCTTTTCTTTCTCTCTCTCTATGAGCTTCGTAGCTAGTGTTAGTTCTGACAAGGCTGGCCAATATATCTTTTCTTTCTCTCTCTATGAGCTTCGTAGCTAGTGTTAGTTCTGACAAGGCTGGCCAATATATCTTTTCTTTCTCTCTCTATGAGCTTCGTAGCTAGTGTTAGTTCTGACAAGGCTGGCCAATATATCTTTTCTTTCTCTCTCTATCTAAAGGTGCAACTACCTGATGCTTGTATACTATACATGTTACAGTGTGGCTTGATAATGGCTGAAAGTGTGGTGAAAATGAGGCAAATGTTGTCTTTAAAAGTAGCACATGCTTTTCTATATTTACCCATCCAGGGACTCGGGTCGATCCTGTTGTATTTTGTTATACACTGCTTGCTGTCAATATAAAAAATTACAACTTTTTTTTTTTTATACCAAAACTTTTAGCCCGTCAAAGCTGTCACAACAAACTGGTTGATGGTTTCAAAGCCTCGGTCTGGAACACAAAGTAAATAACATTGTTTCAATGAACTGTCATTACTGTATCATTCTCTGCTCATGTCATTGTAATATATTCTTTCTTCTTTATATTAAAGGCCCACGATCAATGTATTAGTCTCAGTGTGATATAATTAGCTTTTATATTTTTTAAATGACTTATCACTAGATTAGAAATATATTTACAACTTGACAAGTTCTTAAATTTATTGTCTTAAAGGTTTAAATTTATACAGAGTATGTAATAAACGATTGATTACATGGGGTATAATGGATAAATTGGAATATAATGGATGAATAAATTGGAATATAATGGATGAATAAATTGGAATATAATGGATAAATGAGATGGGGTCTAAAGGGTGGATGAAATGAGATGTAATAAATGAATAAGCATTGCTACCAAGCAAAAAACTGTTGGTAGGTACGGTATGTCCGTGGATGCTATGCGAATAAAATCTCCCAGCCTGCTTCATCATATAATTGTTTTGTTTCTCAATAACATAAAATTGTTATCAGTCCATTGCAGTGAGAAATTTTGAAGTACATGACAGCACATTATCATAAATCATAAATAAACGCTACCGTTGCTGTTTAGATACAATTCAATGAACCTCCCTATTGTGGTTTAGATACAATTCAATGAACACCCCCATTGTCGTTCCAGATTGATGTCAGAAGCTAAGCTAATCTCTACAGCTATGGAGTCTCATGTCCAGGTTACAAGAGACAAACATTTGGATTATATGACATCTTTTTGTCATCAGGTGAGTCTAAATGTTCATATATGACACATGTTTGGCATCGGTTGTCCTCACTTGGAGTATGCCCCACCATAGTTTTTATACAAAGGACTTATTGCAACACAACATCAAATATGTGACATTCACTGAGTTATTGTCACATGATGTTGGCATGTCATTTGGTAACTGCGAGTTGGCATCAGCTTATCTGCCAGTTTGTCAATGTTATGTCATGTAAGAGATATAGTAAATGATGCAGTTATTTCCCCTGATAAGTGATGTCATTTACATTATCTACTTAATGATGTACATTTCATTCCTTGTTTTTAAAAAACTCTTTCAGATTAGAGTTGTGGCGGGGAGAGCCTTGATCAACATATTACGGAATCCACATACAAGTGTTCTTACGGTAAGTTTGCCTTTTTAAATTATGGATCTGGAGGCGTCTGATTTTGGTCCATCATTTCACTAATTCTGGATAAAATTTTAAAAATATGTCTAATTAATATCCAATCTACATTTTAAAAAATAAATTTTGTTTGGTCCTCTACTCTTATGTGAAGCTAATAATATGATTAAAATTTGTTGTCTGTATGGAGTCTACTACTCAAAGTTAAAATTTGTTGTCTGTATGGAGTCTTCTACTCAAAGTTAAAATTGTTGTCTGTATACAGTCTTCTACTCAAAGTTAAAATTTGCCTTTTATTTTTATTTTTCCAAGTCCATATTTCAGTTAGCCATACTAAATCAGTTCATTGCTGATATTACACATTAAAAAAAAATTATCTAGTGATTTACTCATTAAAAGGAGTACATTATTATCTTTGAATTAACTTGCACGACATTGACCTTCACTCAAAACATAGACTTGTACATGATATGATCAATCTCTAAAAAAACAATTTGTTTTAATTTTAAATGCATTTCTATCTGTCCTTTCAGATAGTTTTTACAATAATCTTTGCTTCAATCATTGCCACTATATACTGGCATTTGGATGAGACATCGCCGGCAGCGCTAAAAGACAGGTTCTTAGCAAAATTTTGAGTTAACTCTAGTGAATTTTAATATTTTTGTGTTAACTCATTCCCTACGGCAGTGCTACTTCCGCACTTCATTTATATTCCTGAGAAAAGGGAAGTAACTCAGTTCTGAAATTGATTTACATTTTTAAAATATTTTTTAAGCTGCTAAATATTAATGAATTAAGGACGAATGCATCAAAGAATGAATAAAGTTTAATAAAAATATAACATTAGCAGCGAAAAAATAACAAACAATGGCTAACAAAATCGATTTTTGGCACCCAGGACGAACATATGCTAGATATAGACGCGCCGTACTAAAGCACACGTAGTTTTAAAGTGAAACAAGCTAAAAAGACTTTTGGTTTTTAAATTAAAATCATGCCATAGCTGAATTCTGGAGGGGCGTGAGATTTCATTGCTATTTTTAACTAAAAATGAGAGAGGTGTGTCGCCGGGGCGCATTTGGACGCATCCGTTGAAACCCCCAAAAGACCCATTTAGTCGCAACCGTCGGGAATGAGTTAAATATGTTGGTCTTATTATTATTATTAGGATTAGCAACAAGATGGCTGACTCGTAAATCTGTGTGTGTACAGGAAAGCGTTGAATGAATATAAATAGATAAAAATCAATGCAGGAAGCTAGGGAAAGACTATGGGGGTAAACCCAAACTGTAAAATCCGGGGATGGCAGCCCAAGGTAGATCTGACGCTGATGCCAATGTCATTGTGGCAACTCCTGTGATGAAGTTAGTGCCAAGTTGTAGTGACAGTTGTCACTCCCTTGGATCCACTGGCTGCGTGGAGAGTGGGGATCTGCTGCACTTTTTTGGGCAACATCCGGTCTCCATTAACCACGGCCCAGGCCAAGTAGCTGTGCTGGTGACGACACTTCATGAGGAGTAGAGCTTGCAACAAAAAGAGCATTACCTAAGGCCAAATTTAACTAGGGGTCTAGGTTCTCCTGCTAGAAGTGCAGCTGAGACAGCCATTCCAGGATCAGCCTCATAAGCCATTTGATGAAATGTAAATAGCTACTCCATCATCTCATCATGACGGAAGGATGCCATATAAATATATACGAAGGATTGGCCAAGTGCACCTTTTAAAAACTGGTCGGTCCAAGTGTTTACTTCTCATTTTCTATAACACATGCTGGCCTTTAAACAACAGGCCCACAAACAGTCCTACACCCTACCTGCCGGCCTTTTAACAACAGTTGTACAGACAGTTCTACACCCTACCTGCCGGCCTTTAAACAACAGTCATACTACAGACAGTCCTACACCCTACCTGCCAGCCTTTAAACAACAGTCGTACAGACAGTCCTACACCCTACCTGCCAGCCTTTAAACAACAGTCGTACAGACAGTCCTACACCCTACCTGCCGGCCTATAAACAATAGTCCTACAGACACTCTGACACCATACTTGTGGCTCTTTATTGGTTAATATAATAGTCGCCTCCGAAAAAATTCAACTTGTTTACCTGAGACAGTCAGGCATGACACTTGCTGCTTGACAGCTTTTTTTTCCCACTCAGTACTATTAATGTAAAACATGTTGAGAAGGGGGAGGGCCGGAGAGCCACACCAGTAGCAAAATATACATAAGAGATTGAAAGTTAAAGACTTAAATATTTATTTACTTTTGTTTCTATTTATATTACATATATTGTTTTTTCTGGACTGAATTATTAAAAGAAGTTTGTCCATTTCATTTCAATCTTTACAAGATCGATTTTTTGTCTTTCCCTTGTTCAGATCAGGAGTTATATTTTTCCTGATCATGAATCATTTATTCTTCAACATGTCGGCCGTGGAAGTGTTCATCAACGAGAGGAGGATTTTTATGTGAGTATTCATATTATATAAACAATATACATTTCTTAAAACCCAATGATTAACTAAAAATTATAAACATCTCTACATAGATAATTCTTTTTTTTTTAAATCCGATTTAAAAATTCTTAAATATAGATTTCAATGAGGTGGAAAATTCTAGTCTTTTCTAAAAATATTTTTTTTTTGTTTTGTGGATACAATATCTCAAAATCCAATTCAGTCAAATGTTGTAAAGTAGATTTTGAGACATCACAATAGCAGGAAGCAAGCAGCACAATATGCTTTCCATTGTTAGCCTGAAAACACTGGGTCATATCTTCTAGCTATATATATTTAAACATAAGGTAGTCCGATATAATTAAAAGTGGTCATGAAAATACTTTTCTTTTCATGAACTTTTTACAAATTATTTTGACCAGTTGATACCATTGTCTTTAGTAAACAAATCCATTCAGATTTATTTTTCCATTGTTAACTATACCATTGTCTTTAGTAAACAAATCCATTCAGATTTATTTTACCATTGTTAACTATACCATTGGCTTTGGTAAACAAATCCATTCAGATTTATTTTACCATTGTTAACTATACCATTGTCTTTAGTAAACAAATCCATTCAGATTTATTTTACCATTGTTAACTATACAAGTGTCTTTTTTTTGTTGTTGCTCCTGGCGTTAGTTTTGACCAATACGAATGTCTGTTAGCTTTGACCAATACAAATGTCCGCTTTGATTTGTCTCCTCTAGGCATGAGCATAGCAGTGGTTACTACAGGGTGTCTGTTTATTTCATTGTGAAGATCTTCTTTGATATTTTACCTCTGAGGCTGGTCCCAGTCATCATTGTTTGTACCGTCGTTTACTTCTCTGTTGGTGAGTACAATGTTTGTACCTTTGTTACTTATCTGTTGGTAAGTACATGTCTTTGATATCATTTGACAGAAAACTTTTCTTTCCAACAATTTGATTGGTTGCTTTAAGTTGAGCAATGAACAGGAGTAGGGGGGTGGGGAAATCAGTAGAGGATGGGGAAGGTGTAGGGGTGGTGGCAGGAGTTGTTGTTCATCCGTCAAGATCGACTAGGACCATCTAGTCATCCAGTTAGTGGGGTGTGGAGTTTCACAGTGAGTTCGTAGGTGGTCTGCTAGTCTGATCCGTGCTCTGAATAGTCTCTGGCACAGCGGGCAGGGCATAGTTACTGTAGTTGATCTAATGTTGCTTTTTTTGGGCTAGCCTGCATGTCTCAACTGTGGCTCTCCTACTGGCTTCATGAGATTGAGCCCCCTTCTTGACAGCTGATCTCCACCTGGCTCTGTCCTGGGCTGTCTGCACCCATTCATTTGGGTTGATGCTGACGGCCTTTAGTGCCGCTTTCAGGGGTAGGCATTTGTCAAAAGATTTGTAGTTAGTGTTTTGGAACCAGACAAAACAGAAATATTACTTTAAAAAAAAGAATGTTATTTATTTCAGGATTAAATCCCGGGATCGTCAACTTCCTCTTGTTCATGTCCTGTCTCTTCTGCACGACAATGGCCGCAGCGAGTCTGTGCTTCCTGGTCAGCTCAACAATAAGAGTTTTTGCCGTGGCCCAGCTGCTCCTGGCCTTCTGCTACGTTTTGATGATAGTAAGTGGAAGTAAATCTGGAGGACTAGTGGTCAGTGCTGACACAATTCAATTTATTAAAAAAAAAATTAAAACCCAGGAAGTTAAGCATTGAATTTTTATCTTTAAGGGTTATCTCCCTTATATTTCCTCAATCGACATAGTGTGCAATTATCTCCCCTAATAAGGGGAGAGCAGCAGCTGGGAGTTCAGTTCCTCTAGTTTTTTTTTTTTTATGTTTCCACCTTACAGCACACACACACGCACACCCTTTCCCCCCAAATTAATTAAAAATTCTTTCTTAGATCTTACCTTCCCACTATTTATTGGAATAAGATTAGTGTAATAAATAATTTCTTAGTTATAAATAAATTTTTAATAATTTCATTTTTCAGCTGTTGGGAGGTTTTCTTATCAATCCAGATACAATTAATGCCTGGCTCAATTGGATCCAGTATCTGAGTCTCTTCAGATATGCTTTGAATGTAAGTGATCTGTGTATCAAGTGAGGTATGCATTAAATGTAAGGCCAAGTGATCTGTGTAACAAGTGAGGTATGCATTAAATGTAAGCCCAAGTGATCTACATATCAAGTGAGGTATGCATTAAATGTAAGGCCAAGTTATCTACGTATCAAGTGATCTACGTAACAAGTGGTCTGTGTAACAAATTATCTGTGTAACAAGTCTGCTGTACAACAGCTGCTGCTACTAGTGGTTTAGGATTTATATTTTTATTCATAGTTTCATATTAACCATGTTCAATTGATTAATGTGACTAATTGTTACGTTAAATTTTGTTTCCATTCCCAGACTCTTTATATCATCGAGTTTAAGGACAGGGTTTTCTGTCCCAACGGAACAAATTGGTGAGTTTGTTTTTTAATTTTTAAAATAATGTTTTGTTTTTGTGTGTTTCTCTAAGCGTCAGTTCACATGATCAAATTTTCGATCATGCATTTGATGCAATTTTTGTATGAAGACTTGTCACAGCTTGCAAATTACTATTTGATCAAAGTCCCATTTGTCCAAAAAAAGAAATCACTCACAATATAGTGCATACATACAAAAATTTGACGCCAAATTTGATCGTGTGTTCTGACGCTAATAAAGTTTCAAGGGGCTATTTGAAAATGTACCATTTTTATTTGATGTCACCCGGGGTAGAAACTGACAAACAGTTTAAAGATGTCTGGCATTGAGTGGCATCCACTGCTGTTTGTTTTTTTTAAATATATTTAAATATATATGCCAACACAAATATAGAAGCTGTTTATACGTTTTTTAATATATAGTTTCAATGGATTGTCTTTCTTAAAATCAATTTTTAACAATTGTAAAATGATGGTAACAGCTAGAAAATTCATTTTTAATTTTTAAATCAACGTTTTTAAACAGAAATTTTTATTTTTCAAATTGCAAACCAATATCAGAATAAAGATCTAAATCAGTACTTTCAAAATCCGTTGCTTCCAGTCCAACAAATACGATGGGACAAATGCTATGGGACAAATGCTATGACGGTTAGCGCGACCCTACTAGAAAAATCTCAGCGCAGTGTAATTTTCAGAGCGTCATTTAGAATACCTACTTTCAAATACCTCTTACATTTTTTATAAAACATATTAGTCGTTGCTTTTTTTGAAAACGCTGTGTGCACATTCATTTGAGTAATTACAAGGTAATATAAGACTACAATCATTTCATTTATTTTTTTATCTAGACTACAATCATTTTATTTATTTCTTTATCTCTCCCACGTCAACAGCAGAGAGGGAAACTTGTATCTACAAGAGCAGAACATTGCTTACGCAGAGCCGTGGGACTTCTGGCAGAATTATGTGGCCCTTGTCAGTTATGGATGGCTCTTGCTCATACTGACCTACATACAACTGAGACGTATGAAAAAGACATTTTGAACCTCCAGATGTGGGAGGAACAAGAAAATTTGTTAAATAATATACGCACCTGAGACTATATGATGGTGATCTTCTGACCTACATTCATCAAGTCAAGAGATATTATGCTGACCTACTGACCTACATATATACACCTGAGACAATATGATGGTGATCTTCTGACCTGCATTCATCAAGTCAATAGATATTATGCTGACCTACTGACCTACATATATACACCTGGGACAATATGATGGTGATCTCCTGACCTGCATTCATCAAGCCAGTAAATGTGAGTTTGACCCACTGACCTACATTAGCACATCAATAATATGGAGATCTCCTGACCCGCACCTGATGTAGCCTACACCATCAAATAACTTTTGTAAGTACACACGCCAAGACACAGATCTCTAAACTGGCATGAACAACTCACGTCTGGCATGAACAACTCACGTCGTCTGGCAACCCTTGGGGCTTCATGAGAAGCATATCTAGGGGGGGGGGAGGGGAAGAAGTGCTGAATAGTGGAAGGGGAGGGTGTTAGTAAACATCATTGTTGTGTTCAGTGCTAATTAAATGAAAAATATTTTTGAGTGCCGACATCTACATTACACTTAATCACAATGTTGTTGTTGAATAAAGAATAGAAATATTGTTTTTTTTTAAAAAATAAGGTTTATAATTTATAAACCATTCAATGACGATTGTTGCATATTTGACATATCTTAATTTAATATACTTGGCAGCTGTGTTGGCTTGAGTATTGTTAGTGGCCCCCGAAGTAACACAGGCTTCTGTCCACACAATGGGGGATTTGTAAAAAATCTCTGTATAATAATTTATCTATTGGAAAAACACTGGCTAAAAAAACCCAACTACAGCAATCGGAAAACAGTGGCTAAAATAAACCCAACTACTGATATGTATGGAAAAAAGCTGAAAATGAATTTGAAAAGGGCCATCTATGGCATAAGTATGAAGTGGGCAAAGACAGATATAGAAATACTCAAGAGGGATGGCTACACCAAATTGCATGATAACTTTCACTGGGTAACTGAAGTATTAGCTAGTGTCTTATAACTTATATAGGTTACTGAAGTATTAGCAAGTGCCACCCCCAATCATTCTCAAAGTTTGTTGGTTTTCAGTATTCTCAGGGTGAAAATGTATTTTTTCCCCCAATCAGAATTCATAACTAATAACATCTGTAATGTATTAAATGTTTCTTTAAACAAAACAACACTGACACTGTTCAAAGTGGTGCAGCCTTTCTAATGTCTAACTTAAAAAAGGATTGTGTGTGTTCATGTGTGTAGCAAGTACTAGTAATTTATTAGGTATACCTTGGCTGCACTGATTAGAAATTTTGGAAGAATTAATTTATGCTTCTGTTGATGTTATGCTGTGATAAGTCATCTACATAAAAAGAAAACGTTTGCACAAAAAGTGATAATGATATTCATTATGTCTTTGAACAAGATTTTTATTCATTGCTCAGTAAAAATTATACTTAATTGATTGTATAGTTTATTATTATTAATGATGTATTTTAGTTTATTGCAATGAATGGAAATTATGAACTTTAAAAAGAAAGCTGAGAGCAATCTGGAAATGGCGCTCCAATAATCATTCGTTTAAAATGGCCATAGGGCTAAGTAATGGCAACAGAAGTCCTCTTAAAAATCAAAGCAAAGTTTTTTTGTTTTTATTTATATTATATAATACATATTTTGAATACATAAATTTAAAGGTTACACTTGCACTTATACAATTTCCCTCGTGGGATTTTTATTTTCTGTACTAAATAGAACTTCCAATCAAAAGCATTTAGTTGTGTACTTTTTGATACAGTGCATTGTAAATAGTACAGGATTTAATTTCCTCCTAAAGTACAGTTTATTACTTTATTATTTTTGGTTGAAATTTTTTTCTTCTTATAGTGTAAACAGAGGTTGAAGGCTATCAATACTATCATTGGTATGAACAGAGGTTGAAGGCTATCAATACTATCATTGGTATGAACAGAGGTTGAAGACTATCAATGACTATCATTGGTATGAACAGAGGTTGAAGGCTATCATTGGTGTGAACAAAGGGTGATAGTGATACTATCTTTGATGTGAACAAAGGGTGAATACTATCTTTGATGTGAACAAAGGCAAAGGGTGAATACTATCTTTGATGTGAACAAAGGCAAAGGGTGAATACTATCTTTGATGTGAACAAAGGCAAAGGGTGAATACTATCTTTGATGTGAACAAAGGGTGAAGACTGTCATTATCAAAATCTTGACAACACCATGATCATTGATGAAAATGAAATACAGAAGAGAAAAAAATGGCAGGGGGGGGGGGAGTGAAAAGGGATAAATTATTGATTGTAAGTGATGAACAATGTTGATGCTTTGTTAAGAGATGGACTTGTATGAATTTGGTGAGCTCAAAATGAGTTCTTCTTCCATTTGATTGGAATGAAACAATTAAACGTGTTTAAAACTGAAAAACTGTAATAAAAGCCTATTCATTAACGTGTATTTTGTCTTTGTCTATTAGTGTATAGATTTGATCCATTGAAGAAAAACAATCAACAACCATTTTTTATAATCACCTCAACCGTTTTTTTGTAAACATAATACATGTAGGCATTGTAGGCTACCACACCTGTTTACCATTCTACAGTGATAGGACACGTTGCCCGTATGGAAGATCACGGGCTCCCTAAACAAATATTCTATGGTGAACTCACGACAGGCAAGCGCTCCCAAGGAGGTCCAAAAAAACGTTACAAAGGAAAGATTCACTGAAAGTGGCACTAAAGGCCTTCAGCATAGACATTACCAAATTGGAGCAGACAGCTCAGGACAGTCAGGTGGAGATCAGTGGTCAAGATAGGGGCTAAATCTTATGAAGCCAGTAGGATGGCCACCATTGAGACACCCAGGCAAGCCCGTAAGAACATTATTAAATCCACGACTGCACCATCCCCTGCCCGCGGTGCCACAGACTATTCCGAGCACGCTTTGGATTGGCAAGCCACCTACGAACCCACCGTAACCCACCCCCCTAACCGGATGAACAACAACAATGAATTATATTACTCAAAAAAACAAACCAAAAAACACCCCCCAAAAATCCAAAGAGAGCATACATTAAAAAATCACAAAGTCAGACATGACTAGATTGTATCTCATTTAATATTAAATAGCTAACTATATCTCCATGTTAAGCAACAGGACGGGAATAAATATATATATATATTAATAGCAACAGCGTATCACGTGATCTGAACATCGTCTGATGCAAGTCCAAGTCGGTTTCATCATCATGCTGAAACAAGTTTGCGGAGGACAGCCGCAGTAGTCAAAATGGCACAATACGCCAAAGAATTACTTGTGAGGACAAGTGCATCTGTTTGATGAAAATTTGGTTGAAGTAAATTGATTTTTTAAAAATTAATCCATCATACAATTATAGTATTTTAGGGGATACAATTTCAACTATTAAATAAGTGACTCTTTAAAATAATGAAAGACTCCCAGGAACTCTTTACTCTTTAGAACCAAAGATATAACACTCAGACAAGTCAGATAACACACTGAAGTGTCACTGCCTAAGTAGTCTAAGCTATTCAAATAATGTTAAACGCTCAACAATGTCAAACATGTTCATTGACCTTAGCCTTAACGATTAACTTGCACGTAGTTTTCCCGCAATTTATTCAATGGTCGATGCATGCAAACCCATATAAGGTTTAATTAAACTGGTAATTTCCCCACCAACAAAACAACCTGCCCAACCCATTTAATTCAGTTGCATAATTTGGCTTTCTTACTAAAAATTATCTAATTAAAAAACTCCTATCGTTGATATTTTTATTGACCAGCAGTCCATTTGAAATATTTTGAAAACTTCTTACTCAATTTGTCTAAAAAAAATTTAATTCTGAAGTGAACCCACTAGGAAATGCTTCTACTACTACTACTACTCCTACACCTAATGACATGATATATTTAATAATAAATACCAGCAAGTATACTTTTCTTTTACATTAAAGTCAAAGTAAGTATAATAGTTGTATTTAATATTAGGGCATAATTAGGGTAAATGCGAAGATAATGGGCAGCGTTTTTTACCATGGCCGCCATCTTGGTTGACATTAATTAAGAATAAAACGTTTAAAAATAATGAAAAAATTTCCTAAATGTATCCTAAACCTAACCTGAACCCTAAATCTATCCTTAAACCTAACCTGAACCCTAAAGTAATCAGCAACATAACAAAACACACAATTAGTTAATTTATACATGCATGATGCTTAAGTTTACCAGTGACCAGAATATTTATGCTTATTTATCATTAAAATAAAATGCAGCTAATTTGTTGCAATGCATTGAAAAGTCACCTTCACCTGTGGTTGTATTTATTGTATTAAAACATGAAGTTGAAAAATGGTGGTAATTCATCATAAAATACGGACTACTAAAAACAGAAAAACAACAGCGCCCCCCCCCCCCCCCCTTTTCTGCATAATATTGATGAATGGGCTGAATGGGGATAAATTTCCCACCAAACCACTATACTTGAATATTGAAACTTAAGCAATAAAATATTTCAAAATACAATTATCAAACACATTGAAAAATATACAGTAAATGTTAATAATGCACATAAAAATGGGTAATGTTCAAAAACAGTGTTTCCCAACCTGGCGGTTCAAGAAGGCATCCCGTGGGTGTGAGGAAAGGGGATTTAAGAAAAGAGGAGCTTTAAAATTATGATAGAAATGTTAATGTATTTTAAACATTGCTTCATTAATATTTTTATGAGGTGCAAGTTTAATTTTTATGTTCTACAGTTTAATTTCAATGTTCTACAGTTCTCTTTTCAATTAAATTTTTAAAAAGTCTCTTATTTCCAAATGTATCGGTACTTTTGTAGGATTTCTGAGACCTAGTAAAACAGTTTGTAGTGGGTGCCAGGCTAGTCAAATAATTCGAAGGGGGTGCAGAGTATAGAAAAGATTGGGACACACTGGTCCAGCAGTGGCGTAGCGAGAGGGGGCAAGGGGGCATCATGCCCCGGGCGCTACTCACAAAGGGGCGCCAAATGGTATATTTTACATATAATATTGTATGGTTTTCAAATGGGGGGCGCGCTAAAAAGGTATTGTGCCCCGGGCGCAAGTTAAGCTCGCTACGCCACTGTGGTCCAGACCATACCTGAGTCAATAGTAAGCTTAAAGGAGTTGGACTAATATAGTGTTGCTTAACAAGGGTGGAGTATGAAATGTCTAGTTTTAAACATCAGACTCAGAGGTAAATTTTAAATGTTTTTCTCAGGGTGGGATATAGTCAAATTTATTTAACCTGTTACCTCAAGTTTCATGAGTTTATTAATATTAAGCCTCTATTTAAAAAAAAAAAAATTCTACTGAGATAAAGAATATGGCTTTTAAATTATTTATTTTATTGCCACTAAGGTTTAAGGTAGATTAAAATTCTAGCTTTTATCATTTTGAATGGCTACTTCTATTTTATTTGTAAAAATTTCTAATATCTAATGATAACTATTGGTAGGGCTAGCAAATCATATTTTTAAGAACTTTTTGGTAAATCGCTTCTTATATGAATGTCTAAAAGTGGGAAAAGAATGTATAAAAAAATTTCTACAAATGTAATGTAAGACCAGCAGACAACCATACTCACCATTCTTTTTTGCTGTAGTTAAATTTATGTAAATGGTTAGATATATATATATATATATATAGAAACATGATGTAGTAAGATAAGCGTGGGCATGGGTTAATGAAAAGACGAAGTAAAAACATAATTATATGGATTAATTATAGGACGTTGAAAATCTGAAACGTAGTAGAAGAAAAAGAATACTCCAAATTATTGATTTAATAGGAAAAGGAAGTGTATCTATGACTGAGATTTTCATCATCCTCAATAAAGGTAAAGAATTATAGATATTTTATGGCTTGAGGCATATTTGACAAAGCACCTGCTAAATCTGGAAGTTCTTTGACCAGCTTGTGCCAGGCTTTACTTTAACACCAATGATCCCAGCTTACTTATGTTGACCCCCTGATGATCTTATACCTCTATCTGCAAACCCCCTTTGAGATTATACTTCCTGCTTTTTTTTTTTTGTAAAGCCCTAACACACACACCCCAATTTTTGTTTTAAATGAAATCACATAATAGGAATATTTTTAAAAGACACATTGCAAAAGTAAACGCAAAAACAGACTTTACTTACTTGTCATTTGCACTAGACATAATATAGAAAAAAGGGGGGGGGGGTTGATAGAATAAAATAAAGCCATTAACACAATCATCATGGTAGTATTGAAAAAACTTAACACTAGACTTAAGGTGTTTATAATTTTGTTGTGTTGAAGCATTTCTTGAAATAGTTCACAATTTTCTAACTATTGATTCTGTTGTGTCTCTTATTGATTGTGGTTCTAGATATATGAAGCAAGGATCAATGTACTTGATTTATTCCATTTCTTTCTAGTTATGAATATTTTCAAGTTGTCTTACTGTTTATGGTTTTCTTGAGGCCTAACTATTTATAAATGAAATCAAACACCTACTGAATTCACCTATTAGATTAATTAAAATAAGCAGTAAAGCATTGTCTCGAGTATGATTACTAATTAGGCCAGTTTGCATTATGAAATCAGTTTTCTTGTACTTGAATTCAAGTTATTGAATGCTTAATTTTTTTTAAAAGCAAATCTGACATTTACCTGATATTTTTATTAGGCTTTTGAAAGGAAACTCATATTTAAGTTTAGTCTAACTTGGGAATACTGAATATAAAACAAAAAGTTAATGAAGCATAACACATTAAGGGTTGTGATTAAAAAAAATTCAATATTTTTTTAAAACCAAACATTGAGAAGTGAGAAATTTACATAAATTGAAGAGAAGATTTATTTATATTAATGATGCAGATTTCCCTGGCAAGGAAAGGTTAGTGATATTATTATCACTGAAAAAATGTTAGCATAATTCTGTGCTTCTGATTAAAAAAATTAAAAGCCAGTAGATTGGCGAAAAATGTTGTTGCTCTATGATGTAAAAATGAAGAACTTTTAAAAAGAAAAGAAAAAATTTAAAATGTAAAAACAATAACACAAAATATACTGACTTGTTGCATTCACTGAGGCACGCGAGGGGGAAAAACAATTTTTATAAGTCATTCAAAATTTATTTCTTTAGAATTTATAGAATTATTTGGTTGTATTTCTCAAGGCTAACTTTCTATCACCATATAATCTTTAATTTATAGAAGAAAAAAAAAGGTAAGATTAACACACAAAAAAAGTAAGTTGATGACCTGTACTTTGAACTCCTAGCTATACTATTAGTGTTTTTAAAATACCCGGTAAAAGAAACAGAAAGTAAGAAAATTTTGATCTCAATGACCTGCGTATTTTAAAACCTTCAATTCAACAAGTGTACATAACGTGATGTCAAGAGATGTAGAAATTAGTGGTATACTTAAAAAACTCATTCAGTTTTATAACTTCGGCTTCTTTCCGTAATTTTATATATTAAGTTTCAAGGAAGAAAATCATTCTAAGTCAATTTTTGTCATTTCACCTGTGTCTGACTTTTGTCAGTGGCACTTGTCATGAAATCCATCTGGCATTTCAAGTGTCATGTTAGGCAAAGCAAAAAGTACATTGCCTATTTGAGTCGTTACAACCTATTCAAATAATTTCATTTTCATGACGCACTGGTTTAACCCAGGGGTTGTACAACAATATTTTATAAAAATGATCAAGAAAAAAAGATTTGCATACAACTATTTTATCTGCTTAAGTTAAGTAATGAGTTACTTACTCCACATCTTTGCTAATGAGGAAAAAGAGAAAAATGAAGGAACATGTCAGTAAAATGTCAAATAACCTTGTCAGTGTTGGCACTGACACCATTATTGGTGAGCATTTTCATATTTATTTAATGGGTTGTTTTGTTAAATAATTATAGAGGGGAGGACATATAAAAGGAAGCTTGGCATATAGAGTGGGCTGTTCATTTAGAGTAGGATAGACATATAGAGTGGGGTGTTCATATAGAGTAGGATAGACATATAGATTGGGCTGTTCATAATATAGAGTAGGATAGACATATAGAGTGGGGTGTACATTTAGAGTAGGATAGACATAGAGTGGGGTGTTCATATAGAGTAGGATATACATATAGAGTGGGATGTACATATAGAGTAGGATAGACATAGAGTGGGGTGTACATATAGAGTGGGATAGACATATAGAGTGGGGTGTACATATAGAGTGGGATAGACATATAGAGTGGGATGTACATATAGAGTAGGATATACATATAGAGTGGGGTGTACATATAGAGTAGGATAGACATATAGAGTGGGGTGTACATATAGAGTAGGATAGACATATAGAGTGGGTTGTACATGTAGAGTAGGATAGACATATAGAGTGTGGTTTACATGTAGAATAGGATGGACATATAGAGTGGGGTGTACATATAGAGTAGGATAAACTTATAGAGTGGAATAGATACCTGACGCCTGAACTTGTTTAAATCTTAAGTCCCCCAAAAAATGCTGACTCTAGTGTCATTAAGAGCTTTGTATCCCCTGGGATGTACATATAGAGTAGGATAGACATATAAAGTGGGGTGTACATATAGAGTAGGATAGACATATAGAGTGGGGTGTACATATAGAGTAGGATAGACATATAGAGTGGGTTGTACATGTAGAGTAGGATAGACATATAGAGTGTGGTTTACATGTAGAATAGGATGGACATATAGAGTGGGGTGTACATATAGAGTAGGATAAACTTATAGAGTGGAATAGATACCTGACGCCTGAACTTGTTTAAATCTTAAGTCCCCCAAAAAATGCTGACTCTAGTGTCATTAAGAGCTTTGTATCCCCTGAATAAATGTTAGTATGGTCCATAAGACAAAATTTAATCTGAACAAATATTATTTAAAATACTAATATTCAAATAAGTAAAAAACGTAACAGCAATGATCAATTCAAGAAAAGACTCACCAGTTGTTTCTAAAGAATAAAGACAAATGCAGGGAACAAGTTAGAAGCAAATCTTAGTGTCAAGTCTCTCAGCATCAAGTACTGACATTAAGAGTTTTAACAAATATTTAACAAATGTGCAGACCAATTGAAAGCAATATTTATTTGAAGGGTCCAGGTTTTGGGCTCTTCAAATAGGGACCATGGATTCCTGTGGTTCTCAAATTCTCTCAGATTACCCCTTCAAGGATATGAGATGAAAATAGATCCATTCTCGACAACAAAAACAACCACAATTTTATAATAGTTACCCAATAGTTGACCACATAATATTTGACTACATAATAGCTGCCCACATAATAGTTGACTATAATAGTTATAATTATACACCCCCACCCCATTACTATTAAGTAATTATTTTTATGTTAGACATCTCTGACAGGGCTAGTTAGACACTTTTATAATGTAAAACTTTAAAAAGAAGCTAATAAAGTTACATAGATTGACTTACTCATTGCGGCTGTGAAGAAAAAAGAAGAATGAAAAGTAGAATCAATTAAAACAGACATAATGGACGTTCAACTTCAGCTGTCTGTCAAATTTTGTCATGTCTTAAAGTCTGTCTAGACCAGTGGTGGCCAGCTTCTGTCTAGACCAGTGGTGGCCAGCTTCTGTCTAGACCAGTGATGGCCAGCCTCTGTCTAGACCAGTGGTGGCCAGCCTCTGTCTAGACCAGTGGTGGCCAGCCTCTGTCTAGACCAGTGGTGGCCAGCCTCTTCTTTTTTACTTGAGCCCCTTTTAGATATAATTTCTAAAGAGGAGTCTTTTAACTCCACACGACGTCTTACAGGTTAATTGTGTTCAGGAATTGCCTGGAGTGGCCATGGAGCCCTCGAGAAGCGCACACGGTGCACTGACTGGGAACCACTGGTCTGGACATTCTGATCTTATAGTTTTAACTGTCTGCTTTACATTTCAGTAGTGTAAGTCTTTATTTCAGTAGTTAAAGTCTTTATTTCACTAGTTAAAATCTTTATTTCAGTAGTTAAAATATTTATTTCACTAGTTAAAGTCTTTATTTCCGTAAAGTCTTTATTTCACTAGTTAAAGTCTTTATTTCCGTAAAGTCTTTATTTCACTAGTTAAAGTCTTTATTTCACTAGTTAAAGTCTTTATTTCCGTAAAGTCTTTATTTCACTAGTTAAAGTCTTTATTTCCGTAAAGTCTTTATTTCACTAGTTAAAGTCTTTATTTCCGTAAAGTCTTTATTTCACTAGTTAAAGTCTTTATTTCAGTGTTTAAAGTCTTACAATTTGGCTTTTTTAAAAAAAATAACCTCTTATACTTAAGTACATATAAAATTAACAAACATTGTAAAACAAATTTGTTTTGTCTGTGTGTTTCTAATTAGGCTCTGACCCAAACACACTCTGGTCTAGATGAGAACATTTCCTCATGGTCAGATGACAAGTCTTCCTGCAGGCTCTGACCCAAGCACACTCGGGTCTACATGGGAACATTTCCTCATGGCCAGATGACAAGCCTTCCTGCTGGCTGTGACCCAAACACACTCGGGTCTACATGGGAACATTTCCTCATGGCCAGATGACAAGCCTTCCTGCTGGCTCTGACCCAAACACACTCGGGTCTACATGGGAACATTTCCTCATGGCCAGATGACAAGCCTTCCTGCTGGCTCTGACCCAAGCACACACTGATATAGATGGAAACATTTCCTCATGGCCAGATGACAAGTCTTCCTGCACTCTCGGCACTCACCACTTGTTAACATCCATTACCAGTGCCCTAACTGTACCATCACCACCATTAGGATATCAAAGGTGAGTTGTTTCTTTCACAACATATGAACATTTATTTTAGTGGAAGATTTTGTTTAAAGACAATCTGTAGAGTTATGAGTCACTTGTACACATTCCACTAGTAACAATCCCATATCTTGTACACATTTCACTAGTAACTATCTCATATTTTGTACACATTTCACTAGTAATTATCCCCATCTATTGTACACATTTCACTAGTAACAATACCTACTCTTGTACACCTTTCTCGAGTACCTATCCCATCTCCTGTACACATTCCACTAGTAACAATCCTATCTCTTGTAGACATTCCACATGAACAAGTCCTTTTTCTTGTACAAATTCAACTTGTACCTATCCTGTATCTTGTATGCAGTCCATATATACCTATCTCATCTATGGAAAACATTCACTTGTACCCAGCCTGACCCTTGTACACATTCCACTCACATGTATCCATTCCCCATCAGCATATCCTGACCTATCTCACATTAGTGACTGTTTTTCTACCACCTTCTTTTATAAATTTTCTAAACCCCCCCCCCCCCCCCTTTTACTCCTCTTACGCAGCACTGGTGAGACCTGTGTGACCTTTGAACAGATATTATTTGTTTCAAACTGTGTATGGTGGTGAATTTAATTCTAGAGTACCAAATAATTCAACATCCTTTTTGATAATTTGATAAAACTATCCACCATTAAAAGTAAGAACAGAACATAAATAAAGATTGCAAGCAGAATAGGTCAAATTAACTTGGTGGGAACAAATAGCATTATTTCCCCTGAAAAAATATCATCATTCCCCCACAGATGTGCACGTGGACTGGTCATTTAAAAATATATATTACATAATTGCTCTTGTTACAGAGGCTAAAGCTATTGGTGATTAGAGCAAATGCCTATAGTTGCACTGTCTATGTCACTGAGGCATCTAGACCTAAAGCTATTGGTGATTAGAGCAAATGCCTATGGTTGCACTGTCTATGCCACTGAGGCATCTTTAGACCTAAAGCTATTGGTGATTAGAGCAAATGCCTATAGTTGCACTGTCTATGCCACTGAGGCATCTTTAGACCTAAAGCTATTGGTGATTAGAGCAAATGCCTATGGTTGCACTGTCTATGCCACTGAGGCATCTTTAGACCTAAAGCTGTTGGTGATTAGAGCCATTGCCTATGGTTGCACTGTCTATGCCACTGAGGCATCTTTAGACCTAAAGCTATTGGTGATTAGAGCCAATGCCTATGGTTGCACTGTCTATGCCACTGAGGCATCTTTAGATCTAAAGCTATTGGTGATTAGAGCAAATGCCTATGGTTGCACTGTCTATGTCACTGAGGCATCTTTAGACCTAAAGCTATTGGTGATTAGAGCCAATGCCTATGGTTGCACTGTCTATGCCACTGAGGCATCTTTAGACCTAAAGCTGTTGGTGATTAGAGCCAATGCCTATGGTTGCACTGTCTATGCCATTGAGGCATCTTTAGTCCTAAAGCTATTGGTGATTAGAGCCAATGCCTATGGTTGCACTGTCTATGTCACTGAGGCATCTTTAGACCTAAAGCTGTTGGTGATTAGAGCCAATGCCTATGGTTGCACTGTCTATGCCACTGAGGCATCTTTAGACCTAAAGCTATTGGTGATTAGAGCCAATGCCTATGGTTGCACTGTCTATGTCACTGAGGCATCTTTAGACCTAAAGCTGTTGGTGATTAGAGCCAATGCCTATGGTTGCACTGTCTATGTCACTGAGGCATCTTTAGACCTAAAGCTATTGGTGATTAGAGCCAATGCCTATGGTTGCACTGTCTATGTCACTGAGGCATCTTTAGACCTAAAGCTATTGGTGATTAGAGCCAATGCCTATGTTTGCACTGTCTATGCCACTGAGGCATCTTTAGACCTAAAGCTATTGGTGATTAGAGCCAATGCCTATGGTTGCACTGTCTATGTCACTGAGGCATCTTTAGACCTAAAGCTATTGGTGATTAGAGCCAATGCCTATGGTTGCACTGTCTATGCCACTGAGGCATCTTTAGACCTAAAGCTATTGGTGATTAGAGCCAATGCCTATGGTTGCACTGTCTATGTCACTGAGGCATCTTTAGACCTAAAGCTATTGGTGATTAGAGCAAATGCCTATGGTTGCACTGTCTATGCCACTGAGGCATCTTTAGACCTAAAGCTATTGGTGATTAGAGCCAATGCCTATGGTTGCACTGTCTATGCCACTGAGGCATCTTTAGACCTAAAGCTATTGGTGATTAGAGCCAATGCCTATGGTTGCACTGTCTATGCCACTGAGGCATCTTTAGACCTAAAGCTATTGGTGATTAGAGCCAATGCCTATGGATTGCACTGTCTATGTCACTGAGGCATCTTTAGACCTAAAGCTATTGGTGCAGAAAGGAAAATAGTATGGTCTTAGTGTTCACATCATTTCATATGTGTTAAGGGGATCATGATGTGTTCTATTGCTCTACTTGTGTCATTATTAAACTACCAGTGATTCTCATTCATGTAGTTTTGTGTGTCTGGCTTAAACTGTGGAGATCCAATAGTTCAACGCATAGCTTGAATAAGGCCATCTTAATCATAGTCAAAGTACTTATCTAAAGGGGAGATAGGATCATGGGGGGTGGCAGGTGTTGGGGGCCATGGGAGGGCAAGTGTTGGGGGCCATGAGAGGGCAAGTGTTGGAGGCCATGGGAGGGCAAGTGTTGGGGGCCATGGGAGGGCAAGTGTTGGGGGCTATGGGAGGGCAGGTGTTGGGGGCCATGGGAGGGCAAGTGTTGGGGGCCATGAGAGGGCAAGTGTTGGGGGCCATGGCAGGGCAAGTGTTGGGGGCCATGGGAGGGCAAGTGTTGGGGGCCATGAGAGGGCAAGTGTTGGGGGCCATGGGAGGGCAAGTGTTGGGGGCCATGAGAGGGCAAGTGTTGGGGGCCATGGGAATGGGAGGGCAAGTGTTGGGGGCCATGGGAATGGGAGGGCAAGTGTTGGGGGCCATGGGAGGGCAAGTGTTGGGGGCCATGGAAGGGCAAGTGTTGGGGGCCATGGGAGGGCAAGTGTTCAGGGCCATGAGAGAGCAAGTGTCGGGGGCCATGGGATTGCAAGTGTTGGGGGCCGTGGGAGGGCAAGTGTTGGGGGCCGTGGGAGGGCAAGTGTTGGGGGCCATGGAAGGGCAAGTGTTGGGGGCCGTGGGAGGGCAAGTGTTGGGGGCCGTGGGAGGGCAAGTGTCGGGGGCCGTGGGAGGGCAAGTGTTGGGGGCCGTGGGAGGGCAAGTGTTGGGGGCCGTGGGAGGGCAAGTGTTGGGGGCCATGGAAGGGCAAGTGTTGGGGGCCATGCAGTTTCACCAGCTAATCTATTCACAAAACAATGAAAAAAAGGTTTATTAAATAATGTATGAATTCTCTTACTGGCTTCAGCTTCAGCAGCCACTCCACCAGCAATCGGGTTAGCAGCATCAGCATTAGCGCCAGCAGCGGCTGCAATCAAACAATAACTAGATATATATAATATATAACAAATGACAATGAAGCATTAAATAAATGTTTCAACTACAGCAGTTTTTCTGGACTGTGTTATGTCTGTCTGGACTGTGTTATGTCTGTCTGGCCTGTGTCATGTCTTTCTGGACTGTGTCATGTCTGTCTGGCCTGTGTCATGTCTGTCTGGCCTGTGTCATGTCTGTCTGGACTGTGTCATGTCTGTCTGGCCTGTGTCATGTCTGTCTGGCCTGTGTCATGTCTGTCTGGACTGTGACATGTCTGTCTGGCCTGTGTCATGTCTGTCTGGCCTGTGTCATGTCTGTCTGGCCTGTGTCATGTCTTTCTGGACTGTGTCTTGTCTGTCTGGACTGTGTCATGTCTGTCTGGACTGTGTCATGTCTGTCTGGACTGTTTCATGTCTGTCTGTACTGTGTCATGTCTGTCTGGACTGTGTCATGTCTGTCTGGCCTGTGTCATGTCTGTCTGGCCTGTGTCATGTCTGTCTGGACTGTGTCATGTCTGTCTGGACTGTTTCATGTCTGTCTGGACTGTTTCTTTGTCCATCCCACTTTTTACCAAACATCTCAGCTCACTTGACATTCTATGTTGTGATACTAATTTGTTGATAGTCATCCTCAAAGACCAACACATGCTAGTTATGTTGATGGCCATCCTCAAAGACCAACACATGCTAGTTACTCATCAAAGGCCAACACAGGCTAGTTACACATCAAAGACCAACACATGCTAGTTACACATCAAAGACCAACACATGCTAGTTACACATCAAAGACCAACACATGCTAGTTACACATCAAAGACCAACACATGCTAGTTACACATCAAAGACCAACACATGCTAGTTACACATCAAAGACCAACACATGGTAGTTACACATCAAAGACCAACACATGCTAGTTACACATCAAAGACAAACACATGCTAGTTACACATCAAAGACCAACACATGCTAGTTACACATCAAAGACCAACACATGCTAGTTACACACCAAAGACCAACACATGGTAGTTACACATCAAAGACAAACACATGCTAGTTACACATCAAAGACCAACACATGGTAGTTACACATCAAAGACCAACACATGCTAGTTACACATCAAAGAAATCAGTAAGCTATAGACAAGAAATCACATTGATTTTCTTTGAAATATTCCAGAAGTCTTAAAAAATAACTTAATATGATTTACTTGGCTTCGTTGTTTCTACTTGTTGATCAGCATCTCCTGCTGTTTCTGGGGAATGTATATAGAAATGATAGAATCTATATAGAAATTATAGAATATATATAGAAATGATAAAATCTATATAGAGATGATAGAATGTATGTAGCAATGATAGAATGTATATAGAAATGATAGAATCTGTATAGAAATGTAGAGTCCATATAGAACTGATAGAATCTATATAGAAATGATAGAATGAATATAGAAATGATAGAATCTATATAGAAATTATAGAATATATATAGAGAAATTATAAAATCTATACAGAGACTATAGAATGTATGTAGAAATGATAGAATCTATCTTGAAAAAATAGAATCTATATAGATACAATAGAATTTATATAGAAGTGATAGAATGTATATAGAAATTATAGAATCTATATAGAAATAATAAAAACTATACAGAGATGATAGAATCTATATAGAAATGATAGAATCTATATAGAAATGATAAAATCTATATAGAGATGATAGAATGTATGTAGAAATGATAGAATGTATATAGAAATGATAGAATATGTATAGAAATGTAGAATCCATATAGAACTGATAGAATCTATATAGAAATGATAGAATGTATATAGAAATGATAGAATCTATATAGAAATTGTAGGATTCATATAGAAATATAATTTGTGTAGAAATGATAGAATCTATATAGAAATGAAAGTCTATATAGAAATTATAGAATCTATATAGAAATGATAAAGTCTATATAGAAATAATAGAATCTATATAGAAATGATAGAATCTATATAGAAATGATAGTATTGTGTGTAATTTTTTGTCCTTTATCTATTCTTTACTACACCTTACTGTGTGTCTCATCAAACTGTGTCCCACCTAGCTTTTTGTTTAATGTTTTGGTCTAATGTGTGTGTCTCATCAAACTGTGTCCCACCTAGCTTTTTGTTTAACGTTTTGGTCTAATGTGTGTGTCTCATCAAACTGTGTCCCACCTAGCTTTTTGTTTAATGTTTTGGTCTAATTTGTGTGTCCCATCAAACTGTGTCCCACCTAGCTTTTTGTTTAATGTTTTGGTCTAATGTGTGTGTCTCATCAAACTGTGTCCCACCTAGCTTTTTGTTTAATGTTTTGGTGTAATGTGTGTCTCATCAAACTGTGTCCCATCTAGCTCTTTGTTTAATGTTTCGGTCTAATGTGTGTGTCTCATCAAACTGTGTCCCATCTAGCATTTTGTTTAATGTTTAGGTCTAATGTGTGTGTCTCATCAAACTGTGACCCATCTAGCTTTTTGTTTAATGTTGAGGTCTAATGTGTGTGTATCATCAAACTGTGTACCATCTTTCTTTTTGTCTGTAGTTACATAAATAACGTATTAAAGTTGTGCCCCTAATATAGTTACATAAATAACGTATCAAAGTTGTGCCCTTAATATAGTTACCCCAGTAACATCAAAGTTGTGCCCCTAATGTAGTTACATAAATAACATTTTAAATGTGTGTCTTTAGTACAGTTAGAACAATAACATATCAAAGTTGTGCCCCTAGTATAGTTACACCAATAATTTGTCAAAGGTGTGCCCTTACCATAGTTGTAGTTACATAAATTGCATCAAAGTTGGGCCCCAACTGTAGTTGTAGTTACATAAATAACATCAAAGTTGGGCCCCTACTGTAGTTGATGTTACATAAATAGCATAAAAGTTGGGCCCCTACTGTAGTTGTAGTTACATAAATAACACCAAATCAGGGCCCCTTCTGTAGTTGTAGTTACATAAATAACATATCAAAGTTGGGCCCCTTCTGTAGTTGTAGTTAGATAAATAACATATCAAAATTGGGCCCCTTCTGTAGTTGTATTTACATAAATAACATATCAAAGTTGGGCCCCTTCTGTAGTTGTAGTTACAGAAATAACATATCAAAGTTGGGCCCCTACTGTAGTTGTAGTTACATAAATAACATATCAAAGTTGGGCCCCTTCTGTAGTTGTAGTTACATAAATAACATATCAAAGTTGGGCCCCTACTGTAGTTGCGCCATGTTTGCACTATCTTTGGCGTTACACCAAGAAGATGCAACAGTTTGTTTCTCGTCTGCCATCTTTGCACTATCTTTGGCGTTACACCAAGAAGATGCAACAGTTTGTTTCTCGTCTGCCATCTTTGCACTATCTTTGGCGTTACACCAAGACGATGCAACAGTTTGTTTCTCGCCTGCCATGTTTTTTTTTTTGCCTCGGTTGTGGAGAAAGCTCTGTAACGAATCTTTTTAAACGAATCTACTTACCTGAGAAAGAAGGGGAGGGGGACAAATAGGGGTTTGGGGGGTCTGTGGTTCCTAGAACTATGTTTATTAAATGGACATAGATTGTAACATTGCTTTCAAACTTTGAGTACTAACCTTGAATTTTCCAACTGACCCCCACCAGCAGAACCAGCACGATAACAGACCTTCGCAAAGCCATGTCCGTCTCGCTTGCAGTCTTAGTTCACGACAACTCGATTGTAGAGAAAACAGACTTGTGTAAAGGGTTGGTTATTGCGACCTGTGAGCCAATATACACAAATATGGTAGCCAAGGCCGGGAGACTTGTGACGTCAGTTTCTGAGAGACAACAAAAGTTTCCACGGTGCGAATCCGTGCGAGGCACGAAGCGAAGGCGCAAAAAATGTGCAAACCGTGGAAAGCAGGCTGTAGGATCGTAGAGTTGATCAAATAATATAATTGAACATCGCTTTCAATGTCTGGATTGATTAGACACGAACCATCTGTGTCAATTTTACAATATATATAATGTTAAGCTTTAATACTGATCTAACATTATACATAAGTAGACTTTTCGGCACATGACTTCATCAGTACAACAGCTAAACATTTCTGGAGTGTCTTCATTTGCTGCATCGAGAAAGCAGTGGCGCGCCACCCAGGGTGAAACTACGTTACCGACTGGGCGTAGGAAGACGGCCCTGAGCCTACGTTCCAGCCTGGAAACTAGGGCCCCCTTACGGGTTCACGTTTGACCTTGACTTTGTCTCCAATTAACCAGGTTCGGGTATTTTGAGAAAAAGTCCTACAGACACTCCTACACCCTACCTGCCGGCCTTTAAACAATAGGCCTGCTGACCATCCTACACCCTACCTGTCGGACTTTA
This sequence comes from Omphiscola glabra, assembly GCA_964017045.1. Classification (NCBI taxonomy): domain Eukaryota; kingdom Metazoa; phylum Mollusca; class Gastropoda; family Lymnaeidae; genus Omphiscola; species Omphiscola glabra. The sequence goes on from OZ024808.1 coordinate 1,844,967, forward strand.
AACAATAGGCCTGCTGACAGTCCTACACCCTACCTACCGGACTTTAAACAATAGGCCTGCTGACAGTCCTACACCCTACCTGCCGGCCTTTAAACAATAGGCCTGCTGACAGTCCTACACCCTACCTACCGGACTTTAAACAATAGACCTGCTGACTCTCCTACACCCTACCTGCCGGCCTTTAAACAATAGGCCTGCTGACTCTCCTACACCCTACCTGCCGGCCTTTAAACAATAGACCTGCTGACTCTCCTACACCCTACATGCCGGCCTTTAAACAATAGGCCTGCTGACTCTCCTACACCCTACCTGCCGGCCTTTAAACAATAGGCCTGCTGACTCTCCTACACCCTACCTGCCGGCCTTTAAACAATAGACCTGCTGACTCTTCTACACCATACCTGCCGGCCTTTAAACAATAGACCTACTGACTCTCCTACACCCTACCTGCCGGCCTTTAAACAATAGACCTGCTGACTCTCCTACACCCTACCTGCCGGCCTTTAAACAATAGACCTGCTGACTCTCCTACACCCTACCTGCCGGCCTTTAAACAATAGACCTGCTGACTCTCCTACACCCTACATGCCGGCCTTTAAACAATAGGCCTACAGACACACCTATACCCTACCTGCCGGACTTAAAACAATAGGCCCGCTGACAGTCCTACAACCTACCTGTCGGACTTTAAACAATAGGCCTGCTGACAGTCCTACACCCGCTGACAGTCCTACACCCTACCTGCCGGACTTTAAACAATATGCCTGGTGACAGTCCTACACCCTACCTGCCGGACTTTAAACAATAGGCCTGCTGACAGTCCTACACCCTACCTGCCGGACTTTAAACAATAGGCCTGCTGACAGTCCTACACCCTACCTGCCGGACTTTAAACAATAGGCCTGCTGACAGTCCTACACCCGCTGACAGTCCTACACCCTACCTGCCGGACTTTAAACAATAGGCCTGCTGACAGTCCTACACCCTACCTGCCGGCCTTTAAAAAAATAGGCCTGCTGACAGTCCTACACCCGCTGACAGTCCTACGCCCTACCTGCCGGACTTTAAACAATAGGCCTGCTGACAGTCCTACACCCTACCTGCCGGACTTTAAACAATAGGCCTGCTGACAGTCCTACACCCTACCTGCCGGACTTTAAACAATAGGCCTGCTGACAGTCCTACACCCGCTGACAGTCCTACACCCTACCTGCCGGCCTTTAAACAATAGGCCCGCTGACAGTCCTACAACCTACCTGCCGGACTTTAAACAATAGGCCTGCTGACAGTCCTACACCCGCTGACAGTCCTACACCCTGCCTGCCGGACTTTAAACAATAGGCCTGCTGACAGTCCTACACCCTACCTGCCGGCCTTTAAACAATAGGCCTGCTGACTCTCCTACACCCTACCTGCCGGCCTTTAAACAATAGACCTGCTGACTCTCCTACACCCTACCTGCCGGCCTTTAAACAATAGACCTGCTGACTCTCCTACACCCTACCTGCCGGCCTTTAAACAATAGGCCTGCTGACTCTCCTACACCCTACCTGCCGGCCTTTAAACAATAGGCCTACTGACAGTCCTACACCCTACCTGCCTGACTTTAAACAATAGGCCTGCTGACAGTCCTACACCCTACCTGCCGGACTTTAAACAATAGGCCCGCTGACAGTCCTACAACCTACCTGCCAGACTTCAAACAATAGGCCTGCTGACAGTCCTACACCCGTTGACAGTCCTACACCCTACCTGCCGGACTTTAAACAATAGGCCTGCTGACAGTCCTACACCCTACCTGCCGGCCTTTAAACAATAGGCCTGCTGACAGTCCTACACCCTACCTGCCGGACTTTAAACAATAGGCCTGCTGACAGTCCTACACCCTACCTGCCGGACTTTAAACAATAGACCCGCTGACAGTCCTACACCCTACCTGCCGGCCTTTAAGCAACAGGTCTGCTGACAGTCCTACACCCTACCTACCGGCCTTTAAGCAATAGGCCTCTCGACCGTCCTTCAGACAGTCCTACACCACACCCATGGCTCTATATTGATTAATATAATATTCGCCTCCCCCTAAAGAATTCACACGTCACGGATGATAACCTTTTTTCCACTCAGTATTATTAATATAAACATGTTGAGTGTGGGGGGGGGGGGGGGGGGGGTCTCGAAAAGGAAGTAGTATACACTAAAAGCAAGAAACAAATAAGCAACCATTAAAATATCCTCATCAACACCAGGCACAGAAACATTGCAAATCCCATCTACATTTATAGGAGCCATAGTGATCAATAAATTGATCATGTGCCCTTAATATACAGAAGAAGAAGAATAAGAAATATATATAAGAGATTATTATGCAATATCATAAGCAATTGCGTATAATGAATGCGTGCAGTGGTATACTTTACAGGTAGAGTGCATGTGTTTTCAGTGGTATACAGGTAGAGTGCATGTTTTCACTGGTATACAGGTAGAGTGCATGTTTTCAGTGGTATACAGGTAGAGTGCCTGTTTGCACTGGTATACAGGTAGAGTGCATGTTTGCACTGGTATTCAGGTAGAGTGCATGTTTATACTGGTATACAGGTAGAGTGCATGTTTTTAGTGGTATACAGGTAGAGTGCACGTTTGCACTGGTATACAGGTAGAGTGCATGTTTGCACTGGTATACAGGTAGAGTGCATGTTTGCACTAGTATACAGGTAGAGTGCATGTTTGCACTGGTATACAGGTAGAGTGCATGTTTTTAGTGGTATACGGGTAGAGTGCATGTTTGCACTGGTATACAGGTAGTGTGCATGTTTTTAGTGGTATACAGGTAGAGTGCATGTTTTCAGTGGTATACAGGTAGAGTTCATGTTTGCACTGGTATACAGGTAGAGTGCATGTTTGCACTGGTATACAGGTAGAGTGCATGTTTGCACTGGTATACAGGTAGAGTGCATGTTTGCACTGGTATACAGGTAGAGTGCATGTTTGCACTGGTATACAGGTAGAGTGCATGTTTGCATTGGTATATTCTTAGTTTTCAATCCACCGATATTTCAATGCAGACAGTGAAATGTATTGCTGCCACGCTAGGCATATATCCATCAATTTACATAGAAACTATAGTGTTGTCTAAGCCTATTAATATTTATAAAGCTTATATGAGGAAAAATAAAACAAGGCCCCCGGCCCCATGGGAATGGATATTATGAGTTCAGTACCCTTCGGTTTTTATTATGGATGATCAAGTGTATGTGTACTAAGTTTGGTCAAGATCCATCTGTTCATGTAGGATTATTTGTCGTTGACACCCTGGATGAACGCCTTGATTCCATAACACTGAACAACCAGGACGCGGAAGCAGCGTGGACCACACTTCGTGAGACGGTGTATAACACAGCCGATGAGCGCCTCGGACTCTCTACACAGGGATTGGTTTGATGAAAACAACACAGCAATCCAAATGCTACTTGAGCAAAAACGTCGGGCGTACAAAGCCCTCCATGATGACCCAATGTCAGCAGCAAAGACAGCTGCACTGAGGAACATCCGCAGCAAGGTCCAATTACAACTGCGCCAGATGCAAGACTCCTGGTTGAATGCGAAAGCTGATGAGATTCAAGGCTTTGCAGACAAAAAAGACATGAAAAACTTCTACAGTGGCCTGAGAGAAATCTATGGAGTTACCACCTCAGGCTTTTCCCCTCTCCTTAGTGCAGACGGTTCTACCCTCATCACAGACAAGGAAAAAATCTTGGAAAGATGGGCGGAACACTTTAAAAATGTGCTGAATACGCCTTCCATCATTAATGATGAGGCCATTGAAAGACTGCCCCGGGTCCCAATGAACAAGTCACTGGACGCTGTCCCAACTTCGGTCGAGATACAGACAGCAATCCGTCAAATGTCCAATGGTAAAGTACCTGGCTCCGACATGATTCCTGCCGAAATCTACAAAGAGGGTGGACCAGCGTTGACGGATAAGCTATTGCGTCTATTCCAGATCATCTGGCAGACGGAAACTGTACCACAGGACCTCAAAGATGCCTCCATTATCCACCTGTACAAACACAAAGGAAACCGCCAGGCCTGCGGCAAGATCTTGGCCCGAGCCCTTCTGAACCGCCTAAATGCACATCTGGAGCGAGGTCTCCTACCCGAAAGTCAATGTGGTTTCCGAAAGGAACGAGGAACTATCGATATGGTGTTTGCTGCCAGGCAGCTCCAAGAGAAATGTCAGGAGCAAAACATGGACCTATATTCCACATTTATTGACCTGAATAAGGCTTTTGACAGGGTCAATAGAGATGGCCTGTGGAAAATCATGAAAAAGTACGGATGCCCAGAAAAATTCACCACCATCATCCGTCAGCTGCATGATGGCATGATGGCCAGAGTGCAGGACAACGGTCAGTCATCTCAAGCATTCCCTGTCACAAATGGTGTGAAGCAGGGCTGTGTCCTGGCTCCCACGCTCTTCAGTATTATGTATTCTGCAATGCTGTCTGATGCGTTCAGGGACTCCACCACGGGCTTGCCAATCCGTTTCCGCACCGATGGATCGGTCTTCAACCTAAAGAGGCTTCAAGCTAAAACAAAGGTCAAACATACCACCATCAACGAGCTTCTGTTTGCGGACGATTATGCCCTCAATGCTGACTCTGAGGCTGCTATGCAGCAAAGCGTTGATATCTTTTCTGAGGCCTGCAACACCTTGGACTAACAATCAACGCGAAGAAGACTGAGGTATTCTATCAGCCAGCTCCCAGTAGGCCCTACGCTGAACCCAACATCATCATCAGCGGACAGCGTCTTAACGCGGTGGATAAATTTACTTACTTGGGCAGCACCCTCTCCAGATCTGTCATCATTGATGATGAAATGAATGCCAGACTTGCAAAAGCTAGTGCCATATTTGGCCGGCTCCGCAGCACTGTTTGGGACAGGAGAGGTATCAGACGGGAAACGAAGATCAAGGTATACAGCGCAGCAGTCCTCTCGACATTGCTCTACGGGTGTGAAACGTGGACAGTCTACCAGCGTCACGCTAAAAAACTGAACCATTTTCACACAACCAGCCTCAGGAAACTCCTCGGCATCAGGTGGCAAGACAAAGTTCCTGACACAGAGGTTCTCGCTAGAGCGAACCTACCTAGTATCTTCACCACCCTGATGCAGTATCAACTCCGTTGGATGGGACACGTTGCCCGTATGGAAGATCACCGGCTCCCTAAACAAATATTCTATGGTGAGCTCACGACAGGCAAGCGCTCCCAAGGAGGTCCAAAAAAACGTTACAAAGACTCATTGAAAGTGGCACTAAAGGCCTTCAGCATCGACACTACTAAATGGGAGCAGACCGCCCAGGACAGAGTCAGGTGGAGATCAGTGGTCAAGATAGGGGCTAAATCTTATGAAGCCAGTAGGATGGCCACCATTGAGACACGCAGGCAAGCCCGAAAGAACATTATTAAAGTCACGACTGCACCAACTATCCCCTGCCCGCGGTGCCACAGACTATTCCGAGCACGTATAGGATTGGCAAGCCACCTACGAACCCACCGTAACCCACCCCCCTAACCGGATGACTGGATGGTCCTAGTCGTTTTGACGGACGAACAACATTTGTCGTTGATTTTATTTATATAGCTCATATTGGAAAAAAACAATTTGAGGCCCCCGGCCCCTAACGGAATGTTATAAAAAGTTCATTAACCCTTAGTTCCTTCCGGAAAATTATGGATGCATGTGCCAAGTTTGGTCAAGATCCATCAATCCATTTAAAAGCCCTCGTGGAAAAAATCCACAAACAAACACACAAATTTACCCTTTTATAATAATTTATATAAATGATATATGATATGATAGATAAAATAAATTGAATGATGGCCCTGCCGACAGCCGAGCTGCACATTATGCAACTTGCTGTCCTCTTGAATACGCTCATATTTTTATATTTGTGTTAGTCTTTGTTTGTTTGCTGAAGAAGGCTTCTTGCCGACACGTTCGTTGTTATGTGTCTTCCTTTATATGCTACATGATTTTCCAAACATTTCCTTCTACCTAAACCTGATTGCAGTCTCTCCCCTTCCTTATCAATAGGATTATTATGAATTACAGAAAGGACAGTATTTTAAATATTTGGTTAATTTTTTAAAAAGAAGCATTGTGTCAGACTGTTGGCAGACTGTTTGCAGACTGTTGACAGACTGTTGGTAGACTATTGGCAGACTATTGGCAGACTGTTGGCAGACTGTTGGTAGACTGTTGGCAGACTGTTGGTAGACTGTTGGCGGACTGTTGGTAGACTGTTGGTAGACTGTCGGCAGACTGTTGGCAGACTGTTGGCAGACTGTTGTCAGACTGTTGAGATCTCTCACTAAAACTTTATGAATTGTTTCACTTTGTACAGCGCCCCATGCTCGACTCTTTGTGGAGTGACTAGAGGGCGGATATCTCCCAAACGAGCCACTTGCTACAGAGACACCTCACTTCAGCTTGTTACAAGAGCACTAATGGCTGATGTATAAGAGCACTAATGGCTGATGTATAAGACAAGAGCACTAATGGATGATGAATGAGAGCACTAGTGGGTGATGAATGAGTGCACTAGTAGATGATGAATGAGTGCACTAGTAGATGATGAATGAGAGCACTAGTGGGTGATGAATGAGTGCACTAGTAGATGATGAATGAGAGCACTAGTAGATGATGAATGAGTGCACTAGTAGATGATGAATGAGTGCACTAGTAGATGATGAATGAGAGCACTAGTAGATGATGAATGAGAGCAGTAGTGGGTGATGAATGAGTGCACTAGTAGATGATGAATGAGAGCACTAGTGGGTGATGAATGAGAGCAGTAGTGGGTGATGAATGAGTGCACTAGTAGATGATGAATGAGTGCTCTAGTAGATGATGAATGAGAGCACTAGTGGGTGATGAATGAGAGCTCTAGTGGGTGATGAATGAGAGCACTAGTGGGTGATGAATGAGTGCACTAGTAGATGATGAATGAGAGCACTAGTGGGTGATGAATGAGTGCACTAGTAGATGATGAATGAGAGCACTAGTGGGTGATGAATGAGTGCACTAGTAGATGATGAATGAGAGCACTAATGGGTGATGTGTGTTAAGCCAGTTTGTATCTACTCGCAACAACAGATAGACATGAAGACAGACAGACATGAAGACAGGCAGACAGACATGAAGACAGGCAGACAGACATGAAGACAGGCAGACATGAAGACAGGCAGACATAAGACAGGCATACAGTCATGAAAACATGCAGACATGAATACAGGCAGACATGAAGACAGGCAGACAGACATGAAGACAGACATGAAGACAGGCAGACATGAAGACAGGCAGACAGACATGAAGACAGGCAGACATGAAGACAGGCAGACATGAAGACAGATAGGCAGGCATGAAGACAGGCATACGGTCATGAAGACAGGCAGCCAAACATGAAGACAGGCAGACAGACATGAAGACAGGCAGACATGAAGACAGGCAGACATGAAGACAGATAGGCAGGCATGAAGACAGGCATACGGTCATGAAGACAGGCAGCCAAACATGAAGACAGGCAGACAGACATGAAGACAGGCAGACATGAAGACAGGCATACAGTCATGAAGACAGGCAGACAGACATGAAGACAGGCAAACATGAAGACAGGCAGACAGACATGAAGACAGGCAAACATGAAGACAGGCAGACAGACATGAAGACAGGCAAACATGAAGACAGGCAGACATGAAGAGAGGCATCAATACAGGCAGACATGAAGACAGGCAGACATGAAGAGAGGCATCAATACAGGCAGACATGAAGACAGGCAGACATGAAGAGAGGCATCAATACAGGCAGACATGAAGACAGGCAGACAGACATGAAGACAGGTGTTTAAGTGCATTATAACTAGATAGTTGATTGTGAAATTGTTTGGATAAATGGATTGATGCATTGAGTAATGGATTTTTATTTATGATTATGATGGATGTTATAATGCCAACTGCAGGCAGTGTTTTATCAGTGATAGATCAATGCCCATTGTGTTTTAAGGGGAGATGTGTGGGCAGGGCCGGCTTTACAGACAGGCCGACTAGGCCGTGGCCTAGGGGCCCCGCGAATTAAGGGGCCCCAAAATTGGGAGTAGTATATAAAAAATATATCTATTTTTGAAATAAAAAAATTAGCAATATTTTATATTATTCAAAATGGGGCCTCAATTTTTTTTTTGGCCTAGGGCCCCTAAAATTGTAAATCCGGCCCTGTGTGTGGGTCTGCATTATTTGCACTCTGAAGGATCAAGATTGTGATGATTGTGTATAGATGAGATTCACTTATAAAAGGGCCGGCAACCGAAAGCAGCTCCTGCTGTTGAAACACACTGAGCCCCGCCCCCTTAGAAACGAAAGCAAATTGCCGCCAGCGCCAGGTTGTATATACAATGTATTTTAAATTTAGATCAAGAGAAGATTGCTTCAGCTGACTGCATTTTGAACAATTTGTCGCTTGTATTCATGCAGAAATTGTTTTTTTAATCATGTCATAATATTTTTATAATTTTTTTTTTGCCAACGATTTGGCGGAGAGAGTATGTGTTCTGAGTTGAATCACTGATGCTTGTAATAAAGATGGATTTGACGGAGAGAGTATGTGTTCTGAGTTGAATCACTGATGCTTGTAATAAAGATGGATATATATTTGAAGCTGACTCGACTTTAATGACTCATTCAGTTGTCATATCTCCTTAGATAAACTTTTGCTGCTATAAGATTTTTTTTTTAAAGTGGGAGATGTAATCATTCACTGGGAAAAGAGACTATGTAACTGATGAAGTATGCGTGTACATTTTCTTCAAGCTGTGTAAAGCTGCGAGTCACATTGAGATAGGACGAGTGATTTACTAACAATGTGGAGATAAAAAAAAATGTATGAGGAATTAAAATGAAAGTCACCGAATAAGGAAAGTTCAATGTCAAGGGCGTGAATCTTTCCAAAACATTGAGACGAAAACACATTTCTCCACTTAAATTAAGAAGCTTGGTGTTTAAGAAGAATCAAGTATGTCCTAAGTGGCACAGCTTGGTGTTTAAGAAGAATCAAGTATGTCCCAAGTGGCACAGCTTGGTGTTTAAGAAGAATCAAGTATGTCCCAAGTGGCACAGCTTGGTGTTTAAGAAGAATAGGTATGTCCCAAGTGGCACAGCTTGGTGTTTAAGAAGAATAAGTATGTCCCAAGTGGCACAGCACCCCTCTTCAGAACAGCTCGTGGATCAGAGGAAATGTCTATTTGCTGATTATACAGCTTAATAAGATCAGAACCACAGTCGGGACTCAATATCAGAACCACAGTCGGTACTCAATATCAGAACCACAGTCGGGACTCAATATCAGAACCACAGTCAGGACTCAATATCAGAACCACAGTCGGGACTCAATATCAGAACCACAGTCGGGACTCAATATCAGAACCACAGTCAGGACTCAATATCAGAACCACAGTCGGGACTCAATATCAGAACCACAGTCGGGACTCAAAATCAGAACCACAGTCGGGACTCAATATCAGAACCACAGTCGGGACTCAAAATCAGAACCACAGTCGGGACTCAATATCAGAACCACAGTCGAGACTCAATATCAGAACCACAGTCGGGACTCAAAATCAGAACCACAGTCGGGACTCAATATCAGAACCACAGTCGGGACTCAAAATCAGAACCACAGTCGGGACTCAATATCAGAACCACAGTCGAGACTCAATATCAGAACCACAGTCAGGACTCAATATCAGAACCACAGTCGGGACTCAATATCAGAACCATAGTCGGGACTCAATATCAGAACCACAGTCGGGACTCAATATCAGAACCACAGTCGGGATTCAATATCAGCACCACAATCGGGACTCAATATCAGAACCACAGTCGGGACTCAATATCAGAACCTCAGTCGGGACTCAATATCAGAACCACAGTCGGGATTCAATATCAGAACCACAGTCGGGACTCAATATCAGAACCACAGTCGGGACTCAATATCAGAAACCACAGTCGGGACTCAATATCAGAACCACAGTCGGGACTCAATATCAGAAACCACAGTCGGGACTCAATATCAGAACCACAGTCGGGACTCAATATCAGAACCACAATCGGTACTCAATATCAGAACCACAGTCGGGACTCAATATCAGAATTCCCGTAGCCTTAAACATATAGTTGTGAAATCAGACTTCCGCCTCTCTTGAATGGGCCACTGGCAGAAGGTATATCTGGGACTCGAACTCCACCAGTCAACTACCTTTTGTCCGTACACCCAACAACAGCCAGAGTCTTGTTTAAGCACGCGCTTCTCGGTACTATCGGCCGCCACCACGGGGGTGGAAAATATTGAAAAACATTTGAGTGCAAGAGTTACAACATTGGGGTGAAGTATATTTACTCTCACATGATAAAAATGGTGTCCTCTTTACAAAAATTTGCATTGATTTCTTAAATTTCAATTGCCACAAGAAGGACTCGGAATCAAAGACCAGTCAGACCAAAGAAGGAGCCAGATAAAACCAAATTTTAAATTTTTATTTGCTGTTGTAAGAAATTGCCCGACTACTGTGAAATCATTTCGGCAATGTGTTACAAGGGTTTAGCCAAATTTGAACCAAGATGTGACGTGACCACCGATGAGAAGAGATTTAGAGAGGCCGATGCCTTAGTCCTCTACTCACACTATAAATATGCCAAAGTTCTGGAGGTCATGCCTCAGAAACGACCGGGTGAGGAGTTGGCATTTTTCGGCTTCGAGCCCACGCTACCTTCTGAGGCGTTCATTCGGTGCGAACCATTGGAACAGTCGATTTGATTGGACGGATGGCGTGGAACAGTCGATTTGATTGGACGGATGGCGTGGAACAGTCGATTTGATTGGACGGATGGCGTGGAACAGTCGATTTGATTGGACAGATGGCGTGGAACAGTCGATTTGATTGGACAGATGGCGTGGAACAGTCGATTTGATTGGGCGGATGGCGTGGAACAGTCGATTTGTTTGGACGGATGGCATTGAACAGTCGATTTGATTGGACGTATGGCGTGGAATAGTCGATTTGATTGGACGGATGGCGTGGAACAGTCGATTTCATTGGACGGATGGCGTGGAACAGTCGATTTGTTTTGGACGGATGGCGTGGAACAGTCGATTTGATTGGACGGATGGCGTGGAACAGTCGATTTGATTGGACGTATGGCGTGGAACAGTCGATTTGATTGGACGGATGGCGTGGAACAGTCGATTTGATTGGACGGATGGCGTGGAACAGTCGATTTGATTGGACAGATGGCGTGGAACAGTCGATTTGATTGGACGGATGGCGTGGAACAGTCGATTTGAAATGAAATACCGGTACCGGTATATCAAAACAACAAAATATGTTACCGTGCCGTTTTTTAGCTTGTGGTATTTATACCATTATTACGCCGGTAATACCGGGTCATTTTTGTCTAGTTTTATACAATCATCAAAGACAATACGGAAATAAAGCTGAAATAATTGATTACACATTTAACTCAAGTGAGTTGAATGGTTTCCCTTGATTATGTCCCACATGCATTATCTGTGGCGTAGCAAGGGGGGGGCATCATGCCCCGGTGCTACTCACAAAGGGGCGCCAAATGGTATATTTTACATATAATATTGTATGGTTTTCGAAGTGGGAGGGGGGCGCTAAAAAGGTATTGTGCCCCGGGCGCGAATTAAGCTCGCTACGCCAGTGTGCATTATTCGCGAGTGTGGGTTTTGGTCTTTTGTATGTGTGCGTGTAGGCATGTGTGCCAGGGCCGTCTTTACAACAGTGGGAGGGGGGGCAGGGCAAAGCAATGCACCGAGGTCCCCTTTCCCTCTACATACTCGGGGCTGTGCGAAGGAGTGGGCGAGAGAGCTTATCGCCCCTGGCGTCGACATCAGGGGCGCCAATATGTCTTTAGATAATGAATGAATTGAACGATGAAATCTCATGCATCACACATGAAGGAGCCGAAAAATCGTCACAGTAGTCCGCCCTGGGCGCCTCTTTTCCTCTGCACGGTCCTGCTTAATATTCAAGTAATGTTATGAAGGGCATTATGGCCCAGGTTCTGTGTATAACTTAATATTCAAGTAATGTTATGAAAGTCATTATGGCCCAGGTTCTGTGTATAACTTAATATTCAAGTAATGTTATGAAAAGTCATTATGTCCCAGGTTATGTGTATAACTTAATATTCAAGTAATGTTATGAAAGTCATTATGTCCCAGGTTCTGTGTATAACTTAATATTCAAGTAATGTTATGAAAGTCATTATGTCCCAGGTTATGTGTATAACTTAATATTCAAGTAATGTTATGAAAGTCATTATGTCCCAGGTTCTGTGTATAACTTAATATTCAAGTAATGTTATGAAAAGTCATTATGTTCCAGGTTATGTGTATAACTTAATATTCAAGTAATGTTATGAAAGTCATTATGTCCCAGGTTATGTGTATAACTTAATATTCAAGTAATGTTATGAAAGTCATTATGGCCCAGGTTCTGTGTATAACTTAATATTCAAGTAATGTTATGAAAAGTCATTATGTCCCAGGTTCTGTGTATAACTTAATATTCAAGTAATGTTTTGAAAAGCCTTTTGGCCCATACATTTTGACCAGTTTCTTTCAGATAATTTTATCCATGGTGGTAGCAGCTGTAGCCTTTGAAAGCTGTGGTCATATCTGCACTTGAAATAACTGTTGAAACAGGGTAGAGATCATGATTACTATGTCGCCGTTGACGGATAAGAGGCATATGGTGGGTAGTGGAAGCCTAATGCTAACGATTCTATATACAAAGCTATTGAGGAGGCTTCTCCTGGATGGGCGTAATATTATGACGTAAATATACACCCTCGACACCTGGGAAAGTAGATTGCTGGTGTTGTTAGATCATGATCGCCCACCGGATGTTATTAGGCTGAGATGGCCCCCATAAAGCTAGTCAATCGAGTGGTTGCGCTGGGGGGGGGGGGGACGGGGGTGGGGGGTCGGGCTGTCTTACAAGGAGATCTCCAACGTAGCGCTTCCCGGTCGGATATTTAAGGGTTTGAAAAAAAAGGGGGGGGGGAGGGGGGGCTTTGGGAGGGCATTAAGATCCTTGGCTCGACGGCTCACTGACGCCATTTCCTAATACAAATACCAATAAGAGGGAAAATCATATTACATACAGCTAGCGGTGTATTGCCAAATTCGTAACAAGGGGTTCGCAGTTAGTATAAATTTTGATTTTTTTTTTTTAATGAGTACTTGATTTTAGGCATATTTATTTTTGAACTAAAGGCTCGCACGAACCTGACCGAACCGGCTCCAAACCACCGCTGTGGTTAAAGACAAAATTTTATTTTAAAAACGTGAGGGAGGGGCGCGATTTCGGGAGGTCACCAACCGGCGAGATTTTGTCAAGGTACGCCCCTGTTTGGGTTTTGACGAATAGAAAGACCATTCATATTTGCATACTTGCATACTTACATACTTGTATACTTGCATACTTGCGTAATTCCTACTTGAAAATAATTTCTAATAAATGTGTTTTTTCCCCCGTTGTGAACAAAAAATCTCTTAGCAGCCAAGTCATTGAAAATTTGAGTCATGAGAAGGTAACTTAATGTAAATTATCTGTCTCTCCGCCCCCCCCTCTCTCTATTATACATATGTAGTGCCTTGACTAGTTACCATAATATTTCGTATTGTCTACCAGCAGAGTTCTCAAATTTATTTGAACGACCTTAACAAGAATAGATGGGACACAATTTAAATTTTAAGACGAGATATTATATCCAACCGACCGGGACAGGGTTGCTAAACTGGGACAGGGTTGCTAAACCGGGCCAGGGTTGCTAAACCGGGCCAGGGTTGCTAACCTGGGACGATCTTATTCTAGCCGCAGTTTCCCAACTATATGGAATGTAGAGAAATGCCTCTACAGCTGACACATGGTAACTGCCTTTTCTCTTGTATATGAGTAGTATACATGCATACTTGAATTGCTGAGGGACTGCACCATCTTTCCAAATCACCTCAAATAGGTCAGGCAGTCTTTTTGTCAGGACGGGGCCTCCTACTTTGTAGATTTCGATAGGGATTGTATCTTGTCCAAGGGCTTTATTTGAGAAGAGCTGCCAACTTCATATTCTTTGGGACTATTGTATGGCTCTTGGTTGATCTCAGCCTGTGGTAAATGAGCAATGACATTATCGTTTGTTGTAGTCTAGCAGTTAAGAGCTTGACAAAAGTGTTCGGTCCATTTTCATAAAATCTGATTCTTGAGAGTCGTCAATAGCTAAGTTGCATCTTTGTTAATGATGGGCAAGTGGCCTGTTTAAAACGTAAACACACATCACGTGGTGTTTCAATCAATCTATTATTTGTTTAATGTACGCAGACGTGGTGATTCAATCAATTTATTTTTTGTTTAATGTACGCAACATTGGGATTTTAATTCACATTAAATTTAAAGGAAGGGTAAACATTTCATTGCCTCTGCTATATGTCATGAACAGATTTTAAAAAAAAATGCATATATAACATTTTGTAAAATAGGTATATTTGATCAGAATGACATCACAGAACTGATATTTTGACTTCGTGGCAGTAATCAGATCAATGATGTCGTCTCTTAGTCTGCACTGTGTTATGTAGGTTAATCAATTGTTGAGATTGAGTTTCAGTCTAAATATGGGTTCAAAATCATTAAAACTATCGACTCCTTAAAAAATTTTCAAAATAAATATTTCCGAAATGTTTATCAATTCTTTGAGAAGAACTTTAATAAAGACAATGAAGTCGTTTTATTATCTTTGTTCTTATAGCTGAAGTTAACAAAATATAAGAGTTTCTCAGATTCTAGTTCGGGCGAAGTATGTCAGGAAAATTCAATAACCATCTTAACCACAAAACAAAAAGATTAGGGGGGAAAGGGGGTGGGGCGGGGGGGGGGGGGTTTGATAATGAAATTTTCATCACATTCACATTACTTTTTCATAATAAAAAGTCAATTGCATTCTCAATCTAAACTTTAAAAAAAAAATTATTAACGCCTGATGATCTTGAGTTAAATATACCAAAAGAATTGGTAATATCTTTTTTTAATCCTATATAATTCGTGCATTTCATAGGATGGCACTGAAAAATGATGGGTCAAAAAAAAAAAAAAAAAAAAGATTTACAAGCTAACACGTCGTTAGTGTTACTAGTGGCTCGGCAACTAGCGAAACCGCAAGTCTTTTGAATACCGGATGTTATTTTGCCCATCTTGTGCAACAATACTTTCAAAAGATGGATTCAACGAGGTTAGCTGAAGAAACTCAGACAAAAAAATCTGATTGCTTCCCGGTCCGTTGGCTAAGATCAGGATGTAGTGTCTGTTCTTAACCCTCAGGGACACCAAACCTGGTGGAATGAACATGATTACCCGCTTGATTCTTCAGCCTGGGTCGGGACGATCAGTTAGAAAAGAACAAATGAGAGACTCCCAACTCCCCAAGTCTGGTCGCTTCTCGGCCCGTTGGCTAAGATCAGGATGTAGTGTCTGTTCTTAACCCTTAGGGACACCAAACCTGGTGGAATGAACATGATTACCCGCTTGATTCTTCAGCCTGGGTCGGGACAATCAGTTAGAAACGAACAAATAAGAGACCCCCAACTCCCCAAGTCTGGTCGCTTCTCGGCCTGTTGGCTAAGATCAGGATGTAGTGTCTGTTCTTAACCCTTAGGGACACCAAACCTGGTGGAATGAACATGATTACCCGCTTGATTCTTCAGCCTGGGTCGGGACGATCAGTTAGAAACGAACAAATGAGAGACCCCCAACTCCCCAAGTCTGGTCGCTTCTCGGCCCGTTGGCTAAGGTCAGGATGTAGTGTCTGTTCTTAACCCTTAGGGACACCAAACCTGGTGGAATGAACATGATTACCCGCTTGATTCTTCAGCCTGGGTCGGGACGATCAGTTAGAAAAGAACAAATGAGAGACCCCCAACTCCCCAAGTCTGGTCGCTTCTCGGCCCGTTGGCTAAGGTCAGGATGTAGTGTCTTTTCTTAACCCTTAGGGACACCAAACCTGGTGGAATGAACATGATTACCCGCTTGATTCTTCATCCTGGGTCTGGACGATCAGTTAGAAAATAACAAATGAGAGACCCCCAACTCCCCAAGTCTGTTCGCTTCTCGGCCCGTTGGCTAAGGTCAGGATGTAGTGTCTGTTCTTAACCCTTAGGGACACCAAACCTGGTGGAATGAACATGATTACCCGCTTGATTCTTCAGCCTGGGTCGGGATAATCGGTAAGAAAAGAACAAATGAGAGACCCGTAAGGGCAGACTGAAGAGGAACTCCCCCCAGAACCCTTACGAAAACACAAAGATGGGCAACCTTGTTTTCCAAAGAAGCTACAGCAGTAGCGAAGGTGAGTTAAAAGTAAATTTGCCACACTAAATAATATAAATCATGAAATACTTCTATTAATTAATAAATGAAGAACTAAGCTCTTAAGTTTAATCAAATTTTAATCAAACTTTTATATGAAATTTGATATCCTTGTAAAAATTTTGGCAATTGTTGGTTTAATTCTTGTACTCAAAGCACCCCTAATCTCATTTTCCGCCTGTAATTTCACATCAACAATTTAATATCTACATTATCTTTATTTGTCTTGATGAATCCTACTGCTGGTATCTTCAGTATCTGTATTTGTCTTGATGAATCCTACTGCAGAGCTGTTGATACTTTGGGAGACACCGTTTCATTTTTTGGTTCTGTGCCCCCCTGTAGTCACAATAGTCAAAGTGTTGTGAAAGCAAAAGATGATTGTTTAAATATTTTTCCACTAACAATGATGCTATCATTGTTGGGGCCCTTATAAGCCTTATTCTCATTCACAGAGCCAAGGCGATCCAATATTTTTAAAAAAAACCTGTCGTTCAGAATGGTTTTCCACATTTTAAATTCCATCTCATCTGCTTTAATTTTCATAAGCCAGGCCAGTAGCTGAAGACTAGTGTAGGCAATTTCTTCAACTTTTTTTTTCCAGCTTAATGTAGGGATGAAATTTCTTTGCAAAGAAGCAGTCAATATACAAGGCTTTATGGAACATTAAAATTTTATAAATATGTACACATATTCCATATCATTTGTCAGACTGGATGCTTATTATATTACTAAATACAATAAAATTTTGATAAACTTTGATAAAGAATAATTTTTAATGGTACACACAATATTTACCTTAAACAAAATTATATTGGTCCAAACCAAATTCACCACACTAATAATAAATAAAGTCCATTAACCACATGTGTTGGTTGACAATAATGTTGTCCACTCTGGGCTTTCAACATTTCACATGAGAAGGCAGTAAAAATAAGCTTTGCGAACAAGAATTTTACAATAAAATTAACATAAAAACTCATAGGAGAATTCAATTGAACCCAGAAATATGAGTATCATTTTTGAGTATCTAAATTGCTCTGACACAAAAAAGTTACACTTGTACTTGTATAGTGATAGTGATATAGTTTCAAAAATGAAAAATCATTTCTCACAAACCTGAAGTGATTATGTCTTCAAAGAAATCTTCTCACCCCATAATTATTAATTTATTGTATTGCTTTTATTTGTTATTTTTTAATTTCATTTTTTATTATTAGGCCTAACCTTCTAAATATAAATACTGGTAGTCTATGATTTTCTTCCATTGAAAACATGGTAATTTTGCCATTGAGAAACATATTTTGGGGTAATAGCTAAAATTCTCCCCTCCCTTGGTTTACTCCAACACAGCAGAGGTCTCAGGACTCCAACCTGTTTTAAATAGATCAGACAAACTGATTCCTATAATTTATCTACTATTTTTAGGGCTTTCATCATTCAAATACTATCCTCTACAACAGCGCTTCTCAACCTTCCTAATACCGCGACCCTTTAATACAGTTCCTTACGTTATGGTGACCCCCAACCACAAAATTATTTTAGTTGCCACTTCATAACTGTAGAGTATATGTATTTTCCGATGGTATTAGGCGACCCATGTGAAATGGTCATTTGACCCCCAAAGGGGTCGCGAACCACAGGTTGAGAACTGCTGCTCTATAACAACAAACATTTAACAAATTGTACTAGAACTAAAATTAACTTCCAGACCTTTTGTATTTATGCCCACATTAGTGGTTATAGAAATACATTGAGCCATTCCTTCATTTTAGGACCTGGTGGCTGTTAGGTGTTTCTCTTTGTTTTAACACTTAATCATCCAGATGACAGCAAATAATCACTTAATCATCCAGATGACAGCAAACAATCATTAACATATTGAAATGGATTAGCAAACAAGAAATATTTATTACAAAATATATTTACCACATTATTTTTGTTGAGTTTTCCTAAGATTCCCAATCACACCTGATAAGAGATAAAACTTTCACATACATATACGTACTGCATTTTAATTTAATATTGATTATATAGGTTATATCATAATCATATTGAAATTTTATTAATAAGAATACACAATAAGTTAATTGTTGGTCAAGAAATGTTTTCATAAAATATTTTATTTACCATATATAAAAACAAGATATGTACACAAACCTCCAGAGCTCATCCTCAGATCTTAAAATAACCTGTTTTATTTCAACAAGTTTGTTGTGTGTCTGACTGTTGTGTGTCAGGCTGTTGTGTGTCAGACTTGTGTGTCAGACTGTTGTGTGTCAGATTGTTGTGTGTCAGACTGTTGACATCTCTCCCAAAAACTGTTAATGACTTTATCACTAGTATTAAGATTTCACTAAATATTTGATGATGTCAGTCTACAGCCCTCATCATCGCTGGTTTATCTTGCAGGCTAGAGACAAGACTAAACTCTCACTGGAGAGATTAAAGATGGTGAAGGTGGAGAACGGCTCCCTTGTGTTGGAGAATGAATAGCAATGACAGTGGTACGAGAAATGTCTTGATGAGATAGTTGATCATGTGGTTCAGGCCTTGTTGGCTAAAAGGTAGATAACTTAAAAATGGTTGTTTCTGTGCGTACGTCGTATGTAACTCTACTTGTTGGTTTAATACATTTAATAAAATATATGATCTATATGATATATTTATTGTTTATTATATCAGTTTATTATTTTTCATTAAATATTTAATTTCAATTTTTCTTTTAACAAATATAAAATTTAATAAATATAGTACTTTAATAAGTTGTGTGTTTATAAAATAAATGAAATGGTTAATACATTTTTTAATTGCCAGACCTGCCAACCCTTCCGATTTTGTCGGTATTATACAGATTTTCTTTACCTGTCCTTAAATTCAGATTTATCGCACGTTATCAAAATCCAAAAGCAAAAAAAAAACAAACAAAAAAATGGCTTTGACAGGAAGTGGTACATTTCGATGATGCCAATTCCTTTGTTTTTATTGAAGGGAACCGCGATTTCCAAATCTTTCTTCATTCGTCAATTGATCCGGTCGTGATTCATAATTTTACTAGGCTCAAAAATAATTCCGTTGTGTTGTGACTTTTTTTCAGTTAAAGCTTTTCTTAATTAAATGGATACATTTGTAAAGAGATCTGCTGAAAAAACTTATCCAGTGACTGAGGTTGAGAGTGAAAGTGCTCCAAACAAACAAAATTACGTTATATTCAACATTTTTTAAAGGAGTATTTGGAAAAACACTCATTTATTCGGCCATCACCCCGTGGCCGAATAAATTTTCATTGTGCAATCTGTGCCAGACCCACTTATCTATTGAAAGTGGTGGGTACAATGATATTAATAAACATATTTTAAGACATACAACATACAACTGCAGCTAAAAGTGCAGTGAATCTACGACATCCATGTCTAATTTCTTTGCTAAGGAATCAGACGATTCAGTTATCAGAAATTGGAAGTTTTCTTTATCACCTTTCTTACTGAAGGAAATATTTCTCTAGCCAACTCTGATAGTTTTAATGCCAGAGTCAAAGAAATGTTTCCAGACTTGCAGATTGCTAGAAATTATACTTGTGGTAGATAAAAAGTGGCATTTGCTGAAAACATACAAAAGTCCTGTTACTGATCAAGCGGAATTAAACTATTTGGCTACAGCTGTGCTTGCTGTGTGCTGCATTCCACACAGCAGTGAAGATGCATAAAGAATGTTTTCAATTGTAAAGAAAAATTACAATGAAACAAGGGCAAGCATGAAAGTTGATACTCTTTCTAACATGCTTGTAACTAAAATCAGTTGCAACGCTAACCTTCAGTTGTCCAAAGAGCTATTGGACAAGTGCTAAAAGGCCACTAGGGATATGCCGGAAAACTGAACTCTTAGCAGCTTGTGTACACAAATAAATAAAATGGATACTCTGATCTATATATATATATCTGTATATAAACATTTCCAGTAAAGTTTTTCTCATGTTCTGTGGTGTTCTGCGGACTCTTCAAAGACAATGGAGGTAGTTTTATATTTATTTATTTACTAAAAAAAAGGCTTGTGCATTAGTATGTAATAATAATAAATATTTTTTGAAAAATCACGCTTCATCCCCAAATGCTCGCATCGTGGTACAAAGTCAACCATATTAAAAGAGAAATGAAACAATCTATATATTACCACATTGAAATACAAAACGCAACATTACAAAAACTACATACGAGCACACCCATTCAAAGTCTTTCATCCCTTGCAAACATAATTAACACAAGCCAACATCTAGGACAGCGGTTCTCAACCTGTGAGTCGCGACCCCCTTGGGGGTCAAACGACCCTTTCCCAGGGGTCGCCAAAGACCATGGGAAAACACATTTACTCTAAAGTTATGAAGTGGCAATGAACATAATTGTGTAGTTGGGGGGTCACCACAACATGAAAAACTGTATTAAAGGGTTGCGGCAATAGGAAGGTTGATAACCACTGATCTAGGAGATAATAGCTAGCTGGAAAAGACAACATCACCCCAGCAGGTGTTTAGATGTGTTTTCAAATCAGTTTTGAAGGACTCAAGTGTCTGGCTGTTTCTGAGAGCGACAGGAAGGGTTTTCCAAATTGTTGGGCCAGCAAATTCGAAACTGCGCCTTCCGTAAGTCTCAAGGCGAACACGCGGTATCGAGAGTTTGCCACTACCGCATGAGGGGAGTTGTATAGTGGGTACATAAGGCGTCATGAGCACTTTGAGATAGGACGGCGCCAGGTCATGCAAGCAGCGGTAACACAGAGTTGTAATTTTGTATTCTATGCGATCTTAAACCAACGCCCCCCCCCCCAGGGGCCACACACACTCCCCCTAGAGATTTTTTTTTGGCAGGTTAGCAGGTCTGTATTGCAATTAATATACCGGTATGTAAAGATTGCTTACATATCTGTAAGTGTGCTCTTGTCTGAAGTAGACTCTAATCTTGGACATAGACAAGAATGTACTGTGTTAGTTCATCTATAATTTGTAACATATGTAAATAAAAAAGATACTCTATATATTATGCTGTTTTTTAAACCTTTATCAATATCCTGAAATTTTAATTGCTTTTAAATTGTTTTCTAGATTCAACTATAGAATAGCCTTTAAGCTACCCAAATTGGATGACCAGCACCAACCATTGTTATCAAGAGATAAAACAACTCACCAGCTGCGGTTAGCTACAATCTTTTTTAAAAATAACTTTAAAGTGAATATAAATCTTTACTTAAATAAATTATTTACACTTAAAATACAAAAACATTTCGAGTGTAAAATTAAAATATGAAAAGTTCAACATTAATGCTCTATCCAAAAAATTGTCATGAAGACTTCAATCCAAAATTGTTTAGTGTATAACTTTTGCTGTGCTGCTTATAGAATTCTATAATAGTAATATAAATAATCAAAATTAACATTTTACTTTAACTGCATACTCTGATCTAAAATGTAATATTTCTTTTAAAACCTGCAGAATGTCTAACTCAGAAAGACCAAGTATATGATCATTGAAGGGACTCATTGGATTCTGAGGGACTAAGTACATGATCATTGGAGGGACATTGGATTCTGAGGGACTAAGTACATGATCATTGGAGAGACTCATTGGATTCTGAGGGACTAAGTACATGATCATTGGAGGGACTCATTGGATTCTGAGGGACTAAGTACATGATCATTGGAAGGACTCATTGGATTCTGAGGGACTAAGTACATGATCATTGGAAGGACTCATTGGATTCTGAGGGACTAAGTACATGATCATTGGAGGGACTCATTGGATTCTGAGGGACTAAGTACATGATCATTGGAGGGACTCATTGGATTCTGAGGGTCTGAGTACATCTTGGAGTCAAGATTAGGAGCTCATTGATACAAAATAATTTCATTTGACTGTGCTATATATATTTAAGTATGATTATTACGTGAATTCAGTGGTTTTCAACCTGTGGGTCGGGACACCCTAGGGTCGTGCTGTCCAATCTTTTTGACTCAGTGTGCCACAGAAAATTTTTACGCTAAGCCGCTGGCCGCACATGGCATCTCAAAAGAATTTTTAAAATTTTTTTTAGAAAATCATTTACATAATGGATTCTTACGTTATGCATAAATAATCATATAAACAATAACAATATCAGATCATCAAGAATATAAATAAAGCTAATAAAAACAGTGGCAATAATTTTATGATACATGTGGCTTTAAAATGTAATTAATTGTTTCTGAATTTGAGTCAGTTTTCAGTATCACCTGGCCACATTAGATTTTCTAAATGTTCACCAGTCAAAGTGTTAAATTCTCTGGACTTACTGTTAGTCTTTACATAGAATCCAGTTTCACTTACGTAGGTGCTTCCAAAGACATGGTCAATTTTTTGTTACAACAGTTCCATATTTGAGGAAATTCATCAGATGAAACATACATCATTCATTATTCATTTGACTACACATTTTTAGATTTTTTTTTATTTTTAAAAATACATTCAAAAATGGTCCCTACTGTCTCACAATTCCTACCTGTCTGAACTACAAACAGACACAGCTTGTATCCTACTTTCTACTCATTGAACGTCTCATACTCTCTCATACTCTGATCTCAGAATACCAGGTACTTTTCCCCAAAGTCACAACAATACAGGATGGACACACTGCGATACCTGTCTATACTACCTGTTTTAATAACATGGCACCCAAAATTGTCTTGCCCACCGTAGGGTGGCACCCAAAATGGTCTTGCCCACCGTAGTGTGGCACCCAAAATGGTCTTGCCCACCGTAGTGTGGCACCCAAAATGGTCTTGCCCACCGTAGTGTGGCACCAAAATGGTCTTGCCCACCGTAGTGTGGCACCAAAATGGTCTTGCCCACCATAGTGTGGCACCAAAATGGTCTTGCCCACCGTAGTGTGGCACCAAAATGGTCTTGCCCACCGTAGACATTTGTGACACCTTTAGTAAACCAGTACCCCAACTCCCATCTCAGTTACTCTGACCACAAGACTTTCCTGTCATATTATTCTCATCATATAAAGCAGTTGGTGGGGGGCATGGACATTTTTAGGGTGATCAAAAAGCTACACATCAAGTAACTTTTGGTTTCCCTATTCATCTTTCTCTGTGCCCCTTTTGTAATTATACCCAGTGACCCCTCCCCTGTACAAGCAATAGAAAAAAGGAAAAGACAGTATTAAATTTCATATCTCCCCATGTTACTGAATGGTTGCTCTGCTGATGTCAAGACAGTATCAAATTTCATGTCTCCCCATGTTACTGAATGGTTGCTCTGCTGATGTCAAGACAGTATCAAATTTCATATCTCCCTATGTTACTGAATGGTTGCTCTGCTGATGTGAAGACAGTATCAAATTTCATGGCTCCCCATGTTACTGAATGGTTGCTCTGCTGATGTGAAGACAGTATCAAATTTCATGTCTCCCCATGTTACTGAATGGTTGCTCTGCTGATGTCAAGACAGTATCAAATTTCATATCTCCCCAAGTTACTGAATGGTTGCTCTGCTGATGTCAAGACAGTATCAAATTTCATATCTCCCCAAGTTACTGAATGGTTGCTCTGCTGATGTGAAGACAGTATCAAATTTCATGTCTCCCCATGTTACTGAATGGTTGCTCTGCTGATGTGAAGACAGTATCAAATTTCATATCTCCCTATGTTACTGAATGGTTGCTCTGCTGATGTGAAGACAGTATCAAATTTCATGTCTCCCCATGTTACTGAATGGTTGCTGATGTACTTAACATAAATTACTGCTACCTGTCAGGCCCCACTCCTTAGATTTTCTGACCTTGCAAACATTAATTTAGTATTATTTTTACGCAATTTGTTTTGTTTTTTTAAATCTAATAAAAACTTTTACATCACAGTCACAGCTTTAAATCACAGCTTTACATCACAGTCACAGCTTTACATCACAGCTTTACAAAGAAAGGGGAAAAAATAGTTTCCAATTTAAGCATTAACATATATATTTTATTTTATGAGCATATATTCAACATTACAATACATATTCAATATTTTAAAGGATAGACTCATAAATAAACAAAAACTTATGGCTGGTATTTGTAGACAACAAATCATTCAAGGAAATATTACCCCAAAAAGTCAACATTATAAAATAATTTTTTTTTTTTTCAAAAGTCTTAATTTAGCATACAAGTGACGAAAAGAGCACATTTTAATAAGTACATTTTAATAAGTACATTTTTTTACATAACCAAAATGCTGATCAGATGATCTAATCCTTTGCTGAGATGAGGCATGTAAAACTCTTGAAAACAATTTCTTTCTTTTTTAAAACATAAAATTTTATCACAAACAAAGCCAGTGACATATGCTCTCACCTTTGACCCTTCTTTTGGTTACACACAATTTACATTTTTTTGTTCTTGTCAGGTTGCAGCGCACAACGTGAAAATTTCAGACTTTGCAGTAATGGTACATCATCAAAGATGTCCGATGTTCCCTAAATTGTTCCCTAATTGCTACATTTTCTTGATGCTGATACAGTTCTTTGTATTTTGCATTGAGATACATAAGAGTCTCCCATTGAGATACATAACAGTCTCCCAATTTTAAGAGCTTGAATGAGTCGTCCTTTATAATAAATTCACTGAGTAGATAAACCCCTTGTCAATGATGTTATAATAACTTTTGAAAACTGAAAGTTTCCTCGGTCCATTGTCCTGTGCACTTTGCATACAAACAAATATATGCCACCACATCTGTAGTAAAATAGAGTTTGAAAAAGTTTATATGCTTTTGAAATCTCCTTATATCATCTCTTCTTTTAACATCAGGAAGTAGTGTGCAATGTACCTCTGGTCTATATCATCTCTTGTTTTAACATCAGGCAGTAGTGTGGACCTCTGGTCTATATCATCTCTTGTTTTAACATCAGGCAGTAGTGTGGACCTCTGGTCTATATCATCTCTTGTTTTAACATCAGGCAGTAGTGTGCTTTGTACCTCTGGTCTATATCATCTCTTGTTTTAACATCAGGCAGTAGTGTGGACCTCTGGTCTATATCATCTCTTGTTTTAACATCAGGCAGTAGTGTGGACCTCTGGTCTATATCATCTCTTGTTTTAACATCAGGCAGTAGTGTGGACCTCTGGTCTATATCATCTCTTGTTTTAACATCAGGCAGTAGTGTGGACCTCTGGTCTATATCATCTCTTGTTTTAACATCAGGCAGTAGTCTGCTTTGTACCTCTGGTCTATATCATCTCTTGTTTTAACATCAGGCAGTAGTGTGGACCTCTGGTCCATATCATCTCTTGTTTTAACATCAGGCAGTAGTCTGCTTTGTACCTCTGGTCTATATCATCTCTTGTTTTAACATCAGGCAGTAGTGTGCTTTGTACCTCTGGTCTATATCATCTCTTGTTTTAACATCAGGCAGTAGTGTGCTTTGTACCTCTGGTCTAAATGCAGAAATCCCCTGAGAGCCCAAACATCCCACAGTTATTATAATCAAACTCATTGACATCTGCCCTTCATAGACGCTGTCAAATAATTAAAAATTTTTTTTATTAAGGTCAAATACAAAATATACAATCTAACTAAAAAGATTTCAAAATAGAAAACAATCTGCCAAAATTACTTTGACTTCAACTTTTCATTGAAAGGGAACAAAGCTGATTGTTTACAAAATAGTTGCCTTGGATACCACATTGTTTATTTATGATGTCATATGATATTTGCAGAAACAAATGAATACAATGCAAACCCTTTCTTTTGCACTTTAATGTTTACTAATAGTAATATAATAATGTTTACTAATATAGTAATGTTTACTAATATAATAATGTTTACTAATATAATAATGTTTACTAATATAATAATGTTTACTAATATAATAATGTTTACTAATATAATCTCTTCTTCTTCTTATGCCTTTTTACCCCGTCTGGGGCATAGGCCGTCCACAAGAATTTTCCACTCATCCCGGTCCTGTGCTTTCCTTTCCAATTGCTTCCAGTTGTATCCCATATTTTGCGTGTCTGTCTCTAGTTCACGTCTCCATGTATTCTTAGGTCTTCCTCTCTTTCTTTTTCCCTGTGGATTCCATGTTAGACATTGTCTGATGGTGCTATCTGGGGGTTTTCTCAGAGTATGCCCAATCCACCTCCATCTTTTCTTTATGATGTCTTCATCAACGGGCACCTGGTATGTCCTTTCTAATAGATCTTTGTTGGTGATGGTATTTGGCCATTTGATATTAAGGATCTTTCTAAGGCATGTGTTTATGAATGTCTGCACTTTCTGTGTAATGCTCGCTGATGTTTTCCACGTTTCTGCTCCATAAAGTAGGACTGTTTTGACATTTGTATTAAAGATTCTGACTTTGGTTTGAAGTTTCAGCTGCTTCGACTCCCATATTTTCTTTAATAACACAAATGCTGATCTAGCTAATAATATAATAATGTTTACTAATATAATAATGTTTACTAATATAATAATGTTTACTAATATAATAATTTTTACTAATATAATAATGTTTACTAATATAATAATTTTTACTAATATAATGTTTACTAATATATGTTTACTAATATAATAATGTTTACTAATATAATAATGTTTACTAATATAATAATGTTTACTAATATAATAATGTTTACTAATATAATAATTTTTACTAATATAATAATGTTTACTAATATATGTTTACTAATATAATAATGTTTCCTAATATAATAATGTTTACTAATATAATAATGTTTACTAATATAATAATGTTTACTATTCATGTTTACTATTCAATACATTTTTATGTTTGTTTACATTTCTAAGTGGAAGGAAAGTTTTTAAATGTAATATATTTTGACATATTTTTTAAATTTTATTTTTAAAACCTTCTGTGAGATAAATTATCTCAGATAAATATAGCAATGAAACTTTCATGTGAATATATCAAGTTACTATGTTTGATTTCATGTGATTTATTCCATTGAACATGTCATGTGATTTATTCCATTGAACATGTCATGTGATTTATTCCATTTAACATGTCATGTGATTTATTCAATTTAACATGTTATTAGTAAGTGATTTATATGTAGGTGTGTAACGTAGTGAAATAGCTACTGTACACATAATTTTTTTTGTTTCTTTGTATTGATTGTGGCTAGTGATGGCAAAGCAAACTGTATTACAAAGTCCATATTTTCTAATGGGCCACCATCATTGCATCACTAGTGCATGCTCACTCTGACTTGCACATATTCTGTGTTTATTTTATTCCCTGCTTGGTCACACTCCATTTTTCTTTGTGTTGTCTTCATTATCTCATTCTCATCTAGTCTAATTTTATTTTATTTGAATTGTTTCTAATTTAGTATTTGGTAAATGTAAAATGTGTTTTTGGTTTGACAGTCTCTTCCTTCAAGCAGCCATTGACTAAGACAACCATGATTTTCTAGCAGGCATTGCACTGGACTTATGGGTTTGTGTTCAGTAATGATTAATTTGAGACAAATGCTGGGTAGGCTGGTCTCATTATGCAGGGGAGATAATTTGAGACAAATGCTGGGTAGGCTAGTCTCATTATGCAGGGGAGATAATTTGAGACAAATGTAGGGTAAGCTAGTCTCACTATGCAGGGGAGATAATTTGAGACATGTAGGGTAAGCTAGTCTCATTATGCAGGGGAGATAATTTGAGACAAATGCATGTTAGGCTTGTCTCATTATGCAAGGGAGATAATTTGAGACAAATGTAGGGTAATCTAGTCTCATTATGCAGGGGAGATGATTTGGGACAAATGCATGTTAGGCTTGTCTCATTATGCAAGGGAGATAATTTGAGACAAATGTAGGGTAAGCTAGTCTCATTATGCAGGGGAGACGATTTGGGACAAATGCAGGGTAGGCTAGTCGCGTTGCTTTTCAGGGGAGATAATGTGTTTTGTTTTTCTTATTACACGTTAATGGTTTCCTATTTATTTTTTGAATTGTAAAATGGAAAAAAATAAAGCTTATTTTAAAAATTAAGAGTGCACGTCGTGTTTTTTTGGGGGTGTGTTGCTTCCCTTGGTTTGGCTTGAGTGGCCTCCCCTTTTTATTTATTTTTTTTTGAATTTTCGTTATTCTGTCGGGATTTCTTCTTTTGCTGGATGGTGTCTTCCTACACGGGGGTCTTCTTTCCCCCATGTCGCAATTGCGTTTTTATGGGTGTGATGGAGTTCGGGCCTGTTAATTTGGATTGTTTTTGCCCTTATTTTTCCATCCACCCCTACCACCTACCCCGCAAATTTTGAAGATAAGTTTAAAAGATGGTCAGTTTTGATAGGTGTTTGAAAATTTGCATATACAAATTACGATTGCTAATATATAATAAGCAATCGCATATATATGGGTTATTATATTTATTTATAGTTTAAAACATATATTTAATCATTATAATGCAATCATAATACCGGTATGTTAATTGCATATGCCTCTCTAATAAATATATGCATATAAACTTAATTAAATACATGGCTGTGTTATCTTTCTTCTTTATTTCCCCTGCTTTTCGTCATCACAAAGTTACAGTCCATAAAGTTATTAATTTAGAAAGAAAACGTTTCACGACATGAACTTGGTCTTAGCACAACTGATACAAAGTCTAAGCATTAAGGTTCAAGCGTACAATTAACGAGATAGTATATTTTGCAAAAGATTAATACAAATTTAGTGGTCAGTAAGGTCCATACTTTCAATTAAAATTTTCGAAAATGAAATCACCTTTTACAATTCTTACGGTAAAAATGAGGCTGTCGTGTTTCTTTTTTTTTTTTCTATACATTTCAAAGCTTGAATTGTTTTTTTTTCAATCAAAGGAAGGCTATCGTGTATATATTTTTTTTTAAATCTTAAGATTGCAACAGTTATTCCCCCTTTAACTGTCGTTTTTTTTTTTTTTTAAAGTTAAATTTCTCTGTGTAGGTTCTTTCCCTTTGACTGTAAAATAATTTTGTTCAAGTACTCGTTTTTTCCTCGGTTATCTCTCTTTGCACATAGTTTTTAAAAATAATCATAAATATACATTTATAGATTATAAATGAACCCCAATTTAAACCAAGGGTAAGGGGCGCACATTTATTGCCATTATATTTTGGTTTTTATTTTACTACCTCATATTTTGTCATTAATAAATTAATAGTTGAAACTTTGCATTACTAAAAATTGGAATCCAATTCTTTTTTTAAATATCTTCTCCTCATAGAATAACCATGTCAAGAATTGCTATTTTTCTCATTTGTTCAATGACCTCAAGTATTAGTTACTCAACTGTAATTATTAGTAATATTCCAAAAGTAAACAGTGAATTTATGTTTTCTGTCAAGGTTTATTTCCTTATCCCTGATCTTTAACAAGATCTTAATTTTCACAGCTGGACTTAGCAGCAGGAATGAACTTAACACACTCCTTACTGCATTAGAAAACTTTTCATGAATGATTTAACGCACGAGGTCACCAAAAACAGATTTTTTTAAAGTGGATTGTCTACAATAAAAATGTATTACCACCGAGTTTAAATTCATAAGATTTTGGTATAGAACCACTACTCAGTATTTTATTCCGGGGTTTGGATAGGATCTTAGCATGTATATACATATAATTATGAATATATATGTGTGTTTATAAATTTATATATATATATATAAGTAGCTTAAAAGCTTGTGAATAATTAACCATCTAAATGTTCCATTCCATTTTTTCCTTCTTAATTTAGTCTTAGACCGATTACATTAATTGATTAGTGAATGCAGTTTCAAGTTATTGAATGCACACAACCCTTAATGTAAAAAATAAACAGTACCAATAAAACAGTTATTAAAATGAAGGAAAAAAGTTCAAGTCTCATTTTTCCATAAGACCAACAAAGTTTTGATTGTTACAACAACCAACATACCCCAACAATTAAGAACAAAGTAAATGAAAACAAATTGATTAATCTAATTATTTTATTATATTCAATAATTCAGGAGAAACATTCACTTGTAAATGCCAATTGTTCTACATCCCAATAGCAACTGATAAAATAAAATTAAAACCTCACTTTCATCTATAAATCAAAACCAGCATTGGCTGCTTGTAGACATTTGTTAAATTTGGGTCAGTTATAAATAAATGGTTTACATGTTAAAATGTTAACTGAGATTTTGTTTCAACTATCCCAACGTGTGAAGATTATTTTTTAAAATTCAGGATCACTTATGTTGAAATACAGAAATTTTGAGAAAATATGGGATGGTAAAAATAGAATGTGTTAGTGTAAGTATATATACACCAGAAACAATTTATTATTTTTAGAATATTTTGTAACTCTTTATGTCTTAAAAATAACTGGAACAATATCTTGAATTTTCTTTGTACACATCCATTACAACAAATAAATTTGATTTTTTCACCAATGTTTTTACTACATAAAAATGACAGCCAAATCAGGAGTTACTGAACCAGTTAAGTAAAATAAGAAATTTGGTTTATTGAATAAATTGTATAATATATTATCAGGCTGTTTACTTGAGATTTGTGCTCATGAAATAACAAGAAGAAAGATGAGAAAATATCCCACACAGCACAGCAACGTCGAAATTGACATCATGTCAGAGTTTTTTCAGATGTTCTCAAACCTAGAAGAATAGGGACAAAGCCAGACATTAATATACAGATATTACATGGTTTATAATAGATTTATGTTGAAATATTTAAGTTTTTATCATCTAGGAATCAAAGTTTAGCTTTTCAAGAATATTTTTAGATGTTTTTAAAGTACAATTTCTAAACATTTAAAAGGAATTATAATTAAAAATTCAAGCTAACATAAGACAACAGTGGTTGTTGAAGGGTCATCCATTATCGTAGCTGCCCATGGTTGTTAATCTTGTCATCTATAGTTTAAGTTAGAAATAGACAACAATTTTTAAATTATATTTAGATATATATAAGCTTTTTTTATAAAAACAGACTAAATATAGAAACAATATATGTTTAAAATCAAAATCAAAACAAGTTTTAAAAATTTGGTATGATCAAAACTGACCTAACATGACCCATTCTTGTCCATTACCAAGAACCCACTTCAGATAAAGATATCGGCTAACAAACATGTAGCTTTCCATTTCTTTCTGGGAATAACTGTTATAAGAAGAAAAAAAAGGGATATATTTTTAAAATGTATTTATTGAAAATAATTTCTA
This sequence comes from Omphiscola glabra, assembly GCA_964017045.1. NCBI lineage: Eukaryota > Metazoa > Mollusca > Gastropoda > Lymnaeidae > Omphiscola > Omphiscola glabra. The sequence continues at coordinate 1,876,686 of OZ024808.1, forward strand.
TACAGTATTTGAAAAGTTAAAATGTTTGGTCAAGCTAATTGGCAGTTAAAATATTCAATTAAAAAAATTTCTTCTTGAATAATATGATTAGAAATATTAAAATTTTTAATGAATAAAAACAATAAATAAAAAATAACATTTAAAAATGTATTTTGATATGCCAAGAGTCATACTGATAATATTCTGAAATTTTGTAATAGTAGTAGTAGCATTAAAATATATAAAAAGTTGATAATACTTAAATAGCACCCCACAATATAACAATTAATAGCACACTCAACCAATTAAAACCTGGCATGGTTAAATCGTTAGTAAAAAGAAAATAATCCATACCACTTGACATGATGGTTGACTTGACATAATGGTTAACTTGACATGATGGTTAACTTGACATAATGGTTAACTTGACATGATGGTTAACTTGACATGATGGTTAACTTGACATGATGGTTAACTTGACATAATGGTTAACTTGACATGATGGTTAACTTGACATAATGGTTAACTTGACATGATGGTTAACTTGACATGATGGTTAACTTGACAAAATGGTTAACTTGACATGATGGTTAACTTGACATGATGGTTAACTTGACATGATGGTTTGACATGATGGTTAACTTGACATGATGGTTAACTTGACATGATGGTTAACTTGACATGATGGTTAACTTGACATGATGGTTAACTTGACATGATGGTTAACTTGACATGATGGTGAACTTGACACATCTAGACAAGACTTCAAGACTCATATTTTGTGTTCAGATCTTTATATCAAATTTTAACTGCCTTCTGGAAGAAACTGTATTCCTGTAGAGACCACCCAAAAATAATAAATATATTTACAATAAAGTTGAAAGAGGATGAATTCTTTAAAAGTGCACAATGTTTTGGCAGACATCTTTATTATTTTTTAACTCCATAGAATTTTCTAAATTGCTTTTATTTTGCCACAATACGTTTTGCAGTTGAATAAAGACACCAGAGAAAAATATTGTATGCAATGAAGAAAAGAAAGAACATTTACTGATTGTCTTCGCTTACAAAGTAAATAGGTTGGCCATGCATTACTTTGTACTTGATTGTCTTAGCTTACAAAGTAAATAGGTTGGCCATGCATTACTTTGTACTGGATGGCTTGCCATTTACAAGGGTTTATTTATTAATCAATAATGAGTGGGACTAAATGGTCATAGATTCCAGGGGTCAGACTAAGCAGTGGCCAAAAGTAGACTCCATGTGCTCTGGGCAGCCGCAGCCATTATGATTAATTTGGTAATATTACCATCAGTGATACCATCAGTGATACCATCGGTGATACCATCGGTGATACCATCGGTGATACCATCAGTGATAAATGCAATTTTCCCCTAAATCAAATGCCCGAAATATCCCCCCCCCCCCCAAAACCCCCTCCACACACCTAGAAGTAGAAGGTACAATTATGTACTATGGATCTTGATTTTACCACAAATACTTCACATATATGTTAAGTCTAAGTGTATTATCTGGTGGATTAAATTGGGTGGTCGGGAACTAAACCTTTCATTCATGCACACGAAATAAGTCATATTTGAGTTTGTTCCCTAGGACTTCCCATTGGAACTAGATTCAGGTTGTGCAGCTGAGTTAGTTCCCTAGGACTTACCCATGGAACTAGATTCAGATTATACGAGACCATGGCAGTAGTGACGAGACTAACTACCCAAGCTAAAAAGGCTTAAAGGTTAAGTTAAAGGCCTACCCACAATCACCAAACTCCTTAATACTAACACTAAGACACAAGTAATCCAAACAATCCAACTGATCAATAATGGCACAAGGAGATGATTGTTTACATTATAAACCAGCTTGGCACGGGAGACCATCATCAGATTCCAAAATGGCGGCATTTGGTCAAAATAAAGTGAAAAAAAATTATCTTGACTTTGAATTATGACAACAAAGTAGTCAATAATGCAAGTAACTTCCCCTTTGAAATTTAAATATTATAAATTTGAAATTTTTAATTAACATATTACACTAAAGTCTTTAGACTTCGGTACATAGTCTTTATAGGGAGGCTTAGTCTATAGGGAGGCTTAGTCTATAGGGAGGTTTGGTCTATAGGGAGGCTTAGTCTATAGGGAGGCTTAGTCTATAGGGAGGCTTAGTCTATAGGGAGGCTTAGTCTATAGGGAGGCTTAGTCTATAGGGAGGCTTAGTCTATAGGGAGGCTTAGTCTATGGGGAGGCTTAGTCTATGGGGAGGCTTAGTCTATGGGGAGGTTTAGTCTATGGGGAGGCTTGGTCTATAGGGAGGTTTGGTCTATAGGGAGGCTTAGTCTATAGGGAGGCTTAGTCTATAGGGAGGCTTAGTCTATAGGGAGGCTTGGTCTACAGGGAGGCTTGGTCTAAAGGGAGGCTTGGTATATAGAGAGGCTTAGTCTATCATCATCATCATGCCCCGTAGTCTTTCGACCGTTGGGGCGCCACAGATGACATGTACACTATTCTTCTCCATTCCTCTCGGTCTCCTGCCCTATGCATAGCATCGCCTAGTTTTAATCCCGTCCATTCTTTGATGTTATCTTCCCATCTTTTTCTCTGTCTTCTTCTTCTTCCTCCTCTAGTTGTACCTTGCAAGATGTCTTTGGCGAGCCCGTTTTCTGGTCACGTGGCCATACCATTCAAGTTTGCGCTTTTTTTACAGACGCCAGGAGGTCATCGTACTGCCCAGTTGCTTGACGAATTCTTTCTTTCACTTGTTCATTGGTGATATGGTCTCTATAGCAGATGCCAAGAATGCTTCTGAAACATCTCATCTCCATCGCCTTTATTTTCTTTTCAAGTTCTGCTGTTCATGTCCAGGACTCACAGGCATATAAGAAAATGGAGAAGATTAATGAGCGCATCAGCCTGATTTTGGTGCTGGAGGCTATATTTTTGTCGTTCCATATTTTCTTGAGCCTCTTCAGTGCTGTTGTGGTCTGTGCAATCCTGGCCATCAATTCGGGCCTGGAGCCTTGTTCCGAGACTATTGCTCCGAGGTATTTGAAGCTGCCAACTGTCTCGAATCTTTCCTCACCAACCTTAATTTCAGTGGTGATGCCAGTGGTGCTATTTGTCATCGTTTTTGTCTTTTCTGCACTGATTTGCATGCCAAAGGACGATGAAGTCTTGTCGAGACACTTTACCAAGTTGGCTAGCTCTTCCTCGCTTCCAGCCAGGCCGTCTATGTCAGCGGTTCCCAACTCTGCAGGGATATTATCCACTCCTGCAGTTTTTCCTTTTTGGAGTGCTTGGAATGCTGCTTCTACTTATGCGCGCAGAATAGGGAAGCTTTCATTGTCTGTTGCTGGGGGGACATTAAGGATCTCTAGGTCTATCTTTATATTTTCATTATACAGCTCTGAGCAGTATTCAGTCCATCTTTTCAGGATATCATTTTCCTCAGTCAAACATTTACCATTTTTATCTTGTATGGTAGTACTACGCCCTTGCTTTGCAGTGGTTACTTCTTTCACCAACTGGTATGCCTTTTACTATTGTGTTTCTTCAAGCAATTTTCAATGTCGTAGCATTGCTCTTCAATTCTTCTTCGCCCATCTCATACCCTTTTTTGATGGTTTGGTTAATTTTCCTATATTTATTTGCCCCCTCTGTATCTACCATCTTTGTTTTCTTTAACTGCCTCCGTTTATCACACAGATCGAGAATGTCAGCTGTCACCCATGTTTTTTGTGTTGGTCGATGTTTAATAAGGATATCATGGGCTGTGTCCGTCACAGCTGTGTTGAAGTTATCAATCATTGTGTCCATGTCTGAACAGTCTGCATCTATAATGTTAAGCCCTGCAAATTTCCCTCCTATCATTGCTTGGAAGGCTTCCGCTACTTTAGGATCCTTCAGATTTTCAAGATCGAATTTGATTCTGGTATATCCCTGTTTATTTACCCTCTTTAAGAGCAGCCTAAAGTTCGTCATGACTAGATCGTGGTCACTTCCAATGTCAGCTCCAGGGAAGCTGCGAGTTTTTGCAATGTTTATACTAGACCGAAAACGTGTTTGCAACATGATGTAGTCAATCTGATTGTGGTGTTTCCCATTGGGGCTATGCCATGTGGTTTTCCTGGATATTTTATGTTCACCCAGTGTGTTGGCCAATATGAGTTCGTTGAAGCTGGCAAATTTCAAGAGCCTCAGGCCTCTCTCGTTTGAAGTTGCGTTACAGTGGCGTCCACTTATAAACTAAGTCTATAATGTCTTAGTCTATAATGTCTTAGTCTATAATGTCTTAGTCTATAATGTCTTAGTCTATAATGTCTTAGTCTATAAGGTATATTTTAAAGAAAACGTCCTAATAAATCAGTGGCTTAGTCTATAGGGAGACTTAATCTACAGGGAGGCTTGGTCTATATGGGAGGCTTAGTCTACAGGGAGGCTTGGTCTATATGGGAGGCTTAGTCTACAGGGAGGCTTAGTCTATATATAATTTATAATAATGTATATTTTAAAGAAAACGTCTTAATAAATCAAATGAATAGCAATAATCTTAAGGTAGTCAAACAAACACACAAAGTAACCACGTACTGTCATGTGACACAAGCCTACATTGAACCACGTATTGTCATGTGACACAAGCCTACATTCAACCACGTATTGTCATGTGACACAAGCCTACATTCAACCCCGCATTGTCATGTGACACAAGCCTACATTCAACCCCGCATTGTCATGTGACACAAGCCTACATTCAACCACGCATTGTCCTGTGACACAAGCCTACATTCAACCACGTATTGTCATGTGACACAAGCCTACATTCAACCACGTATTGTCATGTGACACAAGCCTACATTCAACCACATACTGTCCTGTGACACAAGCCTACATTCAACCACGTATTGTCATGTGACCACATACTGTCATGTGACCACATACTGTCATGTGACCACATACTGCCATGTGACCACATACTGTCATGTGACCACATACTGTCATGTGACCACATACTGTCACGTGACCACATACTGTCATGTGACACATACTGTCATATGACCACATACTGTCATGTGACCACATACTTTCATGTGACTACATACTGTCATGTGACCACATACTCTCATTTTGATTGGCGCGAGGGAAAGGGGGAGCAGAAATCGAGGGTGCCGAAGACTCTCAAGCAAAAGTGGCTACAGGGGTTCCCATGGACATTTTTTGTGTGATCAATTCCAAATGCAAGAATGCATTTTGGCACACAATTGAATTTCGTGTTTCTTTCAGACAATTTGGAAGAGATCATTTTGAACGTCTGTTGGGAAGCGCCAGAATTAGCCAAAATAAAGATCAGGCACATCTCTAACTCCGCCCCAGCCCACCATGAACTAAACTCATTCCAGCTGACGCCCTTGAGGGTGTACTTCTTGCCCTAGCTTAGTGTCGCACCTTAAATCTTTATAGTCCCCAGAAAATGTTTTCGTTCTGATAGGTAGTCAAAGAACCATAGCAACAATGTTTATGTTCTGATAGTCAAAGAACCATAGCAACAATGTTTATGTTCTGATAGTCAAAAAACCGTAGAAACAATGTTTATGTTCTGATAGTCAAACAACCGTTGAAACAATGTTTATGTTCTGATAGTCAAACAACCGTTGAAACAATGTTTATGTTCTGATAGTCAAACAACCGTTGAAACAATGTTTATGTTCTGATAGTCAAAAAACCGTAGAAACAATGTTTATGTTCTGATAGTCAAACAACCATAGAAACAATGTTTATGTTCTGATAGTCAAACAACCATAGCAACAATGTTTATGTTCTGATAGTCAAACAACCATAGAAACAATGTTTATGTTCTGATAGTCAAACAACCGTAGATACAATGTTTATGTTCTGATAGTCAAACAACCGTAGAAACAATGTTTATGTTCTGATAGTCAAACAACCATAGCAACAATGTTTATGTTCTGATAGTCAAACAACCGTATATACAATGTTTATGTTCTGATAGTCAAACAACCGTAGAAACAATGTTTATGTTCTGATAGTCAAACAACCGTAGAAACAATGTTTATGTTCTGATAGTCAAACAACCGTAGAAACAATGTTTATGTTCTGATAGTCAAACAACCGTAGATACAATGTTTATGTTCTGATAGTCAAACAACCATAGAAACAATGTTTATGTTCTGATAGTCAAACAACCGTAGATACAATGTTTATGTTCTGATAGTCAAACAACCGTAGATACAATGTTTATGTTCTGATAGTCAAACAACCGTAGAAACAATGTTTATGTTCTGATAGTCAAACAACCGTAGAAACAATGTTTATGTTCTGATAGTCAAACAACCGTAGAAACAATGTTTATCCTATAACAACCATAGCAACAATGTTTATGCTATAAATCCTTTATAATACGTAATATCGAGCAATGGGACGATGGGGCTGACAATTTGACCAAACATGCTTGCAAGTGACGTACTTTATAAGAATCCCAACGAGTGCTCCCACCTCAAGGCTTACACGCGCATAGCGCACAATTTTTCACGCCCCTGAACTATATTAATATATGATGCCCCCCCCCCCCCCCTTTTCGATTTTTAAATCTCAGATTTATTTCACCAACTATTATATTACAAAATATAATGAAGGATTTATAAACACGTTTTATATTTTTAAACATTTCTTCATTATCATCTTCCTGACTGCAATAAGTGACTGCAATAAGTACATGCAATAAGTGACTGCAATAAGTACATGCAATAAGTGACTGCAATAAATGACTGCAATAAGCGACTGCGATAAGCGACTGCAATAAGTGACTGCAATAAGTGACTGCAATAAGTGACTGCAATAAGTGACTGCAATAAGCGATTGCAATAAGTGACTGCAATAAATACATGTAATAAGTGACTGCAATAAATGACTGCAATAAGCGACTGCAATAAGTGACTGCAATAAATGACTGCAATAAGCGACTACAATAAGTGACTGCAATAAATGACGACAATAAGCGACTGCAATAAGTGACTGCAATAAATGACTGCAATAAATGACTGCAATAAGTGACTGCAATAAGTGACTGTAATAAGCGACTGCAATAAGTACATGCAATAAATGACTGCAATAAGTGACTGCATTAAGTGACTGCAACAAGAGACTTCAAAAGTGACTGCAATAAGTGACTGCAATAAATGACTGCAATAAGAGACTACAATAAGTGACTGCAATAAGTGACTGCAATAAATGACTGCAATAAGTGACTGCAATAAATGACTGCAAAAGCGACTGCAAAAAGTGACTGCAATAAGTACATGCAATAAATGACTGCAATAAGAGACTGCAATAAGTGACTGCAATAAGTGACTGCAATAAGTGACTGCAATAAGTGACTGCAATAAATGATTGCAATAAATGACTGCAATAAGAGACTGCAATAAGTGACTGCAATAAATGACTGCAATAAGCGACTGCAATAAGTGACTGCAATAAATGACTGCAATAAGTGATTGCAATAAGTACATGCAATAAATGACTGCAATAAGTGACTGCAATAGATGACTGCAATATGTGTCTGCAATAAGTGACTGCAATAAGTGACTGCAATAAATGACTGCAATAAGTGACTGCAATAAATGACTGTAATAAGTGACTGCAATAAATGTCTGCAATAAGTGACTGCAATAAATGACTGCAATAAGTGACTATAATACGTGCCTGCAATAAGTGACTGCAATAAGTGACTGCAATATGTGACTGCAATAAGTACATGCAATAAATGACTGCAATAAATGACTGCAATAAGTGACTGCAATAAGTGATTGCAAGAAGTGACTGCAACAAGATACTTCAAAAGTGACTGCAATAAGTGACTGCAATAAGTAAATGCAATAAGTGACTGCAATAAGTAAATGCAATAAGTGACTGCAATAAATGACTGCAATAAGTGACTGCAATAAATGACTGCAATAAGTGACTGCAATAAATGACTGCAATAAGTGACTGCAATAAATTACTGCAATAAATGACTGCAATAAGTGACTGCAATAAATGACTGCAATAAGTGACTGCAATAAGTGACTGCAATACGTGACTGCAATAAGTGACTGCAATACGTGACTGCAATAAGTAACTCTGTTATTTTGTATGTTCTGCAGTTAGAACATTTTAACATTGTAAACACATTGTTACTTTTGTTGGCGGTGTGAGACTTACATCAAACGATTGGTAGGAGGTGCGGAGTAGAGAAATGGTTTGGAACCACTGATTTAGACTGCATGACTCCAGGTACTACTCGTAATTAAATTTTAACTGCTGAACACAACTAGTTCAAAATGTACATAGCCAAGTCGTTCTCATTAAACATAACCTTTTTATAACTGGGGCGCAGTAGCGTAAGAATGGGTGCGGAGGGCGGTGCGCCCCTTGCGACAATTTTTCATTATATGGAGGTTGGGGGGGGGGGGGAATTTTTGCCCAACAGCAGTTTGTTGTTTTGGCTCGTCCAGGTTGCCACTATCAGCTAGCTACGTCATTGGGGGGAGGGGGGCGTCGAATTAGAGAGACTAATGAAAATAGTACAAAATTCCTGCAAAGACGTAACAGTTCATTCTAAAGAGGGGCAACCCCTTGCTAATCAAACTACTCCATTCCGATCTTATAGCCTGCCCTTGTGAGACGCCGACCGGAAGCTGACTCCGGTCACGGACAAGTCAATTACTCTCGACGCCGATAATCTAAAGAGTTAATCAGCAGAGCAGCAGGTACCCGCTCTTGTCCCTGATGTGATCGCCTGGCTGATGCCGGGCCGCTCTCACGGGCCATTGTTTGACACTAACCAAGGGGCCAGCTATTTGTACAGGTAGTTGTACACACAGGTAGATAACCAGAGAACTGTCTTCCGTGTACTAAATACCCTCGTTAGTCGTCAGTAATACTGATTTGTTGATCAGGGGGTCTCAAAGGCAGTTAGAGGCATTACAGGCAGTTAGAGGCGATACAGGCAGTTAGAGGCGATACAGACAGTTAGAGGCGATACAGGCAGTTAGAGGCGATACAGGCAGTTAGTGGCGATACCGGCAGTTAGGGGCGATACAGGCAGTTAGAGGCGATACAGGCAGTTAGGTGCGATACAGGCAGTTAGAGGCGATACAGACAGTTAGAGGCGATACAGGCAGTTAGGGGCGATACAGGCAGTTAGAGGCGATGCAGGCAGTTAGGGGCGATACAGGCAGTTAGAGGCGATACAGGCAGTTAGAGGCGATACAGGCAGTTAGTGGCGATACAGGCAGTTAGTGGCGATACAGGCAGTTAGTGGCGATACAGGCAGTTAGGGGCGATACAGGCAGTTAGTGGCGAGGAATGTGGTAGGCAGGAAGCGTGTCCAAAACAAATTACCAAATAAACCAAGAAAAACTGACGGGGACAATGACATTTTTTTAGTTTGAGGACCACCGTCGTTCCGAATTAAGCCTCTGTCCCTACAACATCCCCCCCTCCCCCCGTGATATATGAGTGACGTAACTCTATAAGCCCTGAGCACCCAGACGTAACTTTATCCACTCACAACAATCAAACGTTGCAATATGACTCGCAAGGTTAAACAATCACAATCTTAAACATATCAGATTACAAAATATTATCCATCTTTAGAGATGAATAAAACAAAATCTGAGCCATTGAAATAGGGAAACCCCGATTTATTTATAGCCACATCGTCTTGTGTAGCACATATAACATTACGGAAGTTGATTTGTTTTGATCAACAATAATGAGAGCTAAAGGTCAAGGTTTCCAGGTATCGCGTTTCTTGGTAATTTAATTTGTCTTCCCTTCGGGCCGTTCTTACTGTTTTAGTACAACTACAACTTCCGGGGCTTGGTGACCTAAATGACAAGGGTTCTCACATTCGCTGAGTAAAGGGGCTGTATTGCCTTGAATTTAGCAGACTTCTTAACATCAGCACATTCACAAATACAGCACATTTAAAACAACACATTCAACACATACAGCACATTCATGTACATATATAAATCCCATTTCTATATCACCTTCATACATAAATCAAATGTATACATTAATTTTTTATATCACTTACATTACATGAATCACTTTCATTACATACATACACCTCATTAAATCAGGGATCCTCACACTGTCCACTGGTTTGAAAGGTATCTTGCCCACCATACGAACATTGACAGAGAGTTGTAAAACGTCACCTAAAAATGACTCGTCTGTAGGAACTTTAGAATGTCTGAGGGGAAAAAAGTGAGACAAAGTGAAACAAAAACGTTAGCAGCCTAAAAAAACGAAATGTTCTTTGCATGACTTCACCTCTCTAGCCGTCTACCGAGACGTTCTTTGCATGACTTCACCTCTCTAGCCGTCTACCGAGATGTTCTTTGCATGACTTCACCTCTCTAGCCATCTACCGAGATGTTCTTTGCATGACTTCACCTCCCTAGCCATCTACCGAGATATTCTTTGCATGACTTCACCTCTCTAGCCATCTACCGAGATGTTCTTTGCATGACTTCACATCTCTAGCCATCTACCGAGACGTTCATTGCATGACTTCACCTCTCTAGCCATCTACCGAGATGTTCTTTGCATGACTTCACCTCTCTAGCCATCTACCGAGATGTTCTTTGCATGACTTCACCTCTCTAGCCGTCTACCGAGACGTTCTTTGAATGATTTCACCTCTCTAGCCATCTACCGAGATGTTCTTTGCATGGCTTCACCTCTCTAGCCATCTACCGAGATGTTCTTTGCATGACTTCACCTATCTAGCCATCTACCGAGATTTACTTTGCTTGACTTCAACTCTCTAACCATCTACCGAGATGTTCTTTGTATTTCATTTCTCTAGCCGTCTATTGGTAAAATGATTATGCTTTAGAAACTTAAAAATAGCAATGGAAGATTAGTATAAATAATCCTATAAATTATAAAATGTTTTAAAATAAATTACCGACGATACCCCCCCCCCCCCCCCGGGCGAAGTCATCACCCACTCAAATTCTATTTTTTTTTAAAATCATGATTGTGGTTCGCCACAATTTAGCCCACTATTCACGAAGGGCCGCGGCACCAAAAGAGGTTGAGAACCGCTGTTCAGAAACAGACAAGGAATTGAACTCCACACTTGTTCCAAGGCAGGCGTCTCTGCGAGGCAGGCGGGACCGATCAGGGCGTGTGGTGGGTTTTTTTCTCTGTCGGCCGCCGCACCTTCTTCGCGCGGCTAGTGCCGTCTCCTGCCGTCTCACAGATAATAGATCCATGTATCAGAGAGCGAGGTCTTCAGCGTCCCCCTGTGAATATCTTCGGCTCCGGTTTTATTTACAAGCCTACTTCGACCCCCCCGTACCCCTCCACTTTTGACCCCCTTACCCCTCCACTTTTGACACCCCCCCCCCCAACCCTGCTTTCGGTTGGTGTTAAGTATAGTAGAACAAATTGATTTTTGTGTTGGTGTGAGAGCAGTGCGACCAGAAAATAACGTGTTGGAATTTCAGTGTTATTGTTATTGTTGTTTTTGGGAGAGAAACTTGAGAATTCTGGGATTTATCAAGACACTTGAATTGGATTTTCGGATATTCATTTCAAACATACGAGACGTCAAAGGTAAACATTCTGTTTGTGTTTGGTTGATGTTTGGTTTGTGTTTGTTTCGTTGATGTTGTATACCTTGCTCGCATGAACATGAACCGCCTTTATGAGACATGGAACGTGCACTGTGCACAGCCTACGACATCGACATAGGACACGAGTACAAAGCACATCAGTGTCGTGCCCAATTTTCTCACCAAATAAACCCTACTCGACGATAGCCTCGGCGTACAACGTCTGCTCGTATCTCGTCATTTTAACATAGATTTCGATTTTAGTTAGGACAAAAATATAACAGTTCGTTATTTAAAAGTGTATTTTTTAAAATATATATATTAATTGGGGGGGGGGGGGGGGCGATGTATTTCCTTTTTTATACAATGAAAGTCGAATCAATAATTTGTTTATTTTCAAAATAAGGTTTTTTTCTCCTAAATTAAAAATCATCAATTATATTTACTACCCAGAGGCGTATCCAGACAGTTTAGCGGCCTGGGACCAGATTCGTATTTACGCCCCCTTCAGCTCTGAAGCCAATTATTTTCATCTTAAAAACCAACTTTGGCGCCCCATCTAGTCTGGCGCCCGGGGACATCTGTCCCCTTAGCTACGCCTCTGTGTGTGTTTCTGTATGTGGGAGAGTACTTACCCTGTGGGAGAGTACTTACCGTATGGGAAACGACTACCGGCAATATCAACAGTCCAATCAAATGTATATTTTATTTGATACTGTAAACTGTCTACATAACACTACCAATCAAATATCCTGTCTACATAACATGACCTAGCTTATTCCTTGTCAATAACTGAGCTATTACCTGTAACGTAATCCCTGTCAATAACTGACCTATTACCTGTAACGTAATCCCTGTGAATAACTGACCTATTACCTTTAACTTAATCCCTGTCAATAACTGACCTATTACCTGTAACGTAATCCCTGTCAATAACTGACCTATTACCTGTAACGCAATCCCTGTCAATAACTGACCTATTACCTGTAACTTAATCCCTGTCAATAACTGACCTATTTTCCAGAGACCATTCTTTTAGACGAGATTCTCCTTGTTTACGATCTGTGTGACAAGCGCCTGGACATAAACCACATGGAAGCACAACCTTTCTGTCACTTGTGACAAGCTATATAAGCGGGTGGTTACAACGAGGGGGGTGGGGAAGGGTGCTGTCAAAGGCGGGGTAAAGTGGGTTAACAGGTGACGAAGCATGACGAAGGGTATGCACATTTGTTACGTTTAAGTAACTTTTTTCTAACATATAAACGTATATGAGAAAGAAAGGTTTTGTTCACAGGTAGATGCGATGTAATAGGTGGAATTTTTATTTAATTTCTAAAATTGCTTTTGTAGCGAATCTGCAGTTTTATCAAGACTGATCTGTTGTATGTAAAGCAGTTTGATCAAGGCTGATCTGTTGTATGTAAAGCAGTTTTATCAAGACTGATCTGTTGTATGTAAAGCAGTTTTATCAAGGCTGATCTGTTGTATGTAAAGCAGTTTTATCAAGGCTGATCTGTTGTATGTAAGGCAGTTTTATCAAGGCTGATCTGTTGTATGTAAAGCAGTTTATCAATACTGATCTGTTGTATGTAAAGCAGTTTTATCAAGGCTGATCTGTTGTATGTAAAGCAGTTTATCAATACTGATCTGTTGTATGTAAAGCAGTTTATCAATACTGATCTGTTGTATGTAAAGCAGTTTTATCAAGACTGATCTGTTGTATGTAAAGCAGTTTTATCAAGACTGATATGTTGTATGTAAAGCAGTTTTCTCAAGGCTGATATGTTGTATGTAAAGCAGTTTTATCAAGGCTGATCTGTTGTATGTAAAGCAGTTTTATCAATACTGATCTGTTGTATATAAAGCAGTTTTATCAAGACTGTGATGTGATACAATGGTAGAACTGTCACTGTGATGTGATACAATGGTAGAACTGTCATTGTGACGTGATACAATGGTAGAACTGTCATTGTGACGTGATACAATGGTAGAACTGTCACTGTGATGTGATACAATGGTAGAACTGTCATTGTGATGTGATACAATGGTAGAACTGTCATTGTGATGTGATACAATGGTAGAACTGTCATTTTGATGTGATACAATGGTAGAACTGTCATTGTGATGTGATACAATGGTAGAACAGTCATTACGATGTGATACAATGGTAGAACTGTCATTGTGATGTGATACAATGGTAGAACTGTCATTACGATGTGATAAATAGTTGAGTTCACTAACAGCCTATAAACGGACAGTTCACTAACGGCCTATCGAAGGGACAGTTCACTAACGCCTAACAAAGGGACAGTTCACTAACGCCTAACAACGGGACAGTTCACTAACGCCTAACAAAGGGACAGTTCACTAACGCCTAACAAAGGGACAGTTCACTAACGCCTAACAAAGGGACAGTTCACTAACGCCTAACAAAGGGACAGTTCACTAACGCCTAACAAAGGGACTGTTCACTAACGCCTAACAAAGGGACAGTTCACTAACGCCTAACAAAGGGACAGTTCACTAACGCCTAACAAAGGGACAGTTCACTAACGCCTAACAAAGGGACAGTTTACTAACGCCTAACAAGGGGACAGTTCACTAACGTCTAACAAAGGGACAGTTCACTAACGCCTAACAAAGAGACAGTTCACTAACGCCTAACAAAGGGACAGTTCACTAACGCCTAACAAAGGGACAGTTCACTAACGTCTAACAAAGGGACAGTTCACTAACGTCTAACAAAGGGACAGTTCACTAACGTCTAACAAAGGGACAGTTCACTAACGTCTAACAAAGGGACAGTTCACTAACGTCTAACAAAGGGACAGTTCACTAACGTCTAACAAAGGGACAGTTCACTAACGTCTAACAAAGGGACAGTTCACTAACGTCTAACAAAGGGACAGTTCACTAACGTCTAACAAAGGGACAGTTCACTAACGCCTAACAAAGGGACAGTTCACTAACGCCTAACAAAGGGACAGTTCACTAACGTCTAACAAAGGGACAGTTCACTAACGCCTAACAAAGGGACAGTTCACTAACGCCTAACAAAGGGACAGTTCACTAACGTCTAACAAAGGGACAGTTCACTAACGCCTAACAAAGGGACAGTTCACTAACGCCTAACAAAGGGACAGTTCACTAACGCCTAACAAAGGGACAGCTCTGTGAAGGAGCTAGCACATTGTTTCTGCTACCAGAGGTGCTCACCCTGTAGCTATTAGAATTACAAATATGACAAACCTGGCATTGTTCGACTGAAAACAATTCAGCACTGATCATGTTTTTCTAAAGTTCATTATTATGGGCTTGGACGTTAAAGGTGCAGAGACTTACAGATTTAAAAAATATATATCATAGCAGTCTCGCCAAGGCAGAGTCTAAAAAATGCTCTTCCGTGATCATTTTGTGTTATTTCCTGTTCATAAAAAGACAGTCATAATTTTTTGTTTCGTTTCACGTTCCTACCCAACGCTGCAACGGCCGTCTGAGAATCCCCTCGCCTTCCCCTCGTCATGTACACAATCCTGATGTTATCACATCTGCCGAGACAAGATCACAAGACTACCGGTGTCGGCCGCCGTCAAGGAATCGGGTGTCACCCGTTATTCACAGTCTGCACACCCCTGTGTCTCCATGTTCAGCAACTGATGCAGCGCGTAGCTTTCTGTTAGCCTATTGTTAGTTTATTGCACTTCAACACGCCACTCAACGAAAACCTCACACATGGCCATTTAACACACCGCTGAACAAATTCACAAACTCCAACTTCCCTTTTAACACGCCGCTGAACAAATTCACAAACTCCAACTTCCCTTTTAACACGCCGCTGAACAAATTCACAAACTCCAACTCCCCTTTTAACACGCCGCTGAACAAAGTCACAAACTCCAACTTCCCTTTTAACACGCCGCTGAATTCAGTCTCAGGTCGTAATTTTCCCGGAACGTTTTGCTAAGAATAGGGTTTTTCATTTAATGGCCAAAGGTAATTAATAAAATATCCTGGTATTACGTTTGGCCAATCTCTCAACAGCTGTTCCGTACTTTTAAGTCAACATGGCCAGAGTCGTGGGTATTAACCTAGGCGAAAACGTGTTTACAACTTTATTTTACCAAGGATTTTCAAACAAATTGTTACAGCTAGACTATAATACATTATATGCGGAAATATATCGCATCCGGAAATTTTATCGAAAGAAATTTTGTCGAAGGAAAATTGATCGACGGAAATTTGATCAAACGGAAATTTGGTCGAATCTTTTTTCAGTTCATACGTTAAAATTTTCGTCAAATTTCTTTTTGAATGCACTATACTATACAGTAAAACAAAACAATGCGTTCAAAAAGAAATTTGACGTACAATGTTAACTTGTAAACTAAAAAAAAAGATTCGATCAAATTTCCGTCGATCAATTTTCCGTCGACGAAATTTCTTTCGATCAAATTTCCGGTAAACGAAATATATTGTTAGAGGCTATGTTTTACGAAGACATTGTCTAAAAATAGTAATATTACGTAATGCGATGTGACATTTTCCGGTCTCAGAAGTGACAAACCTTTTTTGTTGAAACCATCTCCTTAGACTCAGATCTTAGTGAAGACACGGTGATCACCATCTGCACACCGTCGCGCCGTGGATCAGTTGTCTCAGCGGGAAACCCCGATTTCTGACAAGAGTTGATGCGCACCCCACCCGGCGGTTCACGCTACTTGTTTACGGGAATTAGAAACGTTTTTCAAGGGGAATTAGTAAATAGAGTGGCGGTATTAGTGTCAAATCTTGGGTTAGAGAAATCAGCACCCGGGGGTGGGGGAGTCACAAGAGATGTGAAGCCAGGGAGATGGTGATTTGGGGAGGGTTGTGTATCAACGATAATACTCAATGAAGTATTAGAAGACGGTTGGCACCCCTTGTTATCACGTTAGCTGGCACCCCCAGTTGTGACTTGTGCATCAGAGCATCACTGTTAGCCTAACTTGCAGGTACTTGTTTACTATTGTATTTTTTTAATTTCAAAGTTTATGATTTACTCCTGTGAAATTTGTTGAATCAACACAGACCTAAATGTAATGGAAATAATACAGATACCAAAATGCCCATGTAGGGGCGTCTATAACAAACTGATACCAAATGGTTCATGCTGGGGCGTTTATAACCCTGTGTAACAGAAACATGGCCCAAGCAAGGGCGTCTATAACCCTGTGTAGCAGCAACATGGCCCCATGTGTTTAGTTGGGAGTTGGTGTTTTTTTTTCATGTTGTTTTTTTCGTTATCTTTTGTCCAAATAATGATCCCCTCTTTTTACGGTGCAACCCCCTCCTACCGGCATCATGACCCCCTCCTAATGGCCTTCCCCTCCTACCGACAAAATGACCCCCTCCTACTGGCCTGCCCCTCCTACCGACAACATGACACCCTCCTACTGGCCTGCCCCTCCTACCGACAACATGACCCCCTCCTACTGGCCTGCTCCTCCTACCGACAACATGACCCCCTCCTACCGACAACATGACCCCCTCCTACTGGCCTGCCCCTCCTACCGACAACATGACCCCCTCCTACTGGCCTGCCCCTCCTACCGACAACATGACCCCCTCCTACTGGCCTGCCCCTCCTACCGACAACATGACCCCCTCCTACTGGCCTGCCCCTCCTACCAACAACATGACCCCCTCCTACTGGCCTGCCCCTCCTACCGGCATCATGACCCCCTCCTACTGGCCTGCCCCTCCTACCGACAACATGACCCCCTCCTACCGACAACATGACCCCCTCCAACTGGCCTGCCCCTCCTACCGGCATCATGACCCCCCTACTGGCCTGCCCCTCCTACCGGCATCATGACCTCCTCCTACTGGCCTGCCCCTCCTACCGGCAACATGACCCCCTCCTACTGGCCTGCCCCTCCTCCTGGCATCATGACCCCCTCCTACCGGCAACATGAACCCCTCGTACCGGCGTGACCCCCTCCAACCAGCATCATGACCCCTCCAACCGGCATCATGATCTCCTCTTATGGCATCATGATCCCCTCCAACCGGCATCATGACTCCCTCCAACCGGCATCATAACCCCCTCCAACCGGCATCATGACCCCCTCCAACCGGCATCATGACCCCCTCCTACCGGCGTGACTAGATTCTATTTACCATTCCCAAACCCAAGTAATGGTTTCCCAAACCCAAGTAATGGTATAGGCCACCATTGGTCACGAGACAGGTGATGAACATGACGTGCCTGCAATACTGACCTTTACCAGCAGACGACAATACCTGAACATCGAGACAATTTTGTCTGTTACATTGGACGAAAATCCGTAAACAGAGACAATAATCTCTACACCAAACGTTCTAACAGCCACAGACTTAAGATTATATATATGTGATCTGAGATAGCATGCGATTACACCGGAATCGATTCTCTAATTAAAAGGACCCAAAACACAGAAAGCAATTTAATATATAGTAAACAGCTATAGGAAATCATGGTTTATAAATTTTTCAAAATAATATTCTATAACGGTAACTTGTCTGATAGCTGCACTTGAAAATTTATATTTTATTTAGCTGGATTTCCCAACCTGGGGAGCTGGCAACTCCAGGGAGTGTGGGATGCTGGCAACTCCAGGGAGTGTGGGGTACTGGCAACTCCAGGGAGTGTGGGGAGCTGGCAAATCCAGGGAGAGTGGGGTGCTGACAACTCCAGGGAGTGTGGGGAGCTGGCAACTCCAGGGAGTGTGGGGTACTGGCAACTCCAGGGAGTGTGGGGTGCTGGCAACTCCAGGGAGTGTGGGGTGCTGGCAACTCCAGGGAGTGTGGGGTACTGGCAACTCCAGGGAGAGTGGGGTACTGGCAACTCCAGGGAGTGTGGTGTACTGGCAACTCCAGGGAGTGTGGGGAGCTGGCAACTCCAGGGAGTGTGGGATGCTGGCAACTCCAGGGAGTGTGGGGTACTGGCAAATCCAGGGAGAGTGGGGTGCTGGCAACTCCAGGGAGTGTGGGGAGCTGGCAACTCCAGGGAGTGTGGGGTACTGGCAACTCCAGGGAGTGTGGGTTGCTGGCAACTCCAGGGAGTGTGGGGTGATGGCAACTCCAGGGAGTGTGGGGTACTGGCAACTCCAGGGAGAGTGGGGTACTGGCAACTCCAGGGAGTGTGGGGGGCTGGCAACTCCAGGGAGTGTGGGATGCTGGCAACTCCAGGGAGTGTGGGGTACTGGCAAATCCAGGGAGAGTGGGGTGCTGGCAACTCCAGGGAGTGTGGGGAGCTGGCAACTCCAGGGAGTGTGGGGTACTGGCAACTCCAGGGAGTGTGGGTTGCTGGCAACTCCAGGGAGTGTGGGGTGATGGCAACTCCAGGGAGTGTGGGGTACTGGCAACTCCAGGGAGAGTGGGGTACTGGCAACTCCAGGGAGTGTGGGGGGCTGGCAACTCCAGGGAGTGTGGGGTGGTATAACATGGGGTGCGAGGAAAAGTGATTGTAATAACAGTTAAGTTATGATATAAATTTTACTATATTTAATTCTATTTCTTCATTAACATAAGTCACAATGCTATTTTAACGTTCTACAATTACGTTGGAAATGTCATGTAAAAAAAATATAGTAGTAGTAGTCCATTTATTTTACAATGTCAGAAAGCATTTTATTTTAACTGTGGGTTGGAGACTTCTACCAACTATTCCTAGGGTTGCGGAGTACCGGTACAGAACAGGTTGGGAAACTGTGGGTTGGAGACTTCTACCAACTATTCCTAGGGTTGCGGAGTACCGATACAGAACAGGTTGGGAAACTGTGGGTTGGAGACTTCTACCAACTATTCCTAGGGTTGCGGAGTACCGGTACAGAACAGTTTGGGAAACCCTGGCCCAGAGCCTGAAGTTTATTATCATTATTATTATTTTGAAAAGGCTGACTTCCTAGAGAACCATGTTAGAGTAAAATGCCCCCCACCCCTTTTCTCAGGAACAATTCTCAGGATCCGCCACTGAATCCATGGCAACATGTTTTAAAGTCAGACGATCAATTTTGACATTTCCAACATGCGCTACCTGGCCCCAGTATCCCCCAATCCTCAATACATTACAATGACAAGAACGAGGCTATTAGTTGTTAATGGGAAGGTAAGTCAGTGATATCAACATTGGAGTTATCCTTACACGCTTGCTCCCTTGGCGGCTTCACAACCCGCCGCACCCCAATTTTAATCATTTTTTTGTTGCTTAACCTAATCATGACGTCATCAGTTCAGTACTTTACTCTCCGACACATATGCTCTAACACGCTCATTAAATATGTGTGTGGGCTTAACCTAATTATGACGTCATCAGTTCAGTACTTTACTCTCCGACACATATGCTCCAACATGTTCATTAAGTACTAAACCAAGCTGGATATGACCCATGTCTCACCTTCCACACTCTACACGGTTACACCTGTCGTTTCAACGGTGGGTGTTGCCGACCCCAAAAATGACTGTGTAGGTGTTTCCGACCCTATAGATGGCTGTGTAGGTGTTTCCGACCCTATAGATGGCTGTGTAGGTGTTTCCGACCCTATAGATGGCTGTGTAGGTGTTTCCGACCCTATAGATGGCTGTGTGGGTGTTTCCGACCCTATAGATGGCTGTGTGGGTGTTTCCGACCCTATAGATGGCTGTGTAGGTGTTTCCGACCCTATAGATGGCTGTGTGGGTGTTGCCAACCCCATAGATGGCTGTGTGGGTGTTTCCGACCCCATAGATGGCTGTGTGGGTGTTGCCGACCCCATAGATGGCTGTGTGGGTGTTGCCGACCCCACAAATGGCTGTGTAGAATTGATTCGGACGGTCATGTCATAGAATTGATTCGGACGGTCATGTCATAGAATTGATTCGGACGGTCATGTCATAGAATTGATTCGGACGGTCATGTCATAGAATTGATTCGGTCAGTCATGTCATAGAATTGATTCGGACGGTCATGTCATAGAATTGATTCGGACGGTCATGTCATAGAATTGATTCGGTCAGTCATGTCATAGAATTGATTCGGACGGTCATGTCATAGAATTGATTCGGACAGTCATGTCATAGAATTGATTCGGACAGTCATGTCATACAATTGATTCGGACGGTAATGTCATAGAATTGATTCGGACGGTCATGTCATAGAATTGATTCGGACGGTCATGTCTCAGTAGAATAAAATTTATGACAAAATAAATAAATATATCTTAGATTAAAATGCACTAAAACTTATAAGTTATCTAAAAAGAAAAATCATTTAATTTGTTCAACATTAATTGTCAAGTGTTACACTAATTAAATTCTTACTTTTTGGGGACATTGACAGGAAAGTGACAGGAAATTGACAGGAAATAGACAAGGGAGTGACAGGAAATTGACAGGAAAGTGAGGGGGTTCGAAGAGGGGCAGTGGTGGGAGAGGGGGAGAAAGTTGAGGGAGGGTACACTTCTACCATCTTCTACCATCCTCTACACCTTCTACCACCTTCTACCATCTTCTACACCTTCTACCATCTTCTACCATCTTCTAACGCGCTCGGACTGATTAGCCGACAGTCTTCATTTTCATCCAACCTTTCAGATTTAGGTTTGCCCTACTTCGGACTTATGTTACCAACAACAAGGTCAGAAACAACACAATTACAAAATAATCATTCATTAAAAATCCACACTTCATATCCACACTTCAAATTCACAATTCGTATCCACACTTCGTTCGTATCCACGCTTCATGTCCACACTTCAAATTCCTAATTCATATCCACAATTCATATCTCTTTACAACAAATGGAGACGTACTATTCAGAAATAAGGAGGGTGGGTAAATATTCACTTCATTACACCCCGCACCCCAGCCCCCTCACACAAAGCTTACATATTAGCCACCACATCAGCTTAGAAAGATCCCCCCCAAGCTCCCTCACATACAGCTTACAGATTAGCCACCACATCAGCTTAGAAAGATCTACCCAAACCCCATCACATACAGCTTACAGATTAGCCACCATATCAGCTTAGGAAGATCTACCCAAACCCCATCACATACAGCTTACAGATTAGCAAACCACATCAGCTTAGAAAGATCCCCCCACACCCCCTCACATACAGCTTACAGATTAGCCACCATATCAGCTTAGTAAGATCTACCCAAACCCCCTCACATACAGCTTACATATTAGCCACCACATCAGCTTAGGAAGATCCCCCCCAGCCCCCTCACATACAGTTTACAGATTAGCCACCATATCAGCTTAGGAAGACCCCCCCCCAGCCCCTCACACAAGGCTACCAGATTAGCCATCATATCAGCTTAGGAAGATCCCCCCCCCTCACCCCCAGAAACCGTCAGATTCCAATCATCTTCATTGCTGTACCGGCACTGGGATTGTTTCGTGATGAGCGGAGCTCTCAGTTGTGATTTTCTATTGCTTGTATTTCTTGGGATGATACTCTCGTGGTGTAACGGGACAAAACTGACACTGCCGGCATGGTCGTTAGAGAGGTCTATACAAGAGCTTGTGACGTCATCATGCCATGTACTCGCAACGTAGCGAAACAGATTTTTGGCTTTCCACACAATTAAAGACAAAGCGATGCCATGATGAAGTGATTTCATGATGTCATGATGAAGTGATGCCATAATGCCATGATGCCGTGATGAAGTGATGTCATGATGTCATGATGAAGTGATGCCATAATGCCATGATGCCGTGATGAAGTGATGTCATGATGAAGTGATGCCATAATGCCATGATGCCGTGATGAAGTGATGCCATAATGGCATGATGAAGTGATGTCATGATGTCATGATGAAGTGATGCCATGATGCCATGATGAAGTGATGTCATGATGCCATGATGAAGTGATGCCATAATGGCATGATGAAGTGATGTCATGATGTCATGATGAAGTGATGCCATAATGCCATGATGCCGTGATGAAGTGATGCCATAATGGCATGATGAAGTGATGCCATAATGGCATGATGAAGTGATGCCATAATGCCATGATGCCGTGATGAAGTGATGCCATAATGGCATGATGAAGTGATGCCATAATGCCATGATGCCGTGATGAAGTGATGCCATAATGGCATGATGAAGTGATGCCATAATGCCATGATGTCATGATACCATGATGTCATGATGCCATACTTGCCGATATTCAATAAGGCGTGTGCAACATTGAAACACGTGAGAGATATCACGTGATATTATTGGTAGTTCTGTAATGTTGTATTGTTCTGTTGGTAGTTCTGTGATTTTGTATTGTTCTGTTGGTAGTTCTGTGATGTTGTATTGTTCTGTTGGTAGTTCTGTAATGTTGTATTGTTCTGTTGGTAGTTCTGTGATGTTGTATTGTTTTGTTGGTAGTTCTGTGATGTTGTATTGTTCTGTTGGTAGTTCTGTAATGTTGTATTGTTCTGTTGGTAGTTCTGTGATGTTGTATTGTTCTGTTGGTAGTTCTGTGATGTTGTATTGTTCTGTTGGTAGTTCTGTGATGTTGTATTGTTCTGTTGGTAGTTCTGTGATGTTGTATTGTTCTGTTGGTAGTTCTGTGATGTTGTATTGTTCTGTTGGTAGTTCTGTAATGTTGTATTGTTCTGTTGGTAGTTCTGTGATGTTGTATTGTTCTGTTGGTAGTTCTGTGATGTTGTATTGTTCTGTTGGTAGTTCTGTGATGTTGTATTGTTCTGTTGGTAGTTCTGTGATGTTGTATTGTTCTGTTGGTAGTTCTGTGATGTTGTATTGTTCTGTTGGTAGTTCTGTGATGTTGTATTGTTCTGTTGGTAGTTCTGTGATGTTGTATTGTTCTGTTGGTAGTTCTGTGATGTTGTATTGTTCTGTTGGTAGTTCTGTAATGTTGTATGGTGTTTTCTTTGGTGTCATCAACTCACCCTTGTTCTGTCTAATGCATTCTCACTGTCACCTCTCTTGTAGAGATAACCCTGAATAAGCTGGAGCTTAGATGCTTTTAACACTTGCCTCGAAATTAGAGGTCCTCTCGGTGGTCGGACTATAGTTTGAAAAAAATATGAATGAATTCTATGCACACTGCACAAATTTCAATTCCATGCACACTGCACATATCTCAATTCTATGCACACTGCACTTATCTCAATTCCATTTACACGGCATATATCTCAATTCTATAATACAGTTCCTAATGTTGTGGCGACCCCCACCCACAGTCTTAGGCGACCCCGGTTGAGAATCACTGATGTCATGCTACTGCCCGAGTTGTTTTTCCGCCAGCACGAGGCAACGTAGTTTCAGAAACAACCTGGTGAAAGAGCAGCTGTTCTCCACAGGGGTCGTCTGAGACCATCGGTAAGCCCATATTTATGAAGAAGCGGCGAAAACAATTTTATGGCTGTGGGTAATCCACAACACGAGGAACTGTATTAAAGGGTTGCAGCATTAGAAAGGTTGAGAGCCACTGGTCGAGTGGATTTTGTTGTGGATTTTGTTTTGGATTTTGAAGCTTGGAATCGTATTCGTTAAATCAACATTGTGAAATCAAAGTCGAAGAGTCGGCATCGGGTCGGTGAATATGTGGAGTCGACATCGGTGAGGTGAATGTGTGGAGTCGACATCGAGGAGGTGAATGTGTGGAGACGACATCGGGTATGTGAATGTGTGGAGACGACATCGGGGAGGTGAATATGTGGAGTCGACATCAGGGAGGTGAATATGTGGAGTCGACATCAGGGAGGTGAATGTGTGGAGTCGACATCAGGGAGGTGAATGTGTGGAGTCGAAACGTACAGACCAGAACTGATATCGTGGTTTAGCGTTGCCTCCGTGAGATTACGGAAAAGTTCTCCGGTAAATGGCGGCGATTTGGCGCAACTTGAACAAAGAGATTTAGAAAATGAACTTTGGTGACGTCATTTACTAGAGTAGCAAATGTCCCCCCCCCCCCCCAAAGGGCGGACCATCCCCACCTGACCTTGATGATTCAACAATGCCGGGCGGTGTGTGTGTTGAACAATGGACACGGGACGTGTTGTTCCTAATTTTAGTGTTGAAATATCGTCCTCACCTCCTTGCAAAACAGCGCTTCTCAACCTGTGGGTCGCGACCCCTATGGGGGTCGAATGACCCTCACACAGGGGTCGCCTAAGACCATTGGAAAACACATATTTATGAAGTAGCAAAGAAAATAATTTTATGTTTGGGTGGTTACCACAACATAAAGAACTGTATTAAAGGGTCGCGGCATCAGGAAGGCTGAGACCCACTGTTGTAGAACACCTTGTCTCAGTCTATATCACCACCCCAACCATCTCCCAAACAACAAAGAAAAAAACAAAACCAAAAAACTCACTGACAACTTACCCCACCCCCCACACATACTTTTACTGCTTTAAAAACTTGTCACGGACATGTTCAATAAGCCAGCGGTTGTCAGAAACTTTTGCGTCTGTCTCGGGGTGTGGGGAGAAAAGGTTGGGGGGGGGGGTGTCCGGTTAAATCAATTTATCTTAGCATTCATTAAGTATTTATCTCTTATGGGGGTGTCCGGTTAAATCAATTTATCTTAGCATTCATTAAGTATTTATCTCTTATGGGGGTGTCCGGTTAAATCAATTTATCTTAGCATTCATTAAGTATTTATCTCTTATGGGGGTGTCCGGTTAAATCAATTTATCTTAGCATTCATTAAGTATTTATCTCTTATAAAACTGTTTTGTTGTAATGTGTAAGTCTGATTTCCGCCCCCCCCCCCCCCCTTTCCCGTACTCGCAGAGTTTAGCACGTGGCACAATGTTAGGAACCAACATCTTAACATCAATAATACGGACGTTCAATTATTACATTTTTTCATAACACAAAATCAGGGCATCATACCCCGTTTTTAGCGTTTCAAATCTCACCCCCCCCCCCCGGGTAAGTATCTCACCGCCTCCCAACACACAGTCCCACGATTAGCACCATTAAAATCCCCAGTAAATCACCACATGAATCACCACTTAAATCATCAATTAAAAAATCAAATAAATCACCACTTGTTACACTTAAATCACCATTTAAATCACCACTTAAATCAACATATAAAACACCAATCAAATCACCACTTAAATCACCAATTAAAACACATAATAAATCACCACTTGTCACCACATAAATCACCACATAAATCACCACATAAATCACCACATAAATCACCACATAAATCACCACATAAATCACCACATAAATCACCACATAAATCACCACATAAATCACCACATAAATCACCACATAAATCACCACATAAATCACCACTTAAATCACCATTTAAATCACCACATAAATCACCACTTAAATCACCACTTAAATCACCACATAAATCACCACATAAATCACCAATTAAATCATTAATTAAATGACACTTGTTTAGAAAGAGTTTGTTCCAAAAAAAAATGTTTTTTTTTAAAATTGCATCTTGAAAAATAAAGTTAGAGAACCGCTGATCCATTTGTTTGAAAATCAGTTGAAGTTCAGGGCCATTTGATTGTATCGATTGTATGGCTTGATGCAATCTTACACATCGGACAAACGTTGTACATTCTCTGAGAATTCCAAGTAACTTGTCTCAGTCTGACGACGGCTCTCAGTCTAACAGTCGTGTCTCTGTCTGACGGTCGTGTCTCAGCCTGACGGTCATGTCTCAGTCTATCGGTCGTGTCTCGGGCTGACGGTCGTGTCTCAGTCTGACGTCGTGTCTCAGTCTGACGGTCGTGTCTCAGTCTGACATTGTCTCTCCGTCTAACGGTCGTGTCTCAGTCTGACGGTCGTGTCTCAGTCTGACGGTCGTCTCTCGGTCTAACGGTCGTGTCTCAGTCTGACGGCGGCTCTCAGTCTAACGGTCATGTCTCAGTCTAACGGTCGTGTCTCAGTCGGACGGCCGTCTCTCGGTCTAACGGTCGTGTCTCTGTCTAACGGTCGTGTCTCTGTCTAACGGTCGTGTCTCTGTCTAACGGTCGTGTCTCTGTCTAACGGTCGTGTCTCTGTCTAACGGTCGTGTCTCTGTCTAACGGTCGTGTCTCTGTCTAACGGTCGTGTCTCTGTCTAACGGTCGTGTCTCTGTCTAACGGTCGTGTCTCTGTCTAACGGTCGTGTCTCTGTCTAACGGTCGTGTCTCTGTCTAACGGTCGTGTCTCTGTCTAACGGTCATGTCTCTGTTTAACGGTCGTGTCTCTGTCTAACGGTCGTGTCTCTGTCTAACGGTCGTGTCTCTGTCTAACGGTCGTGTCTCTGTCTAACGGTTGTGTCTCTGTCTAACGGTTGTGTCTGTCTAACCGTCATGTCTCTGTCTAACGGTCGTGTCTCTGTCTAACGGTCGTGTCTCTGTATAACGGTCGTGTCTCTGTCTAACGGTCGTGTCTCTGTCTAACGGTCGTGTCTCTGTATAACGGTCGTGTGTCAGTCTAACGGTCGTGTGTCAGTCTAACGGTCGTGTGTCAGTCTAACGGTCGTGTCTCTGTCTAACGGTCGTGTCTCTGTATAACGGTCGTGTGTCAGTCTAACGGTCGTGTGTCAGTCTAACGGTCGTGTCTCAGTCTAACGGTCGTGTGTCAGTCTAACGGTCGTGTGTCAGTCTAACGGTCGTGTGTCAGTCTAACGGTCGTGTGTCAGTCTAACGGTCGTGTGTCAGTCTATCATTTTGAGTCGTTTGTCGATGTTATATCGTGAATTGTATAGTGGCGGATCGTTATAAAATGATTTGGGGGGGGGAGGGGGGGGAGGGGGGGGAGGGCGCACAGTTACAGAGGAATTCGATGATTCAGCTTTAGACCATCTATTTTTTGGATGATTGTGTATTCCATATTTTAATCTGACTAAGTCTTTGTACAACATGCAAGAGACGGACAATGACAAAATTGCAAATCGGTATTTGGTTATAGTAATGGCTTCTGACGATAAATTTATGTTTAAACCATCTCCTCTAGATCTCCTTTTGCAACCGAGGTCTGAAGAAAGGTTTTGTGGTCAAGGTGGCCGGACCCCTCCCCAACCACCAATAGCTACAGATGGCCATAATGTTGTAGTCCTATGGCCACCTGTAACCATCGTGGTTTTAGACATCCTCTGAATAGTCGGCCACAATAGCCCACGATTACCACCCCTGAAATAGCCTCAGAAAAATAAAGGGGTGATTGTTAATTTAAACTCATTAATTTCTCCATCGCTCCCCCCACCCTCCGCTCATTCCAAAAAAAATAATTCTAGAAGGGGCCTTACACCCACACTCCCGTCCCCTTACAACACAACACACACACACAACGGCACAAGAGTATATCTCGCATTGATTTAGACTACTTAACCTGGATACAAATATAAAAAAAGACAGCCCTTCGTATTCTAAGATAATCATAACGCAATGCGACTATATTTAGACAAGCCCCGCCCCCACCCCACTTTCCCCCTGTAGAACCACGACATCACAATCTCCAACCCAAATTTCTCATCTCGCCAACACCAAGAGCAAGGGGAGATAACACGAAGAACTCTCCATCGTTGTACTTCCTCTACATTTTGTAGAAAGAAAAAAATTGTGTGAGAAAATAAAACATGGCGCCACTTTCAGGTAAAATAAAAAAATCGAAAAAAAATAAAATAATTCCATTGAACGATCTTGTAATCTTTCTTGAACTGTTGGGGTATTGTCGCCCCTTGGCCGTCGTATACACGCCATTTACATTTTGGAGGGGGCGAGGGAGGGGAGGGGGCGAGGGAGGGGAGGGGGCGAGGGAGGGGAGGGGCGAGGGAGGGGAGGGGGCGAGGGAGGGGAGGGGCGAGGGAGGGGAGGGGCGAGGGAGGGGAGGGGGCGAGGGAGGGGAGGAACAGAGTTAACAGGTCCAGATCCTTCCTTATTGCGTCTTGACAACATTCTCAAGGGCGTTCATTACCTTTGCAACACCTTCTAGATCTGTTATAGTCGAGAAACCAGAAAAGAGGTTGGGGTTGGAGTGGAGGGCAGAGAAATATGATCACCTCTTAAACCAGGTGTCCTGAAACTACGCCCCGCGGGCCAGATCCGGCCCCACCCAGGGTGCCATTAATCCACCGTAAGGGTACCATGACAAGCAGCGACAATTATGGAAGCGGACATTAATCAACTCATTAGACAACAGCAGGGTCTTACTTCCCTTTGAAACACTAGCGAGTTTTTCTTGAATAGATACTTATTATTTAAACTTTGGTTGTTTCCCAATACAAATGAAACATCTGCAGAGTGCATAGAATTCAGATATGTGCAGTGTGCATGAAATTGAGATATCTGCAGTGTGCATAGAATTGAGGTATGTGCAGTGTGCATAGAATTGAGATATGTGCAGTGTGCATAGAATTGAGGTATGTACAGTGTGCTTGGAATTCAGATATGTGCAATGTGCATAGAATTGAGGTGTGTGCAGTGTGCATAGAATTGAGGTATGTGCAGTGTGCTTAGAATTCAAATATGTGCAGTGTGCATAGAATTGAGATATGCGCAGTGTGCACAGAATTGAGATATGTGCAGTGTGCATAGAATTAAGATATGTACAGTGTGCATATAATTGATATATGTGCAGTGTGCATATAATTGAGGTATATGCAGTGTGCAAAGAATTGAGATATGTGCAGTGTGCATAGAATTCATTCATATTTTGTTCTAACTATAGTCAGGCCCCCAATAGTGTCTGAGGACACTGATCCGGACCTTTGTTTAATAGGTTTGAGGAGCCCTGTCTTAAACTGTTCAGCACATACGTGATGGGGGTCCAGTGTTAACTGTTAACAATTAAAAGTAAAAGACATTGTATTTTGTCTAACTCCCCTTTTCCATCAAACAGATTTTAAGAGATTTCTTTAAATATTGACTGAGAAAGGTTTGAGTAGCCAAATCTTAAAACATAAAAATCCACCGCCAAACTCAGCTGTGTACAAAATGTCCACCGCTAAACTCAGCTGTGTACAAAATATCCACCGCCAAACTCAGATGTGTACAAAATATCAACTGTCTAAGATATCGCGGACCTTAGAGAAATATAGGGGTCAAATAAGTCAAAACACGACAAAACGTTTTGAAACTGATTTCCAACAACGCGAGAACCGCTGCTGCCTCGTTAGCTCATTCGAATATTTCGGCGTCACAGCCGATGAGCGCCTGGAAAAAGACCAGCGCCAAGCCCAGTAAGGGCCGCCGGGCACATAGATGTGCCACAAGGCCCCAATAAGTGCCGCCGAGCCCCAATAAGTGCCGCCGAGCACCAATAAGTGCCACCAAGCCCCAGTAAGTCCCGCTGAGCGAAGAAGATCAGCACCGAGCCCAAATTAGTGCCGCCGAGCCACAAGAAGTGCCGCCGAGCCCCAAGAAGAGTGGCCGAGCTAAAATAAGTGCCCCCAAGCTCCAATAAGTATAGCCGAGCCCAAATAAGTGCCCCCAAAGCCCCAATGATTGCCGCCGAGCCTACAGACAAAGCAATCATGTTCTAGCCTTCACCGTCCTGGCTGTCTCCAAGATCATCTTTATCAGCCATCTCAGCCGAGGTAACGTCGAGGGTGCAAGCAATATCCCGGCGCTTTTATGTAAGACATCTGACACGCTGGGATCCAACAACACCGTCACGTGCGGGGGTTAATTGAATGGGTTCAGGGGTCGTCAACCCATCTTTGTACATGCGGGTTGGCTACTCTGGCTCAAGGTAGGTAAATTGAAATCCGGTTATGTTTGTAGCCCCCCCCCCCCACACACACACACAACATAGGTTAAGAAAATAAAATCCAAAAAGAATCAAATTATAATTTTTCTATAAATAGATATGTCCATTTTCCACGACATTTTATCCGGGCTCGAATGAACTGGGATCGACTCCGACTCCCCAGAAAATGATATGATCGACTCCGACACCCAGATAATGAGATGATCGACTCCGACTCCTAGACAATGAGATGTTCGACTCCGAACCCCTAGACAGTGAGATGATCGACTCCGACACCCAGATAATGAGATTATCGACTCCGACTACTAGACGATGAGATGATCGACTCCGATTCCTAGACAATGAGATGATCGACTCCGACCCTTAAACAATGATAATTTCGACTCCGATCCCCAGACAATGAGATATCCTGCTTCCCGACCCCAGGGGTAATGACGTATTATACGGAAACACGGGAGAAGTTCATGAACTACTCCGACTCCAGGACAACGAGATGATCGACTCCGACTTCCAGACAATGAGATGATCGACTCCGACTTCCAGACAATGAGATGATCGACTCCGACTTCCAGACAATGAGATGATCGACTCTGACTTCCAGACAGTGAGATGATCGACTCCGACTTCCAGACAATGAGATGATCGACTTCGACTTCCAGACAATGAGATGATCGACTTCGACTTCCAGACAATGAGATGATCGACTCCGACTTCCAGACAATGAGATATCCTGCTTCCCGACCCCCGGGGTAATGACGTAGTATAAGGAGACACGAGAGGAGTTCATGAACAACTCGGATGGACGTCGTTAGATGATTCTGTTAACCATTTAGCACACACATAAAAAGGGATTTTGGGGCATGACATCGTTCCAAGCGTGAATTCCTAACTGAGATCAGATGAAATTTTTTAGTTTTTGGTAGTAGAATTAAGTGTGCATTTCAACCTGAGATAGGCGGGAATGATTGAATCTGTGGTAGTAGAATTAAGTGTGCATTTCAACCTGAGATAGGAGGGAATGATTGAATCTGTGGTAGTAGAATCAAGTGTGCATTTCAACCTGAGATAGGATTGAATGATTGGATCTGTTGTAATAGATTTAAGTGTGCACACCAAACAAAGCAAATTGTTGTCTGATTTTGCATCCTAATATCCGAGAGATAAGGTGTATGGGTGAGAAGAGAAACAAATTGTGTGTGTGTGGGGGGGGGGGGGGGTCCAGTCTTTCCACGAAATTTATTTCCATTTTAACTGCTACTGTTTGCCCTCCCCCACATCCCCATACACACTGCTACTATTACCTCCCCATACACACTGCTACTATTTACCCCCACCACACCTCCCCATAAACACTGCTACTATTTACCCCCGCCCCACTACACCTCCCCATAAATACTCCTACTATTACCCTCCTCAACCTCCTCATACACACTGCTACTATTACCCCCACCACACCTCCCCATAAACACTGCTACTATTACCCCCAACCTCCCCATAAACACTGCTACTATTACCTCCTCAACCTCCTCACACATACTGCTACTATTACCCCCAACCTCGCAATAAACACTGCTACTATTACCCCCCAACCTCCCCATAAACACTGCTACTATTTACCGCCGCCCCACCACACCTCCCCATAAACACTGCTACTATTTACCGCCGCCCCACCACACCTCCCCATAAACACTGCTACTATTACCCCCCAACCTCCCCATAAACACTGCTACTATTTCAGTCAGATACATGCTATACATCAATCACATTTAATTTATTCTCAAGTAAAATTTTGACACACCTTAAAGATGATCTTTTCAAGGCCAACTCTTCAATGACCGTCTCCGGCCCTGGTAACAATGCCCTTTAGATTTGTCACATCTGGCAACAGCCATTATCACCG
Source organism: Omphiscola glabra (assembly GCA_964017045.1). NCBI lineage: Eukaryota > Metazoa > Mollusca > Gastropoda > Lymnaeidae > Omphiscola > Omphiscola glabra. Next base: position 1,908,905 of record OZ024808.1, read on the forward strand.
GCACGTTAGATGCATATGCCATGAGATGACACTGTCAAGTGAACTGTTAGATGCACATGCCATTTAATGACACTGTCAAGTGAATTGTTAGAGACACAGTGAACTACAACCAAGACCTAACCAGTACAGAACCAGACGACCAAGACCTAACCAGTAGAGAACTAGACAACCAAGACCTAACCAGTAGAGAACCAGACGACCAAGACCTAACCAGTAGAGAACCAGACGACCAAAACCTAACCAGTAGAGAACCAGACGACCAAGACCTAACCAGTAGAGAACCAGACGACCAAGACCTTACCAGTAGAGAACCAGACGACCAAGACCTAACCAGTAGAGAACCAGACGACCAAGACCTAACCAGTAGAGAACCAGACGAGCAAAATATTCAACAATTTGTATTAAGATTCCGAGCCACAAGGGCGCCACTATGAAACATGTCTCCTACAAGGGCGCCACTATGAAACATGTCCCCACAAGGGCGCCACTATGAAACACGTCCCCCACAAGAGCGCCACTATGAAACATGTCCCCCACAAGGGCGCCACTATGAAACATGTCCCCCACAAGGGCGCCACTATGAAACATGTCCCCCACAAGGGCGCCACTATGAAACATGTCCCCCACAAGGGCGCCACTATGAAACATGTCCCCCACAAGGGCGCCACTATGAAACGTGTCCCTTACAAGGTCGTCACTATGAAACATTTCTCCCACCAGGGCGCCACTAGGAAAATAGGGGGTTAAACATGTCTCCTATCAGGGCGCTACTAAAGAAAAAGGGTGGTGAAACATTTCTCCCATCAAGGCGCCACTATCAAACATGCCCCCCAACAGGGCGCCACTATGAACACGTCCCCCACCAGGGCGTCACTATGAAACACGTCCCCTACCGAGCCGCCACTATTAAACATGTCCCCACAAGGGCGCCACTATGAAACATGTCCCCCACCAGGGCGCCACTATGAACACGTCCCCCACCAGGGCGCCACTATGAAACACGTCCCCCACCAGGGCGCCACTATTAAACATGTCCCCCACCAGGGCGCCACTATCAAACACGTCCCCCACCAGGGCGCCACTATTAAACATGTCCCCCACCAGGGCGCCACTATGAAACATGACATACAATGCCCGTAACTTGACAGGCCACACCCAAAACACGAGATACATCACGGCCATTAGGAAGGGGGGGGGGGGTGGCATGCGTTGCGGACACGCCCTGAGTGAAACCACCTGTCGGAGTCACGTGACCGGAGTCAGGTTCGGAGTGGAAATTTACACGGACTCCACGGTGTCACCGAATGGTCAGTGGTCAGTGTTTACGGCAGTGCCAGAAAATAAGGCAAATGAAATGTTCCTGTTGTCTGGGGGCAATGGCTTGATGCCGACATGTCACTTGAATATAAATTTTCTTGAAATACACCTGACTTTCACACATTAAAAAAAAACCATCGCGTTACTATAGATCAACGGTTCTGAACCTGTCTCACAGGGGTCGCCTGAGACCATCGGAAAACACATATACCCTACACTTATGAAGTAGCAACGAAAATAATTTTGTGGTTGGGGCGAATATATTAAAGGGTCGCGGCATTAGAAAGGCTGAGAACCACTGCTATAGATGTACAACTAACTTTAGCTTCAAGGAAAGATGGAAAAAGATGTTTTTGGAATAAAGAAATAAGGAAAAAACTTATTTTTTGGTTCAAAGATATCGAGGAAACACAACAGCAGTTAAAGATGACGTCATGCATGGATATGACTGTTTTCTACTCTTGTTAAAACTAATTAAGAAGCCACGCACAAAATCAAAAAGAACATTTCTAAGAAGTTATTCCCAAAATGAAAGAAACAAAAAGAAGAATTTATGGCGTAAAACCTCCCATAATATCGCGAACTCCGACCTCTGGAACTGTCAGCAACACCTGCAGGGAAAATGCGGGGCCGTATTCAACAAACTAGATACCACCAATAGCGGCGACCCCGCGAGCCTCACAGTACCACCAATAAATCGTCCCCCTAACCACCAGCACAAGAGGACAGACAACCGAAACTGTTGCACCATAAGTGTTGTCTTATCATGGCCCCTTGATGGCCACTCACCTGCTCACCTGCAAGACGGCGATTGTGGCGTGTTGGGAGAGGGGGGGGGGGCGCCGAGATTTATGGACCCTAATGGATTTGGTCTTGTTTGTCTCCGAAACCACTGCGCATGGGAGAGGGGGTGGGTTGAGGGGAGGGGTGGGTTGAGGGGAGGGGTGGGTTGAGGGGAGGGGTGGGTTGAGGGGAGGGGTGGGTTGAGGGGAGGGGTGGGTTGAAGGGAGGGGGTGGGTTGAGGGGAGGGAGGGGTTGAAGGGAGGGTGTGGGTTGAGGGGAGGGGTGGGTTGAAGGGAGGATGTGGGTTGAAGGGAGGGGTGTGTTGAGGGGAGAGGTGGGTTGAGGGGAGGGGTGGGTTGAGGGGAAGGGGTGGGTTGGGGGGAGAGGTGGGTTGAGGGGAGGAGGTGGGTTGAGGGGAGGGGGTGGGATGAAGGGAAGGGGTGGGATGAGGGGAGGGGTGGGTTGAGGGGAGGGGTGGGTTGAGGGGAGGAGGTGGGTTGAGGGGAGGAGGTGGGTTGAGGGGAGGAGGTGGGTTGAGGGGAGGGGGTGGGTTGAGGGGAGGAGGTGGGTTGAGGGGAGGGGGTGGGTTGTAGGTTAAATACATAATATAAATAAAGGGTGAAATTTCAAAGATATATTATGTATCGATTCAAATCAATAAAATGTTAAGCAGACAAAGGAGTTTAAAATTTCGACCAACAAAACGCAAAGAAACAATTCTCTTAAACATTAAGGGCGCGGTGAAAACGGAGGGCGTGGCCGGCAATTTTATAGGGCGTGGCTGGCAGCTCTGAAGGGCGTGGTTGGCAGCTCTGAAGGGCGTGGCTGGCAAAAACTGAAGGAGGTAGGGAGGAAGAGATAGGGATAGGGGAATACAGAGGGAGGGATGGAGAAGATAGGGGAAAATAGAAGTAAAATAAATAAAAGTGTCAAAAAGAGAGAAAGAAAGTCAGACATGTAGAAGAAAAAAATGAAAGCAGGCCATGGAAAGATTAAGGGTAAAATCAAAGAGAAACACACAGAGAAAGAGAGAAAAATATGGGCACTGGTAAGGTTACCGCCCCCCCCCCTCCCCCAACACCCTTCCGCTGACTTCTGCATTTCAGTAAATTTATATTTTTTATTTTTGAAAAATAAAACATTCAGGGTAAAGTAAAAACTGCCCCCCCCCCCAATACAAAATGTTTACAGTCCTAAAAACTAAACTATAAACAAAACGTCTATATTTAGCCAGCGCTACACCGTTTAAAGAACCATAAAGCTGTGGATGACATATTTATGTGCGCCGTGTGATATGGGGCGGTCACATACATCACACAGGAGAGTATCGGCACTGCTGCCTGCGGCTCTTGTCTGTTTGTTTACTGTAGTTTATTAACCGCAGGTTTCAATGTATTTTTTTATTTACTGTGTGGGTAGCGCACTGAGAGTCAATGGAATCATGAGAGGCGATGGAATCATGAGAGGCAATGGAATCTTGAGAGTGAATGGAATCATGAGAGGCAATGGAATCATGAGAGTCAATGGAATCATGAGAGTCAATGGAATCATGAGAGGCAATGGAATCTTGAGAGTCAATGGAATCATGAGAGGCAATGGAATCTTGAGAGTGAATGGAATCATGAGAGTCAATAGAATCATGAGAGTGAATGGAATCTTGAGAGTCAATGGAATCATGAGAGGCAATGGAATCATGAGAGTCAATGGAATCTTGAGAGTCAATGGAATCATGAGAGGCAATGGAATCTTGAGAGTCAATGGAATCATGAGAGTCAATGGAATCTTGAGAGTCAATGGAATCATGAGAGTCAATGGAATCATGAGAGTCAATGGAATCTTGAGAGTCAATGGAATCATGAGAGGCAATGGAATCATGAGAGTGAAATGGATAGATATGGCTTGGATATAGATATGGCTTGGGTAGATATGGCTTGGATAGATATGGCTTGGATAGATATGGCTTGGATAGTTATGGTCCCGTCCATAGCTGGTGGGCTTCATCTAAATATACGTAAAACGTATTTTGTGATAAGGTCAAAGGTTTAAAAGTCTGGGATCAAACGTGTCAGCGAAAGGAACAATGAAAAGTATACCTACCTCTCATTGGCTAGATGATCTTTGACTTGTATAGAACAAAATTATTTCATTCGGAAAAAAAAGCGGGGGGGGGGGGGGGGGGGGGGGGGACTTTATTAAAAAAACAATTTTTGGCAGATAAATTTGGAAACTATAAAATTAGAGCAGGAACGAAGAGGAAAAGGTGTGTGATTTCCCTTGTTATTGACATTTCCTGTCATTCACCTGTCCTTGACAGTTACATTACCCTGTCATTTACATTACTTACCCTGTCATTTAAATTATTTTTTTACCCTGTGATTTAAATTACTTACCCTTTCATTTTAATAATGACCCTGTCATATACATTAATTAACCCGTCATTTACATTAATTACCCTTTCAGTTACATTAATTAACCTGTAGTTAACAAGACCCTGTCGTCTACATGACCCTGTCGTTTGCATTGCCCTGTCATTTACATGACCCTGTCATCTACATGACCCTGTCATTTACATGACCCTGTCATTTACATTACCCTGTCATTTACATGACCCTGTCATTTACATGACCCTGTCATTTACATTACCCTGTCATTTACACGACACTGTCATTTACATGACCCTGTCATTTACATGACCCTGTCATTTACATGACCCTGTCATTTACACGACCCTGTCATTTACACGACCCTGTCATTTACATGACCCTGTAGTTTTCAGACATTCCGCCACTGAATTGTGTTTTTATATTACATTTGTAAAGAATCAGCCTTTGCGGCACAATACTTCACAAGTGTTGGCGGCACAATACTTCACAAGTGTTGACAAATGGCAACAAATCATTTTGCTAGCCTAAAAAGGCCAGCAGTCTGCCTCGGATCCAAGTTTGATGAGATATAAATTCATTTATGTGGTTTGTTATGTTGGTGTGTAATCTAAAGCTCAGCTAACGACACAATTTTTGTGCAGGGACAAATGTCCATGCACGAGTAATGTGCAAATAATCCTCGGGTTAATATTGTATTTAATAATGTCTGCCCTCCTCATCGACGGCCACAGGCTGTCTCGGAGAAGCTTATTTATTAGGCCCACAGATTTGTGCAACATTCAATGGGGGAATATTTGCTACCGTTTCAATCAATGGCTTTTTATGTAGAACGTTTTTTTTTTAAAAATGTCTTATCTAAGGGGGGTAACTACCAGGAGCCGTCAGGCTGTCAAGTTTAATGGTAAAAAGGAGGTTTGGGGGGGGGGGGGGCTATAAATGAGTATGTCAGGTGTATAAAAGTGTTGGTGACCGGGTTATAAGGTAAGAGGTTGCGGGGTAAATAGGAGTATGATTGTGTTTATATGAGCTTGACGGGGTAATACGTGGAGTTAATGAATATGACGAGGTATAAACAAGTGTATGTTATTGTTGACGGGGAAAAGGGGTATAGATGTTGATGGGGTAAAAAGGGTATATTTTGTTGACGGGGTAAAAAGGGTATAGATGTTGATGGGGTAAAAAGGGTTAAGATGTTGACGGGTTAAAACGTGTATAGATTGTTGACGGGGTAAAAAGGATATGGATGTTGACGGGTAAAAAGGGTATGGATGTTGACGGGGTAAAAATGGTATACAAGCTAGGCGCCTATTTTTCAACACTGAAACTAAGTGTTGGGGAGATAGTAATGGAGAGAATGAGGGAAGGATTTGGTGAGAGAGTGAGAGAGAGAATCCGGGAGAGAATGAGGGAAGGATTTGGTGAGAGAGTGAGAGAGAGAATCCGGTAGAGAATGAGAGAAAGATTTGGGGAGAGAGTGACAGAGAGAATCCGGGAGAGAATGAGAGAAAGATTTGGGGAGAGAGTGACAGAGAGAATCCGGGAGAGAATGAGAGAAAGATTTGGGGAGAGAGTGAGAGAGAGAATCCGGGAGAGAATGAGAGAAAGATTTGGGGAGAAAGTGAGAGAGAGAATCCGGGAGAGAATGAGGGAAGGATTTGGTGAGAGAGTGAGAGAGAGAATCCGGGAGAGAATGAGGGAAGGATTTGGTGAGAGAGAGAATCCGGGAGAGAATGGGGGAAGGATTTCGTGAGAGAGTGAGAGAGAGAATCCGGGAGAGAATGAGAGAAAGATTTGGGGAGAGAGCGATGGAGCGATTAAAAGAGAAAGGGAGAGAGAGATTGAAGGAGAAAATGATGCGAAGATTGGGGGCAGATGAATCAATTTATGAGATCTTAGCCATGACTGATGTTCCCCGTCCTACCCACGGGTCCTCGCGTCCTACCCACGGGTCCTCGCGTCCTACCCACGGGTCCTCGCGTCCTACCCACGGGTCCTCGAGCTAGTGATCTCCATGTACGCGTGCAATAACGGCCAATGATCTCCACGATTTATAGGTCTAGCCTTGACAAAGCGTTCATTCAGTCAAGCCAAGTACGGTGCACCATTCTATGATTTACGGGGGTCCATTGAGCAGGAGCGTCTGCTCATAACGGTGAAATAGGGGAGTAGGGGCCTGGGGGGTAAATTAATGGTGATTTTGTATGATTTAAGACGGAGCACGATTTTATTATCAATATGATTTTCTAAAATATTGATAAAAACAACAACACATATTTGGAGCACCCCCATCGCTCCACCCCTCGCCGCCCACCCGTCACAATGAAAGTTAGGTTTATTATTTCTAACGAAGCCACCGTACAATTAACACTTCACCGTAAACAAACTTATTTAATATAGAATTTGTACCGATCATGTTTAGCAACAGTTTCTGATGAAACACTGAGACGTTGGGAGATGAAGTTATTCCCGATCATCACAACATCCTGGCGGTGTCTGATGGGAAATATGCCTTGTTGGGAGATGAAGCCCTTTGGCTCCACATTTCATAATGCATTACCCAGAGCAGTGTCATTAAAAAGAGCAGTGTCCTTAAGAAGAGCAATGTCCCCTAGAACAGCCGTGTCCTTAAGAAGATCAGTGTCATTAAGAAGGGCAGTGTCCTTAAAAGCTGTGTAGTTAAGAAGAGCAGTGTCCTTAAGAAGAGCAGTTCCCTTAAGAAGAGCAGTGCCCTTAAGAAGAGCAGTGCCCTTAAGAAAAGCAGTGTCCTAAAAAGAGCTGTGCCCTTAAGAAGAGCAGTGTCCTTAAGAGCAAAAATCTTATGTTGTTCAACACATTGTTAAAATGATGTCTACTATCTTTAAAGAAATGCCCACCGTCATCAACAGAGACGTACTTTCATAAACCGATGCCCGCCATCATAAAAGTATGCCCTCTGTCACAAGCCTATGCCCCTATTGTGTTGTGAATTCAATTCACTTATTTTCCTTTCCATCAAAGATGACCATTTATCAACTGGAATTTATGTATTCGCAAATCTGGTTCCCAACAACAGATCATGTTTTTGTACTGGTTCCACCACTGTTTCTAGGCATGAAAGTCATACTTGTTTCCAAGAAGCAGGTCGTGATGTCTATAAATAGCACGGTCCATTAAAACTCGCTCTCGGCGAATTCCCGATGTGCTTCTCTGAAACTCAAACTCTCCAAGCTTACAGAAATCAACAGTTTTATCTAGATCTCACCTTTTAACAACTTTGGCGATATGGCATGTTATTATTTTTCCCTAGCCACGCACAAGGGTGAAGTGCAAAAAAAAAGCTATGCCTGTGGTTCTCGAACAAGTTTTTGCGCCCCTTTATGTTTCACCATAGTTTAAATTTAGAATATAAACTCGCCGTTTCCGAATATGGTCTGAGCAAAAGAAAAGATGAATGTTAAATTAAATTCATGTATTGGAATATCATTTCAATTTTTTCCCTCATATAATAATAAATATACATTTGCTATACATTGGGAAAGTCTGTTAAGACCATTCAATGTTACGTCAATTACAAAATGTTGATACATTGTCAAACTGCGGTACAATTCTTTGATTGGATGAGCTTTGCGGTACGATTCTTTGATTGGATGAGCTTTGCGGTACGATTCTTTGATTGGATGAGCTTTGCGGTACGATTCTTTGATTGGATGAGCTTTGCGGTACGATTCTTTGATTGGATGAGCTTTGCGGTACGATTCTTTGATTAGATGAGCTTTGCGGTACGATTCTTTGATTGGATGAGCTTTGCGGTACGATTCTTTGATTGGATGAGCTTTGCGGTACGATTCTTTGATTAGATGAGCTTTGTGGTACGATTCTTTGATTGGATGAGCTTTGCGGTACGATTCTTTGATTGGATGAGCTTTGCGGTACGATTCTTTGATTAGATGAGCTTTGTGGTACGATTCTTTGATTGGATGAGCTTTGCGGTACGATTCTTTGATTGGATGAGCTTTGCGGTACGATTCTTTGATTGGATGAGCTTTGCGGTACGATTCTTTGATTGGATGAGCTTTGCGGTACGATTCTTTGATTAGATGAGCTTTGCGGTACGATTCTTTGATTGGATGAGCTTTGCGGTACGATTCTTTGATTGGATGAGCTTTGCGGTACGATTCTTTGATTGGATGAGCTTTGCGGTACGATTCTTTGATTGGATGAGCTTTGTGGTACGATTCTTTGATTAGATGAGCTTTGCGGTACGATTCTTTGATTGGATGAGCTTTGCGGTACGATTCTTTGATTGGATGAGCTTTGCGGTACGATTCTTTGATTGGATGAGCTTTGCGGTACGATTCTTTGATTGGATGAGCTTTGCGGTACGATTCTTTGATTGGATGAGCTTTGCGGTACGATTCTTTGATTGGATGAGCTTTGCGGTACGATTCTTTGATTGGATGAGCTTTGCGGTACGATTCTTTGATTGGATGAGCTTTGCGGTACGATTCTTTGATTGGATGAGCTTTGCGGTACGATTCTTTGATTGGATGAGCTTTGCGGTACGATTCTTTGATTGGATGAGCTTTGCGGTACGATTCTTTGATTGGATGAGCTTTGCGGTACGATTCTTTGATTGGATGAGCTTTGCATTCATTAAGAAGCGATTTTAAAAAATTCATTATTTTTTCTGCTTTTGTTTCTTTGTTGTGTGGGAGGAGTGGTGGAGGGGGAAGAGTAGAAATTGGGAAGGGTGTGGTGGGGGCTTTCGCATATGCGCAGAGACAAAAGCCTCCTGTTAGATTTTCAAAAATACAACCGAAGCTGCCCATCACGATGCTACTTAACTACACATCACGATGTTACTTAACTAATCATCACGATGTTACTTAACTACACATCCCGATGTTACTTAACTACACATCCCGATGTTACTTAACTAATCATCACGATGTTACTTAACTACACATCCCGATGTTACTTAACTACACATCACGATGTAACTTAACTACACATCACGTTTTTACTTATCTCCACATTACGATGTTACTTAGTTCACAGAAACTTAAAAAAATAAAAATAATAATTACATAAATATACATTTTAAAAATTACCCGCGAGATGAGAACCTCTGAGCTAGGTGTTATATTAACAAATGCTGAGCTCTAAACTTTCAGACTTGAAAGAAGTAGATTTCTATTGAAGTCTTCCCTGACCAGACCGATGTACGTTGAAAGCACAGCTTAATCAAATAAACACCCAATGTATTTGACATGTAGATGGTGATAACTTGGAGACACTTTAGGCAATCATATCATGTGGACACATGAAATAATGGTGTAACGTGTAGCATTTGTACACATGAAATTATGGTGCTTTATGTAGCATTAGTACAAATGAATGATGGTGCTATATGTAGCATTAGTACAAATGAAATGATGGTGCTATATGTAGCATAAGTACAAATGAAATGATGGTGCTATATGTAACATTAGTGCAAATGAAATGATGGTGCTACATGTAATGCAGCATTAGTACACATGAAATAATGTTGCTACATGTAGCATTAGTACACATTTGTTGCTAGCTTAGGTATATAGAGGCATCTCTGATTTAAAAAAAAAACTCTTAACTGATGCGGGGAAAAGGAATGTGTGCGGTTTTGTTCGGGGATGGAGGACGAAGATTATTGGGTTGGCAGACGAGCCGGGTTGGTTGGCAGATGAGCCGGGTTGGTTGGCAGGTGAGCCGGGTTGGTTGGCAGGTGAGCCGGGTTGGTTGGCAGGTGAGCCGGGTTGGCTGGCACGTGAGCCGGGTTGGTTGGCACGTGAGCCGGGTTGGTTGGCAGATGAGCCGGGTTGGTTGGCAGATGAGCCGGGTTGTTTGATTACCAAACACGGTACTAATCGAGAGCTGTAGTTTTGAAATGTATTCATTAAACGTTTTTCCACGGCTTTTCAAATCTTCTTTTAGATAAACCAACCATCCGTGCACATATATCATTCATTTGTATACATAAGACCAACCATCCGTGCACATATATCATTCATTTGTGGACATAAGACCAACCATCCGTGCACATATATCATTCAGTTGTGGACATAAGACCAACCATCCGTGCACATATATCATTCATTAGTGGACATAAGACCAACCATCCGTGCACATATATCATTCATTTGTGGACATAAGACCAACCATCCGTGCACATATATCATTCATTTGTGGACATAAGACAAACCATCCATGCACATATATCATTCATTTGTGGACATAAGACCAACCATCCGTGCACATATACCATTCATATGTGGACATAAGACCAACCATCCGTGCACATATATCATTCATTTGTGGACATAAGACCAACAATCCGTGAACATATATCATTCATTTGTGGACATAAGACCAACCATCCGTGCACATATACCATTCATGTGTGGACATAAGACCAACCATCCGTGCACATATACCATTCATATGTGGACATAAGACCAACCATCAGTGCACATATATCATTCATATGTGGACATAAGACCAACCATCCGTGCACATATATCATTCATATGTGGACATAAGACCAACCATCCGTGCACATATACCATTCATATGTGGACATAAGACCAACCATCCGTGCACATATACCATTCATTTGTGGACATAAGACCAACCATCCGTGCACATATACCATTCATTTGTGGACATAAGACCAACCATCCGTGCACATATACCATTCATGTGTGGACACAAGACTCAGGTCCTTGACCATGCCCAAATGAACGTATCTGCCTGCTTGCTATTCATACGTAGACACAAGACTCAGGTCCTTGACCATGCCCAAATAACCGTATCTGCCTGCTTGCTATTCATACGTAGACACAAGACTCAGGTCCTTGACCATGCCCAAATAACCATATCTGCCTGCTTGCTATTCATACGAGACACAAGACTCAGGTCCTTGACCATGCCCAAATAACCGTATCTGCCTGCTTGCTATTCATACGTAGACACAAGAATCGGGTCTTTGACCATGCCCAAACAAACCTGTGTGTCTACTTGCTATTTATACGTTGAGATAAAACATTGGCCACACAACATTTGCTATTCATACGTCAACATGCACCCAGCATTACCCACCACGGTGTGTATATTGTAACGAAAGCACCAATCGCCCACACCAAAACACCAACGTCTCCACCGTGTTAAATCTGTACGGAGAGCTGGACCATGAAACACCAACGTCTCGACCGTGTTAAATCTGTACGGAGAGCTGGACCATGAAACACCAACGCCTCGACCGTGTTAAATCTGTACGGAGAGCTGGACCATGAAACACCAACGGCTCTACCGTGTTAAATCTGTACGGAGGGCTGGACCATGAAACACCAACGTCTCTACCGTGTTAAATCTGTACGGAGAGCTGGACCATGAAACACCAACGTCTCGACCGTGTTAAATCTGTACGGAGAGCTGGACCATGAAACACCAACGTCTCGACCGTGTTAAATCTGTACGGAGGGCTGGACCATGAAACACCAACGTCTCGACCGTGTTAAATCTGTACGGAGAGCTGGACCATGAAACACATTCAATGGACAATAGAGGCGCAGGATAAGCTGGAAATATCCATCAGTTATCTGGATAAGCTGCAAAAATCCATCAGGTATGTGGATAAGCTGGAAATATTCATCAGTTATGGAACAGAAAAGAAAGAAAAAAAAGAAAGCGAGTTTTGCTGAGTCGGCCATTGGTATAAAACTCTGACCTTGATATTGGAAATCACGTGGTTCTCTTTTTGTCCAATGCTGTACAAACATGTATCTGTGACTGTCTGATGTATCTATGACTGTCTGATGTATCTATGACTGTCTGATGTATCTATGACTGTCTGATGTATCTATGACTGTCTGATGTATCTATGACTGTCTGGTGTATCTATGACTGTCTGATGTATCTATGACTGTCTGGTGTATCTATGACTGTCTGATGTATCTATGACTGTCTGATGTATCTATGAATGTCTGATGTATCTATGACTGTCTGATGTATCTATGACTGTCTGTTGTATCTATGACTGTCTGATGTATCTATGACTGTCTGATGTATCTATGACTGTCTGATGTATCTATGACTGTCTGGTGTATCTATGAATGTCTGATGTATCTATGACTGTCTGATGTATCTATGACTTTCTGGTATATCTATGACTGTCTGATGTATCTATGACTGTCTGATGTATCTATGACTGTCTGTTGTATCTATGACTGTCTGATGTATCTATGACTGTCTGTTGTATCTATGACTGTCTGATATATCTATGACTGTCTGATGTATCTATGACTGTCTGATGTATATATGACTGTCTGTTGTATCTATGACTGTCTGATGAATCTATGAATGTCTGATGTATCTATGACTGTCTGTTGTATCTATGACTGTCTGATGTATCTATGACTGTCTGATGTATCTATGAGTGTCTGATGTATCTATGACTGTCTGATGTATCTATGACTGTCTGTATCGAATTCTTTGAAGTTCTTTAGTCTACGATTAAATCAATACTGAACGATACCCCCTCAGAATCGGTGATTAGTTTTGATATTCGGCTCCGGTGAACAGCCTGAGTACACATCAGACTCCAGGACTCCGACCTACCGACCGCACAAAGGAACAGTGTATTCTGAGATTAGCGCCAGTTATGGTTCTGAGAATTAATAGTCCGGGCAGAGATGTTGACGATATCCTAATACAGGGAGAAGTGTGTATCACAGCTTAGCTGGTGGTCCTAGTCGTGGTAGGGGGGATGTGTCTCACAGCTTGGCTGGTGGTCCTAGTCACGGGGGTATGTGTCTCACAGCTTGGCTGGTGGTCCTAGTCACTGGGGTATGTGTCTCACAGCTTGGCTGGTGGTCCTAGTCACGGGGGATGTGTCATTATTTGCTAATGGTCTTAGTCGTGGGGGTCTGTGTCCTGCTGTGCCATAGGTACTAATCGTGGGGGTCTGTGTCCTGCTTTTCTGGTGTTCCTAATCACGGGGATCTGTGTCCTGCTTTTCCGTAGGTCCTAGTCACGGGGGTCTTTGTCCTGCTTTGCCGTGGGTCCTAGTCACGGGGTCTGGGTCCTGCTTTGCCGTAGGTCAGAGTGGCGAGGGTCTGTGTTATGTTTACGGCAAATAAGTTGAGTTATCTCCCCCAGTCTTCTCGAACCGGAAGTCCCGAATCACTTTGTGTACTAAATGCATATGTACAAATGTTGAACACGTCTGTGTAATATAAATGCATTTGTACAAGTAGGGAATGCGTCTATGTAATAAATGCATTTGTGTATATGTCACTGTGGTAGATGTACACTTTTTCTTTTTTTTAAATGGATCTTACTTTTGGGAGATTTAAAAAAACAAAAACATATTGAAATGGCGATGATAAACATCTGGTCCAGGGCCGCTACTCTCTCCTTCCTATCTCCACATTCCACGTCCCTCCAAAGGCTGACCCTCCCAGTGCACCGATTGACCCCGTCAACCACCGTACTGCTAGTAGATCCCGTGACCTTGATAAGCGCTACTAACAGAGATCTCCATTCACATAAGAAACATTGGGCCATCTCATTGTGGACGTACAGTCGGGGTAGTGAGTTTATGAAACGGTGGCTTCGTAGTCACAGAAACATTGGGCCATCTCACTGTGGACGTACAGTCGGGGTAGTGAGTTTATGAAACGGTGGCTTCGTAGTCGCAGTGGATTCAGAGTAGACATATCCGAGTCAGAAGTGGAGAGAAACGGTGGCTTCGTAGTCACAGTGGATTCAGAGTAGACATATCCGAGTCAGAAGTGGAGAAACGGATTTGAGCTCAGAGAAGTATATTAGAGGATAGAGAAGTAGATTAGGGGATAGAGAAGTAGATTAGAGGATAGAGAAGTAGAGTAGAGGATAGAGAAGTAGATTAGAGGATAGAGAAGTAGATTAGAGGATAGAGAAGTAGATTAGAGGATAGAGAAGTATATTAGAGGATACAGAAGTAGATTAGAGGATAGAGAAGTAGATTAGAGGATAGAGAAGTAGATTAGAGGATAGAGAAGTAGATTAGAGGATAGAGAAGTAGATTAGAGGATAGAGAAGTAGATTAGAGGATAGAGAAGTAGATTAGAGGATAGAGAAGTAGATTAGAGGATAGAGAAGTAGATTAGAGGATAGAGAAGTAGATTAGAGGATAGAGAAATAGATTAGAGGATAGAGAAGTAGATTAGAGGATAGAGAAGTAGATTAGAGGATAGAGACGTAGATTAGAGGATACAGAAGTAGATTAGAGGATACAGAAGTAGATTAGAGGATACAGAAGTAGATTAGAGGATACAGAAGTAGATTTGGGTTTAGAGAAATAGATTAGAGGATAGAGAAGTAGATTAGAGGATAGAGAAGTAGATTAGAGGATAGAGAAATAGATTAGAGGATAGAGAAGTAGATTAGAGGATAGAGAAGTAGATTATAGGATAGAGACGTAGATTAGAGGATACAGAAGTAGATTAGAGGATACAGAAGTAGATTAGAGGATACAGAAGTAGATTAGAGGATACAGAAGTAGATTTGGGTTTAGAGAAATAGTTTGCTGGATGGAAAAGAAGTCTGGTTTCAGAAAAGTAAATAAGGAAATGTAGAAGTAGATTATACATTTTTTGTTGCACCACCATTTATCTCCCCCTCCTCACTTACCCCTCCCCTCACCCCTGCCCCAACTGCTGTCACGCCGGCCATTTCCCGCCATTATTTCGTCACGTTATAGGACATCGAACACTACATGGCACTTGTTCAATTATTCATCGAGGGGGAGGGGGCAGGAAAATCAATCAATCATGTTATTTTGAATGCTCTTTGCTATGGGAAGCGGCACTATGGAAGCATTAAGAGGGAGCTGAGCGAGTGCTCCGGAGTCGTGTCATTTTAACGGAATCTAAGTAGTAAGTTTGACATTAAATTTTACCACTGTTTTATTTAACGACTTATGTGCAGTTCGTTTGTCGCGGGTTTGACTTGTTTGGACTAGTTTGAACTAGATTGGGCCAGGTTAGGGCTAGGTTAGAGAAGGTTGAACTAGGCTGAACAAGGTTGGACTAGGTTAAAATAGGTTCCAACCACAAGAAAACAAAGCACACTCAAGTCAATTTACATAATGAAAGGTGATTTTATGTTAAAAGATTAAACTTCCCATAAAACACATTTTTCTTATAAATCCTTTGTGTACGACTCAGCGATGGCTACAGTAGGTAAAAAATCAGCGGAATCATATTTCCTTCATCTCCCCCTTGAAAACCAGGAAAAGCTGATTTTTGGGGGGTTGGGTGTGAGGGTTGGGTGTGAGGGTTGGGTGTGAGGGTTGGGTGTGAAGGTTGGGTGTGAGGGTTGGGTGTGAGGGTTGGGTGTGAGGGTTGGGTATGAAGGTTGGGTGTGAGGCTTGGGTGTGAGGGTTGGGTGTGAGGGTTGGGTGTGAGGGTTGGGTGTGAGGGTTGGGTGTGAGGGTTGGGTGTGAAGGTTGGGTGGTAGGGTTGGGGGTGAGGGTTGGGTATGAAGGTTGGGTGTGAGGCTTGGGTGTGAGGGTTGGGTATGAAGGTTGGGTGTGAGGCTTGGGTGTGAGGGTTGGGTGTGAGGGTTGGGTGTGAGGGTTGGGTGTGAGAGTTGGGTGTGAGGTTGGGTGTGAGGTTGGGTGTGAGGGTTGGGTGCGAGGGTTGGGTGTGAGGGTTGGGTGTGAGGGTTGGTGTGAGGGTTGGGTGTAAGGGTTGGGTGTGAGGGTTGGGTGTGAGGGTTGGGTGTGAGGGTTGGGTGTGAGGGTTGGGTATGAAGGTTGGGTATGAAGGTTGGGTGTGAGGGTTGGGTGTGAGGGTTGGGTGTGAGGGTTGGGTGTGAGGGTTGGGTATGAAGGTTGCGTATGAAGGTTGGGTGTGAAGGTTGGGTGTGAGGGTTGGGTGTGAGGGTTGGGTATGAAGGTTGGGTATGAAGGTTGGGTGTGAAGGTTGGGTGTGAGGGTTGGGTGTGAGGGTTGGTGCTGAAAATTTAAATAGAACGTGCTTTCATCGGCAACGAGTCTGTGTGCCAGGTTTCAGCTCGATACGATGACGGGAAGTGGGTCAATTAGCATACCGAAGATAATGCCGCTACAAAGAAAGAAACAAGCACACGAAAAAAAAAGCGAGGTTAATATGAAGCAGGCCTGCACAACATACGGCCCACCCTGCACAACATACGGCCCACCCTGCACAATATACGGCCCACCCTGCACAACATACGGCCCACCCTGCACAACATACGGCCCACCCTGCACAACATACGGCCCACCCTGCACAACATACGGCACACCCTGCACAACATACGGCCCGAATTACATTTTGAGTTGTGCAGGCCTGCAGACCATACGGCCCACCCTTACATTTTGAGTTGTGCAGGCCTGCTATAAAGCGTTTCAAAAGGACTTTAAGGGTCGGTTCACACGATCAAATTTTCCTTTAAGCATTTGATGCAATTCGTGTATGAAGCCTTGTCACAACTTTCAAATTACTATTTGATCAAATTCCACCCAAAAAGAAACCACGCACAAAATAGTGCGTTCATTACAACAATTTGACGCGAAATTTGATCGTGTGAACTGACGCCACCCCCCCCCACCCCCATCTCGAGCATACGGTCCTATATCATGGCTGATTCCCCGGGGCTGAGAACCCCCCACCCCCATCTCGAGCATACGGTCCTATATCATGGCTGATTCCCCGGGGCTGAGAACCCCCCCCCCCCCCATCCCGAGCATACGGTCCTATATCATGGCTGATTCCCCGGGGCTGAGAACCCCCCCCCACCCCCATCCCGAGCATACGGTCCTATATCATGGCTGATTCCCCGGGGCTGAGAACCCCCCCCCCCCATCCCGAGCATACGGTCCTATATCATGGCTGATTCCCCGGGGCTGAGAACCCCCCGCCCCCATCTCGAGCATACGGTCCTATATCATGGTTGATTCCCCGGGGCTGAGAACCCCCCCCCCCATCCCGAGCATACGGTCCTATATCATGGCTGATTCCCCGGGGCTGAGAACCCCCCGCCCCCATCTCGAGCATACGGTCCTATATCATGGCTGATTCCCCGGGGCTGAGAACCCCCCACCCCTATCTCGAGCATACGGTCCTATATCATGGCTGATTCCCCGGGGCTGAGAACCCCCCATCCCCATCTCGAGCATACGGTCCTATATCATGGCTGATTCCCCGGGGCTGAGAACCCCCCCGCCCCCATCTCGAGCATACGGTCCTATATCATGGCTGATTCCCCGGGGCTGAGAAGTAGAGAAAGAGAAACAACAAAAAGGTAAAGGAGACATTTACCGCTGAAGAGACGTCACGTGACCTCCCATTGGCGTGAAACACCGGCATTGGACGTTTGATGGGATTAACGATAATCCCTTTCAATCCATGGATTAAAGACTCTACCAGCCGACGGAGCGTGGTCTCGCGGAGTTTTTTTTTTTAAAGGCACCGAGAGGGCGTAACTGCGGCGATCGTCGTGGTAGGCAGAGCAACGATTTGTGGGTGGGGGGGGGGGGGTGGATGGGTTGGCTGAGTTTAGCAACAATTATAAGCTCAAGTTAAAAGTTAATAAACACAGTGGGGCTAAATTTATTCAACGCGATTAGGACCACTTTTAAAATGAGTATAATTTGTACTACGAAGAGATATAATTAAAAATAAAGGGGGTCTGATCCTAGTTCTTTATCTTAGAAAGTGGGTCTTATCCTAGTTCCTTATCTTAGCAAGGGGGTCCTTAACTTTATCAACGTCACCATTAGTGGATTCAGAGGAGGTACCCGTTCCTGTTGCTTGTGGAGCAATTGAACTACCCAACTTTTACCTACTCATCCACTATTCTTTTCGGGCCGCCCTTGTCAGTGTCATTTCCCAATATGACAGAGGCGGTACATAGTATATGATGAAGGCAGCTAAAATTGTCTAACGATTAGTTTTAACAATTTCAAATTTATGTCCGTTGTTGGATGGAAGGCCACCGATGGAGGGGCCACCGATGGAAGGCCACCGATGGAGGGCCACCGATGGAAGGCCACCGATGGAGGGCCACCGATTTAAGGCCACCGATGGAAGGGCCACCGATGGAAGGCCACCGATGGAGGGCCACCGATGGAAGGCCACCGATGGAGGGCCACCGATTTAAGGCCACCGATGGAAGGGCCACCGATGGAAGGCCACCGATGGAAGGCCACCGATGGAGGGGCCACCGATGGAAGGCCACCGATGGAGGGCCACCGATGGAAGGCCACCGATGGAGGGGCCAACGATGGAAGGCCACCGATGGAGGGCCACCGATTGAAGGCCACCGATGGAGGGCCACCGATGGAAGGCCACCGCTGGAAAGCCACCGATGGAGGGGCCACCGATGGAGGGGCCACCGATGGAGGGGCCACCGATGGAGGGACCACCGATGGAAGGCCACCGATGGAGGGGTCACCGATGGAAGGCCACCAATGGAGGCCACCGATGGAGGGCCACCGATGGAAGGCCACCGATGGAAGGCCCGCCCTATGGATGCCCGCATCGTTTGTTGCCCGCCCTGTGGATGCCCACCGTTTGTTGCCCGCCCGTCGATGCCCGCCCACGCATGTGCACCGATGGATGCCCCGCTTCCAATGTTGGAATGCGACACTCTGTTGATCCTACTAAGCACGCGTTAAGGGGAGGCCATTCTGAACCATCTCTCATCACTCTGCGTTTGGAAAGGCGACACCAAGAGATTAAAGCACTTTGTGCGGCCAGCGCCGGCATTAGACACGCCTCTGTGATGTCTGATCTCTGGGCTCATGGGAGGAGGAAAGGGGGAGGGGGGCGCGAGTTAAATCTAAGATCCACCTCTGGCTGTGATATCGGTTGTATCTGGGCTAAAGCAATAGACGTTAACTTTATGTAGCTAATGGAAAATGTTCTGATCAGTTCCAAATGTCTATCCCCATTTCGATCAAATATGTATGTATATTATATTATAAATTTTTTAAAATATTTTTTTACCGTTAGAAAATGTATCAAGTGGCGTAACTCTCACCGTGTTTTCATTAGTCGTCTGTCAACCTATAGCCTCCCTACAGTGTCGGAAACAAAAGCAGCTGACAGCTGTCACACCAGGTAATAACTACACTATGACAACTGTCACACCAGGTAATAACTACACTATGACAACTGTCACACCAGCTAATAACTACACCATGGCAACTGTAAAAACCAGGCAATAACTACACTATGACAACTGTCACACAAGGCAATAACTACACTATGACAACTGTCACACCAGGCACTAACTACACTATGACAACTGTAAAAACCAGGCAATAACTACACTATGACAACTGTCACACCAGGCACTAACTACACTATGACAACTGTCACACCAGGCACTAACTACAGTATGACAACTGTAAAAACCAGGCAATAACTATACTATAACAACAGAACAGCCACACCAGGCAATAACTACACTATGACAACTGTCACACCAGGCACTAACTACACTATGACAACTGTCACACCAGGCACTAACTACAGTATGACAACTGTAAAAACCAGGCAATAACTATACTATAACAACAGAACAGCCACACCAGGCAATAACTACACTATGACAACTGTCACACCAGGTAATAACTACACTATGACAACTGTCACACCAGGCAATAACTACACTATGAAAACTGTCACACCAGGCAATAACTACACTATGACAACTGTCACGCCAGGCAATAACTACACTTTGACAACTGTCACACCAGGCACTAACTACACTGTGACAACTGTAAAAACCAGGCAATAACTACACTATAACAACAGAACAGCCACACCAGGCAATAACTACACTATGACAACTGTCACACCAAGCACTAACTACACTATGACAACTGTAAAAACCAGGCAATAACTATACTATAACAACAGAACAGCCACACCAGGCAATAACTACACTATGACAACTGTCACACCAGGCACTAACTACACTATGACAACAGAACAGCAACAGCGTGCAGGTCTCCGATCCTTATTGCGTGCAGGTCTCCACTCCTTATTGCGTGGAGGTCTCCACTCCTTATTGCGTGCAGGTCTCTACTCCTTATCGCGTGAAGGTCTTCACTCCTTATTGCGTGCACGTCTTCACTCATTATTGCGTGCAGGTATCCACTCCTTATTGCGTGAAGGTCTCCACTCATTATTGCGTGCAGGTCTCCACTCATTATTGCGTGAAGGTCTCCACTCATTATTGCGTGCAGGTCTTCACTCATTATTGCGTGCAGGTCTCCACTCATTATTGCGTGAAGGTCTCCACTCATTATTGCGTGAAGGTCTCCACTCATTATTGCGTGAAGGTCTCCACTCATTATTGCGTGAAGGTCTCCACTCATTATTGCGTGAAGGTCTCCACTCATTATTGCGTGCAGGTCTCCACTCCTTATTGCGTGCAGGTCTCCACTCTTTATTGCGTGAAGGTCTCCACTCCTTATTGCATGAAGGTCTCCACTCCTTATTGCGTGCAGGTCTCCAATCCTTATTGCCCCCCCCCACCCCACACACGCCACTTTATTTTGTTGAATAAGTAAATAATATTTTTTCCCCCTCAACATGACAAAGAGAAGGGCCACAAAGCAGGGCCATGGAGAAGGGCCATGGCCCCGCTTAGTTTAAAGGAATTATGACAAAGAACTGTCTACCGATATGTTTAACTTGAGATCAGTAAAATGTGTTTGTGATATACACTAGTATCTATACAACAAATTGGCAATGCAGTCTTTGAGACAAGTATTCAACTTGTAATCTAATCAACTACACTGAGATTGTGTTTGAAGTTGGGCCTAGGATAGGACTTAGGGAAAGCCGCTTGTTCAGCATTAGGGGCCGCATCCCCTTTTACCAAAACCGGTATTTGCTGTATGTAAGTTTTACGAATACCGGATTTCCGGGACTAGCGATATTTTCAATATTTAGAGACAATTTGATGGTGAAGCAAGCTTTCTTAGAGATTGAAAGTGACGTCATGATTACGGTGAGAAGTGACGTAATGACTTTTTAATAGAAACTTCAGTAGAAACCTCCAACTAGGAGTCCGTTGTTTGACCAAGCTGCTGAAGGTCCACGATATGTTTAGGCATCTGGTCGCAATCTGGCCTTAGAAATACGTCCAAGTAGTCATTTGACCAATCATAGCACGTCATAAGGTTATGCAAGCATGTCAATGTTGAGGCTACCAACAACCCGCGCTCTTTAATCCGACTCTTCAAAGAGACAACAAGTTAACGCTTGGCGGGGGAGTTATCATTGTTTCTGACGGGGGAGTTATCATTGTTTCTGACGGGGGAGTTATCATTGTTTCTGACGGGGAGTTATCATTGTTTCTGACGGGGGAGTTATCATTGTTTCCGACGGGGGAGGTATCATTGTTTCTAACGATGGCCCCAAATACATTTTTAAAAAAGGTTTCGCCACCAAAATATCTTGTTTGTTGTACATCTATGAAAGAGATTATTTATGTACTAAATATTCATGCGAGTTTTTCATATCATATAAACTGTATCGGAGTTAGAGATGGGTACATCCTTTTACACAGAATCAGTGACAAAATCTGTGACAGTACATGTGACAGTGTCAGTGACAGAATCAGTAGTAGAATCAGTGGCAGAATCTGTGACAGAGTCAGTGACAGAATCTTTGACAGAGTCAGTGACAGAATCTGTGACAGAACACGTGACAGAGTCAGTGGCAGAATCTGTGACAGGGTCAATGGCAGAATCCGTGACAGGATTCGTTACAGAATCAAGTGGCATAATTTCAAAATTCAGAACGTCCCGAGCTTCCCATACGGAACTTGGTCAAAGTTCAAGCACTCTGGGAGATTTATTCCGATTTTCTTTCATATGTCAGCGAGTAATCCCCAATGTCTTTAGAACTCTCCGTAGATAAAGCACCGAGACCTATTTTAGTATTTACTTTGGCGACCGCGACATACTGTGTCTTGTGTGAGGGCGACCTACTGTGTCTTGTGTGAGGGCGACCTACTGTGCCTTGTGTGATATAGATACGAGTCGGCGAGAGAGGAAAAAAAACAACTCGAAACAAAAAGTAAATAAACACCGTTAGGAAAATGAAATCCATTCATAAGTACACTTAAGATTGTGTACTGAAGACCGCCATACAAAATAGCGATTATTTATTTATAGAAACGAAACGATAAAACACATTAAAAAAAAAAAAAATCTTTCTCTCAAGGTTTGGAGTAGCAAATAAAATAAATCTTTGTTTACAGATTGCGGTCGGCAATTTACAGAATTGGTTGGGTTGGCGGGTACAGAATTGGTTGGGTTGGCGGGTACGGGATGGGTTGGGTTGGCGGGTACGGGATGGGTTGGGTTGGCGGGTACGGAATTGGTTGGGTTGGCGGGTACGGAATTGGTTGGGTTGGCGGGTACGGAATTGGTTGGGTTGGCGGGTACGGAATTGGTTGGGTTGGCGGTTATTGACAGGAAAAAAAAGGGGGGGGGGGGCAGTAAGACACGAGACCTTCAGTCGTCGATTCTTCTAATAGCCTTTATGGAAAAAAATAATTCTAATTTTATTCATATTACCCATTACACGTTAAATTTTACTATTTTGTTAGCCAATCATCCTTCCATTACCCTGCACATCCCACATATTTACACCGCTAAAATCAAATTAAACACGTGTGATCAAAGTAAGGTAAGTGAAATAATGGCAAAAAAAGAAGCAAGATAACATCATTGAAATATTGCAATTTTTTTTCTGAATATGATTTTTACAGTGAAACATGAACACTGCCATGGTGACTTTAAGTTGTTCTATTTGAGAATCCATGAACGTGTTCACATCCCTGCACTACGCCAGTATTCTTTAGTTCACATCCCTGCACTACGCCAGTATTCTTTATTTCACATCCCTGCACTACGCCAGTATTCTTTATTTCACATCCCTGCACTACGCCAGTATTCTTTATTTCACATCCCTGCACTACGCCTGTATTCTTTAGATTACATCCTTGCACTACGCCAGTATTCTTTAGTTCTCATCCCTGCACTACGCCTGTATTCTTTAGTTCACATCCCTGCACTACGCCAGTATTCTTTAGTTCACATTCCTGCACTACGCCATTACGCCCCTATAGTTTTGATAAAAAAAAATCATTTCCGCGCCCTTGCTAATATGCCTAGTAAAAAATAGTCTCCAAGCCAAAACTCTCCGTGAGTATGAAGTGATTCCACATATGGACACACTGTCCTCAGATATCGGCTGCTAGGATTCCTCTCGAGACGGGCGGCAAATGGTTAATTAACCGGATTTGTAGTGACTCGCCTTGACCTTACTCGTACCTACGTTACGTCTATGTTTTTTTCCCTCTCTTTCATTTATTTATCCTAAAAAGTTGGGTTTTTTTTGTGTGGTGTTTTAATCGTTTAATAGTAACAGTATTTCGCAGCCCCCTGTCCCTAACCAACAGGATGTCACCCGCATTGTTGCAAACTTGTACCTGGTTATGACATCTGTTGAACACTCATTACGTCATTGATCAGGGGTCCTCAAACTCGTTCAACAGGGAATTATTTATTTGCGACGGAGTTCACTGAAAAAAGAACATAACTCTCTTCACGTATGAATAGGTGAACTGCGCTCTCATCGGGGAAATCACTTATTTTACAACCGTTGATCGGTGATCTCTGGGAAGGAGAAGACGAGCGCATGTTCCCACATTGATAAATTGCAGGTCAGTGTTTTCAAACCTTGCTGTGTAGAGGTCTCCGCTCTTTGCTGTGTAGAGGTCTCCTCTCTTTGCTGTGTAGAGGTCTCCGCTCTTTGCTGTGTAGAGGTCACCGCTCTTTGCAGTGTAGAGGTCTCCGCTCTTTGCTGTGTATAGGTCACCGCTCTTTGCTGTGTAGAGGTCTCCGCTCTTTGCTGTGTAGATGTCTCCGCTCTTTGCTGTGTAGAGGTCTCCGCTCTTTGCTGTGTTGAGGTCTCCGCTCTTTGCTGTGTAGAGGTCTTCGCTCTTTGCTGTGTAGAGGTCTCCGCTCTTTGCCGTGTAGAGGTCTCCGCTCTTTGCCGTGTAGAGGTCTCCGCTCTTTGCTGTGTAGAGGTCTCCGTTCTTTGCTGTGTAGAGGTCTCCGCTCTTTGCCGTGTAGAGGTCTCCGCTCTTTGCCGTGTAGAGGTCTCCGCTCTTTGCTGTGTAGAGGTCTCCGTTCTTTGCTGTGTAGAGGTCTCCGCTCTTTGCTGTGTAGAGGTCTCCGCTCTTTGCCGTGTAGAGGTCTCAGCTCTTTGCCGTGTAGAGGTCTCCGCTCTTTGCCGTGTAGAGGTCTCCGCTCTTTGCTGTGTAGAGGTCTCCGCTCTTTGCTGTGTAGAGGTCTCCGCTCTTTGCTGTGTAGAGGTCTCCGCTCTTTGCTGTGTAGAGGTCTCCGCTCTTTGCTGTGTAGAGGTCTCCGCTCCTTGCTGTGTGCAAGTCTCCGCTCTTGTTGTGTGCAGGTCTCCACTCCTTCCTGTGTGCGTGTCTCCGCTCCTTGCTGTGTGCAGGTCTCCGCTCCTTGCTGTGTGCACGTCTCCGCTCCTTGCTGTGTGCAGGTCTCCGCTCCTTTCTGTGTGCAGGTCTCCGCTCCTTGCTGTGTGCAGGTCTCCGCTCTTTGCCATGTAGAGGTCTCCGCTCTTTGCCGTGTAGAGGTCTCCGCTCCTTTCTGTGTGCAGGTCTCCGCTCTTTTCTGTGTGCAGGTCTCCGCTCCTTACTGTGTGCAGGTCTCCGCTCCTTACTGTGTGCAGGTCTCCGCTCCTTGCTGTGTGCAGGTCTCCGCTCCTTGCTGTGTGCAGGTCTCCGCTCCTTGCTGTGTGCAGGTCTCCGCTCCTTGCTGTGAGCAGGTCTCCGCTCCTTGCTGTGTGCAAGTCTCCGCTCTTGTTGTGTGCAGGTCTCCACTCCTTCCTGTGTGCGTGTCTCCGCTCCTTGCTGTGTGCAGGTCTCCGCTCCTTGCTGTGTGCACGTCTCCGCTCCTTGCTGTGTGCAGGTCTCCGCTCCTTTCTGTGTGCAGGTCTCCGCTCCTTGCTGTGTGCAGGTCTCCGCTCTTTGCCATGTAGAGGTCTCCGCTCTTTGCCGTGTAGAGGTCTCCGCTCCTTTCTGTGTGCAGGTCTCCGCTCTTTTCTGTGTGCAGGTCTCCGCTCCTTACTGTGTGCAGGTCTCCGCTCCTTACTGTGTGCAGGTCTCCGCTCCTTGCTGTGTGCAGGTCTCCGCTCCTTGCTGTGTGCAGGTCTCCGCTCCTTGCTGTGTGCAGGTCTCCGCTCCTTGCTGTGAGCAGGTCTCCGCTCCTTGCTGTGTGCAGGTCTCCGCTCCTTTCTGTGTGCAGGTCTCCGCTCTGTAGTGTGTTCAGGTCTCCGCTCCTTTCTGTGTTCAGGTCTCCGCTCCTTACTGTGTTCAGGTCTCCGCTCCTTACTGTGTGCAGGTCTCCGCTCCTTTCTGTGTTCAGGTCTCCGCTCCTTACTGTGTGCAGGTCTCCGCTACTTTCTGTGTTCAGGTCTCCGCTCCTTACTGTGTGCAGGTCTCCGCTACTTTCTCCTTGTATTCCAAGAATGAACTAATGTTGATAAAAGTTCATTGCTGCATTAAAGCAAGGCTCTAATTAGAGACAGTTCATGAACATAAATATAATCTAACCTTCTTTTAGCAGGACAAACTGTTCGATAAAAACAATTATCGTAGCTTCGATTAATTCAAACTTCCATCTCAGTAACTGTGTCACACTACGAGGATTTAATCCATTAATACTTTTCAAAACGATGGCGATACCGATCTGTGATAGGATCGATATTTGATAATTAATTAAACGATACCGGATACTGCTTAAATAAAGGTAAAGACGTAAACAAAAATTATTTTTCTTAGGGTCAACTTTTTTTTTCTCCAAGGAGCCAACCTCTTATCTGAAGGAGTTCCCACAGGGCCAATCTCTTGACCGTAGGAGACAACCTCTTATCCGAAGAAGTCCCCACAGGGCCAATCTCTGGGACAACCTGTGTTCCAAGAAGCCAACATTTTCACCATTAACCTGTCCCTTAACCTAAGGAACCATCTTTTCCCCAGGAGCCTACCTCTTAAAAAGGAGCCATTTATCATACACCAAGGAGCCTGCCTATTGTACCTGTGAGGAAAACTCGTTTACCCTGGACAATCACTTTTAGTGGACAATCTCTTGTAGTGGACAATCACTTTTAGTAGTCAATCACTTTTAGTGGACAATCTATTGTAGTGGACAATCACTTTTAGTAATGAATCACTTTTAGTGGACAATCACTTTTTTTAGTGGACATTCACTTTTAGTGAAAAGTGAACATATTTTGACCAGAACACAACTTGACAGTATTTGTACACAATCTCACAAAATAAGTACAAAATCTCACAAAGTAAGTACACAATCTCACAAAACAAGTACACCGATTGTAAGACAAGTGCATCACCCCACAAAGACGCCAAACTGCAGTCTGCCGAGGAATGTCGATCTGAACGAGGATTAAACCCCGAGCCTGAGCGAGGGGCCAAACTATCGATTAACCTCTAAGGTCAGAGGTCAAATCAATCTCTCCTCTCGTTCATTAGAAACATTATTTCATGAACTTTTTCGACACATTTTCTTTTATTTTATATTGTTTAAGAAATATTGTCAGTTCTATCAATGATATAGAAACAATTGGGTTTGTTACTTGTCACAGTGAATGCTGTCACAGTGGCAGTGAATGCTGTCACAGTGGCAGTGAATGCTGTCACAGTGGAAGTGAATGCTGTCACAGTGGAAGTGAATGATGTCACAGTTAATGTGGATGCTGTCACAGTGGCAGTGAATGCTGTCATAGTGGCAGTAAATGTTGTCACAGTGGCAGTGAATGCTGTCACAGTGGCAGTGAATGATGTCACAGTGGCAGTGAATGCTGTCACAGTGGCAGTGAATGCTGTCACAGTGGCAGTGAATGCTGTCATAGTGGCAGTAAATGCTGTCACAGTGGCAGTGAATGCTGTCACAGTGGCAGTGAATGCTGTCACAGTGGCAGTGAATGCTGTCACAGTGGCAGTGAATGCTGTCACAGTGGCAGTGAATGCTGTCACAGTGGCAGTGAATGCTGTCATAGTGGCAGTAAATGCTGTCACAGTGGCAGTGAATGCTGTCACAGTGGCAGTGAATGCTGTCATTGCATTTCTCACGATTACGTTGTGTTGATGGATTATGACTGTGGGGGAGGGGGGGGAGAAGAGGTCAGGGCCAATGACGTAAGTGGGTAAAGTCTCTTCCTATAATAGACCGACAGGTAATCTATGTCACGTGACGTAAATGTATTTATGCGTGCCCGAATTCAAATCAAGGTCTACGTCATATAGTTTTCATTTTTTTACCGACATGCAAGGCTGCCACCATTTTATTCTGGTGGAGAGAAGTGGGGGCATATAAGACACATAGGTCATGAGGGCATATGGACTGTGGGACACAGGACGTGAGGGCATATGGACTGTGGGACACAGGACGTGAGGGCACTTGGATTGTTGTAGACAGGACGTGAGGGCATATGGACTGTGGGGCACAGGACGTGAGGGCATATTGACTGTGGGACACAGGACGTGAGGGCATATGGACCGTTGGACAAAGAACGTGAGGGCATATGGACTGTGGGACACAGGACAGGAGGGCATATGGACTGTGGGACACAGGACGTGAGGGCATATGGACTGTCGGCCACATGACATGAGGGCATAATAACTGTGGGACACAACGGACGAAATAGTACAGGGCTATTGGGGCATATAGACAGTTCGACACGAAGGCAGTGGGGGGGTATGGAAAGCTTGCTAAAAAGGGGAAGAGGCATATATTAAATGGGGCAACAGCCATATGTTTACCTTGTAACACGCCTTTGTTTTACTAAGGTAATAATTGTTTTTGGTCTTCTGCATGTCACTGGAGATCGTTAGGCGTGTCACTGGAGACCGTTGTGCGTGTCACTGCAGATCGTTGTGCGTGTCACTGCAGATCTTTGTGATTGTCACTGCAGATCGTTGTGCGTGTCACTGCAGATCGTTGTGCGTGTCACTGCAGATCGTTGTGCGTGTCACTGCAGATCGTTGTGCGTGTCACTGCAGATCTTTGTGCTTGTCACTGCAGATCGTTGTGCGTGTCACTGCAGATCGTTGTGCGTGTCACTGCAGATCGTTGTGCGTGTCACTGGAGATCAATGTGCGCTCCACGTACAGACATCACGGAATTCATAAAGACCGCTGCAGCAACTATAGTTCTTATTCAGTCATTTCCAAAGTCATTTTCGGTGGAATGACGTCATGATATGCCTACGTCACTTAGCGATGTTGCAATGTTGCCAGTGTGGCGTCCGCGTCACTTTTATCACAATGCGACGGTGCCCGTGTGGCGTCCGCGTCACTCTTATCCCAATGCGACGTTGAGTATTTTTAAACACGCTGATTTATTTTGAAATAGTTCGGTATTGAATAAATACATAAATAGCCTTCAACGTCTACATAAAGGGAAGGGTTCTAAAAAGAATGGATCACTGGATACACACCCGTTCGCCAAGCCCCCTTCTACGTTACACTAAATGTCCAATGTTATGAGAAGTTGCGCTGTTTTCAGTCGCTGGGGCGCTAAATGTTGAAATATACAACATATTTTTTTTAAAAGATACTTAAATTTCACTAGAGTTGATCCACTTTTTAAAATAAACTTTATTATTATTTTATTATCAATATGTCCATCCATGTCTATCCATGTCCAAATATGTGGATTAAGATTATACATTACAACAGGGGTGGGCAAACTTTTTGTGCTGAGGGCCACATTGACAAATGTAAAGTTATTGGGGGGCCGCATGTATATTATGTCCAATTTTTACATGTCGATAAACATTTCTCTATTTTAAAATCAGTAAATTTGCATTTTTTTTAGCATTTCATGGCAAAAGTCATGGACTGCCTTAAAAAATAGAAAATTGAAAGAAATGTCATCAAAAATGTTAAAACAATCATTTGAACAGTTGACCAGTTAAACAGCTGACCTGATGACCATTTGAACAGTTGACTGTCAACATGTCAGCCGCAACGCCGGCCTTAGGTAAATTTTCGACCTCTGCGAAGCACCCGTTTGGCGCCCCTTGCCCTGTATGGCTCCGCTCTTTTTCCGATTACGCTATGGAGCACGTGTTATGATGTTATACATGTATCATGCGTATGCACATTCATTTAGACTGTTTGGTTGCACGTCCTTTCGTTTGGTCCCAACCCCAGTGTTCGTATCCAAATAAAGATTGTATGAAGACTCATTGTATGAAAAGTTAGAATACCGTTTCTCGACCCCGGACCCGAGGTTCACATTGCACTATAATAAACTAAGGGAATTTAAATATTTACTGGGCGCTCCAATGGCCACGGCGCCCTGTGCGAGGGCACACCCTACAGGCCGGCGTTATCAGCCGTTATAAGAAACAATTTAAAACATAACACGGCGCCCTGTGCGAGGGCACACCCTACAGGCCGGCGTTGTCAGCCGTTATAAGAAACAATTTAAAACATAACACGGCGCCCTGTGCGAGGGCACACCCTACAGGCCGGCGTTGTCAGCCGTTATAAGAAACAATTTAAAACATAACAGCAGCCCAAAACATGCGAGACGCTGACTCTATGAATTCTTTGTGCCTGTCAGGAGGGAACGACGGAATTGGACGTTATGGCTGCCTGTCAGGAGGGAACGACGGAATTGGACGTTATGGCTGCCTGTCAGGAGGGAACGACGGAATTGGACGTTATGGCTAACATCGGGGGGGGGGGAAATAATTGCAAGTTATGGCTAAGATCTGGTGGGGGCAGAAGTGCACGTTATGACTAAGATCATGGCAACAGAATTGCAAGTTTTGACTAAGATCATGACAACAGGATTGCACGTTACGGCCAGCTGAGAGTTGTAAACTTATATTTCGACTCGAAAAGGTGAGACTCCTCCGTACCAAGGTGAGAATCCTCCCTACCAAGGTGACGCTCCTCCGTACCAAGGTGAGACTCCTTCCTACCAAGGTGAGACTTCTCCGTGCCACTCGACTCGTATCGAACTGTTGACTGTAATTCACCCTGAAATATCTGCATTTTTAATAGCCTAATAGCACCTAAGCACCACAGCACAGATATAATTGTCAGCCATTATAGCTATTCTCTAGCACACAACAACTGATACAAAAAACACATCTAGTGGAGGCGACTTGGATCATTTGATGAAGAAATAGATTGATCGACTAAAAGTTGACATATGGAAACTGTTCCTCTGAGTTCTGAAATTGGTTGCTGGAATCTAAGTGATTGGTGGCATCTATGTGGTTGGTGGCATCTATGTGGTTGCTGGAATCTAAGTGGTTGGTGGCATCTATGTTGTTGGTGGCATCTATGTGGTTGGTGGCATCTATGTGGTTGCTGGAATCTAAGTGATTGGTGGCATCTATGTGGTTGGTGGCATCTATGTGAGTTCAGATTATGGTTTGTGGCATCTATGTAGTTGGTGGCATCTATGTGGTTGGTGGCATTTATGTGGTTGGTGGCATATATGTGCCATCTGAATATGATTTTCGGCATCTATGTGGTTGGTGGCATCTATGTGGTTGTGACATCTATGTGGTTGATGATATCTATGTGGTTGGTGGCATCTATGTGATTAGTGGCATCTATGTGGTAGGTGGCATCTATGTGGTTGGTGGCATATATGTGGTTGGTGGCATCTATGTGGTTGCTGGAATCTAAGTGATTGGTGGCATCTATGTGGTTGGTGGCATCTATGTGAGTTCAGAATATGGTTGGTGACATCTATGTGGTTGGTGGCATCTATGTGATTGGTGGCATCTATGTGGTAGGTGGCATATATGTGGCTGGTGGCATCTGTGTGGTTGGTGGCATCTGTGTGGTTGGTGGCATCTATGTGATTGGTTGCATCTATGTGGTAGGTGGCATATATGTGGTTGGTGGCATCTGTGTGGTTGGTGGCATCTGTGGGGTTGGTGGCATCTATGTGGTTGGTGGCATCTATGTGGTTGGTGTCAACTATGTGGTTGGTGGCATCTATGTGATTGGTGTCATCTATGTGGGTGGTGACATCTATGTGGTTGCTGGAATCTAAGTGATTGGTGGCATCTATGTGGTTGGTGGCATCTATGTGGTTGCTGGAATCTAAGTGATTGGTGGCATCTATGTGGTTGGTGGCATCTATGTGAGTTCAGATTATGGTTTGTGGCATCTATGTAGTTGGTGGCATCTATGTGGTTGGTGGCATTTATGTGGTTGGTAGCATCTATGTGGTTGGTGGCATCTATGTGGTTGGTGGCATCTATGTGGTTGGTGGCATCTATGTGGTTGGTGGCATTTATGTGATTGGTGGCATCTATGTGGTATGTGGCATATATGTGGTTGGTGACATCTATGTGGTTGGTAGGCATCTGTGTGGTTGCTGGAATATAAGTGATTGGTGGCATCTATGTGAGTTCAGAATATGGTTGGTGACATCTATGTGGTTGGTGGCATCTATGTGGTAGGTGGCATATATGTAACTGGTGGCATCTGTGTGGTTGGTGGCATCTGTGTGGTTGGTGGCATCTATGGGATTAGTTGCATCTATGTGGT
Organism: Omphiscola glabra; assembly: GCA_964017045.1. Classification (NCBI taxonomy): domain Eukaryota; kingdom Metazoa; phylum Mollusca; class Gastropoda; family Lymnaeidae; genus Omphiscola; species Omphiscola glabra. The sequence continues at coordinate 1,941,076 of OZ024808.1, forward strand.
AGGTGGCATATATGTGGTTGGTGGCATCTGTGTGGTTGGTGGCATCTGTGTGGTTGGTGGCATCTATGTGGTTGGTGGCATCTATGTGGTTGGTGGCATCTATGTGATTGGTGTCATCTATGTGGGTGGTGGCATCTATGTGGTTGCTGGAATCTAAGTGATTGGTGGCATCTATGCGGCTGGTGGCATCTATGTGGTTGCTGGAATCTAAGTGATTGGTGGCATCTATGTGAGTTCAGATTATGGTTTGTGGCATCTATGTAGTTGGTGGCATCTATGTGCCATCTGAATTTGATTTGCGGCATCTATGTGGTTGGTGGCATCTATGTGGTTGTGACATCTATGTGGTTGATGGCATCTATGTGATTGGTGGCATCTATGTGGTTGGTGGCATCTATGTGGTTGGTGGCATCTGTGTGGTTGGTGGCATCTGTGTGGTTGGTGGCATCTATGTGGTTGGTGGCATCTGTGTGGTTGGTGGCATCTGTGTGGTTGGTGGCATCTATGTGATTGGTGGCATCTATGTAGTTGGTGGCATCTATGCGAGTTCAGATTATGGTTTGTGGCATCTATGTGGTTGGTGGCATATATGTGGTTGGTGGCATTTATTTGGTTGGTGGCATCTGTGTGCCATCTGATAATGATTGGTGGCATCTATGTGGTTGTGGTATCTATGTGGTTGATGGCATCCATGTGGTTGGTGGCATCTATGTGATTGGTGGCATCTATGTGGTAGGTGGCATATATGTGGTTGGTGGCATCTGTGTGGTTGGTGGCATCTATGTGATTGGTGGCATGTATGTGATTGGTGGCATATATGTGTTGGTGGCATGTGTGTGGTTTGGTGGCATCTGTGGTTGTGGCATCTATGTGGTTGTTGGCATCTATGTGATTGGTGGCATCTATGTGATTGATGGCATCTGTGTGATTGGTGGCATATGTGTGGTTGGTGGCATCTATGTGGTTGGTGGCATATAAGTAGTTGGTGGCATCTATGTGGTTGGTGGCATCTATGGTTGGTGGCATCTATGGTAGGTGGCATCTATGTGGTTGGTGGCATCTATATGGTTGGTGGCATCTCCGATGCATGACTCATATTTTAGATTGAATTGTTACAAAACATTGATTCGGACAGCATGAATCTATACTCTATGACTCAAAATGTGACTCTATGACTTAAATGTGACTCTATGACTCACAATGTGACTCTATGACTTAAAATGTGACTCTATGACTTAAAATGGGACTCTATAACTCATAATGTGACTCTATGACTCAAAATGTGTCTCTAAGACTCAAAATGTGACTCTATAACTCAAGATGTGATTCTATGCCCATGATTTGACTCTATGACTCAAAATGGGACTCTATGACTCAAGATGTAAATCTATGACTCAAGATGTGATTCTATGATAAAAGATGTGACTCTTTGACTTAAAATGTGACTATATTACTCAATATGTGATTCTATGAATCAAAATGTGACTCTATGACTCAAAATGTGACTCTATGACTTAAAGTGTGACTCTATGAATCAAGATGTGACTCTATGACTAAAAATGTGATTTCACGACTCAAGATTTGACTCTATGACTCAATTTCCCTTGACACAAACTCACTGACTCAGAAAGACTCAAAACCACCCGACATCTTACCCCCGACCCCATTACTACAGACTTTCTCCCCAAAGGCTCCAAGTCCACAAACTCAAGGAAGACATACTCACTGACGACAGACAATAACCACAGACTAAACAACAGATCCCTTGACCAAAGACTCCTGCCCACAGATTCTCTGAATACAGACTCTCTTACTACAGATTCTCTGACCACAGATTCTCTGACTACAGACTCTCTAGAGAGACTACAGATTCTCTGACCACAGACTCTCTGAGGACAGATTCTCTGACTACAGTTTGTCTGACCACAGACTCTCTGACCACAGATTCTCTGACTACAGATTCTCTGACCACAGACTCTATGACCACAGACTCTATGACCACAGACTCTCTGACCACAGACTCTCTGACCACAGAGTCTCTGAGCTGAGACTCTCTGACCACAGACTCTATGACCACAGACTATATGATCCCAGAGTCTCTGAGCTGAGACTCTCTGACCACAGACTTTCTCACCACAGACCCTCTGACCACAGACTTTCTGACCACAGACTCTCTGACCACAGACTCTATGACCAGACGACACCGTAATAGTTTAAGAACCACCGTTACGCATCATTTGATCTGCGTTATGCAGATTGATTTTTCTCACCAATGACAGTCGCACAGAGATCAATGGCGAAACAATTGAATGGCCGGCGACGTTCTGCTTCACTGAACATTTAGTCGAACTGACTGTTAAACTTTTTCTTGTTGAGCACCACGGCGGTTCTCAAAGCCGCCCTATTGAATTCGTCAGTCCACTTTTACGTTACGATGATTACACCAAGGGTTGCTGTTTTTCGAATAGCATCACTACATCTAGACAGGCCAATGCTGGACAGGGGGTCTCAAACTGTTTATCTCTACGATCCCATTGATGAAGACGTAAAAACCCAGAGACCCCAGTGAACGCTTTGAGCTTGTATGTTAGAACTTACATAAATATCTGATTTTTCTTTTTAAAAGAAGAAATCCTGAGTTATGGGTTTTGTTTTTAACATGTTGATACGATGACTTAACATGTTGATACCATGACTTAACATGTTGATACATGACTTAACAAGTTGATACCATGACTTAACATGTTGATACCATGACTTAACAAGTTGATACCATGACTTAACATGTTGATACCATGACTTAACATGTTGATACCATGACTTAGCATGTTGATACATGACTTAACATGTTGATACCATGACTTAGCATGTTGATACCATGACTTAACATGTTGATACCATGACTTAACATGTTGATACCATGACTTAACATGTTGATACCATGACTTAACATGTTGATACCATGACTTAACATGTTGATACCATGACTTAACATGTTGATACCATGACTTAACATGTTGATACCATGACTTAACATGTTGATACATGACTTAACATTGTGAGCGAGAGGTCCAAGCATACATTGTTACAAACTGTACAGATGTGACATTGTTACAAACTGCACAGATGTGACATTGTTACAAACTGTACAGATGTGACATTGTTACAAACTGTACAGATGTGACATTGTTACGCGATATATAGAGGTTACACGTGCACACGATGTGTCTAGGTTACATTGCCATGTGTAAAAGATGTGTATCGGTTACATTGTCATGTGTACAAGATGTGTACAGGTTACATTGTCATGTGTACAAGATGTGTATCGGTTACATTGTCATGTGTACAAGATGTGTATACGTTACATTTTAATGTGTACAAGATGTTATCGGTTACATTGTCATGTGTACAAGATGTGTATTGGTTGCAATGTTACACGATGTACTTAAACGAGGCCCTAGAAATTCTCATAACACTAATTGGTCGTCTCTAGAGGTCGTCTATAGAGGTCGTCTATAGAGGTCGTCTATAGAGGTCGTCTCTAGAGGTTGTCTTTAGAGTTCGTCTCAAGAGGTGGTCTCTAAAGGTCGCCTCTAGAGGTCGCCTCTAGGGGTCGTCTCCAGAGGTGGTCTCTAAAGGTCGTCTTTAGAGATCGTCACAAGAGGTCGTCTCTAGAGGTCGTCTCTAGAGGTGGTCCTTAAAGGTCGTCTCTAGAGGTCGTCTCTAGATCTGCATGGTAACTTGTTCTTCACCTTTAACTCTGCGAGGTTCCCTGGTATGTTTGGGGAGTTGGGGTGGCGCTGAGAACATAATGGGTTGACAACGACACACAGTGCATTGTGGGATAATGTCTATAACAACAGACGATCTCACCCAGGAGACAGGAATATACATATAGCTGTTATATTGTTACGACTTGTATAGAGGGTTTTTGTTGTTACGACATGTATAGAGGGTAATTGTTGTTAAATACCTGTGTTGTTGTATTATGTCACTTGATCGTAATTTACCTGTGTTTGTTCACATGTCATGTTCCTGTCATCTATTCACATGCCATGTTCCTGTCATCTATTCACATGCCATGTTCCTGTCATCTATTCACATGCCATGTTCCTGTCATCTATTCACATGTCATGTTCCTGTCATATATTCACATGCCATGTTCCTGTCATCTATTCACATGCCATGTTCCTGTCATCTATTCACATGCCATGTTCCTGTCATCTATTCACATGTCATGTTCCTGTCATCTATTCACATGCCATGTTCCTGTCATCTATTCACATGTCATGTTCCTGTCATCTATTCACATGTCATGTTCCTGTCATCTATTCACATGCCATGTTCCTGTCATCTATTCACATGTCATGTTCCTGTCATCTATTCACATGCCATGTACCACTCATCTATTCACATGCCATGTTCCTGTCATCTATTCACATGCCATGTTCCTGTCATCTATTCACATGTCATTTTCCTGTCATCTATTCACATGCCATGTTCCTGTAATCTATTCACATGCCATGTTCCTGTCATCTATTCACAAGTCATGTACCTGTCAACTATGTCATTAAGTCGTAACCGTGTTGTTTCTGTTTCAGGAGAATTCTGACAAAGCTGACATACACCTCATGACATGGATCACTGCTTGGGATTACGTCACACCTCAGCATGGATAAGTCACGTGACTGTCCGAGATCCAAGTGGATGACGGATAATTCCTTTACCGCAGAGAAGCTGTGTTTGTAGAGCCAAGTTTGTAGAGTCAAGTTTGTAAAACCAAGTTTTTAGAGCCAAGTTTGTAATCCAAGTTTGTAGATCCAAGTTTGTAGAGCCAAGTTTGTAGATCCAAGTTTGTAGATCCAAGTTTGTAGAGTCAAGTTTGTAGATCCAAGTTTGTAGATCCAAGTTTGTAGAACCACGTTTGTAGATCCAAGTTTGTAGATCCAAGTTTGTAGATCCAAGTTTGTAGATCCAAGTTTCTAGAACCACGTTTGTATTATGTTTGTGCTGTAGAAATCAGTCTTTCTGATATATTTCGGCAATAAAGTTCCGAAAGTCCAATACGCGTTGTGTAACCCTCATTTATTACGCCCCTGCCATAAGTTTGATAAGTATTCTTACACATGATAAGAGTGGCCCAATCTCAGTTCACAATGACCGATGTAGTGGGACATGTGACAGGAATGACCCAATCTCAGTGCTACACTGACCGATGTATTGCGACACGTGACAAGAGTGACCCAGTGACAAATCTTTTGCTCTTTTACCGCCAAATATACCCAAAGAATGGCAGTCGCACAAAATTACGACAATTTTCGCTGGACATTATTGCCACAGTAGGTCAAAAGCCGACATTTAAACGAGACACTGACACGTCGAGAAGAAGGACGGCCGAATGTCGTGTCTCTACTCCGACCGCTCGCTCCGCTCCGCTCCATTGTTGAGATATCCGGGCGCTGGGCTGGGGCTAAAATATAATAAATCATTTTTTTTTTAATGACAAGTTGGAAAATAATGCAACAGGGAATTCGGACTACGTCAGCGGTTCCCAAACGAGGATGCAAATAATCGTCTCAGCCAAGACACAGACTTTCTAAAACATTCGTCGTCTGCTCCGTCTATGTTGTAGTTTTTCTCTGATCTCTTTGTTGTTTTTTAATGGCGAGGGCTTTTAAAAAAAATGTCCAATGTTTTGTTTCGCCCCTTTTTTTTCAATGCTTTCTCCAACTCTGAGTTTTAAATTTCTTAAGACATATGAGTCAAGGGCGGTTTTGTCCCCCTACCCTTCGACTCACCCCTTCTGCTAGCGGTGTAACGTTTGTTGCCTGCACCAAGGGCAAAGCAACGTTCGGCGCCCTCTATTCCTATCCGGTACGCCACTTGGCATATTGAAAATGCTTTATGTTTTGTAAAACGCATAACTTTACAAAAAAAAACTCTGCTGTAAAAGAATATTAACAATTTGAAAAACAAAAAAGGAATGAGAAAGAAAACAATAATATATTTCGACAAAATTTAAACAGTTAATGTATACTTATATTGCACATAAAGTTCATTTATACTTATTGTGACTGGAGCAGCTGAGACATGCGGACATTAGAGACACGGGAGTAATATTGAAATATATCTTATGTATAGAGAAACATGCCGGTTTAAAAAAAAAAACTACCACACACAAATCATACACAAATCATACCCACAAAAAATAATTGAATTTAGTTTGAGACCCACTGGCCCGTAAGCGATAGAAGCCATGTCGGTGATAAATCTGTTTTAATTTCAGGGTGATTTAAAACACGTCATTTCACTATCATCCTTTTTTCCGGACATCTAGACCCGACTTGGCAAACACTAAATGACGGTCGTTATAACAGTCTATTCCTTTTGTTTTCGTTTTATTTTCACCGGTTCTCAAACCTTGTGATGAGGCTTAAGGTATTCAAGAAATATTTATTTTTCGTTAAACTAGGCTGCACTATATTTTATAGCCATCGTTTCAAGTAAGCTCCAGGGCAAGGAGTTTAAAAAGTATCTACAACTGTTGCCAGTGTCGCCACACGCAAAAAATTGACCACAAAAGAAAGATCCCATGACCACTTACCCCATGAACTCCAGTACAACAATACTCTGAACAATAATACTCCAATACTCCGAACAATAATATTCCAATACTCCGAACAATAATACATCTATACCCCGAAAAATAATACTCCCAACAGCAATACTCTGTACAACAATATTCTGTACAATAATACTCTTAACAGCAATTCTCTATTTTTAAGAAATACACTACTCTGAGACCAGACTACAACACTTCGACTCTATAAAGTCACCATTCATTAAAAAACTGGAAGTTGTTAGAAAGTTTGTTTGTATATCTTAGACTGTCATCATCACCAAGACAGCCACGTACCAGCAGAGATGCCAGACATGAGCATTTACATCACCTAGACAGCCACGTACAAGCAGAGATGCCAGACATGAGCATTTACATCACCTAGACAGCCACGTACCAGCAGAGATGCCAGACATGAACATTTACATCACCTAGACAGCCACGTACCAGTAGAGATGCCAGACATGAACATTTACATCACCTAGACAGCCACGTACCAGCAGAGATGCCAGACATCAACATTTACATCACCTAGACAGCCACGTACCAGTAGAGATGCCAGACATGAACATTTACATCACCTAGACAGCCACGTACCAGTAGAGATGGCAGACATGAACATTTACATCACCTAGACAGCCACGTACCAGTAGAGATGCCAGACATGAACATTTACATCACCTAGACAGCCACGTACCAGTAGAGATGGCAGACATGAACATTTACATCACCTAGACAGCCACGTACCAGTAGAGATGGCAGACATGAAAATTTACATCACCTAGACAGCCACGTACCAGCAGAGATGCCAGACATGAACATTTACATCACCTAGACAGTCACGTACCAGCAGAGATGCCAGACATGAACATTTACATCACCTAGACAGCCACGTACAAGCAGAGATGCCAGACATGAACATTTACATCACCTAGACAGCCACGTACCAGCAGAGATGCCAGACATGAACATTTACATCACCTAGACAGCCACGTACCAGTAGAGATGGCAGACATGAACATTTACATCACCTAGACAGCCACGTACCAGCAGAGATGCCAGACATGAACATTTACATCACCTAGACAGTCACGTACCAGCAGAGATGCCAGACATGAACATTTACATCACCTAGACAGCCACGTACCAGCAGAGATGGCAGACATGAACATTTACATCACCTAGACAGCCACGTACCAGCAGAGATGGCAGACATGAACATTTACATCACCTAGACAGCCACGTACCAGCAGAGATGCCAGACATGAACATTTACATCACCTAGACAGCCACGTACCAGCAGAGATGCCAGACATGAACATTTACATCACCTAGACAGCCACGTACCAGCAGAGATGGCAGACATGAACATTTACATCACCTAGACAGTCACGTACCAGCAGAGATGCCAGACATGAACATTTACATCACCTAGACAGCCACGTACCAGCAGAGATGGCAGACATGAACATTTACATCACCTAGACAGCCACGTACCAGCAGAGATGCCAGACATGAACATTTACATCACCTAGACAGTCACGTACCAGCAGAGATGGCAGACATGAACATTTACATCACCTAGACAGTCACGTACCAGCAGAGATGCCAGACATGAACATTTACATCACCTAGACAGCCACGTACCAGCAGAGATGGCAGACATGAACATTTACATCACATAGACAGTCACGTACCAGCAGAGAGGCCAGACATGAACATTTACATCACCTAGACAGCCACGTACCAGCAGAGATGGCAGACATGAACATTTACATCACCTAGACAGTCACGTACCAGCAGAGATGGCAGACATGAACATTTACATCACCTAGACAGCCACGTACCAGCAGAGAGGCCAGACATGAACATTTACATCACCTAGACAGTCACGTACCAGCAGAGATGGCAGACATGAACATTTACATCACCTAGACAGTCACGTACCAGCAGAGAGGCCAGACATGAACATTTACATCACCTAGACAGCCACGTACCAGCAGAGAGGCCAGACATGAACATTTACATCACTTAGACAGCCACGTACCAGCAGAGATGGCAGACATGAACATTTACTCAAAATCAAAACAAAGCTCGCGTTATACAAAAAAGACAAACTATAAAGATTTTTAATACGAAAAAAACCAAACAAAAAGCCTCGCAAAAGAATATGTGTTCAGGGGTTCTGTTTTCTTGGCGATGTACCTTGACAGAAAAGTACGCTGACTTAAGACTCCCACCTCAGTCTAAAAAATTCGACTTTATGAACTGACCTAGTTAAATAAAACAGCATCTGGACCCCCCTCTCCCCACAACGAAATGTGTCTTTATGTCTTCACTGACATCCTTTCGGCCAAATGTTACACCCCCCCCCCACCACACACACACACACTTTCCTCGGGTTATTATAAGAGAGAAGCCTAGTTGCAACCTGACTCTGCCATATGATACTTTGATCAAGATGAAACACCTTACAGATCAATCATAGACCCCCCCCCCCCAACCTCTTCTTTTTTCTTCCCCTGGACCATCTTTTTAAATCTTTCTTTCCGCCTAGTACAACTCCTCCCCCCCCCCCAACCACTTACTTATACGTCTGGACGAGCTGAAACTATTTTGGGTGGATGGTGCTGCGGAGATGGGGAGGGATTTAGGGGGCGTGGGAATTGTAATGGTGACAGGCCAACTATTTTGAGGTCTTATCTACGAAATTAGACACATACTCAACAAAAAACATTTTGGGTTTAAGATTTTTTTGTTGGTCCGTTTTGTACCCTTGTCTTGGATTGACGTGTTTGGCTGCTCAACTTATGTAAGTTTTATTTTATTTGCATTTTTTTTATTGTCTATCTTCCTTTAAGGTCCCTAAGCTCTGTATCTCCCCCCCCCCCCTCAACCCACCGCCAACCCCGTTATAATTGAGAAATTTTCTTTAACCGGAAACAGTTGGGTTTTTTTAAATTCTACGAATTTAAATCTAAATAACGTTTGACTGAGCCTACTCACAACACATGATTGTTCCCAGGTTCTTCATTGCTATTTATCCCACGTGTGTCCTATGCCATTGCTTTCCTATTTCCTTTTGGTCTCCTATCCCATTATTTTCCTATCCAATTGCTTTCCTATCCCATTGTTTTCCTATCCAATTAATTTCCTTTCCCATTGTTTTTCCTATCACATTGGTTTCCTATCCCATTGGTTTCCTATATCCTTTTGGTTTCCAATCCCATTAGTTTCTTATCCCAATTTTTTCCTATCCCATTGCTTTCCTACCACACTGCTTGCCTTTCCCATTGGTTTCCTATCTCACTGGTTTCCTATATCCTTTTGGTTTCCTATCCAATTGGTTTCTTATCCCAATGTGTTCCTATTCCATGGCTTTCCTGTCACATTATTTTCCTATCCCGTTGTTTTCCTATCCCATTGGTTTCATATCCTACTGTTTCCTATTCCATTGGTTTCTTATCCCATAGTATCCTATCCCATCGGTTTCCTATATCCTTTTGGTTTCCTATTCCATTGGTTTACTATGTCCTTTTGGTTTCCTATTCCATTGGTTTCCTATATCCTTTTGGTTTCCTATCCCATCGGTTTCCTATATCCTTTTGGTTTCCTATTCCATTGGTTTCCTATGTCCTTTTGGTTTCCTATATCCTTTTGGTTTCCTATCCCATCGGTTTCCTATGTCCTTTTGGTTTTCTATTCCATTGTTTTCCTATGTCCTTTTGGTTTTCTATTCCATTGGTTTCCTGTTCCAAGGGTTTCCTATATCCTTTTGGTTTCCTATTCCATTGGTTTCCTATTCCAGTGGTTTCCTATTCCATTGGTTTCCTATATCCTTTTGGTTTCCTATTCCATTGGTTTCCTATGTCCTTTTGGTTTTCTATTCCATTGGTTTCCTATTCCAAGGGTTTCCTATATCCTTTTGGTTTCCTATTCCATTGGTTTCCTATTCCAGTGGTTTCCCATGCCATTGGTTTCCTATATCCTTTTGGTTTTCTATTCCAGTGGTTTCCCATGCCCTCTGTTTCCTATATCCTATTGGTTTCCTATTCCATTGGTTTCCTATTCCATTGGTTTCCTATTCCATTGGTTTCCTATTCCATTGGCTTCCTATTCCATTGGTTTCCTATTCCATTGGTTTCCTATTCCATTGGTTTCCTATTCCATTGGTTTCCTATTCCATTGGCTTCCTATTCCATTTTTTCCTATTCCATTGGTTTTCTATTACATTGTTCTCCTATCCCATTGGTTTTCCCATCCCATTCGTTCCCGAACCGGAGCCAGGAGCCACAACATTAGGTGAAAGGTATGGGGGGATGACATATTAGGTGTTTCGTACTCGATGATGTCATATTAGGTGTTTCGTACTCGATGATGTCATATTAGGTGTTTCGTACTCGGTAAGAATGACGTGCCAATGACGTATCTTTATTTTTGTGTGACGTCACTGATTATGTCACAACGTCATGATGTCAAGTTGTTCAAAAATGCTCACCAGAAGACAGTTAAAATGTAGTTGCCTAATGTTTGAGAATTTTCCCTTCAAAAAATACATACAAATAAAAAAATTAATCAAATAAAAACAAAGAATAGAAATCCATTTAACCCCTTTAAAAAGTGCACCTAAAGTTATCTGACTTTTTAAAAAATCATTTCTATCACATGTGAAGTCTGAAACAACGTTTCTATCACATGTGAAGTCTGAAACAACATTTCTATCACATGTGAAGTCTGAAACAACGTTTCTATCAAATGTTAAGTCTGAAACAACATTTCTATCACATGTGTAGTCTGAAACAACATTTCTATCACATGTGAAGTCTGAAACAACTTTTCTATCAAACGGTAAGTCTGAAACAACGTTTCTATCACATGAGAAGTCTGAAACAACGTTTCTATCACATGAGAAGTCTGAAACAACGTTTCTATCACATGAGAAGTCTGAAACAACGTTTCTATCAGTTGTGAAGTCTGAAACAACGTTTCTATCAGTTGTGAAGTCTGAAACAACATTTCTATCAGTTGTGAAGTCTGAAACAACGTTTCTATCACATGTGAAGTCTGAAACAACGTTTCTATCACATGTGAAGTCTGAAACAACATTACTATCACATGTGAAGTCTGAAACAACATTTCTATCACATGTGAAGTCTGAAACAACATTACTATCACATGTGAAGTCTGAAACAACATTACTATCACATGTGAAGTCTGAAACAACATTACTATCACATGTGAAGTCTGAAACAACATTACTATCACATGAGAAGTCTGAAACAACATTACTATCACATGTGAAGTCTGAAACAACATTACTATCACATGTGAATTCAAGAATTGCTCCGAAGAAATCGTTTTGCACCATGAGGATTTGATTAATTTTATTCATTGAAATCATTTAGTACTTTTATATTTATAATTGTACTCTCCGAATAAATAGCTACAATAAACCGTTTAGAAATGTCTCAAAGTCTAGCATAGTCTGCCCGACGCCCCGATTGCAATGCTTCATTTGTTGACATGATGTTGAGCAACCGGTGTTCCACTTTGTTTGTTGCCCGTGACAAAATACAGCTACACGTCTAGACAACGCGGGTCTCTTCTTTGTAAACACAACAACATTACCTTCAAGTCCCATTACGAGTGTAAGGAGGCAACAAGCGACGACATGAGGAACATTACTCTCATGAGTTACTTCATGACCTTCAGATGCTATGGCTAGTTTTTGTCGTTTATGTAATTGTCCAGAAAACATCAGTCTGGGATCAGGGAGTGTGCCGACATTTATTTGAACAAGACCTCGCCCCCCCCCCCTTGCACACTTAGAACACTACACAACACAGTAGGTCAAACTCTTGCACACTTAGAACACTACACAACACAGGAGGTCAAACTCTTACACACTTAGAACACTACACAACACAGTAGGTCAAACTCTTGCACACTTAGAACACTACACAACACAGTAGGTCAAACTCTTGCACACTTAGAACACTACACAACACAGTAGGTCAAACTCTTGCACACTTAGAACACTACACAACACAGGAGGTCAAGCTTTTGCACACTGAGAACACTACATGCCCAATTAGCTCAAACTCTAGCACACTGCACACATTCAACACTGCCAACTATTCCAAGTCTAACGCGCGTCCACTTACAACACTACTCGCCATTGCCATTTGAACCATTGACCATTAGACACTCCTCTGACAACACCACCCCAACACTAACAAGGCTTCCCACCCTGGTAACAGCACCCCATGTGCCGACCAACACCACCCCCACACCAGCCTTCACAAGTATTCATGACACCCCGATGTTGTTTACATTTGTGCACACTGCACCTCCACATTTACAAACTCTCCGATGCAGATAAAACAACAGAATACCGGAGCATGACGAAATAATGCAAGATTTTTTTTGGTTTTTTAACAACGGTTCTAAATCTACAACAGTTTAGAGCAGTTCTTCTCAAACACTTTTGGTCGACCCCCACCCCCATTGAGGCCATAAACGCATCTCTACCGCCCCCCCCCCCCCCATCTTAACCCATTCAAAGAATCTTCAGAATATTGGTTTTGCACAAGTCTTTAAGGACAATGATAAGATCATCAAATAAAAACATGTTACATGCTTTTGAACATTTTACTAATTTAAGTTCATTATCTTGATACAACGCTGCCACTATTGCTACCTCCACAACATTTTTATAGTAGGATATATAATGATAAATCAAGAGTTGTATGTTTAACATTTAATATTAGTAACTAACTTTCTTCACTGTTCAACTGTTCTGTATGCTTTGGGTGGGCTCAGTGAAGTGGGTGGGCTCAGTGAAGTGGGTGGGCTCAGTGAAGTGGGTGGGCTCAGTGAAGTGGGTGGGCTCAGTGAAGTGGGTGGGCTCAGTGAAGTGGGTGGGCTCAGTGAAGTGTGTGGGATCAGTGAAGTGGATGGGCTCAGTTTAGTGGGTGGGCTCAGTGAAGTGGGTGGGCTCAGTGAAGTGGGTGGGCTCGGTGAAGTGGGTGGCTCAGTGAAGTGGGTGGGCGGTGGGCGTTGTGATGTGAGATCAGTTCTGTTGGTCGCAAACCCTTTGAGGGTCGAATGACCCTTTCAAAGGGGTCGCCTAAGACCATCGGAAAACACATATACTCTACAGTTATGAAGTAGCAACGAAAATAATTTTGTGGTTGGGGTCGCCACAACATGATGAACTGTATTAGCAAGGTTGAGAACCACTGATTTAGCAGGACTCTTCAATCTCATGGTTCAGTAATCTGAAGCTAATTTCTTAGCTTGGAGCAAAGTTGAATAACACAACTATGATTCAGTAATCTGTAACTTATTTCTTAGCTTGGAGCAGAGTAGAATAACACAACTATGGTTCAGTAATCTGTAACTTATTTCTTAGCTTGGAGCAGAGTAGAATAACACAGCTAGAAACAACGTTCCACACGAATACGATGTTGCCATGACAACATTAACAACTTCCCACAGCCAGGATGGCGATTTGAAATGTGCATTTGGCGCCAATACTCTTGCTGAACCTTGACCTCAGTTCTCTATTATTCTCGAGCTGAATTAAATATCATCAATTGTCTCAGCATCTGAGATTGGTCTCAAGCTGAATTAAATATCTTCAATTGTCTCAGCATCTTAGATTGGTCTCAAGCTGAATTAAATATCTTCAATTGTCTCAGCATCTTAGATTGGTCTCAAGCTGAATTAAATCTCTTCAAGTGTCTCAGCATATGAGATTGGTCTCAAGCTGAATTAAATCTCTTCAAGTGTCTCAGCATATGAGATTGGTCTCAAGCTGAATTAAATCTCATCAATTGCCTCAGCATCTGAGATTGGTTTCGTCCCCCAACCTGGAATGCCAATCAAACGCAGATCCGTAATCGCCCAGACACGCCAAATGTCTTGCTACAGACTTATTTTGTCTTGCTACAGACTTATTTTAAGGACCAAAGGAAAACTCAAACAAACATTTTCAGGACTGAAAAATTTATATGTGATGAATGAAAAAAAACAAATTTCCATTTATTTGGATCAATTTTTTAAAAATCTTATATTATAGTATATTATATTATTTAGTGATGGGACGATTAATCGCAATCGTATCGGAATAATCGAAATATCGGGATTTTTCAAAAGCATCGGGAATCGGTATCGGAGCTGAATAATTCAGACCCGATTCCGATACAAAAACGATTCTTAGAGAAACCGTTTAGAAACAACAACTGGAGAGATTCTTATGTTTTTGCACTATAATTTGCGAGTGCTTCAATTTGACTATGATTCAATGCATATTCCTACTATCAACTGATTGAACTGAATGAAGTTTTTCTCATTAAATTGGAATTATTTATATTATTTTGAACTCAATACTACATCTTTGTATTATTAAAATGGAATTATTGATAGATGTGTTTATATAAAACCTTTCCAATACATTGTTATCTAGCATATTGTAAAGCTTCAGTAGCAAGTTAATAAACTTTTCTAATCAATTCTCAACTTTTATATTCATTAAATATGTTAATACCTGGGCACAGTAATACATGTATGCAATAATGGCCAGGAATCGGAATCAGAATCGGAATCGTATCGGGAATCGGAATAATTAGGTAGAATCGGAATGGTATCGGAATCTTTAAAATTTTTGATATCGTCCCATCACTATAATAATAATATTATTTAACCCCACCCCCACTCCACACGAGTAGTCCCCTCTCTGTCCCCAGGGTGGTGGCACTACCATCCACTGTCCCCCCGGGTGGTGGCGCTACCATCCACTGTCCCCCCCCCGGGTGGGGGTGCTACCACCAACCTTAAGAACCACTGGTTTTAGGGTACAACTTAATAGCGTCGTCATGGGTGGGGCTAGAACTCTCAAAGACTGGTGTCTACTGACATGTGTCTATATCCGGACAGCGGAGTCGGTAGCGTTGACGGTTGTCAGAATCGACTTCGTTAATATGTGTATCCGACTCGATATAATTACG
This sequence comes from Omphiscola glabra, assembly GCA_964017045.1. Lineage (NCBI taxonomy): Eukaryota > Metazoa > Mollusca > Gastropoda > Lymnaeidae > Omphiscola > Omphiscola glabra. The sequence continues at coordinate 1,956,706 of OZ024808.1, forward strand.
AATATAAAATATTTATTTTTTAAAAAAAATCTATGTGAAAAACGTGAGAATAGAATCGTTGTTTTAATAACTTTGTATCTCATTCACTGCAGCCATCATTTGGACACTGGTTATCTTAGCATTTACTGGGTAAACCCAATTACTCATACCTGTTTAGAGATTTGATAGTGTTGAAATACGCTATGCAGGTTTGTCTTGAGTGGGATATGAATCTGTCCATTAGTATTTAAATAGTACGAGTGGGATATAAATATGTCCATTAGGATTTAAATAGTACGAGTGGGATATGAATCTGTCTATTGGAATTTATATAGTACGAGTGGGATATGAATCTGTCCATTGGGATTTAAATAGTATGAGTGGGATATGAATCTGTTCATTGGGATTTAAATAGTACGAGTGGGATTTTAATGTGATCTGAATGTTTCGGATCTAAGTGGATTTATGATGTAATTATTTTTACAGTTTTGCAATTCAATTGACGAAAGTGAATCGAAATAAAAGCAAGATGGCGACCAGTTTGCATTAAAACGATGACGATAGATACATTGGAGTTATCTGCCGCAGCTCATTGCTCTCCGAGTTCATCATTATTTGCTGCAGGAGTCAAGAGTCTTGTCACCACACGGCGTCAACAACCTCACTCTGAACTAAATGGCGCATGTTCTGTTTGTAAACAAATCTATTTATAGACCTTGCGTGGTTTTGGGGGCACTTGACGAATCGGAGAACGGGGCTAATTAAGCGTGGGAGGCTGGGATGTTGTTGTCAAACTGTATACAAACTGGTGGTGGTGGCGTGGGTGGCTGTTTGGGGGAGTTGGGTGTGCGAGTAGGGTGGAAGGAATAGCCTTGATCTTATGGCTGAATCTGATGGGAAATGTCACATGCAATGATGCATTGTGGGCCGCCTGAGGACTCGAAGAGCCGAATTCTTACACCGAAGGAGTCGGTACAAAATTCTTGGCTCGATATTCGTTAACAAAAAATGTTTACTTTTCCGGTAAAGTTAACGTGAGTTCGTAAATATTTCCATCGCTGTGGGTGACACAAGCTGCCGGGCCTGGACCAATTATTTTAATCCTAACTCTAGCCCGAGACAACACTGCCGGGATCTTCCGGCTTAAGAAGATGTCTGGTGTTTAAAGAAAAGGGAAGGTGAGAGATGACCTGATGCAGGTGAGCGATGACCTGATACATGTGATATATGACATGATACAGGTGATGTAGGACCTGAGATAGGTAATATATGACAAGATACAGGTGATGTAGTACCTGAGACAGGTAATATATGACAAGATACAGGTGAGATAAAGACGTTATACAGGTGAGAGATGATCTGATACGTGTGCAATTTGACCTGATACAGATGTGAAGTGACCTGATCCAGGCATTAGAGATTTGCCCAACCTGTCAGAAAGGAGATTTTAAGGAATTAAAAGAAAGCGCTTTTACTCTCATTTGGGCTTTAATAACTATACCACTGAGCGTAAAGACTGAGACCCGGTGGAGCGTAAAGACTAAGCCCGGTGGAGCGTAAAGGCTGAGACCCGGTGGAGCGTAAAGATTGAGACCTGGTGGAGCGTAAAGACTGAGACCCGGTGGAGCGTAAAGACTGAGACCCGGTGGAGCGTAAAGAATGAGACCCGGTGGAGCGTAAAGACTGAGACCCGGTGGAGCGTAAAGACTGAGACCCGGTGGAGCGTAAAGACTGAGACCCGGTGGAGCGTAAAGAATGAGACCCGGTGGAGCGTAAAGAATGAGACCCGGTGGAGAGTAAAGACTGGGACCCGGTGCAGCGTAAAGAATGAGGCCCGGTGGAGTGTAAAGAATGAGGCCCGGTGGAGTGTAAAGACTGAGACCCGGTGGAGCGTAAAGGATGAGGCCCGGTGGAGTGTAAAGAATGAGGCCCGGTGGAGTGTAAAGAATGAGGCCCGGTGGAGTGTAAAGACTGAGACCCGGTGGAGCGTAAAGACTGGAGCCCGGTGGAGAGTAAAGAATGAGGCCCTGTGGAGCGTAAAGAATGAGGCCCGGTGGAGAGTAAAGAATGAGGCCCGGTGGAGAGTAAAGAATTAGGCCCGGTGGAGAGTAAAGACTGAGACCCGGTGGAGCGTAAAGACTGAGACTCGGTGGAGCGTAAAGATTGAGACCCGCTAGTTTAATCTGATGTGGCTGTAAGTTATTCAAATACAATATAAGCTAAGCTTTACACGTCCGTTTGTAAAAAGTGGGGAAAATCATGCGTAGGAGAGACAGGTCGTCGCCTTGGTGACCGTTTTATAGAACACATGTATAACATAAATAAACAATCCCTTTGTCAACTTTCTAAACATTTCAATAGTGCTAACCATAACGGAATATTAGACATTCTAGATAATGGTATATTGTATGCAAGTAATACACCTGTGTTTACTCCTCTCTGTTTTTCAACCCTTATTTATCCCTCTCTCTTCCTCGCCTATGTCTCCCTGAATGCCTCAATAAAAGCCTTTATTTCCCATCTATATACGTCTGTGTCTTCTCACATTATCTTCTTGTCAATATGACTGTGTCTCTCCATTCATACCTCCCCCCTTCTCTCTTTCTCTCCACCCCTCTCACTCCCCAATAATTATATATCTCTCAACATGTCAACCTTTCTCTCTCATTCTATCTCTCAACATGTCAACCTTTCTCTCTCATTCTATCTCTCAACATCTGACACATCTCTTAAACAATCCATCATTCCATCTCTCATTCCATCCCTCATTCCATCTCTCATTCATTCTCTCAACCTAGCTCTCAACTTAACCTTCAACCCATCTATCATTCCATCTCTCAACCTAGCTCTCAACTTAACCTTCAACCCATCTATCATTCCATCTCTCAACCCATCTCGCATTTTCCTCTCTCATCCTGTTTCTCAACCTATCTCTCAACATATCACTCAACCCATCTCGCATTCCATCTCTCACCCTGTTTCTCAACCTATCTCTCAACCCATCTCTCATTCCATCTCTCAACCTATCTCTCAACCCATCTCGCATTCCATCTCTCATCCTATCTCTCATTCCATCTCTCACCCTATCTCTCAACCTATCTCTCAACCTATCTCTCAACCTATCTCTCAACCTATGTCTCAACCTATCACTTAACCCATCTCTCATTCCATCTCTCAACCTAGCTCTCAACCTATCTCTCAACCTATGTCTCAACCTATCACTCAACCCATCTCTCATTCCATCTCTCAACCTATGTCTCAACCTATCACTCAACCCATCTCTCCTTCCATCTCTCAACCTATCTCTCAACCTATCACTCAACCCATATACCATTCCATCTCGCATTCCATCTCTCACCCTGTCTCTCAATCTGTCTCTCACCCTGTCTCTCAACCTATCTCTCAACCCATCGATCATTTAATCTTTCAACCCATCTCTCATTCCTTCTCCTAACCTGTCTCCCAAGCTGTCTCTCAGCAAATCTCTTGCCACTAATCATCACAACGTCTCATTCTGAAGATATCTTTCCACGATTTGTTTCTAACCCATTGCATTATCCCACCATGTATTTTGTCTTAAGCACCCGTGTTATGAGATCAAGGGTTTGGAATTATTCATCTTTAAACTTGGCGGCTATCTACGAAACAATACAAGACAAACTTAGAGCAGTGTTTTAACCAAACATCTAATTAAGCAACCCAGTTTGAAACCTTAATGATTGGAGTTTATGCTTGGGATGCACCTTAGATAATTACTGTAATATATATTGCTTATAGATATTCTTTAAAAAATCCTATTTATAATATTATAATTTTTTTCAATGAAAGAACCAGGGTTCACTGTAGGTTATCAATGTCCATGAGGTCAATGCACCTCATTGTAAAGAACATTGCAGACAGTTGACATTGCAGACAGGTAGACATTGCAGACAGGTAGACATTGCAGACAGGTAGACACTGTAGAAAGAACCCATTTATCGGCTACACAAACATCATTTTAAAGTAATTTTTAGGTCTGATCACGTTCTTAGGTCTGATCATGTTCTTAGGTCTGCTCATGTTCTTAGGTCTGATCATGTTCTTAGTTCTGATCATGTTCTTATGTCTGCTTCACTTTGACTTCGACATTACAGAGATGTGATTCTATGCTTATGGCAGACAAGTAGTTCTATCACTCTTCATATTATTATCCACTGTCTGGTTTTTTTATTTTCATTATTCACTGCCTTACCCATGTTTCCACCATCCACTGTCTTATCCATGTTTCCACCATCCACTGTCTGAACAATGTTCTCACCATAAGCGTCTGACCCATTTTTTCCACCATCCACTATTTATTCATATATCCACCATGCACTGGCCCATGTTTCCACCATCCATTTTCTTATCCATGTTTTCAAATCCATTGTTTCATTAAATTTCCCCTATCCAATGTTTTACTTCTGTTTCCACCACCCAATGGTTTATCCATGTTTCCAATATCCATTGTCTTATTCATATTTCCACCATCCACTGTCTTATCCATGTTTCCACCTATCCACCATCTACTGTCTAATCCATGTTTATATCATAGCTGAGAAATGCTGCCTCTGTGTGTCACCGCTGGCTGCTCTCTTCTCCATTCTCCAAAAATCTGCGCATTTCTTTCCGAGTCGCTTGTTGCCAACAGCCCCCGACGGCTCTTCATAAACCTGCTCTATGCACCAACAGGCGGCTTAACGATGGGGAAGAACACAATGACACGGCTCAGTGCACATGGAATTGGTGAGTGCCATCGACGGCGCACGCTCGTTTACCCTGAGCGTGTTGGAAAAGCAGGTCACATTACATTTGGCGTGGCAGGTCACAATTACCCTGGGCGTGTTGGAGAAGATGGTCACAATTACCCTGGTCGTGTTGGAGAAGAAGGCCACAATTACCCTGGGCGTGTTGGTGAAGAATGTCACAATTACCCTGGTCGTGTTTGAAAAGCAGGTCACAATTACCCTGGGCGTGTTGGAGAAGCAGGTTACGTTACCCTGCATGAGCGTGTTGGAGAAGAATGTCACAATTACCCTGGGCGTGTTGGAGAAGCAGGTCATATTACCCTGGGCGTGTTGGTGAGCAGGTCACAATTACCCTTGGCGTGTTGAAGTGTAATGTCGCAATTACCCTGGGCGTTTTGGAGAAGCAGGTAACAATTACACTGGACCTGTTACAGAAGCAGGTCACTATTACCCTGGTCGTGTTGCGGAAGCGGTCACATTATCCTAGGCATGTTGGAGAAGCTGGTCACATTTCTCTGGTCGTGTTGGTTAAGCAGGTCACATTGACAAAACGATTACAGGAGCAATTAAAAGCGGATTAAACAACATTGGGCGTGATTTCTAGAAGTGTGTTGCGGCTGCAGTGAAGGATTGATAGCAAACGTTAACAATGGGTTTGAGTTTTTGTTCTTTAGAGTTGACCATCAGAATCTAGGGTTAACAATGGGTTTGAGTTTTTGTTCTTTAGAGTTGACCATCAGAATCTAGGGTTAACAATGGGTTTGAGTTTTTGTTCTTTAGAGTTGACCATCAGAATCTAGGGTTAACAATGGGTTTGAGTTTTTGTTCTTTAGAGTTTACCATCAGATTCTATAGGGTTAGCAATGGGTTTGAGTTTTTGTTCTTTAGAGTTGACCATCAGATTCTAGGGTTAACAATGGGTTTGAGTTTTTGTTCTTTAGAGCTCGCCGGCTCGTCCATGTCCTGTGTACTTTTAGTAGCTTGTATTATTCTCCCTGTCATGAGTACTAGTAGTAGTTCATGTTAAAGTCTCTCCGTTTATATCTTATGTGCATCTATAAATATCTTCTGTGACTGATCCTGTTGGCCGTTTGAGAATCTATACCTCAGACCGTTTGGGACTCTATACCTCGGACCACTTGGGAATTTATACCTCCGACCGTTTGGGAATCTATACCTCCGACCGTTTGGGAATCTATACCTCCGACCATTTAGGAATCTATACCTCCGACCTCTTGGGAATCTATACCTCCGACCGTTTGGGAATCTATACCTCCGACCGCTTGGGAATCTATACCTCCGACCGCTTAGGAATCTATACCTCGGATATATTTGATTGGTTAAATTCCTCAGATTCTTGTACACGGTTTACCTACGTCTTTGTACACCGAACTTAACAAAAGTCACTTGACATTAGTCATGAAACTTTAATCTATAACTATATAGATATATATATACAGGATGTACACTTAATTAAACACATGTGTACAATACGTCATAACTACCATAAAAATACGTTATATTTCTTACTGCTTTAATCTCACAACAGCCCGCCCCACCCCTTGTGTAGACTTAGTTTATTGTGAAGTCCCTCTTCACTCTTGCAAAAACCGGGGTTTTAGGAAACAGTGGTACAGGCAGTGGGCAGACAATACGACCGCTACAGGCGTCTATTCAAACCTGCAGACTCCTAGCAAAAAAGACCCATGGTGGGGGTTAGGCCGCAAACAGCAAAGCTTAGTGACGCAAATGCGCACCAAGCATTGCCCCATAGGCACATACTTCTGGCGTCTAGACAACAATCGGGATCCTACCTGCCGGCATTGCAGCCTGGCCCTGGAGACGCTGGCGCATCTGTTGACCGAATGTCCCTCACTAGAGCTTCCGGGGGAGGCCAAGGCGAAGGGTGAACCCTATGTGAGGAGAATGTTGTACGGCACAGTTCAGCAGATGGAGCTGGTTGCCAATTTACTAGCCGGGGTCTTAAGAGAGTAATCTCACGACCTTCACCAGAATATGTGTGTTATTGTGAAGTCCCAAAACTGTAATATCAACTTACGTCTGCTACACACAACAACAACAAAAATAATTATTTTTTTCATTTTATAGGACTATTGGGCATTTATTTTTCTTCTTCGAACTGATATTACGGCCAACTTCTTATAACAAGACCTACGGATTACCACACCGTTCAACTATCCACTGACAATACAAGTGACTCGGTGAGGCCTCAAGACACATTGGCATCTTGACATACTTGTGACTTGGAGGCATTTCGATGCACCACCGTCAACTTCCGTCTTGTGACGTCACAATGCTTGCCAGGATTAATGTGTACCGGAGTTGCCAGCTGGCCGTCATCGCAGCCGTCTCGGTCCTGCTCGCTGCTCGTGAGCAGACGGAGGTGAACTCACCCTGTCTGGGATGTCGGTTGTTCAACTTGGTGAACCGGAACAACCCGGACGACAAAAAGGTACGATTTTTTTTAAAAATATCATCATTGTCATACCATATATGTTTTATCACCATTGTTATATCATCATTCTCATATCATCATTGTTATAAAGTCATTTTAATATCATCATTCTCATATCATCATTGTTATAAAGTCATTTTAATATCATCATTCTCATATCATCATTGTTATAAAGTCATTTTAATATCATCATTCTCGTATCATCATTGTTATAAAGTCATTTTAATATCATCATTCTCATATCATCATTGTTATAAAGTCATTACAATATCATCTTTCTCATATCATCATTCAGTGTCACCATTTAACATCTTTTTCTCCCCTCATCATTCTCACATGACCTCTATAATATCATGATGATTAATCATTCTTCATTCTTATCTTATCATAATAATGATATCATTGCAACTAAAATTCAATGCTATCAACGAAGGGTCTTAAACTGCATTTTTCAACCCTCCCGTAAACATTCCCTCCATAGATTAGAAAACTTAAGCGAAAGATTTATGTATTTATTTATTTATTTTTTTAAACAAAAAAAAAATTTCCAAAGAAGTTTTCTTCCGCCATCTTGTCACGGACGCCGCCATCTTGCCACTATCTTTGCTTTTGAAATCTCGTCTCGGCCTGACGTCACGTTTATCCCTCCAATCTAAAGTGGTCAGATTACGCGGGAGAGATTTACTTTCAACAAAAAAAAAAAAAAAAAAACAACAAACAATTTCTTATGTTTCAAATAATTCTATCCACCGCGGCGCAATATTCTAATCAGCTCGGCCCGTGGCGCAATATTCTAATCAGCTCGGCCCGTGGCGCAGTTCACCTGAGTCGCCGTCTTACCTGTCCAAAATCTATCAACACCCGCATTCAAGACATGGGAGATTTTTCAGTGTTAAAATGTAAGGCATGAGCGCATCCAGCCACTGTTAACACAGAGTAATTGATTCTTACACTTTTTCATCATCGTCAGGTCCCGTAGTCCTTCGACCGTTGGGGCGCCACAGATGACATGTACACTATTATTCTCCATTCCTCTCGGTCTTCTGCACTACGCATAGCATCGCCTAGTTTTAATCCCGTCCATTCTTTGATGTTATCTTTCCATCTTTTTCTCTGTATTCCTCTTCTTCTTCCTCCTCTAGTAGTGTCCTGCAAGATCTCTTTGGCGAGCCCTTGTTTTCTGGTCACGTGGCCATACCATTCAAGTTTGCGCTTTTTAACAGACGACAGGAGGTTGATGCCATTTTTAGACACTAAAAAGCCTTTATCAATGTATACTGTGACATGGTTATATGGTTTCATTACATGGCAGAAGAATTTAGTATGTCCTTAAGGGAATAATATATTTAGAGGGAATAATAATTCCTTAAGGGGTGAATTAAGAATGTCCTAAAGCAGCGGTTCTCAACCTGTGGGTCGCGACCCCTTTGGGGGTCGAACGACCCTTACTCAGGGGTCGCCTAAGACCATCGAAAAAAAATATTTATGAAGTAGCAACGAAAATAATTTTATGGTTGGGGGTCACAACAACATGAGGAACTGTATTAAAGGGTCGCGGCATTAGGAAAATTGGGAACCACTGTCCTAAAGGGAATAATATATATATATATGTGCTATTATAGTATGTCCTTAATGGAAGATTTAGTATATCCGTGTGGTAAGAATTTAAAATGTTTAAAGGGTAAGAATTTAAAATGTCCTAAAGGTAAGAATTTTGAAGGTCCCATGGGTGAAAATTTTGAATGTCCTGAAGATAAGAAATTTTGAATGTCCCAACGGTGAGCATTTTGAACGTCCTAAAGGTAAGAATTTTGAATGTGCTAACGGTGGGAATTTAAAACGTCTTTACGCATATTTAAATAATTGTATGTTGTTTTTTCTTTTTTCTTTTAATCGGCCAAAGAGAGTTTTAAGGAATTGTTCAACAAAAGTTCAATTTTTTGACGTGATTTGTGGGTTTTTCAATATTGTTTTGTCAAACGTCAGAGGCGAAAGCTGTGTTCCAAGAGTCGGGGACGTTAATTCGACCCCCTCCGGTACCACCATTGGCGATGGCTCTTCCTCTCCCCGGCATCCCACACCAAACCCCCACCCCTAAAAAAACAAAAAAACGTAAGAACCCTTGGGGAAATTCGTTCTGCTTTAATTTATTCTCAGACAAACCAATTTATTTATTTTTGTGTAATCATATTTATCAGGGGAACTATTTTTCTTACATTTGACAGCGCATGAATTAACAACGGCCGCTTCTTTTCTCTCCCCCCTCTCTCTCTCTGAACAACCAGGACGGCAGATTTAAACATCGACTATTTCTTTGGTCGGAGCCGGGAGTCGTGACCATCTGAACTGCTTCGTTAATGGTTCATCTAATTAAAACGAATCAAAAAAGTGAGCTTTTCGTGATGACTGTGTTGAAACAAAACAATAATTGAAACACTTTATATCAAAATAGTTTGTTTAAACAAAACAACACCTAAGACGTTGTAAGATCGAATCCATAATTTTATGTTTCCCGTAATCGAATTCGTCCAAGTGTTCCGACTCCACCGTCATGCCCTTAGGAACATTATCGTATTGTTTGAATTTCAAGAGTTCACGGGATGTAATCTTAACGAATGTGACATGGTAGAGATAATCCGATTTGACATGCCGGGGAGGGGGGGGGGGTTTAGGGGGGCATAATATCAGGTGGAATAAGAGAGAAGGATTTTGTTTAATGGCGTTATCTTAAGATGATATATTTAATTGGCTTTTATATTATTATTGCTATTCTTAATCTTCCCAGATTGCTTCATTATAAAACAAAGATACAATTTTAAAGTGTTATTGTGAAACACATAAGAAGTATGTAGAACCACAAGCTAGATCTGAATATCATGTTATAATAAGTTATATTGAAACATATGGAAGTATGGAGAACCACAAGCTAGATCTGAATATCATGTTATAATAAGTTATATTGAAACATATGGAAGTATGGAGAACCACAAGCTAGATCTAAATCTCATGTTATATTAAAATATATAGAAGTATGGAGAACCACAAGCTAGATCTGAATATCATGTTATAATAAGTTATATTGAAACATATGGAAGTATGGAGAACCACAAGCTAGATCTAAATCTCATGTTATATTAAAACATATAGAAGTATGGAGAACCACAAGCTAGATCTGAATATCATGTTATAATAAGTTATATTGAAACATATGGAAGTATGGAGAACCACAAGCTAGATCTAAATCTCATGTTATATTGAAACATATGGAAGTATGGAGAACCCCAAGCTAGATCTGAATATCATGTTATAATAAGTTATATTGAAACATATGGAAGTATGGAGAACCACAAGCTAGATCTAAATCTCATGTTATATTAAAACATATAGAAGTATGGAGAACCACAAGCTAGATCTGAATATCATGTTATAATAAGTTATATTGAAACATATGGAAGTATGGAGAACCACAAGCTAGATCTAAATCTCATGTTATATTAAAACATATAGAAGTATGTAGAACCACAAGCTAGATCTGAATATCATGTTATATAATAAGTTATTTTAAAACATATGGAAGTATGGAGAACCACAAGCTAGATCTAAATCTCATGTTATATTAAAACATATAGAAGTATGTAGAACCACAAGCTAGATCTGAATATCATGTTATAATAAGTTATATTGAAACATATGGAAGTATGGAGAACCACAAGCTAGATCTAAATCATGTTTTTTTAAATTTTAAATCAGATGGTAATGAATTTTTGTCAGTATCATCCGACAGAAGATCATCATTTATACAATAATCATCAACGATGGGTCGCAATATTACTAAAGAAAATGATAAACATTCAGATGATTCCAACATGTAGACGACAGCACACCCTATTTTATTACTTATACTTATATCATTGTCTGTCATATTCGTATCATGTATATATGCTATAAACACCAAAATAATCGATCGAATTTGTCATAAATCACACAAGGCGTTCACTGAACTATGAAAAGTTATTTAAGTGTCAATCATATCCTTCATGGTAATGTCATGGTAATGTCACAGGGATATCATGGTAATATAATGGTTATGTCATGGTAATGTCACGTAATGTCCCGATAAAGTCACAATAATATCAAGGTAATGTCATGGTAATGTCACGGTAATGTCATAGTAATATCAAGGTAATGTCGTGGTAATGTCACGGTAATGTCATAGTAATATCAAGGTAATGTCATGGTAATGTCACGGTAAGTCATAGTAATATCAAGGTAATGTCGTGGTAATGTCACGGTAATGTCGCGGTAATGTCACGGTGATGTCGCGGTAATGTCACGGTAAAGGCATGGTATTGTCACGGTAATGTCGCGGTAATATCACGGTAATGTCGCGGTAATGTCACGGTAAAGGCATGGTATTGTCACGGTAATGTCGCGGTAATATCAAGCCAAATTGAACCGTTTCAATAATGAAAAAAAAATTCTTTTTAAATTTCGGTGTTGCAATTATCTAATCTTCCCAACTCGTGAAAAAAAAAACTCCCCCCATCCACCAAAAAACATTCTAAAATCAGTTTTACTAAGCATCTTATTACCGTAGTAGGTTATTCGCTTTAGCCCGAGTCTGATTGTAACAATGTTACAACTTACTGCAGCCCTGAGACTAAATGTAACATTGTTATGACTTCCAGCAGCCCTGATCCTGACGGTAACATTGTTACAATTTCCAGCAGCCCTGAGACTAAATGTAACATTGTTATGACTTCCAGCAGCCCTGATCCTGACGGTAACATTGTTACAATTTCCAGCAGCCCTGAGACTAAATGTAACATTGTTACATCTTCCGACAGCCCTGAGTCTGACTGTAACATTGTTACAACTTCTAGCAGCCCTGAGACTAAATGTAACATTGTTACATCTTCCGACAGCCCTGAGTCTGACTGTAACATTGTTACAACTTCCAGCAGCCCTGACTCCACCTGGAAACCATTGTACTGTCAACATCCAGTAGCCCCGCCTCCATCTGAAACCATTGCACTGTCAACTTCAAGTAGCCCAACCTCCATCTAAAATTTTTGTCACATTTTTTTCTGTTAAACAACAAAACAACTTCAGTGCATTTTATTAAACCATAAAAAAAAAAATAATTTTAGAACGGGCTTAAGAAAAGAAGAAAAAAACAAAGTAATTGAACTTCAAGGGAAAGACAGGAGAGCTGTTTGGTTTCGAGAGTATAGACATTTATTTTTAGGCTCACTTATTTCAAGACAGATAATCACAAATATTTTAAGTGCTCAACTCCCAAGTGGTGGCCCTTGAAATCTTGTTTGTTTATACAGGTGGCCGAAATCCATAGGTTCAGGGTGGATCACTCTGTTTTTAAGTTAAACAATGGGCAGCTCTGGCAAATTGTTTCCCTTATGTGGGGCAAGTCACGCCAGCGTAGAGTAAGATACGGAGCATGACGGCCAGTCCCACAAGGAACTCTCTCACACAGAGCATCTAAACTAAGTCTCGGCCAGTCCCATCAGCAACTCTTACACACAGAGCATTTAACACTAAGTCTCGGCCAGTCCCATCACCAACTCTTACACACAGAGCATTTAACACTAAGTCTCGGCCAGTCCCATCACCAACTCTTACACACAGTGCATTTAATACTAAGTCTCGGCCAGTCCCAAAAGCAACTCTTACAAACAGAGCATTTAACACTAAGTCTCGGCCAGTCCCATCAACAACTCTTACACACAGAGCATTTAACACTAAGTCTCGGCCAGTCCCAAAAGCAACTCTTACAAACAGAGCATTTAACACTAAGTCTCGGCCAGTCCCATCAGCAATTCTTACACACAGAGCATCTAACACTAAGTCTCGGCCAGTCCCAAAAGCAACTCTTACAAACAGAGCATTTAACACTAAGTCTCGGCCAGTCCCATCAGCAACTCTTACACACAGAGCATCTAACACTAAGTCTACAATGCGGCATTCCCGTGTACTTAAATAATCCCGTCGGCACACAAAATAGGGATAGAAATGTAGACGACGATTCTAGTCTATAATTATAGAAGTATGTGTATAGAAAGCCCTATATCCCAATACCTCTGTATCCCATTACATCTGTATCCCAATAGCCCTAATCATATATCCCAATAACCCTATAGTCAAAAAGCCGTCATCCTATATCCCAATAGCTCTAAATCCCAATAGCTCTATATCCCAATATCTTGAAACCTTGCCATCACTATAATATTCCAATTTTCCAATAATTTTATATACAAATATCATATTATGTTTCTCATAAGCTTCATAACCATTACTTATAGTATCCATGTACTCCAATCTTCCAATAAATTGCAATATCCCAATATCTATATTTCCCAATATCCCTAATACCAATCCTGTCAATCTGAACAGACCTGGACGTTTTTAGATGTTCATCCGAGCGATTATTTACATACAAAGCATGTCTGTCAATGTCTACCTATCACTTACGTCTACCCATCACTTACGTCCACCCACCACTTACGTCCACCCACCACTTACGTCTACCGTTACCTACTACTTACGTCCACCAACCACTTTTAGTCGTTAGACGTACAATGTTTAATACCTCTTTTTCAACCACCATTTCCTGATCTTTTAATGTAGACCTCGCAAAGTGCAGTCTAAAAATCTAGATACTTTAACACTCCCATTTAAATCTACATCTCTGGTTGTTACCTAAATCAAGTAGTGGTAAATGTATATACTTTTTTAAAAATATGTAAATCTATCTTAAAACAGAGCTTCTGCAACTATATCTCGTCTGTTTAAAAAAAAAACATATGTAAATCTATCTTTAAATAGAGTATCTTTAAATCTATATTTTTCGTTAAAAAGCATCTGTAAATCTCTCGTTCATTCAAGTAACTGTATCTGTAACTGTATCTGTAAATGTATCTGTAAATGTATCTTTAACTGTATCTGTAAATGTATCCGTAAATGTATCCGTAAAACTATATGTAAATGTATCTGTAAATGTATCTGTAAATGTATCTGTAAATGTATCTTTAAATAAAGTATCCGTGACTCAGGGACCATATTATTTTTGTTTCGGGTTGACGTAGGACGTCTCAGACCTTTGACATAACCGCTTGTCTGTCATTTTGGTCAAACAAAAACAACAAAAAACGGCCTTGTAAATTCCCCTTCATTTCCATCAGATTTTCTATGAATGTGAGACCATCAAGCTCGGAGTCTTTAAACCAACGCGACACAAAACACGCGACAAGTTCCTCCTATTTCCGCGACTGAATTATCCCCCCTTTCGAGTGTATAACCACCGCCCTCGACCAGCGCCTCGGCAGTTCTCCGAAACCCCCCAAAAACGTCCACCGTCACGAGACGTTTGACACTCGGATATTATCTGCCGGCTGCCGTTTCTCGTCTCCCGGCCAATCATCTCGCCCGTAATTACAGGAGCGGTGGAAGGGTTAATGGCAGAGTGATCCAGGGTTCGGTCGGGGTCTGCTGGAGTCGGAGAGTCAGACGTTATAGTGGCCGCGTGTTGATTGACGAACGTATCCGGAAATTTGTGCGAAATAAATTTCTTCGACGGAAAATCGCTCGACGGAAGTTTGTTCGGTAATTCCCGGTCATTTTTAAGAGATATAGTTTCTCGGAATCAATAGCGGAGATTGCCATGACGTGAGGTTGTTCTGGCGTTGATTAAAAAATAGGTCATAAATTGAAAATAATTACTGACGAAAGGGAAATGGTGTCGTTGGTCATAGAAAGCCGAATGTTAAGATGTTTAAATGTCATGTCCCAGGTCAGTCATTAGAAAGCCGAATGTCAAAATGTTTAAATGTCATGTCCCAGGCCAGTCGTTAGAAAGCCGAATGTTAGATGTTTAAATGTCATGTCCCAGGCCAGTCATTAGAAAGCCGAATGGTAAGATGTTTAAATGTCATGTCCCAGGCCAATCATTAGAAAGCCGAATGGTAAGATGTTTAAATGTCATGTCCCAGGTCAGTCATTAGAAAGCCGAATGTCAAAATGTTTAAATGTCATGTCCCAGGTCAGTCATTAGAAAGCCGAATGTTAAGATGTTTAAATGTCATGTCCCAGGCCAGTCATTAGAAAGCCAAATGGTAAGATGTTTAAATGTCATGTCCCAGGCCAGTCATTAGAAAGCCGAATGTTAGGATGTTTAAATGTCATGTCCCAGGCCAGTCATTAGAAAGCCGAATGTTAAGATGTTTAAATGTCATGTCCCAGGCCAGTCATTAGAAAGCCGAATGTTAGGATGTTTAAATGTCTTGTCCCAGGCCAGTCATTAGAAAGCCGAATGTTAGGATGTTTAAATGTCATGTCCCAGGCCAGTCATTAGAAAGCCGAATGTTAGGATGTTTAAATGTCATGTCCCAGGCCAGTCATTAGAAAGCCGAATGTTAAGATGTTTAAATGTCATGTTCCAGGTCAGTCATTAGAAAAGCGAAGTCATCCTTCAGCATATTGTTTTTCGTGCACAAAACAAATCTATATGACATCAGAGTTTCTACTTATCTACTTGTGTTTGTAATGAAAATATGAATTATCCCCCTTTTCGGGTGTACAGCCACCGTCAGTATTTTTAAAGCTCGGTTCAAAGGTTAAGTTAAGGGGACCCCCATGTGGAGCGTAACTTGGGGACCCCTGACGTCAAGCATAAGTTATCTCTCGTTAATTAAAGTATATATATATATATATATATATATATATATATATAATTATTAAAACACTTGTGTTGAGTTAAAAAGTCGGAGTCTAGCTTGTATTCCTTTTAAAAAACAATTTTCAAAATAGTTTACACATTGCGAATAAAAGTTGTTAACACTTGGTGCAAAAATTTAGACCCACTCGTAATATTTTATCCGGAGTAAAACCCGGAGTAATGTTAAATCCAGTTTATATCTCAGCCCCGGAGTAGAAGCCGGAGTAATGCTAAATCCGAGTTCATATCCCAGGCAACCCTGCAAGCCATCCATCGTTCTCAGCCGTAATTACAGGAGAGCTGTAGGTTTAATGTCAGAGTGATCCAAGGCTTAGTGCAATCCTTTGTATTGATTCGCTGTGCGGCCTTGCCACCGTCACTAATCTCTTGTCAGAATTTTTAAAGCTCGGTTCAAAGGTTAAGGTAAGGGGAGAAAACTCTTCAATTCAAATTGTTAACAAAAAATATCAAATGTACGGACTGCATTTCGATGGTGCATAAAATTACAGATTAATAATTGTATTTTCCCATGAGATAGGTTGCCACATTGCTGCAGTGTGACTTGGGGACCCCCATGTGGAGCGTAACTTGGGGACCCCTGGTTGCATTGTCACTTAGAGGAAACCTTGCTGCAGTGTGACTTTGGGGCCCCTGGTGCTGTGTGACTTGTGTACTCTTTCAGTTTTTCTTTTTGTTTCAATGTTTCATTTACCTTGCTAATCCACCAACGAAGGCTTTTAGTCGCCACATTCAGTGTTTCAATTTCTACTGCTAATCCACCAACGAAGGCTTTTAGCCGCCACATTCAGTGTTTCACTTTCTACTGCTAGTCCACCAACGAAGGCTTTTAGCCGCCACATTCAATGCTTAATTTTTCTATCTATTTCAGCTTTAACATACCCTATGTTTTGTATGCTTTCTATGTATTCTTTGCTTTTTATATAGTTTAAGTTATAAAGCTGACAGCTGCCCTCTCTCAACAGCCCCAGCCATCAGCCCCAGACATCAGCCATCAGTCATCAGCCCCCACCCATATTGATAAGGATTGCATAAATTTGTGTACTCACTGGAGGGCATCTTTGATCAAGAGCTATAATTAGTTACTCCCAATCCCACCCCCCCCCCCCTCTTCCAAGGGACTGCGGGAGGGGAGCTCATACACAGTCCTTAAAAGTTGAAACTTTCAGTGGTGTAGCTAAGCTAGGGCTATTGACATCCTAGACGGCCAAGAATTTCGCGACCACCAAACCAAATTTAAGAAAAATTAAAAAATCGTCAGTTTGTCAAAAATGTCGGCCCTTCCTACGTCAATGATGCGAGTTACCCACATATTTTGAGAACCCCCTATCGTGGACAATACGAGATTTCTTTCTGGTAAATTCTTTTATTTACGTGCTGCTTAGATCGATTTTAGGTCGCTGCATCTCCTAAAATACTTTGTGTGCATCGATTCTCTGGTGTAAATAGACGACAATTTGCTACCGCAGAAACGTGTGTGTGTGTGTTTGTGTTAGAAAGAAGTCGTGGTGGTTTGGGGGTGGGGTGTCGTCCGGGATGAAAAAAATTATGAACAACATTTAAAATAAAATTATTGGCAGACGACACGATTTGCATATCACGTGATGTTTGCGGCACGCATATTATGATTCCCAAGATTGCCCCGGTGCAGTGTGGGTTATTTTACCGCCAGGGATGACTCCATGATGGCGACGCCGATGCTTTAAGGGATCTTTGAACATTTAAACGTATCATGGTATATATATATATATATATATATATGTATATGTGTGTGTGTGTGTGTGTGTGCGTGCGTGCGTGTGAACATTCCTTCTTGCGCAAGCGTGTGTGCAAGCGTGTGTGCAAGTGCTAACCTGTGTTCGTGATGTGTGTGTGCGTGCTTGTTAGCGGTCTAAACATAGACGTGAAGCCGTCAAACTGTTTGATGTCGTGGTTTGATTGCTTGACGGCACGCCACAAGGCACTGTCGCCCTTCCAGGGGGCTTTACATTGGCGTGACAAGGAAATGTTTTTGGGGGACTTCTTCGAATATAGTCTATTTGTAATACATGTGTATACAGGGCGAATTCTTGCGGATACCCTTAATTTATAATCAGTCGAGATGTTTCGGGGAGGGGGGGTATTTCGTGTGGGGAAGGGGTATGTCGTAGGGGGGAGAGAGGATTGTATCGGGAGATGTGTCTGGGGAAGATGTGTCGGAAGGAAATGTGTCGGCAGGAGATATGTTGGGAGGAGAAGTGTCAGAAGAAGATGTGTCGTGAGAAGATGTGTCGTGAGAAGATGTGTCGTGAGAAGATGTGTCGTGAGAAGATGTGTCGGCTGGAGATGTGTAGAAAGGAAATGGGTCTTTAGGAAATGCGTAGTGAGAAGATGTTTTGTGAGAAGATGTGCCGGGAGAAGATGTGTGGTGAAAAGATCTTTCATTGGATTACGAGATGTGAGAACTACCGTTCATGAACATGTTCCTTCCGGTCAGTGAACTTACCCTTAAAGCAACCCATGAAGCCACCCATATCAAACAATTCATAGAATTTAACTTAATAACCGCATGAACACCACACAACTGTGCATGAACACCACACAACTGTGCATGAACACCACACAACTGTGCATGAACACCACACAACTGTGCATGAACACCACACAACTGTGCATGAACACCACACAACTGTGCATGAACACCACACAACTGTGCATGAACACCACACAACTGTGCATGAAAAACTCAGAACTGTGCAGGAACACCACACAACTGTGCATGAACACCACACAACTGTGCATGAACACCACACAACTGTGCATGAAAAACTCAGAACTGTGCAGGAACACCACACAACTGTGCATGAACACCACACAACTGTGCATGAACAACACAGAACTGTGCATGAACACCACACAACTGTGCATGAACAACACAGAACTGTGCATGAACACCACATAACTGTGCATGAACACCACAAAACTGTGCATGAACACCACACAACAGTGCATTAACACCGCACAACTGTGCATGAACACAGCACAACTGTGCATGAACACAGCACAACTGTACATGAACACCACACAACTGTGCATGAACACCACACAACACAACTGTGCATGAACACAACACAACTGTGCATGAACATAATCTTCAGAAGGGTGTCGTTTGAATAAGAATACGACTCTATTTATGTTGTGCTTTCAAGTTTTTTTATTACCAAAATCTTAACAAATGATTTCAGCAAGGTTGTGTTTTTTTTTTTTTTTTTTAATTGTTTAAGAAATGTTACAGAAATGTTTCATCTGCATTCTTTGCCGTCTGCGCGTTTTGTACGAAGGGGTGGAAAAAGGGTCTGTGAGACGAGCCTACGCATTTACCATCTTTTCAAAAGGGATGCGTTTTAAAAAGTGGTATCAAACTCGTATTCGCGTGATTCATTGAAATGGAAAGTAATCCAAGAATAGATTCGAGACTAACAAGGTCCACACAAGCTGAATAATCCACAGAAGATGCATGGTCTATAAATAATAAAATAACGGGAGGACCACTGTGCGGTTATGATGTTGGCCTCACCCCGGTTCCGCCCCGGGAGGGTAGAAGGTTATCATGCAATTTGTAAATTTTGAGCGCTTCCAGATAGAGCGCAATTGAAAGAGGGGTGGAGTTGGGAGGGGGGTGACAGAAAGGGGCAGGAAAGGGGGTGTGGAAAAGTATAGAGAGCGAGAGATAAAGAGAATGAGCGATAAGGGAAGAGGAAGACAAAAGAAGGGAGGATGGAGAGAGACTAGGCTTATAGAAGGGAGGATGGAGAGAGACAAGGCTTATAGAAGGGAGGATGGAGAGAGATAGGCTTATAGAAGGGAGGATGGAGAGAGACAAGGCTTATAGAAGGGAGGATGGAGAGAGACTAGGCTTATAGAAGGGAAGATGGAGAGAGACTAGGCTTATAGAAGTGAGGATGGAGAGAGACACTAGGCTTATAGAAGGGAGGATGGAGAGAGAGACTAGGCTTATAGAAGGGAGGGTGGAGAGAGAGACTAGGCTTATAGAAGGGAGGATGAAGAGAGACTAGGCTTATAGAAGGGAGGATGGAGAGAGAGACTATAGTCCGTAAAAAACGGTATGTTGGTTTACTTTGAGTATGGTTTTAGGTTTACTTTTGGTTTCATTTTCAGGGAATAGTTTTAGGTATAGTTTTGGGGTACAGTGTTCGGGTATAATGTTGGGTATAGTTTTGGGTACAGTTTTGGGTATAGTTTTGAGTACAGTTTTGGATATAGTTAAGGGTTCAGTTTTAGATACAGTTTTGGGTACAGTTTTTGGTATAGTTTTGGGTACTGTTTTGGGTTCAGTTTTAAGTATAGCCTCGGTCTGCTCAAATCATCCGGTTCGCGGTGTGCCTGAGAGATCGGATTTGGTACACAGGTAAGTCTAACGGGATAACGGGGCATTTGGTTTAATCAATAAAATTTAAGTGGATCCTCCTTTTAATTATCAAGTGGATTTTAGTGGGTAAATCTAGTCAAAATGGCGGCATATCGACAACGAACGTTTGACAAGTCAATTACGCTCAGTGCAGTCGTGGGTAGAATATAAATGGCTAACACGAACAGTATATGATTGCAACAATCGTAAGTGCTTTAATAAATGTTTTAATTTTGTCCACTGTTTTCTTGTGTGCTATTTTGTCCACTGTTTTCTCGTGTGTTGTTTTGTCCACTGTTTTCTTGTGTGTTGTTTTGTCCACTGTTTTCTCGTGTGCTGTTTTGTCCAATGTTTTCTCGTGTGTTGTTTTGTCCACTATTTTCTTGTGTGTTGTTTTGTCCACTGTTTTCTCGTGTGCTGTTTTGTCCACTGTTTTCTCGTGTGCTGTTTTGTCCATTGTTTTCTCGTGTGTTGTTTTGTCCAATGTTTTCTCGTGTGTTGTTTTGTCCACTGTTTTCTCGTGTGCTGTTTTGTCCAATGTTTTCTCGTGTGCTGTTTTGTCCACTGTTTTCTCGTGTGTTGTTTTGTCCAATGTTTTCTCGTGTGTTGTTTTGTCCACTGTTTTCTCGTGTGTTGTTTTGTCGTCTGTTTTCTTGTGTGCTGTTTTACTTGAAATGTTTGCTGAAATATTTGTTTAGTCAGGGGTTCTACAGCAGTTGACTTATTACCCTAAGATGTTAACATTCAAACTCTTAACCTCTCTACACGCACAGGCACAAGCGAGTTTGTTAAAAATAAAAAAATACATTTAAAAAAAGAAAAAAATTTAAACGAAATATATATGTATCCAAAAAATATATTATAAATTCTTATAAATATGCCTTTAAATAAAATATATATTTAGATAAAATATACATATAAATAAAATATATATTTAAATAAAACATACATTTAAATAAAATATGTTAGTTATAAAAAATGAATACTATAATATAAAATATATACAATTAAATTAAAGCTTAATTTTTTCAATAAAAATATAAATATATACGTTAAAGTGACGTATATAGCATACATCAAAATTAAATATATATAAAAAAAATAAACATTTAAATTTTAAATACCATACTTGCACTTATCCCATATTTCAGGAGGGGTCACTTTCGGAGCGGGGGAGAGGAAGGGATATTTGGTCCAACCCTAAATATTGATTCTAATCCCACTTGAAATAATTTCACCGACTCACGGGGTCCACAAGGTCACACGGGTAACGCCCATCAAAATAACAAAACACAAACTCATTGTTGAGATGGGAAATCCCCGATTCAGTGTTCCCAAATAAATGCGTTGGGACAAAAATCAGGCCCAATATTTCTGAGATTCCTGTCCCCTGTGGCAGCCCCCTGGTCGGGGAGTCTGATTTATATATCTTCTAAGACGCACGCCGGCAGCTTGAATCAACTGTTTGGATAAGCCAGGGGGTCTGGGCGAGCAGTGCTGCCGGCCAGGACTAGATGAACCCATTAGTTGGTCGTTGTTCTGTCTGCCTCAAAGATTCCTTCCATTTATGCTTGTCTTTAACACACACAAAAATGGGTGCAATCATTTTTATTTCTGGTTAAGTGAAAGCAGCTTTGGCGGGTGGGGTGGAGGGTGGGAGGAAGAGAGAGAGAAAGAGAGGGAGAAAAGGGAGGAAGAGGGGGGTCTCAAATGTAGAATTTATAGGTGTATTATTTGTTTGAAATGTAGGATGGTTTACGGGGAGGGGGGGGGGTTAAATACTTGAGATGAGCATTTACGTGTTTGAATTTGTGAACAGTTCTGTGTATCTTTCGTTTGTGTGTATTTTTTTTATGTATTTGGGTAAGTGTATTTTTTGTTTGTTTATTTATGTGTATGTGTTTATGTTTGTTTGTGTGTATGTTTGTGTTAACGCCTGTGTGCGTCAGAATATAAATTGGATGAATTAAAATATTATAAGGGGGATGGTATGTAAGGTGTTGGGGATGGTATGTAAGGTGTTGGGGATGGTATGTAAGGTGTTGGGGATGGTATGTGAGGTGCTGGGGATGGTATGTAAGGTGTTGGCATTGGTATGTAAGGTGTTGGGGATGGTATGTGAGGTGTTGGGGATGGAAGTGAGGTGTTTGGGTGGTTTGTGAGGTGTTGGGGATGGTACATGAGGTGTTCCAAATGAATGAAGAGAATATTTGATACAGCATCATTCTCAGTTGAACAAGTTCAATGCACTCTTATCAACTATTATAATCACAAGAATTTATTTTTCTTCTTATTTTGATTTAAATAAAGATGCACCAGCAAAAAAAAAATATATTTTTAAAAAAATCCGTTTCTGAAAGATGGAGGGAGGGTGGCGTCCATTTGAACAATAACATCAACGCCCTTCGTGTCACACTTGCATTATCTCCCCCCTGGCTTATCCTAGCGCCTCTCAGAACTATCTCAGACACCGCAACTGCACGTCACCACCATACTCAGACTGAGAACAACGTGTCTTGGGGCGAAAATAAAACAAATCTGAACAGCGGATGGGTTGGGGGGGGGGGGGGTGTCAGTTGAAACAATCGAACGGGAACCTTTCTAAAGATTTTGACTTATAATTAATTTGTTATTCGTTGCATGTTTGTTGTGGTTTTTTCTGCGGTTTCTAAATTGAGGATTTTTATTGATAAAAGGTTTACATGGCAGGTTCAGGTGACAGCCTGCACGTACGGCAAAGCCGCGCGTCTGGTGTAAACATATTTTGATGACGTCATTGACACTTTAGCGCCGCAACCTCAGATCTCGGCCGTTATCGCGCGGTCGCGTCGCATCGCCGATAGTGGGGCGTCAATGCGTGCAGAAATTCTGAAAAGGTGACGACATTGAATCTACTACTTGTCTTCTTCAACGCGAAACCACAGGCACAAAATGTCATGTTTACTTCGTTTCTTGGGGTGCCTCTTATTTATTTCTAGTGGTGTATTCGGGGGAAAATAGAGGAGGAGGTGTGGGAAGTTCAGGGGCGTTATGTTGACATAAGTTTAGGGGCATTATGTTGACATAGGTTTAGGGGCATTATGTTGACATAAGTTTAGGGGCGTCGTGGTTTTTTTTATAAAATGATTACTTTATACTTTATCACAAAACCTTGTGATGAATTGACCAATTACTAACATATGTGAACATATGAACATTTAGAAATGTGAAGAAATGAACACATGAAGATGTAAAGATGTGAAGATGTAAAGTTGGAAAGATGTAAAGTTGGAAAGATGTAAAAAAGCGAAAGTGTAAAGATGTAAAGATGTGAAGATGGAAAGATGTGAAGATGTAAATATGTGAAGATGTAAAAATGCGAAAGTGTAAAGATGTGAAGATGTAAAGATGTGACGATGTAAAGATGTGAAAATGTAAAGATGTGAAAGTGTAAAGATGTAAAAATGTGAAGGTGTGAAGATGTAAAAATGCGAAAGTGTAAAGATGTGAAGATGTAAAGATTTGAAGATGTAAAGATGTGAAGATGTGAAAGTGTAAAGACGTAGAGAATGCATGTTTTGTCAAGTAACTTTAGTTAATGGAAAGTTCAAGCAATGTGTCCGCCATTGTTTGACGGGCTATAGCTAGTTATGAAGACATTTTTCAAGACGCCAAAGAACTTTTATGATGGAAATTAAGTTCCTCCCCCTGCCCCGCCCCCTTTTTTAAAAAACCCGATCCTGTCTAAGACCTACGTAGCAGAATACCTGGTCATCGATGTATCCTGTCTAAGACCCACTTAGCAGAATACCTGGTCATCGATGTATCCTGTCTAAGACCTACGTAGCAGAATACCTGGTCATCGATGTATCCTGTCTAAGACCCACGTAGCAGAATACCTGGTCATCGATGTATCCTGTCTAAGACCTACGTAGCAGAATACCTGGTCATCGATGTATCCTGTCTAAGACCTACGTAGCAGAATACCTGGCCATCGATGTATGCTGTCTAAGATCTAAGTAGCAGAATGCATCGATGTATCCTGTCTAAGACCTACGTAGCAGAATACCTGGTCATCGATGTATCCTGTCTAAGACCTACGTAGCAGAATACCTGGCCATCCATGTATCCTGTCTAAGACCTACGTAGCAGAATACCTGGTCATCCATGGATCCTGTCTAAGCTCCACGTAGCAGAATATCTGGCCATCGATGATGCGCCGCATGCGCTTGTCGTAAAAAAAAATCTAAAGAAACGATGCTGTTATTTAACGATAAAAGTTTGAGGATCACTGTTTCGTACCAATTATTCTTTAAACGGTCTTCGATTTTGCGTAAACTCTCAAGACCCAGGGCGATAATCTGTGGTGTTGACCTTTACGACTTGACATCTCTGTCAATATTGCTGGTAATCACAGAAAATAGATCTTTACCATGTCTTGTCTTAGTTGCCCGTATTCGGGTCAGCGGTGCCTGTGATTCGTCGACCCCCACCCCCGTTTCTTCTTCCTTCTTCTCTATCTCCCCCACCCACTCCACTCCCCGTCTTACACTGACGACATAAAATGGCCGCTTGATCTCACTGAAACATTTCAGCATTAATCTACATAAACTTTTCAGACGTTTGTTAAGTACATTTTTTTAATGTTTGGGACCAATTCCGGTTTCATGGGGATGAGCGGGTCGGTCACCAACTCACCGTTTGAGAGCCTCTGGTTAGGTCACGTGCCTACAAATGACATCCGAATAGCATTTGTCAAAATGGACCCGGACACGCAGCGCCGCCATTCGCACCCGGGTACCATTAGGCTCAATGCTATTCGAATGTCATTTGTGGTAGTTTATTTTAGTAAAACTGAAGTATTAAGCTTACAAACGTATCGTCCATTCAATTATCTTTCATTTGATGCCTCATTTGGTCTTACAAACCCAACAATAATATTTTAAATCGTTTTTTAATCCCAACCTCTCAATTCTGGTACTCGTGTACCAATAGCCACTTCGATCTAATTTAAAGTTGACATTGTTTTCAATGTTGCTGGCTCGCTGAAGAACTTTACCATCGCTCATAGACGTCATCACGCAACATGCCAATAAACTAGCCTCTAACACAGTGGTTCTCAACCTTTCTAATGCTGCGACCCTTTAATACAATTCCTCATGTTGTGGCGACCCCCAGCCACACAATTATTTTCGTTGCTATTTCATAAATGTAGAGTATATGTGTTTTCAGATGGTCTGTGGCGACCCCTGAGCAAGGGTCGTGCGACCCCCAAAGGGGTCGCGACCCACAGGTTGAGAACCGCTGCTCTAACAGAATGTCTTATGATAACAACAAGGTATGTGCATTGGGTCGGTAGCTGTTAACTCATTTCAATCAGGGGTTGACCACCTACCCCGACATTTTGAGAACAGCTGTGATTACCAGCCCCTCACCTCCCCATAAAAAATTCCAACCACACTAGGGCTCCACCCCCATCAGGACGCTGACCCACCCCACGCCATAATCGGCTTTTCTTAAATGTTTGCCTTACACCTCGCCAATCAACCCTCGGCCCCGCACCCCATTATCCCCCCAGTTCGTCACATGACGTCAACAAATGACCAGTCCGTGACTGGGAGTGGGATCAGCGCGAGCCTCCAGACGACGATGACCGGAACTCGTAGCGGAGATTGTATCCAGGCGCCATGGGGGGGGGGGGGAAGCGCAACATGACGATGTATCGAATTTTCAAGAGAAGATGTTCAGGATAGTACGTGCCAGGGGCGGCGGTCATTGGAGTCCCCGGGGAGATGGGACACAAAGTTAAAATAGTCAGTCTATTTGGAGAAAAATAGAGGGGAAAGTGCAAAGGGAGAGAGTGTGAGAGAGAAAGAAAGGAAAGAAAGAGAGTGTGTTGAAAGTGAGAGGGTGAGCGATGGGGGCAGAGAGAGTGAAAGTAGAGAGTGGGGAGAGACATATTTAGAGAGGGAGGAGACCAGAGAGAGAGAGAGCTGAGAGAGAGAGCGAAATAGAATGTGCTCAAGAGAGGTGTAAAATATACTTAATAGAGAGCTAAAAAGTGCGAAGGTGGTAAGAGAAGGGCATGAAAGAATGATGGAGATAAGAGAAATATTGAGATAAGACAATGACTGAGATAATAGAAGGACTGAGATAAGAGAATGACTGAGATAATAGAATGACTGAAATAAGATAATGCCTGAGATAAGAGAATGAGTGAGATAAGAGAATGACTGAGATAAGAGAATGAGTGAGATAAGAGAATGAGTGAGATAAGAGAATGCTGAGATAAGAGAATGACTGAGATAAGAGAATGACTGAGATAAGAGAATGAGTGAGATAAGAGAATGAGTGAGATAAGAGAATGACTGAGATAAGAGAATGACTGAGATAAGAGAATGACTGAGATAAGAGAATGAGTGAGATAAGAGAATGAGTGAGAAAAGAGAATAATTGAGATAAGAGAATGTTCGCGGTAAGAGAATTACTGAAATAAGAGAATGACTTTGAGTGAGATAAGTGAATGACAGATAAGTGAATGACTGAGATAAGAGAATGCTGAGATAAGATGAGGATTGAGATAAGAGATTGACTGATTTAAATTTAACCGGTAGGAGTCGATTGTATGTGTGTGTGTGGGGGGGGGGGGTGTTGAATGTTGTGTTTTTTTTCATTTCTGAACCTTCCTTAACATTTATAAAATGTGTCCCTCGTGGTAACTAAGGAATGTGCGGAAACTTAAGAGAAAGTTGACGTTGTACAAATATTCAACACCCCAATCAACACCCCAATCAACCACGCCATATTTTGCTGATGGCGTCAGAGAAAAGCATATCTCCACCCCACCCACCCACCCCACCCCACTCACACACACACACCCACGGCCCACGTTGAGTTCACTGCAGACTTCAACACATATTTGATATATGTGCATCCGTGCGCTCTCAGAGATTTTTTAGAATGACTTCTCGCTGCACCTGTGTAGACCGCACGTGATGCACGCTGGGGGCAGTCATAACACAAGTTCTCATAAAGTGCTTGAACGCGTTCTCACTAACAGTCAGGGAAAGAGATATTTTTAAAAATTATTTCTTATAACGAAGTAGTCAACAGAGAGGTAGTTGGATGTACTTCAACGTCTAGTAACAACCACCTGTCACTAGCCTGCACAGTGACACTCTAATCAAATCAAAGAAATAGCCTTGTCAATAGAATTGGCCTTGTCACAAGAAATGGCTTTTGTCAATAGAATTAGCCTTGTCATAAGAAATGGCTTTTGTCAATAGAATTAGCCTTGTCATAAGAAATGGTTTTTGTCAATAGAATAAGCCTTGTCATAAGAAATGGTTTTTGTAAATAGAATAAGCCTTGTCATAAGAAATGGCTTTTGTCAATAGAATAAGCCTTGTCATAAGAAATGGTTTTTGTAAATAGAATAAGCCTTGTCATAAGAAATGGTTTTTGTAAATAGAATAAGCCTTGTCATAAGAAATGGTTTTTGTAAATAGAATAAGCCTTGTCATAAGAAATGGTTTTTGTAAATAGAATAAGCCTTGTCATAAGAAATGGTTTTTGTAAATAGAATAAGCCTTGTCATAAGAAATGGCTTTTGTCAATAGAATAAGCCTTGTCATAAGAAATGGTTTTTGTCAATAGAATAAGCCTTGTCACAAGAAATGGCGTCATTGTAGAAATTGATTTTTCTATAGAAATGGCTTTGTCAATATAA
Organism: Omphiscola glabra; assembly: GCA_964017045.1. Lineage (NCBI taxonomy): Eukaryota > Metazoa > Mollusca > Gastropoda > Lymnaeidae > Omphiscola > Omphiscola glabra. The sequence goes on from OZ024808.1 coordinate 1,984,792, forward strand.
TTGACCTTGTCAATAGAATCGACCGTGCCAATAACATTCGCCTTTAAAAATAATTTTTTTGTCAATAGATATGACCTTCTCAATAGACATGTCTTTGTCAATATAAATGGCATTGTCAGTAGAAACCGCCTTGTCTATAGAACTGACCTTGGTGTTGTCAATAGAAGTGACCTTTTCAGAGGAGATAGTGGCTTAATTAGTCGCTTTTTGAGATGACAAACGTTTATTCAACAAAAATGCTTTGAGATTTGCATATTGTCCGGTAGTCGCTAACTTACTGTATCCAATACATTGTCCGGTAGTCGCTAGCTTACTGTATCCAATACATTGTCCGGTAGTCGCTAGCTTACTGTATCCAATACATTGTCCGGTAGTCGCTAGCTTACTGTATCCAATACATTGTCCGGTAGTCGCTAGCTTACTGTATCCAATACATTGTCCGGTAGTCGCTAGCTTACTGTATCCAATACATTGTCCGGTAGTCGCTAGCTTACTGTATCCAATACATTGTCCGGTAGTCGCTAGCTTACTGTATCCAATACATTTTTGAACATTAAAAGTTTCAATCAACAATATTTCTTTATTATTTTTTTTTAAACCCACACATTTCTTAAAGTCACAAACCCACACAGATTATTTTCATTTAGACGTGAACGCAGCTGTCAATAGATACGCCCATGACGTAAAGGCCTGACTGACCGCTGTCCAGTCTTCATGGGAGCAATGTGGATTTATTGACTGTGGTTGTTCCTTGTCAGTGACCAGGCACCTTGATGGGTCAGCTGACATTCTGGTGGGTCCTTGAGGGATTTCAACTTAAAATGATTGGTCCAAATCTAAGGTGTGGTCATGTGGTCCAATCTATAGCATGGATCGGGTGGTCTTTTGGTCCAATCTATTGCACATATCGGGTGGTCTTTTGGTCCAAATATATAACACGCATCATAGGGTCTTTTGGTCCAAATATTTAGCATGGATGAGGTGTTCTTTTGGTCTAAATATAATGCCATGAATGTGATAGTTTTTTTGGTCTAAATGTATGCCATGAATGTGATAGTTTTTTTGGTCTAAATATATGCCATGAATGTGATAGTTTTTTGGTCCAAAGCTATTGTATAGATGGGGCTGCTCCTTTGGTCCGAATAAACTCCTTAGATTTCATTGTCTGTAAGTCTTAAAACCAGTAAACACAACATGTTTTAAGAATTCAAGGTTACAAACACTGAATTACATTAGTGCAGTCCAACATCTAAACAATGGTCAGCTTACAAAGTTTGAATTACATTACTGCAGTCCGACATCTAAACAATGGTCAGCTTACAAAGTTTGAATTACATTACTGCAGTCCGACATCTAAACAATGGTAAGCTTACAAACTTTGAATTACATTACTGCAGTCCGACATCTAAACAATGGTAAGCTTACAAACTTTGAATTACATTACTGCAGTCCGACATCTAAACAATGGTAAGCTTACAAACTTTGAATTACATTATTGCAGTGCGACATCTAAACAATGGCCAGCTTACATAATACAAAAATTATTACAAAGCGAAAGTTCGTGTTTCAAATCGACTTCCTTCCGGTTCTTACAGCCTCGTCACGCGCGTGCTTTTAACTTTGTTTTGACATCTCCACTCGAGCGTTGTACATTTTCTTAGCCAAATACTTTTTTTGAAAATGTACGGGATTAGAGGTTCGATACCTCAATTGTATCCTTTGTTGCGGGCTACGGGAAAATATGTTGTTGATTGCATTATTTTGAGAGGGAAATAATGTATTCGATTACATTGTTGTGAGAGGGAAATAATGTATTCGATTACATTGTTGTGAGAGGGAAATAATGTATTCGATTACATTGTTGTGAGAGGGAAATAATGTATTACATTGTATGTTTAGGGTAATATCTTCGGGTGACTTATTGACCCACTTCCCGTCATCCTATCGAGCCGAAACGTGGCACATAGTCTCGATTCCGATGACAACACACTCTATCAAATTTTCAGCGTAAACCCCGAAACCCCACAGCTCCCTAAGATAAGTTTGAACTCCGCCAGATGAGACACTGGTTTCACGAAATTAAACTTCGCGATAACTGCGCTCAATGACATTCTTAACATCGAAAGTGCTGGTTGGTGCGTAATATTTTCTTTTGCTTTTCTGAAATAGTTGGTGTAATAAATCTGCGGTGTAAAAGCGGGTGGGTCGTTAGAATATTAATATAGTTCACGTGCGTATTGGGGGGGGGGGGGGGGGTAGACGACTAATTGGGAATCTTATAAAGTGCGTCAATTGAATGCATGTTGTGCGTCAATTGAATGCATGTTGTGCGTCAATTGAATGCATGTTGTGCGTCAATTGAATGCATGTTGTGCGTCAATTGAATGCATGTTGTGCGTCAATTGAATGCATGTTGTGCGTCAATTGAATGCATGTTGTGCGTCAATTGAATGCATGTTGTGCGTCAATTGAATGCATGTTGTGCGTCAATTGAATGCATGTTGTGCGTCAATTGAATGCATGTTGTGCGTCAATTGAATGCATGTTTTGACAAATTGCAGCGCCCCCCCTCCCCCCCCCCCTTAATTTGCTCGATATTATATTTTATAAAGGACTAATACGAAAACCTTTGTTCTTAGGGGTCGTTTAATTAAGGAGCTGTCAGATAAATTGGGTGCACAACTATTCTTTGTCTTTAAATCGTAGGGCTCGTGTAGTACAGACAAGTATATACAAAGTTGGGAACCACTGGTGAAAATAATAAACAAAGTTGGGAACCACTGGTGAAAAGAATAGAAAAAGTTGGGAACCACTGTTTTGTTGAGTATGAAAGGGCTCAAATTAAAATTTAAAAAAAAAAGCGAAGTCGACCGCGCCTATAGATTTTAAACTTTTACCACTCCAACTCACGATGTTCAACACCTTAACATAACCGAGTGTGTCTGGACATGACTGCACGACCGCGCCTATAGATTTTAAACTTTTACCACTCCAACTCACGATGTTCAACACCTTAACATAACCGAGTGTTTCTGGACATGACTGCACGACCGCGCCTATAGATTTTAAACTTTTACCACTCCAACTCACGATGTTCAACACCTTAACATAACCGAGTGTTTCTGGACATGACTGCACGACCGCGCCTATAGATTTTAAACTTTTACTACTCCAACTCACGATGTTCAACACCTTAACATAACCGAGTGTTTCTGGACATGACTGCACGACCGCGCCTATAGATTTTAAACTTTTACCACTCCAACTCACGATGTTCAACACCTTAACATAACCGAGTGTTTCTGAACATGACTGCACGACCGCGCCTATAGATTTTAAACTTTTACCACTCCAACTCACGATGTTCAACACCTTAACATAACCGAGTGTGTCTGGACATGACTGCACGACCGCGCCTATAGATTTTAAACTTTTACCACTCCAACTCACGATGTTCAACACCTTAACATAACCGAGTGTGTCTGGACATGACTGCACGACCGCGCCTATAGATTTTAAACTTTTACCACTCCAACTCACGATGTTCAACACCTTAACATAACCGAGTGTGTCTGGACATGACTGCACGACCGCGCCTATAGATTTTAAACTTTTACCACTCCAACTCACGATGTTCAACACCTTAACATAACCGAGTGTTTCTGGACATGGACACGACTACACGACTGCGTCTTCTACTTCTGTTCAAACAAACTCGCCCCAGAGAATGTTGAATCCGCACAACCGTGGAAACAGTCGCCCGTTGTTTACAAGCCCAAGTTTATGAACAGCAGAATGTTTATGTAAAGAGGGCAGGGTTATAGAGCTGAGAGCCAAAACTTCAATTCAACAATTGGCCACTGGTGGCCTATTCTAAGTAACTTTGATCGCGTTCCCCGAGGGCACGGGTTCAAACGTTTTCTCAGCCTGGGGCCAGGGTGAATGTCTTCAAAGTGAATCGGTCGTCAGTGTGAATCGCTCGTCAGTGTGAATCTGTCGTCAGTGTGAATCTGTCGTAATTGTGAATCGGTCGTCGGTGTGAATCAGTAGTAATTGTGAATCTGTCGTCGGTGTGAATCGGTCGTCGGTGTGAATCAGTAGTAATTGTGAATCTGTTGTCGGTGTGAATCTGTCGTCGGTGTGAATCGGTCGTCAGTGTGAATCTGTCGTCAGTGTGAATCTGTCGTCAGTGTGAATCTGTCGTCATTGTGAATCTGTTGTCAGTGTGAATCTGTCGTCATTGTAAATCTGTCGTCATTTTGAATCGGTCGTCCGTGTGAATCTGTCGTCGGTGTGAATCGGTCGTCGGTGTGAATCGGTCATCGGTGTGAATCTGTCGTCGGTGTGAATCGGTCGTTGGTGTGAATCGGTCGTCGGTGTGAATCTTTCGTCGGTGTGAATCGGTCGTCAGTGTGAATCTGTCGTCAGTGTGAATCTGTCGTCAGTGTGAATCTGTCGTCATTGTGAATCTGTTGTCAGTGTGAATCTGTCGTCATTGTAAATCTGTCGTCATTTTGAATCGGTCGTCCGTGTGAATCTGTCGTCGGTGTGAATCGGTCGTCGGTGTGAATCGGTCATCGGTGTGAATCTGTCGTCGGTGTGAATCGGTCGTTGGTGTGAATCGGTCGTCGGTGTGAATCTTTCGTCGGTGTGAATCGGTCGTCGGTGTGAATCTGTCGTCATTGTGAATCTGGCCTCGGTGTGAAGCTGTCATCGGTGTGAATCGGTCGTCAGTGTGAATCGCTCGTCAGTGTGAATCTGTCGTCAGTGTGAATCTGTCGTAATTGTGAATCTGTCGTCAGTGTGAATCTGTCGTTAGTGTGAATCTGTCGTCATTGTGAATCTGTTGTCAGTGTGAATCTGTCGTCATTGTAAATCTGTCGTCATTTTTAATTGGTCGTCCGTGTGAATCTGTCGTCGGTGTGAATCGGTCGTCGGTGTGAATCGGTCATCGGTGTGAATCTGTCGTCGGTGTGAATCGGTCGTTGGTGTGAATCGGTCGTCGGTGTGAATCTTTCATCGGTGTGAATCGGTCGTCGGTGTGAATCTGTCGTCAGTGTGAATCTGTCGTCGGTGTGAAGCTGTCATCGGTGTGAATCGGTCGTCGGTGTGAATCGGTCGTCAGTGTGAAACTGTCGTCAGTGTGAATCGGTCGTCAGTGTGAATCGTTCGTCGGTGTGAAACTGTCGTCAGTGTGAATCGGTAGTCAGTGTGAATCTGTCGTCGGTGTGAATCTGTCGTCAATGTGAATCGGTCGTCAGTGTGAATCTGTCGTCAGTGTGAATCTGCTGTCAGTGTGAATGTGTCGTCAGTGTGAATCTGCCGTCGGTGTGAATCTGTCGTCGGTGTGAATCTGTCGTCAGTGTGAATCGGTCGTCGGTGTGAATCGGTCGTCGGGATCAAGGTTTGGAGTTTTTTAAGTGTATTGGGCAAGGAATTAGAAATGTGTAGTGGAACTTGAGGTATGCATGCATAGACTCCGTAAGATGGTGTGTATCTAAAGCAGTACACGTGTCAGATCATTCGTCTCAGTTTACATTTTGTATGTAAAGTTCATCTCTATCTACTATTGTCTCAAATATGACTACACTATGAAATATCAGTACATGTGTCAAAAATGTCATGTACTTGAACGTAGCTCATCTGAAATGTAATGGCCAGAGTGATCACCTTAAAGTACTAACAGTCTTTAATGGCCAGAGTGGTCACCTTAAAGTACTAACAGTCTTTAATGGCCAGAGTGGTCACCTTAAAGTACTAACAGTCTTTATGGTGAAAACACTTTGACTGCCCCCCCCCCCCCCCGTCCCTATTTATACCCTTAAGGTCATGGAATCTATTTTAAGAATACAACATTTATTTATAGCGTTTGCTCTTTTTATTTTTTGTTGTATCTTTCGTTGCATTATGTTTGTTGTATTTTTTTGTATTTTTGTTGTATCTTTCGTTGCATTATGTTTGTTGTATTTTTTTGTATTTTTGTTGTATCTTTCGTTGCATTATGTTTGTTGTATTTTTTTGTATTTTTGTTGTATCTTTCGTTGCATTATGTTTGTTGTATTTTTTGTATTTTTGTTGTATCTTTCGTTGCATTATGTTTGTTGTATTTTTTTGTATTTTTGTTGTATCTTTCGTTGCATTATGTTTGTTGTATTTTTTTGTATTTTTGTTGTATCTTTCGTTGCATTATGTTTGTTGTATTTTTTTGTATTTTTGTTGTATCTTTCGTTGCATTATGTTTGTTGTATTTTTTTGTATTTTTGTTGTATCTTTCGTTGCATTATGTTTGTTGTATTTTTTTGTATTTTTGTTGTATCTTTCGTTGCATTATGTTTGTTGTATTTTTTTGTATTTTTGTTGTATCTTTCGTTGCATTATGTTTGTTGTATTTTTTTGTATTTTTGTTGTATCTTTCGTTGCATTATGTTTGTTGTATTTTTTTGTATTTTTGTTGTATCTTTCGTTGCATTATGTTTGTTGTATTTTTTTGTATTTTTGTTGTATCTTTCGTTGCATTATGTTTGTTGTATTTTTTTGTATTTTTGTTGTATCTTTCGTTGCATTATGTTTGTTGTATTTTTTTGTATTTTTGTTGTATCTTTCGTTGCATTATGTTTGTTGTATTTTTTTGTATTTTTGTTGTATATTTGGAGTAAAATTGTGCACTCTTAAAAATGGCAATTAGCCATCTGGCATCGCCACCCCTCTTCCGCCACCACATACCCCTCCTCCACAACCACATACACCTCTTCCACCACCACATACCCCTCCTCCACAACCACATACTCCGCTTCCACCACCAACAGGTACCGGGTCACCGCTTAATCTCTTTCAAATTCTTCGCACAAATTCAGCGATCTTTTTTTTTTTAAATTACGTTTCAAAACATTGCCTCCAACACTTCCCTCGCTAACAATCTCCGCCTCTGTTAGCTGAGTGCTCCACAAAGTCATCAAATTAAACAGCTGTAAACAAACAGCCTTAAAATGAAAGGCGGCCCACACAAAACGTTAAGTTGCTGCAAAAATTAACGACCGCTCTTTATGCGCACCGCCTTCTCCAAAAATCGGGGAATCCCGAAAAATAGAAAACTTTTAAACACATAGCCATGAAAACTGTTAACTAGCACAAAATAAAGTTTTCAAGTTTCGATGGAGGGATGGGTTAGATAATTATTTTTTATTATAGATTTTGTTTTCCTTTTTAATATTTTCCTTTTCCTTTGACTGTTTATGCTAAGCCTTTTGTTGGCGGCGGTCTTTTGGGTACCTACATCAAAGCTAACAACTTTAAATGTCGTGTTGCTTCACGGCAACGGTACCCAATACAAAGCTGTAATCCATTTCTGGCCGAACGTAACACATGGCCATTTATTTCATAATATGGTTTGTTTTTTAATGGCGGAAATTTACAACACCCTGGCATTCAGTCAGGCCAATCTCATTACATGTTGTGTGCTGGCATCAGCGGTCGCAGTCGGACGATTCTGTAGACGAAAATACAAGGCCTGAGATTACAAGGCCAGTAGGATAACCTGGTTGTCATACTCCTGTTACTACTAGAATGGTTAATTCAGCGGTTCTCAACCTGTGGGTTGCGACCCCCTTGGGGGTCGAACGACCCTTTCAAGGGGGTCGCCTGAGACCACGGGAAAACATATATTCTACAGTTATAATGTAGCAACACAAATAATTTTGTGGCTGGGGGTCGCCGCAATATGAGAAATTGTATAAAAGGGTCACGTCTTTAGAAAGGTTGAGAACCACTGGGTTAATTCATCAAGTTCTTTCACACGTTGTAATACGTCGTGCTAGCACTGAATCATCTCAAGTCCTTTATCACAATAAATGTAACTTTAATATCTAATTATATACACAGGCTGTAAATTCCATAAACACATGCTTATAGCGCAGCTGGTTAACACAGGGAATAAAACACATCCTCCTTTCACAAAGTTCCTTTCACGACTGCCAGACGACTAAAACGTACGTCACACAACAGACTAGACAATACGTCATAATATGCATAAAAATACGTCACAAAGTCAAGTGCGGGAAGAGCATTTACTAACTAATTAATCTCTCAAACACACACCGTGCGTAATGAAACAATATTCAGTCGTAAAAATTATCAATGAACTCCCATACTCTACATATCCCCCCACTCCCATTTCAGATTTAGCGCTGGTTCCCTAGACAACAAATCTTGACTTTCCAAGCAGCTGGATAACCCAAGGGAAAATCATATGTGAATAATACAGCTTGGCAACGGACGCGTCGCAGGGGTTTTATTAAGTGACTGCATCTCCGGGTTTCAACTCAGAGTTTTCCTTCCTATAAATGAGTTGCCATCCAAGGTTAGCGAGTCCCATCCACCCCCGGGGGCTGGTGATGTTTTTGCTTGTCTAGGCTTTGGTAGGAATTGAACCAATCAGTTTAGATCGCTCGGCAACACGCAGCACGCGGTATTCATTGCTGAAATTCATTGTTGAAATTCATTGTTGGCAGCCATGTTTTACACAACTTTGTCTCAAAATAGTAACATTACGTATTGCAATGTGACGTTTTCCGGTCATGACAATGACAAACCCTTTTGAAAATAGTGGAAAAGCCTTTCTATGGGATTCGACCGGTCGGACAGTGTGTGTGTGTGGGGGGGGGGGGATAAGGTTCCTGGGAGAATAGATCAAGTAGACTTGTTTCTTCTTAGAGAAACATTGGTCGCGGCAGTCGCCTTGGCTGAGAAAACATGGATAGGATGATGACACCGTGAATTAAAAGGATAATAATAATAATGATTATAGTAATGATCCTATTATTGGGTGTGTTTTAATCAGCCCTAACCAACTCACCGGAATCAAGTTTGGAAACAATCAACGGAATTTTTGGAACCCATTATTTTAAGAAAAATAGGCGCTATCCATGGGCAAGCTACTATGGTTTACAAAATGTGGACTGTCTCGTGTCGCCCATGTTTGTAGGAGCTCAAAATGCTCTATAAATAGCCGCCCTTGAATATGACAACTTCACTAACCTTATCTGAAAGGGAGACGATCCATCCGTGATCACCGAATGCAGGGGCTTCATGTTGCAGTAAAGACACAGGGGCGTGTCAATAAACAAACGTAGGGGCGTGTCAATATACAAACGTGGGGGCGGGTCAATGAAAAAACATTGGGGCGTGTCAATAAACAAACGTGGGGGCGGGTCAATGAAAAAACATAGGGGCGTGTCAATAAACAAACAGGGGGGTGTCAATAAGAAAATAGGCGCGGGTCAATAAGAAGACAATAACAAATAGAACTCATCGTAATTCAATCATGTTTAAAGCGTCTGTGTACGAGTCAATGTCACATCATTAAATGCTCATATAACTTAGCAACACTTTCACTTTAACTACAGGGGCGTCGCCACAAAGCTTTACAACAAATTCACGGCTGAGCTTCAATACTTTTTAGATGAAAAGGAGGGAGCTATACAGAAAACAAAAACAATTGTGTGTGGGGGTGGGGGGGAGTGGGTTTTTTTTTTTTTTTGTAAACAGATAGATCTTGACTTTCCGAGTAAAAAAAGATTTCTGAAATTCCCAACACTCGTTGCTTGTATGCGCCAGAATTTAAACATCCACTTGTCCCCCTTCCACCGGGGGGACACGGTCACGGCAATTCAAGGTCCACGAGGAGCCCGGGTCCCCAATCAATTCCGGGGGCTCACACGGTTATCTCCCACGGACATCGTGAGCAAACAAAAAGTGCGAAAAGTACGGACATTCCAAGAGCTAACGGACATTACACGAGCTGAGACCCACCCTTCACCACCCCTGGAACCTCCGATACCCCACCCCCACCTCCCACCCCGGTCGATCGATTCGTATTTTAAATTAAAGCGGCCCTTATCAAGTCAAGCTGTCTGACCGGAAGCCAGCGGCCAATCAGTAATGAAGAAATGCCGGAGAAAATCAACAATACCGACTTTCCTAGTCTTTCTTTCTTTCCTTTCTTTAGTTCTTTTCTTCTCTGTTCGTTTCCTTTCTGGCGCGGAGAACGTCGCCCGCGACTCACTCACTTCATATCTTCCTTTACCATTTCCCTTCAATGGCTCACTCACAGCAACGGTTCTAAAACTTTGAGATCGAAACCTCTGAAAATTGAAAAAGAAAAACATGAACACAACTCATTGATATCGTCTGCCCGCCTGAAAAAAGTTGTTCAGATCATAGTTATAGGGAGTCTTCAAAATCTTGGAAAACGAGTGGGGGAGGGGGGAGGAGGGGAGGGCAAAACGAGTGGAGGCGAATGTTCCCGGCCGAACTCTGTGTGCGCGCCAACGAGCACAAATAAAATCACGCGCATAAAACTTTAAAAGATGTGTAGGAAACAATTAGTCGAGAATAGCTTCGATGTGTCTTGGCGATAACCAATCGACCAAGCAGAGTTATTTCGCTTTAAATCTTCACCATGAGAGCAAATAAATAAGAAAGTTGTAGTGGACAGTAGACGGTATTGTTATGGACCTAATTTAACATTTAATGTGAAGCCAATTCGTACATTTCATTCATTTCAAGTCAATGTAAATAACATCTTTGGTCGCTGACAGAGTATTATTCAGATCGTTGGTCTCTGGCAGAGCATTAATCAGATCTTTGGTCTCTAGCAGAGCGATAATCCCATCTTTGGTCTCTGGCAGAGCATTAATCAGATCTTTGGTCTCTGGCAGAGCATTAATAAAATCTTTGATCTCTGGCAGAGCATTAATCAGATCTTTGATCTCTGGCAGAGCATTAATCAGACCTTTGGTCTCTGGCAGAGCATTAATCAGATCTTTGATCTCTAGCAGAGCGATAATCACATCTTTGGTCACTGGGAGAGCATTAATCACATCTTTGGTCTCTGGCAGAGCATTAATCAGATCTTTGGTCTCTGGCAGAGCATTAATCAAATCTTTGATCTCTGGCAGAGCATTAATCAGATCTTTGGTCTCTAGCAGAGCGATAATCCCATCTTTGGTCTCTGGCAGAGCATTAATCAGATCTTTGGTATATCTGTCAGAGCATTAATAAAATCTTTGATCTCTGGCAGAGCATTAATCAGACCTTTGGTCTCTGGCAGAACATTAATCAGATCTTTGGTCTCTAGCAGAGCGATAATCACATCTTTGGTCTCTGGGAGAGCATTAATCACATCTTTGGTCTCTGGCACAGCATTAATCAGATCTTTGGTCTCTGGCAGAGCATTAATCAAATCTTTGATCTCTGGCAGAGCATTAATCAGACCTTTGTTCTCTTGCAGAGCATTAATCACATCTTTGGTCTCTGGCAGAGCATTAATCAGATCTTTGGTCTCTGACAGAGCATTAACCAGATCTCTGGTCTCTGGCAGAGCATTGAATTGGGTGCAGTGTTAGGGGGATAAGATGTCTCTCTAAATAGTAGATGGTATTTAAGAGTGTAGTTAGAGTGTAGTTAGAGTGTAGAGTGTAGTTAGAGTGTAGTTAGAGTGTAGTTAGAGTGTAGTTAGAGCGTAGCTAGAGTGTAGTTAGAGTGTAGTTAGAGTGTAGTTAGAGTGTAGTTAGAGTGTAGTTAGAGTGTAGTTAGAGTGTAGTTAGTTTGTACTAACAGGCGTTTAGACTGTTGGAAAACAACCTATGGTATCAAAATGAAAAGTATATGTTTTTTGTTTATTTTTCTTTATGGAAGAGAATGGCCTTGACATTTCTTAAAATATATTTATCTGCCACTTATGATTTAATAAAATATGTCAATTTGGCCTTAACCTTGCTGTGTGGAAGAAGCCCTGGGCTTATATTGCAGATTGATTAGCAAATGCCCACCCCCCTTTTTTACGATACTTTATCGTTTGACATCCTCTCTATGAGGAAGACATCTGTACGAAATAACGTGAAATCTACTCCTGTTTGACATCCTCTGTAGGAGGAAGACATCTGAACCAAATAACGTGAAATCAACTCCTAAGTCTAACGAGCTGAAGCATATTGTAAGTTGCTGTGTTCTTATTTCCCTTCTATGTTCAAAAACGTTTGAGATCCCCCTGCACATCTTATAATAACGTGCGATGTGGTGTCCCACCCCGGAAAAAATGGGAGAATTAAAAAGTGCGCATTGTGCTTCCCGTAGACCACCCCCAAGACTCCTAAGGACCACCCCACACTTCCACTCTCACTACCCCCACACCCTCGGACCTCACATGACCTCACATACCACCCATCAAAAAAACGAAGTCCACCTTTCTTGCCCGGCTCACCCTCCATCAGCACACTAGACATTAAACAGGGGCTCAGGACAGGTAACTCTAATTTTCTCACTTTGTACTTCTTACCTCCCCTCACTAACGTGGTTACTGCCCGCCCACAGGTTCCTAATGAAGACGAATCTAATTTACTCAAACATCCTGCATCCGACGTCGTCATTTCTACAAACTCAAAAGTCGATCACTAATTTAGTTTGGGATTTTTAATGCGATCTCTGTTAAGTTAATATCAATGAAATCGATTACTGTGTATGCCTTAACATATATTTATATGTTAATGATAAGTCCGACTGTTGTTTCAGCTTTGTATCCCAGACGGATCTGTGAGTTCAGTTTATGAGCTCCATCTCCAGTTCAAGCCACTCGGACTGGCGCGTGGCCATCATGCTGACTCTCTCACGTATCGCTTGTCAGCAGTAGCTCAGATGAAAATGTTCAGTATCGAGTACAGACATAGCTAAGTTCAGTATCGAGTAAAGACATAGCTAATGAGTTAATTTATATGAATCTTTAATGCATATTTAAGGTGAGGTTTGTGTCTTCAAGGAAGAAGATGGTGGGATATTCGCTGAGAGTTTTGAAACAGTTATGTGCGAGATGCTCACAGTCAGCAGATTTACGCTCTTCGAGCAGATGGTGGAACCCAAGGGAACATCACATGCGTGATACAGCTTGGGACCCGGGGCGTTGCCACAGGAATCTTCATCGAGTCAATGTCACAACCCATCTTCAGATTGCTCTTTTTGGTGCTTTTCCACTCAGCCTTTAATCTTTGAGTTCGACCCCTGGGTCTAACCCATGAGTCTAACCACTGAGTCTAACCACTGAGTTTAACGACTGAGTCTAACCACTGATGTTAACCACTGGGTCTAACCACTGAGTTTAACCACTAAGTCTAACCACTGAGTCTAACCACTGAGTCTAACCACTGGGTCTAACCACTGAGTTTAACCACTGCGTCTAACCACTGAGTCTAACCACTGAGTTTAACCACTGAGTCTAACCACTGGGTCTAACCACTGAGTCTAACCACTGAGTCTAACCACTGAGTCTAACCACTGAGTCTAACCACTGAGTCTAACCACTGAGTCTAACCACTGAGTTTGACGGCGCAAGGCGGCGGAGGCTTGCAAAAGGAGCAGTCTTTCTTTCAATCAAACTATTTCAGTGAAGCCTTTAAATAACGAACTTTGAAATAGCGCAGTCCCTAGCATATGAGTTGACTCACCTTACATTGAAATAGCGCAGTCCCTAGCATATGAGTTGACTCACCTTGCCATGGAAACACAAGATGAAAAAATTAAGACCATTCCTGAAAAGAGAAACATTTCCACTCCAGTACCCGAGGGTTTGCGTTCTTTACAGGTTTCATAAGATCAATAATATGAATCTATATCTTTCGTTGTAAGTTCAGCAGATCAATAATATGAATCTATACCTTTCGTTGTAGTTCAGCAGATCAATAATATGAATCTATACCTTTCGTTGTAGTTCAGCAGATCAATAATATGAATCAATACGTTTCGTTGTAGTTCAGGAAATTGTTCATATGAATCTATAATACAGACATAGTTAACCGGAATCGCTAACTGTATGCTATATGCATTGTTGTTACTTTGTAACACATCTCCTCCCTTGGTGACGTTGGGTCATCACATTTGGTGCTGGGGTGGCCGAGGAAGTCTACACTGAGTCAAACGGAGGCTCGTGGACTTGAACTCAATCCCTAGGCTAGACAAGCAAAAACACCACCGGCACCCTGGGTGGATGGGACTGAAACACCACCAGCACCCTGGGTGGATTTGACTGGTGAACCTTGGATGGAAACTCATAAAAGAGAAGAAAAATCTTAATTCCAACCCGGAGATGAAGTCCCCTAGGCAGTATGACATTAACCCAATGAAAATTCCGCCAACCCCACTAGTGCCATGCTGTATCATCCATTGAGTTATCTAAATGCTTGGAGATAAGCTATAAACATTACAACTATCCACGCTACTTTAATAATCTCTATATCTATCCACTTTATTGTAATAACCACTACATCTAGCTACACTACTGTTAATATATATTATATAACCCAGTCCAAGATTTAAAAACTGTCATGAAATAACGATGCAATAAAAACTTCAACATTATCAACATTGATTGATTGGATACTTCTATAGCGCTGGTATCCATGCTACTTTAGCATGCTCGCTGCGCTCTGGTTTCCTCAAATCTATTTAAACAAAAAAGTCTTTAAATGTTTCCTAAATGATTTTCTGTCCTTGTCAGTACTCCTCAAAGATGGAGGTAAAATATTCCATAAGTTTGGCGCTATCGCTTCCAAAGAGCGCACTCCGTACGACTTTTTTCTATGTTCATCCACACTGGGAATTTTCACTAAGGACTGTGTTGAGGACCGCAGGTTCTTTAAGGTTACATGATTATAAAGCAGTTCTTTCAGATATTCCGGTGCAGAGCCTTCTAAGCAGCCGTACGCCAAGGACAGAATCTTGTGTTCAATGCGCTCACTCACAGGAACCCAATGGAGATCTCGCAGAAATGGGGGTGATGTGGTCAGATTTCTTTATCCGCGACACAATGCGTGCTGCAGAATTTTGCACCTTCTGGAGTCTCTGAATTTGATTCTGAGGCAAACCCCACAAACAATTGTTACAATAATCTAATCTTGACTGGATTAGAGTTACCGCAACAGCATTTGCTGTTCTCTTATTGAGTTGAGGACGCAGCTGACCCAGAGCGCGTAGATGACAGAAGCAAGCTCTACTACAGAACTGATATGTGGAATCATACTGAGTTTACTATCAATATAAAAACCAAGGTCTCGGACAGTGGAGGACAACAGGATCTCTGATTCACCAACTTTTATTGATGTGATAGCAACTTTCCGAAGATTTGCGTCTGAACCACAAACAATTGCCTCAGTCTTGTCATCATTTAGTTTTAGTCTGTTTGATGTCATCCATTCTTTTACATTATCAACAATATCAACATTATCATCAATATCAACATTATCAACAAGACTTTATGATTAGTCAGTAATCCGAAATCCAGAAATAATCATTACGAACCTACTACACTTACAAAGAGCCGTTAAATGGCAGTCCAGTGTTAATTAGTTAGTAATTGAAGTCAAACATACAAATGTTGTAGTTCAGTGTTAATTAGTAATTAAGTCAAACATATGAATGGTGTGGTTTGGAAACACACATTTCTCCGCATTATTCACCTTTGCCTATGACAGCATTTATGAGCATACTAATGTTATATCAAAATGAATGTCACAAAAGAAGAAATTGAAGAAAACAATGGTTCCCAAATATTAATTTTGAAAAAAATTAAAACAAAAATAATAATATAAATATAATCATTCACGTAGATTTTTTTCCCCCACAAAACTATTTACCTTTGCCTAAGCCTAAATGTAATTTTATTTTTGAAATATTGGACAAGTAGGTCATCATGAAGCTGTGAGCAGTGTTAGCAGAGGATTAGTCACATATCATAGGATTGCAGCAAGACGTCGAAAAAAATGAATATCGGACTGCCGGCAGATAGACAAGAGTGACAATCTGACTTCTGGTAGAAGACCAAAAGCCTAAATCACTTTCTGCCGAAATCGGAAATCAACAGAATGTTAACTTTTCTGTTTCGGTCGAAATAAAAAATACGCCGAAAATGATCATATGCCAACTTTCGGTGACAAAGCCGAAATCGAAATTCGGTCTGCTTCAAACTACAACTCTTCATGTTAACAGTTTCTACTCGACCTTGCTCCGCTGTAAACAACCGACTTTATTTTTCTCAGTTCTAAATCAGACTTGCCTTTCAACCGCCCATTCATTTTAAAATAATCTTTTTTTATAAAAAATTCCCATCTCTTTCTCTCTTTAAGATCAAAGACATTGCAGCCATTTAACACCAGATTTCAAACGATTATTTAATCAGGTTGTATCCTAAAACCATATTCAACTTTCCTACAGAATCCTTTCATCAGACTTGACCTCAATAGCTTCTGGCTTTTTCTTGTTTTTTGCCCGATCTCTCCGTATTACTGAAACATTGTTTGCGATTAATCAGCGTGATCTTGATGTTTAATCAGCGTGATCTTGATGTTTAATCAGCGTGATCTTGATGTTTAATCAGCGTGATCTTGATGTTTAATCAGCGTTATCTGATGTTTAATCAGCGTGATCTTGATATTTAATCAGCGTGATCTTGATGTTGTATCAGCGTGATTTTGACTTTTAATCAGCGTGATCTTGATGTTTAGTCGGCGAGATCTTGATGTATAATCAGCGTGATTTTGGTGTTTAATCAGTTTTTGTCCAATTCATAGAATGAAAGATTATGTCCAGTTCATAGACTATGTGACTGTTTACAAAAGATTGTGTCCATGTCACAGACCATGTGACTGATTTCCAAAGATTGTGTCCATGTCACAGACCATGTGACTGGTTTCCAAAGATTGTGTCCATGTCATAGACTATGTGCTTGTCTACCAAAGATTGTGTCCATGTCATGTCATAGACCATGTGACCGTAAAACAAAGATTGTGTCCATGTCATAGACTATGTGACTTTATACCTAAGATTGTAACTGTGTGACTGTACCAAGAATTGTAGCTTTGTGACTGTACCAAGGATTGTAGCTGTGTGACTGTACCAAAGATTGTAGCTGTGTGACTGTACCAACAATTGTAGCTGTGTGACTGTACCAAAGATTGTAGCTGTGTGACTGTATACCAAAGATTCAGACCGTGTGACTGTACCAAAGATTATGGAATAAAGTAACACAGGATATAGGAAAAGCGGAAAATAATCTCAAGGAAACAACGGACGCGTCGGCAGAAAGCCTATCCCAGTGAACAAAAACAAGTTAATACCAAAATAAAATAGCTTTATGTAGTGGAGAGTTCGAGTAAAATCTTCGTTTGGTATGGTTGGTTATGGCCCTTTTCCTGGGTTTCCCTTACCTTGTGCTGCGTATTTGCTTTTACAACCTGATCGCTGCCCCCCCCCCTCACCCCCCCCCCCAAATTGTCCAAAGATTGTGGCCGCGTAACTGACGCTATTTTTATTCAAGGTCATGCTCATTTGCCATGTTCAAGCCTCGTGTAATTCTTACGTAATTCTTACTATTAATCTGTTCTCCCCCAATATTTATTCACTCCGTCATTTCTCTACATTTCATCCCAGCCTTCGTGTAACACTTGTTTATTTCATCCCAGCCTTCGTGTAACACTTGTTTATTTCATCCCAGCCTTCGTGTAACACTTGTTTATTTCATCCCAGCCTTCGTGTAAAACTTGTTTATTTCATCCCAGCCTTCGTATAACATTTGTTTATTTCATCCCAGCCTTCGTGTAACACTTGTTCTTTTCATCCCAGCCTTCGTGTAACACTTGTTTATTTCATCCCAGCCTTCGTGTAACACTTGTTTATTTCATCCCAGCCTGCGTGTAACACTTGTTTATTTCATCCCAGCCTTCGTGTAACACTTGTTTATTTC
Organism: Omphiscola glabra; assembly: GCA_964017045.1. NCBI lineage: Eukaryota > Metazoa > Mollusca > Gastropoda > Lymnaeidae > Omphiscola > Omphiscola glabra. The sequence continues at coordinate 2,002,574 of OZ024808.1, forward strand.
ATCCTAGCCTTCGTGTAACACTTGTTTATTTCATCCCAGCCTTCGTGTAACACTTGTTTATTTCATCCCAGCCTGCGTGTAACACTTGTTTATTTCATCCCAGCCTTCGCGCAACACTTGTTTTTGAAGATAAAGAATGTGGATGTAATTTTTTAAATCTCCCCAATTATAAGAGAGTAAAGTTTGTTCTACAGCCCCCGGCATAGACAGGAAAAATATAGGGCATATTTATTTATTATTTTAATTGTGTGTGGGAGGAGAACTTCCAGGAGAACACGTTCACATTTTAACCTCTAAACCCCCTCCCCCCCCCCCCCCCTCAACCCCACATTCCAATCAGCCTTATCCTCCGGGTATTTGAGAGGTTGACATCTCCCAGATTTTTTTCCCAATTACTTCCCTTTGGGCCATTTTCATCGTTTCATTATTTCCCCTTTGTTTGATCGTCCCCTTCCTCCCCCAAACCTTTTTATACCCAACCCGTCACACAACTACCATATAGGCAGCGATCATTTTCACACCCATTATTTTCACACCCATCATTTTCACACCCATCATTTTCACACCCACCATTCTCACACCACCTTCTCACGGCCGATGAGATCATATTGGAAAGATCAAGATGAGATCATACTGGAAAGATCAAGATGGTATCATATTGGAAAGATCAAGCTGAGATCATATTGGAAAGATCAAGATGAGATCTATAGAAAAATGAAATGGATTCCACGGGGAACTAGACAGTGAGGAAGACCAGGGGATACTTGAAGAAGGGAAATCGAAACACACACACACAGACAGGGGGAGAGAGAGAGAGAGAGAGAGAGAGAGAGAGAGAGAGAGAGAGAGAGAGGTGGAGAGAGAGTGAGAGAGTTGAAGAGAGAAAAATGGAGAGAGGGAAAGGGATAGAGGTAGATAATGAAAGAGAAAGGGCGAGAGAAAGAATATATATATATATCGAGATTATGGGCTATATTGTGTAATATATATATATATATTTATACAGAGAGAGAGAGGGGGAAGAGAGGAGGCATAAGAGATAAAGAGAGAGAGAATGTGGTATAAAGAGAAAGAGAGACAGAGAAGGGGGCATGAGAGAGAAAGAGGGACTGCAAGAAGTGAAATGCGCTCAAACGATTAGCTCAGAACTGAAATACATGGCAAGAGTTTGTGAACGGCCATGTATTCCTAGGAGACATAACTGAGATACATGGCAAGAGTTTGTGAACGGCCATGCATTCCTAGGGCTCAGAACTGAGATACATGGCAAGAGTTTGTGAACGGCCATGCATTCCTAGGAGTCATTGCGTCAAAGAGATCAGCAGGAGTCACACAAGTCATGACTGAAGTAACATGACTGCAAACATGGCGTCGACCTAATGATGAGCTAACGGATCGGTTGTGTTGTTATTTCGCGGAACGCAGACGTTATTAAGTGGGGTAAGCAATTATTTTTATTTAGCCACGCCCTTTCGAAACAAGGGTTCTAAAATTTGCATTTGGCATTACGAAATCTCACAAACAAAACCAAGTCACAGGTCAAAATCATGTCACAAGCTGAAAGCTATCACAACAATAATAATTTAACGTAGGCCCTTAACACCCCCCCCCCCCCACTCCATTCACACACACACAAAACAACCTATCTTAATGTCACAAACTATAACCGTCATTAAACGTCCACTAAAATAAATCCTTTATAAAATGTGATATCGAGTAATGGGGATGGGGCTGTCAATGTGACCAAAAAACATGCATACAAGTAACGCAGTTCATAAGAATCCCAGTGCCGGCATGACAAGGTCACAACATGGACGCACGACAAGGTCACAAAATGGCCGCACGACAAGTCACAACATGGCTGCATGACAAGGTCACAACATGGCTGCACGACAAGGTCACAACATGGCTGCATGACAAGGTCAAAACATGGCTGCATGACAAGGTCACAACATGGCTGCACGACAAGGTCCCAACATGGCTGCATGACAAGGTCAAAACATGGCTGCATGACAAGGTCACAACATGGCTGCACGACAAGGTCACAACATGGCTGCACAACAAGGTCACAACATGACTGCACGACCAGGTCACAACATGGCTGCACGACAAGGTCACAATATGGCTCCACGAAAAGGTCACAACATGGCTGCACGACAAGGTCACAATATGGCTGCACGACAAGGTCACAACATAGCTGCATGACAAGGTTGTATTCGTTATATTAACAAATTGCACTGAAAATCAATTATATCCGAATTTTTTTTTTTTTAATATTAGATCTCAATTGAAAATTGACAAGAGTCAGACTACCGTATGTTGAGAACCGCTCTTTGGAGGTAACTCATTCAACAGGGCAGCATCACAGTGCAGGTGTCCACTGCAAAAACATATGTGAACGTGTGTGAAATCTGAGTACCCCCTGGTGAAAGCGGAAGTATGCGCAGATGGCCGTGCGTGCAAAGTAGTTGACCGTTTTAACAACAAAAAAAAGACGTGGATTCTGGGCGCGTGGCTGGGATTCTGCTGCACCGTGGAACCACGTGATTACCGCCACGAGAGCAGGCAGAACGAACCGAGCTTTTGACGAGCTTTAAACATTTTGATGCAAGAGTTACGAAAAGGTTTCACGGCTGACGTCGTCAACGATGGAAAAGGGATCAGGAAAAAGGGAGAAAAAAAAGGAGGGGGGGGGGGGGAGTGGGTGGGGGTGTGAGAAGCGTTAAAAGTATTCGTAAGGGGGCGTTAACAAAAGGCAGGGCGTCAGATGAGTTGTGGCATTCACAAGAGTGGGGGAATTCACAAGAGTGGGGGAAATCACAAGAGTGGGGGAATTCACAAGAGAGGGAGAATTTAAAAGAGTGGGAGAATTCAAAAGAGTGGGGGAAATCACAAGAGTGGGAGAATTCACAAGAGTGGGGGAAATCACAAGAGTGGGAGAATTCACAAGAGTGGGGTAAATCACAAGAGTAGGAGAATTCACAAGAGTGGGGGTGGGAGCGGTCACAAGAATGGGAAAGAAACCTTAACAAACTATTCATTCTGGGGGAGGGTGGGATGGGAGAGTGCTTGCTAACGTTTACAGGAGGGAGGGGCGCTCAAAAATGGGGAGGGGGGAAGTGTTGCAATAAGATGGAAAATGAGCGTTGACATCAATGGGGAAAATGGAGAGTTTCCTGTAAAGATTGCTGATTAATTCTTATCTTGATGCTTGTCAGGCAAGCACTGTAATCTTTATTTCAAATTCATGCATCCATCTACTCACCCATGCTTTTGTGGCGATATTTCATGAGGGAACATATCTAGTTGTGGCAATAGAGAGAACATATCTAGTTGTGGCAATAGAGAGAACACATCTAGTTGTGGCAATATCTAATGAAAGAACATATCTAGTTGTGGCAATATCTAATGAGAGAACATATCTAGTTGTGGCAATACCCAATGAGAGAACATATCTAGTTGTGTCAATATCCAATGAGAGAACATATCTAGCTGTGGCAATATCTAATGAGAGAACATATCTAGCCTTGGCAATAGAGAGAACATATCTAGCTGTGGCAATAGAGAGAACATATCTAGTTGTGGCAATAGAGAGAACATATCTAGTTGTGGCAATATCCAATGAGAGAACATATCTAGCTGTGGCAATAGAGAGAACATATCTAGTTGTGGCAATAGAGAGAACATATCTAGATGTGGCAATACAGAGAACATATCTAGTTGTGGCAATAGAGAGAACATATCTAGTTGAGGCAATATCCAATGAGAGAACATATCTAGCTGTGGCAATATCCAATGAGAGAACATATCTAGCTGTGGCAATAGAGAGAACATATCTAGTTGTGGCAATATACAATGAGAGAACATATCTAGCTGTGGCAATAGAGAGAACATATCTAGTTGTGGCAATAGAGAGAACATATCTAGATGTGGCAATATCCAATGAGAGAACATATCTAGCTGTGGCAATAGAGAGAACATATCTAGTTGTGGCAATAGAGAGAACATATCTAGATGTGGCAATACAGAGAACATATCTAGTTGTGGCAATAGAGAGAACATATCTAGTTGAGGCAATATCCAATGAGAGAACATATCTAGCTGTGGCAATATCCAATGAGAGAACATATCTAGCTGTGGCAATAGAGAGAACATATCTAGTTGTGGCAATATACAATGAGAGAACATATCTAGCTGTGGCAATAGAGAGAACATATCTAGTTGTGGCAATAGAGAGAACATATCTAGATGTGGCAATATCCAATGAGAGAACATATCTAGCTGTGGCAATAGAGAGAACATATCTAGTTGTGGCAATAGAGAGAACATATCTAGTTGTGATGTGGCAATACAGAGAACATATCTAGTTTAGGCAATATCCAATGAGAGAATATATCTAGCTGTGGCAATATCCAATGAGAGAACATATCTAGCTGTGGCAATAGAGAGAACATATCTAGTTGTGGCAATATACAATGAGAGAACATATCTAGCTGTGGCAATAGAGAGAACATGTCTAGTTGTGGCAATAGAGAGAACATACCTAGATGTGGCAATAGAGAGAACATATCTAGTTTTGACAATAGAGAGAACATATCTAGTTGTGGTAATAGAGAGAACATATCTAGTTGTGGCAATATCCAATGAGAGAACATATCTAGCTGTGGCAATAGAGAGAACATATCTAGTTGTGGCAATAGAGAGAACATATCTAGTAATGGCAATATCCAATGAGAGAACATATCTAGCTGTGGCAATAGAGAGAACATATCTAGTTGTGGCAATAGAGAGAACATATCTAGATGTGGCAATAGAGAGAACATATCTAGTTGTGGCAATAGAGAGAACATATCTAGTTGATGCAATATCCAATGAGAGAACATATCTAGCTGTGGCAATATCCAATGAGAGAACATATCTAGTTGTGGCAATATCCAATGAGAGACCATATCTAGCTGTGGCAATAGAGAGAACATATCTAGTTGTGGCAATATACAATGAGATAACATATCTAGCTGTGGCAATAGAGAGAACATATCTTGTTGTGGCAATAGAGAGAACATATCTCGATGTGGCAATAGAGAGAACATATCTAGTTGTGGCAATAGAGAGAACATATCTAGTTAAGGCAATGTCCAATGAGAGAACATATCTAACTGTGGCAATTTCCAATGTGAGAACATATCTAGTTGTGGCAAATTTTATATCTATCCCTCTCTCTCTCTCTATATATATATATATGAATGTCTGTCTGTATGTATGTCTGTATGTATGTCCCACATGCGCTCCTACCCCCATACATGCGATTCCGATGAAACTTTGGTGATTTGTTGTCCACATACCCGGGCACTTTTCTAAGTCATTACAACCCCTTTAAAATATTCCGTGTTTGGCCTTGGGCCCTAAATTTGTTGGGTTTTTTTCTAATGTGAGCTTTGTACAAAATAATGTCCGTATGCGATAACACTTTGGAGAGATACTGTGCGCACGCCCTGCAAAGTTTTTTTTGACTTATTACAACGATTTTAAAATATTCCGTTTTTGAGCCAGGGGCCCTATGTTCGTTTTTTCTTATATGAGATTTATAAATATAATTTCAAACCGTATGCGCTCCTACACCATTCATGCGATTGCCATAAAACTTTAGGGGGTTGTTGTCCATAAGCTCGCGCACTCATTACAACCCTGTTAAAATATTCCGTTGGCTGTTAATTCTTTTTTTTCTTATATGAGCTAAGTAAAACTTAATTTCCATATGAGCTCCTTTACCATTTATCCGAATACGATAAAACTTTAGTGAGATATTGCGCGCACGCCCGAAAACGTTATTGAATTATTACAACCATTTAAAAATAGTCCGTTTTGAGCCAGGGGCCCTGTGTTCCTTTTTTTCTTTTATGAGATTTATAAATATAATTTCAAACAGAGCTAATGCATGGATGGATAGAACTTTAATCAAATACAAATAGCGATATTAAAATGTGTGTGTTACATAATAAATAGGTTTCTGAAGTAATACAACCATTCTACAATATTCCGTTTGTGGCCGGGGGCCCTAAATTCACTTTCCCCCTTATATTAAATTATATATATATAATATAGCTATATTAATATAATTTCCGGATGCGTTCCTATATAATTCATCCGATTGCGATAAAACTTTAGTGAATTGATATGCGCCCGCCCGAAAAGGTTTCTAAATTAGAACAAACATTTTAAAATATTCCGTTTCGGGCCGGCTGCCCTTACTTCGTTTTTTCTTATATGATATACAAAATAACTAATGCATTGGTGGATGGAATTTTAATAATATAAAAATAGGGACATTTCAATTTGTGTGTGACATAATAATTAGGTTTCTAAATAGTAAAACCGTTTTACAATATTCCGTTTAGAGGCGGGAGCCCTAAATTTGTGGGGGGTTTTATTATATGAGCCATAAAATATTATTTTGAACAGACCTAATGCATGAGTGGGTGGAATTTAATCAACAAAAACCAGCGATATTTACGTTTGAGTGTGACATAATTTAGTAGTTTTCTGAATAGGTACAACTATTTTACAATATTCCGTTTGGGGCTAGGGTCCTTAATTTTTATTTTCTTATATGAGCTATGTAAATATAATTTGAAACAGACCTTTTGCATGGGTGCATGGAATGGAATCAAATACAAGCTGCGACATTTCAGTTCTATGTCACATAATAAGTAGGTTTCTGAATTAGTACAATATTCCGTTTGTGGCCGGAGCCCTAAATTTGTTGATATGTACTAAAAAAGATATATAAATATAATTTCAAGCCTAGATATTGCATGGGGGATCAATCGTTGCAAGTGTGTAGACTAAATTTATTGGAGTACACACCAGACGGTAAAAACAACAAACAAAATATTGCGTCTATAAAATGTACAACAAAAAACATCATTAAAACACAAATACTTTATTTCTTTGAGTGGCATTGCAACGCATGCCGGGTTCTCGCAAGTATTATATATATATATTTTTATTTTTTTTTAAAGTAAATTCAAATGACTGCATCCTGTCTCTCAACACATATCAAATGACTATATCCTGTCTCTCAACACATATCAAATGACTGTATCCTGTCTCTCAACACATGTTAAATGACTGTATCCTGTTTCTCAACACATGTCAAATGATTGCATCCTGTCTCTCAACACATATCAAATGACTGTATCCTGTCTCTCAACACATTCCAAAATGGTTTCGATTAAAACTAAACGCTGTAGCGGGAGAGAGAAGAATTCGGGGTGACAAGGGGGAGAACAACATTAATTTAGATAAGTCAATGGAGATGATTGGGAAACAGCAGACCCGGCAGACGTTCTTAACATAATAGACGTTGAGGGAGTGGGGGTTGGGGGGTCGTAGGATGAACAAGGTGTCGATCAGGAAAATAATTTTATGAAATGTCTAATCTGACCTGCTTCTTTCCTTATTCTTGTGCAATTGTGTTTGTGTGTGAGAGAATAGGGTCGCGATTTAGCAAGAGCGTCTGAGCTTGTGTGTGTGTGTCTGTCTGTCTGTCAGTATGTGTGTGTCGGCGATGTGTCATGTGACTTCTGTGTTCATCTTTACATTAGAGTTAGGACATTATAAAAATGCACACCATCTTCTTCCACCCAAATAAGAAAAGAAACTAATAGCAATCCCTCTCGTTGACACTCCTTAATAGCAATCCCTCTTGTTGACACTCCCTAATAGCAATCCCTCTCGTTGACACTCCCTAATAGCAATCCCTCTTGTTGACACTCCCTAATAGCAATCCCTCTTGTTGACACTCCCTAATAGCAATTCCTCTTGTAGTGTTGACACTCCCTCACACGTCATTTTTTAATGCACTCTTGGATGTAGGCGCACTCTCGGGTGACAGAGTGGTGACAACTCGGTACAGGCCGTCCGACGGCACACAACTGGGCGCTATCAATTACCGCGTGCACTCACGTCCGCCGGTGAGGTATTGAGAACCTCTCGGCTGGCAAGGGATGCCACTCATGTTCTGTGGATAGTCCCGCCATGGTGGCCTAGTTACGCCACCTGTCAATAAAACCGTCTGCTGGCGTTCTCCGCGTGAATTCTAATTAAGGCCACGAGTCTCTTGTCATATTGTCTTAGACCAGTCCTTCTCTTCGACCAGTGCTTCTCTTAGACCAGTGCTTCTCTTATACCAGTGCTTCTCTTAGACCAGTGATTCTCTTAGACCAGTGCTTCTCTTAGACCAGTGCTTCTTTTAGACCAGTGCTTCTCAACGGCGAGACTCTTGTCATATTGTCTTAGACTAGTGCTTCTCTTAGACCAGTGCTTCTCTTAGACCAGTGCTTCTCAACGACGAGACTCTTGTCATATTGTCTTAGACCAGTGCTTCTCAGCGACGAGCCTCTCTTCATATTCTCTTAGACCAGTGCTTCTCAAAACGTTTTGACTTATTATTTTATACGACATGAGTTTTCCTCATTTTTTGGCATTTCTTGTCTGATGTTGAATCAATGTTAGCCATGTTTGATGATAGTCTGATGTTGAATCAATGTCAGCCATGTTTGATGATAGTCTGATGTTGAATCAATGTTGAGACATGTTTGATGATAGTCTGATGTTGAATCAATGTGAGCCATGTTTGATGATAGTATGATGTTGAATCAATGTTGACACATGTTTGATGATAGTCTGATGTTGAATCAATGTTAGCCATGTTTGATTATAGTCTGATGCTGAATCAAAGTTAGCAATATTTGATGATAGTCTGATGTTGAATCAATGTTAGCCATGTTTGATGATAGTCTGATGCTGAATCAAAGTTAGCAATGTTTGATGATAGTCTGATGTTGAATCAATGTTGAGACATGTTTGATTTCCGAAAAAAACATTGTTTAAATATAGACAAAATTTGCGATTTTGCAAAGAAGTTCCTTTTTTTAAATATTTTATTGTACGGATTAGATAAAGGATCAGTAAGGGGGGCGCCTATTCCGAGACTGATTATGTGACGGTGGCAGTGGCCCAACATGGCGTTAGTGCTGCAAGGGAGAAGGGCTAAGATTTTTTCCACCCCACTTCCAGAAAAGAAATTCTGCATTTGGCCGAAAAAGCAACCTCTCAATATATAAATCAAAAAGTACCGATTGGAAAGGACCGCCCCCTAAACCCCCCCCCTTTCAACCCCACTTTGGGTTATTTATATCGATTAAATGTTATGCTTATTCTAAGGCTTTTGTATTGTTGTTTTCTTTAACTAGGGCTGGTTAGGTCAAGCACCACATCAGGCGTCACACACTGACTGAGTCCTCACTACTTCAATGTTCGGATTTGCTTCTTCTGTAATGATTTACCAAAGGTTTTCATCCCATTTATGACCCTGCGGCGTTGCGTATCTGTAGCACCCATGATTTCATGCGTATCTGTACCACCCATGATTTCATGCGTATCTGTACCACCTATGATTTCATGCGTATCTGTACCACCCATGATTTCATGCGTATCTGTACCACCCATGATTTCATGCGTATCTGTACCACCCATGATTTCATCAACAAACAACCATCACACCACTAGCAATGCCTTTCATTTACTCCACGCAGGACAGCGGGTTCTGCCAGTACCCGTGCCAGTGCCCCCACGAGGAGCTCATCTGCGAGGAGGGGGTGACGAGGGTCAAGGACGGCTGCAGCTGCTGCTACATGTGCGCCCGTCAGATGGGCGACCTGTGCTCCAAGAAAGACCGCTGCGACACCGCCAAGGGTCTGGTGTGCGACAACAAGAACGACAACTCCACGGGAATTTGCCGAGGTGGGTAACCTTGCGTTGTTTCACTACAATAAGGACTCAACAATATCTGATCATTTAAACCCCTCTGCCGCAAAACTGACTCTGATAAATTTGAACTCAACTGATCCAATCTTGGTGAAATTTTTACTCTGTGTTACATTCTCCCAGCCCCAAATGGTCCCTTCCCCCATCCCCATATGGCCCCTCCCTTCCTCCCCAAATGGTCCTTTTCTCCATCCCCAAATGGTCCCTCCCAAAATGTTCCCTTCCTCCATCCATAAATGGTCCCTTCCCCAAATGGTCCCTGCCTCCATCCCCAAAGGGTCCTTTCGCCATCCCCAAATGGTTCTTCCCCAAATGGCCCCTTCCACCATCCCCAAATGGTCCCCTCCCCAAATGGTCCCTTCCTCCATCCCCAAATGGTCCCTTCCTCCATACCCAAATGGTCCCTTCCCCCATCCCCAAATGGTCCCTCCCCCATCCCCAAATGATCCCTTCCTCCATCTCCAAATGGTCCCTTCCTCCATCCCCAAATGGTCCCTTCCTCAATCCCCAAATGGTCCCTTCCTCCATCCCCAAATGGTCCCTTCCCCATATGTTCCCTTCCCCCCTTGCCCACAGTTCCAAGTCTGCTTCAGTTCATGAAAAAAATGGGCGAAACACTCTCGTTAAGAATGGCATCACCATGGGAGACTGATCCCTGGCCATCGATCCCAAAAACCAAAACCAACAAATCTATCCCAATATCACCACATGATGCTCACTTTTAAATCCACCCGAAACCCTTGCACGCCCCATGTTTCCTCCACCCCTTGCACGCCCCATGTTTCCTCCACCCACATCCAACAAACAAGCAGACTCATTTGACCCCAAAGTTTAAAACACGGGCGGTTGGTGGGGGGGGGCCCTCTAATTGGTTGTCCTCGTGGTCTTTGCAGAGATCGCCCCCCTCCTACACCCCCTCTCGGCCCAATCGCTAATCGGATTCTGTATCAGTGTAGTGAAAGCCCAGGGCGCCTTATTGGCTTGATAAATCAACATCACGTGACCCCAGGGATGAGTCCATGGAGAATATATTGGTCTTATTATTAGAGAATCAAAAATATCAAAATATATATGTCTGGAATGTAAAGCGACAAAAACAGTTTAGACGACACTGATATTTACAGCTTATGTAAAGCGACAAAACAGTTTAGGCCACACTGATATTTACAGCTTATGTAAAGCGACAAAAACAGTTTAGGCGACACTGATATTTACAGCTTATGTAAAGCGACAAAGCCAGTTTAGGCCACACTGATATTTACAGCTTATGTAAAGCGACAAAACCAGTTTAGGCGGTACTGATATTTACAGCTTATGTAAAGCGGAAGAGACAGCTTGAGCTAAGCAACATAGAAAGTTTGTGCAACACTTCTATTTACAGCTTAAGGTAAAGAGACACCTAAAACTACAAAGTACTAATCATTTGAAGACATCTAAAGGTCGGAGTTTACTTTGACCGTCAATCCACCAGGAGACATCTAAAGGTCGGAGTTTACTTTGACCGTCAATCCACCAGGAGACATCTAAAGGTCGGAGTTTACTTTGACCGTCAATCCACCAGGAGACATCTAAAGGTCGGAGTTTACTTTGACCGTCAATCCACCAGGAGACATCTAAAGGTCGGAGTTTACTTTGACCGTCAATCCACCAGGAGACATCTAAAGGTCGGAGTTTACTTTGACCGTCAATCCACCAGGAGACATCTAAAGGTCGGAGTTTACTTTGACCGTCAATCCACCAGGAGACATCTAAAGGTCGGAGTTTACTTTGACCGTCAATCCACCAGGAGACATCTAAAGGTCGGAGTTTACTTTGACCGTCAATCCACCAGGAGACATCTAAAGGTCGGAGTTTACTTTGATCGTCAATCCACCATGAGACATCTAAAGGTCGGAGTTTACTTTGACCGTCAATCCACCAGGAGACATCTAAAGGTCGGAGTTTACTTTGACCGTTGATCCACCAGGAGACATATGATCCTAGTTTACTTTGACCGTTGATCCACCAGGAGACATGTGATTCTAGTGAAATTTGAGAGAATGTGTCGTCATCGGCAACGAGTCTCTGTGCAAAGTTTCAGCTCGATGGGTTGACTGGAGGTAAATCATTTAGCCGTCCGTTAATTATGCCGGCAAAAAACACACGAGCAAAAGCGATTTTAATAGGAAAGAATTTTTAAAAAATAAATGTAATGAATTGATCTCGTTTGCATTAGCTTCACTGTATCCCCACTGTATCCCCACTGTATCCCCACTGTATCCCCACTGTATCCCCACTGCATCCCTGCTGTAACAGTCTCGGCACCCTCGGTAGCGGTCTATCACAAAGTGAAATCCCCCCCCCCCCAACCAACCCTATTCACAAGTATAGTCCAGTTGCGTTTCGTCTAAAAGCTTCATTAAAAGACAATTACATTGACATCACGACGTCACAATATTTCTTTATGCCCGTCACAACAAAGGAAACTATTGTAACTAGCTTAATAATAAACGGCGAAATAGCGTTAAAAATGACTTCAATTACCCGATGTGGCTTAAATAGAAAATAGACGTTACGGCATTAAATAGATGTAAGATAAGGGGGGGGGGGAGTATGTCTAACGAATAGCAGCGTGAAAAATGTGGCTAGAAGATGCTTAAATGGAGTGATGGCAATGAAGACAAAGATGGGATAAAGAAAAGGATGGCCCATAAAATAGATTGGGGGAAAAAATAGATTGGGGGAAAAAAGAGATTCAAAATAAAGATAGATGTAAATAAAAAAAATTGTAAGGTTGAATGAAAAAAAAAATAAAATAATGGAAAAGGACGGACAACCCAAACGAGGCTAATCACCCTGACATCCTAATTTACCAGCAACCCTCGCCAGGACCTCGGCCCCGATCCATCACGCCTCGTATTTTGTGTCAATACTCTCCACGCCAAAGTCCCGCCATCATTTGGCCGTGTCACGTGAACATGCTTTATTGGGCCACTGAGGCGACTAATGAAATACGCCGGGATGTTTATAGTCCCAATATGGAGTCGCCTGATGCCACTCGTGGCTTGTTGGAACAGCTCTCCGATCAAAATCTTCATTCGACAACAATGGTTTACAGAACTTTTAGAGTGAGAGGGTCGTCTGAGGGGCTCTTATTGGACCGATTTGCAAACCCCTGATATTGTAGGGACACTATGGATTGATATATATATATATACACATATGTATATCATTGTATATCTTTTTTTTTTAGCATTGAACCTAATGGTACCCGGTTGTGAATTAGGGGTCGCAAACCGGGATACCGAATTTCGAAAATACCGGAATACCGGACCATAATTCATGCTCGAAAATACCGGGATTAGATTTATGAAAACCGGGATTTTCGATAATCCCGGGATTTCATTTTCAATTTTAAAAAAAATAGTTTTTCTTAGTTTCCACGTCGTAGTTAAAGCAAGAAATAGCAATAATTTTTTAGATGTGCAAATTCATCACATCACGTGTCTCAAGTTCAAAGAAACCCGACCGATCTTTGTACTATCGTATTTGTCAAGAATCATGACGTGGTGATTAGTTTTGTTTTTTCATCGTGATTGTGTAGTGTGTAAGTGGAGACGAGTCGCGACCTGAAGGTACGGGAGGTAATCCCTTGTTATGGCGCATTACTCAAATCACGGGGTCAACATTTAATTTAATGTTGTTTTTTTTTGACAGCTTGATTTCTTTTAATTATGCCAAAAAAACTAAACATTAAAAATATGAGTAAATCCGTATTTTGATAATCCAACACCTTAAGTTTAAGACACAGAAAAATAATATTAGTTATATTTTGTGATAACAATATTAATAATTTACATTCAACTCATAATTGATTTTCGAGCTTTTTGTCTCAGGCTGAATTTCCCAGTTGGCTGTACCGTACCTAGCCAAAATTTACATGAATGAATGTCCCAATTTGTCTGTACCGTACTTAGTCCAACATTTACATGAATGAATGTCCCAATTTGTCTGTACCGTACTTAGTCCAACATTTACATGAATGAATGTCCCAATTTGTCTGTACCGTACTTAGTGGCATTTACATGAATGAATGTCCCAATTTGTCTGTACCGTACTTAGTCCAACATTTACATGAATGAATGTCCCAATTTGTCTGTACCGTACTTAGTCCAACATTTACATGAATGAATGTCCCATTTGTCTGTACCGTACTTAGTCCAACATTTACATGAATGAATGTCCCAATTTGTCTGTACCGTACTTAGTCCAACATTTACATGAATGAATGTCCCAATTTGTCTGTACCGTACTTAGTCCAACATTTACATGAATGAATGTCCCAATTTGTCTGTACCGTACTTAGTCCAACATTTACATGAATGAATGTCCCAATTTGTCTGTACCGTACTTAGTCCAACATTTACATGAATGAATGTCCCAATTAGTCTGTACCGTACTTAGTCCAACATTTACATGAATGAATGTCCCAATTTGTCTTTACCGTACTTAGTCGAACATTTACATGACAATTTAAACATTAAACACAAGTTTTACACGTCAAACCAATTCGATGGAATTAATTAGTTTTTTAATGATTTATTTTCCGAGGTTGATAGAAAGAAATGGGGGACCCAGAAAAAAAGAAACCAAAATTTGAATAGCATATGAAACTATCCGAAACAAAGATATCATTGTGGCATTATTTCTTGAAAGCTACGGACAATCTCTCAGCTTAATGTATTAGATTTAGATGTAACAAGATACTTAAAACATTGGGAAGAACAACTTCAGGCCTTCACACTCATTTAAAGTCTGCACATTCCAGTGATTACTTAGACGTATTTCTAAGGCCAGATTGCGACCAGATGCGAAAACATATCGTGGATATTCAAAAGCTTGGTCAGACAGCGGATTCCTCGTTGGAAATATCTTTGAACAATGAAATTGAACATCTTGGATCTGAGCATGATGAACTTGATGATACACTGCCGCTTAAGAGACGATTAGAAATTGAAATACAAAAGAAACTTCAGGCTCAGGATAATACTTCCAGACTAACGGATGGAGACATTGATACAGTGGTAAAAATAGAAATGGTTTTATTTGAGAACGGCGGTTCAAGGGGAAAATATCTAGAAATTGCGTATGATAGTCTAATGTCTATTCCTCCGACCAGTGTGAAGATAAACATTTGTGTTATTGTTAAAAGCTTATTAAAAATCAAAATATGATATTTGTTCTGAATGTTTTTATTTCATTGATAAATCACCAACTATAATCTCGAATCTTGACTAAAAATTCTCTAATATCGAAAATATCGAAAATACCGGGATTCCGGTTTTCGTAAACTTCAATATCGAAAATACCGGTTTTGGCAAAAGGGACAGGTTTTGCGACCCCTAGTGTGAATGGCGGCGCTGCGTGTCCTGGTCCGTTTTGACTAATGCTATTTTGATGTCATTTGTAGAAATTTATTTTAGTTAAAATGAAGAATTAAGTTTACAAACGTATAGTTCATTCAATTATCTTTCATTTGATACCTCATTTGGTCTTACAAACCAAACAATAATATTTTAAATAGTTTTTTAATCCAAACCTCACAATTCTGGTACCCGTGTACCAATTAGCGAAGCCTATTTTAATCTCATTTAGCGTCGTTATCGGGAATTTTATTCCGTGAAGTCAATAGCGTCATATTTTCTTCATCTTCCCCTGGAAAAACAGGAGTAACTTATTTTAGGGGGAGGGGGGGGGGGTTTGTGGGGTAGGGCGGAAAATTCGACATAATGTGTGGTCAATTCGATAGGAGAAAGTGAGGTGGGTCAATTAGCCGTCGGAAGATTTTTGTTTCGCCCTAAACACACAAATGCGAGGTTAATATGAAGGATTTTTTTATAAATAATAAATAAATCAGACTGAAGAGTTACCATTTTATTCCGAGAGAGTATTAGAGAGTATTAGAGGGGATGAGATAGTATTAGAGAATATTAGAGAGTATTAGAGAACATTAGAGAGTATTTGAGAGTATTTGAGAGCATTTGAGAGTATTAGAGAGTATGAGAGAGTATTAGAGAGTATTAGAGAGTATGAGAGAGTATGAGAGAGTATGAGAGAGTATGGGAAAGTATGAGAGAGCATGAGAGAGTATTAGAGAGTATTAGAGAGTATTAGAGAGTATTAGAATTTGAGAA
This sequence comes from Omphiscola glabra, assembly GCA_964017045.1. NCBI lineage: Eukaryota > Metazoa > Mollusca > Gastropoda > Lymnaeidae > Omphiscola > Omphiscola glabra. The sequence goes on from OZ024808.1 coordinate 2,018,575, forward strand.
TATTAGAGACTATTAGAGAGTATTAGAAAGTATGAGAGAGTATGAGAGAGTATTAGAGAATATTAGAGAGTTGTTGAGAGTATTAGAAAGTATTAGATAGTATTAGAGAGCATTAGAAAGTATGAGAGAGTATTAGAGAGTATTTGTTCAATTATAAATCGTAAGTGGTATCTTTATATGTTACGTCCATGAGTTGATTAGGTCCCACATGAATGTTGGTCAATGGTCAAATAGTCTGGCTCCCCACTCCCACATGAATATTGATCAATGGTAAAATGGTCTGGCTCCCCACTCCCACATGAATGTTGGTCAATGGTTAAATGGTCTGGCTCCCCACTCCCACATGAATGTTGGTCAATGGTCAAATGGTCTGGCACCCCACTCCCTCACCCGCATCCCCGTCCTCAGAACACAGCAGACACATCTGTGACCTGACCCTCACGTATCAATGACTAGTTACCTCAAAGTATAACTGACATGTATCATCATTAGTTACCTAAAAGTCTCACTGACATGTATCATCATTAGTTACCTCAAAGTATCAATGACATGTATCATCATTAATTACCTCAAAGTATCAATGGCATGTATCATCATTAATTACCTCAAAGTAATCAAACAAAATCACTGACACGCGTAATACTGAAATCTGGATCTTGAAGTGGAAAAAAAAAAGGGGGGGGGGGGTGAGCAGAAAGTGAAAGTCATGTAATGGGGCTGGAAAAAAATATGTCACACGTGAAATTGGTATAATTACTTCATAGCTCATAAATGGGGCTGCATTACCCCTTACTTGCTGTCAGTTACGCCATTTTAGTATTGATTCTAACAATGAAACTAACAATCCCTTGAATGAAGCTTACTACCTCTCTCTCTCACACACACATACACAAACACACACAGAGACACACACACAGAGACACAGACAAACAAACAGACACAGACACACAAACAGACACAGACACACACACAGACAACCTGACACGTGATCCATTCTCTATTTTTTTTAAGGTGACCTCACACCATAAAAAATAATGTTTTGCCTTTTCTTTCGTCCAGATGCTGCAGGCCGACATATAGATAGATTTTAAGTTGTTATATTAGCTATATTTCTCCCTTCCCTCAAACATAAAGATAGATTTTAAGTTGATATATTAGCTATATTTCTCCCTTCGCTCAAACATATAGATAGATTTTAAGTTGAATATTAGCTATATTTCTCCCTTCCCTAAAAAACATAGATCGATTTTAAGTTGTTATATTAGCTATATTTCTCCCTTCCCTCAAACATATAGATAGATTTTAAGTTGTTATATTAGCTATATTTCTCCCTTCCATCAAACATATAGATAGATTTAGATAGATTTTAAGTTGTTATATTAGCTATATTTCTCCCTTCCCTCAAACATAAAGATAGATTTTAAGTTGTTATATTAGCTATATTTCTCTCTTCCCTCAAACATATATATAGATTTTAAGTTGTTAAATTAATATTAATATTATATTAAATTTAATATATAAACGGTTTATGTCGGATACATAAAATAATATCATAAATATCACAACTAATATAAAGAGTTCCAACTCCGGATAAAGGGCTACAACTCCGGAAAGGGTCCCAACTCCGGATACTTATCACTTATGACCTTATATTATATATATATACATATATATATATATAATTGAAGTTTTTGTGAGATAGCGATGGGGGAATTATAGGTGTGGTTTGATAAATGCGCTCTGAACGACGTAAATATCTAAATTTAAAAAGACATTGTTTGGAAAGGGGGGGGGGGGGCCTTCATTTTACCAGCAGGCATTGGATGTGGTCACCGTGAATTAGATAACAGCATCAACCGTCTGGTCGTCTGACCGGGGGAGTGGGGGGGTGTACTCATTGGAACTGGTCTTGTTAAAGAATGCGATGAAAAGGGTGGGGGTGGGGTTAGAATGGGGTTTGGTTAAGTCTGCTATACCAGCAACGCGGTTCTCACAGCGTTCTGAGTAGGATTTTCTTTAAGTCTGCTATACCAGCACCGCGGTTCTCACAGTGTTCTGAGTAGGATTTTCTTTAAGTCTGCTATACCAGCACCGCGGTTCTCACAGTGTTCTGAGTAGGATTTTCTTTAAGTCTGCTTTACCAGCACTGCGGTTCTCAGTGTTCGGAATTGGGTTTCTTTAACTCCACTAAACCGGCACAGCGGTTCTCAACTGGAATTCTTGGGACGCCGCATGAGGATTACCTCCCACCTGATATGACACCAGATGGAAAAATTGTTGTGAGGTGCATAGGCGAGAGCAGGATAGTAAGTTCTTCTTAGTTGACAGTTGACACTCAGTGGCGGATCTAAACACAAATCAACGGGTAGGTGTTTGGGCGAAAGAGAGTCAACAGCAGTAGAATATATCAATACATACAATATGACATTCTAAACATATCAATACATACAATATGACATTCTAAACATATCAATACATACAATATGACATCCTAAACATATCAATACATACAATATGACATCCTAAACATATCAATACATACAATATGACATTCTAAACATACCAATACATACAATATGACATCCTAAACATATCAATACATACAATATGACATCCTAAACATATCAATACATACAATATGACATCCTAAACATACCAATACATACAATATGACATCCTAAACATATCAATACATGCAATATGACATCCTAAACATACCAATACATACAATATGACATCCTAAACATATCAATACATACAATATGACATCCTAAACATATCAATACATACAATATGACATCCTAAACATATCAATACATACAATATGACATCCTAAACATACCAATACATACAATATGACATTCTAAACATATCAATACATACAATATGACATCCTAAACATATCAATACATACAATATGACATCCTAAACATATCAATACATACAATATGACATCCTAAACATATCAATACATACAATATGACATCCTAAACATACCAATACATACAATATGACATCCTAAACATATCAATACATACAATATGACATCCTAAACATACCAATACATACAATATGACATCCTAAACATATCAATACATGGCATACAATACGTAACATACTTATTCACTCCAAACCATTCCAAGAGATATTCACGAATTATTTGAGCAGTACATATTAAACAGTCACCTCCCGGATATTCCATCTAGTCCTGCCTCGCGACAAGCAAGTACTTTACACTCAAGATTCCCCCCCCCCCCACCCCCAAAAAAAACAGGGTTCTCTACCCACCAGGATTCCTGTTCCCCATTAACTAAAATCAATCGGCTCAAACCAATTGACCACGCCCAGGTCAGATTCGCCGGGAGACTTAGTCTGTCTTTGCGTGGGTCCAAGTGAGGGGTCCTGACAAAAGGGGTCTGTAGAGGGGGGTTAATTTCAGGCAACTAAACATCTATCTTGACCAAAAGTAGGTTTCATTAAAAGTTTGTGCTCTCATAAAAAGTATGTTTTCATCAGAGGTATATTTTCATGAAAGGAAAAGACATGAAATATGAACCAAGTCTCTAGATTGCCTTAACCTCTGTAAATGTATCTTTTTTTTTTCTCTCTCAATGAAGCCTTTTAAGAGTCAAAAGTTCACCACGTCATTAAACTGAAAACTGGCCAAAATAATCTGATATAATTTATATCAGTGAAAATCATGTCCTTGTCTGCAAATACAATGCTATGAACGACTCTTACAGTGCTAATACATTATCGATATAATCAATCAAACAACCCATAAAAAAAAAGTGTTTCGTATAAATAATTTATAAAATGTAAAGCCCAGCATTGGGGGTGGTGATGGGGGGGTGAAAGTTTGACAAAGCATGCATACAAGTAGCGCACTTTATATCCCAATTAGTGCTCCCCTTCCCAAGGCGCACAAACGCACATTTTTTTCACGCCCCTAATTTAAATTAATTTTCTAATGACCAACACGCTTTTACATCGCATACTTATCTCACCACTATTTCAGAAAAATATTACGCACTTTTTTTTCTTAGACACACGTTTAGCGCGGTTATCGGGAATATTCCTTCATGTTCCCCATGAAAAACTGATTGATTTATTTATTGAAAAAAGGGGGGGGGGTATGGTTGGGGTGTGGGTAGGTGAAAATTTGAAAGAATGTTTTGACATCGGCAATGAGTCTATGTGTCAAGTTTCAGCTCGATAGCTGTGCGTGAAATGGGTCACATAGCCGTCCGAAGATTTTGTCTGCTACCCAGCCAGCCAGTTAGCCAGCCACCCACGAACAAAGCGAAGTAAATATAAATGATTTTTTTACCAAACGTAGCTTTCAATGCATATTAATGCATATTAATGCACACCCCGTGCGAACTACATGTTTTCTATTGCGCTTACATGCACGATAAACAATCATTTGAAATGGATATATTCGCAACAGTGACACGTCATCAAACAGCCACAAGCGCGTCTAAAATATACTCTCAAACACAACTGGCATACATATTGACCCCGACATCCAATCAACATATAAACCCGCATTTAATGCTGCAAGCATGCATACAGAATAAACATATCGGATCAAGAAGCAGTGCTAGACAACGAGTGCAAGATTCCTGGTAACAGAATAAACACATCGGATCAAGAAGCAGTGTTGGACAACGAGTGCAAGATTCCTGTGACGTCGAGAACTCAACAGGACTCTTTGTGAGTGTGTGCAATTGTGGGGGGGGGGGGGGGGGGAGCTGCCTCTGGCTGTACTTCAATACTGGAAAATATAGTTAAATGCTAACTTTGTGGGTCTCATCTTTGCGGGTCCCACATTGTGATTCCAGCCATTGCCACACCAAAGTCGAGAGTCCGTTAATCTTAGCAATGCATACGGCCGAGAAAAAATGTCTGTTTTTTAAATTAAGTTTCTGTTTAAAGGCATATCAAATAATTTCTTTTAGGGGTCACATGTGTGTAGTGGAAGTCATATTTTTTAAGTAGCGTCACTTATATGTAGCAGAGGTGGCATATTTGTAGTTAAACGAACTAATTTGAAGCAGATGTCCCATATTTTGGATAAAATAAAAGTCACATTGTCCGAAAAAATGAGAATCCCATTTTAAACAAACGTCACTTTCGGAGTAAAAAAATTTCCGCTACTTTCACCATTACCCAAATGCCAATTTTAAAAAATAACTACCCTCACCATCCACGCATAATATGCACCGTCGAAAGCCGTGAAAATGGATGAGAAAAACATTAAAAATCCCCTACCTATTACGTCAATGTCCGTATAGTTTTTTTGAGAGTCGCCCGGAACAAATTGATCTGATCGTCTCAGCTGGCCTAAACCAGTTCACTCAGGCGACTTTTTGTGAGCACCAAAGTAGATCAACTGGACCTTGATAATTGAGTCCCGATTTCCCACTCCGCCAACCGACCAATGAGACAGAAGAAAAAAACAGAAAAAAAAATGTGGCAAGAAAGAGCGGCGGGGGGGGGGGGGGGGGGGGGGGGGTCAGATTTCGTCCAGCTGATTGACCACACGCGTTGGTGAGCGTTGAAAGCAAGTTGGAAGCCATCGACTGGCGTTATTATGTCCTGCAAGTCACGTGACTGACACGCGCCCTGACACGCGCCCTGAAACGCGCCCAGAAACGCGCCCTGACACGCGCCGATGCTATGCTTGGACCAGAAGTTGTAAATTAACCTACCCTACGGAAGCAGACAACCCGGGGGCGAACCCACAGTGCATTAACGGAGAGGGATTTCATGAATGCTATAATTTAAAAAATGAGCCATAATTGTTTTTCAAAAATATCTCTAATCCGACTTCACTATTATAATTTAACCACTCCGAAATAACCACTATGGGCTTAACCAGTCCGAAAAAAACACTCCGACATAAACACTCTGATATAACCTCTCTGACTAAACACTCCGAGTCAACCACTCCGATTCAACCACTCCGACTTAACCTATCCGACATAACCTCCCTACCTTAACCACTCCGACATAACCTCCCTACCTTAACCACTCCGACATAACCCATCCAACATTACGATTCCGACTTAACGGCTCTGAATTAACCATTTTGCAATGACAACTTAACCCCACAGCCCATATTTGTGAGAGCCACTGATTCCTCCCGTTGTTTCATTTGACAGGCAAGGACAAGAACCCTTGTATCGTCGGCGCAGTTGTCTTCAAGGATGGCGAGAAGTTTCAGCCCCAGTGCTCACAGATGTGCACCTGCCAGAATGGCTTCTACGGCTGTGTAAACACCTGCCCACAGGAGCTGCAGAGACCTTCGGGTAAGAAGAGCAATCCCCACCGGTCCTTACAACCGTGCAATCCCCAGTGCTCCTTACAACAGTGCAATCCCCAGTGCTCCTTACAACAGAACAATCCCCCGTGCTCCTTACAACAGTGCAATCCCCAGTGCTCCTTACAACAGTGCAATCCCCAGTGCTCCTTACAACAGAACAATCTCAATGTTCCTGACAAATAATAGAAGTAACAATATACACATGACAAATGTGACAATATACACATGACAAATGATAAAAGTGACTATATACACATGATAAATGATAGAAGTGACAATATACACATGACAAATGATAAAAGTGACAATATACACATGACAAATGATAGAAGTGACAATATACATATGACGAATGACAGAAGTGACAATTTACACATCACAAATGATAGAAGTGACAATATACACATGGCAAATGATAGAAGTGACAATATACACATGACAAATGATAGAAGTGACAATATACACTTGACTAATGATAGAAGTGACAGTATACACATGACAAATGATAGAAGTGACAATATACACTTGACTAATGATAGAAGTGACAATATACACACGACTAATGATAGAAGTGACAATATACACTTGACTAATGATAGAAGTGACAGTATACACATGACAAATGATAAAAGTGACTATATACACATGACAAATGATAGAAGTGACAATATACACTTGACTAATGATAGAAGTGACAGTATACACATGACAAATGATAAAAGTGACTATATACACATGACAAATGATAGAAGTGACAATATACACTTGACAAATGATAGAAGTGACAATATACACATGATGAGCACCTCGGTGGGTAGATTCCATCAGGGGTAAATTTTTTAGCCTACATAATTGTTCCACATTGTATAATGTCACTGAATAGCATTCCACAACCCGGCTACTGTTCAACGTTGAATGCTGAACGTTATCAACCAGGGCTCAGACTTTGTGTACCATTAAAAAAAACTGTTGCCAGACCCACATGAATGGGCCAACACTGCATGGCATGTGAGTATAGCAGAATCAATCAGCCCCCACAACCTCCATTACACTCTCTATCCTCGCTCTTTTACGCTTTTTCCTATCACTCACCGTTTTACACTCGAGGGTGTCGGACGTGCCAAATACTATACCAAGAGAGCTGGAGTCGGTGGTGGAACCTGGAGTGTGCGTGGGGGAGCCTGGAGTGGGCGCGGGGAGCGGTTGTTTGGGACTTTTAAAAAAAACTGGACAGCAGAGCCTGCGTCACATCAGATGTCTATCAGATTTGGGGGCCTTTTAAAAAGTATCTCCTTCCAAACTTCAGCAGATATGTTTTTCAGTGCGTAGGGTCCATCACCAGACTATTGAAACCGGCGTGCAGAAATTGGGATCGGGGGGGGGGGGGGGGGGGGGGGGCGTAGTGGGGGTCCATAAAATCGTGAACGTGATTCCCATCTCAACGACACTCTAATGACGTCAAGCAGGCCTACGGATGACGTCACGCAGACCGGGTAATGACGTCACTTTTAGCGGATGTGCTCAGTTCTCTGTAACAAATGGCAACCCGCGGTGCTGATCACACGGATGTTGGACGTCTCGATTGCATGTAACAGTAGTGCGGCCATTTTCACAACTAATTGGCCCCGGTTGTGTTTCGGATAACCAATTTCTTTCGGATTCCCAAAAACTGCTATGAAAAAGAGTATACCAGGGGTGGACAAACTACGGCCCGGCAACTGATACTATGCGGCCCTCGAAGGCATTTAGAAATTTTTTAAAAACTTTGTTTTTAACTTATTCTGTTGAATTTTACAGAATTTCACGTTATGATTGTTTTAACATTTTTGATCAATTTTATTTCTAATTTTCTATTTTTTTTAAACAGTCCATGACTTTTCACATGTAATGCTAAAATGCGAATTTACCGATTTTAATATAAAGAATTGTTTATCGGCATGTAAAAATTGGACAAAATATACATGCGGCCCCCATTTTACACTTGTCAATTTGGCCTTTCACACAAAATGTTTGCCCACCCCTAGTTTATACAATACAAAATATCCGTACCGTATTGGTCTATAAAGGTCAGCTGATTGATGTCAAAAACCGGTGGTGACTGCAAATTTGTTTTGTTTTTAATCGGTGAAAAGCGGTAGTTTCTAAAATAATAGAAGCCACGTTCTTAGAAACCAATCTTACTTTGTCTGTGCAGGTGTGTATTCTGCGTGACATATTAATGAAAAGGTTAGTAGGTCACATTATCCATGTACAGCATAAATCTAGATTTTACCCAGCTTGTGTTTGGATAAAAGACGTCTAAGAAAATCGGCCTTCGGAAAATCGACGATCTACGGTATTATATTGTTCATTTTGAAAAACTATTCATTGCACACCAAAAAGTAAAAGGGCCAAAGTTTTGGTGTAAAAGAATGGCGCATTTATCGGGAATTTTATTTCGTTCAATCAGTGACATCAAGTTTCTTCCACCTTCCCCTTGAAAAACAAGAAAACAGGGCGGGTGGGGCTGAAAATTGATAGAATGTGTTGACATCGGCAACGAGTCAATGTGCCACGTTTCAGTTTGATAGGATAACGTGAAGTAGGTCAATTAGCCGTCCGAAAATTAAGCCCTAAGCACACGAATAAAAGCGAAGTTAATACCAAGGTTTAAAGATCAAGAGCTCTTGGGAAGTGCGGAAGTTAATCACTTGACTTGCTGTAAGAAGGCGCAATTTGACGGCATTCTCTTTGGCGGGAATTTCAGAAATGTTGCGCCTCAGATGTTATTAAAGGTTAGTTGTGAGCGAAGTGATTGGTAATCTGAACCTGGCCTGTCACCATTGGTGGGGACAAAACAGTTTGTGTTTTAAATTATGCTTTTAAGTAGATTATTGGGACAAAAAACAGTTTGTGTTTTAAATTATGCTTTTAAGTAGATTATTGGGACAAAAAACAGTTTGTGTTTTAAATAATACTTCGAAAAAATACAAATTCAAAGCTTTCGGTCAATGCCTTCATCGACACAACAAAAACAGTCATATAATTATACATTAAATAATATATACATATATATATTCTACCTATAACTAAAAATGAAAAAAAGAATGGTATTAGAGCAGGTGGAAATGTCCCTAACAAAACAAAGCTCAAAAGGACGCAAAGAAAGCCAACGTGACGTCTCAACCAATTCTACGACCTTTGACCAAATTTTGGTGATAAATACTTTGGCTTTTGACAAAATTTGGGGCAAATTCTATCATCCATTATAAATTGTATGACATTTGGGAAATATTATATAAGGGGTTGATCCAGAACACAGAACAGCCATAGAGCAGTCATAGAGCTGTCACAGAGCAGTCATAGGACAGTCACAGAGCAGTAATAAAGAAGTCACAGAGCAGTCAAAGAGCAGTCACAAAAAAGTCACATATCTCGATAATGCCACTTATATCATGGCATCTGTGGTCCCAAAGTAAACATTTCTTAACCATTTACAAGAATAGGGCAAGATGTTAACCAAAAAAAAACAGGGCTTATGTGTTTCAAAAAAGAACATTGAACGCTCACCAAAAATTAACATTCTTACAACATTTAAAAAACTAACATTCTTATATCACTTCCAATCATAAACATTCTTTTAACATCTACACATTAACATTCACAAAAATTTAAATCCTAACGAGAACCCGCTCACCGACCGACAGACCAAATATTTAAATTGCGCCGTCTGCTGTAAGACTCGCCCAGCGCGAGCCATTTCAAAAATAGATCTTAATTAAACCTGTTGGTTTAACCACGTGACCGACATCGTTCTAAAAATAGGCGACGAGACGCAAATTGAATTCTGGGCCGTTTTCAAAATGGTTGCCGAGGGGTGGTGGACGGGCGTCAAAAATAACCAGCAGACGATAATTGAGTTGTTTGGGAGAACTCAGTTTATTATCTCATTAGCACCTCTTCATTAGCCACACGAGTGAAAGGGTGTCAAACAAAGGACGGGGGAGGAAGGGGGCGTTCTTGGGTAGTTGCCAATGTTTGGCGTTCAGTTTTGACAGTTGAACACTTTAGGAAACGGGTTTCTCGAGCACGAGACTTAACCCGCTGGAACACAGTTGTCCGTTTAGCTTCAACGCAACCTCATGCAGCGCTATAGGAATGGTCTCTTTCAAGTGTCTTATCTCTAGCTACATCATGCAGCGCTATAGGACTTGTCTCTTTCAAGTGTCTTATCTCTAGCTACATCATGCAGCGCTATAGGACTTGTCTCTTTCAAGTGTCTTATCTCTAGCTTCATCTTGCAGCGCTATAGGACTTGTCTCTTTCAAGTGTCTTATCTCTAGCTACATCATGCAGCCCTATAGGACTTATCTCTTTCATTGGTATTACCACTAGCTAAGTCATGAAGCTGTCTAGCCAACTTGGGGTCTACCTGGCCACCTAAAGTAGGGCGTCATCTATCCAAGCCTTGCTGGAAATCTTCCTGTCGCTATGTGTACTCCCATACATCTAGTGCACATCCCAGTACAAGTGAGAATGCCGTGCCGTATGTACTCCAAGATATCTATCCCACCTCCCAGCACAAGTGAGGATGCCATACCGTGTGTACTCCAAGACTCTCTCCACCTCCCAGTACAAGTGAGGAAGCCAATGCGTGAGTACTCCCAGACATCAACCCCTACCTCCCAGTACAAGTGAGGAAGCCATATCGTGTGTACTCCAAGACTATGTCCACCTCCCAGTACCTCAAGCCACATGAAACTACATTCTGCCAACATCCTGTGATTACCTTTTTAATTACCTTTTATAACAATAAGCACCTCCTATAATTACCCTGATAATACCATGGAATAATAATAATAATAATAAAGTTCATTTGAAAAATCACGCTTCATCCCCAAAGGCTCGAAGCGCGGTACAAAAACTAAGTTGGGAGATAATAACAAGCTGGAAAAGATTGTAGACATCATCATTCCAGCAGGTGTTTGCGAAATAGATGAGTTTTTAAATTTGTTTTGAAGGACTCCAGCATCTGGCTGTTTTTGAGAGCGTCAGGAAGGGTGTTCCAAATGGTTGGGCCAGCAAATGCGAACGTGCGCTTTCCGTAAGTTTCAAGGCGAACACGCGGTATCGAGAGTTTGCCACTATCGGATGAGCGGAGTTGTCTAGTGGGTACATAAGGCGTCATGAGCGCTTGGAGATAGGACGGCGCCAGGTCATGCAAGCAGCGGTAGCACAGAGTTGCGATTTTGTACTCTATACGAGCGCGGACCGGCAGCCAATGCAATTCTATCAGAAGAGTTTTAGCATGGTCGAATTTGCGTTTACGAAGAACAATTCGAGCCGCATTATTCTGTGCCTTTTGAATTTTATCAAGGAGCGTAGCTGGAAGACCCACCATGAGAGCAGTGCAGTAGTCCATGCGTGATAGCACGAATGCAGACATCAGCCTCTTTGATGCACCCAACGTTAAGAAGGGTCTGATATGACTAATTCTGCGTAGCTCTAGAAAAATCGCCTTGCAAATCATGTTAATGTGATTTTCCATAGTTAGTGTTCTGTCTAAGTAGACACCCAGGTTTCGCACTGTTTGAGCAAACTCAATCTGCACGCCTGAGAGAGTAAAGGATGGTGTATCTTTTAAAGATTTTAATTTTTGAGCGGTAGCAATGGGGATCACCTCAGTCTTTTCATCATTCAATTTGAGCTTGTTTATTGTCATCCAGTGCTTAACTGACTCCACTGTCTTCTGTGTCATTTTAAGAAGCTGAGGGAGCTGAGAGGGGATCACGGATTTCTGAAGTTGGGTATCATCCGCGAACATGTGATATACCATGTCAAACTGCTTGATCACTGCACCCAGGGGCTGAACGTACATAGTGAAAAGCACCGGGCCTAAGACCGAGCCTTGGGGTACTCCGAATTCAATAATGGATTTCTTGGAGGTCAAGCCGTTTGTGATAACTGATTGGACCCGATTTGTCAGATATGAGCGGAACCATCTCAGGACGGTATCGGTGAAACCGAACGTATATTGCAGACGTTGGAGAAGTATGCCGTGGTCAAGCGTATCGAACGCTGCCGATAGATCCAGTAACGACAAAAGGGATACCTGGCCCTCACCACAAGACGACAGAAGGTCATTTACGACGCGCAACAGGGCTGTCTCAGTAGAGTGATGCGTTCTGTATGCTGACTGAAAAGGCTCAAACAAGTCACACCGAGTGAGGTGATCCAGGAGCTGTCGAAGAACGACCCTCTCTAAAATCTTTGATAAAAATGGTAGATTAGAGACGGGGCGATAATTTTCCAACAGATTAGGGTCGAGATTTGCTTTTTTTAGCAGTGGAGTTACAACCGCCTCCTTAAAAGAGGATGGAACAAAACCAGTTTTCAAAGACTGATTTACGATATTAGTAATGATAGGGACAATTTCGTCTAAACATTCATACAACAGACCTGCCGGAAGAGGGTCAAGCAAACATGACTTTCTTGGGGAGTCAACCAGGATTTTCTTCACATGCGATTCAGTGACCTCCAAAAATTCGCTCATAGGAGTGCCATTAAACGGCAAGAATTCGGGAGCATCTATGCAAATGTCAAGTCTCGCCCTGATCTTCTTAACTTTCATAACAAAGAAATCATTTAGAGCGTCTGGTAACTCGGCCAAAGCAATATTGTTTGGCACAGATGTGTCCTTTTGTTTACCGGTCAGCTGACCGACAATGCGAAATAAGTCCCTATTTGAACTGCAATCTACAATCCGGTGACTGACATATTCAGTCCTAGCTGCAAGGACCATCTGCTTAGTGCGTTCCTTGTTTTCAACAAAGATTTGTCGGTGCACAGTCAAGCCAGACTTCCGCCACTTGCGTTCTGCACGTCGCTGTTGCTGCTTCGCGTCCTTTATTTCTGGTGTGAGCCATGGGGCAGAAGGGCGGTCCGTAACGCGCCGTGTAGACAGAGGTGCATGTTTGTCTAAAATAACTCTGAGGCCACTGTTGTAGTCTGTTGCAGGATCATCTTCGCTATACTTGAGGGCGGCGACGTCACATCTAAAGGCCGCCCGATCTATCCTTCGGAGGTCACGGGATGTGATTGTGCGCAGAAGGCGCCCTGGCTTCCTTAAATCAACGTCAAAGGTTACTGGGAAATGATCAGAGATCAGTTTGTCCTCAATTATGAGGTTGCAGATCATAGCTGCACGATCCTCTCTGACAACCAGCCAATCTAGGATGTGACCCCGCTTTTGTGTCGGGACACTGACAAGCTGAGTCATTCCGTGTGTGTCAAGAGCTGATTTTAAGGTCTTGACATAGCTGTCGGTGGTGGAATCGAAATGACAGTTTGTGTCGCCGATTATGACGACGTTTTTGTTTGTGGAGGCGTACGTTTCCAGAAGCCGAAGAAAGTCAGCAGTAAACTGACAGATCTTCAACTTATTTCGCTTATTAGGAGGTGGCCTGTATATGCATAGAAACGTTATCGCTTGTTCACCATAATTAAGTTGCATCTTGCACATCTCAAATGAAACAAACTCGTCCGATTTTGAAAACGCCACACCATTCTTTAAGGAGCTCCTATAAAGGACAGCAATACCACCACCACTGTGCGATTGCCTTGGGCAAGAGTGAATGAGGTAGTCCGGAGGTGTAATTTCTTGCTGCTTGACCTCGTCTCCAACATGTTTAAACCACGTCTCGGTAATGAATACAAGGTCAGCCTTGCTCTCTAAAACAAGATCGCACACCTCAAATGACTTATTCCTGCATGACTGGGAGTTAAAATACAGTACCCCGAAATTATGTGATTGTGGCTTCACAACAGGCTGGCAGTCAACATCAATTAGATTTGATCTCTTCACGCCCCGTCGAGGCGGTGTGAAATCATGAGTTTGAGTTTTTTTTGTTGTTTTTTTCTCAGTGAAAAGGTCATTGATGATCAATGATGTCTTGACAGATGACTGCACATTAATGAGCGTAACATCATCAGTTCTTTGACGCACTATTGTCGTGGGAGCTGAATGTCGAGATCTCATCCTCCTTCTTCCCCCACGAAAACCTCTTGCAGTTTTCTTTTTTATTAAACATAATGATCGACATCGTGAAAGAACATCATCACTAAGGAGATAGCCATCAGGGGTACACAGACGACGCAGGATAGTAGATGAATATTGAAGGCGGGGCATATCTTTTAAGTTAATTTCCAAGTCTATCAAAACAATGTGAAATATACATACACTATTGTGGCCTAAAAGATCGCCACACAGCAGTTTAAATAGTGTTTTACGGAAGTGTTCATAACCAGCGAAGTGCAGTTCAAGAGATGACTACTTCGTTCTGTATCCAGGAATAAAAATATGAGAGAAACAAGGAGAAAATGTGGAGATATTTCAGTGCAGCACATCGAATTGTGAACCGGAAGTGTTTGTTAATGACGTCGACTGTTTTTGTTTACATTAATCACGAATATAGAATGGAAAAATTTAGAATAAGTCTACCAATTCCTAGTTATTTTCGAAATAAATTATATTCATACGTCCAGGAGACTTTCATATTCAAACATATCCATTATTCCAGGAATAAAAGTTGAGAAAAACAATCCGAAAATGAGAAAATGTAGAGCGATTACACAGCTGCCTTAAAGCTATACCATAGCATTACCCTATCAATACCCTGTCACTACAATGTAAATACCATGTCAACATTTGAGGGTTCGATGCCCTGCCACAACCAGGCCAATACCCTGCCACAACCCCGCCAATACCGTGCCACACCCCGCCAATACCGTGCTACACCCCGCCAATATCCCATCATTACCTAGTTCACAAAACACCTCATGCAGTTTCATTATTTTAACACCAGGGTCTCAGAGTTCTACCTGCAATTTCTTCAATCCCATTAAAAGGAACTGTTAACAAGAACCGTCAACATGCTGCACCTGATGGCGTGCGGGCAGTTAGCGGTTAGCTGGATTGTTCCGCTGGCGTAAGACAGTGATGATGTTCAGGTGGGCCGCAGGTGTGGTATCGCAAATTGAAAGGGGCGTTTGTTTTGACCTGGTGGTGCCCCCACTGCCCAGGGAGCCACACAAAAAAACACGCAAATTATTCTGTACAAAACATGAGAAATGGCATGGTTTAAACCATGAGAAATGGCATGGTTTAAAACATGAGAAATGGCATGGTTTAAACCATGAGAAATGGCATGGTTTAAACCATGAGAAATGTCATGGTTAAAACCATGAGAAATGGCATGGTTTAAAACATGAGAAATGACATGGTTTAAAAAATGAGAAATGGCATAATTTAAAACATGAGAAATGGCATGGTTTAAAACATGAGAAATGGCATGGTTTAAAACATGAGAAATGGCATGGTTTAAAACATGAGAAATGGCATGGTTTAAAATAATGAAAAAAACCCAAATAGCGAGCTCGGGGAAGGAAGGGTGTTGAAAATTTGTCAAGACTCAGTCAAGTAACCCACTTTATAAAAATTCCAATTAGTGACCCCACCCCCCACCCACAAGGCTCGCAACGACATATTTTGAACGCCCCTGTACTATATTAATATTCTATTGTACCACCCGCTTTTATACCGCAGATTTATTACACCAACTATTTCAGAAAAACAAAAGAAAATATTACACGCCAATCGCACTTGCGGGATTTTTAAGAGTTTCATTTAGCGCAGTTGTCGGGGATTTAAGAGTTTCATTTAGCGCAGTTGTTGGGGAATTTAAGAGTTTCATTTAGCGCAGTTGTTGGGGAATTTAAGAGTTTCATTTAGCGCAGTTGTCGGGGAATTTAAGAGTTTCATTTAGCGCAGTTGTCGGGGAATTTAAGAGTTTCATTTAGCGCAGTTGTCGGGGAATTTAAGAGTTTCATTTAGCGCAGTTGTTGGGGAATTTAAGAGTTTCATTTAGCGCAGTTGTCGGGGAATTTAAGAGTTTCATTAAGCGCAGTTGTTGGGGAATTTAAGACTTTCATTTAGCGCAGTTGTCGGGGAATTTAAGAGTTTCATTTAGCGCAGTTGTCGGGGAATTTAAGAGTTTCATTTAGCGCAGTTGTCGGGGAATTTAAGACTTTCATTTAGCGCAGTTGTCGGGGAATTTAAGAGTTTCATTTAGCTCAGTTGTCGGGGAATTTAAGAGTTTCATTTAGCGCAGTTGTCGGGGAATTTAAGACTTTCATTTAGCGCAGTTGTCGGGGAATTTAAGAGTTTCATTTAGCGCAGTTGTCGGGGAATTTAAGAGTTTCATTTAGCGCAGTTGTCGGGGAATTTAAGAGTTTCATTTAGCTCAGTTGTCGGGGAATTTAAGAGTTTCATTTAGCTCAGTTGTCGGGGAATTTAAGAGTTTCATGTAGCGCAGTTGTCGGGGAATTTAAGAGTTTCATTTAGCGCAGTTGTCGGGGAATTTAAGAGTTTCATTTAGCGCAGTTGTCTTGGAATTTATTTCGTGAAATCAGTGCCATCTCAGGGCCTCGGACTATTGTAATCAATACAGCGTACAGGCAAGTATTGACATACCTGATCTTTTAGTGCAAGCTTATACGTGACACAGCGTGCAGGCAAGTATTGACATAGCTGATCTTTAGTGCAAGCGTATACGGGACACAATGCGTAACAACCTCAGGTATACAACTCAGCAATATAGACGCAGCTGACCAATCCATGCACACTGATCAATCCATGACACTTAACAATCTAATAACAAACTGACCAATCCGTTTACATTGACCAATCAATCAACAATGAGTAAATAATAGACAAACTGACCATCCCAAACACAACTGACCACTGATACATATTTGAACAACTTCCATATGCAACTGAAACATCCTGACACAGCTGACCAGCCCATACCCAACTGACCAACAAATACCTAACTGACCAACAAATACAAAACATACTATAACAAATACCCAAATGACCAATAACTTCCCAACTGACCAGCACATACCCAACTGACCAGTACATACCCAATTGACCAACAAATACAAAACATACTAACAAATACCCAAATGACCAATTACTTCCCAACTGACCAAACACTACCCAAATGACCAATCAACATCCATAGGTACAACATCAAAACTAGGTGACTCGTTCCTATATTACAATTTATGCAAATGACCAACCGATATCCAACTGACCAGCCGAGACAAAAAATGACCAACCGATACACAAAATGACCAACCGAGACACAAAATGACCAACCGAGACACAAAATGACCAACCGACAAACCGAGAAACAAAATGACCAACCGAGACACAAAATGACCAACCGAGACACAAAATGACCAACCGAGACACAAAATGACCAACCGAGACACAAAATGACCAACCGAGACACAAAATGACCAACCGAGACACAAAATGACCAACCGAGACACAAAATGACCAACCGAGACACAAAATGACCAACCGATACAACGCTGACCGGGCCCACACACCAATGACCAGCCCATTCTTCCATCCACAGAGCAAACGTGTCGGGAGCCCAAGCTGGTCAAGGTCAACAACAAATGTTGCCGTGAGTGGACCTGTGAGAAGATGGTCAGCCTTATCTCGTCCGGGCACCGAGGTCTCGAGAGCCAGAACTTAATGAACCCTAAATACCGTGAGTACTCACAGAAATACTCTCTCGGAACTCAGAATAGTTATTGATTTACAAGCTGGGCCAACGCAACCACGTAGCCCGGGTAAACCACGGAAAGAGGTGCTTCATCTACAGCAATTCCATATGGTGCTCCTTACATCCAGCACTGTTTAGTTGTACTGACTCTATAAGTATTCGTTTGTGTTGTTCCTTTAGTGCGTACGTGATCAAGCGCACGACAGGGGAAGCAGCGAATGAGAGCGCACCAGGTTGCGAAATGTGAGCGGGGCGGACACGATCCCCTGAGGTATTAAAAATTATAGATATTTGGACGTGAAGGCTTGGCGAATGTTTGAAACGTTAGTTGTACTACGTCATGTGTTTCAAAAACAAAAGGGGGAGGGGCATCCATAAATGACGGTACGCATTATAACAATGGTGGGAGGGAGGTCACGGATGTGTGATGATGTGTCATGGAGGCGTCTCAATTGTGTGACAATTTCTTGACGGTGGGGAGGGGGAGGGGTGTTTAAATAGAGCCACGTCATTTATTGGTGACGACTCTGGCAAATGTTAATGTTATAGATTTGTTATAGCTTTGTTTTTTAAATAGTTATTTTAAATTGAAATGACGCACTCTTTGTTCCGTAAGCATGGCAAGTATGGACCTTCTTTACCTAATGACCTTCTTTAGCTAATGACCTTCTTTACCTAATGACCTTCTTTAGCTTATAACCTTCTTTACCTAATGACCTTCTTTAGCTAATGCCCTTCTTTAGCCAATGACATTCTTTAGCTAATGACCTTCTTTAGCTAAGACCTTCTTTAGCTAATGACATTCTTTAGCTAATGACCGTCTTTAGCTAATGACCGTCTTTAGCTAATGACCTTCTTTAGCTAATGATCCTCTTTAGCTAATGACATTCTTTAGCCAATGACCTTCTTTATCTAATGACCTTCTTTGCCTAATGACCTTCTTTATCTAATGACCTTGTTTATCTAATTACCTTCTTTGGCTAACGATCTTCTTTAGCTAATGACATTCTTTAGCCAATGACCTTCTTTGGCTAACGATCTTCTTTAGATAATGACATTCTTTAGCTAATGACCTTCTTTTTCTAATGACCTTCTTTGTCTAATGACCTTCTTTAGCTAATGACATTCTTTATCTATTGACCTTCTTTAGCTAATGAGAGGCCAATGCCTGTTTCCATATTTGTTACTGCTACCCGGGTAATCTTTCGATGGCCTGGCAGGCCGGATTAAGGACCCTTTGCGGGTCGGACCTGGGCCGAGGGCCATAGTATGAGGAACCCTTGTCCTGCAGTATCACCTATCATTCCGGTATTAGTTTAGTAGCTTCCGCCGATGCCTACACCAAGCGTCACCATAGTAGAAGCGAAACTCTGAAGATTCACTCGCGAATGCCCTATTGGATTTATCAATGAGTGGAAATGACCTTTAGTTTCCTTCAGTTACTATCATCTCGATTGGGAAAAAAGAAGGGGGGGGGGCGGAACACTATGAAAGGTGATTGAAAGGGGAAGCTTTTTGGGCACAGCTTGAGAATAACTCAGAGTACTGGTTGAAGTATCAGGATAATTTAATTTCAGACAAGAGCCGTTGGGCGAGGGCGTTTTCGAGGGGGGAGGGGTGGCAGTATCTGGGAGGAGTCTGATAGGGAGCTTGTGATTCGGGATGAAGTGGGGCTGTATGAGTCTTTTAGTAATGTCTGTGTGTTCCCCAGATGTTGAAATTGGACTTTAAAGGTCTTTTAGTAATGTCTGTGTGTTCCCCGGATGTTGAAATTGGACTTTAAGGGTCTTTTAGTAATGTCTGTGTGTTCCCCGGATGTTGAAATGGACTACGATGAGTCGATTGTTTTGTCATGTGATAAGAGTAAATTCGAGTAAGACTTACGGGAGGCTGTCTGCAACACACTAGTTGCTCACAAATTTTTCTTCAAACAACTTTCTTCCTTTAATCATAACTGAATTATAATTATTGTCAAATTTATTAATGTCATTTAAAAACACGTGTACTCAAGAATATTTTGAAAAGTAAAATGTTTAATTAACATTGGGACGCGCTGATGGACACAAACATTTTGCTTAAAAATTAATGATAATGGCTGATCAGCTGTTATCCGTTGCTATGTGTTGTTATGTGTAGCAGACAGCCTACCGAAGGCTTACACATATCACGTGACAAAACAAGGAAGTGACTAATCGTAGTCCATTGGACTTTAAGGGTCTTTTTTGTAATGTCTGTGTGTTCCCCGGATGTTGAAATTGGACTTTAATGGTCTTTTAGTAATGTCTGCGTGTTCCCCGGATGTTGAAATTGGACTGAAAGAGTCTTTTAGTAATGTGTGTGTTCCCCGGATGTTGAAGTAGAATGTTGAAGTAGGATGATATTCTTTTAAATTTGTAACCTCAGAAAGGGAAGTGACGTACCGCCGGAATTAAAAACAACAATACAATACAATTGTTGTTGTGTTGTTGTATAATACAGTTAGTCCTAGTTTACAATCCTAAATAAAATCAATTGTGCGGATACAAAGAAAGGCACCCTTTCAACAAAGAAGGGCGTCCATTAATTATGTCAACAAAATAGGGGGGGGGTGGAAATGTTTGACAGATGTTGACAAGGTGGAGGGGGCGTTTAGACTTGCTGACGTCAGCAAGAAATCATATCATATCATATCATATCATATATATATATAAAAGTGAAAATTTGTGGGTTTGTTTGTCTGTTCCACAAAGGCTTTTACACGGATTGATGGATCTTGACCAAAATTGGCACATGTATCCATCATTATCCAGAAGGAACTCTTAAGGGGTTGAGAACTTTTAATAACATTTCGTTTGGGGCCGGGGGCCCCGAATTCGTTTTTTTCTTATATGAGCTATATAAAAATATTACAAACAAATACTCCTACGTGAATGGATGGATATCGATCAAACTTAGTACACGTACACTTGATTATCCATATTCAAATACCGAAGGGTACTGAACTCATAATATCCATTCTCCTGGGGCCGGGGGCCCCATTTCATTTTTCCTTATATGAGCTATATAAATATCGATAGGCTTAATACTCCTACATGAATGGATTGATCTTGACCAAACTTAGTATATATACACTCGGTTATCCATATTTAAATACTAAAGGGTACTGAAATCATAATATCCATCCCTCTGGGGCCGGGGGCCCCATTTCATTTTTACTTATATGAGCTATATAAATAGCGATAGGCTTAATACTTACTACATGAATTGATGGATTTTGACCGAACTTAGTTCACATACACTTGATTATCCATACTCAAATACTAAAGGGTACCGAATTCATAATATCCATTCCTCTGGGGCCGGGGGCCCCATTTAATTTTTCCTTATATAAGCTATATAAATACCAATAGACTTAGACAACACTATAGGTTCTATGTGAATTGATGGATATAGGCTTAGCTTTGTTGCAATACACTTCTTAGTCCATATGGAAATAACGGTGGATGTAAAACTAATAATATCCAATCTAGAATTTTCCAGAAAGTTCGATAACTTTAAAACGCTATATCTATGGCATTATTCAATATATTTTAATGGGACAAATTTAAAATTGTAACTTCATAACTTACCTGAATGATTATTATAGGGCCCCATCTCAGGAAAAGCTAATTCGGTAGAATTATGGAATGGGCGCCCGGGGCCCCTCTTTTAACTTAAATGTACTATAGTTATAGAAATTCATTTAGTCGTATAATTTTTCGTATTCGAAGAATAATTATTTCTAATAAAAGACTGTTTTTACACAGTTCGGGGAGGATAATACATTTAATCTAGAATGTTCCAGAAAGTTCTATAGGTCAATAGGGTTATAAAACACTATAGTTTCTATGTCATTTGATGGATATAGGCCTAGGGTGGTAGCAATACACTTCACTGTCCGAACAGAAATATCGGTGGATGTAAAACTAATAATATCCAATCTAGAATTTTCCAGAAAGTTCGATATTCTTAAAATGCTATATCTATGACATTATTCAATAGATTTTATAGTGAAATGGGATAACATTAGAAAGCAGAGTCCCTAGATGGAACGGGATCGCACAGAGTACAGTATCCTTACGGGATCTGTAGGCCACCTGGATCGGGGTCCTAATGCAATCCCGGGCCACGCCGGGTATATCAGCTAGTCATATATATATATAAAAGTGAAAATCTGTTTGTTTGTTTGTCTGTTCCACAAAGGCTTTTACACGGATTGATGGATCTTGACCAAACTTGGCACATATATCCATCATTATCCAGAAGGAACTCTTAAGGGGTTGAGAACTTTTAAGAACATTTCGTTTGGGGCCGGGGGCCCCGAATTCGTTTTTTTCTTATATGAGCTATATAAAAAAATTACAAACAAATGCTCCTACGTGAATGGATGGACATCGATCAAACTTAGTACAGGTACACTTGATTATCCATACTCAAATACTAATGGGTACTGAACTCATAATATCCATTCTCCTGGGGCCGGGGGCCCCATTTCATTTTTCCTTATATGAGCTATATAAAAAATGTTCTAACAAATACTCCTACGTGAATGGATGGATATCGATCAAACTTAGTACACGTACACTTGATTATCCATATTCAAATACCTAAGGGTACTGAACTCATAATATTCATTCTTCTGGGGCCGGGGGCCCCATTTCATTTTTCCTTATATGAGCTATATAAATATAGATGGGCTTAATACTCCTATATGAATGGATGGATCTTGACCAAACTTTGTACACGTACACTTGATTATCCATACTCAAATACAAAAGGGTACCGAACTCATAATATCCATTCCTGGGGGGCCGGGGGCCCCATTTCATTTTTCCTTATATAAGCTATATAAATATTAATAGGCTCTGAAAACACTTTAGGTTCTATGTGATTTGATGGATATAGACCTAGAGTGGTAGCAATGCACTTCACTGTCCGTACTGAAACATCGATGGATTTAAAACTAATAATATCCAATCTAGAATTTTCTAGAAAGTTCGATAACTTTAAAACTCTATATTTATGGCATTATTCAATAGATTTTAATGGGACAAATTTAAAATTTAACTTCGTAACTTACCTGAATGATATTTATAGGGCCTCATCTCAGGCAAAACTAATTCAGTACAATTATGGAATGGGCCCCCGGGGCCCATCTATTAACTTAAATGTACTACAGTTATAGAAATGCATTTAGTCGTATAATTTTTCGTATTCGAAGAATAATTACTACTAATAAAAGACAGTTTTTACAAAGTTCGAGGAGGATAATACATTTAATCTAGAATGTTCCAGAAAGTTCTATAGGTCAATAGGCTTAATACTCCTACATGGAATGATAGATCTTGATCAAATTTGGCACATATATCCATCATTATTCGGAAAAACGCTGAAGGGGTTATGAACTTTTTATGACACTCCGTTTGGGGCCGGGTGCCCAAACTTGCGTTTTTTCCTATATGAGCTATATAAATAAAATTAACAACAAATACTCCTTCATGAATAGATGGATCTTGAGCAAACTTAGTACACATACACTTGATTATTCATATTCAAATATCGAATGGTACTGAACTTATAATATCCATTTCTCTGGGGCCGGGGGCCCCGTTTCATTTTTCCTTATATGAGCTATATAAATATCAATAGGCTTAGACAACACTACAGTTTATATGTGAATAGCTCGATATAGGCCAAGATGGAACGGGATCCCATAGAGAACAGTATACTAGCGGGATCTGTAGGTCACCGGGATCGGGGTCCTAATGCAACCCCGGGCCACGCCGGGTATATCGGCTAGTATATATATAAAAGTGAAAATTTGTGGGTTTGTTTGTCTGTTCCACAAAGGCTTTTACACGGATTGATGGATCTTGGCCAAACTTGGCACATATATCCATCGTTATCCAGAAGGAACTCTTAAGGGGTTGAGAACTTTTAATTACATTTCGTGTGGGGCCGGGGGCCCCGAATTCGTTTTTTCCTTATATGAGCTATATAAAAAATGTTCAAACAAATACTCCTACGTGAATGGATGGATATCGATCAAACTTAGTACACGTACACTTGATTATCCATATTCAAATACCGAAGGGTACTGAACTCATAATATCCATTCTTCTGGGGCCGGGGGCCCCATTTCATTTTTCCTTATATGAGCTATATAAATATCGATAGGGCTAATACTCCTACATGAATGGATGGATCTTGACCAAACTTAGTACACATACACTTGATTATCCATACTCAAATACTACAGGGTACTGAACTCATAATATCCATTCCTCTGGGGCCGGGGGCCCCCATTTCATTTTTCGGTATATAAGCTATATAAATATTAATATGCTTAGACAGCAGTATAGGTTCTATATGAATTGATAGATATAAGCCTAGGGTGAGCGCAATACACATCACTGTCCGTACTGAAATATCGGTGGATTTAAAACTAATGATATCCAATCTAGAACTTTCCAGAAAGTTCGATAAATTTAAAACGCTATATCTATGGCATTTTTCAATAGATTTTAATGGGAAAAATTTTAAATTTTAACTTCATAACTTACCTGAATGATTTTTATAGGGCCCCATCTCAGGAAAAACTAATTCGGTACAATTATGGAATGGGCCCCCGGGGCCCCTCTTTTAACTTAAATGTACTATAGTTATAGAAATTCATTTAGTCGTATAATTTTTCGTATTCGAAGAATAATTATTACTAATAAAAGACTGTTTTTACACAGTTCGGGGAGGATAATACATTTAATCTAGAATGTTCCAGAAAGTTCTATAGGTCAATAGGGTTATAAAACACTATAGTTTCTATGTCATTTGATGGATATAAGCCTAGGGTGGTAGCAATACACTTCACTGTCCGAACAGAAATATCGGTGGATGTAAAACTAATAATATCCAATCTAGAATTTTCCAGAAAGTTCGATATTCTTAAAATGCTTTATCTATGGCATTATTCAATAGATTTTATAGTGAAATGGGATAACATTAGAAAGCAGGGTCCCTAGATGGAACGGGATCGCACAGAGTACAGTATCTTTACGGGATCTGTAGGCCACCTGGATCGGGGTCCTAATGCAATCCCGGGCCACGCCGGGTATATCGGCTAGTATATATATAAAAGTGAAAATCTGTTTGTTTGTTTGTCTGTTCCACAAAGGCTTTTACACGGATTGATGGATCTTGACCAAACTTGGCACATATATCCATCATTATCCAGAAGGAACTCTTAAGGGGTTGGGAACTTTTAATAACATTTCGTGTGGGGCCGGGGGCCCCGAATTCGTTTTTTTCTTATATGAGCTATATAAAAAAATTACAAACAAATACTCCTACGTGAATGAATGAATATCGATCAAACTTAGTACACGTACACTTGATTATCCATATTCAAATACCGAAGGGTACTGAACTCATAATATCCATTCTCCTGGGGCCGGGGGCCCCATTTCATTTTTCCTTATATGAGCTATATAAATATCGATAGGCTTAATACTCCTACATGAATGGATTGATCTTGACCAAACTTAGTATATGTACACTTGATTATCCATATTTAAATACTAAAGGGTACTGAACTCATAATATCTATCCCTCTGGGGCCGGGGGCCCCATTTCATTTTTCCTTATATAAGCTATATAAATATCGATAGGCTTAGACAACACTATAGTTTCTATGTGAATTGATGGATATAGGCTTAGCTTTGTTGCAATACACTTCTTAGTCCATATGGAAATAACGGTGGATTTAAAACTAATAATATCCAATCTAGAATTTTCCAGAAAGTTCGATCACTTTAAAATGCTATATCTATGGGATTATTCAATAGATTTTAATGGGACAAATTAAAAATTTTAACTTCATAACTTACCTGAATGATTTTTATAGGGCCCCATCTCAGTCAAAAACTAATTCGGTTCAATTCTGGAATGGGCCCCCGGGGCCCATCTTTTAACTGAAATGTACTATAGTTGTAAAAATGCATTTAGATTTATAATTTTTCGTATTCGAAGAATAATTACTAAGAAAAGACAGTTTTTACACAGTTCGAGGAGGATAATACATTTAATCTAGAATGTTCCAGAAAGTTCTATAGGTCAATAGGCTTAATACTCCTACATGGATGGATAGATCTTGATCAAATTTGGCACATATATCCATCATTATTCGGAAAAAACGCTGAAGGGTATATAAAATTTTATGACACTCCGTTTGGGGCCGGGGGCCCAAACTGTCGTTTTTTCCGATATTAGCTATATAAATAAAATTAACAACAACTACTCCTTCATGAATAGATGGATCTTGAGCAAACTTAGTACACATACACTTGATTATCCATATTCAAATATCGAAGGGTACTGAACTTATAATATCCATTTCTCTGGGGCCGGGGGCCCCGTTTCATTTTTCCTTATATGAGCTATATAAATATCAATAGGCTTAGACAACACTACAGTTTATATGTGAATAGATCGATATAGGTCAAGATGGAACGGGATCCCATAGAGAACAGTATACTAACGGGATCTGTAGGTCACCGGGATCGGGGTCCTAATGCAATCCCGGGCCACGCCGGGTATATCGGCTAGTATATATATAAAAGTGAAAATTTGTGGGTTTGTTTGTGGGTCTGTTCCACAAAGGCTTTTACACGGATTGATGGATCTTGGCCAAACGTGGCACATATATCCATCATTATCCAGAAGGAACTCTTAAGGGGTTGAGAACTTTTAATAACATTTCGTGTGGGGCCGGGGGCCCTGAATTCGTTTTTTTTCTTATATGAGCTATATAAATATCAAGAGGGTTAATACTCCTACATGAATGGATGGATCTTGATCAAATTTAGTACAAGTACACTTGATTATCGATATTGAAATACCGAAGGGTACTGAATTCATAATATCCATTTTTCTGGGGTCGGGGGCCCCATTTCATTTTTCCTTATATAAGCTATATACATTTCAATAGGCTTAGACAACACTATAAGTTCTATGTGAATTGATGGATATAGGCCTAGGGTGGTAGCAATACACATCACTGTCCGTACTTAAATATCGGTGGATTTAAAACTAATAATATCCAATCTAGAATTTTCCAGCAAGTTCTATAACTTTAAAACGATATATCTCTGGCATTATTCAATAGATTTTAATGGGACAAATTTAAAATTTTAACTTCGTAACTTACCTGAATGATATTTATAGGGCCCCATCTCAGGCAAAACTAATTCGGTACTACAGTTATAGAAATGCATTTAGTTGTATAATTTTCTGTATTCGAAGAATTATTACTTAGAAAAGACAGTTTTTACACAATTCGAGCAGGATAATACATTTAATCTTGAATGTTCCAGAAAGTTCAATAGGTAAATAGGCGTACTACTCCTAGATGGCTGGATGGTTCTTGACCAAATTTGGCACATATATCCATTATTATCCAAAAGTAACTCTTAATGATAATGGGTTATGAACTTTTTATGACATTTCGTTTGGGGCCGGGGGCCCAAAATGTCGTTTTTTCCTATATGAGTTATATAAATAAAATTAACAACAAATACTCCTGCATGAATAGATCGATCGTGACCAAACTTAGTACACATACACTTTATCATCCATATTCAAATACTGAAGGGTACTGAACTTATAATATTCATTTCTCTGGGGCCGGGGGCTCCATTTAATTTTTCCTAATGTAAGCTATATATAAATATCAATAGGCTTAGCCAACACTATAGGTTCTATGTGAATTGAGGGATATAGGCTGAGGATGGTAGCAGTACAATTCTTTATCCGTACTAAAATATCGGTGGATTTAAAACTAATAATATCCAATCTAGAATTTTCCAGAAAGTTCGATAACTTTAAACGCTATATCTATGTCACGCTCAAATCGGAATGGAGGGTCCCTAGATTGAACGGGATCCCACAGAGAACAGTATCCTAACGGGATCTGTAGGCTACCGGGATCGGGGTCCTAATGCATCCCCGGGCTACACCGGGTATATCGGCTAGTTATACTATAATTGTCAGCTTACTGACAATCACATTTATACTTCCACAAACAGTGATATTTAGTCTTTAACAACCTTTCAATTGATTCTGCATTACAAAATTTAAGTGTAAAAACTTTTTAACTTGTTTGATCAACAAGCTTAGGATGTAATAAATGTTTTTCCTACAATTTTGTGTTATTAAAATACATCAGCACAAAGTAAAATTTATAAATTTATTTAATTTATAATTCATTGGAGGGGGGGGGGGGGTAGAAAATGTTGACATAATTCAATAGGAGTGGTCATTAAAAGTTGGACAGTTGTTGACAAAAGGAAAAGGGGGGGGGGGGGGGGGGTCAAAAATTGCGTAAAATTTGTTGACGTAAGTAATGGACGACCCCAAAGAGTTATACTAGCAGATTAAATTAAGTTGGTTAAACATAGACGAGAGTAATTTTTTTTTTTTACAAGTTGCTTGTCCATACACTTCCTTTAAACTATTATCATGGATAAGTTATCCCCTTTGTGTACGCTTTTCAGTAGCTCGGGAACACAAGGGGAGACAAGGCAGCTAAGAATACTAAAATAAAAACTTTGTTGGGTGGCCGTTCCTGACGGCCCTTTATTAATACCTGCCATGGTAACTACGGTCATTAATGAAAATATATGTATCTAAATGTCCATTTATTATGTGTACATAAATGTACAATTATTATATGTATATAAATGTACAATTATTATGTGTATCTAGATGTCCATTTATTTACAATAATGTTATCACTTATGTCGTTAGTTTACTTTCGTAAGTAAATAATTTTATATTTTAACGTCAAAAAGGAAATAAATTATGCAACAGAGATTTCACAACTCAATAAAAGTTGATCTCGAAACCAAACACAGTCATATGACGTAACGCCAGTGGAATGCCCCCCCCCCTTTATTATACGACTATACGGGCTCTAGCCACCTGCAATATCCACCGTGTGCGCAAATGAGTGTTTCTTTTAATCTACTCTTTGAATTCCATATTGCACTTCCGATAATCCTGCCCCTTCCATTAGTAGATGGGTCTTGGCTAGGACTAACCGGTGTGGTGCTAGCATAACGTAAAGCATTTACATCTATTTACTATGCAAACCGAGTTGTTTTTGTTTACACTAATGTCCAGTTCCTAAAATGTTGCACAGACAAGAATGTTGTCATGCAAGCATTCTTACAAAGAATCTTGCCATGCAAGCATTCTTACAAAGAATCTTGTCATGCAAACATTCTTACAAAGAATCTTGTCATGCAAACATTCTTGCAAAGAATCTTGTCATGCAAACATTCTTACAAAGAATCTTGTCATGCAAACATTCTTACAAAGAATCTTGTCATGCAAACATTCTTACAAAGAATCTTGTCTTGCAAACATTCTTACAATGATGAGGAAATATTTGTACAAGACTTGGGATTTATTTATTATTTTTAAAATTTATTTTGTTCAGGGTGGCGGTGAGGGGGGCGCGAAGTATAAATCAATTTGATCCATTCTCTGATTGATCTGAACACATATCAACTTAAATTAACTCATTTCACGCAGTGTCGTCATGGACATTGGCAGATGAAAGATCCTATCAGGAAAAAAAATTAATAATAATAGTAATAATAAAGAAATATTCAGAAACAGGATAATGAACATGATTTGGGCGGACATTCGAGAATCTGAACAAAATCAATTGTCTGCATTTTTTTTTTACCCATTTGTGAATCTTCCATCCAATTTATAAATTAAAGACGACTGGCTCAGTACCGCGCCTATAGATGACTAAAGAGAACTCCGCGCTTTCATCTTTAGAAACTTAAGGGTAGTTCTCGCCCCTTGAATGCTCCCTTGAATTGACTCACTTGGAATTGATTCCCTTCAACGATTTGGCTTCGAGGCTTTCATAGAGTCTTGTGTGGGTGGGGTGAGTTGGGTTGGTGGGGTGAGTTGCGTGGGTGGGCTTTAGAGTATGTTTCTTGGGTACGAGTTTGTGTGGTGTTGTGTGGGTGGGTGGGGAGGAGTTTGTGCGGGATTGTGTGGGCGAGGATGAGTTTGTGTGGGGTTGTGAGGGTGAGGATGAGTTTGTGTGGGTGAATATGACTTTGTGTGGGGTTGTGTGGTTGAGGATGAGTTTGTGTGGGGTTGTGTGGGTGGGGATGAGTTTGTGTGGGGTTGTGTGGGTGGGGATGAGTTTGTGCGGGATTTTGTGGGTGAGGATGAGTTTGTGTGGGGTTGTGTGGGTGAGGATGAGTTTGTGTGGGTAAGGATGAGTTTGTGTGTGGTTGTGTGGGTGAGGATGAGTTTGTGTGGGTGTGGATGAGTTTGTGTGGGTGTGGATGAGTTTGTGTGGGGTTGTGTGGGTGAGGATGAGTTTGTGTGGGGTTGTGTGGGTGAGGATGAGTTTGTGTAGGTGAGGATGAGTTTGTGTGGGGTTGTGTGGTTGGGGATGAGTTTGTGTGGGGTTGTGTGGATGAAGATGAGTTTGTGTGGGACTGTGTGGGTGAGGATGAGTTTGTGTGGGGTTGTTTTGGTGAGGATGAGTTTGTGTGCGGTTGCGTGGGTGGGGATGAGCTTGTGTGGGTGGTAATGAGTTTATGTGGGGTAGTGTGGGTGTATATTTATTCTTGTTTGTGCTGACATAAAAATAATGTTTTAAATGTGACAGTTATCCCATTCTAAAATTTCCCCCTCCCCGTTTAGTGCGCCCTTCCACCGACAGCCCGTCCTCGACCACGCCCCTCCCGGCGGCCACCTACAGTCGCACGTGCCAGGGCGAGGAGACTGATTGGTCCCAGTGCTCGGTCACGTGCGGTGTGGGCGTGTCCATGAGGATCGTCGTCGACAAGTACACGTGCCAGCGCATCCCAGAGACGCAACTCTGCTACTTCCGGCCCTGCAACGTGAACCTCTCCACAGCAGTGAGGCTTGTAAGTTCTATGCCACATGTGGTTGCCAACTCAATCACATTTACGGACAAATAATAGTTTAAATCTACTTATTTTTTACAGAAAAGACTAAAATCTCCAGAATAGTTTTAAAAAATTAAAAAATATAAAAATATATATGTTGAAACCGAAAAGCTAAATAAAATGCAAATTTCAGTATGTCTGTTTCTATGACTCTAAGACTGCAATTTGTCAAATATCCGTATGTCTGTTTCTGTGACTCTAAGACCATGAGGCATGAGCCATTTTTTTTCATTACCTTAGCTCTGTGGTCAGAATGTTTAATTTTTTTTTTAGAGCCACAATTCTTTTCAAAAACCTGTTAAGAACCAAGTTTTTTTTTTTTTTGAGTCAAAACCGATTTGTGGCCGACTGGCCGAGCCGCACTCGGGTCGCTATAGAGTCGCATACGGCTCGCGAGCCGCGATTTGCCGACCACGGACTTAGGTTACTTTAGGGCATTCTCATCAGTGTTTAATTTCTCCTTTGATCACACGAAGTTAAAGCCAGCGAGAAGACATCACAAACACTTGACTCCGCTTTCAAAGATGTGTGCAAATATTTTTTTTACGGATTGTCCTGTAAATTACGAACGGTAGGCAATCCTGATGCGGCAGAGAGCTGATTTTTTAAAAAATAAATAATTTAATCCATGATATCAAAACTTCCTACTGAAAAAAACTTCTAAAAAAAGACAATAAATTCCTCTTCTCTGGTTATCCAACCCTCAGACACTTCCCACACACTTTCCAACCTCCAGCGTTATTCAGTGTTTGTATAAGCTGACTGAACTGGGCCCCATTCTTATATATACTTATAAGCTGACTGAACTGGGCCCCATTCTTATATTTACTAATAAGTTGACTGAACTGGGCCCCATTCTTATATATACTTATAAGCTTACTGAACTGGGCCCCATTCTTATATATACTTATAAGCTGACTGAACTGGGCCCCATTCTTATATATAATTATAAGCTGACTGAACTGGGCCCCACTCTTATATATACCTATAAGCTGACTGAACTGGGCCCCATTCTTATATATACTAATAAGCTGACTGAAATGGGCCCCATTCTTATATATACTTATAAGCTGACTGAACTGGGCCCCATTCTTATATATACTTATAAGCTGACTGAACTGGGCCCCATTCTTATATATACTTATAAGCTGACTGAACTGGGCCCCATTCTTATATATACTTATAAGCTGACTGAACTGGGCCCCATTCTTATATATACTTATATATAGTATAACAGCAATCCTTGAAGCCATGGGGTACTTTTTTTTTTACCCCTTTTTTACCATTTTAAACTAAAACTTTCTGGTCCCAATGACACCCACCTTTTTCTTTTTCCCGCGCGTTGTCTGACCACCGACACAATAGACAAGTGCCAAACGCTCAGAAGCCTCACGTGGAACATTAATTTTCCGCTCTCAAACTCCTCCTCCCCATCAGGGCCCGGCCAAGTGCACCCCAACGACAAGGAGCACGGGCAGACAACACATCCACTTCCAGGGCTGCACGTCCGTGCGAGATTACAAGCTCAAGTTCTGCACCAACTGCAAGAAGAAGAAATGCTGCTACCCGATGAGGACCAAGAGCAAGGACGTGGAGTTTGAGGTTAGCTCACCTTTCTCTATTGTTTTCCTTCTCCGTCAAAAAAACATACAAAAAATCTTTAATCCAGTGATTCTAAAATTGTTTTATGTGGTACGTCTTACTTTTTTTTTTGTAAAACAGAGTAGCTTGCCCAGTGACCCCCTCACACCTTTTCACTTCCGAGTAGATCCTCATTGCTGTTTGATTTTTCTAAACTCAATGAACCGATAAGGGTTAATTAAAACAGACCCAATAATATATTTTTGTACGTTCAAAGTATAGTTTCGATATGAATAATATATGTCATTCAAATTAATGGTATCGCCATCCAATCCATGTTTACTTAAAATGGTTTAAAACCACCGTTAATTTATAAAACCATCCTATTTTATGAGCTAAACTTACTTCAATTTGACGTTTACTGACGTCATTTGCTATTCTCTGAACAATTTTGTTTTGGCTGAAAC
This sequence comes from Omphiscola glabra, assembly GCA_964017045.1. Taxonomy (NCBI): domain Eukaryota; kingdom Metazoa; phylum Mollusca; class Gastropoda; family Lymnaeidae; genus Omphiscola; species Omphiscola glabra. Next base: position 2,051,588 of record OZ024808.1, read on the forward strand.
GTTTTTTAAATATTCATTTGTTGTTTGTTTGTTTTTGTTGAATAGTGAGATTTTTTTGTTGAATAGTGAGATTTTTTTGTTGAATAGTGACATTTTTTGTTGAAAATTGAGATTTCTTTGATGAATCGTGATCTTTTTTCTTCAAAATTTTTCTCACCATACGTTACTTACAACGACAGCTCTCTCAGTCTCTCTCTTACTCCCTCCCTTTTGCTGTCTCTCTATTTCTCTCTCTCGCTCTCAATCACTGTATCTCTCTGTATCTTATTTGTCTCTATCTCTCCCACCCACTCCCTTCCTACTTCTCTCTCTCTCTCTTATTCCTCACAAAGAAGTAAAAGCAGCGATTGCATATTAATTGTATGAAACATTTTAACGATCGCAAGCAATGTCATATCATGTGTATGGACTATTTTCTAAATATAGACTATTTTCTAAATATAGACTATTTTCTAAATATATACTATTTTCTAAATATAAACTATTTCTAAATATAGACTATTTTCTAACTATATACTATTTTCTAAATAAAGACTATTTTCTAACTATATACTATTTTCTAACTATATACTATTTTCTAGATGTAGACTATTTTCTAAATATAGACTATTTTCTAAATATAGACTATTTTCTAAATATAGACTATTTTCTTAATATAGACTATTTTCTAAATATAGACTATTTTCTAAATATAGACTATTTTCTAAATATAGACTATTTTCTAAATATAGACTATTTTCTAAATATAGACTATTTTCTAAATATAGACTATTTTCTAAATATAGACTATTTTCTAAATATAGACTATTTTCTAACTATAGACTATTTGTATCGTCCAAGATCCTTCTGTTAGATGCACATCTTTCTTTTATTAAATACGTGTCTTTGTTTTTCTCATAATTCTCAGTGTTCCGGAAAGCGAGAAACGATGAAATTTTTATGGGTCAAAAAATGTCGCTGTGATGACCAGTGCTACGTCAGAGACCAGAGACGCAATCAGTCCGACAGCAGACGGTACAGCCACGCTTGGAGGAACAGGCGGAATAAACGATTTCAGAAATAAATTTGACAAATTCGGTGGATTGTGTATAGATGTATTTACAGTAATACGTGTCCTTATACAGGAATGGAGCATCAGTTGTGATATGATTTACAAATGGAAGGATTTTTATACTGTAAAGCTCCCAATTGTTGTATCTTAGGTCCCCCCCCCCCTTTTTCCAGGATGATAGATCGAATATTTAGATGAATGGTTGTGTGTAAAAACTCAACTTTCCTTTGTTTTCATTAAAATTAATCATCAAAAGTTATAATCAAATCACACTTTTTTTTGCATTTCTAAAGATTAATTTAATCGATATTTGATTTTTTTAAATATTTATATCTGCTTTATTCTTTGTATTTAAAATATTATTTTCTTACTGTTTATTAGACGATAATAAAGTAAGAAATGTTCGACTTTTTCAAACCCGCATTCACCCCCCCCCCCCATCCCCCTTTTCCGCCTCACCTCAACATTTGTTAATGTCTATAGCTTTTCTATTTTCTAACCATAAAAATTCAAAAAAATCATGCCCCTCAGTGCACTGCTCATCACATACTATTCAAAGGTCATGCCACTCAGCGCACTGCTCATCCCATCCTATTCAAAGGTCATGCCACTCAGTGCACAGCTCATCACATCCTATTCTAAGGTCATGTCACTCATCGCACTGCTCATCACATCCTATTCAAAGGTCATGCCACTCAGCGCACTGCTCATCATATCCTGTCCTCGTTGTCCGACACAAAGTCATGTTTTAGTGTCTCAGATACGCGGCCTAAGAGAGGTCCCCTCAGACACAGGGCTTCAACCCCAAGGTCTCAGACACGCGGCCTAAGAGAGGTCCCCTCAGACACAGGGCTTCAGGCCCAAGGTCTCAGACACGAGGCCTAAGAGAATCGGCCTCAGACACAGGGCTTCAGGCCCAAGGCCTCAGGCACGCGGCCTAAGAGAGTCGGCCTCAGTCACGACCCTCTTAAGGCGTTTGTCATGATTTGCCGCTATGACGTCATCATAGTCGAGACCTCCAGCACCGCTTCCCTTACCCTTCTACTCCCCCCTCCCAATTTTGCATCACCTCCTCCATCCCCAACTCCTGCTTAAACACCCACGTTGTCCAAGTTGTGGTAAAACATAATATATAGTTTGACGTTGTCCAAGTTGTGGTAAAAAAATATGCATGAAGCTTGCTCGGTAATGGGGGATGGGGTGAATTTTTATTTAATTTTTTTTTGTTCAAATGAATTGTTCAAGAATGTATATCTCGGCTTAACATAAATATCTTTGTCCTGAATTATAGTGTTGACTTGTGAAGAACAGGCTCAGCAGTTTTTGAAGCTGCCAGTGTATTCGATCTCACGGTGGGTGTCACCGATTACCTCTATGTACCCAAAATTCTAAGGCCGAATTTTTCATTTGGCCGAATTTTTCATACGACCCAATTTTTCATATGGTCCGGTAGGCAACATGCCTTGGGTACGCAGGGGCTTGATCACGGGCTTAAGGTTCTTTCTTAACATCTTCTGACCCCAAAAGCCGTAATCCGGTCTTGAAGGTATCGTGTTGGCTGTGAGAGCCTATGTAACCAGTGTTTTCAAAACCTCTGTTATCGAATACATCACTGGTACCGATTGCATGAAAGTATCGTTTGTATTGATTACCTTGATATATCGTACTGTAACGACTATATTTTGTGCGTCTTTATATTGATTCATCAATGTTCTGGAACGCCATAGGTCTAGCGGGCCGACATTATTTTAACTTTCTTGTATTAATAACATTTCAAAATGACATTTGAGAGTAGTTTGTATACTTTCTTTGATTCATTGGTACAAAATGTGGTACAAATTATGATTCTAGGTCAAGAATTAGGTACAAATTATGACTCAATGGCAGGCCTGCACAACTCAAACTGTAAGGTGGACCGTAATTATACCTTATGAGAAACATGTGCGGGCCAAAATAAAATAGGACAGGTCTTGTGCGGGCCAAAAGAAAATAGGACAGGGGAAAAGCTATTAAGAAAATGATAAGAATACATAATATTTACTTCGCGTGCCGCAAAGAAGGTGTCGGTGGGCTGTATGTTGTGCAGGCCTGCTCTAGGGTACAAAATGTGGTACAAATCATGAATTTGCGGCGTATTGGATGAAGTACAAGTCATGGCGATTAGTACAAAACGTTCAATGGTGACGTAATGTAAATTGAGATATCAAGTACTAGGTACGGTGGTACATTATATGGATAATGTAAAGTATAAGGTATGAAGTATTGGGTACGAGGGTACATTATATGGATAATGTAAAGTATAATGTATGAAGTACTGCATACGATAGTACATTATATGGATAATGTAAAGTATTAGTCTTCAAACTGATACGTGTTAAATTATTATTTTATGTCAATGTAGGTTAGGCTATGTCTATTAGTCCGTAAGTTTCTTTGTTGTCCCACATCACAGAGCTCAACAGCGCTGTTTATATTGTTTGACCCATCCTCTCTAACACACTACACATTGTTAATAAATAGATGAATGTTTGAAACAAGGACTTGTGGAGTCATCTCCTTATGACAATGATATCAGTCCCTTTTATCAACAGTTGCTGTGTAGCCCATACAACTGTGTGTGTGTGTCTCGACCTGAGCTGTCTCCCCTAACCTAACAGATCGCCCCTGAATGTAAGAACGCATGAAATGTCTCCTTCCACGGCGGACAAATTGCCCCTTCTGCACGTTAATACGTTTGCAAAAATTATCTCTCCTTGGTGTACATTATCTCCCTTGAATGTATGGTGCTGTGCCCATAAATTATCTCCCTTGAATGAATGTGGCTATTCCCATAAATTATCCCCTTTTGAATGTTTTTATTACTATAAATTATCTCTCTACGTTGAATTGTGTTCTTCCCATAAATTGTCCCCCATGAGTGAATGTGCGGCCCACAATTATCTACATTTGATGACTATTGTTCTGTCCCTAAATTATCTCCCTTGGATGAGTGATAATCTGTCCCTAAATTATCTCCCCAGGCCAAGATTCGTCCAGCTTGCATCAAGATTGCAGCCCTCTTCAATACCTCAGTCCACGCATCATGAGATATCAGCCCGCACATCAACCCATACCAACCCGCACATCATTACACATCAGCCAGCACATCATTACATACAAACCTGCGTACATCATTACACATCAGCCCGCACATCAACACATACCAACCCGCACATCAACCCATACAACCCACACATCCACCCATACCAAGCCACGCATCAACACATACCAACCCGCACATCAACCCATACAACCCACACATCCACCCATACCAAGCCACGCATCAACCCATACCAACCCGCACATCAACCCATACCAACCCGCGTACATAATCACTGATATCGACATTATAAAACGTCTAACCCTTCAGTGTCCGTCTCACAATGTATAAACTAATATTTTTGTCCAATAAAAAGTCTCATCTGGAATATGTCATTTGTCACGTGTAATTGTTAACATGCCATCTCGTATTTTGATATATATATATATAAAACAATACATTTAGCTTTTAAATCATCTGGTTTATATGATAAAATAATATTTGATATATCCAATGGAAGTCACAGGTCCAGTCAGGCCCGAGGTCCAGTTAGGTCTGATGAACTCTGAGGTCGAATCGGGTCCGAGGTCCAGTTAGGTCTGAGGAACTCAGAGGTCCAGTTAGGTCTGAGGAACTCAGAGGTCCAGTTAGGTCTGAGGAACTCAGAGGTCCAGTTAGGTCTGAGGAACTCAGAGGTCCAGTTAGGTCTGAGAAACTCAGAGGTCCAGTTAGGTCTGAGGAACTCAGAGGTCCAGTTAGGTTGAGGAATTCTGAGGTCCAATCGGGTCCGAGGTCCATTTAGGTCTGAGGACTTCAGCGGTCCAGTCAGGTCCGAGGTCCAGTTAGGTCCGAGGAACTAAGAGGTCCAAACAGACCGAGGTCCAGTTGGGTCTGAGGAACTCCTCTCTTCCATGCCCTCTTGTCTCACAATGAACGCACTAATGTAACCATAAGCCCCGCCCCTATGACGCCCCCTCGGGTACTCTCGAACCCTTGGGAAGAGTGGCGTGTTAGCTCACCGCCGACATCTTTCTTGATGCGTTTTCCATGTTAACTTGATGTTAACAATGTCAAACTATTTACTTATATGTTGATTCTTTTTTTAATGGCCACTAAATTGTTTAAAATTGAAATTATTATTCTTCTACCAGAGGTGCCCAACCATTTTTCCCTGCCGTACCTCTTAGAAGAAACTTTGTTTTATTTATAAGAACCCCGTGGAGCCCTTTTGACAATCAATTTCTTTTTTTTTTTTTAAAAGTGGGGGGTGTGGGGGGGACATCCCCTATCACCATAAGAAGTCTTACACGTTAATGGCTAATGTTCTTTAAGCGTTTCCTGTAGAGGCCACGTAACCCTTAAGAGGTGCACGCGGATCATAGGTTGGGAACCACTGCGTAAGAGGAACTGGACACGCCATCTGGTATTTTGTAAATAACATTTCGTGTATTTGATACAACATCATCTCGACAATGTTATCGTTATATTAATGTTGTCCCTCAAGGTTCGTGCCATGTTACACTACCACTTTCACCACTACTACTACTACTACTACTACTACTACTACTAATACTGTGGCGTCGACATGTTACGGTAGTAAGGATCGCCTCCCTTATTAGTAGCTGTTTCATCTGTTCATCTGTTCTGTTGTAACGGCTAAACACTGACAATACATTTTATGTAACTATAAAAAACTAGGAACTTTTCGTTGTTGATTTCATGGTATTTAGTATCGTAGGTCTACCTGTAATTGTTAGTCTACCAGTAATTTGTTGGTCTACCTGTAATTCGTTGGTCTACCTGTACTTTGTTGGTCTACCTGTAAATGTTGGTCTACCTGTAATTTGTTGGTCTACCAGTAATTCGTTGGTCTACCTGTACTTTGTTGGTCTACCTGTAATTGTTAGTCTACCTGTAATTTGTTGGTCTACCTGTAATTCGTTGGTCTACCTGTAATTTGTTGGTCTACCTGTAATTCGTTGGTCTACCTGTACTTTGTTGGTCTATCTGTAATTGTTGGTCTACCTGTAATTTGTTGGTCTACTGCAATTTGTTGGTCTACTTGTAATTTGTTGGTCTACGTGTACTTTGTTGTTCTACCTGTAATTTGTTGGTCTACCTGTAATTTGTTGGTCTACCTGTACTTTGTTGGTTTACCTGTACTTTGTTGGTCTACCTGTACTTTTTTGGTCTACCTCTACCTGTAATTTGTTGGTCTACCTATATTTTGTTGGTCTACCTGTACTTTATTGGTCTACCTGTAATTTGTTGGTCTACCTGTACTTTATTGGTCTACCTGTACTTTGTTGGTCTACCTGTAATTCGTTGAGTTATTGATGTATGTTGTTCGGAATGAGTGCCAGTGCCGAGAAGGACAGAAGCGTTTGTCGTCGCCCCCCCCCCTCCACACCCCTTAGTTTAACAACAAAAAAGGACAAGCCAGGTGGGCAGGACATGTTTTCAAGAATGACAGACAGCATACAGCTAATACAGCAGACAACTCCTAAACAACTAATTTACAGTGAATTTTACAGAGGGAAAAGCTCAGCTGGTGGGATGAACTTTACAGAGGGAAAAGCTCAGCTGGTGGGATGACCTTTACAGAGGGAAAAGCTCAGCTGGTGGGATGAACTTTACAGGGGGAAAAGCTCAGCTGGTGGGATGAACTTTACAGAGGGAAAAGCTCAGCTGGTGGGATGAACTTTACAGAGAAAGGGGGAAAAGCTCAGCTGTAGGGCAAAATAAGAAATCTCCTTAAAGATAGTCCTGAATTCGTGGGAGACATTTGCTATGCATCGCGCAAGCTGGCTAGGCGGACTCACTGTTAGGACAAATTCCTCAGAGAGTAAACGCACAGCCAACGACCGAAGAAAGAAAGCGAACGGCAAGGCAAGAATCGGTCCCAATCCGTCTAGGACCCAAAAACACGCATGCTCTTCGTGAGGGCAATCTTTCCAGGCTCAAACAGGACTGGCACACCCCTGACGTGCTCACCGTCGAACATATAACGGGCCAAGAATACACAAGTGTCCGGACTGACACACCCCTGACGTGCTCACCGTCCAACATATAACGGGCCAAGAATACACAAGTGTCCGGAAAAAAGGGGAAACCTTTTAATAATTATGAAAACTAATAGTAAATACTTATCTTTTTTTTTCAAATCCAAAACTCATTATAATTATAACATAATTTTAAATTTGATTAAACTCTAGTTTTTATTCGAAGTGTCCACCATAAGCTCCAACACATGCTTCAAGAAGCCTTCTCCTTCATATCAAAAGCAGTGGTTCTCAACCTTCCTAATGCCGCGACCCTTTTAATACAGTTCCTCATGTTGTGGTGACCCCCAGCCATCAAATTATTTCCGTGGCTACTTCATAAATATGTGTTTTCTAATGGTCGTAGGCGACCCTGTGTAAGGGTCGTTCGCCCCCTAAGAGGTCACGACCCTCAAGTTGAGAACCACTGATCAAAAGTTCCCTTTTTTCAGCACATAATATATACATATATATATATATATATATATATATAAACACTCACACTATTTTTCACATAGATCCTACCAAAAAGGAGGACACAATTTTCAACCAAATTAAATATATTTTTAATATTTTATAAAAAACGACGAATGATTTATTTGGTATTAAGAGTCATTCTGCAACATGGGTCAGAGATTACAACACTACAGATGGACTGGTTTGAAATGACCGACCATGATTAAAGAAATGTGTGGCATCACAGGATTCAGCAAATTATTACTTCTAAAACATATTTTAAGATTGAGTAGTGTTAATATCACGTAGTGCCTTGGGTGTAGACAGGGGCTTACCTCGGGCATTTGGCACCCATAGCTCGAAAAAGGGGGGGGGGGGGAAGAGAACATGTTTTTAATTTTGCCATTAGCCATTGCTCAATTTCTTGGGGCTACTTTATATGACTTTGTAGTGCATATATATGAAGCCTTTTTAAATACCATTTATAAGTAAAATTCGAAGGAAATAAAAAATATAATGGGTGTATTCTGTTAAAGTGTGTAGTGTGTAGTGTCATCCGCACAATGTAAACTCTGAGACAGTTGTGAATAACTATTGAATTAACAGAAATTGAGTTAACAGCGCCCAAGACATCTCCCCTACCTGACACGCTCTTACTCTTAGGTACGCCACTGTAGGTACTCCAACTCAAATTTTCATATAAAATTATAATCACATATAAAATTATTTTATATGAGACCAGTGGCCGCCACTGGTCTCATATAAAATAATTTTATATGTGATTATAATTTTATATGATATATGTGATTATAATTATACTAATAGGACTAACAGTTACACTTAGACAACTAATACAAATATGACTGTTAGTCTAACAAACGTGGTTTGTATTACTATTAGTATTATTAGTAATAATTATACTTTTTTAGTTGTCTAGGGCTAGTCTTATACTTATAATTATTTTTCAATTCTTAAAAGGCGGTAAAAGTCTCCTTCAGTATAAAATATATTAAATTAAAATTTTAAAAAGCTAATCATCTCATAATCTGATATCCACTGTGAAGCCGATTACCTTGTCCTTGCCTTAGAGACTTAATGGTATGATTTCAAATATATATTTATCATTGGTCATCCCTCGTCGTCTGCTACTAACAGTTAAATAAAATTCACTCACCTGGCTGTCCTGATCACCACTGATGTAACTATAATTGTACAGTCAGAAATGAGTTCCCGTATGACATTCCCAGCTTCGAGATTTACGAAATATAATCCAGGAATTCCATAATGAATAACCGTCAATGAAATCTGTAAATTGTTCAACTTTGATTTACTCAACAACACACCTGTTTGAAAACATTCCTTTACTATCACACTTTCATACAAGTAGAAGTAGATTTACTTCCGGTTCGCGTAGTACAACTTTAAATTTATAATTCTATTTTTTATTATCTTATTTTCCTTACTTTGCGTGAACTAAAGGAGCCATTCAACTTTTAATTTTAAAGCGGGTGGGGGGGGGGGGACATGCCACCCGCCACATTTGATATATTGTGGCCCCCCCGATGTATTACAAAAAACGTTTTCCTTGATTCAGTTTGGTGTTATTTTCCTTCAGAGGGGTCACTAGTACTGGTGTCACCTGGTGTGGTAAACTCATGGTGCCACCTCCTTTTTCTTCTGGACGCCCCACCCCTCCACGGGTAATTCATAACCAGATGATACAGAGTCGCTCATAGTTTGTTTGTAAATTAAGTCCTAAAGCAACAAAAGACATAATTAAACAATAGAATTTGAGGTAACAGCGTATTAAAAAATGCAACAAAATAACTTATCATTGAAATATTCAGCTTTACAGATACCAATCTAAAGATAGCCTACAACTTTACAGATACAAATTTAAAGATAGCCTACAACTTTACAGATACCAATTTAAAGATAGCCTACAACTTTACAGATACCAATTTAAAGATAGCCTACAACTTTACAGATACCAATTTAAAGATAGCCTACAACTTTACAGATACCAATTTAAAGATAGCCTACAACTTTACAGATACCAATCTAAAGATAGCCTACAACTTTACAGATACCAATCTAAAGATAGCCTACAACTTTACAGATACCAATCTAAAGATAGCCTACAACTTTACAGATACCAATCTAAAGATAGCCTACAACTTTACAGATACCAATCTAAAGATAGCCTACAACTTTACAGATACCAATTTAAAGATAGCCTACAACTTTACGGATACAATTTTACAGATACAACTTTACAGATATACAGTTACAGATATACATTTACAGATACAACTTTACTTTCTTTGGCTTCTCAACAGTGGTTCCAAGCCTGTGCACTTTTCAGAGGCTCCGCGGTATTGCCATGAAACTCATGCATGCACGCATAACTTATGAGTCATGCTAATAAAAATGTAAAATGCTATTTTTAAAAAATGAAAAAAAAAAAAAAATTAATTAATCTTTTGCAATTGGAAGATTGAACAATAAGAATCCCAAATTTTATATTACAAACTACACGATCTGTGTGACGTAGCACTCACAAATTTAATGACTGCAGCTGCATAGTAAATGAATAAATGGTTGCTTCAATTCTAATAAGTGATCAGGGAAGGTAAAAATGTCCAGAATCGTTTGTCGGACACGACATTCAGAGATGTGCTCGGCATATTAGTTAAGACTAAAAAACAGCAGCACTAGGAAAACCTAAAATGTACAAGACAAACATTGTTGATTGTTGGTGTTCAATGTTGCATCTTTATTCGTTAGATTATATCTATTGTGCAGTATTTATTTTTATTTTGTTTCTATTACGGACCGTTATAAATTGAGATTTTAATCTCTTAATTTTAGACTATGGCTCGTTCTAGAAACAGTCCATAATAAAGGACGATACCAACGTTTAAAAATAATAACAAATAAAACGACAATCAAGGCCAGAGCTAATTACAATTAATAACTTTTTTAATTTATGAATTTCAATTTAAATTACAACAGCAAAAGAATGTGATTAAAAATCATTAACTTACAGTTTGCAGGTACCGGTACTGTGTATAAAAATACAATGAGCACAAAATTGTACAACGAGGAAATAGAAAAATCTACACACAACAAAGTATTAAAAATGACACACTGCATGCCTCGTGATAAAGGAAAATAAAATCTCTGTCGCTCTCTATCGGTCAGCCCTTTTATAAGCATTTCCTACTAATGTCTAGAACAGTCTAATGCATTGTTTTGCTTTCCCGTTTTATCCAGATCCTTCTATAAGGTTCTGAATAGCTAAGCTTTTTGTAAACAAGGGAAAGTTTTTGTTAGCCACACTTCAAAGGCGGTCATGAGAGTTCACGAGGGGTCATGCACGTGGGAAGTGAGATAGGCGTGTCTTAAAACACGTCATCCTTCATAACAGTTTCCTTTCCTGAATTATTTCTGAATACACACCAAAGTATTGCTTTAACTTGACTGTACTCACACTCAATGTTGGGTTGCCAAGCCTGAACTAATTATACGATAAGATCATGTGTTTGATAGGATAAGATTCTTTATTGATCCAAATAAACGGACATTTTTTTTTATTACATCGTACATATTCATTTTCAGCACATAAATAAATACATATTTAAAGCAAAACAATACTTTACAGTTGTAACAATTTGAACACAAGACATCTGAAGTATTTCTCTAGCGTAGAAATGAGCCATAAATGAACTCCTTTAGTCACAATAACGACTGAATCAGTGATCATTTATATAGATTTGGTTATAACTTTTTACTATAAAGACGAGTCCTCTTCGGTAGTGTTTTTCTCCTAGTGACACCGGCCGTCATCTTCTCTTGTGACATCTGGCGTCATCTTCTCTACAGGTTCCTGGACAACAGAACCTCCATCAAAATTTCTCCTGAACAATTTCAGTAGGTATATAAAGGTATAGCTTGAAAGACATCAAGATAGGTGTACACAAGGGTGCAGTTTGAAAGACATCAAGATAGATGTACACAAAGGTATAGCTTGAAAGACATCAATGTAGATGTACACAAAGATATAGTTTGAAAGACATCAAGGTAGATGTACACAATGTACTGAGAGCTAGGTACACGAAGGTTGATTTCAAGGTACACTTAGATGTACACACTAGTATTTTCTCAAAGGTACAAGGTGGTATAAACTCACTTTAAAAAATATATACTTTTATACTCAAAATATTGTTAGGACATGCATGCAAAAGTATACATTGAGGTATATATTCAAATAACCAGAAAAAAAATTAGTTTGATAATTTAATACATCTATATTTAGACATCTTAAAAATAGACTAACATAGTTTGGTTTTTTTAAAGTTTTTTTAGACTAGACCAGAGGTTCCCTAAATGTGCACAGAGGTTCCCTAAATGTGCACAGAGGTTCCCTAAATGTGCACAGAGGTTCCCTAAATGTGCACAGAGGTTCCCTAAATGTGCACAGAGGTTCCCTAAATGTGCACAGAGGTTCCCTAAATGTGCACAGAGGTTCCCTAAATGTGCACAGATGTTCCCTAAATGTGCGCCGCGGGGCCCTGGGAAGCCGCGAAGTAATAAAACACGTTTCATAACGTAATTTTACGGGACATCTAGCAGACTTGTAGCAGACATCTAGCAGACTTGTAGCAGACTTGTAGCAGACTTGTAGCAGACTTGTAGCAGACATCTAGCAGACTTGTAGCAGACTTGTAGCAGACTTGTAGCAGACTTGTAGCAGACTTGTAGCAGACTTGTAGCAGACTTGTAGCAGACATCTAGCAGACTTGTAGCAGACTTGTAGCAGACTTGTAGCAGACTTGTAGCAGACTTGTAGCAGACTTGTAGCAGACTTGTAGCAGACTTGTAGCAGACATCTAGCAGACTTGTAGCAGACTTGTAGCAGACTTGTAGCAGACTTGTAGCAGACTTGCAGCAGACTTGTAGCAGACTTGTAGCAGACATCTAGCAGACTTGTAGCAGACTTGTAGCAGACTTGTAGCAGACATCTAGCAGACATCTAGCAGACTTGTAGCAGACTTGCAGCAGACTTGTAGCAGACTTGTAGCAGACTTGTAGCAGACATCTAGCAGACTTGTAGCAGACTTGTAGCAGACTTGTAGCAGACTTGCAGCAGACATGCAGCAGACTTGTAGCAGACTTGTAGCAGACATCTAGCAGACTTGCAGCAAACCAGAAACTGAGCAACAACTTTTAGCAGATGTCTTTACAAATAGTAACTAGAAGGTGCTGCATAATAACTTAGTTTATTTATAGCTTCCGTTTATAAATAGTTGTTTGGTTACGCGTGGTCTTAATTTTAAATTAGCTTTCGAATGTTGTATCACCTGAATAGTGTTGTGATCAAGTCGGGGGAAGCTATTCAAGTATTTCGTCACGTTTGAAATGTCAAATCTCGATATGTTTAATTAAAACATTGAGAATACAAATGATATATACTATAGCGGATGGATGAATTCGCTTTTTTCGCAGTGAACTTGTTGGAATATACACAGGGCGCCTCGATAAAACGTGGATGCCATGACTCGAAACAATTTGGGAACCCCTGGACTAGACTATACATCTCATTGTGATCTTACAAGCATATTTAAAAAAAAAATAATTGCTAATCACCGTTTGGTGCAACTTATTGTCTTACAAATTGTATCACTAACAGTTGTGGTGCCTTGTCCAACAACAACAAAACTGTTGTATTAACTTGGTCTGTGGGCTATATGCAGTCAGAGGGGAATAAATAGACTGCCGTGTGGGACATTCACCCCCAGACCTTTGCTAGTTAGGCTTCAGGCTGGAGGGATAGGACGCTGGTCGTTAACAGTGTCTTAATGAATCTCCTAATATTTCATCCTGCACTGGCTGATCACGTGCAAGAGCTGATCAGAGTACCAGCAGGGCGACTGCAACATTTCATCATACACTGCCCAGATCACGTGCAAGAGCTGATCAGAGTACCTGCAGGACGACTGCAACATTTCACCAGCAACCAAATTTCTATTTCACGTTTTTAAAAAATAGTTGTAAAAATATGTAACAGGCCAAGAAACGTCAACTTCTATTGCAGCGACTGGCAGCTCAAATGGCTGTCTTGCCTGATCCCCGGCGCCGTTGCCATGGCGACCTCCATCATGGCCATACTAGGCGTCATCTCGGAGCCCTGGTTGCTATGGAAAGGTCGCATCGTACTCTCGCTGATGCTCCACCCCATGCACTTTGTTTTCGCATTTGTTGTGCTCTTTTTCAGGTAACGTATAACGGTGTAACGTATGACGGTGTTACGTATAACGGTATAACGGTGTAACGTATGACGGTGCAACGTATGACAGTGTAACGTATAAAGGTATAACGTGTAACGGTGTAATGTATGACGGTGTAACGTTTGACGGTGTAACGTATAACGGTGTAACATTTGACGGTGTAACGTATGACGGTGTAACGTATGACGGTGTAACGTATGACGGTGTAACGTATAACGGTGTAACGTATAACGGTGTAACGTATAACGGTGTAACGTATAACGGTGTAATGTTTGACGGTGTAACGTATGACGGTGTAACGTTTAACGGTAAAACGTATAAAGGTAGCCAGTATATAAAAATGTAATGTATAAATTTGATGGGCAAATAGTTCCATCCGTAATATAATTTCAGACAAAGTATAGTAAAGTTTTATAACTAAAATGTACCCGAAAAAAGTTGCATATTTTTTTAGTTGAAATTTGCAGATACTAACATAACTTTGGATCACGATTTAGTATCAATTCGAATGGGCTCGTTAGAGTTATTACATCCCACTTCTGCTCGTTATTTAGAAGTGGGTTATCACGCGCCCCTGAATGGGGAGAACTATGAAAACATTACTTTGAGTAAGGTTCGTGGGTCTTCACTAAGATGACCAACATTTTCAACGACACTTGAAAAAAAAAATTAATTAATCTTACCCACCCCCACCCCAGACCCCCACCCCAAACAAAATACCATTATAAATTCTTAGATTCTAGATTAAAGCAATAATTTTTTTGATGTTGAAAATTTCCAGCATGGTTTCCCTCAGTGATATCGTCGACCGCCCGATCTGCTTCCGGTTGGTAGGCACCGCCGTGACGTCACAGTGGGGCGTCATTTTCAGCACCCTGGCCCTCTGCTTTGGCCGCGCGGTGCAGATCCTGTTCGGCACGGTGCACATCCACTGGTCCAAGCGGGCCGAGTGCGCCCTGGTGCCCGCCGCCCTGATGCTGGTGCTGGTGGTGCACACCATGACGATTCTGCTGTCTAATGTCTCGTTGTCTGTCAAGGTGGTGAAGCAGAGTGTGCCGCTGTGCCCAGTCTTTTTTACTTCAACGGGTAAAGGGAGATAAGTCTGCTTTCTTTCTTTCTCTTATTTTTCATCCAAATTATATAAATATATTTATTTAATATATTTGAGGGCCCACGATCAATTTGCGTGCTATTTAAAAAAATGTGGGAGTCGAAGGAGCTGAAGCTGAAAACCAAAGTCAGAATCTTTAAAACTAATGTCAAAACAGTTCTAGTATATGGAGAAGAAACTTGGAAAACAACAGCGAACATTACGCAAAAAATACAGACCTTCATAAACACATGCCTTAGAAAGATCCTGAACATCGAATGGCCATATACCATCACTAACAAATATCTACTTGAAAGGACCACCAGGTGCCCATTATGATAACATCACAAAGGAAAGATGGAGGGGGATAGGGCATACTCTCAGAAAACCCCCAGACAGCATCACTAGACAATCTCTCATATGGAATCCACAGGGGGAAAAAAAGGAGAGGAAGGCCAAAGAATACACGGAGACGCGAGCTAGAGGCAGACAAGCAAAATATGGGATACAACTGGAAGCAACTGGAAAGGAAAGCACAGGACCGGGATGAGTGGAACATTCTTGTGGAAAGCATATGCCCCAGACGGGGTAAAATGTCATAAGAAGAAAAAGACGATCAATTTATTGATCATTCTGGCTCCTGGTTTGAATTCAGAGTTTGTCAGATGAGTTGCCGCCCAAGGCTAATGAGTCCCATCCACCCGGGTGCCAGAGTAAAGGGGAAAAAAGGAACTGTATTTAATTGAATTGGCAACGCAAATAGCTAAAAGTGTTTAACTTTTTTTAATGACCGGAAATTGAAGCGGTTGAAAAAAGTGAAATTCTACTTGATATTGAAATTTTATATATTATAATTTTAATTTAATTAAAATAGATTCATTGTGTGAAATTAAGAACAAAATAATGTTGTGGGATGGTAGCTTGCCTTGAACCTCGAATATGAAAATTATAGTTTTTAGAGATTACTCTCAACCCCATATCACACTGACAGTTTTGAATTGGCGAATCTCTTCTGAATCGAGTCGTGGTCCCTATCCTCCCAGGGTACATCTACAGCCTTCATGGTCCCTATCCTCCCAGGGTACATCTACAGCCGTCATGGTCCCTATCCTCCCAAGGTATATCTACAGCCGTCATGGTCCCTATCCTCCCATGGTATATCTACAGCCGTCATGGTCCCTATCCTCCCAAGGTATATCTACAGCCGTCATGGTCCCTATCCTCCCAGGGTACATCTACAGCCGTCATGGTCCCTATCCTCCCAAGGTATATCTACAGCCGTCATGGTCCCTATCCTCCCATGGTATATCTACAGCCGTCATGGTCCCTATCCTCCCAGGGTATATCTACAGCCGTCATGGTCCATATCCTCCCAGGGTACATCTACAGCCGTCATGGTCCATATTCTCCCAGGGTACATCTACAGCCGTCATGGTCCGTATCCTCCCAGGGCAAATCTACAGCATTCCCATAATTTTGTAAATAGCATGGTCTTCTGAGATCCCATGCACGCCCCTCCCTCGCAGCTTCTGAAATGCCTCACTGGATCGAATTTTGGCTTATAGAAAGAATGCTAAAATCAAGCACTAATTAATGTAAAATATAGAGTGAACCTGGGTTTATTTTTAATATGCGCTTTTATTTAATTATGTCATCGGCGATCTGATATGGATGGACGATCTGATATGGATGGACGATCTGATATGGATGGACGATCTGATATGGATGGACGATCTGATATGGATGGACGATCTGATATGGATGGACGATCTGATATGGATGGACGATCTGATATGGATGGACGATCTGATATGGATGGACGATCTGATATGGATGGACGATCTGATATGGATGGACGATCTGATATGGATGGACGATGTCCAGAAGGACTAACATCAGCTTTGGGGTCCGAGCATGGAGGCGGAAAGCAATGGATCGATTCGAATGTGAGGTTGTGGTGGTGCAGGCCAGGGCCCTTAAACGGGCTGTGGCGCCACTGATGATGATGATCTTGCAGCCGAGATCTCAGGGGACTGAACGAGAATCAAATTATATTTTTAAAGTTGATTTCGTGATTTAAAAAAAAATTTAAACTTCCAATAGCTATTTTCCCATTAACAAACATAAAGTTGTCAGGGGCGTAGGGTGGGGTGGGGACGGTACGCCTCGGGTGTCACTTCTTCTTTTCTATTGAGGGTCAGAATTTTCGGCTACTTCAGATTTTTCCCGTGAAAATGAAAAAAAAAAAAGGGGGGGGGGCATTAACCCTAGTTTATGCTCGTTGTGCATTTTTTTGCTGATAATTTCTTTTCTACCCCGATTTTTATGTTGTATTTTACTTGAAAACACGAACAATATTGATTTCCTTTCCCCCTCTCTTTGCACCCACCCATACAGACATGTTCCCCCGACGAATCATGGGATACTTCATCATCAGCGTCGTGTTCCTCATCACCGTGTCCCTGGCTGTCATCATCACAAGCATGAGAAAGAGGCGGAGCCTGCTGCTGGTGGGCGGCATGCACGTGGATAACCTCGCACCTAATCCGCCCTACGCCAACAACCCGCCCAACGATGTGGCCCCGCCCAATTTGAACAACCTTATGGGCGGAGAGATTGTCAACCGGCAGCTCGCGGCGGGCCATGGAAACGCCCACGACTACAACGAAAACGCCGGGCCTTCCCAAGATGGCGTTTACGAAATGCAGGAGCAGTCTCGTGCGCCGACGGGGAACAGCAGGACGGGTCAGTCCACAAGCCACGGCACCCATTCAAGGCAACGCCCGAGCGACTACTACGACTACCACCAACAGCGGCACCGGGTCCAGTCCCCGCCCCCACCGACCCCCGACACGCTGGGCTCGTTCGTTTGGTCAACCCAGCCCTCGGCGCCATTTCCGGTCATGCCGCCTCTGCCCGGTCCTAACCCGGCCTCGATTCTTCGACAAGACCCGCCCCTCCACCAGAACCACCACGCCCACCGCTTGACCCCACCCCGTGTTCCCGTGAACCAGCAGGCCCCACCGCCTCAGCCACCGGCCGACAACGCCAACCGCGACGACGCCCGCCTCGTCCTTCCCGACGTGTTCCTTCAGATGATCTTTCCCCACCGAGACACGGCTAACAAGCCGCGCTTCCCGTACACCAAGGTCCAGCGCACCCGCGAGTTCAGCTGGCCCATCCAACGCCCCGGCGTCAGCAGGCGCTCCAACCCGGGCCGCGCCTACCCGCTGGACCTCATCCTGTGCCTGTCGGGGATCCTGTTTGTCCTGGCGTACCTGCCACTCGCATGCTACCTGCTGTACACGTCGGACGATTCTGTGTACAACTTCACGGACGAGTCGTTTCACCCTTACGTCATCACCCTCCTGCTCAAGAGCACCATCGACTCGCTCATATTCTTCGTGGGTCTGCAGTGCGTCCCGTGGACGCAGTACAACAGTTGAGTCCATTATTCGTTGGTCTGCAGTGCGTCCCGTGAGGCGCAATATAACAGTTGAGTCCATTTTGAGATAACCCGTTGCCATTTGAAAGCCCGACACACAATTATTTTTTTATTTTTACCATTTAGGATTGGGGAACAAGACGATTGCTCCGCTCGCACCACTCATCAGTGGCTTGTTTACTTGTTCTTTATTTTCTCAACGCTCAGCATATATTCTCTTCGGCGGCGTGGATTACTTGATTCCTTATCCATCCCTGTGGCGCTACAGCCCATGTAGTTGTAGGGCTTTGGCCTGCCTCACCACTTCCTTCCACTCAGACCTAACTAATGCTTTTCTTTTCCATGCTTGGATTCCCAGTTGTTGTAGATCTTTTTCCACAGCACTCAAAAATCATGTCCATATCCAGGCATAGGTCGATTTCCATTGGTATCAGTCCGGGTTTTATTCTGTTGATTAGATTTTGTAACGTTAATTTCTTACATGACCGGGTTGTTAGCCCTGGCAACAACCATCTGGGTGGCTGCCCCTTACAGCTCTCTAGATAGCTGCCTTAGTTTTTGGGTAAGGTTCCCTAGCCTTTGTGGATCCCTTCACTTCCTACAAGGCAGTGGGTTCTGATTTTGGTCCGCCCCAGGTATTTTATTTCCCCGGTACCCTCCACATCTGGTGGGCTGTCTCCTATCCGCCACCCGAGGAGACTCTCGACGGGAGATCAGTATCCTTACATCAGACTTAAATGAGTTTTTTTTTCTATTTCTTTTTAGTGAAAGTATTTTAAAGGCTTCAAAATGACAAAATATAAATGCCATATGCCACGTCACGAATCTGTGAACACTTGAAACAGCATGCGCGTTATAAAGGTGATTAATATACTCTGCAAATGACATGAAAAGACAACTTTAGAAAGGAGCAAGATCCTTCACTAGATTGTCATTCAAAATATTGCCTCTTCGGTTGCCATGTGGAACTGAATTCGGTTAGTATATCTACAGTTTACTTATAATGCTCTTGAAGTGTACAACATATGACGTCACAAGACAGAGTCAGCTTTGAAGTGTACAGTATATGACATCACAAGACAGAGTCAGCTCTAAGTATACAACATACGACGTCATAAGACAGGGTCAGCTTTGTATTGTACAACTTATGACGTTACAAGGCAAGAGTCAGCTTTGTATTGTACAACATATGACGTCATAAGACAGAGTCAGCTTTCTTCTTTCGCCTTTTTCGTCCTCGAGGAACAGCAGCCGATCTTCATCGACGTCTGTGATTAGGACATAGGCCGCCTACAAGAGCCCTCCAGGCATCACGATCCTAAGCCAATCTCTCCAGCCTCCACCAAGTGTGGCCAAGTTTCTTGGTATCCGCCTCCACTTCACGGCGCCAAGTGTTCCTAGGCCTGCCTCTTTTCCGTTTTCCTTGAGGGTTCCAATTCAAGGCTTGTCTAGTTATGCTGGAGGCAGGTTTCCTGAGCGTATGGCCAATCCATCTCCATCTTCTCTGGAGGATCTCTTGTTCTACCGGTTCTTGCTTTGTCCGCTGCCACAGTTTCTGGTTGCTGATTCTGTCGGGCCAATGAATCCCGAGAATCCTTCTTAAGCAGTTGTTGATGAAGTACTGGATTCTCTTCATATTCCCAGCAGTGATTCTCCATGTTTCTGCACCATACAGTAGAACCGGTTTCACCATTGTGTTGAAGGTTCTGATCTTCAGTTTGGTATTTAGGTGTTTGGAGGCCCAGACATTTTTTAGTTGTTGGAAGGCTGCCCGTGCCTTTCCTACCCTTATTTTGATGTCAGCATCTGTCCCACCTTGCTTGTCCACGATGCTGCCAAGGTAGACAAAGCTCTCTACCTCTTCGAGCGCTTCCTCTTTGAGCCTGATGGGTGCTGTATTGGTAGCGGCATTGACCTTGAGGACCTTGCTCTTCCCCTTGTGAATATTAAGACCAATACGTGCAGAAGTGTCTGCAATATTTCTGGTCTTCTCCTGCATCTGTTGTTGGGTATGGGAGAGAAGGGCAAGATCGTCAGCAAAATCGAGGTCATCAAGCTGGTCCCACAAGGTCCATTGAATACCATTCCGCTTCTGCTGTGTGGAAGTTTTCATCACCCAGTCAATGGCCAATAGGAACAGGAAAGGCGAAAGCAAACATCCCTGCCTCACACCGGTCTTCACCTGGAAAGCATCCGTCACCTGTTGTCCGTGGACCACTCGGCAGGTCATCCCCTCGTAAGAGTTTCTGATCAAGTCCGTGATTTTCCGCGGGACTCCATAATGTCTCAACAGTCTCCAGAGGGTTTGCCTATCCACACTGTCAAAGGCTTTCTCGTAGTCAACGAAGTTGATGTAGAGGGGTGAGTTCCATTCCAGGGATTGCTCTAGGATGATGCGCAGTGTTGCAATTTGGTCAGTACAGGATCTGTTGGTCCGGAAGCCAGCCTGTTGGTCCCGCAGCAGGGGGTCAACAGCTTCTTTCATTCTGTTGAGTAGTACGCGGTTGAAAACCTTGCCTGGGATGGACAGTAAGGTGATCCCTCTATAGTTGGAGCAGGAGCTTAAGTCCCCCTTTTTGGGATTTTAATGAGATATCCCTCCTTCCACTCCGAAGGTACCTGTTCCTCCTACCAGATCTTCAAGAACAGTGGGTGAAGCATATTTACACTGGTGTGCACGTCAGCCTTCAGTGCCTCTGCTGGGATGCCATCCGGTCCTGCAGCCTTGCCATTTTTAAGTTGTTTGATGGCAATACGGATCTCTTCTTTGGTTGGTGCGTTGCAGTCAATAGCCAGGTCACTGTCAGCTGGCTGAATATCTGGTGGGTTACTTGGCTCTGTCCTGTTTAGAAGTTCCTCAAAGTGTTCTTTCCATCTGGCTCTCTGTTGCTCCTCATTTGGTATGCTCTTACCATCTTTGTCCTTCACTGGTCTCTCTGGCTTCCTGAACTTTCCAGACAACTTCTTGATGGTAGCGAACAATTCCCGCATATTTCCTTGGTAGGCTGCTTCTTCCGCTTCTTTGGCAAGCATGTCTACAAAGTTCCTTTTGTCCCTCTTAGCGCTTTTCTTTACTTTCTTATTTGCCTCTGAGTACTCCTTTTGGAACCTAACTTTCTGCGCTCGTGTACGGCTGTTGTTAATTTCTGCCTTCTTCCCTTTTCTCTCTTCTATCACTTTCAATGTATCTGCTGTTATCCATTCTTTGTGTGTATGTTTCTTGTTTCCCAACACTTCCTGACATGTTGATTTTACTGATTTCTTTACTCCCTGCCACTTTCCATCGATCGTCTCGTCTCCTAGCAGTTCCTGTAGGACTTGGAACTTGTTGGACAGAGTGATCCTGAACTCTTCCTGTTTGGCCTTATCTTTCAAGAGGGGGGTGTTGTAGCGCAACCTATATGATGTCTGCTCAGTGTAGTGCCTTTTCAGTTTTAGTCTCAGCCGGGCCACTAGAAGATGGTGGTCTGAGGCAACGTCAGCTCCTCTTCTGACACGTACATCTTGGAGAGATCGCCTGAATTTTTTCCCAATACACACATGATCTATTTGGTTCATCGTTTGGAGGTCTGGTGAAACCCATGTGGCCTTGTGTATCCTCCTGTGTTGGAATAAGCTCCCGCCTATGACTAGATTTGTTGTGGCACATAGGTCGGCAAATCTTTCTCCGTTATCATTCATTTCTCCTATCCCCTGTCGCCCCCTGGCTTCTTCATAGCCCGTGTTGTCACTGCCGATCTTGGCATTGAGATCTCCTATGAGGATGACAATGTTTCGCCTAGGGCGACCCTGGGTAATGGTAAGCAATCTGTTATAGAATTCATCTTTGTCTTCCTCCTCACTTTCGTTTGTTGGTGCGTAGCACTGGATAACATCCAAATTGATTCTGTGTTTTTTGGTCCGAAAGGTTGCTGTGAGTATTCTAGGCCCATGCGCCTCCCATCCAATGAGTGCTCCTTGGGCTGCCCTGGATATCATCAGGGCCACGCCCAGAGTGTGTGGTGCATCGTCACTCTCGTGCCCTGAGAATAACAGCATCTCTCCAGAGGCTAGTCTCTTCTGTCCGCACCCGATCCATCTTGCCTCGCTGATTCCTAGTATGGCGAGGTTATAGTTCCTCATCTCAGCGGCTACTTGTGCAGTCTTTCCTGTCTCATACATGGTGCGTACATTCCATGTTCCAATGGCGGTGGTGGAGATGATGGTCGTCGGCCTAGTAGTTTCCAGATTCTGGCTTTCACTACTTGGCGTCATGCATTCCGCGGCTGGGAATCTATCTTCTCCCAGGACCGTAAAGTCTTTTGTTGCTCTTGTCTGCGTTTTTGTAACAAAGAGTTTTTACGCAGCAGAGTTGTTAGCCCTGCGCACAACCGTCTGGGGGGATGCCCCTCGCAACTCTCCGGAGAGCTGCCCTTAATTTTGGGAAGGGTACCCTAGCCTTTGTGGTTTCGTCCACTCCCTGCAAGGCAGCAGGCTCTGATTTTGGTCCACCCTGGGTATTTGATTTCCCCAGTACCTACCATATCTGGTGGGCATTCCCCTATCCGCCACCTGGGGAGGCGCTTGATGGGAGATCAGAAACTCCACACGAGGAGTCAGCTTTAATGCGTACAATATATGACGTCATAAGACAGTGTCAGCTTTGAAGTGTACAACATATGACGTCATAAGACAGAGTCAGCTTCGCAGAGCCATAATAGTTTAAGTTAAGGAGAAAAACAAAAAAATCGCGGTGGGTGGGGGGGGGGGGGGTCTATGACGTGATCGTTTAAATATTTCTGATACATCAATTGACAAGCAGGTGTCTAACTATTATCACTTGGCCTCCACTTTTATCACTTGACCTCCACTAATATCACTTGGCCTCCATTATTATCACTTGGCCTCCATTATTATCACTTGGCCTCCATTATTATCACTTGGCCTCCACTATTATCACTTGGCCTCCATTATTATCACTTGGCCTCCATTATTATCACTTGGCCTCCATTATTATCACTTGGCCTCCACTATTATCACTTGGCCTCCACTTTTATCACTTGGCCTCCACTATTATCACTTGGCCTCCATTATTATCACTTGGCCTCCACCCCTGTCAGCCATCTTGTAATTACCATACTTGGAACGTAGTTTGATTACTCTGAAATTAAGCAGAAAGAGAATATATCTGTCCTCTTAACTTTCTTTTTCTTTCTTATTTTTGGACACTCGTGAATTGAATGAGCCGGTGACATGGGTTAGAACACTTTTCAATTCTTTTTTTTTTAATTTATAGTAATCTCTACCATCTGATAAGTTCAACATGATTATGGTGGTACATCAATTCAAATTAATTCCATTAAAAACATTTAATGTTTGACACATTCAAATAATAAATAAAATAACTTACTTCTTTTAAACTTGTCATTTATTATTGTTCAAGGTCAACAAAAAACAAAAAAATTAATAATACGTTTTGGCTGTGTCCAAAGATGAATTGTGTCATAAGGGTTGGTAGGTTGGTTTGTAACTTTGTCTTGTCCAAGATGAATTGTGTCATAAGGGTTGGTAGGTTGGTTTGTAACTTTGTCTTGTCCAAGATGAATTGTGTCATAAGGGTTGGTAGGTTGGTTTGTAACTTTGTCTTGTCCAAAGATGAATTGTGTCATAAGGGTTGGTAGGTTGGTTTGTAACTTTGTCTTGTCCAACATGAATTGTGTCATAAGGGTTGGTAGGTTGGTTTGTAACTTTGTCTTGTCCAAAGATGAATTGTGTCATAAGGGTTGGTAGGTTGGTTTGTAACTTTGTTTTGTCCAAAGATGAATTGTGTCATAAGGGTTGGTAGGTTGGTTTGTAACTTTGTTTTGTCCAAAGATGAATTGTGTCATAAGGGTTGGTAGGTTGGTTTGTAACTTTGTTTTGTCCAAAGATGAATTGTGTCATAAGGGTTGGTAGGTTGGTTTGTAACTTTGTTTTGTCCAAAGATGAATTGTGTCATAAGGGTTGGTAGGTTGGTTTGTAACTTTGTCTTGTCCAAAGATGAATTGTGTCATAAGGGTTGGTAGGTTGGTTTGTAACTTTGTCTTGTCCAAAGATGAATTGTGTCATAAGGGTTGGTAGGTTGGTTTGTAACTTTGTCTTGTCCAAAGATGAATTGTGTCATAAGGGTTGGTAGGTTGGTTTGTAACTTTGTCTTGTCCAAAGATGAATTGTGTCATAAGGGTTGGTAGGTTGGTTTGTAACTTTGTCTTGTCCAAAGATGAATTGTGTCATAAGGGTTGGTAGGTTGGTTTGTAACTTTGTCTTGTCCAAAGATGAATTGTGTCATAAGGGTTGGTAGGTTGGTTTGTAACTTTGTCTTGTCCAAAGATGAATTGTGTCATAAGGGTTGGTAGGTTGGTTTGTAACTTTGTCTTGTCCAAAGATGAATTGTGTCATAAGGGTTGGTAGGTTGGTTTGTAACTTTGTCTTGTCCAAAGATGAATTGTGTCATAAGGGTTGGTAGGTTGGTTTGTAACTTTGTCTTGTCCAAAGATGAATTGTGTCATAAGGGTTGGTAGGTTGGTTTGTAACTTTGTCTTGTCCAAAGATGAATTGTGTCATAAGGGTTGGTAGGTTGGTTTGTAACTTTGTCTTGTCCAAGATGAATTGTGTCATAAGGGTTGGTAGGTTGGTTTGTAACTTTGTCTTGTCCAAGATGAATTGTGTCATAAGGGTTGGTAGGTTGGTTTGTAACTTTGTCTTGTCCAAGATGAATTGTGTCATAAGGGTTGGTAGGTTGGTTTGTAACTTTGTCTTGTCCAAAGATGAATTGTGTCATAAGGGTTGGTAGGTTGGTTTGTAACTTTGTCTTGTCCAAAGATGAATTGTGTCATAAGGGTTGGTAGGTTGGTTTGTAACTTTGTCTTGTCCAAAGATGAATTGTGTCATAAGGGTTGGTAGGTTGGTTTGTAACTTTGTCTTGTCCAAGATGAATTGTGTCATAAGGGTTGGTAGGTTGGTTTGTAACTTTGTCTTGTCCAAGATGAATTGTGTCATAAGGGTTGGTAGGTTGGTTTGTAACTTTGTCTTGTCCAAGATGAATTGTGTCATAAGGGTTGGTAGGTTGGTTTGTAACTTTGTCTTGTCCAAAGATGAATTGTGTCATAAGGGTTGGTAGGTTGGTTTGTAACTTTGTCTTGTCCAAAGATGAATTGTGTCATAAGGGTTGGTAGGTTGGTTTGTAACTTTGTCTTGTCCAAAGATGAATTGTGTCATAAGGGTTGGTAGGTTGGTTTGTAACTTTGTCTTGTCCAAGATGAATTGTGTCATAAGGGTTGGTAGGTTGGTTTGTAACTTTGTCTTGTCCAAGATGAATTGTGTCATAAGGGTTGGTAGGTTGGTTTGTAACTTTGTCTTGTCCAAGATGAATTGTGTCATAAGGGTTGGTAGGTTGGTTTGTAACTTTGTCTTGTCCAAGATGAATTGTGTCATAAGGGTTGGTAGGTTGGTTTGTAACTTTGTCTTGTCCAAGATGTAATGTGTCATAAGGGTTGGTAGGTTGGTTTGTAACTTTGTCTTGTCCAAGATGAATTGTGTCATAAGGGTTGGTAGGTTGGTTTGTAACTTTGTCTTGTCCAAGATGAATTGTGTCATAAGGGTTGGTAGGTTGGTTTGTAACTTTGTCTTGTCCAAGATGAATTGTGTCATAAGGGTTGGTAGGTTGGTTTGTAACTTTGTCTTGTCCAAAGATGAATTGTGTCATAAGGGTTGGTAGGTTGGTTTGTAACTTTGTCTTGTCCAAGATGAATTGTGTCATAAGGGTTGGTAGGTTGGTTTGTAACTTTGTCTTGTCCAAGATGAATTGTGTCATAAGGGTTGGTAGGTTGGTTTGTAACTTTGTCTTGTCCAAGATGTATTGTGTCATAAGGGTTGGTAGGTTGGTTTGTAACTTTGTCTTGTCCAAAGATGTATTGTGTCATAAGGGTTGGTAGGTTGGTTTGTAACTTTGTCTTGTCCAACATGAATTGTGTCATAAGGGTTGGTAGGTTGGTTTGTAACTTTGTCTTGTCCAAGATGTATTGTGTCATAAGGGTTGGTAGGTTGGTTTGTAACTTTGTCTTGTCCAAAGATGTATTGTGTCATAAGGGTTGGTAGGTTGGTTTGTAACTTTGTCTTGTCCAACATGAATTGTGTCATAAGGGTTGGAAGGTTGGTTTGTAACTTTGTCTTGTCCAACATGAATTGTGTCATAAGGGTTGGTAGGTTGGTTTGTAACTTTGTCTTGTCCAAGATGAATTGTGTCATAAGGGTTGGTAGGTTGGTTTGTAACTTTGTCTTGTCCAAGATGAATTGTGTCATAAGGGTTGGTAGGTTGGTTTGTAACTTTGTCTTGTCCAAGATGTATTGTGTCATAAGGGTTGGTAGGTTGGTTTGTAACTTTGTCTTGTCCAAAGATGTATTGTGTCATAAGGGTTGGTAGGTTGGTTTGTAACTTTGTCTTGTCCAACATGAATTGTGTCATAAGGGTTGGTAGGTTGGTTTGTAACTTTGTCTTGTCCAAGATGTATTGTGTCATAAGGGTTGGTAGGTTGGTTTGTAACTTTGTCTTGTCCAAAGATGTATTGTGTCATAAGGGTTGGTAGGTTGGTTTGTAACTTTGTCTTGTCCAACATGAATTGTGTCATAAGGGTTGGTAGGTTGGTTTGTAACTTTGTCTTGTCCAACATGAATTGTGTCATAAGGGTTGGTAGGTTGGTTTGTAACTTTGTCTTGTCCAACATGAATTGTGTCATAAGGGTTGGTAGGTTGGTTTGTAACTTTGTCTTGTCCAAGATGTATTGTGTCATAAGGGTTGGTAGGTTGGTTTGTAACTTTGTCTTGTCCAACATGAATTGTGTCATAAGGGTTGGTAGGTTGGTTTGTAACTTTGTCTTGTCCAAGATGTATTGTGTCATAAGGGTTGGTAGGTTGGTTTGTAACTTTGTCTTGTCCAAAGATGTATTGTGTCATAAGGGTTGGTAGGTTGGTTTGTAACTTTGTCTTGTCCAACATGAATTGTGTCATAAGGGTTGGTAGGTTGGTTTGTAACTTTGTCTTGTCCAACATGAATTGTGTCATAAGGGTTGGTAGGTTGGTTTGTAACTTTGTCTTGTCCAACATGAATTGTGTCATACGGGTTGGTAGGTTGGTTTGTAACTTTGTCTTGTCCAACATGAATTGTGTCATAAGGGTTGGTAGGTTGGTTTGTAACTTTGTCTTGTCCAACATGAATTGTGTCATAAGGGTTGGTAGGTTGGTTTGTAACTTTGTCTTGTCCAAGATGAATTGTGTCATAAGGGTTGGTAGGTTGGTTTGTAACTTTGTCTTGTCCAAGATGAATTGTGTCATAAGGGTTGGTAGGTTGGTTTGTAACTTTGTCTTGTCCAAGATGAATTGTGTCATAAGGGTTGGTAGGTTGGTTTGTAACTTTGTCTTGTCCAAGATGTATTGTGTCATAAGGGTTGGTAGGTTGGTTTGTAACTTTGTCTTGTCCGAAGATGTATTGTGTCATAAGGGTTGGTAGGTTGGTTTGTAACTTTGTCTTGTCCAAGATGAATTGTGTCATAAAGGTTGGTAGGTTGGTTTGTAATTTTGTCTTGTCCAAGATGAATTGTGTCATAAAGGTTGGTTTGTAACAGGGATGCCAAGTGTTCTGGGACTTGCGTGAAACAGTCAAAAGTTATAAATTACTGTCATGTAGCAGCAATCAATATAATCAATTAGAAAATCAACAACCAATCACACTTTTAACAGATCAGCAACCAACCGCATTTTTAACAGATCAGCAACCAACCGCATTTTTAACA
This sequence comes from Omphiscola glabra, assembly GCA_964017045.1. NCBI lineage: Eukaryota > Metazoa > Mollusca > Gastropoda > Lymnaeidae > Omphiscola > Omphiscola glabra. The sequence goes on from OZ024808.1 coordinate 2,079,846, forward strand.
GATCAGCAACCAACCGCATTTTTAACAGATCAGCAACCAACAGCATTTTTAACAGATCAGCAACCAATCGCATTTTTAACAGATCAGCAACCAACCATACATTAAAAATAAAAACTGAATTAATCACATCATAACACATTAGAAATCAATTGAATTATCAGCAATTTGAATTGTCACACATTAAGTTATCAGCAATCCACCATCATAAATAAATATAAATCTATTAACATATCAGCCATTTCATTTATCACACATTAACTCATCAGCAATCAACCATCATAAATAAATATAAATCTATTAACATATCAGCCATTTCATTTATCACACATTAAGTTATCAGCAATCAACCATCATATAAAATATCACAAATAACTGATAAAATTCAGAAAACATAAAATACACAGTCAAACTTGACAATGTTTTCATCATTCAAACAAACCATTAACTTAATAGACAAAGGGTTACACCAGTGGCGTCTAACAAACCATTAACTTAATAGACAAAGGGTTACACCAGTGGCGTCTAACAAACCATTAACTTAATAGACAAAGGGTTACACCAGTGGCGTCTAACAAACCATTAACTTAATAGACAAAGGGTTACACCAGTGGCGTAGCCTTGGCCAAGAGGGGTGGGGACACCAAAGGGAAAAGTTGACCACACAATTTTTAGGGGTGCACCTTTAAAAAAGAAGTAAATTCAGATGAATTTTTTAAATGTATTCTGTATTTTGCTTAAAATATGGTTCCCCACAACATAGGCAAGGGAACTAACCTACAACATAGGCAAGGGAACTAACCTACAACATAGGCAAGGGGACTAACCTACAACATAGGCAAGGGGACTAACCTACAACATAGGCAAGGGGACTAACCTACAACATAGGCAAGGGGACTAACCTACAACATAGGCAAGGGAACTAACCTACAACATAGGCAAGGGGACTAACCTACAACATAGGCAAGGGGACTGACTAACCTACAACATAGGCAAGGGAACTAACCTACAACATAGACAAGGGGACTAACCTACAACATAGGCAAGGGGACTAACCTACAACATAGGCAAGGGGACTAACCTACAACATAGGCAAGGGGACTAACCTACAACATAGGCAAGGGGACTAACCTACAACATAGGCAAGGGGACTAACCTACAACATAGGCAAGGGGACTAACCTACAACATAGGCAAGGGGACTAACCTAAAACATAGGCAAGGGGACTAACCTACAACATAGGCAAGGGGACTAACCTACAACATAGGCAAGGGGACTAACCTACAACATAGGCAAGGGGACTAACCTACAACATAGGCAAGGGGACTAACCTACAACATAGGCAAGGGGACTAACCTACAACATAGGCAAGGGGACTAACCTACAACATAGGCAAGGGGACTAACCTACAACATAGGAAAGGAGACTAACCTACAACATAGGCAAGGGGACTAACCTACAATATAGGCAAGGGAACTAACCTACAACATAGGCAAGGGGACTAACCTACAACATAGGCAAGGGGACTAACCTACAACATAGGCAAGGGGACTAACCTACAACATAGGCAAGGGGACTAACCTACAACATAGGCAAGGGAACTAACCTACAACATAGGCAAGGGAACTAACCTACAACATAGGCAAGGGAACTAACCTACAACATAGGCAAGGGGACTAACCTACAACATAGGCAAGGGGACTAACCTACAACATAGGCAAGGGGACTAACCTACAACATAGGCAAGGGAACTAACCTACAACATAGGCAAAGGAACTAACCTACAACATAGGCAAGGGAACTAACCTACAACATAGGCAAGGGGACTAACCTACAACATAGGCAAGGGGACTGACTAACCTACAACATAGGCAAGGGGCCTGACTAACCTACAACATAGGCAAGGGGACTGACTAACCTACAACATAGGCAAACGGACTGACTAACCTACAACATAGGCAAGGGTACTGACTAACCTACAACATAGGCAAGGGGACTGACTAACCTACAACATAGGCAAGGGGACTGACTAACCTACAACATAGGCAAGGGGACTGACTAACCTACAACATAGGCAAGGGGACTGACTAACCTACAACATAGGCAAGGGAATTGACTAACCTACAACATAGGCAAGGGGACTAACCTACAACATAGACAAGGGGACTGACTAACCTACAACATAGGCAAGGGGACTAACCTACAACATAGGCAAGGGGACTGACTAACCTACAACATAGGCAAGGGGACTGACTAACCTACAACATAGGCAAGGGAATTGACTAACCTACAACATAGGCAAGGGGACTGACTAACCTACAACATAGGCAAGGGGACTGACTAACCTACAACATAGGCAAGGGAATTGACTAACCTACAACATAGGCAAGGGGACTGACTAACCTACAACATAGGCAAGGGGACTGACTAACCTACAACATAGGCAAGGGGACTGACTAACCTAAAACATAGGCAAGGGGACTGACTTACCTACAACATAGGCAAGGGAATTGACTAACCTACAACATAGGCAAGGGGACTGACTAACCTACAACATAGGCAAGGGGACTGACTAACCTAAAACATAGGCAAGGGGACTGGCTAACCTACAACATAGGCAAGGGAATTGACTAACCTACAACATAGGCAAGGGGACTGACTAACCTACAACATAGGCAAGGGGACTGACTAACCTACAACATAGGCAAGGGAATTGACTAACCTACAACATAGGAAAGGGGACTGACTAACCTACAACATAGGCAAGGGGACTGACTAACCTACAACATAGACAAGGGAATTGACTAACCTACAACATAGGCAAGGGTACTGTATAACACAAACATGGAAAGGGAACTGACTACCCCATGAAATAGGTAAGGGAACTGACTACCCGTAACATAGGCAAGGGGACTGACTACCCTGTTACATAGGCAAGGGAACTGACTACCCAATTACATAGACAAGGGAACTGACTACCAGTAAACTGTAACATAGGCAAGGGAACTGACTACCCCATTATATAGACAAGGGAACTGACTACCCCATTATATAGACAAGGGAACTGACTACCCCGTAACATAGGCAGGGGAATTTGACTACCCCATAACATAGGCAAGGGGACTGACTAACCTACAACATAGGCAAGGGTACTGTATAACACATAACATGGAAAGGGAACTGACTACCCCATGACATAGGTAAGGGAACTGACTACCCATAACATAGGCAAGGGAACTGACTACCCAATTACATAGACAAGGGAACTGACTACCCCATTACATAGGCAAGGGTACTGACTACCCCATAACATAGGCAAGGGAACTGACTAACCCTAACATAGGCAAGGGGACTGACCAATACTAATCAGTACTCTGAAGGATGGGGTGTGACCTTAAGTGCTCTTTATGTCCATGGCTAACACATCGGTAACAAGCTTCATTTCTTGGGCTTGTCTGTAACTATCATATCTTTCATGTAGCAGTGAGCGAGCTTGTCATCAATCCACACTCTGCCCCGGGGTAGCAAAATAAAATAAGACTTGTTTCAATGGTTCTGGCATCTGGAATAGGTTGGTAACAACAGATGACAAACATGAACGTGAAGGTGTTAGTCCACCTTACAGATCAGTGTTGCTCAATTTATGGATGGCCCATGGGCCATTTTTCAAGTTAGCCAAAATGACTGGTAACGCAAATCCAGGCCCATGTCTCCATAACAGAAGCTGTTCTACCTGGTAGGCATAACAGAAGTAGTTCTCCCTGGCATAACAGAAACAGTTCTCCCTGGCATATCAGAAGTAGTTCTCCCCGGCATAACAGAAGCAGTTCTCCTTGGCATAACAGAAGCAGTTCTCACCGCCATAACAGACGTAGCTCTCTTGCCATCACGAATGTAGTTCTCCTGTCAGACAACCTATGTCTCCCTGCCATCAAAGAAGCAGCTCTCCCCTGTCAGACAACCTATGTCTCCCAGCCATCAAAGAAGCAGCTCTCCCCTGTCAGACAACCTATGTCTCCCAGCCATCAAAGAAGCAGCTCTCCTCTGTCAGACAACTTGCTCAGCGCAATATCCCCATTCCTGACTTGCCCCTCAACTTCCGCCGGCTTGTAGATGCCGTGCCTGTTCCTCATTCTTCTCACCTGCCAGACAGCTAGGATTAGAAAGATGATGATGATGGCCAGGACTAGGATGGTGATGGCGGCGATGCCGCCCTCGCTCAGCTCTGAGCTGCTGGTCTGCGGCTGAGGTAAATCTATCTCACAGTAGCGGCCTGGAAAATTAAAGCCAAAAGTAGTGATTACTATTGTAAACAAAAAATTTAGTTTTGCTGATGTATCAGATAACTTATTATTGGCCTTATTGGAAGAGATTAGCCATTACTTTTTCATGGTGAACGGATAAAGATTGGTGAACGGATAAAGATTGGTGAATGGATAAAGATTGGTGAACATATGCTGTGACAGATTTATTCAGACTTCCGATAAAGAGAAATATTTTTTGTTGCTTTTTTGTATTTTTTATAGTTTTGTTGCTCTGACTCCTGTGTCTGCTGAGAGTCCTATATCTGCTGAGACTCCTGTGTCTCCTCAGACTCCTGTGTCTACTCAGACTCCTGTGTCTGCTCCAATTGTAGCTGTTGTGTCTGCTCAGGCTTTTGTTTCTGCTCAGACTCCTGTGTCTCCTCAGACTCCTGTGTCTGCTCAGACTCCTGTGTCTGCTCCAATTGTAGCTGCTTTGTAAATGTTTCCCCCCATGTAGATCTACTGTCTTTTGTTGAAATTCTATTGTTAATTGAATTGTTGATAGCAGCCTTGACTGGAGCTGTATTTTTTAAAGCCATTATTCATGGAGTGGCCGCTTTGCAAGCTACAGATTCTTGGAGCCACAGGTGAAGGCTGACTGATTCTACAAATGGAGTTCTTATATTGATATTCTGAGGACCACTGATCACTTACCTAAAGAAAAGACAACTTAAATTTTTGTTAAATATAGACAGCCTAACCTGTAGTGAGTGTCCCACAGGAACAGTAATAACTGCCCACGATGTTAACACACAGGGACTCGCCCCGACACCCGTGTGTGCCGTTCAAACACTCGTCGGTGTCCGTCTCACATCTATCGCCATGGAAACCGGTACCGGTACAGTTGCAGGTCTCAGCTGTCAGGTTCTCCTGACAAACTCCTTTGTTCAAACAGAAGGAAGTGTTGCAGTGGTTGATCAGGGTCTGTAATGAAACAAACTAAAATTAAAATACTGCTGACTACAGCAAAATGTAACATTCTAAATAACAGGGGGTCTCAAATTAGAACCACATGAGAACAATGTTGTCATTAACAATGAACAAAAGGTCCCCTTATGCCTGTCCACTTCATACCACAACGACATGCTTTTTTGCCAATTTTTTTATCTAGCATTGTCACAAATTTGTTACAAAACTTTTGTCACAAATTGGTGACTCACCTCCCTCCCTGGGAGCAGTATGTAATTTATGGTCTTAAACTACTGCAAGCTGCATTGGGAGAAGAGAAGTGGAGGGATGGAATAAAACTGGGGGGTTAAAAATGTACAGCTGCTTAGTGACTTCTAAAAATAGATTTCAAATGCCGCTTACTGGATCTTATAGAATATGTCAAAATCTAGCCCTGCTGTGTGGAGCAGTTGAGAACCCATTTTTAAAAACAAAATATATAGTCTTATACAATATAGCCAACTTTGTATCTCAGAGCTCATTGGACAACTGGACATCTATATATATAATGTATGCAAAAAATATATCATCTGTTAAAATAAGAGGCAGTCCATATATTACGAACACACTGAGGATGGGTTTGAAAGCGTAAGAGGGGGGTCAGCAGAATGTACCTACATATATGCATAAATTCTGCAATAATTATCCTGACAGTCACTAATAGATATTGGTGTAGTAATATTTAGCCTAGTGACAACACAGTGTGGCCCACAATGCATCTCTCCGTTCTGGTGACTTAATAATTTTCTTATGCTAACAACTGCCTCCACTCTCAGTGGTGGAAAAAATTGTGCCATCCCCTGGTACCTGAATTATTTTTTTTGGGGGGGGGGGGGGGGGGACAAGGAGGAGAGAGTATGGTGATACAAAACTGTTGTAGTATTAAAATAATACAAAGGATAGATCGTTAAGGGGATATAGCTGCTTTGCAAGTTATAAAAATAGATTTTTTACAAAATTAAATATTTGGAAATCCAATGTTCCTGAGCAGCACAATATAAAATTCATTTTATAAAATTCATTTTATAAAATGATAAAGATCCCTAGTTTTTCAGTTTTCACAATCGCTGTGGGTCAAACAAACAAAATAGGCCTAATTATGTCACAAAATTACATCACATGAATGGTAGCAGACAAAGGCAAATGGGCTAATAAAGTTGTCGCTAGGGCCACTAGGCTGAATATTACTGTTGCTGCATCGAGCTAGTTCATTGTGACACATCTAGCCAGTTCATTGTGACACATCTAGCCAGTTCTTTGTGACACATCTAGCCAGTTCTTTGTGACACATCTAGCCAGTTCTTTGTGACACATCTAGCCAGTTCATTGTGACACATCTAGCCAGTTCATTGTGACACATCTAGCCAGTTCATTGTGACACATCTAGCCAGTTCTTTGTGACACATCTAGCCAGTTCTTTGTGACACATCTAGCCAGTTCATTGTGACACATCTAGCCAGTTCATTGTGACACATCTAGCCAGTTCATTGTGACACATCTAGCCAGTTCATTGTGACACATCTAGCCAGTTCTTTGTGACACATCTAGCCAGTTCTTTGTGACACATCTAGTCAGTTCATTGTGACACATCTAGCCAGTTCTTTGTGACACATCTAGCCAGTTCATTGTGACACATCTAGCCAGTTCTTTGTGACACATCTAGCCAGTTCATTGTGACACATCTAGCCAGTTCATTGTGACACATCTAGCCAGTTCATTGTGACACATCTAGCCAGTTCATTGTGACACATCTAGCCAGTTCATTGTGACACATCTAGCCAGTTCATTGTGACACATCTAGCCAGTTCTTTGTGACACATCTAGCCAGTTCTTTGTGACACATCTAGCCAGTTCATTGTGACACATCTAGCCAGTTCTTTGTGACACATCTAGCCAGTTCATTGTGACACATCTAGCCAGTTCTTTGTGACACATCTAGCCAGTTCATTGTGACACATCTAGCCAGTTCATTGTGACACATCTAGCCAGTTCATTGTGACACATCTAGCCAGTTCATTGTGACACATCTAGCCAGTTCATTGTGACACATCTAGCCAGTTCATTGTGACACATCTAGCCAGTTCTTTGTGACACATCTAGCCAGTTCTTTGTGACACATCTAGCCAGTTCATTGTGACACATCTAGCCAGTTCTTTGTGACACATCTAGCCAGTTCATTGTGACACATCTAGCCAGTTCTTTGTGACACATCTAGCCAGTTCATTGTGACACATCTAGCCAGTTCATTGTGACACATCTAGCCAGTTCATTGTGACACATCTAGCCAGTTCATTGTGACACATCTAGCCAGTTCATTGTGACACATCTAGCCAGTTCATTGTGACACATCTAGCCAGTTCTTTGTGACACATCTAGCCAGTTCTTTGTGACACATCTAGCCAGTTCATTGTGACACATCTAGCCAGTTCATTGTGACACATCTAGCCAGTTCATTGTGACACATCTAGCCAGTTCATTGTGACACATCTAGCCAGTTCTTTGTGACACATCTAGCCAGTTCTTTGTGACACATCTAGCCAGTTCATTGTGACACATCTAGCCAGTTCTTTGTGACACATCTAGCCAGTTCATTGTGACACATCTAGCCAGTTCTTTGTGACACATCTAGCCAGTTCATTGTGACACATCTCGCCAGTTCATTGTGACACATCTAGCCAGTTCATTGTGACACATCTAGCCAGTTCATTGTGACACATCTAGCCAGTTCATTGTGACACATCTAGCCAGTTCTTTGTGACACATCTAGCCAGTTCATTGTGACACATCTAGCCAGTTCATTGTGACACATCTAGCCAGTTCATTGTGACACATCTAGCCAGTTCATTGTGACACATCTAGCCAGTTCTTTGTGACACACAAAGCAACAACATGACAATCTTCACCATCATTAGGAAACATTGTTGTGATTTTTTACATCCTTTGACACTCCCACCTACCCCCCTACCCATGAGCCTACTATGACAAATCTCCTCACTCAACAACCCCCACCTCCCCTCTCAGTGCCTAAGTAATATAATTAAGGATGGTCCAAACATTTTATACAATTGCAATCAATCGTTTTTCTCGGTCCATTCACTGCCAGGTGTTAATAGAGAAAGCTAAAACTTCAAAACTCAAAAATTTAATATATTTTTAAATCAAATAAAATTCCATTTTTTTTTTACAGGGTCTCAAATTGTTTTCATATTGTAGTTCTGATGGGCCTCAACGTAAAATAGTAAAATACAGCTTAAATAGTATATTGTACATAAAAATTGTAAGAGTAAACAGGCAGGGATATGTGTGTAGTCTCTGCAACATGATTGGTCACTTACCTCACAAAACTGACCAGAGTATGTGATGTGGTCACACAAACACATACTGCCTGATATGTCGAATATCTGCAACATGATTGATCACTCACCTCACAAAACTGGCCAGTGTATGCGCTGTCGTCACACACACACACATAATTCCTGATGCCATCTTCACACTTTCCCCCATTGACACATCGGTTGTTGACACAGTCATCAACATTGTCACTGCAGTTGGCTCCACTGTACCCTGTGGAATAAAGTTATGCCAAGAAATCACCATCTGGTCAATCCTGAATAACAAATGATATTGATTGTCTAAATACTGAATATTAGTATGTGACTTTATAGGCTCTTTCTTTCACACTGGAGTTGCCAATCGTAAGATTTCGCCTTAAGAACCCCAGTGTCTTTTTTGCCTGGCTGCAGACATTGTTAATATCCTCGTCCCAGCAGACCTCTCTTTGAATGGTAACACCCAGGTACCTTATGGAGGAAACTGGCTAAAGTATATGGCAGTGTAGAGGAGTGCAACTTCTAGAGACTGATAGTGTCTGGCACTTGGCCGGATAAAATTCCATGTCCCAGCCCATCTCCCACTCAGCTAACTGATTGAGATCCTGTTGTAGCTGGTCCTGGTCAGATCTGTTGGCGATCGTAGAGTTCCTCATCTACTGGTATATTTCCAGTCGTCTTGACTAAGTCTTGCCATTGTATCGAATGGGCAAGGAAGAAAGAGCAAGGCTGAAGAATTGAGCAACTCTCCCTCATTTTAAACAAGATACAGCTCAAACAAATTTAAAAAGACTATGCAATGCTAGTTTATGACATTGAAAATGTTTTTCACTGCTGCATCATGTACAATGGAAGGATGAATAGATTGCATTAATGTCATCATCGTAAATTTAAGACAATTATTGACCAAACCAGAAGAAAAAATGCAGGAACCTTCTTTCAAAATTAAAGCAAAAAATGTGTCCACAAAGTGACAAATGGGTATGGTCAAAACATTCTGTGATGAGTAAATTTTTGGGTGGTTTTTAATATTATTAAGCCTAGTATTTTAATTTAGAATACTTAAAGAAATTTAGCTGGCAACCCATTTTTAAAAACTCTTTCCCCTTGAGGTCAAAACTTATAGTCACATGGTTCTCACATTTTTTTCAAAACTAAATTCCTTACTTTTTCCCAACTTTTTCCCAACTGAAAAATGAAAATTCCTGACTATATAAAATGCGGCTTTATCGACATTATTGCGACCGATTTTCAAGCTTTTTTCATTAAAAATTTAATAGCCTAATGCCTAATGATAAAATTTCCGAGCCTACCGCCCCCTCCCCTCCCAACAAATTATATAATATTAATAGCCTATATTGATTTCCTTTGATATTTCAAGAGTCATAATCAGTTTATTTATTGTTGAAACTGTTCAATGCATATGGTTGTACAAGGTCAAATTGATAAACATTCAACACCTGGATGTAATTTGTAAATCTTCAAAGTAAAAAACAGAGAAAATTGAATTAATTAATAACTTTTTAATACTTCACAACATTAAATTTAATTTCAAAAGATTTCTTATTTATTTATTAGTGGTTTTAAAACTTAAAACTAGAAAAGAATTAAAACAATAGTTTTTTTTTCTTTATTTCTTTAAAAATTATTTTGTTTTATTTTCACTTTAATTTTTATCACATATGTTGTTCGAGTTTTTCGAAATGTGTAAAAAAAATCTTCCTCCTATTAAAATTCCAGACTATCCTGAAAATTTCCTTACTAGAATGCTCAATTTCCCGGTTTTCACGACCGGGAAAAAAATTGAAGGAAATCCCGACTATTTCCCGTTTTCCCGACTGTGTGAGGACCCTGTAGTCACTGATGTTTGAACCACAGATTTATAGCTCAGTTCACTCCAAGTTATGTAATAATAACTTTTTCAAAGGAAGCTAGGATGCATGAAGTGTAACAGTAATGCCTTGGATGACATGTAACAGTGATGCCTTGGATGATGTGAGTTACCTGTTCCTGTGCAGTCACAGGCGTACCCATCAAGCTGATCCACACATCTTCCACCATTCTTACATGGGCTGACCTCACAGTCATCTCTGGTCTGGCCACATCGAGGTCCCGTCCACGCTGATGGGCAGCTGCATGTGTAGCTTCCGGGCGTGTTGGTACAATTTCCTGCAGTGGGAAATTTAAACCAGAATAAAACATTTTCATTTGTGTTCCACTGCATGGAAAACATGAAAAGTTTATACAGCTACTTGTTTACACATAGAACATAAAGAAAGCAACTTTTCAATGACAACCTGCTTGTCTTCCCATGCACCCAAGCAGAGAAGCATTTTCACTCCATTCTTCCATTTTGAAATAAAAACCACACAAGAAGAATCAAACCGGACAATTTAACTCACCGCCATTAAAGCATGGATTTTGACCTTGACATTCATCATCATCCTGCTCGCAGACATCACCATGGTAACCCGTCCCTTTACAGCTGCAGCTAAAAGAGCCCACAGCATTGACACAGACCCCGATATTGCGACATGGGGTGTTTGTGCACTCATCCGAATCCTCTGTGCACTGCTGACCCATGTATCCGGTACCTGAGGAGAGATGTTGAAATTGTGACCTTTGCTGGACTTTTATGGCACATAAAAATACCAGGTGCAACCACATTTAAGTATTAATTCTGAACGAAACGATTTATTGCCACAGTCCATTCTTAAGTAGAAGTATAAGGTATCAGAGTGGGGAAAAAAATGACTTTCTAAATTATCCAACTGACAATATTTGCACTAAATAGTAGACAACATGTGCACTAAATTATTGACTGTTATTAACAAATGCATGTTTAAAACTTGTGTCAATAACTTTAAAGAGCTTATATCATGTAACAAACTATTGTCTAGTTTATGTCTTGTAACAAACTCTTTCATCAAAACTCTAGTAAAACCATCTATGAAGACTCACTGTTAACAAACTCTTATGACAAACTCTAATGAAAGTTATGACACAAACTTATGTAACAAAGACTCGTGACAAACTCTAATGCAAAGTTATGACACAAACTTATGTAACAAAGACTCTTGACAAACTCACCTGAACAGTTACATAAGTAAGATGGAGAGATGACCTGGCAGCCCCTGGTCGGGTCGCAGCGCTCTCTCTGACAGGTCTCATTGGCCCAACCACAGGACATGACCACATCAGCACAGCTGCACAGTCCTCTGTACAGACACACACCAGAGTGATAGCAGGGCCTGAGGTAGCAGGCGTCTGTGATGGCTGTGCAGAACTGGCCAGAGTACCTGGCACCAGGAAATGATAAACATGTTAGCACTTCTCAACATTTTGAATTGAATGTATTGTCATTTTGAAAAAGTCATAACTATTTCCTGAGCAAATGTGGATTGTAAGGGTTAATGTTTAAAAATTATATGGGTTAATTTTAAGATTTTTGCTAGTTTATAAAAGTTTTGGGATTGAAGTTACACAAGTTAACAAAAAAATAACTTTGTAGAAATAGCCAGCTGGGATGGCTTTTTCTGCCCTGAACGGCAGCGTTCCTTGGGAAGGATCAAAACGAGAGTAGGAAAACCTCAGCTATCGCAGTCATAAAACAAGAGCCAACTTGGTACGGGATTAAAAATATTTTTTCTGGTCTCTTATAAAAAAAAAAAAGATTTAATAATGGAGAAAAAAAAAGCCATTCTCCGGTGTCAGCTTCAAACAAGAGATGTCCAGTAATGAAACTACTTACCCAGGTAAACAACTGCAGGTGTATGAGTTGATCCCATCAACACACTGGCCACCATTCTTACAGATGTGGTTCAGACAGTCATCGATATCACTTTCACAGTGCTGGCCTGCAATGCAAGTTTTGGTAGATTACTTTAAAAAGTGATGATAGTCACTAAAATAAATTAGGGGACTGAAGCTGTAGAGAGCTGGTGCGGCCGCTCCCCCCCCCCCCCCCCCAAACCTGTCATTCTTATTTCAGAGATTTATTTATTTCCCTTTTAAATTGTGTACATTATTATAATGCAATATATTTTCTCTCTGTCACTGAGATATGTGCACAAGATGTAACAATATTTTATTAAATAAATTCTAGGATTTTAAGTTTGATGGAATGAGGGGGGGGGGAGAGAAACATTTTGAAACTGCACCAGGGACCAGTGCCAGATTTATTAATTACATTTTCTTTTTATTCAACTGTAAATATTCACATTGTGCAGAACGGCAACATAAGGTTCGCAGACGGGCTCCTGTCCACTGTTTGAGAAACACTGTTCTCGAAATTGGTTAGTGGTAAATATTAAATTGTGTGTTGAAAACTTTATTGGGTCTTAATTGTTTGAGTGCAACTATTAGAAAAATTGTACTTTGACTTAGGAACCATATACTGGTAATTATTATGTGAAAACACAATACAGATATAGAAAGTACAGAGTTTAAAAGGAGACCATCAAAGTGAAACATGTCAGATAAGTTGTCATTCAAACCATTGATGCAGAACACTGGGGGAAAAAAGAAGAGAATCTAATTACATACCTGTACCTAATTAAATAAGTGACTACCTGTATATCCGGGCTGGCAAACACAGGTGTAGTTCAAGCCTTCTCCAGTACAGCTTGCTTTATTCTTGCAAGGATTTGAACCACAGCCCCTTGTATCAGCATCACACCTGCTGCCCGTGAAACCGTCAGGACAGCTGCAGATGAAGCCGTTAACATTATCCAGACATGTCCCATTGTTCCTGCACGGCCCAGACGTACACTCGTTGATATCCTCTTCGCAGAATGCCCCGGTGAAGCCCGGTTGACAGGCACAATGGAAACCAGGGAAAAAAAATTCCAACTGCGTTCGGTTGCTGCTATCCCGACAGGTTCCGTTGTTGAGGCAGGGGTGAGACTCACACTCGTTGATATCCACTTCGCAGTTTTTCCCAGTGTATCCATCCGCGCATACACAATACGTGCTGTTTGTTAATGAAGATGATGATTGGTTGAACACGCATGTTGCACCGTTGAAGCACATGTTGTACACGCATTGGTTCACAGGGGTCTCGCAGTTGTTTCCTGTGTAATAAAAAGAGCACAGGCACCGGTACGAGTCTCCATAGTTCCTGCACTCCCCGCCGTGCAGACACAGACCAGATGCACAGTAGTCCACGAATTCACAGTACGTCCCATAAAAACCAGATGTACAATTGCACGTGTATCTGTTCTCTTCCAGGACGCATGTTGCATTATTTTGACACAAGTTAACAGCACAGTAGTTGTAGCTCTGACACTGAGACCCGTAATATGGTCCGACACACTGACACACATAGGCATCTGCACCAGCCAGTAAGGCAGATCCACTGACATTCCCAACTGTTTTGACATTGTTGTCAACGAGACTAACATCTCCACTGCCGGAACCAGTCTGATTCAAAGAAGCAGAAGAGTTTGAATATGAATTAACATTATTTAAATTATTAAGTAAGAGGCAAGTTCCGCCATTAAAACATGGCTGCGAATAGCAAAGGTCCAAAAGGTCACAATACATTCCATAAAAGCCAGAGGGGCACAAACAGGTGAAGTTGTTAAGACTACTCAAACAAGTTGCATTGTTGCGACACGGAGATGACACGCAGTTGTTGATAAGTACTTCGCAGTGTTCCCCGGAGTAACCGGGTAAGCAATTACATAAATAGTTTGTCGAGTTGAGCGAAACACACTCCGAGGTCTGATTCTGAATACACGCACTCGTGGAGCACGGCTGTAGCACTGTTTCACAAAACTCACCGGTGAAGTTCTCACTACACTGGCAGACGTAGGAAAGTAGTTGATCGAGGCACGTCGCCCCATTTTGACATGAACTGTTCCTGCAGTTGTCTGTGTTGATGTCGCAGGCTGGCCCCTCCCATCCGTCGAGACAAGGACACTGATACCGGTTCCACCCGTCGACGCAGTAGGAGTTGGCTGGACATGGGTTGGTGCTGCACACTGGATCACCCTGGCAACCGTTTCTTATGCCCATCGTGCTGACCACAGCCCCAGGCTGGACCGTGTTACCGTTAACGTACAGCAGTGACTGGTTGTTGAATGAGATTTCTCTGACGCAGCCCTTGAAGTGACCAACTAGGTTTGATGGGTCACCTGGAAAATATTGGAGACCACAAGTTATTAATTTATTACGAAAATTAAAATCTAACTACGAAGCTTACAAAGATGATGTTTCCACATATTTAAAGCAGGGGTCCACAAACTATGGCTCACGGGCAAGATCTGGCCCTACAGGGATCCTTAACATGGCCCGCTTAGCCCCTTACAGGTACCTGGGTAGCAGTGACGAATTTGGAAACGGATGTTGACCATTTATTCTGCCAAATGCAGACCCATACATCCCATTGAAATGCCAATACATTAATGTTCTTTATAAGATTTCTTCAATTTAAATATTGTGTTCTCGTTAAATTTTTTTTTTTTTTGCTACATAGAATATATAAGTAGGGTGACATATGTTCTCGTGTGTCGACTGAAGGAACTTTGCATTGGTCGAGGCCTACCCCGGAAACGTACCCATCGTGGTGGTAGACGGAAAATAAAAATAAAACAACATGGCAATCCTTCATCCTCAAGATTTACTCAACGCTTTTCTAACCCAAACAACCTCATTCGCATCGACACCTCTCCACCTTCCAGCAACAGACAGCTTCGCATCGCCTCATTTAACGCTCAGTTGCTTGGCTCTTGTGAGAAACGTATCGCAGTCTCCGAATTTATCTCAGATAGGCGGATTGACATTCTGTTTATCCAGGAGACCTGGTTTCGGCTGACTGGCGATGAAGGAAAATGTACCGATCTCGCTCCCCCTGGTTATTCTGCCAGATCATTTCCTCGTGCAACTCGTGGTGGTGGCCTTGCTGTCATCTATAAGGACACGTCCCGTTATCTAGCCTTTGTCACGGAGTTTTCGTTTGCTCACACATCGTTTGAATCGGTTCAACTTACCTTGTCGGTGCCCCAGCAGATCGTTCATTTTATATGCATTTATTGCATCTGCCCTAGCAGGAAAAATAAACTTACTGATGCTGTGTTTCATCGGGAGTTCCCGGATCTGCTGGATCATTGCAACACATTGGCTGGCACTTATATTGTAGTGGGGGATATGAACATTCACTTCGACCAGCCACAGAATCCCTCCACTGCTAAATTGATTGATCTTTTGGACTTATTTAGTCTTAAGCAATTAGTCGACCAACCGACTCATAATCGTGGACATATTATTGATTGGGTGCTACATAGGCCTCATGATTTTGTAGTTACCTCTACTTCAGTCACTCAAGAGCTTTCCTCAGACCACTTCTGTGTTGTTTGTGGGCTTAACGTTAATGCATCCTCTCCTCTCCTTCAGTCCAGGGAGGTCCGCAGTTTGTGTACTATAAATAGGGATGCCTTTAAGCGTGATCTGAGTTTGGCAGTGTCCCCTGCCCTCTGCCCTACTTTGGAAACACTACACAGTGCATTGTGCACTGTGCTTGAACGGCATGCCCCCCTAACCCGCCGTAATGTTAGGTCAGCACGGTCAGCTCCCTGGTATGCAACCATAAGGGAGGAACTACGCAGAGCCAAGAAAGAGCGGCGTAGTGCGGAAAAGAAGTGGCTTAAGTCAGGTCTTGTTGTTTTTAGGCAGATGTATTATGCTGCCAAGAAACGTGTGACCAAAATTGTTTGTCGAGCAAAGACTTTGTATTTTAGCCAAAAGATAATTATGGGTAAAACCGGCAAGCAGTTGTTCGATGTTTGTAGCAATCTCAGAGGGAGTAACAAAGGAATTGCTCTTCCTTCAGTGTATCCGTTGCCCCAGCAACCAGATATGTTCTGCAATTTCTTTACAAGCAAAGTTGCTGACATCCGCGCTGAGCTTGATTGTCTTGACATACCCCCCTTAGAATTGCCACCCTTTTCTTGTGTTAGTTCACATTTCAAAATTTTTAAGCCGGTTTCAGAACAGGAGGTCAAAATTACTATTCTGGAGTCTAAGCCTACGTCATGTTCTTTGGACCCCATCCCCACCCCCCTGTTGGTCGAGTCGTTAGATCATTTGCTCCCAACGATAACCAACATAGTCAATGAAAGCTTGTCATCGGGCACTGTTCCATCTATTTGTACGTCAGCTGTCATCAAACCATTGCTTAAGAAGCCTGGTCTGGATGAAAATAATTTTAAAAACTATAGACCTGTATCTAACTTATCATTTTTGTCTAAAGTCATTGAAAAACTAGTTCTAAAACAACTTTTTGCTTACTTAAATGACAACTCTCTTCTCAGTCCTAATCAATCAGCCTATAAACCTTTCCATAGCACTGAGACGGCTCTCTTGAAAGTCACCAATGACCTCTTGCTTGCATTGGACAGTGGTGATGTCTCCCTCCTGATCCTCTTGGACCTCAGTGCGGCCTTTGACACTGTCGACCATGAAACCCTTTACAAAACGCTTGAAAATTACTTTGGCATTTCTGGTTCTGTTTTGTCTTGGTTTTAGGTTGTTCCTCTCCGATAGAACGCAGGCAGTCGCTGTCGATGGCTGTATCTCCAGCAGTGCTGACTTGGTGTATGGAGTGCCACAGGGGTCCGTTTTGGGCCCAGGTCTATTTACAATGTATACCAGGCCACTGCTCCTCTTGCTCGAGAGGCATGCTGTGGAGAGCCAGTCTTTCGCGGATGATATGCAACTATACAAGCATACCCATCCCTCTCTTGTCGATTCAGCTGTCCGGACTTTGCAGGAGTGTATTGGTGATGTCAAGTCATGGATGACACTCAGCAAGTTGAAACTTAACGATGACAAAACGGAAGCACTTCTTATTCATGATCACAAATCATCCTCTAACTCAGCTCTCCCCACCTCATTTCAAGTAGGTAACTCAGACAAACAGTTTACATACTCAACTAGGAATCTTGGTTATATTCTGTCTAACAACATGTCTCTAGATAAACATATATCTCACATTTGTCGCTCTGCATACACTGCTATCCGTCAGATCAGCTCCATCCGCCACTACCTCACAGTTAGTGCAACAAAAACCTTAGTCTGTGCTCTTGTTCTCTCTCGTCTTGACTACTGCAACTCTCTTCTGTCAGGCTCACCAAAACACTTCTTAGAAAGATTACAAAAGGTTCAAAACTCAGCTGCTAGGCTAGTTTTAAAGGCAAAAAAACGTGATCACGTCACACCACTACTTCATTCACTTCATTGGCTCCCTGTACAAGCACGGATTGATTATAAACTCTCTGTTCTGTGCCACCACTTTTTCTCGAATTCCTGCCCTTCCTATCTAACCAAAATTCTCTCTGTCTATTCACCCCTTCGACAGCTTCGCTCCTCCGCAGATGATCGTATTCTTTCTGTCCCTAAGACTCGCACAAAAACATACGGTGAAAGATCTTTCTCTTACTGTGCCCCCAAACAATGGAATTCTCTTCCATTACACATCAGAAATATATCAACCATCACAGCCTTCAAAACTGCACTCAAAACACACCTCTTTAAACTTTACTATCCTGACTGATTCCCCCTCTGAAAGTTAAACGATGCTGCTGAGTGCCGTCCATGGCTTCACATGTAAATTGATATGGAATGGTTGGTTTTTAATTTATATTTTTTAAGTTCATTTTAATTTGCATGTACAGCGTGGTGAGCCCAGCCCTAGGCTGGGGTATAACGCTATAGAAAACTACCCATAATAATAATAATAATAAGTGCAGCTTGCATTGGAATTCATTATATTTTAAAATGATAAAATGGCCCACAAGTGTCTGAGGGAAAGTGAATCGGCCCCCTATTTAAAAAGTTTGAGGACTCCTGTTTTACAGGAAGGAGCCATTCATAAATGACACAAGCATCTGGGGGGGGGGGGGGGGGGGGGCGCTATGACTTAGTCACTCTAGTATTTCATAATATATATTAGTATCTTGAAGGTACCAAAATTTTGTGACAAATGTGTGGCCCAGGGGGTTTATCAAAAATAGTGTGACATCATTTATAGATGATTTCATTTACTGAGACCAAATGCATGAAATGTGAATCTTGTGTCCATATAATAATTTCAGCTATTATGTCCTTCAAAGCCAAACATGAATAGGAAAAGAGAGCTATGAAAAATGAGAGTTGGACAAACAATAATTTCACACACTTTATAACATTCATTAAAACATACACATTTTGCTACAGTTTTTACAGGGCTCAATAAAACTCTGTCTGTCTACAACCCAGTGCTCTGTCTGTCTACAACCCAGTGCTCTGTCTGTTTACAAACCACCTGCTCTGTTTGTCTACAACGCAGTGCTCTGTCTGTTTACAAACCACCTGCTCTGTCTGTCTACAACCCACTGCTCTGTCTGTCTACAACCCAGTGCTCTGTCTGTTTACAAACCACCTGTTCTGTCTGTCTACAACCCAGTGCTCTGTCTGTTTACAAACCAGTGCTAGTAATAATAAATTTAATCCTAAAATTATTTTAAATCCTCACCTTGGAGAAATGGCCTAGCTCCTACGTAGACTTCCACCACGTTTGATTGATTCATTAGGTATGGGTTAAAACCGGTTTCTAAATACAAGGGAGCTCCATCAAGGTCCATAACAAAGAATGTTCTGTTCCTGACCCAACCGAGTGAATGCCACTGCCCATCTGATACAACTTGACTTGACTCGGCCGTGGCTGTGATAAGAAGTGAGAATACAGTGTCAACACAACAAATGTGTGAAACTTTAAAGCTGACCCATTGATAGCGGTATATGCGATTTACACAATTGTTTTCTTATATAGAAAGAAAAGAGACAATTTAGTTTCCATTTTTTTAATTTGTATTCTGCTTCATTTTTAATTAAATAACTTGTTTTGTAGACTTGAGTCTTTGTTTTCACTTGCACTTTTTAGTTCTTGTTTTTTAGAAATGGTGTAATTTATATAATCTCATTAAAATCATTTCCATTTATGGGACTTCACGTGATTTCAAAAGTTGACATAACATGATTGGTATTCACTTTGTGAATGGTTTTCAGCTGGTTAAAAATTTGGTCTGGTACCTGACTTAATTACTTATTATGCACAATGAGAGTTAATGAACCCTCACTCTCTCTCTCTTTCTGTCCCTCCATCCCCCTCTCTCTCTCTCTCTTCCTCCTAGAAACTCACATTACTTTCATAATCTTTCAGCTTCTCCAATGTTGCCATAATAACAGTGACAAGCCAAAAACTGAACTGATAAACCACCACCAGAAAATCAAGCACTTTAAATAAATGCCATTTTTAGGACCTTTCTTTAATTATTTTATTTTTTTGCCTCCCCTGCTAAAATTCATCTCCTCATTAATCACTGGTTTTGCAATGTATCTCTATTAATCACTGGTCTTGCAATGTATCTCTAATGAATCATATTTACCCAAACAATATATAAATGCCATAATGACCCCTTTCTTTCCTTATACCACTCCCCATGTACAACAAAATGTTTAACAGTGGAGCCTTGTAAAAATAATTAACTATTTATTCAACAACCCTTAAAAACAAAGTTTTTCTTATAAATCCTTTACATAGATTTTTTATTACTTTAAAAACAATTAATATTCAAATGCTCCCCAGCCAGAAACACAAGAAAAAAAAGCTAAGATAATATTAATGATTTCAAAGCTAGGAAGTCTTTTTAATGATTTTTCTTGTTTTGATCACTCCATTGGACTACTTTTCTCTGTCCTTTATCAACCAATCACCCTAATAATTCTCTTAACCACACTGATCAGACCTCCTCAACCACACTGATCAGACCTCCTCAACCACACTGATCAGACCTCCTCAACCTCCTTGATCAGACCACCTCAAACCACACTGATCAGACCTCCTCAACCTCCTTGATCAGACCACCTCAACTACACTGATCAGACCTCCTCAACAACACTGATCAGACCACCTCAACCACACTGATCAGAACTGCTCAACAACACTGATCAGAACTGCTCAACCACACTGATCAGACTTGCTCAACCACACTGATCAGACCTGCTCAACCACACTGATCAGACCTCCTCAACCACACTGATCAGACCTCCTCAATCACACTGATCAGACCTCCTCAACCTCCTTGATCAGACCTCCTCAATCACACTGATCAGAACTGCTCAACCACACTGATCAGACCTCCTCAACCACACTGATCAGACCTGCTCAACCACATATATGAGACCTGCTCAACCACATACCTGAACTGAAGCTAGAATAAGCCTGGAGCCTGTCCCTGTAAATCCTAAACTCTATGTAGCCTCCAACACCACCATCAAGCGGGTAAAACTGGAGGAGCATCAGTGTAGCTGTGGCCTGCCTCGTACGGAACTCCACCTTCCCACTGTCACCAAATGAAAACTTTGATCTGTCCAGCAGGATGGATGAAACGCTTGAGTTGCCATCAAATGTGTTGGCGGCGGCTAAAAAACATCCATTCAAAACAAGAATTGGGTCAATATTTAATAAATAGCATTACATGTACATGGAAAGGTTTATGTTATTTAGAAGGAGGTCGAAAATATATTTCAGATATAAAATGCTAATTTAAAAACTTATGACGGCCGACAATGAGACAGCAGATATTAACAGACTGTGAAACAGCAGATATTAACATACTGTGAGACAGCAGCTATTAACAAACAGACAATGAGACAGTAGATATTAACAGACTATGAGACAGCATATATTAACAAACACACTGTGAGACAGCAGATATCAACAGACTATGAGACAGCAGATATCAACAGACTGTGAGACTGCAGATATAAGCCACAATTCACGTTGGCTTTTTACATAAGTTCTCTTCACACTTTTGTTTTTTTCCAATGAAGTTGGTGAAAATGTTCACTCCAAACAAAACCCACGGAATTTTTAAAAGATTTGTTTGAAAAATTAAAATGAAGAAGATTATGTTTTTAATTTTAAACACTGTGTTTTGTCAAGTTTTCATTACTAAAATAGATTTGAGCTGAAGCCCTGTGTTGATTATGAGAATAATTGGTCAGACAAGTTACACAATTTTCTTTGCTACCTTCAAGACACATTGTGACCTGCTAACAGGGACTCTATCCAATATAGAGTGCTGTGAATACCTTGTGAACAATTTTCTCCTGTGTAGCTCTCCTCACACAAACATGTGGGACCTGTCCAATTAGGGACACAGACTCCTTGATTCAGGCATGTTTTAGACAGACAGGCCTCCTCTGCTTCACAGCCGGGTCGTGCTGTCGGTGGGTCATTTCCCAGTGATGTTGGAACATGTGAGGAGAGATCTATCATGATGTGGTTCACTATGACATTCCTTATGCAGCCTTTAATGCTGTTGTGATTTGAAAAGAATGTATTGTAAGCCATTTATAAAATACATTAAAATTTTTGTGCTAGGCCATCAGATTTTTCTAAAACTTTAAATTATACTCTGACCAGCTAGTCCCCACTGACCAGCCAGCCCCCTTTGACCAACCAGCCCCCTTTAACCAGCAGCCCCCACTGACCAGCCAGCCCCCACTGACCAGCTAGCCCCCTTTGACCAGCCAGCCTCCTTTGACCCGCCAGCCCCCTTTGACCAGCCAGCCCCCTTTGACCCGCCATCCCCCTTTGACCAGCCAGCCCCCTTTGACCCGCCAGCCCCCTTTGACCAGCCAGCCCCCTTTACCCACCATTCTCCTTTGACCCGCCAGCCCCCTTTGACCAGCAGCCCCATGCTCGGAAGCGTGTACAGTCACAAAGGAGGTTCATCAAGATTCTATTATTTACCTGTGTTCTGTGGGCAGAGGTGGACTCCTGCCTCTCCACTTGTCCATGGCTGTGTGCATATGCAGCATGCCCAGAAATATGGGGCCACCCACAAGTATCTGAGAACCCCCAGAACCTCTTGCTGACCCAAGAGAACCTGTTGTGTTGCTGGACACTAAAAAGATGATGATAATTTTAGTGTATAAACAAACACAACATGAGCTTTTTTTGATGTTTTTAACACACATAAATGTTATGATTATGAGTCAAGTGAACAAAGTGAAATCCAAAAACTATTTCAAGTTGCAACATATATATATTGTTTTTGTTGTATTCTATTACAACATATTACATTTCAATACAATGTAGTGGATCAACAGTCATCAATGGATACATAAAATAAATCCATTTATTGTTTCCCTTTTTAAAACCAATATATAAATTACTTTGTTATAAAAACAACTACTTTCAATAATGTATGCACCTCTTGTGCTAGAGCAGCGGTTCTCAACCTTATTAATGCTGCGACCCTTTAATACTGTCCCTCATGTTGTGGCGACCCCCAGCCATAAAATTATTTTTGTTTCTACTTCATAACCGCTGTGCTAGAGAAACACTTTACATGTCTTGGGTTTCAATAGTTATAATTGTAAAATGTTGTCTTGCTTAAAAGTTTCTCTTTATTTATATGCTGAAAATAAATCTGTACAATGTAATTAAAAACATTTCCAATTATTTGGATCAATAAAGAATCTTATCTCATCTTACCTTACATAGTGGTGCCAATAAATTTGTTAATGATATAGTTTCAAGTGCCATATATGCACTTTCTCCAAATTGTTAGTTTATATCAATTTTAATTTTTTTAATTCAAATGGCACTGCAACTTCCTTGTATCATTCAGATGAAATTCTTGTTGTTTAGCTATTTTGCAACTTCCTTGTGTCATTCAGATAAAATTCGGGTTGTTTAGTTATTTCCTTTTGATTTTGAAATTGATTGAAAAATCCCTCTGGACTGGTGATAGAGAATTGTGTCATGGTTCCTAACGAGCACAGTTACAGCAGAATGAGGTAAACAAACAAAGAAATGTGCATTACCTCCCACCGTAAATTCCTGGTCTAGGAACTGAAGACTGACACTGATCCAACCCTGAAGGTGAAGGTCACTGCCAACTTTTATGACACGATCTTGGCCAGACGCAAGAGGAACCAGCTGCACTCTGATCTGACTGTTGTCAAGACTGATGCTCACCATATCTCTGCTCCACTGGAAATAAGAAGTAAAGGAATGTAGAGCAAAATTTAGGACGCTTGATTCCAATATCATAACCAAGTTTATTATTATTATTATTACAGTGGTCTTATATAGCAAAATGCCCCAGCTTAGGGCTAGGCTCACCGCGCTTCACATAAAACTTTGCAAAAAGAAAAATGACATTAAAAAACATTTACATAAAATAATTCATTTAAAAACAGCTTTTTAAAAATGTTACAAGCGACAAATTGTACTCTAGTTATGCCCATTATTGTTTTTCCAAATCCCTTTCTATTTATGGTGTACTTAATTTTTCATTATTTCAAAAGAGATAAGTTTCCATTTCTATTGGTCAACTTGGGAGGACACATTCTGAGACAAGTCTTCCATTTTAAATCGTTCCTTTTTTTAAAATAAATTTTTATTTTTATTCCTTTTTTTAAAAAATTGTTTCCAAAACTTCCTCAATTACAAAATATATAAATACTGTTTACATAAATTCTTTAAAAATGTATAACTATACTAGACTACAATATAGGCCTACATACTGTGTATAAGATTAACCCTGATAAGTTTGCAGCAGTGACTTCAAAAGACAATTGTGAAATGGAAATATTCCCATCAAAGTACAGCATGTTGTCCACGTCAAAGTTTGCAGTGTTCTGGAAACCACAGCCAGGCCCACTGAACCCAAGTAGGCAGACACACTCCAGGTGCGTCCACCGGTCAAGGCAAGTCCCTCCATTGGAACAGGTGTCTGCCACGCAAGGCGTGTGGGTTGAGCAGCCAATGGCTGGAGTGGTTGTGTCATTGGGGGTGGTGAACTGTCTGGCATCTGCCAAGTTGAGGGCAAGGCTGTTGACCATGAGATTCTGAAAGATTACAAGAATATTTTTAGCATTTAAGCAAACATAACTGACAATTTAGAGTATGACACTGATCATTTAGATAACTGACAAGTTAGAGTATGACACTGATCATTAAGATAACTGACAAGTTAGAGTATGACACTGATCATTAAGATAACTGACAAGTTAGAGTATGACACTGCTCATTAACATTACAGACAAGTTAGAGTATGACACTAATCATTAAGAAGTAGGATTTTGGTACAGGGTTGACCTGTCATCCACACAGACATAGAAAGAGTTACTACCAAAGATGTCTTAGATGAAAATTGGGAATCAGAAGCCTTGATCATATGATAGGACAAGATAAAAATTCATAAATAGGATAAGATAAAATTCATAAATAGGATAAGATAAAATTCATAAATAGGATAAGATAAAATTAATAAATAGGATAAGATAAAATTCATAAATATGATAAGATAAAATTCATAAATAGGATAAGATAAAATTCATAAATAGGATAAGATAAAACAGTATATATACAGGGGTCATTTAATACCAATTAATTGAAATAAAATGACAGAACACTGTAAGCTACCAATGGAAGCCGCCATTAAAATGGCAAAATGAGCAAGAAATGCGAGAAGCAAGCTGATTAGCTGCTACACAGACCAGCCAGCCAATCTCAAGGTTTTTATTATTGGGCCGATGGATAGATCAGTGGTTGGCAAACTCATCAGTCAAAGTGGTCGTCAAACTCATCAGTCAAAGTGGTCGGCAAACTCATCAGTCAAAGTGGTCGTCAAACTCATCAGTCAAAGTGGTCGGCAAACTCATCAGTCAAAGTGGTCGGCAAACTCATTGGTCAAAAGAGACAAAAATCAGCAGCAGGATGATTAAAAATTTTTGAGAGCCTAATTTATTTTCAAGAATCTGTCAAGAAACATGTTTTTCGGAGTCAAAACCAATTTGTGGCCGGCTGGCCGAGCCGCACACCGATCGCTAAGAAGCCACATGAGCTGCGGTTTGCCGACCACTGGGATAGGCCTTTTGTCTATTTTGCCATCAAGAGGGTTAAGCTTAGTTTTCATGTTTATAATATTGGTTCTTGTCAAATTAAAAATGTTCTTAATGATCTTAAACAAATTTTTATATTTCTTTTGTAAGTAATGTATTTTTTACCACTATACTGAAAACAAGCAAAGATGCAAGAAAAAGTTTCCACCTACCCCTAAACATCCAATGAAACCTCCCACTTCCTTCACAATGCTCCTCATGTAAGCTGTAAGACCTGACACCCCTCCAAAAAATAATGGACCCTCCCAGCTCCAAGATGTTGCATTCTCAAACTTGAAGCTGTGAGACCAACTGCTGTCACCATCAAGGTCAAAGGTGATGCTCTCAACCCCAAGCTCCAACTTCACAGCATGATTGTGAATTTTGTAATTCTGATCAGATAACAGAATGGAGGACTCAAGCAGCTGTTCTCCATTGCTGGCAGACAGATAAAGTATGGATTCCCTGAGTTCTAGTTTGATGTGTTGGGGTTGGCCAGATAGTGAGGTCTGACAACAAATTGGAAAACAAATGTTCAATTAATTAAATTAACCAAATTCCTGGTAGCACCTTGAAAACAAATCTCAATTTTTTTTTACATATTTGTTTTAAAAAGTTTTTTTGTGTGGTTGTTTTGCATATTGACCAAAAGTTTAAAAAGAAATACAGGCCTAATTAATTAATGTTAGCAATATTATAACCCTTGTCATGACATAGTATAGCTAGGTTTAGTGTTGCCCTGGGGTGGGCCAGGATTTTTGTCACCCCTCAATATATAAAAAAGTGTTGGACTGCGATAAAGCTTTAAAATAGATTAAACAGACACGAACAATCTGTGTGGATATAACAATACATATATTGAGCTTTAATAATAATTTTACATTACAAATAATGAAACGTTTCGGCTCTTGCCTTCATCAGTACAAGACATACAAATAAGTATTAATAAAATTTACATAATATATAGAGAGAGAGATAAATCCTACCTAAAAAATAGAAAACCAGACAGAAACAAGGTAAAGAAAAAAGAAGAATGAAAAGGAAGTGACTTGCAGTAAAATGTAAAAGCCCAATCAGGAAAAAAGACATCGCAGTTACGTAATATATAAAAAAAAGTGCCACCTGAGACGGACCGCCCCCTCCACCCATGCTTTCCTACACGAGTAGATAACTCTCTCAAATACAGAGCCTTCCCTTTGATAGTATTAAAAGACTATTGAGGCATACCATTTTTTTTTAATGTATTCAAATGAAATTATCACATTAAGAACAATAGAATGCCTGTATAGCCCTAATATATTTACAATTTTGTGCTATCCTATTATTAATATTATATATATATATATATAAAAAACTTTTATGTCTTAACTTATTTTTTAATGAGCTGTAATTCATATTCAGAAAAGTGACAAAAATATTTTTAAAAGAGAGACACGTTTCCACATATTTTCATAAATATTTTCTTTGAAAAGTAAAAAAAAATATATATAAGCATGACCTTACTCCGGTGGTAAGTAGCAGAATGCCTTCCAACACCGTGGTTGTGAATGTGAACTGTAGCTGTACAACATCAGAGGTGGCCAGTGGGGCTGTCACGGAGGCTGCAGCGATACTCATCCTAGACTGGATGATGACCTTGAGTGACGAGAAGGTCAATAAAGTGTTGCCGTTGAATGTGGCCAACTTTATGACATCACAAGTTTGACCCTCAACCCCTGAAGGGCAGGCGCAGGTAAAAATGGGGGGTGTGGACTCAGTGCAAGATCCTCCATGGAGACATGGAGATGAAGAACATTCTGGAATATCTTCTGAACACCTGGGGCCTGGAAGATATGAAAATTAATGGAGTCAGCTGTTGTCAACCCAATGTAAATTATAACAGCCTTAGGACAAGGGTCTGGCATACAAACCAAGATGTGTTTCAAAGATGTCCCTCTGTTGCTACATTGTCTTTTTGAGTCCTATTGGTAAATACACGCATATTTGTAAATATAAGCATATTTGTATATAAAAGCATATGTGTAAATACAAGCATATGTGTAAATACAAGCATATGTGTAAATGTAAGCATATATGTAGATACAAGCATATTTGT
This sequence comes from Omphiscola glabra, assembly GCA_964017045.1. NCBI lineage: Eukaryota > Metazoa > Mollusca > Gastropoda > Lymnaeidae > Omphiscola > Omphiscola glabra. Next base: position 2,107,460 of record OZ024808.1, read on the forward strand.
AAATACAAGCATATTTGTAAATACAAGCATATTTGTAAATACAAGCATATTTGTAAATACAAGTATATTTGTAAATATAAATAGAGTGTGTAGTTTCAAATAGTTCCCTTAGCTAATCTGATTCAGGTTTGTACATATACTTGGGGGTGTTGGCAAATGTACTGGATGAAATAGGTTGGGAGAGTGGGGGTTGAAAATCAAATTGTTTGCATATGAAATGTAAGGACAGCAGTAAATTCTTGTCATGCCAGACAGCCAAAATAAAAACTATAAGCTGCGTCTCTAAATCTGACAGTGTTTTTAAATACTTGGGATGCTGATGGATTACGCTGAGAAACTAAAACGTTTGACCACGTCTTACGTTCCTTATTTGTGCATTTACCTGTAACACCTGGTGGACACACGCATGTGAAGTTGTTAATGCTGTCAAGACAGGTGGCAGCTCCGATACATGGAGAATTTGAGCAGTGGTCAACATTGGTCTCACAGTCCACACCTGCAACCACAACGCATTCGTCACTGATATGACAAAGTTTAAATAAACCGCAATTCGTAATTTATCATGAGAAGTTCAATACATACCTAGTGGAAATAATAAAACTTAGATTAAATAAATAAATATAAATATATCTTATACAAGACTGTGCCAGAGATAATTTTAATGACAAAGGCGTCACACTATGCCACTATAATTGTTTTGTTGTCACATTATATACTTCTATTCATATTTCAATTATACTGTGTACACTGCTTTAACAAATGGCACCTTCAATTACAACAGTCATTACTGACTCCATCCCACCAACAACTCATCATCTGCCACCATACAGTTGTGTCAAAGTGAGCATTGGAAAGTAATGCAAAGGTTTTTAAAATTTTGGTAGAATTACTTTGTCCCATCACACTCCTGATCTGTCAGGTAAACATTCACACCTAAAAAATATTGATGATATCCACACAGGTGGCATTGACCTACCTGTAAACCCAGGTAAACATTCACACCTAAAAGTATTGATCAGATCCACACAGGTGGCATTAATCAGATCCACACAGGTGGTATTGACCTACCTGTAAACCCAGGTAAACATTCACACCTAAAAGTATTGATCAGATCCACACAGGTGGCATTGTTTCTGCAGGGGTTGAAACTGCACTCATTGACATCAACATTACAGGTAATATCTTGGAAGAAAACATCAATTATTTGTCTAAATTATGGAAAAAATTCTTCACTATAAAAAAAAATTAAGATGGTTTATAATACAAGATGTTCCTGAAATACTTGCAGAAATAAAAAAAAGATATTATTTCAAAGTAATTAATTGCTGCACTGATGCTGATGGTACTTTGGCACTGAGCACTTGTGCTGGAATGCATAGTTTAAATCTGTGGCCACCTAATCTAAGATAACATAACTGCTGCAACTTTTTCAATTTATCAGCAGGATACAATGTGGTCAAGCAGGGGTTATCTTTAACAGAAAGTAGACTGGAGCAGGCTGATCTCAAAATTAAAGAAAAATATATTTTGAATCTAGCCCCAAATCCAGGGCTAATTTGACTTGAAAACTCATTTCATTATTGATCTGCAATAACATTTTAGATCATTTTATTCCCTTGCAGCAATTTCAAAACCTTTAAGAAACCCTTTTACAATCATTGCATCAGCTTTTCAAAACCATTTTTACAATACATAATTTTACAACCATTTCACCACCAATGCACCCAAACTTACTTGTATAACCAAATGGACACTGGCAGGTGAACCCTCCAACCTGATCTATGCATATCCCTCCATTTAAACATGGGCCGGGCATGCAATCATCAATGTTTTCCTGGCAGGTTTTCCCCGTCCAGCCCTCAAGGCATTGGCAAGTGAAGTCATTTATGGCATCGAGGCAGGTGGCGTTATTTTTACAAGGGCTGAGAACCGTGCACTCATCAATGTTGCCTTCACACAGCTGACCTGAGGCAAGCAAACAAGAAAGTAAATTGTCTTAGTGTCCTTATTCTTATAAACTTTATACATTTAAATATGCGGCTCAACTGTGTACATTGTACATTGGTTTATGGTGCTCAACTGTGTACGTTGTACACTTCTTTATGCTGCTCAACTGTGTACATTGGTTTAACAAAGTGCACATCTGTGGGGGAAATGGATAGTACAATGCTTCATTTGAACAAATTTGAACTTTTCAATATTTTATATTTATTTTAGCCGATATATTCACAATAATATAACATAGCATCACTATGAATGTTTATATAGTTGTGTTTAATCTTTTAATTTGCACTTTTCTAAGTGAACATTCTTAAGTAAACCCAGAGCCCTTTACCTGTATATCCTGCCATGCATTGACATCTGAATCTGACCCCTTCATCACTGACGGCGATGAGGTCAACACAGCTGGCATTGTTCTGACAGGGGTTAAGTTGGCATTGCGACAAGCCGACTGAGCAGTTTTTACCCGTGTAGTCTGAGACACAATAAAATACTTTGTTGAACAATTTCATATCACTTTTTCTGTCCCACACAGATAATCAGATGTGGTTGAAAATATAAAAATGGCATTTCCAAAACATCCTGAGATTAGGTCAGAAGAAAAAGCTCAGACGTTGAATTGGTTCAATTAAAGACGATTTTAACGAACTTCCTTATTTCCTAAAAAAAAACGGACATTTGAAGACTTTGCCTACAACTGAATCTTTTAAGTTTTCAAGGATGCATATTAAAAGGCAACCCCAATTTCCATGGTGTTCAATGAAGTTGAAATTGGCCTCGTGGCTCCTTCTTATAGCATAAAAAGGCACTTAAGGAGTGTTAAAGAAAATTACCAAATTATTTAAATCTTTCAATAAATAAAATCTTTCAAAACACATTCTAAAATGTTTGAATGTAGTAGAGGCTCTTTAACTTGTTCAAGCACAAAAATATATTATATACATGTAGTGAACAAATGACAAAGAAATCTTGCAGGGTACAACTAGAGGAGGAAGAAGAAGAGGAAGACAGAGAAAAAGATGGGAAGATAACATCAAAGAATGGACGGGACTACAACTAGGCGATGCTGTGCATAGGGAAGGAGACCGAGAGGAATGGAGAAGAATAGTTTTTATGTCATCTGTGGCGCCTCAACGGTCGAAAGACTACGGGACATGATGATGATGATGAGTGAACAAATGACAAAGTGGATCTAATGACTTATAATGGTCATGTATTTTTGCCTATTCATTTCAGATTTATGTTTATTTCAAAACTTGAAAATGTTTAGGCTTGGAGAAAAGCATAAAGACATTCAAGGTCAAAATCTGTTTACACAAAGTCAACAAGGCCACTTACCAGCTGGACAGAGACAAGAGAAATTGCCAGTACCCTCCACACAAGTCCCACCATTGAGACAAGACTGCTGACCACAGTCCACAATATCTGTGTCACAAATTCTGCCTGTCCATCCCAAGGGACAGACACAACTGGAGCAGAGCAAATTGAGACAAAAAAAACAATAATTTTCGCAACAGTGAAGTATAAGCTTTCCAATTTCAGACAAAAGTAACTAGTGTTTAGAGATGATCAGCATGTTATTTAGATATATTGAATCAATTTCAGACAAGTAACTAGTGTTTAGAGGTGATCAGCATGTTATTTAGATATATTGAATCTACCTACAAAAAACCTGGGGTTCTGTTGATGCACTGTCCATCATTCAAGCATACAGAAGACGTGTTCCAACATTCATTAACATCTACATCACAGTTGGTGCCAGTCCAGCCAGCAACACACTGACAGCTATAGGCTGTGAATGAAGAGAATTTATGTCCAGTAACAATTTCCACAGAGCATCAATCAACATATGCAGTGAAAACATCAATTTATGAAGAGTGGATATTTTCATAATTTTGCAAGAGCTTGCCAACATCTTTTTGATCATATAAATTCATAATTTTGCAAGAATTTGGTTAGGGTTAAGGTTAGATCAAATTATTTCAGGATCACAATTTTGCAAAAGGGTTTGTCATTTCTAAGACCGGAAAACATCACATTGCTTTAAGTAATGTTACTGTTTTTGACAATATTTTCATAAAACATAGATTCTAACAATGTATTTCTGCATACATGTAGCAGTAACAATTTGTTTGTAAAATCTTTCATAAAATAAAGTTTTAAACACGTTTTTGTCTAGGTTAAGACCCACTATGCTGGCTCACATTAATCTATAAGTACCTTACAGCTGTTGAGAGATTGGCCAAACAGAATACCAGGCTGCTATATTAATAACTTAATGAGATGGGCCAGACTGTATACCCGCATGTTCTATTAATAGATTTCTACCATTAACAGACCTGTTTACTCTTAAGATTTTGGCGTACAATGTACGATTTTGACGTGTATACATTATCTTTATTGTAAGTTCATTTTTTACTATTAAGATAATGTATTGAATGATTTTGTAACGATAATGTACAATTTTAAGAGTTTGAGGGTAAACAGGTCTGCATTAAGCGACAAACCCAATTTAGAAAATTGATGGATGATTATTCAAATGTGAAATTAATGTTTGAGAAGAAAGGGGTATTTCTCCTAAAATGACCAAAATGTCCCAGTCTAAAAAGCCTAATTAATACCAGATTAAGAGGTAAAAATGATACTTTTATCATAATATAATATTGCTCACCATTAGGTCCCAGAGAATAGCAAGTCCCAGAATTTTTACAAGGGCTGGACATGCATGCTTGAAATTCAATTTCACAAAGTGTTCCAGTGTATGCACTCAAACAGATGCATGCAAACTTTGTAGTCCTTAAACTTACTCCGGTGGTATTTCCCGCAGACACCGAGTTGTCTCCCTTGATAGTTGCAGAAGTAATCCCAGAATTCCAGCTTCCGTCCGCAAAAGAAGCATCCTGACACGTCCCTCCATTTAAACAAGGGTTAGACAAGCAGTCATAGACATCGGCCTCGCAGAGGGTGCCAATAAAACCATCTGAACACGCACAGCTAAAACCTGTGTCATTGACCCGATAGCACATCCCTCCAAACAGGCACGGGTTGGGGACACAAGGGTCAAGGCTCGATGAACAGGACTGGCCTGTAAATGGGGGCAAGCAATTACACGTGTAAGCTCCAGTTTGCAAAGAACATGTTCCTCCATTGGTGCAGTTTGTTACTCTGCAGTCAAAAATATTTGTCTCACAAAGCTGACCAGTAGTTCCTGGTGGGCATTCACATCTGGGGACGATATAAGTTAAAATTTAACATATTTACAACACAAGACATCCCCTTTCATAAACTAAAATTAACCAGGGAAATAACAACACAAGAGATCCCCTTTCATAAACTAAAATTAACCAGGGAAATAACAACATCCTTTAAATGTTAATTCTAGTTTTAATTACAACTTTCTTTTATATAGAAAAAATGGAGCAGATTTGAGAAAGTGTTTTGTTTGCTCAGTGTCCTATTCAATCAACCTGACCTCCATTTCAGAGTGTACAAAATAAATAACTATAGGAGGATTTGATTGTTTCATCTATTTTAAAAACTGAAGTTACAGAGAAATGTATATTGTTTAAAACAACACCCTGCTATATCTCCTATTGATGATGATGATAATGATTGAGTACTTTTATAGCCCTTGTGTCCATGCTATTTTAGCATGCTAACCCATGCTATTTTAGCATGCTAACAGCGCTCTCATGTCCTAAAATCTGTTTAAAGAAAAAAAAGTCTTTAAATGGATCTTAAATTACTTTTTTTCGATTTCAATGCTCCTCAAAGATTGAGGCAAACTGTTCCATACTGTATGAGGGATGTACTCCATGTCTTTTTCCCCTGAATGCACCAAATCATTCTTATATGAGTGTATGAGGGACGTACTCCCTGTCTTATTTTCCCCCTGAATGCACCACATAATTGTTGTATGAAAGACAAGTGATGAACTCTCATTTTAGATCCTGTTCAAAAATCACTGGATATTAATTAAGATATTCAAAGGGAGGTAGTTTTTAAATTCAAATATAAATTTTTTACCTGAAATCATTGACAAGATTTACACACACTTGTCGACCTTGACATGGACTGCTGTTACATTCATTAATATCAACTTCACAATGTGATCCCTTATACCCAGGAGCACAACGGCATGTGTAACTGTTTGGGGAGGTCTCAGAACAGTTACCATTGTTGAGGCAAGGCTGAGAAGCACACTCCTTTATATCCTCTTCACAGTGTGTACCTGTGTAGCCTAGGAAACAGAATTGGTAGTAGTCAAATTGAATTGTATTTTATTTACGGCACTATCCAATATTGATAGTCTTTTATCTGATAATATATACTCGTAACTTTTTAAATTTCAAATAACTTTTTTTCCTTGTTCATTTTAATTGTTCTGTCTTTCATCTGACAATGATTTATTTAAAATCCATCGTAATTATTCACAGTCCTGGTTGTATTACAAAACTGCAATACACCGCTTGCCAACAAAGATAAAATGAGGAAGCAAATGAAACCTTGCAAAGACTTAATGGCATTTTGAAAGGACATTGCAAAAAAAAGAGACTTGACTTTAAAATACTGTAAAATACACTGAAGACAGAGAAATGCACTACACATTAATGAAGGCAATGAGACTAAGCATGAACAAGGATAATATTAATGAAGCTGCGATGAAGCAATGGTTACAGTAAAAACAAGAAATGGGAAAGCTTGAAATACAGAAAAAGTACACAGGATCAATTCTTTTTTGTTCTTTTCTGTCAGTCAAAATGCCTGGTGTATTGTTTTATTCCATATATCAAGTTTTCCCCATCTATTGTTCTTAATATTTTCCTGGTCGTGAGCGGTTGACTTACCTGGTGCACATGTGCACGTAAAATTGACTGCAAAGTTCAGGCAAGTAGCTCCATTCTGGCATGGAAGGGGCACACATAAATTCACCTCATACTCACAATGGTTGCCGTAAAACCCTGGCTTACAGAAGCACTGGTAGCCTCCTGAATTTAAAAAAAAAAAACTCAAGTAAATTCAAGAAAAACAAAAAAATTAATCTTATGAAAACATTTAAAATTATTTGTAAAAAACAAAACAAAAGAACAATCTTTGTATGTGAATGAGGTATAAATGAAAACTTGTAAGTAGTCAAAGTCAGTTTCTAACAGTATTTCTGTCTGCTGAAGAGAATTGTGCTTATTAACTATAGAAAAGTATTATACTCTTTCTTCATAGTTTCTATTTTATGAAATGCAATCTTAAACTTTAACTAACTCGAAATTCTTTCTGTTTCATTGAATGAAATTAAAATATCTCATTATTTTTTTAAAAAAAACACCTTGAGGCTTTTCTATACAGATTCCTTGAGACCCGCATGGGTTCTCAAGTTGGCACTGTCTGATGACACCCTGGCACTGTGGTCCAAGGAAACCATCCAAACATTCGCAGCGAAAGTTGTTGATGAGATCAATGCAAGTCCCTTGGAAGTAGCACGGGCTGCTGTCACATTCATTGACCTCCTTCTCACAAGTTGTTCCTGTGTAACCTGGCAGATATAAAGACTCAAAAATAACATTTCCATTGCATTGAAAATATTAGCATGGTATCAGAAAAATAATTGTGGAAAAAGATCTACAACAGCTGGGAATCCAAGAATGGAAAAAAAATTAAAGCATCACTTAGGTCTGAGTGGAAGTAAGTGGTGAGTGGGCTGTAGTGCTACAGGGATGGATGGATAGAATTATAAATAATGTCTGTTCTGTCTGCCTTCAATCAATTAAACCTCACAACCATATAGTAGTATTTTACACTAGATAGATATTATTATTATTATTAGCTGTCTTATATAGCGCGGTACCCCCGCCTAGGGCTGGGCTCACAGCACTGTACATAAAATATTAGAAAAAGAGACATAATCGTGACAATAAAATAAAATACATTTATGTAATAAAGAACAGCTGTATAGAGACAAAACAAAAACTAATGCATATTCACCCCATCCACCCTAGAACTTTTACATGAGAAGCCATGGACGGCGGCCAGCAGCATCGTTTATCGCTCAGATGTGGGGAATCAGTCGGGGTAGTAGAGTTTAAAGAGATGTGTTTTGAGTGCAGTTTTGAAGGCTGTGATGGTTGATATATTTCTGATGTGTAGTGGAAGAGAATTCCATTGTTTGGGGGCACAGTAAGAGAAAGATCTGTCGCCGTATGTTTTTTTGCGAGTCTTGGGGACAGAAAGAAATCGCCCGTCTGCGGAGGAGCGAAGCTGTCGAAGGGGTGAATAGAAAGAGAGAAGTTCAGTTAGAAATGAATTCTTCAATCTAATTCAACACAGCTACAACTTAAGTTTCTTCTGATCCCTATTCCAAGAATGAAAATATGAAGTTCTTTCAAGTCCATTCAGTTGACCAATCAAAGCATTATTGTCACTACCTGGAACACAGCTGCACACAAATCCACCAACTGTGTTCTGACAGGTTGCTCCATTCTGACAGAGTGATGCAATCATGTTGCACTCATCAACGTCTAAGGCACATGTTGGACCAGTAAAGGTCAAAGGGCAATCACATCTGAAGCTGTCAAAGGAATCTGTGCAGTTTCCTCCATTTTTACAAGGATCCAACAAACATTCATTTTTCTCCTGGGGAATCATAAAGACATCAACATAAAAACAAAAAGCTACATTTTAAAATAAATTATAAACAAGTCTTTTTTTTTAAAAATGAAAATTCAATAGTTACAAATAAACATTTACATGACTTTACATTTAATTGAAAACAAAAGCGCAACAGAAATATGAATAATCAAATCTAAGGGTAAAGCACAGCATCAAAGAGGATGAAAGAGCTTACATAGATGGTATAGCGTCAACAGCAGAAGAAGTAGCAAGAAAGAGAAACATGAAAGAGCTCTAGGACATAACATCTTCTTAGGAAGATACAAGAGTCAAGATACAAGAGAGACTGGTTAAAGAAAGGAAGGTAGATCAATAACTGAATGAAAAGAACAACAAAAATGATGAGCGGAATACTTGAAGGAATTACTGAACAGGCCTCAACCCACAGACACATTAGATATACAACCAGCAAATGAAGATTTAAAAATAGAAGACAGTGCCCCAAGTAAGGAAGAAATAGCCCTGGCTATCAAGCAGCTCAAAATAGGGAAACCATCGAGACCGGATAACATCACAAGGACAAAGATCATGAGAGATAAACTCAGCCAAACAAGAGCATATCTCTCTGGCAGGAAATGCACTGAAAGAAGTGGAGCCTTCACACACTTAGGCAGCACTAAACGACATAAATTGTGGATTGGAAGCAGATGTCATAGCTAGAATTGGAAAGGCTAGGTCAGCATTTGTGTTTTTCAAGAAAATATGGGAGTTAAAGGAGCTGACTCTGCAAACCAAAGTCAGAATTCGCAACACAAATGTCAAAACAGTCCTACTCTATGGAACCAAAACTTTGAGAACAACAGTGAGCATCACAAAGAAAGTACATAAACACTTACCTTAGAAAGATTCTAAACATCAAATGGCCAAACACCATCACTAACAAAGACTTAATGGAAAGGACATACCAGGAACCTATTGAAGACATCACAAGGAAAAGATGGAGGTGGATAGGGCACACTCTTTGTAAACCCCAAGATAGCATATTCTGAAAATCCCTATCATAGAACCCACAGGGAAAAAGAAAGAGAGGCAGGCCTAAGAATACATGGAAACGTGAGCTGGAGGCAGACACACAAACTATGGATACACCTGGAAGCAACTGGAATGGAAAGTACAGGACCGAGATGAATGGAAAATTCATGCCTCAGACATAGTAAAAAACATATGTAAGTAAGTAGCCTACATTTAATGGTAAATATAGCCTTAACATTTGTGGCATTTGAAATTTATTTATAAGATAGCAGACAAAAAATATATTGTTCCTTAATTATAATAGCAGAACAAAAAAACCTACAGAAACTATTGCTTCTAATGTACCATTTTTCAATGTGTAGTTGTTTAAAGAAAAAGAAAAATGGAGCCAAATAGCTGGATCAAAGCCACAGAATTTGACTGCAATTCAATTTTTTCAGTTAAGCTAAATTTAAAGTAAAAATAACATTTTAACTACTCTAAGCACCTTTTCACAGTATGGGCCCTCCCACCCTGACAGGCATTGGCAGGTGTAGTTACCCAGTCCATCAATACACAGGGCATTGTTCTGACACAGGTGTTGTGATGGAACAGTGCAGTCATTGATGTTGGTTTCGCATGTGTTACCAGTGAATCCTGTCTCACATTCACATCTTGCAGACTCTGATGTGGTGAGGCACTGTCCTCCATTCTGACACATTAATGATTGGCATGAATTAGACTGGCAGTGAATTGCTGAGGAAAAAATATAGTTCAATACTTTTATTGTAATTTTCAAGAGATTATAAAATTGCATTATTCCTATTTTGTTATTGACATAAAGTAAATTCAATCATTTCCATCTTTCATAGTCATAGCCATAAAGCTCTCATCTTAAGTATCTTTTTATAATTATTTTTTTTTATTATACCTATTAATATATATAACATCATATTCAATCATTCTTAATCTGAGAATGAGGAGAGTAGCCTATGTTCTTAAATAGACATTATTTATGCTCTCTGGTTGTAAATATTATTATGAGTACGACTGTAACTATGAATGTGTGAAGGGGTTAATAATAATGATTAATAATTAAGACGCGCCCTCAACCTTTAAAAAACGTAAGGCTCTGCCGTACCCCATTGCCTCGGTAATGACAAAGTGCTGGAGTGGCAATCACTTTTTCTTGTATGGAGGGGTGGCATTTTCAGGCTATGAAAATCTAGAACCGTACGAGGTGGCACTAACCCTAGCTACTATGAGTAGGCTATGTTACGCAAAATGTCATCGATTAGTCAGAAGCCAACATAATTAACACTGTCCACTCAGAGTCCACTGTCACTGAGTTAAGTTAAAGCAAGGCTTAAGTTAATTTAATAATAATAAGGCATAAGGGTAAATGGCTAATTAAAAGTGGTAATCCGTGCCATAAGATAATCATAAGTCATAACATAAGACTAAGAAAAAGAGTAAGAGATAGCTAAGTCTAAGTAAGTAACTTCATAGTTAGTCATAGCATGATATATTTATATTATTAAAAGAACTAATTAAGAAGACAAAAAGGTAAATTTTGAGAGATGGGTCCGCGTTTTTTTTACCATGGCCGCCATCTTGGTTGACACCACCCGTAAAATTAAGAATAAAACGTTTAAAAATAATGAAAAAACTTCCTAAACGTATCCCTCATCCTAACCTGAACCCTTTTAAATTAATCTATCCCTCACCCTAACCTGAACCCTAAAGTCATCAGCAACATAAAAAAACACACAAATGACGCCATGACTCCATAACTAGACATTAGCCGACAAAAACTAATTAAGACTTAAGATGCCACTTAGGCAATTTATTTAATTTTACTTATGTTGAACTTTTACCCCACTTTTGATGTCTTTGAATTCATCGTCTGGGTAGCAGACACATTTTGTAGTAGCCTCCCTTTAAAATTTAAGGTGGGTTTTTTTTTATCGTCTTTTTATATTATACTTTCCAATTTTATTTGTCCCCACTCTCAATCAATTTTTTTAAAAATAAAATTGCCCAGAGAAAAGATGACAATTTTTTCATTTTTCCTTAAATTTTTACATTTATTTTTTTACTGCAATGACTTTGCTGAGGCAGTAAAACCGTTAAAAAAAATTTGTGACGATGGGTTACAAAAAGTGTCTCTTTTTTTTTTTTTTTTTTTTTTTTTTTTTTTTTTACAAATATTTATGATGGTGGGGGGGGAGGGGGTCTGCAAAAAATAGAGTGACACCATGTATAGATTATAGATTGTTTAAATGCAAACAAGAGGTTGCCGGTTGGGGCAATTTAAAGTTGGAGATCTTTCATCTGAAAATATTGCCCCAAGACATTTGAAGCGTGTGCCGGATTAGAGCGCTTTAACACTAAAGCGTTTAATTATAACTATTTACAATTAGAAAATCCTTTCCATATTGTTTGGATGTTTTAGCTGTACAAAATGAATATTTAAAGCTTTTTTTAAAAAAAAAAAAGCAATAATAATTTATGTATCCCAGGAAAAACACCATCTCCCTTAGCCCGTGGACGGCATGGTCTTATAAAATATGTTGATCTGACGTGGCGATGAGGAACAGTTTTAAATCATGCCAAAAAGGTTCCAGTTCAATTTGAACAAGTGTGGTAACTCAACCAAGCTCCCACCCCCCCACCCCCCCCCCCCCAATTTTTTTTGGTTAAAACCCAAACCATTCGAAATAAATAATATGTCTTTATCTCTTAGGAAAAAAGTGCGTTCCTGTTGGACTCGAGCTCTGAATGTTAATTTATAAAACCGAAAACCGGTTTGCCAAAAAAAATATTTTTTTTTTTTAATTTAATCTGACCCCAGTGTTAAAAACGTCGAAACAAATAAAGGAAGGCAAGCACGCCTACCTGGCACCATGATCCAGGACAATAAAATCCAGCCTCGAGTCAGCCACCAGAAAATTCCCATCATCTCTCATCGTCATGGTCATCTTTACCGACGTCTGTTCGAGTCTTAGCCATCCATTTGTGATGAGTGTCACATTTTTTAATATTGATAGTTATATGGTGTGTTTTTTTTTCTTTTACATGAGATCTAAATCGCAATGATTTATTATTGTTTAGTTGATTTATTGGATTTGATTACTGTTCTATAACCACATCACTTTGACTTTCACTGAACAAATGCAACACACAAATTATAAATTACGTGAAAGGGAAATTATGTTGGATATATATATATATGTATAGAGAGAGAAAGAGAGAGAAGCCGATAAACGATGCTGCTGGGTGCCGTTCATGGCTTTACAAGTAATTAGTTCTGGTGGAGGGGAGGGGTGAATATTTTTGTTCATAATTACGTTTTTTAAAAAAAAATTAAGTAAATGTATGTAACTGTTTTAATGTCATGTTTATTATTGACAATATTTTTATGTAAAGCATGATGAGCCCAGCCCTATAGCTTGATTACCGCGCTATATAGGCCATTGTAATAATAATAACAACAAAGTATTATATATACACACACATATATATATTATTAAATGTGGACAATTAGAAGAGTTTTGAAATGTCATGTCAATGATGGTAAAATGTCCACTTTATTAACACGTGATGGTGATGTTATGAATATATCAATTATAATGCAATAAACAGTGAGTGGGAAAAGGCCATTATGAATGAGAGTCAGAAAGGTGCATATGACTATATGTAGAGTGACAGGTGCATATGACTATATGTAGAGTGACAGGTGCATATGACTATATGTAGAGTGACAGATGCATATGACTATATGTAGAGTGACAGGTGCATATGACTATATGTAGAGTGACAGATGGAAAGCGGCTAATAAGTATAATAGATATGGATCGAGGCAGTGATAGAGAAAGAGAGTGGGATATAGAGAGTATGGAAGAGAAAGTTAGAGGGAGAATGTGAGAGAGAGAGAGAGGGAGAGTGTGTGACAGAAAGAGTGGATGAGAGAGAGTGGGAGAGAGAGGGTGTGTGGGACAGATAATGGGAGAGAGAGTTGTAGAGTGTAGGACAGAAAGAGTGGGAGAGAGAGTGAGAGAATATGGGACAGAAAGAGAGGGAGAGAGAGTGGGACATAATGTGGAAAGGAGAGTGGGAGAGAGAGTGGACGAGAGAGTGGGAGGGTATGGGACAGAAAGAGTGGGAGAGAGAATGGGACAGAGAGAGTGGGAGAGAGAGCCATGGTTATAGTTACCTACCGACTTCAATGTGGATGGATGAATAGACTGATGAGTGGATGGATGAATAGATTGAATGGTGGATGGATGGATTGATTGATGGGTGGATGGATGGATAGATAGAATGTGGATGGGTGAATAGACTGATGAGTGGATTGATGGATAGATTGATTGGTGGATGGATGGATTGATTGATCCAAACAACACCTCGATACTTCCAAACAACACCTCGATACTTCCAAACAACACCTCGATGCTTCCAAACAACACCTCGATACTTCCAAACAACACCTCGATACTTCCAAACAACACCTCGATACTTCCAAACAACACTAATCCTAAATGTGATGAAAAGTGAATCACGCCAGGATGAGATGAAAGGCCTGATGGTGATCCGATTCAATGTTGACAGCTGTCACACTTTAGGTGTGGAGGAGGTGATCTTTTTCAGATATAGTAATGTGTTAGGGCGTGCTGTTTACACATTTATGACGTAGTAATGTGTTAGGGCATGTTGATTACACATTTATGACGTTTAACTTTGCGTAAAAGAGAAATACGCGCATCTGACTCAATCATGTGTAAAGATTTTAGAGAGTATTGCACTTTTATGGCGTTAAGCTGTGTTTACGCAGTAGTGTTGCATTTCTGGCGATTGTGTTGTGTTCAGGATTTTGACGCATATCTGTTGTTTTTTAGGATGGTGTTGCAACTTGCAACCGTCATTTAATTTTTATTTATGTTTTCCTCTACGCTTTGTATACTTTCAAAACATCTTCTAATTTAAAAAAAAAAAAAGCCAACTCGTGGCAAAGGACATGCCCAGTCAGCGTACCTAAGTGGATGCCAAGGGTGTGATTGCCCCGGTCGGTACTTTTGGTGGTTTATAATATATAATATTATATAAACGATGCGCATGTGTGTTAGTGGGCTGTGCTGCGTAAGCGGCAGCGTCTTCGAGGAAACTCGAAGGCGTCCACATGGGGTTTTGCCTCTTCGCGGCGTGGCAGACTAGTAGGGGGGACTTGTCCACCCGAAGCTAAAAAAACCCCGGCCAAACGCATGACTCCCAACGCAACGGGAGCTGCCACTAACATGATTACTAGTTGCTGTTAATGGATATGAAACTTGGGTGGTCACTAAAACCCATGTTGATGATTTTAGCTACGCGGCCGTGAGAAAGCCGCTCCTAGGCAACCGTTTCGTCCCGCCACTACCAACGTCCCGACCGAAAGACTCCCTGGGCGGTGGGGAGTGGTAACGCAACACCAACCCCCGGAGTGGAAGCAAAGCCGTCCTGACCCACAGAGAGTTAACTGCGGACGCTTTAAACGCAGCGTCCTCGGTCGACCGGGCCTCCCCTAGGTCAAGGGGGAGGTTCCCGGCGCCCTCCCGCACGGGCTGGAGTCGGGTTAAGTCCTTCAGTGCTCTGGTTTGTGTGGGGGAGCGCCGGGGGGGGGGGCATTAAGAGCTCGCGCTCGACGGCCCACCGACTCCATCTCGTATGCGACATTTTCAGTGTGTTAGTGGGACGCACTTCTGGGAGTTTTCCCTGGGCGGCATTTTATTCAAGGTACGCCACTGGAACAATAGTCTACCAATATAATCATAAATCATAATTAGGTGGAAGATCGGGTGTTTTGGATACTCGGAAAAGAGGGTGGATTTGGAGACTCGGAAAAGAGGGTGGATAGATACTCGGGAAAGAGGGTGACTTGGATACTCGGGAAAGGGCCTTCTAACGACTCCAAATAAAGTGGAGGCTCTAGTAAATTATCCAAACTAAATTGGAATTCACAATGGACACGTGGGGGTGGGAGGGCAGCGAACCAAGAGACAAGTGGGGGTGGGAGGGCAGCGAACCAAGGGACCTATCTAAAGAGTCTAGAGCGATAGGAGTGACTTTGAGAGACACTGATAGAGCGGCAACAGGCAGATATAAATAGAGATGTTTCATTGCTGGCGTGTGTCCCACTAGTCTTGACCCCACAGAAAAATGATAACTTCTAATCAAATGGGAAGCAACTGAAATATCGTCTGGTTTTACAAGTTACCTTGTACAGGGGACTGACCAACTACAACACGCTCAAAATTTCATTGGCTAGGAACTCTGGAGAAATCGCATAAAAAAATTTCTCTGCAGCATCCTGCAGGGTAATACTCTCAGCAAAAATAACAACAAAAAACTGTATCCACAGATTTATAAAATATCCACAGAATGTCCACAAGAAGTGATCGGTATGTTCAACTACACCCCTTTATTCTGGATTCAAACACCAACTAGCGGTGTGACACTGACAGCATGCATAAACAACACAGTTATTTGTATACGTTTATTTGTCCTGCATATAAGAACAAATATCCTCAAACCCGACGTCCTTAGAATTAGTCCAAGAAGTTCTGAAACATTTTGACACACGGGATATTTATTGATGAGTAAGAGCACTTGCGACAATTTAACACTGCTACACGCGAGAGAACTTTCCCCGGTTTCAGCGCATCTGTCGATCAATACGGGCATTAAGCGCAGGATATCTCAATATTGTTTTCGTTTTAAAAAAAAAAGTGTGGGTGGGTGGTGGTGAACGGTGTGGCAACTTATAACTAAGCCGTAAGCGTATATGGACACAAGCAGCTGGTACATTGGATCTGGTCACATATGTTTGGTCGCCATTGTGACTGTTCCGGTGATTGTGGAAATTGTAGCAGTCGTATTGCGGAAACAGTTGCGGGGCTAGCAAGACTTGGTGGGAATAAGGGAGTTGGGCGAAACTAAGGTTGGATATTTGGTCAGAATTATGGACAGTATTGCCATTCCGAAAAATCCTGCGCAGGTGGCAGTGGCTCTACAATTTAAATGTGCGATGTGCGACTGTAAATTTCAGGGTGAAAATAAATCACAAAAAATTCATGTTGCATTGCAACAACAACAACAACAAAATTAATCGCAAATGTTAAATTTGTTGTGCTGCAGGCCGAATCCACCCGGCAACATATTGTTTCCTTCGTTACTAGGCATTAAATGGACATTGGGAAAAAAAACATCTCGGAGATCTCTTGTTTGTTTTTGGGTAACTGCGAACGTAACAATCAATTTCCTTTTACAATAGGCTTTTAAAAAAATCATTATTTTTTTATGTAGCCGAATGGATGATTGGTGGATGGGGCGCAATGGTGGGTGGGGCGCAATTTTACACTCCTCGCAACACCAAAAACTGTATTCCGGTGGTGAGTGTTTTAAATATAGAGAAATTCCAGAAATTAAGGTCCTGAGAACTATTGCTTTTTTTGGTGTTCTCATCTGTTCTTATATGTGTTCTTATATTTGTTATTTTATGTATTCCTATATGTGTTCTTATATGTGTTGCTATATGTGTTATTATATGTGTTCCTATATGTGTTCTTAAATATGTGTTCTTATATGTGTTCTTATATGTGTTGCTATATGTGTTCTTATATGTGTTCCTATATGTGTTCTCATATGTGTTCTTATATGTGTTCTTATATGTGTTCTCATATGTGTTCTTATA
The DNA here is from genome assembly GCA_964017045.1 of Omphiscola glabra. Lineage (NCBI taxonomy): Eukaryota > Metazoa > Mollusca > Gastropoda > Lymnaeidae > Omphiscola > Omphiscola glabra. Next base: position 2,124,804 of record OZ024808.1, read on the forward strand.
TGTGTTCTTATATGTGTTGCTATATGTGTTCTTATATGTGTTCCTAAATGTGTTCTCATATGTGTTTTTATGTGTTCTTATATGTGTTCTCATATGTGTTCTTATATGTGTTCTTATATGTGTTCTCGTATGTGTTCTTATATGTGTTCTCATATGTGTTCTTTTATGTGTTCTTATATGTGTTCTTATAGCTTGGTCACCAAAAAATATTGGAATAAAAAGCCAAAGAAAAATTCGAAGAAAGATGAAAACATAGAGCCCCCAGACGTGGCAAGTGATTAGCACAAGTCACGTGGTATGTTCATGTTGCCCTGCTGGGCCTCGAATGATGAGCCCATTTGCATACTCTCTATAAATGGGGTCGTCCGGACATCCAAGAGAGAGCAATATCGTCGTGGTAGAACCAAGCCATGCCTTAAGTCAGGCTGACAGCCGGAAGTTTTTGTCAAATTGACAATCCTTACAGTCTCAAATCCTCGTGACCAAAACTCCTAATGACTTGGTCTCAAACCCTCGGGACCAAAACTCCTAATGACTTGGTCTCAAACCCTCGGGACCAAAACTCCTAATGACTTGGTCTCAAACCCTCGGGACCAAAACTCCTAATGACTTGGTCTCAAACCCTCGGCATAAAGACTTCAAATGTTACTGTTCATGTTTCGTCTCGGCTATCTAAGATACACTTCTATATTTGTTTAGATTAATTGGTCTTTGATATATATAGAAAATAGAAAAGGTTACTTTTTAAAGATATATAACAAATCGATAACAAATTACATTTTTTAGGCCAAAAGATGACCCAATATTCTTTTTCAAAGCCTTAAATAATTTTCGGCGGATATGGTATCATTTATTTTATTTATGTTACTTATTATTACAATTTTGGGGGTGGGGGGGTGAGGGATAGATTATCACAATTTAAAAGGTGCAAGCAAAAAATGGGAGATATGTAAGGATGGGGGGGGTATATTTTTCAATGTATGTATTATATACAACGAAGGCCCATTATATCCATGTGGTCCATTTTTAACAAAATGTTAATTTAATAATAGCGAATTTTGCTCTATATATTCACCTTGCAGGTTTCATAATAGAGGTTGAAGTTGGGGGAAAGGGGGGGGGGTAATAAAAAATTAATTCTTTTCATATGGCATGCCCTACTGAGAGTTCACCATGGTCGAAAATCATTTTAACATGAGCTACAGATTTTACAGGAGAGTTACAGATTTTACAGGAGAGTTACAGACTTTACAGGAGAGTTACAGACTTTACAGGAGAGTTACAGACTTTACAGGAGAGTTACAGACTTTACAGGAGAGTTACAGATTTTACAGGAGAGTTACAGACTTTACAGGAGAGTTACAGCCACAATGTTGTCTTTTATTCTTTAAAAAAAAAAGATCAAACCACCATCATTTGTACACTGGGATCATCAATCAAAATACATAATTCTCTTTGTAACAATGTTACTAACGCAGAGTTCACTAAATAAAATTCCCGATAACTGCGCTAAATGAGATTCTTTAAAATTGCGCATGTGCGTTTGGTGCGTAATATTTTCTTTTGATTTACTGAGATAGTCTCAATTTCAAAATGGTGTTATAAATATGGGGTATAAATGGGGGGGGGGGGGATATTAATATTCATAGAGATCAGGGGCGTGTAAAAAGTGTGCGGTTGCTTGATTTCGTGTTTTGACAAATAACTTTAGTAGATTGGATGTTGATGATTGAATACTTTTATAGCGCTTGTATCCATGCTATTTTAGCATGCTCACAGCGCTCTGATGTCATAAAATCTATTTAAAGAAATAAGTCTTCAAATGTTTCTTAAATGATTTTTTGTATCATGTTCATTTCCATTCAAAGATTTAGGCGAACAATTCCATCACTTATTAGGCGCGTTAGCTTCAAAAGAGCGCACTCCGTATGACTTCTTTCTGTGTCCATCCACACTGGGAACTCTCAGTATGGAGTGTGTTGAAGAGCGCAGGTTCCGTATGGATACATGTTTGGAAATCAATTCACGCATTCCCGCCGCCATCGTTTGGCGGGCTACAATTATTGGTGTAATAAATATGCAAGGTAAAAGAAGGTGGAACATAACAATATTAATATTGTTCAGTGGCGGTGGCGTATGGGGGGGGGGGGGTGAGCCCTTATTGGGAATATTATTAATTGCGTTACTTGCATGCATGTTTAGTCAAGTACTTTTAGTGTATATAAAGTTCACAAAAGTGTTTGGCAGGCTATAGCTAGCAGGCCTAATTAATAACTAACCGAGTTCCCCAATTAGGTGACAATAAAATTAGAAATAGCTTCGGAGCCAGCTTTTCCGGTTTAATGCGATTGCTAAAAATAGCATGCACTATTAACCGATGCGCCCTCCAATCAAATCACAGTTTGTTTTGTCGTTCCGCTGAGACCACTCAGGTTAACACTAAGATCAATACAAGTGTTTCAATAACACAAATTACAACAACTTATTTACCCGCACGTTCAAAGCCATCAACGATCCATAACTCCATCCGTGCTACTGTACTTTAACACCTTTCGCTCCCCTCTTATACTTATAATTATATGTATATACATGTAATACGAATTATATATAATATATTAACAACCTTATTATTATTATTATTATTATTATTGAATTGTTTATATCCACGAATTCAATCAACATTTCCTCATGAATTTATGCATAACCATGAATATTATAAAAACAATGAATATTATTAATTTGATGTCAATGTGTCCTCTGTATGTATTTGTGTGAGCGTGTGTTTTGATTTTGTTTTGTCTTTTAAAACTTAGTTCCGGAAATAAATAATAGTTTAAATTTTTAATATTTAAACTCTGAAAGCTCCGCCCATCACAAATTCACAACTGCTTGGGCTTGTCCCACGATATACAGTAGGCCTAGAAGACTTTTAGACCTAAAAAAACTATATCAACAGTGTTGTTATATAGGACAATTCTAAAGTTGTATTTGCGATCTTTTTCTTTATGCACTAATGTGGATAAAATGGGTGGGGGCTTTCTTTTCTCTATATTGAGTGGTGGCACTAACCAGAGTGTTTGGCGCCCGGGAACAAGATTCATTTTAAAGGACCTCCCTTTCTTTTTTCAACTCTCAAACCCATAATTTTCATCAATAAAATAATATCAAAGCACATAAACTTCTGTGCCACGGATGAGGGGAGGGGGGGGGGGGAATGTGTGGGGGGTATTTAGTTATTTCTGATCGTTAAATATTTACTGTTAGATTATCATGGGAGGTTTTCTACAGGATTTGTCAAAGACGATGGGGCCGATAATCTATATTCCAAATATCATAATCTGCTTGGTTAGTATGTTTGTATGAAACAAAACAAGATACGTTGTCGAAATCACTTGATCTGGTTTAAAGAGTATCTGAGGAAGCCTAAACAATATCTTGTGACGACAAGCTCAAATAATCTCTACACAAAGACTGGATGACAGCTGGTATCGTTCGAATTTCAACTTTAAAAAAAAATAATTTTTAATAAATATAAATTATAAAAAGATTCACGTCATATAAGTAACAACATTTAAGTTATAATTTTATTAATTATTGCCATTAAATTCAGGTATTTTATTTTAATATCAAATATATCAGAAGACAGTGAAGGATGAATAAAGGGGAGAAAGGAACAGGGGAGCGGTGATAATTTACGGTTGCGGGCACCCTATTATATTAAAATAATTTTCGCCAATGAAAATTATATTCATACATCTCTTATGTAATAAAATGAAACACCCGCTTCGTTTACGGTAACTAGTATGTTACAACAATGTGCATTTTGTGTTACAAAAATTACTGCAACTTAATCATAGGCATAGCCAGAGCATGACACATGCTTTTATTTGTCATTAAAAATCATTGAATTGCGCATGCGCGCCCTAAAAAACAACAACAACACGTGGGCAATGATTTTAACTCATAACATGGGATTGTGATGTTTACGTACAATAAAAGCGACACAGCGGTTCTTAGCATACGAGTTAATAATGACACAATAATGTTATTTTTACGTAGGCCTAGTAGGAACGCCGGAACGCCACAAGAATTTTAGTTTCTTGCAGTGGCGTAGCTAGGGTTAGTCTCATCCGAGGCAGACAAAAAAAATAAAATAAATTACTCTACTCTTCAACACACACAAATTAAAATAAAACAAAACAAACTCTGCACTTGACCAAAACACTAATAAAGAAAAAGTGCCACCCGGGGCATCCCCTCCGCCCCACCCTTCCTACGCCACTGGCAAGATGACCAGACGAGGTGAGTAACAGCGAAAACCAGTAGTTAAATTTGAAGTTCCAAATTGGGTGTCCGGGGTGACGTCACCTTTAGTACGGGAAAACCCCCACGCAACGTTGCGCAGTTTAGAGATTATCCGCCTGACTGTCTAATAAATTTACAGCTTTTACATTGCTGTACCTTTGTTTGATGTGGCCGACTTGTTAAGGCCAGCCAGATGTTGCTGTCACGTGATCAGATCAAACAAAGGAAAGACAAGGGGTGTGTGCAAGGCGAGTTTCTCCAATATATTCGTGTCGATAGGAACAATGGCTCTCAAATAGTGTCTAAATCAGGCATCCGCGACTGTCAGATGATCAACAACCAAACATTATTAATATTGTCATATATTTTTCTTTATAGATTTCTACAGGCTACAGGTATTCATTCTTTTAATATACTTTAACCAGGGACGTCATTTGGGTAGGGCAGGGTGGGGCATTTGTTCTCCCCCCCACCCTGAATTTGCAGGTTTTATATTTAAATTGCTATGTACTGTGGCGCAGCTTAACAAGCCGACCAAGTTTTGTTTTTGCCCCCCCCCCCTGAAAAACCTGAAATGACGCCCTTGACTTTAACAGGCAAGGCACCCATCATTCTCCCCATGACCCCAACCAATACACAGAAAAAAACCATTACGATATGAACGTAGCTCCATGCATGAAAGTGGCAACTAGGAAATTACATCATTCAACAATGGCAAAAATCTTGGCCCACGTAAGGGAGTGGGGTGCACTAACCCCACCTGTGCCCCTCGTACCAATTGGTAGAATATATATATTTTTCTATCTTGATAATTGAAGGCTTGTCACCTCCAGGTTTTCCTATTGCACAGCAGCATAGCAGTATAGCAGATCTGTCGCGTGGCTTTTGGACCCCCCCTCCCACTTTTCGGTGTGTACCCCCTGCAGTCAAAGTTGATAGCGTATATTTTGTCCACATTACAATTTTGAGCCACTTAAATCCAACAAAAAACTACAGTTTGGGTTGCAGAACCCACTAAGGCCCTGATATATAGTGATTACTAAGAAATAAAACAATATCTCGATCGCGTCACACGCCTGACACGCAGATAATTTAGTAAAGCCCCCACATCCAGTTAAAATTAATATAGCCAATAAATAAATAATGTAACCAGATATGCTTGGGCTTGAAAATAAAAAGACAGGACAATTAAACGAACGTTTTGACTAGATGTCTTACATTATTAACTTATTTGATAACTTTGACCTACTTTGACATTATTGAGATCTTCAAAAACATACTTTTTATTTGTAATTAAAATGTATCTGTTATTATTGTATTGTCTGCTGAATGTTGAGGAAGGCGTCGAGCCGAAACGTTCTTTTAATTGTCGTGTCTTTTTTTAAAAGCCTAATCATATCTTGTTACAATATTTATTTACTTCATTCGGCTTGAACGCAGTACCTTACATACATAACCAGTAAAATAAACTATAACTTTTTCGTTGTTTAAAAAAAAAAAAAAAAAAAAGTTTGGAAAGTGCAGTAGAAATGGAAAAAAAGGTTAGTGTTGACCGAGTGACATTTTAGTATAAAACTCTTCTTTTTGTAGAAGAAGATTTATTGTGAAAAGGAACTCTTCATCGTTATGGCACAATAAATACAGATTTCAAAATGGCGAGCTCTATAGATCTCAACAGAGCTAGAAAAAACTTAGCTGATGCTCTGGGTGATTCAATGAAACTGTAAGCCGTTAACAAAATAAATAATAATTTGGAATCTCAGTTATGATCATTTGATGAACCATACGATTATGAACAGTTCAGTAGGCCTAAAGTGTTTTGAGTTGTTTTTAAGTTAATTTTCAACGGCTTCACATTCATTAGGTACTTCGCCGAAGCAAGGGACACTCCTATAAAATTTGTATCGGAAATGGAGGTCGGCGCAATGAAATCCGAGTTTTTGGCTGATTTTGACGAGCGTACCCGTGATGTCATTTGCGATGTCAAAACCCTGTTAGGGAGAGGGTCAAAACCCTGTTAGGGAGAGGGTCAAAACCCTGTTAGGGAGAGGGTCAAAACCCTGTTAGGGAGAGGGTCAAAACCCTGTTAGGGAGAGGGTCAAAACCGGGTTAGGGAGGAATTTAGGGTTCAGGTTAGGGTGAGGGATAGATTTAGATCATTTTTTCATTTTTAAAAACTTTTTATTCGTCATTATATCAAAAACAACGACCAAGATGGCGGCCATGGTAAAAATCGCGGGTATCTTTCTAAAAATTTACCGAGTTTTTAATTTTGTATGTGCATGCCATGTAATTAGAATAAATCAGGCGTCCTTCTGGTCCATAATTAAGGTCAAACTCCGCCCATTCACGTTAGGAGAAATGTTGACCTACATTACTATTAATATTAAGTTATTTTTTTCATTAAAATTAAAACAACCTTAAGTGAGGAAAATCATATGAGTCATATGTTAATATAAGGCATCTTTGCATTAAAAAATTAGGTCTAAATATTCAGGGTAGGTTTTTCATATTAAATGTAGGTCTGCATAATATATTGAAGTATATGTGTGCAAAATTTCATTGCGCTAGCTCAATACACATTTTCTCAATTCTCTCCAACGTTGACCTCATTATGCACAGGTCGCCCAGACCCTTGGATTAGTGATCACGCCCCCTTTTAAATGGCAGAAGACGCCTATACTTAGCTTAGGAAATATTCAATTATTACCACTATATACTTCAAAATATTTGATAACTTGTGTTTCAGAATGCATTTGAAAGAGATTTAAACTGGAAGGTTTTAATTTGAGTTTTAAAAACCCGGTAGAGTCCATATTATTAGCTATCAGAATTCTCCGTGTGCAAAAGGTCGTCATGGGCAACCATTCACAGCCCTTGCATAATGGCAGTACTACCTCAGAGTTTCATTCATAAGAGTTTGCCATGTGCAAAACTATTCAACCATTGGTCAGAGAAAGTTTTAATTAATTAGTCATGTGCCAAAGTTGAAAGTTCAAAATAAGTAGATCCCAAACAGTAGTTTAGGGGATGCATTGCCTTATATAGTATAGACTATATAGCTTGGCTTAGAGTGGTATAATGGATGCTGTAGATTTGGTAAACAGAAAAGCCTTATATTAATACATTATATTAAATTTACTGGTATACAAAGTGCATAGATAAATTATAATTGTATAACATTATTTTTTAATACAGCATTAGTTCTGAAAATAAAAGTCGTATAAAATTATCATTAAAACGAGAGTTATTTAGCTCGTGACGCGAACAGCAGAATTGGGTCACAGAATATGCGATGCTGTCCATGTTAAAAAATGACAAACTAAGTCGTACTTTAAAAATTCATAACTTTAAAACTACAACAGCTAAAAATATGATTTTGGTGTTATAATTCTGTTAAAAATTAGCTCTATTCAACTATGCCATTGGTTTATTTTAAAAAAATTGTTGAATTTTTTACCAAAGTACCTACATTTTCATTTAGGCTTAGGGCAAGCTTAGGCACTCCTCCTAACGGCGGTCCCATATTATTTGTACAGAAATAAAATTACCATTTAGGCTAATTCAGATAGATCGTACCTCATCATTAGGTTTAGGGATAGATTTAGGGAGGGTTCAGGCTAGGTTTAGGGATAAATTTAGGGTTCAGGCAACCAAGATAGCGGCCATGGTAAAAACAACGCGGAATGATCTATTCGAATTTACCGTACTTTCACTCACGGCAACAGATAATCTCGACGATTCAGGCTGATCGATTCATTCATCATTCAACTCTAACGCTTGAATAATTAATTCGGCTAATGTTGGAAGATATGACCATGACGTCATTTGCTTGTTTTTTTATGTTGCTGATGACTTTAGGGTTCAGGTTAGGTTTAGGGATAGATGTAATGTAGGTTTCAGGTTAGGTTTAGGGTTAGATTTAGGGTTCAGGTCAGTCAGGTCAGGTTTAGTACGGTTTAGGGATACATTTAGGAAATTTATTCATTATTTTTAAACGTTTTATTCTTAATTTTACGGGTCATGTCAACCAAGATGGCGGCCATGGAAAAAAACGCGGTTATATCTCTCAACATTTTCCATTAATTCAACTCTAATGATTTATTAATTGTCACTTAACTTTACGTTCACATTAATGATTAATCACATGGATAACTTAATCTCTCTCCCATCCCATTTCTTTGACTCATTTGTCTTATTTTTATTTTTTAAAAATGATTAAATGGCTTAAATGCAGACAATTGGTGCCATGATGTATCACACGGCTGCCATTTTGGTTGCCACAACCTGTGAACTTTTATAATTCACTGTCACTAAACCTAGCCTGAACCCTAATGTAAAATGTATCCCTAAACCTAACCTGAACCCTAAATGTATCCCTGCCTAGTGCCACCAATTCTCTGTATTATTAACCTAAAAAATAGATTAATTATATTTCATCATATCAATTAATAGGTAAATGTAAAGAAGAGATGCCATGTTTTTCCCATGGCTGCCATCTTTGTTCACACGACCTGTGAAAGACCACGGGTCATGTCAACCAAGATGGCGGCCAAGAAAAAAAAAAGTAGTGCAAAACATGTGTGATAAAAAAAAGGGATAGGATGGGAGAGAATGTTTTATTTCAACAACTGAAAGATAGGAGTATAGGAAAACAAGCAAATTATAAATTTACAAGAATATTTTTTTTTAAAGCAAAAAAATTAAATAAATAGTATTTTTTGAAAAGAACCAAAAAAAATTTTAAAAAAAGGAAATTTGAATTTTTGTTTGCAAAAAGCGAAAATTTAACAATTCAGCCGATACATAATTTTACCGGTGGATGGCCGCTATTCCTAAACCTAACCTGAACCCTAATTCTAAACCTAACCTAAACCCTTAATCTATCCCTAAACCTAACCTGAACCCTAAATCTAAACCTAACCTGAACCCTAAAACTAGCCCTAAAACCTCAAGTAAAAAACATGTGTGTGCTGCAGTTGCACAGTGGCAAGAAAACTAAAAAAATTAAGAAAAACAATAAAATATAATTGTAAAATATATAAATAATGAAAACCCAACTTACAGTTTCATAGAATACACTTTTACACACTTTATTTCAGGTTCCATAGAAAAGAATATCCAGAAAATGAATAAAATAAAATGCCGTGAAATGAATAAAATACAATGCCGTCAGTTTTCAAATATAGCGGAAAGTTCAAAATATTATAATTAATCAACCAATGGCAATAAAAATTTATTATAAAACATGCTTGGGTTTGTTAGTTACTTTAGTGCTACCATATAGTGTAGTGTATTTCAACTATGCTGAAAAAAAAGAGTTCAATTAAACTAAGTTAACTATTGCCACAGTGGAGTTGGCCTAGGCTATAACTTTAAAAATATTACTAGATTCAGAGGTTAAGTAAGATTAAAGACATCTGTAAGTCAGCTTATTATACTCCTATACTGAGTCACACTAAGTGGCTTAGGAAGGGGTATTGAGCTCCTGCTGGCACTTTTTGTCTGAATATTGAGAGACACCATTTTTCTTATCTCAGACATACATATGTTTTATCAAATGCACTTGTTTTAATTTACAAACTCCATTCTCATTGTCCATTACTTTAGCAAATTAGACTTGTAATCTGCGTTGTATTAACTTAATGTAATTAAAACAAGCAAGGTGTCTAAACTTAACCTTAGCCTGAAACTTTCAAATAATAAGATTGGATCATGTCAAATAATAATATAGTTTTTATAGTTTCTGTTGACTTACTTAAAGTATTCTATTTATAGTTTATACTTATAAATCATATAATAAACTATAATATATTGCACTCTTCTAGGGCCTATTAAAGTTAAAACCTATAGTTCATCAAAAACCTCATGAATGTAATTTATTGAAGATATTTCTTCCACAGATATCTGCAAAATTTAAATGCTTTTTTTAAAAGAAAGGTAATATTTGTTTTAATAACTTAAAATTTACATAGACATTACCCATATTTATAAAGATGATTGGCCAATTCACTATGAAGCCATTTTAATCTCAGTAAGGCAAGTCAGTTTTGTCAAATAATTTATTTATCTGATAAAATTTAATAATATCTATTGTTAACAACTTGATGTGTTTGGGTCAGAGAGCTCTTAATACAAAATGGTTTTAACCAGACAGAATTACACTTTCCCCAATCATGACAAATTAGAAGGCATGAAGCATATGACTATATGACCAAGTCACATAAAGCTTATAATTTATAACTTATTATAGTTTTTAAAAATAAGCTACTAATATATTGACATTCATATTAATTTTTAACTCATCTTCTGCTTATATTACAGTATAACAAAGAAGAATTTGACTTTGAAGCTAGGAAGTTAATGAGGAATGATACTGGTTAGTTTTTTTTTTTTTTAAATTGTAATTTCTTCATTGCAGTAATCTATACTTTTATTTATCAGTTACAATTTAGAAGAAAAATTATGTTCACTAATTTAAAACAATTACTTCTTTAATTAAATTCTGCTTTACCTACACATGAAAATGGAAAAAAAATAAAAGAAACACAATTTAATTCTAAAATCTATTCAAATATTACAGGAATACTTTTTTAATCTCATTTGACTTTGCAAATTAGTAATACTATATTTAAACAATGATTGTAATATTTTCTTTTAGTTCATCTTCACAATGAGTTCCTTCTGGCATTGATTTCAAAGTGTCAAATTCTTTCTTCATCAGTCAGTAAGTATAACAGCATTATTTACAATTTAGAAGCATTCCCAATATTTAATTTATCCTCTCATAAAAATTTTAAAGCTGTTTTTAGAAAAAGGCATTTAATTTTTTTAATTAATTATCTGATCTATAAAGTTTGTTTCACTTAAATTCTCTTCAAATTTATCAGCCTCCAAAGACCAGGGCTGTGTTGGAAAAGCTCAGAAGTCTAGTAAAGTTAAAAAGAAACCTCCTGGTGGGCGAGCCAACCTGCAGGTACAATACCTAAATAACTTCTTGCTGGGATTTTTCGAAATCAAATTTAACCCGGATCGTCTGTAAATAACAATTTTAAAATGAAACCTTTGATTTTGTATTTATCAGATTTGTAATTGTATAGAAATAATTTGACAAATATCCCATTCCTATATGAAAAAAACATTTGATTGATGACAAGCTCTAGGCTTGGTTTTTTTAGATTTAGAGTAGTGGTTCCCAAACGTTTTGACTCGCGGAGCCCATTGAAATCAATTTATAAGGGAGAACCCCCGGCCTAAACATTTGTCTCGAGGGAGCCAGTTAAGCCTACCATATTTATTGCAAGTTAACAATGCTAAGGAGTTTCCTAGAGCTGCCATGGAGCCCCTGGTTAGGAACCACTGCTTTAGCGGGTTGAGTAATCCTTTAAAAACACTCAGTTGATCATAAGTGTATGTTGTGTAATCGTCAGGGGCACACATTAAATAGCCTTTAGAACAATGGAATATGTCTGGTTTATTTACTGTAATTAACATTTAAAATTATTGCTTTCTTTAGCAAAGGTTTATCCAAGCTCAGACTTTGGATTATGTACCACAGATAACAAGCAAAGCATTAGAGGAAGGTGCTAGCCCCACACCTTTAGGTAAACTAGCTTCTTACTTTATGGCTGGAAATAATAATGTTTACATTTAGATAACAACAATATGAAATTATTTTAACATAAATATATTTACTGTATTACTCTATGTACAGCGTGGTGTGCCCAGCCCTAGGCTGGGGTACCACGCTATAGAAAACTACCAATAATAATAATAATAATTTTACACTTAGCTACCACCATGTAATGATTTTAAGCCTATAAGTCCTTTAACTTCTTTTGAGAAGTAATTGTCATCCCAATTGTCACAAGAGGTTCTCAGGTAATATATAGAATAATTAGATGGCATCCATGTTGAAATCCTTTGAAATATGATGGCAAATAGTATATTATCCTTTTTTGAGTTTGAGAGAAAATGTAATAATGCTGGTTGGCTTGAATACTGCTAATCTCAGAAACATCTGTAATTGGATAAATACATGAAAAGGAATTTATTTACTGTATTAGTATTAGTTTAGTTTGTCATAAAAAAGCTGAAATTTTACGCTTCAGAAATTATAGCTAAAAGTTTTTAAAAAAGCAAATAGCTTTAATTTTAATGACATCTGTGTTCAAAGCTCAATATTTAATTGATGCTAGAATCTGTTGGGCTAGAGGTACTTAGGTATTATAAAGGATGGAGTCTTTATTACATCTTATGCCGTTTTCTGGATTGTGTTTGAGTAATTTACCAGTATGGTAAATGTTACAGGATTCATAACCAGAGATGGGCTGCTGCCAGATGTTACAATGGTCCATGGCCGAATGCTGGTCTGTGCCTGGGAGACGGGTTTATCCGATGTGCAGGACAGTGCTGTGAAGCTTCTCATGATAGCACTGGAGGTCAGTAGGAGTAGAATCTTTCTTGTTCTTTTTTAAAAGTTTGTTTGACAGATCATTGTTTTCTTCTTTTTTTTTCAATTTGCCTGTTAATCTGGACCACAGGGCAGTATTTATCTTCCAGTAATTTCTTGGTTGTGTTATTTATTTTGTATTGTCCCAACTTTAAATAAGAATGTCACAAAAGAAAAAAGTGCCACTACAATATCACATTAGGAAATGGCATCAGCGGGCTGTCAAGCATTTGCTCCTTATGCCCACTCCAAAGCAGCCCCCCCCCTAAGCCTGAGTATTGGACCGCGAAGCGGCACGTTGGAGATGTCCCTTTGCCAGGACAGATGTCCCTTGCCCGGACAGCCCTCACCCAAGCCCCTCAATCGTGTTCCGCTAAAGGCCGCCCCAACCCAAGGACATCCGGTCGGTCCGACACTGCGTATACACACAGTGCATACGATTGACTTTCCTAGGAGTCTGGATGCGAAGTAGCTGGGATGAGACGGTTGCCACTGAAATAATTGCAATTAAGTTATGGTATATTATAAATGTATCATAAGTTATGCTATTTGAGGCCACATGATGATTCACTAAGCTGATGACTTACCTGTTTAGCTCCTGTTATAACTATTGTTTCATATTTCCACAGACACAAATAAAGAGCATCCTTTCACTTGTTGTAAAACAGCGCAAGGGCTATAAGTTACGGGAAGGTAGATTCACGTATGCTGTTGGGATTGGGGTCAAAAATCCTTATGCAATGAGTGTGCATGATACCACAGACCCAAGCTCAGAGAGGTAACCTTAAGGTCTTTATTGTATTCTGTTATGAAATTTGTAACGAATCAATAGGAAAAGTTTGGTATGAGTGGTCAAATAAATATATATGATAATTTTGCATGTGAATTGATTTGAATTACAGTAGAAAGTTCAAGAGGTTCTGTTGCATCTCTACTGATGAAAGCCAACCTGAGAAAATTGATATTTAAATTCATAAACCAAAAAAAAAATTTATGATATATTTATAAATAAGGCATATGCAAATTAATGTATATTTTCACCCCTTAGTATATGAATTTTCGATATTGGAAATCTATTGCTTGAACAGCCCAAACTGGTCACACAACCACAGTTGTCTGATTTATCATTAATATCAAACAATATTGACAGTACATTGAACAGTCCAAACTGGTCACACAACCACAGTTGTCTGATTTATCATTAATATCAAACAATATTGACAGTACATTGAACAGTCCAAACTGGTCACACAACCACAGTTGTCTGATTTATCATTCAATATTGACAGTACAGGATTCAACAGGTCTCATGTATCTATCAATTTAATGAATCCGCACTTGTGGGTAGATGGGCTTTAAATGGGGCTGTAGATGATTTAACATTAAATTCTTGCACTTGTGGGTAGATGGGGCTGTAGATGATTTGACATTAAATTCTTGCACTTGTGGGTAGATGGGGCTGTAGAAGATTTCACATTAAAATCTTGCACTTGTGGGCAGATGGGGCTGTAGATGATTTCACATTAAAATCTTGCACTTGTCTGCAGATGCGGCTGTAGATGATTTCACATTAAAATCTTGCACTTGTGGGCAGATGGGGCTGTAGATGATTTAACTCATTAAAATATAACTTTTAGTTAATTGACTTTCAACGTAACTATTACTATTATGTAGCAAAGCTGTCATAGCTATATGTAACATTCAATAACTGCTTTATTATCCTTTAACACTGACAGCACTGCCACTACAATTACAAGTAACTTTCAACACACTCCGAGCCTCCGTCCGTCAGTTGAAACTGGGGATGACATCGCTATGGAACAATACGCTCTGGGGGCTGATCTTGCCCAGGATGAGCTTGACCCTATTTCTTTGTATGACTTGTCTGATACATTGATGGTAAGTATACGGTTACAGACGTATATCATGCTCATTATTAATTCATCATATACCAGCTGGTAACGTAATACCAATCTGACTTTTGGTATAGCCATGTCATGGTTCTATTTCCCCCAATAACTCTTAAATCTAAGTCTGACCAATGATGTCCCATAAATAATTTGTATTTTTAGATTTTGTCACCTTTGTTTTGACCCCTTTTTGTGTTGTAAATGTCAAAAAGATGTTGGTACTTAAATAATTTATGATTATTATTAAGGTGGTTTTATATAGCACAGTACCCCAGACTAGGGCTAGGCTCACTGCGCTTCACATAAAATTTAGCAATTATAGAAATTTATACATTTAAAAAAATTGGTAAAAATTTGACCTCACCCTCCCAAGTACTACCTACCCCAGTCTAGCCATGAACAGCACCCAGCACCATTAAGCGTTTTTTTATCACTTAGAGGGATTGGTAGGTTTTAGAATAAGTCGGTATAGTAGAGTTTGAAGAGATGGGTCTTGAGGGCAGTTTGGAAGACTGTGATGGTCGGTATAGTAAAGTTTGAAGAGATGGGTCTTGAGGGCAGTTTGGAAGACTGTGATGGTCGGTATAGTAGAGTTTGAAGAGATGGGTCTTGAGGGCAGTTTGGAAGACTGTGATGGTCGGTATAGTAGAGTTTGAAGAGATGGGTCTTGAGGGCAGTTTGGAAGACTGTGATGGTCGGTATAGTAGAGTTTGAAGAGATGGGTCTTGAGGGCAGTTTGGAAGACTGTGATGGTCGGTATAGTAGAGTTTGAAGAGATGGGTCTTGAGGGCAGTTTGGAATACTGTGATGGTCGGTATAGTAGAGTTTGAAGAGATGGGTCTTGAGGGCAGTTTGGAAGACTGTGATGGTCGGTATAGTAGAGTTTGAAGAGATGGGTCTATACGTGCTTTCAAGGCGTAGCCTCAAACCCAAGATCTCATTTCCGACGCTTGCAACTTTATGCATTATTTGGGGGTTCCAATGAATGCATCCAAATGCGCTGAGCGACATACCTATCTTGAGGTTTCCGGTGATGGCATGATTTCATTTAAAAAATGGGTAGTTATTATCTTGTTCCACTCTCAATCTGTGTGTGCTTTATTACGGTGCCTCTCCACTCTCAATCTGTGTGCTTTAGTACAGTGCCCTCCACTCTCAATCTGTGTGCTTTAGTACGGTGCCTCTCCACTCTCAATCTGTGTGCTTTAGTACGGTGCCTCTCCACTCTCAATCTGTGTGTGCTTTAGTACGGTGCCTCTCCACTCTCAATCTGTGTGTGCTTTAGTACAGTGCCCCTCCACTCTCAAATCTGTGTGTGCTTTAGTACAGTGCCCCTCCACTCTCAATCTGTGTGCTTTAGTATGGTGCCTCTCCACTCTCAATCTGTGTGTGCTTTAGTACAGTGCCCCTCCACTCTCAATCTGTGTGTGCTTTAGTACAGTGCCCCTCCACTCTCAATCTGTGTGCTTTAGTATGGTGCCTCTCCACTCTCAATCTGTGTGCTTTAGTACGGTGTCCCTCCACTCTCAATCTGTGTGTGCTTTAGTACGGTGCCTCTCTATTTAGCATGTGTTCATCCCTGGTGCCCAAAATCAATTTTTTAGTCATTGCTCTTTATTTGTTTGCAGTTAATGTTATATTTTTTTATTAACTCATTTCCTATGGCAGTGCTACTTTCGTACTTCATTTATTTTCCTGAGAAAAGGGAAGTAACTCAGTTTTGGTTTAAGTGAAGCGGCAAAAAAATAATGAACAATGGCCAAAAAATCGATTATTGGCACCTTGGACAAACACATGCTAGATATAGACGCGCCATACTAAAGCACATGTAGTTTAAAAGTGAAACAAGATAAAGACATCCGGTTTTTAAATTGAAATCACGCAGAATCAGGCCATCGCCAGAAGTCTCGATGGATGTGAGATTTCATTGCTATTTTTAACTAAAAACGAAAGAGGTGTGTCGCTTTGTGCCGGGACGCATTTATTCGCAGCCGTCGGGATTGAGTTAAACCTAATTAATTTCTGGATGCCCTAACCTTAATTCATCAATATTTAGCAACTTAAAAAAATATTTGACAAATGTAAAAAATGAGTTTGTCCTCTCTGACATGTGTTCATTCTCTTGGTTTCAGCTCTACACAAACACAATAGTGTCTCACTCAGTCTACGCCCCAACCATCCAGCGAGTCATTCACATGAAGTGGCATCCAAGCAACGAGGACCTGGCTCAGGAAAGCATACACGAGCAAGAGGTCTACCTGAAGCACAGATTGGCCAAACGGAAAAACTATGACGAATGAATGAAACGGGACCATTGGATCATAACTCATCAATGTACTGAGAGATATTCTGTGTGGTGGCACACAACTGAGGTATCCTGTAATCTCAAAGACCAGAATGTTTTGCAATCAGAGGTTAAAGATTTCACTGTCTCAAAAAAAGTAATTCCATTGTTAACCTTTTCTATGAGAACTGCACAATTGTTTGGCTCTGCTAAAACTAACAGTTCTACATTCAGGGACTTTCAGTCTCACCATTAAATAAGAATATTTCTTTTAATAAATTTTGGGAAATTTCAGCATATGAAGTAAACTTTGGACCCTTTGTTGCTGGGACACAATTGTTTCCATTTTTTCTGGGACACAATTGTTTTATTGTCAATCTTTCAAGTCAGCATACTGGAATGTTTTTGTTGTGACAAATGGCATTAAAACACTCCTGTTCTGAAAGACCAATACATTGGTCCCTGAACATTGAATCGCACATCACGACTTATTTATTTCAAAATATTCCTCTGGCAACACTCCTCTTTGGTATTTCATGCAAAGTTCCATCGAAAGTCTGTCATTTTGATTTGGAATTCGTTTGTTCCAACACTGGTCTGTGAAATATTGTAAGATTACTATCTGATTAAATAGAAAGATTATT
Source organism: Omphiscola glabra (assembly GCA_964017045.1). Classification (NCBI taxonomy): domain Eukaryota; kingdom Metazoa; phylum Mollusca; class Gastropoda; family Lymnaeidae; genus Omphiscola; species Omphiscola glabra. The sequence goes on from OZ024808.1 coordinate 2,142,399, forward strand.
TTTTATTCTGATGTCATATTGTAACTCTGGCCAAGCTAATTGGAAATGTCTGTATTATTCTTTGTACTCTGCTTGGAAATGTCTGTATTACTTCTTTGTGTACTCTAATAGTTGGAAATTTATCATTAGAAGTAGAAGATAAATCATTTAGATCAGCATAATGCACTTAGCCAATCTGCTTTGTTATAGATGGTTTTATAGCAGTGACAAGATAAGTGTGTGACAACTTGTTACAATGATTGATGTTGACCCTGTCTTGTCTGTATCAACCCATTTGCAAATTTTAAAAATCTTTGTGCTCAAATAATGTCATTTTGAAGTCACATGTACTGGTCTAGCTTATTCCAAGACAATGATAAAATGCAGAATGGCTAAAATATAGCAGAAAATAGTTACGGTACAGCAACTTTGAAAAAAAATCTTAAATGTTTTTTTGTTAAGCAAAAGTGATGAATGCCATATACATAAATAGAAGGCGTTTTTGTTAACATGGAATGACCATTCACATTCATGGAATGACCATTCACAGGTTCTTCACTTAAACCAAACTTCTTTTGGTGGCCATACTGAAAATGATTTTCTGATATTCAGTTCGGAATGATTTTTATTTGTAATACTCTCTGACCAAAGTGAATTATCTTGTTACATTATGTTTCAAAAAAAAAATATTCATGACTTGCATGTTACTTAATACCTCAAATCACCACACCTACCTGTTATGAATACAAGTTATTTTGCACTAGAGATGATGTCATAGTTACTATTAAATGAATTGATTCATATAATTAAATAATGTGCAAAAACTCCCTCAGTGTAAAAAAAGAAAATGAAAGAGAGATAATCTAGAGTAATGTATTATGTTCTAAGGGAGATCAATACAAATAAATTACGTTTTTACTTGTTCTTTAGTTTTTTAATTATAATAGCTTTGTATTTGTAGCTGTCTTTACCAAAGTATTTTAAGACTTCATGACACATGTCTGTTGGTAAGATTTAAATCCAAATATCCTCTAATCATTCTTTATTAGGGAAGGTAATAAATACTTTATTAACTTTTTTTTTCTATAAGTAAATGAGAACATCTGTTATGAATATAAAGTTAGAATCTACTGTAGAATGTATAATTATCTATACAATATTTCAATAGCTTTCCATTATTTGAAGGGCAGAACTGCCCAGAGTTGGGGAAAAATTAACATTTATTTTCTGTGAGTTAGATGAAATTAATTCCTCTTGATATTTTTTAGTGTAATATTATATTAGAGATGAAACTATGATAAAAGTCATACTATAAGGTCACCTGTAACTAGTGGCTTAGCATGTATAGAAGTTCAGTATTGATCTTGTGGCTTAGCATGCATTGAGGTTCAGTAATGATCTTGTGGCTTAGCATGTATAGAGGTTCAGTAATGATCTTCTGGCTTAGCATGTATAGAGGTTCAGTAATGATCTTCTGGCTTAGCATGTATAGAGGTTCAGTAATGATCTTGACAATTTGCAAAATTTGAGTTCACAATAAATAATAATATATAAATAAAAAGTTGTAAATTTAAGAAAATTGCAACCTTTTTATTTTATTTATTTAACTATCTTACAAAATAAGAGCGCAATCAAATACAAACAATTGGGTTTTAATCTTACTAATGAATATCTGCCTCTGACCCCCTCACAACATCAGCCCTGTATCTTGAAAGTCACAGATGATAAGCCAGCCCCACACAACACCAGCCCTACATCTTGAAAGTGACCAATGATAAGCCAGCTTATATTAAAAATTATGCCGTAAATTAAAATAGATTTGTCCTAGTTAATTGCTAGCCAATGACAACCTGCGTGTCTTTATCTTGATGAAGATGTTACTAACCACAATGCAAAGTCCAGCCGCAATCATCAGGCTGCCACCAAGGTAAAATGCCTTGTCAAAACTACCATATAAATCTCTGAAAGCACCTGTTGACACAGAGGAAAGCACTGTTGCTAATGTGCATCAAAAGGAAAAGCACCATGTCAATAAACTCTTTTGTGTGTATAAAAAATTAATTTAAAAATATTATTTTCTTTTAGAAATGAATAAAACAGGCATTGATTTTTTTTTTTAAAAACTAAAATTATTTCCATTTTTTAAAAAAAAACGTTTTCTTTTCTGTCCATTTCTCCCAAACTTTTAACTTTGGACGTTTCCCAATACATCAGATTTGTGAATTATTGATCTTTTGATTTGACCTTAAAGATGTCATGAAATATTTTTTAATCTGTAATCAGGTGATTCAATAGATCTCGTTTTATTACCATTAAATGCTAGCCGTTTGTATTTTTTTTTCCAATATGGCAGTTTAAAAATAAAAATTTAGTCTAGTTCCTGAACTTTCACCCCTTGATGAAAGGTTTCTTCACATAAGGGGATCAGCTGTCATTTGTATTGTATTATATCATTTGTAATATGTTGTCCCTTTTACATAAGGGAATTAGCTAGTATTTGTATTGTTTTATATCATATGTAATCTGTTGTTCCTTTCAAAATTTAAATAAAACGTTCTATTGATTTAGGTAGAGCCTTTTCTTTGTGTAATCTTTTGTCTGATAAGATAGCTTTCACTCTACTTAAAATCTGGCACATAGTTTCCCAGGCTCCCCTCGATGTGCACACTGCTGGTAGTTTTATGCTAAAGACATTTTTTTTTAAATTTAGATTTGTACCGAAACAAACAATATTCAAACATGTAATACCACACCCACACCAGTTTCTTGATTAATGATGAGCGGACCGCAAACATAAGGCCCGCGGACTGATGCCAGTTCACATACCACCATTGGGGACCGCTGTCATAAATTATATCAATTTATTTGTGGGTTAGGTCCTGGTGCAATTTTAAAAAAAATAATTCTATTTTATATTACCCGGTAACTGTATTGTTTTATAACTGCTACAACTGGATAATTATTAAATGTATTGTTTTATAACTGCTACAACTGGATAATATTCATTGGCTCAAAATGTAGGTATTCGACATATTAATGTAAGTTTTGTCAGCTGAAAAATGCTTATAGTTAAAGAAATTCTGTTAATTTATTTATGGATAAAAAACATTTTGGTCACAAATGGGAACATGTTATTTTTATCATATTAACGTATCAACTTTGGTAATCTTTAAGTTAACAAAATAGAAATTCACAATACCTACCAGATAAAGGTGGTCCCACACAAGTTCCTACCGCCTGAAAGCATATAAGCAGTCCAAATGAACTGGCCATGTTCTGTACACCAAGGATATCCACAATAACAACTGACTTTTGGGCGATGTAGGCCCCCGTTAAGGACCCATACACACAACACAGCACAGACAAGGAGGCAAAGCTTGTCATTGAGGGCAGGATGAAAGAAATCCCCGCTATGGCGAACAGGAGAGAAGTATATATCAAATCTGAATGGACGAATTGCCTTTAAATCAAAGATTAATCCGGAGGTGATTCGTCCCAATGTGTCGAAGACTCCCGTTATAGACAGCACTAGGGCAGCCTCGGTTTGGGAAATACCTTTGGATTTGACTAAGGCTGGGATGAAGGTGAAAGCGGCTTTGAACGCCGATGTAAAAAGTGTTATACTTAAGCAAAACATGAAGAACGACAAGTCTTTCAGCAGTGAGAAATGGAACATTTCTTTGTGGCATTTTTTATCAAGTTTTTCCACAGGAAAACAGATTTTCAGTGAAGACAAGAGCCAGGAATGTTTTTTGGTTCTTCGTAAAGAATCTGGTACTTGAAGATGCTCATCTGCATTATTAGATTTCAAGGTGCCACTTATGTCTGGATCCTGCATTTTATGTCGATCATAAGAAACCCCAACTTGTTCATTTGGAGAAAAAAAATCATTTGTGCAGGGAGACAACTGCAGCTCACTGGAATCCATGAGTTGCTCCCCTACATGAATACTATGGACAAAAATGATTGTATTATCAGGTATGTTGATTATGAAGAACTCTTTCAACAATCTAAAAAATTGTTTTAAAAAAGATGTTTACTTAGGACAAGATCTTGTCTCCTCTTCATTTTGTCAACAATGGATAACATGAAAGACACACATTCCATGTCTACTTAACATGTGGCGCTAAACTACTTTTCATATATTTTTAAATTTCATTTTGATGCTAAAATGTCACGTGATTACCTTTTCCTTGTAAATGTGTTGTGCAGACTGAGGGGTCTGTAAAGCATTGCAACTATCAACCCATTCAATGCAACACTACCCAATATAAGGAATGTTCCCTGGAGAGAGAAAAGTTACATTACATTGGTATATTAGCTGTAAACTGTTGGAGAAATACAAATTATCACCCACGGTACTTCCCATGATTAAATCATTTTAAACCACAGCAAAGCATGAGATAAATAGTAAATAATTAAGTCACCTCACAAACTTTGCTTGTGCATAGTTTGTCTAAGGTCAGTCCACAAACTTTGCTTGTGTGTAGTTTGTCAAGGGAAAGACAATCAAACCTGAACATTTCAGCTGACAATACATCTCAAAAACAAATAAACACAACCAAATACGGCCTTCAAAGTTAGACCACCTGCAAATAAAGATTTGAGAATCCCCTTGCCTGCATAACAAACTATAGTAAACTAACATTTGATAAAAAGAGTTATTTTATTAAATTTTTTTTTTTTTAAATAAGAGAGATGAACACACTGACTTGAAATCCATAATTGTCAAAAAGCCATTGAGTCAGAGGCACAATGCAGAATGTTCCTACGCCAACACCGGATGACCCCAGGCCAGTAGCCAATCCCCTATGCTTGTCAAAATACATGCCCACAATGATCAGAGATGGGGCACTGACCAGTCCTAGCCCTAAACCTAGAGTTTTAAAAAACTGCTTTGACTGATGGGACACAAGACTGAAAAATCAGAAGGCTCCATAACCAAAACTGTTAGGTTTCTACTAATTCTACATAACATCTTTGTTTTGAAATTTTTGTCATCTACTGTAGTGTATCTAAGCGCTTGATTACCCAGTATACACAGGGTAAAGCATTTTCCAATTTAGCAGCGATTTACCATTAATTTACTTCAAACACATCTTCATTTTATAAAATCACATCATGCACAGTTTTATTAAATCAGATTAAAAATAATATCACTGCTCTCTTCTGGCTTCACAAACAACACACAGAGCCACCACAACACAGCAGCACACAGAGCCACCACACAACAGTACACAGAGCCACAATACAACAGCACACAGAGCCACAACAGTACACAGAGCCACCACAACACAACAGCACACAGAGCCACAACACAACAGTACACAGAGCCACCACAACACAGCAGCACACAGAGCCACAACACAACAGTACACAGAGCCACCACAACACAACAGCACACAGAGCCACAACACAACAGTACACAGAGCCACCCCAACACAGCAGCACACAGAGCCACAACACAGCAGCACACAGAGCCACCAAAATACAACAGCACACAGAGCCACAACACAACAGTACACAGATCCACCACAACACAGCAGCACACAGAGCCACAACACAACAGCACACAGAGCCACAACACAGCAGCACACAGAGCCACAACACAGCAGCACACAGAGCCACAACACAATAGTACACAGAGCCACCACAACACAACAGCACACAGAGCCTCAATACAACGGTCTCCCACCATTAAACTTACGCGTTGGTATGCAAAGGCTTAGTGGCATGCAGTAATTACTCTACACACTGCACATATTTGTTACAGTTGTTTCCTGACCTAACAGGACGCTCAATGGAAATTATGGAAACACTCCAATTGAGCAATTTTTTTGCTGAACTCCTCATTAAGATACTGGTTAATTCATTGATACACTTGCTCTCTTAATAAATACATTATTTATCAGTTACAAAATGTTGTCATTCGATGATAAATAAAAATTACAACATTTAACATCTGAACAAAACATTCTGGACACAATCATAAAAATGGACCATCTCATCCTGGCTACTGGTACGGTACCTTGTAAGGCAGAGTGTGAGAAAAATAAGAAGAAGAAATTGGCTGAGTGCGCACAGAGTACATAAGCCAGTGATGTGATGATGCTGCCCACGAGTACAGCAGATCTCACACCGTATCGGCTGCACACAGCACCGGCAACGGGACCTGTCAATGTAGCAGAGATAAAATTGTATCAATTCTTTTCTCTGAATACAGTATTAGATCATCATAGAAATCATTAGTTAAATAATAGAGGGAAAATTTTCAGATCTCGAACAAACACTAACTGAATAATTCAAATGATAAGAAATAAAGGAAATAACAATTACAATTTCTTATAAAAATAGATGAAATGAGTTGCTCAATGGCTTAACATGTCGCATGAAATGAGTTGCTCAGTGGCTTAACATGTCGCATGAAATGAGTTGCTCAGTGGCTTAACATGTCGCGTGAAATGAGTTGCTCAATGGCTTAACATGTCACATGAAATGAGTTGCTCAATGGCTTAACATGTCGCATGAAATGAGTTGCTCAGTGGCTTAACATGTCGCATGAAATGAGTTGCTCAATGGCTTAACATGTCGCGTGAAATGAGTTGCTCAATGGCTTAACATGTCGCGTGAAATGAGTTGCTCAATGGCTTAACATGTCACATGAAATGAGTTGCTCAATGGCTTAACATGTCGCATGAAATGAGTTGCTCAATGGCTTAACATGTCGCATGAAATGAGTTGCTCAATGGCTTAACATGTCGCATGAAATGAGTTGCTCAATGGCTTAACATGTCGCATGAAATGAGTTGCTCAGTGGCTTAACATGTCACATGAAATGAGTTGCTCAATGGCTTAACATGTCGCATGAAATGAGTTGCTCAATGGCTTAACATGTCGCGTGAAATGAGTTGCTCAATGGCTTAACATGTCGCATGAAATGAGTTGCTCAGTGGCTTAACATGTCGCATGAAATGAGTTGCTCAATGGCTTAACATGTCACATGAAATGAGTTGCTCAATGGCTTAACATGTCGCATGAAATGAGTTGCTCAATGGCTTAACATGTCGCATGAAATGAGTTGCTCAATGGCTTAACATGTCGCATGAAATGAGTTGCTCAATGGCTTAACATGTCGCGTGAAATGAGTTGCTCAATGGCTTAACATGTCGCATGAAATGAGTTGCTCAATGGCTTAACATGTCGCATGAAATGAGTTGCTCAATGGCTTAACATGTCGCGTGAAATGAGTTGCTCAATGGCTTAACATGTCGCGTGAAATGAGTTGCTCAATGGCTTAACATGTCGCATGAAATGAGTTGCTCAATGGCTTAACATGTCACATGAAATGAGTTGCTCAATGGCTTAACATGTCGCATGAAATGAGTTGCTCAATGGCTTAACATGTCGCATGAAATGAGTTGCTCAATGGCTTAACATGTCGCATGAAATGAGTTGCTCAATGGCTTAACATGTCGCATGAAATGAGTTGCTCAATGGCTTAACATGTCACATGAAATGAGTTGCTCAATGGCTTAACATGTCGCATGAAATGAGTTGCTCAATGGCTTAACATGTCGCATGAAATGAGTTGCTCAATGGCTTAACATGTCACATGAAATGAGTTGCTCAATGGCTTAACATGTCGCATGAAATGAGTTGCTCAATGGCTTAACATGTCGCGTGAAATGAGTTGCTCAATGGCTTAACATGTCGCATGAAATGAGTTGCTCAATGGCTTAACATGTCGCATGAAATGAGTTGCTCAGTGGCTTAACATGTCGCATGAAATGAGTTGCTCAATGGCTTAACATGTCACATGAAATGAGTTGCTCAATGGCTTAACATGTCGCATGAAATGAGTTGCTCAATGGCTTAACATGTCGCATGAAATGAGTTGCTCAGTGGCTTAACATGTCGCATGAAATGAGTTGCTCAGTGGCTTAACATGTCGCATGAAATGAGTTGCTCAATGGCTTAACATGTCACATGAAATGAGTTGCTCAATGGCTTAACATGTCACATGAAATGAGTTGCTCAATGGCTTAACATGTCACATGAAATGAGTTGCTCAATGGCTTAACATGTCGCATGAAATGAGTTGCTCAATGGCTTAACATGTCACATGAAATGAGTTGCTCAATGGCTTAACATGTCACATGAAATGAGTTGCTCAATGGCTTAACATGTCACATGAAATGAGTTGCTCAATGGCTTAACATGTCGCATGAAATGAGTTGCTCAATGGCTTAACATGTCACATGAAATGAGTTGCTCAATGGCTTAACATGTCACATGAAATGAGTTGCTCAATGGCTTAACATGTCGCATGAAATGAGTTGCTCAATGGCTTAACATGTCGCATGAAATGAGTTGCTCAATGGCTTAACATGTCACATGAAATGAGTTGCTCAATGGCTTAACATGTCACATGAAATGAGTTGCTCAATGGCTTAACATGTCGCATGAAATGAGTTGCTCAATGGCTTAACATGTCACATGAAATGAGTTGCTCAATGGCTTAACATGTCACATGAAATGAGTTGCTCAATGGCTAAACATGTCGCATGAAATGAGTTGCTCAATGGCTTAACATGTCACATGAAATGAGTTGCTCAATGGCTTAACATGTCACATGAAATGAGTTGCTCAATGGCTTAACATGTCGCATGAAATGAGTTGCTCAATGGCTTAACATGTCACATGAAATGAGTTGCTCAATGGCTTAACATGTCACATGAAATGAGTTGCTCAATGGCTTAACATGTCGCATGAAATGAGTTGCTCAATGGCTTAACATGTCACATGAAATGAGTTGCTCAATGGCTTAACATGTCACATGAAATGAGTTGCTCAATGGCTTAACATGTCACATGAAATGAGTTGCTCAATGGCTTAACATGTCACATGAAATGAGTTGCTCAATGGCTTAACATGTCACATGAAATGAGTTGCTCAATGGCTTAACATGTCACATGAAATGAGTTGCTCAATGGCTTAACATGTCGCATGAAATGAGTTGCTCAATGGCTTAACTTGTCACATGAAATGAGTTGCTCAATGGCTTAACATGTCACATGAAATGAGTTGCTCAATGGCTTAACATGTCACATGAAATGAGTTGCTCAATGGCTTAACATGTCACATGAAATGAGTTGCTCAATGGCTTAACATGTCACATAAAATGAGTTGCTCAATGGCTTAACATGTCGCATGAAATGAGTTGCTCAATGGCTTAACATGTCACATGAAATGAGTTGCTCAATGGCTTAACATGTCACATGAAATGAGTTGCTCAATGGCTTAACATGTCGCATGAAATGAGTTGCTCAATGGCTTAACATGTCACATGAAATGAGTTGCTCAATGGCTTAACATGTCACATGAAATGAGTTGCTCAATGGCTTAACATGTCACATGAAATGAGTTGCTCAATGGCTTAACTTGTCACGTGAACGTTTTCCAGTGCTATTCAATCTAAACTTTCCTAAAGTCCTAACTTATTCTAAGCTAACTCCTAACAGCTCACGCTGCGTCCCTTTCCCAAAACCCTCATCAACCCATTGATGGTCATCCTCTTTACATTAGGGATTTTTGGTAATTTATATTCAAAGCCTTTCCTTTCCATTGCAAAGTTTATAACCTTTTATTCTTATAAGATGTGTTATTATAATTTTTAAAATATAAAGAAATAGAAACAACATATGATAGGCCTATTACATGCCAAGAAAAAGTCTGATGGTTGATACAATGAACATATGATAGGCCTATTACATGCCAAGAAAAAGTCTGATGGTTGATACAATGAACATATGATAGGCCTATTATTACATGCCAAGAAAAAGCCTGATGGTTGATACAATGGCACCAGGCCATGATGTCCGCTGTGCACTTTCATCAAACTTGCTCTTAAACTGCAAATAGTAGATGCCATCATTTCTGTCAAATCCCCCTGGATAAACACGACAAACATGAGGCACTGCAGTTTGTGATAATATAGGTTGAAAATAAAATATGGTCTTTTTATTGGTTATAAAATGTAAATACGTTAGAATTTATTTTTTAATAAGGTACCGTAGTCATATAGGTATAAGCCAGTGAACAAGTTTAAAATATGTGTTGTTGGGGACATATATGGTGCAGTACGAAATAATTATAAGCATTGGTTTAGCAAATTATTTATGAATTACCATCATAAAGCTTATGATGAGTCATATAGAGGCACTGGCACTTTACAAGTGCTGGGTTTAATTAAGGGTTAACATTTCCTATTTGACATTGTCATATAAATGAAGTATTCAATTTAGCTATTGGCCACAACCAAGTTATATAACGTCTAATATTTAATTTAATGAATAATAAAATTTAATGATTATAATTATATACATGAAAATTCCCAGTAGGCTTTATTATCATATGTAATATATTAATATTATGCATAAATGATTCCGAAAACTCCCTTGGATTAATCCTATTTTAACTCCCTAGGATTAATCCTATATTAACTCCTTTGATTAATCCTATATTCTGGGATAAAGATATTATTGAAAATAATTCAGGTTCAATTTCCTTTTGCAAATATGTTTTTGTCCTGAATTTGACAATTCAGGCTCCAGCTTGATATTTTCAGGGCCATGGCACCGGGCACCAGTGTCTTGTCTACTCCTGTCTGCATTGTATATAATACACCCACCAACACCTGGTACGCTGAATACTTAATTGGCTCACGTGAAGTAGTCGCCGTTCATTATTAAAAACTTGAGGAGGCTTACCAATGATAACATGCGCGAGGAAACATCCCAACACAATGAACCACCCGTAGCCACCATCTGGTATGTCAGCATTCATCTTCAAGTCTTCATGGAGTAGGGCTTTTTGATATTCTCTGTGTAACTGAGTATCCTTCTGGTGAAAGCAATTTAAAAAAATTTGTATGAAGACCCTTAATATTTATTTACTGACACTGAAGGTATCACACCCTCTAACTAAAGTTCAGCTGAATATTTAAAAGAATCGGATGTTGGGGAAAGAGTATTGAAAGTCACATCTTTCTTTAAAACTTAACTAAAAAATATGCGTTTGAGTATTTGAATGAAAACAATTGACTATTTCAACCACACTACAAAAAAAAATCTTTACAGAAATGTGATTTTTTTATTCTTCTGTTTTTACACATGAAGTTTTCAGCATCATACAAGTTTGTCTTGGCTCCAGCTTCTGTACGTTAAAAACATTAATAAAATACGTGGAGTGAAGCAAATGCTCAATCACTCAAGACGTTTACCAAAGAAAAAATAAACGTTAAAAAAAAAAAAGCTAAAATAATACAAGGCCACAAGAAGTTACAAGAATGGAACATACCTCAGCCTCATCTCCAGTGACAGCTTTTGTTTCATTGTTAACATCCCGTACATAGTCCCCATTAAACTTTTCTCCACTCTGGCATGTCAAAGATCTGAGGTATTCAAGACATATTTCATCTTGTGTTGTCATTGTTTTATCTACAACAATCATAAACAGTCTCTAGATGTCTCTGTGGCCCAATGGTTTACAGTTGTACAGTGATCTTTAGTAGTCCAATGGTTTACAGAACCGGTAGTAGTCATCTGTAGTGGTGCAATGGACTGCAGTACTGGTATACCAGCTGTCTGAGCCAAACTGTTTATAAATATTCACAAAGTTATTTTAAGTTTAAAGCTTATTAGGAAAAGAAACATTCTCTTTTTATTCATACTCCTAGCAATAAAATCCCATTGAAAGTGAGGCAAACCTTGCCATTGAAAGTGAGGCAAACCTTGCCATTGAAAGTGAGGCAAACCTTGCCATTGAAAGTGAGGCAAACCTTGCCATTGAAAGTGAGGCAAACCTTGCCATTGAAAGTGAGGCAAACCTTGCCATTGAAAGTGAGGCAAACCTTGCCATTGAAAGTGAGGCAAACCTTGCCATTGAAAGTGAGGCAAACCTTGCCATTGAAACATGGAATTATTTTTTCACCAACATCTTGAATATCATCTGAAACTGTAAGTGTGTCCAATGATAACATTATCATCACTTGTAACTAGGCTTTCTCACTGCAGGCATGATACAGGACCACCAAGTAATTACCAAGGGAAGGTGACTGGTTAAAGTTCACAGATTGATTGTAGTTATTTTAATCACTGGAAAATACCTTAGCCCATTACCACACCTTTCCCCCACCACACCTCAACTTTTCCTTTATCATGACAAGGCCAAAACACTGGTACAGAAGATATGAACATAGCGGTCAAACATGAATATGCTGAAAGTCAGTCAGCAAGGAGAATAAGGTCAATCTTTCCACTTGAAAATTACAATTTTACCAGAGAACTATACACTGCAGTCTTTTAATACCATCCCCCACACAAGTATGGATATGACAGTTTTTAAAAATGTCTAGATCCCTTACATATAATGTTGCATATGAATTTCATTTGTTTCCTTTGAACCAATACATAGACTTTTTTTTAAAAATGTCTAGATCCCTTACATAATGTTGCATATGACGTTCATATGTTTCTGTTGAACCAATACATAGACTTTTTAAAAAAAATGTCTTGATCCCTTACATAATGTTGCATATGAAGTTCATTTGTTCCTGTTGAAACCAACCAATACAACACATGGAATTTTTTTAAAAACAACAGACCAATGTCAATGTGAACAAAGATTTTATTTATCTTCACTGGTGAAAAAAAACTTTTACCAGTAAATAAAACAACCAACATCAGATTTTGTAAAACAGATATAAATTTTGTCAACATTTCATTTTTCATAAAGAATTCATGTATCACGAGTCATGTGTCACAATTCATGTATCACGATTCATGTGTCCCAATTCATTGGTGTGGTCAGGTAATGCCATTTAATATTCTATATAAAAACATTATTTTCTCTAAAAATATTCTTGGGGAGTAAAATATAAAATACAAGGGTCAGAGAAATGTATTGGAATCTGTATTGAATGTTTAAGACATCAACGTTATATCCAAATACAAAAATATGTCGACTGCTGGAATAGGAAAAATTTCAAGAATATGCTTATTATGAAAATTCCTTTAAATTAAATGAAACCTGTGGCAGTGTGGGTTCATCGAGATGTTATCAAATAAAATATAATTAATTAATAAATAGATTAAATGTATTATTTCATACAAATTGTTGTATTTGAAATATTCTCTTGAAGCAATTAGGCAGTGTCAAATATAACTTACAACTGGCAAAAAAGAAGAAAGTTGAATGAGTTAAAAAAAGGGGGGGAGGTGGTATCTGTCTACAGAAATAAGCAATTAGTGATCGGCGGTTTGAGATATTTTGAAAAAGATATGCTAAATATAGATAATAAGATTGTGTACACACTGTTTATATTACATATAAAAAAAAAACTTTAAAATAATTAAATAAATATGGCTCTAACATGATATAGTGATTGTTGACCGTAGAGTCAAACTCACACAAGAATACAGAAATCACATGGATGATTAATACAGATAATCAATTGTAAAGAAGGGACTATTTTTGTCAGCCATATTGGCGAGCATGTAAAATTAAGGATTCATCTTAAAATGTTCCAAAGAAGAAGGTCATATGAATCTATTGTCTGCGGACACTTAATACTTTGAGTACATAATCATATTCTTTATTCAGTGCGTGTTACTAGTTATTTATTTCACACTGATTCTAAGGATTGGAGCTGTATTAGATATTTATTCAAATATTATATGTCAAGCTATTTCAAGTAATAATGTGATATATGTGAAGGCCTCGACTTGACATTTTAATTGAGCAAGTGAAATTTTACGTGAAAATAATACATGAATACATCTGATCCAGTGAGAAGAAGGAAGTCAGAAACTACATCTGTATCAGAAGCTTACAGTGATAAGTATTGGTTAGTTCTCTAACAAAATTTTTACTTAAAGAAGACCAGTATAAACTGGACCAAAATTAAGTAAAATGGTTTAGATGAGATAAAGTTCATATCAAAGAATGTCTATTTTGATGTCATAGCTGTACAGTTTTCTTTCTTTGAAATCGATCTATACAAAAAGTAAACATTAATGACCAGATAAATGAGACATAAATTATAACATACTGAGATATAAATTATAACATAAAAAGTTATCAAAATATTAATCAAGGAAATGTTATCACTGTAGGCCGTCAATCAGGTAGTTTTAAAAAAAAAAAGGTTTAAGGTAACAAATATGAACAATTTCTGATTATATATGATTATAATTATATTGATCAACATTTAACACATTTTCATTTAATTGTTAATTTTACAAAAGTTCTGTCTGTCAATAATGGCAAGATGAACATATATTATATCTAGCAGTTTGAACTGGATGTAAGCTGGAAGAGAGACATCAAAACATCACATACTCTCAACTCAGCTGTGTCTGTCAAACACTAAACTACAAGGAAATGGACTGCATGGATATGGAATAAACATTAAGTGAGCATGAAATTTAATACAGGAAAATGAACACTTACATTGTAATAAACCTTTAAGAAATATAAAGATTTGTTATAAAATTGTAGGTTTTAATTAATACATTTTTTATGTTATATATATAATATATATATATAAAAATAGATAAGCCTATAGTATTATAGCTAGCATGTAGAATATTATAGTTTAAAATGATAATAAATAGAATGTCATTTTTTAAAATATTTTGTTACATTTTGAAACAAAGTTTGTATAATTTGTCATTTTGAAACAAAGTTTGTATATTTTGTTACATTTTGAACAGTAGAATTATGAAAATGTAAATTAAAAAGTATGTCATAATTATTTAATTTTTCTTGCAGTAAAAGTCATTTCGAACAGACTGTAAAATTGTGTCTCCGTCTGTTGTACTTGTCAGTTTGTTTACTAACAAAACTGGTTGTTTTGGGGAAAAAAAATCTCAAAATATAAAATATCACAATTTTATTATAATTAGTAGAGCGACAATTAATTTTTAAAAAAAAATAATAAAAATAAATGACTTTTAAACAGAAATCAACAATGGTGTTATGATTGAACCAGAAAAGCAGTTCTGTTACCACTTATTTATAATCAAACAGTTCAGTGTGAGATGGGATAACAACAAGAGTTACAATTTGAAAGTAATTTTACTGCTTAATATTTAGATGGAGTCTCATTGAATATTTGCTTATCTTGAAGGTGGTTGACAAGCTATGCACACTTGTCATGTCATTGACAAGCCATGCACACTTGTCATGTCATTGACAAGCCATGCACACTTGTCATGTCATTAATTTTCACTCTTTGGTATATGTTTATCATGGATACGACTTTGGACAGGAATCAATGTTACGTAAATTAAGATGAGCTTGTAACTCTTTATGGCGGTGGGTAACAATTGGACTCTAATGGAATTAAATCAATTGGACTCTAATGGAATTAAATCAATTGGACTCTAATGGAATTAAATCAATTGGACTCTAATGGAATTAAATCAATTGGACTCTAATGGAATTAAATCAATTGGACTCTAATGGAATTAAATCAATTGGACTCTAATGGAATTAAATCAATTGGACTCTAATGGAATTAAATCATGAAAGAAAAACACTTTTTATGATGCCAATGCCATTTTGTATATAAACTAACTTTAAACAATAGATGAAATAAATTCCAATGATCCCCTAGTACTCCATTTCCAACAACTATCACTACTCTATTATACTTATGGCTTCTTGTGGTGCTGTTTGAGCCTTCAGTGTCCTACGCCTTTTAATCCTGAGGAAGATGTTACTGATGACCATGAGAAGACCAGCAACTATCATGAAGCTGCCACCGAGATAAAATGCTTCATCAAAACTGCCAAATATGTCTCGGAAGGCCCCTGGAAATTGGTTAATTATTTTAAAGTTAACTATATTTGAAAATATTTTTTAAAAGAAATATATCACATAAATCCTAATGTAACAATGGGGAAATAGTGCATAGTTCACTCATTTTTTGTTATTTAACTCTTCTGCATCCAATTATTCTTATCTAAAGTTAATTGATATCTATACATATGCATTTGTCTATATATCTTGGAGACTGTTAGTTTTCTGTCAATTTATAGAGGTATTTCAATCAGAATTTAACCTATGGTATTTTTAGATAATGACAAACTGTCTTTTTTCCTTTAAACATGTTATGACGTGACGATGGTTCACACATTAAAACAAAATAGTCTTTTTCTGCTATGCAATGCCAATGACTGAACATTGCTGAGGTCCAGGTATGTTAGGCGAAGATTCAGCCAATCTAAAAGAAGTTTAAAGACACAGTTCAGCCAATCTAAAAGAAGTTTAAAGACACAGTTCAGCCAATCTAAAAGAAGTTTAAAGACACAGTTCACTTTGATTCAGGCTGAATTAGTTTGATTTGCTTTTAAATCCAAGGCCACATGTTTTCAAGGTCACATGTTTTCAAGCAGAGATGCATTATTTTCAAAATAAATATTTGATATTTAATATTGCATTTGGACACTAGAATCTCTTGGATCTGCAGCTAAGCCAATGATTCCTGTTGTACAAATTTAAAGATATACTTAGACCAGTTATATTCTTTAATTGCATAGCATTATTGCCTCATATTTTAATGATGTTATATGCAAAATTTAGAGCACATAAGGCACTCGTGCCAGACTCAGCATGCACATCGATTTTCAGTGGCACTTGGAAGACCAAAAAAATGATAAATGACTAAAAAAAAGGGTCTTAAAAGGTAGACTTGTGAGCTATTGGCATGCTGAATGAATAAAAAAGTCTTACTTTGGCACTATTAATGCCAAACGTTTGCCAACCCCGGTGTTGAGTATAAATTTTAACAATAAATATAATCTTCCTAAGTGCTTCTCAACCTTATTCCCCCCCCCCCCCCCATGCAGTTAAATTACAAACAAATAATCTTCTCCAAAAATATCTTACCTGATAAGGGTGGTCCCACACACATTCCTATAGCTTGAAAAAAGACAAGCAATCCAAACGAAGCGGACATGTTCTGTACACCAAGAATATCCACAATAACAACTGACTTTTGTGAGATGTAAGCCCCAGTTAAAGACCCATATACTGAACACAGCACAGACAAGGAGGCAAAGCTTGTCATTGAGGGCAGGATCAAAGAAATCCCCGCTATGGCAAAGATCAATGAGTTGTAAAACACCGGCCTCAGTTGGCGAATCCCTCGTAAATCAAACAAGACTCCAGCGACTATTCGACCGATTGTATCAAAAACTCCTGTTATGGAGAGAACCAGGGCAGCTTCTGATTCTGTAAGTCCCTTGGACTTGACTAAAGCTGGGATGAAGGTGAAAGCGGATTTGAACGCTGCCGTGAAGAGCATGATGCTCACGCAAAACATGAAAAACGAGGAGTCTTTCAGTAAGGAGAAATGAAACAAATTTTTTTTGCCGCTTTTCTTCTGGCTTTTATTTTCAATGGGAAAACAGATCTTCAGGGAGGAGATGAACCAGCCATCTTTTTTCACACCCTGCCGCATGTGGCTTGCGGATGAAATTTGCATCAGTGGTACATTTGTTGGGTCAGTGGCTGCGTCCATTTTCATCTCTATAGGCGACATATTTACATCTCTGGAAGGTTGGCTAATAACAGGATCCACCATCTCCACCAAGGGAGACAATGCTTTACCATTTTCTTCATTTTTTTTTTCAACTCCACTGCGTCTGAAAAAAAAGATTTCAGCCGTTTTATTAATA
Organism: Omphiscola glabra; assembly: GCA_964017045.1. Classification (NCBI taxonomy): domain Eukaryota; kingdom Metazoa; phylum Mollusca; class Gastropoda; family Lymnaeidae; genus Omphiscola; species Omphiscola glabra. The sequence goes on from OZ024808.1 coordinate 2,160,122, forward strand.
ATAAAAAAATAAATAAAATAAATGTGTCCATTCTGTGATAAGACTGCAAAGGAATCCCTGGTCCATCTAACTTTAATTATGTGCAGTTTTATTTAGACCCTTCACAAATGTAAGGAAGTGGCGTTGGGTAAAAGGCAAATATTTGGACTAGCCAAACGGCTGAGTCATCTCATCTGCAGCTTAAATAGTGCACATAGCGGCGATAAGGTTATAGTGAAATGGTCAGGTCAGGTCTTAGGGGCAGGTCAGGTCATAGGGGCAGATCAGGTCATAGTGACAGGGCAGGTCATAGTGATAGATATGGTCACAGTGACAGGTCAGGTCAGGTCATAGAAGCAGATCAGCTCATAGTGACAGGTCAGGTCATATTGAAATATCAGCTCATAGTGCCAGGTCAGGTCATAGCGGCAGATCAGCACAAAGCAGCAGATCTGGATTTTTTGTTTAACTTCCCACAACATTATGCTGGGACCACAGATGCTGGGTCGCAGTGATCCCACACAATCTGCTGTAACTTATGGATAAGTGACAGGCTACTTGTTTCTGGCCCACACCTTTACAACAGTAAATTGATAGTGCTAAAATTCTTCTTTTGTGCTTCAAACTAAGTTTTATAAGTTAAGAGTAGCATTTATTTAAATTCCAACCATCTTACACTGGGTTTTCAGTTTAAAATTCCAACCATCTTACACTGGGTTTTCATCTCAATAAATAACATGAGTTCTAGTAAATTTGTTTACCTATTTTTGCTTGTAAATTTGTAGTGCAGACTGAGAGGCCTGTAAAGCATTGCAACTACCAGTCCATGCAAGGCCACGCCGCCCATTATAAGAAATGTTCCCTGAAAGATGTGCATATGGTCAAGAACATACCTGTCAAGTGTCAACATGAGAAAATTGTCTGATCTGCCACCAAGAGCCCATAAAATACAGCCGCACAGGACATTTCTCAAGCACTTGAGTTATTTTGGGTCTGGGTGGAGTCACATGCCCACAGGCTTTACCTGGGATGAAATAAATATACTTTTTCACACCTGTAAATGATGAATGACGTTTCAATGCAGTTCTTTTCAAAGTGGTGGTTGAAAGTCCTCAGTCAGCGGTCCACAAAATATTAAATTTTTTTTAAAGACTTAAAAAAAAAAAAATTCAAGTCATCTGTCCCAGCTGCAGTGTGGATGCAATCTGAGCGGTGCATTAAAGCAGTGCTTCTCAAAATATTCATTTGAATGGACCCATGGATGGGAAACTGTGGAGTTAGAGCCACGGAGTAGGGAATAAAACTAGTTTCAGAGACTCTCTATAATATAATTGAAACATTTAAACTTTGGCCTTTCAACACGCTTCATTCAACCGATTATCCTGGCCATTCAACACGCTTCATTCAACTCATTATCCTGGCCATTCAACACGCTTCATTCAACTCATTATCCTGGCCATTCAACACGCTTCATTCAACTGATTATCCTGGCCATTATTATCACATCTGAAAACATGACAAGCTTTGACTACTATTATTTCCACTTAGCAGTTCTGGGGTTCAGTGAAAATGCCAACCTATGAATTAATAATGTTTACATTGTCATTAGTCTGTATTTCAACATACATTTCTCCATCTCCCGCTTTAAAGAGTGGAACTTGACCCAATGGATGACTGGAAATAATCTATAATTTATTCCTATTCTGGATCAAACAAGTTTCTCAACAAAATGCCAAGATTAATAATAATCTGGAATTAATATGCACTCACTTCAAAGCCGTAATTATCAAACAGCCACTGCGTCAGAGGTACTATACAAAATGTCCCCACTCCAACACCCGATGACCCCAAGCCGGCGGCTAAACCCCGATGCTTGTCAAAGTACATTCCCGCAATGATTATAGATGGAGCGTACACAAGTCCTCGGCCAATGCCTATGTTAAATGTAAAAAAATAAAATGTACACTTAAAGCGAAACGATAAAAAGAACTATTGCAGATAAAACAATAACAAAAGAGCATATTAATAAATACACAAATAAGAAAAGAGCATTATAAATAACTAGACAAATAAAATATTTTAAATTGCCCAATAATACAAATTACCTTGTAAAGCTGCATGGGAGAAAAAGAGAAAGTAAAAATCAGGCGCGTAGGAATTGAGGATCTGAGCCACGGTCATGATGAGCGTCCCAATGACAACAGCCGACCTGACACTAAACCTGCTACAGACAGCACTTGCCACAGGACCTAAATCACAGGGTGCAATGGACACATTTATTTTACAAGCTTTGAGGATTCAGCATTAATCCAACATTGTATATTTTAAAACTTATAGTACCTACTTTTGGTGCACTTGCTCCCATGTTTAAATAATAATAATACAATAGCTTTTTACAAATTCTAATATTTTTTTAAAGTTATTTTAAAAAACACTTAGGACAGAGTTAAATTAAAGGCTTTACATCAATTCGATAATAAAATGGTGCAAGTCTGGTCTCAGATAGATTTGGTACTTTTATCTTCAATACAAAAGAAAACAAAAATCGTCAAAAGATTTTGTTTTAATGTATTGTAAGTACTAATCAGTTTAGTTGTGGTGTACTGTAAGTACTAATCAGTTTAGTTTTGGTGTACTGTAAGTACTAATCAGTTTAGTTGTGGTGTACTGTAAGTACTAATCAGTTTAGTTGTGGTGTACTGTAAGTACTAATCAGTTTAGTTGTGGTGTACTGTAAGTACTAATCAGTTTAGTTGTGGTGTACTGTAAGTACTAATCAGTTTAGTTGTGGTGTACTGTAAGTACTAATCAGTTTAGTTGTGGTGTACTGTAAGTACTAATCAGTTTAGTTGTGGTGTACTGTAAGTACTAATCAGTTTAGTTGTGGTGTACTGTAAGTACTAATCAGTTTAGTTGTGGTGTACTGTAAGTACTAATCAGTTTAGTTGTGGTGTACTGTAAGTACTAATCATTTTAGTTGTGGTGTACTGTAAGTACTAATCAGTTTAGTTTTGGTGTACTGTAAGTACTAATCCATTTTTGTTGTGGTGTCTTGCAAGTACTAATCGACGCTGCTGTTGTAGTTAATGTGTAACCATCATGATGTAACGGATATACATCTGTACATTTAACAAAGCCTTTTTGTCTCATCAAGGGTGATATAAAGATTAACCATCAAAAGAATTTCATCTTACCTAGAAAAAGGCGGATGGTTGAGACGAGGGCACCAGGCCACGAAGTTAGCTGAGCACTTTTCTCAAACCGTGATTTGAACTGCAAATAGTAGATTCCATCATTTCTCTCAAAGCCACCTGTCAGTGCATAAACAAACAATTTTCGTTTACAATCTTCAAGAATCTTTTTGCAAATTTCTTACCCATGACAAGGACACACAAGAAAAAAAGCAAAAAATATTTAAATAACTTTTATTTCCAATTTGTTTCTAATATTTAATTTGAAGAAAGCTGATGTAGAACTATGTTTGGTGTCTTTCGGTTGGACTGTTGGAGTGTGTGTGTGGAGTGTGTGTGTGTGGAGTGTGTGTGTGTGGAGTGTGTGTGTGGAGTGTGTGGGTGGGGTGTGTGGGTGGGGTGTGTGGGTGGAGGGTTAAATATTTAAAAAAGAAAATAGTCAACATCTGATCTTTCCCGTCAGGTAACCGAACATTTTTGGGAGGAATGTGATATCTTGCTTTGTATCTGGCAAAAGCTGGGAAGATTGGTAGAATAATTAAGAGAGCCTCAAGGACAGACTTTATAGGGATTAGCCCGGTATAGCAGTACATCTGTCAGACTTTATATGGATTAGCCCGGTATAGCAGTACATCTGTCAGACTTTATATGGATTAGCCCGGTATAGCAGTACATCTGTCAGACTTTATATGGATTAGCCCGGTATAGCAGTACATCTGTCAGACTTTATAAGGATTAGCCCGGTATAGCAGTACATCTGTCAGACTTTATATGGATTAGCCCAGTATAGCAGTACATCTGTCAGACTTTATAGGGATTAGCCCAGTATAGCAGTACATCTGTCAGACTTTATAGGGATTAGCCAAGTATAGCAGTACATCTGTCAGACTTTATATGGATTAGCCCGGTATAGCAGTACATCTGTCAGACTTTATATGGATTAGCCCGGTATAGCAGTACATCTGTCAGACTTTATAAGGATTAGCCAAGTATAGCAGTACATCTGTCAGACTTTATATGGATTAGCCCAGTATAGCAGTACATCTGTCAGACTTTATAGGGATTAGCCCAGTATAGCAGTACATCTGTCAGACTTTATAGGGATAAGCCTGTTTTTGTATAGCAGTAAATCTGGGGGAAGGCCCCCCCCCCCCCCCCAAAAAAAAAATAATAAATAGTATGAACCTTATATAACATATTTTTCCTGTTCAGCACCATAACAGCTCATTGGATGTGAACCTTCCATTCCATAATTAAAACTTAGTTGGAGAGTATGTTTATTTATGAATATTTACCCAACTCTCAATAAGAGAGAATTTTTATTTGTGAGCTTTGACCCAACCCTCAACAGTGGTTCCTATGGCCACGACCCTTTAATACAGTTCATCGTGTTGTGGTGACCCCCAGCCACTAAATTATTTTCGGTTATACTTTATAGCTATAGAGGATATGTGTTTTCAGATGGTCTAAGTCGACCCCTGGGAAAAGGTCGTGGGACCCAAAAAGGGGTCGCGACCCACAGGTTGAGAACCACTGCATTTGTGTTTTAAATTGAAACTTTTTTGGTTAAATCTGCATTATAAAATTGATTTGTGAATTATATCGCTCAACTTACCTTCAACATTATATATTTAAACTTTATGACTCACTCATGTTTCTTCTATAAAGAATAATTACATATTCATGTACTGATTTTTTTTTCCATCTACAATAACAAGTTTTAAATTCAAAATGACACACCAATGATAATGTGGGCAATAAAGCATCCCAGCACTACAATCCAACCATATCCACCATCTGGCACGGCACCTGTTTCAGTAGATGGATTTTTCTCCTCATCATCTAATCTCTCATTCACAACCTGTACAAAAATTAAAGGGTTTCAGCCTTTAGATGATAAAAAAAATAACAAGATGAGGTTAAAAAAAACTAGAGAAACACCCAAAAAGGATTTTGTTTTCCTTTCCCAAACTTTGTGAGAAAACTTTAAAAGTTATGTTTTCATTGGCAATGCCAACTTGACAAGGCTCATAAGAAATTAATTATTCATTGTGATCTGTTATTGAAGTTAGAACAATACACATGCTAAACTTGTTCAATTAAAGTCATTCATGCCAAGTACAGAGTTCAAAACCCTTCAAAATGACTCCATTGAACACAGTACACAAATTAAAAACGTGTACACAAAAGGCTTAAGTAAGGACCAAGTATTAAGTGCTGGTGTAGCTGTCAAACCACTGATATAAAAGGCCCAAGTAAGGACCAAGTATTAAGTGCTGGTATAGCTGTCAAACCACTGATATAAAAGGCCCAAGTAAGGACCAAGTATTAAGTGCTGGTATAGCTGTCAAACCACTGATATAAAAGGCCCAAGTAAGGACCAAGTATTAAGTGCTGGTATAGCTGTCAAACCACTGATATAAAAGGCCCAAGTAAGGACCAAGTATTAAGTGCTGGTATAGCTGTCAAACCACTGATATAAAAACAACACTCAGCTAAAATTCAAACCCCACACAAAAAGTATTTGACAAACAACTGATCATTTCTCTTCATTTCAGAAGAAATTAGAAATGCTTTGGGGTTTTTTTTTTCTTTCCATAAAATGTATGATTGTATATTTCTTTAATAAAAACTATCATAAATATTGACTCATTTGCAATTTATAACTCAGTGTAGCAACAAAATTAACCAATTTAGCAAACATACCATCACTCCTTCTTCTGTCTCAATAACCACTTCACCAATATTGGTTTGTTTGTTCAGTGTAGCAACAAAATTAACCAATTTAGCAAACTTACCATCACTCCTTCTTCTGTCTCAATAACCACTTCACCAATATTGGTTTAGTTGTTTAGTGTAGCAACAAAATTAACCAATTTAGCAAACTTACCATCACTCCTTCTTCTGTCTCAATAACCACTTCACCAATATTGGTTTAGTTGTTTAGTGTAGCAACAAAATTAACCAATTTAGCAAACTTACCATCACTCCTTCTTCTGTCTCAATAACCACTTCACCAATATTGGTTTGTTTGTTCAGTGTAGCAACAAAATTAACCAATTTAGCAAACTTACCATCACTCCTTCTTCTGTCTCAATAACCACTTCACCAATATTGGTTTGTTTGTTCAGTGTAGCAACAAAATTAACCAATTTAGCAAACTTACCATCACTCCTTCTTCTGTCTCAATAACCACTTCACCAATATTGGTTTAGTTGTTTAGTGTAGCAACAAAATTAACCAATTTAGCAAACTTACCATCACTCCTTCTTCTGTCTCAATAACCACTTCACCAATATTGGTTTAGTTGTTTAGTGTAGCAACAAAATTAACCAATTTAGCAAACTTACCATCACTCCTTCTTCTGTCTCAATAACCACTTCACCAATATTGGTTTAGTTGTTTAGTGTAGCAACAAAATTAACCAATTTAGCAAACTTACCATCACTCCTTCTTCTGTCTCAATAACCACTTCACCAATATTGGTTTAGTTGTTTAGTGTAGCAACAAAATTAACCAATTTAGCAAACTTACCATCACTCCTTCTTCTGTCTCAATAACCACTTCACCAATATTGGTTTAGTTGTTTAGTGTAGCAACAAAATTAACCAATTTAGCAAACTTACCATCACTCCTTCTTCTGTCTCAATAACCACTTCACCAATATTGGTTTAGTTGTTTAGTGTAGCAACAAAATTAACCAATTTAGCAAACTTACCATCACTCCTTCTTCTGTCTCAATAACCACTTCACCAATATTGGTTTAGTTGTTTAGTGTAGCAACAAAATTAACCAATTTAGCAAACTTACCATCACTCCTTCTTCTGTCTCAATAACCACTTCACCAATATTGGTTTAGTTGTTTAGTGTAGCAACAAAATTAACCAATTTAGCAAACTTACCATCACTCCTTCTTCTGTCTCAATAACCACTTCACCAATATTGGTTTAGTTGTTTAGTGTAGCAACAAAATTAACCAATTTAGCAAACTTACCATCACTCCTTCTTCTGTCTCAATAACCACTTCACCAATATTGGTTTAGTTGTTTAGTGTAGCAACAAAATTAACCAATTTAGCAAACTTACCATCACTCCTTCTTCTGTCTCAATAACCACTTCACCAATATTGGTTTAGTTGTTTAGTGTAGCAACAAAATTAACCAATTTAGCAAACTTACCATCACTCCTTCTTCTGTCTCAATAACCACTTCACCAATATTGGTTTAGTTGTTTAGTGTAGCAACAAAATTAACCAATTTAGCAAACTTACCATCACTCCTTCTTCTGTCTCAATAACCACTTCACCAATATTGGTTTGGTTGTTTAGTGTAGCAACAAAATTAACCAATTTAGCAAACTTACCATCACTCCTTCTTCTGTCTCAATAACCACTTCACCAATATTGGTTTAGTTGTTTAGTGTAGCAACAAAATTAACCAATTTAGCAAACTTACCATCACTCCTTCTTCTGTCTCAATAACCACTTCACCAATATTGGTTTAGTTGTTTAGTGTAGCAACAAAATTAACCAATTTAGCAAACTTACCATCACTCCTTCTTCTGTCTCAATAACCACTTCACCAATATTGGTTTAGTTGTTTAGTGTAGCAACAAAATTAACCAATTTAGCAAACTTACCATCACTCCTTCTTCTGTCTCAATAACCACTTCACCAATATTGGTTTGGTTGTTTAGTGTAGCAACAAAATTAACCAATTTAGCAAACTTACCATCACTCCTTCTTCTGTCTCAATAACCACTTCACCAATATTGGTTTAGTTGTTTAGTGTAGCAACAAAATTAACCAATTTAGCAAACTTACCATCACTCCTTCTTCTGTCTCAATAACCACTTCACCAATATTGGTTTGGTTGTTTAGTGTAGCAACAAAATTAACCAATTTAGCAAACTTACCATCACTCCTTCTTCTGTCTCAATAACCACTTCACCAATATTGGTTTGGTTGTTTAGTGTAGCAACAAAATTAACCAATTTAGCAAACTTACCATCACTCCTTCTTCTGTCTCAATAACCACTTCACCAATATTGGTTTAGTTGTTTAGTGTAGCAACAAAATTAACCAATTTAGCAAACTTACCATCACTCCTTCTTCTGTCTCAATAACCACTTCACCAATATTGGTTTAGTTGTTTAGTGTAGCAACAAAATTAACCAATTTAGCAAACTTACCATCACTCCTTCTTCTGTCTCAATAACCACTTCACCAATATTGGTTTAGTTGTTTAGTGTAGCAACAAAATTAACCAATTTAGCAAACTTACCATCACTCCTTCTTCTGTCTCAATAACCACTTCACCAATATTGGTTTAGTTGTTTAGTGTAGCAACAAAATTAACCAATTTAGCAAACTTACCATCACTCCTTCTTCTGTCTCAATAACCACTTCACCAATATTGGTTTAGTTGTTTAGTGTAGCAACAAAATTAACCAATTTAGCAAACTTACCATCACTCCTTCTTCTGTCTCAATAACCACTTCACCAATATTGGTTTAGTTGTTTAGTGTAGCAACAAAATTAACCAATTTAGCAAACTTACCATCACTCCTTCTTCTGTCTCAATAACCACTTCACCAATATTGGTTTAGTTGTTTAGTGTAGCAACAAAATTAACCAATTTAGCAAACTTACCATCACTCCTTCTTCTGTCTCAATAACCACTTCACCAATATTGGTTTAGTTGTTTAGTGTAGCAACAAAATTAACCAATTTAGCAAACTTACCATCACTCCTTCTTCTGTCTCAATAACCACTTCACCAATATTGGTTTAGTTGTTTAGTGTAGCAACAAAATTAACCAATTTAGCAAACTTACCATCACTCCTTCTTCTGTCTCAATAACCACTTCACCAATATTGGTTTAGTTGTTTAGTGTAGCAACAAAATTAACCAATTTAGCAAACTTACCATCACTCCTTCTTCTGTCTCAATAACCACTTCACCAATATTGGTTTAGTTGTTTAGTGTAGCAACAAAATTAACCAATTTAGCAAACTTACCATCACTCCTTCTTCTGTCTCAATAACCACTTCACCAATATTGGTTTAGTTGTTTAGTGTAGCAACAAAATTAACCAATTTAGCAAACTTACCATCACTCCTTCTTCTGTCTCAATAACCACTTCACCAATATTGGTTTAGTTGTTTAGTGTAGCAACAAAATTAACCAATTTAGCAAACTTACCATCACTCCTTCTTCTGTCTCAATAACCACTTCACCAATATTGGTTTAGTTGTTTAGTGTAGCAACAAAATTAACCAATTTAGCAAACTTACCATCACTCCTTCTTCTGTCTCAATAACCACTTCACCAATATTGGTTTAGTTGTTTAGTGTAGCAACAAAATTAACCAATTTAGCAAACTTACCATCACTCCTTCTTCTGTCTCAATAACCACTTCACCAATATTGGTTTAGTTGTTTAGTGTAGCAACAAAATTAACCAATTTAGCAAACTTACCATCACTCCTTCTTCTGTCTCAATAACCACTTCACCAATATTGGTTTAGTTGTTTAGTGTAGCAACAAAATTAACCAATTTAGCAAACTTACCATCACTCCTTCTTCTGTCTCAATAACCACTTCACCAATATTGGTTTAGTTGTTTAGTGTAGCAACAAAATTAACCAATTTAGCAAACTTACCATCACTCCTTCTTCTGTCTCAATAACCACTTCACCAATATTGGTTTAGTTGTTTAGTGTAGCAACAAAATTAACCAATTTAGCAAACTTACCATCACTCCTTCTTCTGTCTCAATAACCACTTCACCAATATTGGTTTAGTTGTTTAGTGTAGCAACAAAATTAACCAATTTAGCAAACTTACCATCACTCCTTCTTCTGTCTCAATAACCACTTCACCAATATTGGTTTAGTTGTTTAGTGTAGCAACAAAATTAACCAATTTAGCAAACTTACCATCACTCCTTCTTCTGTCTCAATAACCACTTCACCAATATTGGTTTAGTTGTTTAGTGTAGCAACAAAATTAACCAATTTAGCAAACTTACCATCACTCCTTCTTCTGTCTCAATAACCACTTCACCAATATTGGTTTAGTTGTTTAGTGTAGCAACAAAATTAACCAATTTAGCAAACTTACCATCACTCCTTCTTCTGTCTCAATAACCACTTCACCAATATTGGTTTAGTTGTTTAGTGTAGCAACAAAATTAACCAATTTAGCAAACTTACCATCACTCCTTCTTCTGTCTCAATAACCACTTCACCAATATTGGTTTAGTTGTTTAGTGTAGCAACAAAATTAACCAATTTAGCAAACTTACCATCACTCCTTCTTCTGTCTCAATAACCACTTCACCAATATTGGTTTAGTTGTTTAGTGTAGCAACAAAATTAACCAATTTAGCAAACTTACCATCACTCCTTCTTCTGTCTCAATAACCACTTCACCAATATTGGTTTAGTTGTTTAGTGTAGCAACAAAATTAACCAATTTAGCAAACTTACCATCACTCCTTCTTCTGTCTCAATAACCACTTCACCAATATTGGTTTAGTTGTTTAGTGTAGCAACAAAATTAACCAATTTAGCAAACTTACCATCACTCCTTCTTCTGTCTCAATAACCACTTCACCAATATTGGTTTAGTTGTTTAGTGTAGCAACAAAATTAACCAATTTAGCAAACTTACCATCACTCCTTCTTCTGTCTCAATAACCACTTCACCAATATTGGTTTAGTTGTTTAGTGTAGCAACAAAATTAACCAATTTAGCAAACTTACCATCACTCCTTCTTCTGTCTCAATAACCACTTCACCAATATTGGTTTAGTTGTTTAGTGTAGCAACAAAATTAACCAATTTAGCAAACTTACCATCACTCCTTCTTCTGTCTCAATAACCACTTCACCAATATTGGTTTAGTTGTTTAGTGTAGCAACAAAATTAACCAATTTAGCAAACTTACCATCACTCCTTCTTCTGTCTCAATAACCACTTCACCAATATTGGTTTAGTTGTTTAGTGTAGCAACAAAATTAACCAATTTAGCAAACTTACCATCACTCCTTCTTCTGTCTCAATAACCACTTCACCAATATTGGTTTAGTTGTTTAGTGTAGCAACAAAATTAACCAATTTAGCAAACTTACCATCACTCCTTCTTCTGTCTCAATAACCACTTCACCAATATTGGTTTAGTTGTTTAGTGTAGCAACAAAATTAACCAATTTAGCAAACTTACCATCACTCCTTCTTCTGTCTCAATAACCACTTCACCAATATTGGTTTAGTTGTTTAGTGTAGCAACAAAATTAACCAATTTAGCAAACTTACCATCACTCCTTCTTCTGTCTCAATAACCACTTCACCAATATTGGTTTAGTTGTTTAGTGTAGCAACAAAATTAACCAATTTAGCAAACTTACCATCACTCCTTCTTCTGTCTCAATAACCACTTCACCAATATTGGTTTAGTTGTTTAGTGTAGCAACAAAATTAACCAATTTAGCAAACTTACCATCACTCCTTCTTCTGTCTCAATAACCACTTCACCAATATTGGTTTAGTTGTTTAGTGTAGCAACAAAATTAACCAATTTAGCAAACTTACCATCACTCCTTCTTCTGTCTCAATAACCACTTCACCAATATTGGTTTAGTTGTTTAGTGTAGCAACAAAATTAACCAATTTAGCAAACTTACCATCACTCCTTCTTCTGTCTCAATAACCACTTCACCAATATTGGTTTAGTTGTTTAGTGTAGCAACAAAATTAACCAATTTAGCAAACTTACCATCACTCCTTCTTCTGTCTCAATAACCACTTCACCAATATTGGTTTAGTTGTTTAGTGTAGCAACAAAATTAACCAATTTAGCAAACTTACCATCACTCCTTCTTCTGTCTCAATAACCACTTCACCAATATTGGTTTAGTTGTTTAGTGTAGCAACAAAATTAACCAATTTAGCAAACTTACCATCACTCCTTCTTCTGTCTCAATAACCACTTCACCAATATTGGTTTGGTTGTTTAGTGTAGCAACAAAATTAACCAATTTAGCAAACTTACCATCACTCCTTCTTCTGTCTCAATAACCACTTCACCAATATTGGTTTAGTTGTTTAGTGTAGCAACAAAATTAACCAATTTAGCAAACTTACCATCACTCCTTCTTCTGTCTCAATAACCACTTCACCAATATTGGTTTGGTTGTTTGACTTGCAACCTTCAACGCTGACATCTGTCATGTTAATACCTCCCAACTGAAGGCTTTCAACTTCTTTACTTCTCATAGTCTAAAGTAAAATAGATGTGTCACATCTAATTAACTGGCATGCGATGAATGAATTATAGGTAATTGCACGCTACTGGTCCCTCTGTCGCTCACCCTAACCCGAACCCTAAATCTATCATAAACAAAGGGAAGTGACTCCCAATAAGGGGACCACAGAAGCACATTAGCCGAATTATATGTATTGCAAGTGCAACTCAACATTCTTCTAATGCTGATCTAATCATTAATAGGCAATAAGGCAATAAGTTAAATTTCTATCAACATTAAGCTTTCAATTCCAGATATTAACCGCAGTGCGAGTGACCAGAGAGCGAGAGAGGGGCAAACAAACTGACTACCACCCTGTGCTGTGGGTGGGTGTGAGTTTGGGCCTTACCTGACCTGCTTACCTGGGGACAAGATAACCAGCCAGTCGTAGCTTAGTACATAGAAGTTAGTATGAGAGAGTTTACGTAATTTTTCTTTATATGTTTAGATTATGTAATAACAGGTGTGTAGTAAATTCTTCTTGTAATTAAATATTTATTATTCATGGGCTTAACCACCTGTGTTCATCTAGTCTTCTTCTTCTTCTATATTTTGAGGGCCCACGATCAATGAATTGATCATTCTGGCTCCTATGTTTCAGAGGGGTTCGCGATGTTAGTCTTATAGTAACAATATTAATAGAAGCGAGCGAGTGAGAGAGCGCCATTGAATGTTAGTGTCATTGTGCTAATAGTGAGCTTAGAATATTTACTAATAGATTAAATCATACCCCTAGTAGTAATAACAATTAACGTAACCCAAGGCCATCCATAACTTACGTCACGTAATTTGGCAGATTTTTTTACCTCCCCCCATCAAAAACCATCACACAAAGTTAAACACTCGTCACAAATTTGTGACCCCGGCTTTCCCCTTAAATGAGAGGTCTATGACATGGGCGTGACCTAATATTGCAATTAGCCTATATAATGTCTCGTATATGTTAGGAAATATAGCCAAACTCTCTCTCTGGCGGAAAGTTGCCGGCCTATATATAGGGATTAAATGAGCACCATCTAGTTGAGAAATTCTAGAAATTGTGTCACGTGATAGCCTTCATTACGAAAAATGTAGCGCATTGGAGCGTAAACAACCTTTTCCCAAACAAGGAAGGGGCCGGTAAGGAGTGACACAGCACAATTACTCAGTGATGTCAATTTCAAAACACAGAAACAGGAGGGAGAGGTCAACAGTATAGTATAGCTCTACTTTGAAGTGAAATTGGGTCAAGACATAGGCAATAATATAACATGAACTATCAGAGTAATTATGCTATATTCTATTATTGGTATAGGTCTATGACAGGGTTGCCAACTCAATAAATATATCTCCGAAATTTTTACAGTACAGGCAACAAAATCATAATATGAAACTTAAAGAAAAATTCAAATACCTGGTATCTGTATGACTATGTAAAATTATGTTACTAAGACTAAATTTCTATAATATTACAATGAGGACTTATGGAATTTTACAGTAGACAAGTCATTATAATGGGCAAATTTTCACAGTCACAGACTCCATAAATTTACGGATGATTTGCTGCCTAATGTCCCAATGTTTTTTTTTTACTAATTTTCTGTATTACGTTAATGTTAAGCTATGTATAATATAGTAAGGCTAATATTTTGAACCTGGTTCTGTTTTGTGATGTACAACAAAGAACTTAAAAAGTTAAATACAAAAATAAAATGAAACCATTTATTTAGAAAGGCCTACTTTAAGTTACTAGCTAATTATTTGTACAACAGCTTGAAGTGCCTCCTCTTGTTGTAGCTGTTGAAGAATGCCTTATTTTTGACTAATATTATGAGTATGAATTAATATTCATTTATAATTTGCACTCACCACATCCAGTCAATGGCTCACGCAACACTTGGCAACAGACTTATTCCACATTATTTAATATTTATTTAAATATTTATTCAACTATTCTGCAGTTAACTAACTGTACTGACTACTGTACTACAGACTACTGAGTTCTATTAGTATTAGTGACTACATTCTACAACACATAATAAGACATAAGTAATATTAATAATGATAATCATATGATATATTATAATAAATTATAATAATGTTCTTGTGAATGACATGAGATGATCCTCATGCCTTGTGTAAATGTGTTACTACCGCAATTATAAAATGCACGGAGGGAATTTGTGATGCAATATCTTTCCAATATTTCCACATTGAACCCGTTAACTAAGTGTCGAAGTCGCATGACAAATCCGGAGACATATATTGATTGGTTCCTAACCACCCAGAAAGAGAAAGTAAAGAGACAGTCTAGTCAGTCAGATAATATAATTTATTTTTTGAAAGTGTCAAGTGACACAGCACTTTCTGCCACCTCTAAAATTACGAGCAGATCGTCCTAATTTTTAACCCTGCACTACTTAGTACTTATCAACATAAAAAATACACCCGAAATGTGAACTTATGCGGTTATCGCGTTGCCGTTGCAGTAAAGCTGTAGTCGTCTGCTAGACGAGGCAGATTCACTGCCCTTGATTTTGAACAAGTGTCCTTTCGGTTTGGTTTGCATTTTAGTACCGGGACAGCCTTGCCTTAGCCTTAGCGAACGTAGGCTAACTCTTCTAGTTCAAGATTCAAAGCATCAATTGCTGTTGTACCTTTTTCTTTTTCTTCGATAATAATACGTACCGTATTTTTTACCGTATTTATGAAATAAAAAATAAATAATTCTTGCAATAAAAAGGCGATGCAAGAAATTAATGAATACATAATTCATCATGTTCCGTCAACTATGGAGATACCATTTTAACTACTTCGTACACTGCACTAATCATCACATGTGATATTTCCGCCAAAATAAATTAATAAAAAGAAAAAAATCGCGAAATTAGTCAAAAGTTACGAAGAGTTCACAAATATGATACATATTACATCCATAAAAATAGATTTTCTACAACAATTAAAAAATATCTCTCTAAGGCTATTTTAAGGTAGGCCTAAAGTGCCAAAAAGCCTAAGCCTAAGGGAAGAAACATTTTAAAGGCACTTAGAAATATACATGACCCCCCAGAAACGTTCCGCAAAAACTAAAGGTACGTTTAAAACGTCTTGTATCTCTATCCAGAACTGTGTAAATTTCAAGTATGTTGCTGCAGATCACTGTCCGCAATGGAAAAAGCCCGCGGAAAGTGGGGGGGGGGGGGGGGAATATAAATGAGTAATGGTATCTACTGTCATGGCGCTGCAATGCTACAATGCAATTAACTACATATCTAATGGCAAAAGTTTGAAGAGATAGGAAATATTAAATATGGTTAGGTAATTTTTGAATGTCGTATTTGAGGTGTGGAGGGCAGACTGTGACAACGTATGAGAGAAGAAAAATAAAAATGAAGGACATTTGTTTATAGGAGACCACACATTGGGGGCAGTGAAATGATTATGAAAAGGACTCATATTAAGGGCCCACGATCAATGTATTGATCATTTTGGCTCATATGTATGTATAGGCATAGGGTATTTCAATGTTTCTGTGCCTGGTGTTGAGGATATTTCACTAGTTGCAAAGGCTACTCAGCGAGAGATACTGGGGGCTGGAAGGCCTGAGGCAATGGACGCAAATGTGTCAAGTGTTGTAGCCTCAACTGTTCCTTTTGGAAGCTTGTTCCAGTCCCTGATTGTCTTTGACAGGAATGAGCTGTTTCTATACTGTTTTCTTGCTGCTATGAGCCGGAACTGCATGTCATGGCCTCGTCGCTGACTGTGTGGGAGAGGGACGAGTTTCTGGTTAATGCTGGAGCAGTGGACTAGCCCATTATTTATCTTGTACATCATGGAGAGCCTGGATAATCGCCGCCGTTCCTCCAATGGTGACCAGCCCAGTGTTTCCAGCATGCTGCCAACACTACAGGTGTTCCTGTAGCGGTTCAGGGCAAATCATGTTGCCCGTCGCTGGACCGCCTCCAACCTGTCGATGCTCTTCTGGGTGAATGGGTCCCAGACTGACGACGCGTAATCTAAAAGCGACTGGATAACGGCTTTATAGGCTTTTTCTTTCACATTGGAGTTGTTGATCTTTAGATTTCGCTTTAAGAACCCCAGGGTCTTGTTTGCCTGGTTGCATACATTGTTAATATGCTCGACCCAGTGGACCTCTCTTTGAATGGTAACACCAAGGTACCTTACGGAGGAAACTGGATCCTATGACTCCAACTCCCCTCCTCCATATTTCACTTTTGCAATTTTTTCTTCAAAAAGTTTATGAATGCACATGACCTCAACCTGCTGATAGCATACTTTTAGAGTTTCCTCCCATAACATTTAAAACATTGCACATTATGCAGTAAATATTTTTTGAAGAAAATAGTGGGTTTGAGAGTTGAAAAAAGAAAGGGAGGCTCTTTAAAATGAATCTTGTCCCCGGTCGCCAAACACTCTAGCTACGCCTCTGCCCCCCCCCCCCCCAAAAAAAAGGCACACGTTCAAACCAATTTTTTTTTAAAAAGTAAACAACGAAATAAGGTTTCATTTAAACACACTTGACTATTATTAAAATATTAAATTATAATTAATAATAGTGATTTCTTCTCTCAGGAAACATTCATCACATAGAAACTTAAAAACGACTGTCAATTTCAGTTTTAAAAGAAGGAAAAATTATGATATCACATCTGATCTCAACCCCCCCCCCCCCCCGGGTCACAAACTGGTACTCTTTCTTAGACCCCCTCCGGAGGGTAATGTATATGGTCAACCCATAGGCATAGGACCATAAACGCAAAGTATATACTTTTTCCCTGTTCTGCACAATGCCTTGACAGTAAACTCTCCTATTCATGAAATCCACCATAACATATGTCTTATTAGTGTTAAAATTTTAACTAATTTCGTCTGGAACATCAGCTAGTGGCGGACGGAGATTTGAAAAGTTTTTCCAGATTATGACAGAAATGAGTTGAAATTCTAAGAGCAAGAGTCCAAGAGTGTACAAGTATTTGTTAGAGTTGCCATATCTTAATTATTGTTAGTTTGCAAAATAAATATTAAGGTTTATATCATGTAGGCTACAGTGCACTAGCAGATACATAAATGCTTTAATAACTTTCATTTTCCGACATTAACACCATTAAATAATTTCTATTTAAAAAAACTGGTGGGGAAATAAAACAAAAACATCAGTACATTCGAAATTGAATAGTAAGCTTGGAAAGCAAGCTTTTGGCATGTGAACAAAATATCAATTTTTTTTTGTAGCCTACATATACTTATAAATAAGCTATTTTATTTTATTTTTACAATTTCATATTACAATATGAATTATAACCTACTTTATTCTTTTAAAATGACCAAGGCATGATAATTTCAAAGTTGAGAATCAAATACACTATACTTTATCTGCTCTCTGTTTTCTCCAGTTACCACGGTAAACGCAGCATTTAGTGTCTTAGATATATCACGGCGGTAAACGTAGCAACTCGGTGTGGTCAGTGGTATATTGTAATTGAATTTCGTTATTATGTAATAATTATGTTATCATAAATAATTTTGTTTTAAGAAAATTTTACTTTTTTCTTGCTTAAATAAAATTACACTCCGAAGATAGTTATGTATCTTTATCTAGTAATGAAATACGGAACTTTGACGGACATTCAACATAGTCTGCGAAAAACTAATTACCATAGATTGGATTGGAGCGAGACAACTCTCGTATACACACTGTAGAGTCAAAAACAACAAGTGACTAAGACTGGACCTAAAGAACTGGCAGTGGTCTAATGATGAGTAATATCCAAAACAAAGGAGCTAGACGACATTTATATGAGTAGGACCATATTCATCTCAGAATTGGAAATAGCTGTTTAAATTAATTCCTTGGAATTTTATGAACATGGTAGGCCTAATTTTAATTTAATTGTAAGTCAAAGTCTTAGTGTAAGTGTAAACTGTAAGTTTTTAGTAGGTACTTCACTAAAAATTTCAAAGTTGTTATATATTAATGAAACTTATATCATTAGAAAGGACTTAGTATTTCCTTTCCATTGATACCAAGTTTATGTTTCTATCTTAATTAGAAAAAAAAGTTATCGCATTTTGGTTATTGCACGCTACTGGTCCCTCTGTCCCTCACCCTAACCCGAACCCTAAATCTATCATAAACAAAGGGAAGTGACTCCCAATAAGGGGACCACAACAGCACTTTAGCCCGCATTTTTAGTGTCAGAATTTTTCCTTTATATAGTCTTAGTAAATAATTTCCAAAATTCTGTGACCGAAAAAAGACATCTTTGACACTCAAAATGCGATAACTTTTTATTCAGCAAAGTTACAGCTCTGAAATTTGCAACACATTTCAATTAAGTATTGGGCTTTAATAATAAATAATTGTTATGCAAATGCTACAATAAATATATTAATGCGAGGGAATTGGACAACGGAGGGTAAGTAAATTTCATTAAACATTTAGCGCCTGTTCTCAATACTCAAAATGCCATAACTTTTTTATCAGTAAAGTTAAAGCCCTCAAATTTAAGCATAGTTTAATTAAGTAGTGGGCTTTTATAATAAGCCATTTTCATAATATTATCTTAACTAATGTATTAATGCGTGGGATTTGAACAACGGAGGGTAAGTAAATTTCATTAAACATTTAGCGCCTGTTCTCAATACTCAAAATGCCATAACTTTTTTATCTGTAAAGTTAAAGCCCTGAAATTTTCAGCTTAGTTTAATTAGGTATTGGGCTTTTATAATAAGCCATTTAAATATTAATACATCAATAAATTAATTAAATCAGAGGCATTTGAGCAACTGAGAGTGAATAAATTTAATTTTAAAATGTAGCCTGTTTGTGCATTAAAAATACAAATTGCATAAATATTATTTATAATAATGGATAAGTCGCATTGAAAAAATGCTAATCACAAATGTTAAATCCAATCATCCATGTTCCAATCCAGGAAATTGACAATCCAAGTAGCCATGCTAGTGCTATTAGTATTAGAAATCCACAGTAGAAATGGTGATCACTTAATATTTTATTAGTACTTTTATAGTTCACTGAGCAGCTGAATAAAAGAATACATTTTCTTTCATAGAAAGATGATAGTCAAAAGTAACGTTTTGGTTGAGTCCATGGCAATCTCGATCAAATTTGTGACAGTTATAGATATCATTGGTAATGATTCAGTTTATGACATAGATGAATGGAGTCCTAGTGTAGATTCCATTGGTAATGAACAGTTTTTCAAAAATGGTTTACACTGTGTCAATATTGTTGATTCCACCCATCACGATGATAAATAGAAGTCCTGAGTGTATAAATTGCCAAACAAATGCAGATGGTGAAAAATATCAATAGCTGTTAAGATTATGCTCTGGTAGTCCATACTGTGGTGGATTGTTCAGTTGGACATTCAGTCACACCTTTTGTTAAAACAGGAAAGTCCAATACAACAAAGTTAAATTGTTCACGCAGACACATTTTGGCAGTAGAGGCCATATCCAAGAGAAGTATCCAGAGAAGTATCTAGAAAAGTTTTGCTGAAGAAACACTTGGTACAGCTAGGTAGTCAGTACCTCTAAGCAGAAGAGGCACTATCTTCCACTTCATCGCTACACAAACGCCTTGTAATTAAATGTTTAACTAAACACAAATTAAGCATATTATCATAAGTAACAAAAGGTACCATCTATATTTGATTTTTATATATATTTAATTAAGTAAAGATTGTGTATTTCCGTGTGGTAGTTTTGTAATTAAATTATTAATTAATTAAGACAATGGTGATTTAATTTATCCTGTTTATCCAGTATAGATAATATATTATGATGTTCTAATATTATTGTTATTCAGAGTAAGCCAAGTATTTATTACATATCCATTAGGGAACATTATTCATTAATCAGATATAAAGTTACTTATATAAAAAAGTCTGGTAGTCGAGTCCCTATTACAGCTTGTCCAAATGGAATGAACAGGTGTGAATCCGAGATACGAGTAGTACTATAAGTAGAAGCACAACTCTTCACAGCTCCTCCAAAAAGTGGTGGTGACAAGGCTGTATATTTAAAAGAAAGAAAATGATAAGACGTTTAAGAAATGTTAACACCAATATTTGAATACAAACTACGGGCTTAGCTGTTACTGTTATTTTACAAATGAATTTATTCAATGACCAGAATTCAGACTGGACTAAGCCTGAAAAGTCAAATAGAATAGCTTTGAACTAAAGCAGTAAAGCTTAAAAACGCAAAAAAGGGTATACAAAAGTAAAATTAAAGAAGGGATACATGTTATTTAGAAGATAAATATAAATAAAATTATGTAACCTAGTAAAAATTGACAATGAATTTCAGTAGCTGCGGAGCCTACAATTCATTGATTATATAAAATGAGTTTAAGATAAATTATATCAATATCATTAAGGACATTATTATCCATTACCAAAAATGTAATTTACAATTGGATATTTTGATAATTATTAGAATTAAAACATAGATTTAAATGACTAAAGCTAATTTAGTTATGACATGGTTATCATGAATATAAATTTTATTATTAAAAAAAAAAATAATGAAATTTCATAAAATATGTATAAATTCGTCTTCAGTAATAAAATTAAAACAAATTAAGTAATATTAATGAACTGGATGGCTTTTAAAAAAAATAGATTATAAAGATTTTAAATACTTCTTATGCAATAAAAAGAATAATAACAGAGAATGGCTATCACTTCCGGTTCATTTGGCCTAATCGAAAACTGGTTATGAATTATGCTCAGATAGCAGACCTATCTATACAATTTACGACCTATCTAAATGTCATCATGTGTCTTGTTTCAATTAGTTAAATCGTTCTGACACTTAATACAAAAAAAATTAATTGCAATACTATTATAGTTTCCGGAATATAGTGCTAGCAAACTTACCGGTTTTCCTAACGAAAGATATCTGTTACAAGCCATGTCAGTCCGGTGAAAAGGTTAAAGTTGTAATGATCGCCGTCCTCGTGTGCACAAAACAGACTATAGTAAGTTCATAGTCTCTCCCTTACGTGGACAAAGGAAACTAAATATAAATACGACCCCTGTGACCTACCGGCATTGACCGGTCATCAGTTTATGGTCTGTTTCCGACATCCGAAAAATCGATCGGCGCGTGCCGCTTAGTGAAGTACCTACTGTAAGAGTGTAAGTGAATGACTAACTCAGACTGTCACATCACAACGTGACAGGGCAAGGCTTGAAGTTGGAAAATTTTTAGGATTTCTGTATAATTTTGTTTGTGACTTTATTATTTTGTATGTTTAGATCTTCTACATCTCCAGTCAGTCTCTAGTCAGTCTCCAGTCAGTCTCCAGTCAGTCTCTAGTCAGTCTCCAGTCAGTCTCCAGTCAGTCTAGTTCATGCTAAATGGAGATTATTATCAGAGTTATTAATTATTATTAATATTAAAATTTATACACTGTCTATATATTATGGAGATGAGATGTTTCAGAGGCATTCTTGGCATCTGCTATAGAGACCATATCACTAATGAGCAAGTAAAAGAAAGGAATTGTCAAGCAACTGGGCAGTACGATGACCTCCTGGTGTCTGTAAAAAGGCGCAAACTTGAATGGTATGGCCACTGACCAGAAAACAAGGGCTTGCCAAAGAAATCTTGCAGGGCACTACTAGAGGAGGAAGAAGAAGAGGAAGACAGAGAAAAAGATGGGAAGATAACATCAAAGAATGGACGGGATCACAACTAGGCGATGCTATGCATAGGGCAGGAGACCGAGAGGAATGTAGAAGAATAGTTTTTATGTCATCTGTGGCGCCCCAACGGTCGAAGGACTACGGGACATGATGATGATGATGATGAATATATTATTTATTATAATTATATTTTTATATATTGGTCAAATACTAATAAATATACTTTTACTTTTATAAAAATGTATCTGCCTATTGTAACCTTAATAAACTGTAGGCCTAGGCTTACTATTAAATTTTAAATGTACTTAACTTGAACAGTTACCACATTGCCTTTAAAAGCTTTAAATAATTAAAAAACTTTGTAACTTTCAGGGCACTCCCATAAAAGACATTACTATTCCAGCCAATGCTCCAAAGACTCTATTACTACAAAAGCATGCAGACTACATAGCATCATATGGAGATAAAAAAGATGATTATGTCAGTATCATCTTTAATTATAATTACACTTAAAAAGTTTTTAAAAAAACCCACACAAACTGTACAGACAGCAGCATGAAAATCTGTGTTGAAAAGTCTAAAAACAATTATTTTGTAACTTTTTCATTTTATTATCAATTTTTTAAATTCATGCAAACTTTGCCTTCTTGATAATTTCTGGATTAGTTTGAAACTCCAAACAAGTGTCATTCAGAAGTGATTGCAATGAAATTTTGAAATAAGCTCTCTGCCCTTGTAACTTTATCTTATAGATTACCTACATGATGGGGCTGAGAGAAAAAATGGATTTAGGCATCACAGAGATAGAATTTTTCCTTTATTGCCTCAATGTCTAGTTTGTGCAACTATGAATTTTTCCTTTATTGCCTCAATGTCTAGTTTGTGCAACTATGAATTTTTCCTTTATTGCCTCAATGTCTAGTTTGTGCAACTATGAATTTTTCCTTTATTGCCTCAATGTCTAGTTTGTGCAACTATGAATTTTTCCTTTATTGCCTCAATGTCTAGTTTGTGCAACTATGAATTTTTCCTTTATTGCCTCAATGTCTAGTTTGTGCAACTATGAATTTTTCCTTTATTGCCTCAATGTCTAGTTTGTGCAACTATGTTTGAAATTGTGCTTTAATGTCACAAGAGTAAGAACCTGATGCAAGCACTTTAATGTATTTTTTGTGAATTTTGCAAAATGCATGAGACAGCAATAATTCCAGGGTATTTTGCTCAGACACTAACTTTTGAAACTTCCTCCAGGATTTTAAAATAAAGTTGTTTTTAAAAAAAATCCCTTTAAAAACCATACAATATTATGTAAAAACCATACTACTAATAAAAAGTATAAAAACTGCACTAAGTACTGATAAACCATAAAGTTGGGCATGTGTGAGACATAGTTTTGTAGAGAAAAAAATCATTTGTAAATTAATTTGACTGTATTTCTTCTTTGCTTAAGGAATATGTTATGACAGAATTTCTCCGCATGAATGGGATGTACTGGGGCCTGACATCCTTGGCCTTGACAGGTCAGCTTGACCGAATGAATAAAGCAGAAGTTTTGGATTTTGTCATGAAGTGCCAGCATGAGTGTGGTGGGTTCAGCTGTAGCATAGGTCATGACCCTCATTTACTTTCCACACTTAGCGCCATTCAGGTATCAACATTATAAAAATCTGTCTTATTTTTGGGTCTATTTTAAAAATTATTTTAAAAAAATTATTCTTGATTACTTCCATCAGCAATGACCATTGGCAAGACTGCAAACATTTATGCACACACATCAGATTTTTAATAACATTACAAGTTGACTGCCGCTTCCAACTTCAGTGGTTGAGGATTTTTACTTGTGGCTTACCTCCTGCTCAAGAATAGCTGCCTTGTTAGGCCAACTAGTCCACTCCTCCTGGCTTACCTCCTGCTCAAGAATAGCTGCCTTGTTAGGCCAACTTGATTCCTATTTGTTGTTTTTTTCAGTTTGATTCACTTTGAGAATAGAAAGTGACTTGAAATGGAAACATAGATTTTATGTATAAAAAAAACACAACTATTTCTAAAAAGTTTATGTTTTTATGATATGTACTAATTAAATACCATGGTCTCAAATGGCAGAGGAAAAGTGGGGGTTTTGTGTGGAAGGAAGGACATTTTTAATAAACTCATTATTTGGTATCAGCTTCGGTGCTGTTTTGGTTTAATCGTCTTAAGCCATTATTTGTGATTAAAAATCTTTCAATAAACACGGTTTAATTAACTTAATAAGGAAAAAGGGGTTTTGGGGGTGAGTTAAAAAAAAGGATGTTGTTCATAGTTATCATATATTGTCTCATGTATTTTACCTTTACATATAGAAACACTAGGAATTTGCAGAGTCTGCTGACACCACCCCCCCCCCCCCTACCCCAATCCTTAAAACTTATTTACAGCAAATGCATCATTGAAATATCAACACCTTTAAAATCAATATATATGTCAACTTAATTTTTTTTTGTTCACTACAGTTTTATAACCAGTAACATGTAAAAATGAGTTGACCTAAACAATGTTATCTTAATATATTGAACAGATTCTGACCTTATTTGATGCAGTTGACCTTGTGAATTCAGACTCAGTTGTGGGATGGGTGAAAAGCCTTCAGCAATCTGATGGGAGTTTTTACGGCGACAAGTGGGGTGAGTATCCACTTAAGTTGTGTTTTCCTTCTTCCCAAGAATAGTTTTTTTGTTCGGCTGGTGAATCCATTTCACCTGTTTTTTTGCACTTAACCTTGATGCCTTCAAACCAGGTGCATGGCTTGAGTTCATATCTTATTATACTATTACACCTGCTACTAGGCTGGCCTCAAAAACTAGGTGTACCCTGCTACTAGGCAGGTCTCAACCATTCAAACCAGGGCACCCAGCTACTAGGCAGGTCTCAACCATTCAAACCAGGGCACCCTGCTACTAGGCAGGTCTCAACCATTCAAACCAGGGCACCCTGCTACTAGGCAGGTCTCAACCATTCAAACCAGGGCACCCTGCTACTAGGCAGGTCTCAACCATTCAAACCAGGGCACCCTGCTACTAGGCAGGTCTCAACCATTCAAACCAGGGCACCCTGCTACTAGGCAGGTCTCAGCCATTCAAACCAGGGCACCCTGCTACTAGGCAGGTCTCAACTATTCAAACCAGGGCACCCTGCTACTAGGCAGGTCTCAACCATTCAAACCAGGGCACCCTGCTACTAGGCAGGTCTCAACTATTCAAACCAGGGCACCCTGCTACTAGGCAGGTCTCAACTATTCAAACCAGGGCATCCTGCTACTAGGCAGGTCTCAACCATTCAAACCAGGGCACCCTGCTACTAGGCAGGTCTCAACCATTCAAACCAGGGCACCCTGCTACTAGGCAGGTCTCAACCATTCAAACCAGGGCACCCTGCTACTAGGCAGGTCTCAACCATTCAAACCAGGGCACTCTGCTACTAGGCAGGTCTCAACCATTCAAACCAGGGCACCCTGCTACTAGGCAGGTCTCAACCATTCAAACCAGTGCACCCTGCTACTAGGCAGGTCTCAACTATTCAAACCAGGGCACCCTGCTACTAGGCAGGTCTCAACCATTCCACCACAGTAGTTGTTCACCTGAATTCTGAAATAATTTTTATTTTTTAACAGGTGAAGTGGACACCAGATTTTCTTTCTGTGCCGTTGCCTGTTTGGCTTTGCTAGTAAGTCTTTTGATTGTTAACTTATCTTTCACCTACAACAATTCTTTATGGAATTTTTGTTAAAGAAAGTAAAAATATTTTTAAAAATTCAAACAAACATTAACAATGTACTGTGTCATCCTTTGCATTTAAAAATTTCAATTTCACATTCAATACTTTTAATGTTAGAGCAAATTAAATGGGTAGAAATTATCATTGTTAATAGTTTTTTTTCCAAAAATATAAATGGCTGTTTTTGTTGTCAATTTTTTTCAGAATCGTCTTGATGAGGTTGACGTTGATAAGGCCGTGAACTTTGTTCTGTCTTGTATGAATTTTGACGGTGCATTTGGTTGCAGGCCAGGAAGTGAATCACACTCAGGGCAGGTAAACAACAAAGACAATTGAGGAAATAAAATGTTTCTGAAATCCAGCTAGAGCCTTAAGGAGGGGGAAATCCTGATTGAATTTGCCCCTAAAATGAAGACCATCAACATTAGGCTGATTTTGGGGAATACACATCAATATAGCCCGGTGTGACGCATCAATATCTCCGGGGTGACGCATCAATATCTCCGGTGTGACACATCAATATCTCCGGTGTGACACATCAATATCTCCGGTGTGACACATCAATATCTCCGGTGTGAAGCATCAATATCTCCGGTGTGACACATCAATATCTCCGGTGTGACGCATCAATATCTCCGGTGTGACACATCAATATCTCCGGTGTGACACATCAATATCTCCGGTGTGACACATCAATATATCCGGTGTGACGCATCAATATCTCCGGTATGACACATCAATATCTCCGGTGTGACACATCAATATCTCCGGTGTGACACATCAATATCTCCGGTGTGACGCATTAATATCTCCGGTGTGACGCATCAATATCTCCGGTGTGACACATCAATATCTCCGGTGTGACACATCAATATCTCCGGTTTGACGCATCAATATCTCCGGTGTGACACATCAATATCTCCGGTGTGACGCATCAATATCTCCGGTGTGACGCATCAATATCTCCGGTGTGATGTCACAGCGATGTGTACTAATCTCTTTAGGGATAAGGGTGGGAGGATGATACATTTTTCTGGACATTATTTTTTAAAACGGCCTCAGTTGCTTTGTCGTATGCTAAAAAATTTATATTTTAAATTTTTGTTGTCATTAAGCTTTTATTACCTTTTATAAACGGCCATGACAGTCGTCTGACCTACACAGCCATGACAGTCGTCTGACCTACACGGCCATGACAGTCGTCTGACCTACACGGCCATGACAGTCGTCTGACCTACACGGCCATAACAGTCGTCTGACCTACACGGCCATGACAGTCGTCTGACCTACACGGCCATGACAGTCGTCTGACCTACCATGCCACCATAGTCGTCTGACCGCTTGTTCTCAAATTTTAGAGAAGTTTGATGTCCTGAAATTGCATGTTGTACTGTAACTGCTAAGTCGACCGGTCCTCTCAGGTGTACTGCTGTACAGGAATGTTATCTATAACTGGACGCCTGCATCATGTCAACGCTGATCAGCTGGGCTGGTGGCTGTGTGAGCGACAACTTCCATCTGGGGGTTTGAATGGTAAGATCAGCCATTGCTTAACCCACCACTGAACCCCCACTGAACCCACCACTGAACGCACCATTGAACCCACCACTTAACCCACCACTGAACCCACCACTGAACCCATTTCTGATCCCATTTGAATGTTAAATTTAAAATATTTAAAAAAAAATTGATGCCAAATATTTTTAAGTTTCTAAATCACTGTACCTAAAAGAGATTTCTGTAAAATGTTCTAATATAATCGTGTATTATACTTTTGTAATATACTCTTCGATAATACTCTTCTAATATACTTTTCATAATGTACTCTTCTAATATACTCTTGTAATATACTCTTCTATAATACTTTTCATAATATACTCTTTGTAATATAATCTTCTAATGTACTATTGTAATATACTCTTCTAATATACTCTTTGTAATATACTCTTGTCATATACTTTTCTAATAAACTCTTATAATTTACTCTTTTAATCTGCTCTTCTAATATACACTTATAATTTACTCTTCTCATTTTACTCTTTTATTCTTCTAATACACTCCTTTTAGTTAGACCATTTTAATCTAAAAAGGTTGTTATTTTTCCATCCTCAACTTTGTAGGCCGACCCGAGAAACTCCCTGATGTCTGCTACTCCTGGTGGGTGTTGGCCTCCTTAAAAATTATCGGGCGCTTACACTGGATTGACAAGGTTGGTCAACTCTTAACTTGGGGGAATTTTCAGGAATGGTGCAGAGAGGCTTCTCCCACACTACATGCAGTTGTAGATTATAAATAAATAGATATTATTTCAGAGAAGTTTAATGAGATGAAAACTTCTACACATTGCTTCAGAAAGTTAGCTATTATTTATGAACTGAAGATGATGTGTCAGTGTGTTGTGATGATGTGCCAATGTGTTGTGATGATGTGGTTATGTAGTTTTCAGCTTTCAGTTAAATTTAATAACTTAAAATAATTGTTGTACCAGTAGAGTTTACTATAGAAATATGGCTGAAGAAGGTACTTTTAAAAAAAGGATTAAAAGATTATCTGATGGGTTGGACAGCTTAGGAGGACGTCAGTGGAGATCTGAGGGGTTGGACAGCTTAGGGGCATGTCATTGGAGATCTGATGGGTTGGACAGCTTAGGAGCACGTCATTGGAGATCTGATGGGTTGTCAGCGTCTCCATTAAAAGCAAAGATAGTTTCCTTATCTTGAACTCAGCCAACAAATATAGTTTCTTTATCTTGAACTGAGCCAGCAAAGATAGTTTCCTTATCTTGAACTCAGCCAGCAAAGATAGTTTCCTTATCTTGAACTCAGCCAGCAAAGATAGTTTATTATCTTGAACTCAGCCAGACATTTTTATTAATAATTTTTGCCCTAGTGTCTTAATTAACAAAATTGTTTTTTTGAATACTGAGAGATGTTTGTTTTCTTTTGGACCAGCTGACCAGTGCTGAGGTTTTCATCTTTGGGTTGACTTTGATTTGAAATTAACAGTTTGAAATTTTTTTGTGTTAAAACTGAGAGTATGATCTATTTTTAGTTTTAAAAATGTGTAAAATAATGTTTTAAATTTCCTATCACAACAGGAGAAATTAGTGGAGTTTATATTGTCTTGCCAAGATGAGGAGACAGGAGGGTTTGCTGATAGGCCCGGTGATATGGTTAGTCTATGGTTACATTTTATATGTTGAAATGGTTAGTGCATGGTTTTATATCATATTTTTATATGGTTAGTCTGTTGTTACATTATATATGTTGATATGGTTAGTGTATGGTTACACATTTGTTGTACACCATACATTAACAACTGTGCAGTACATATATGTCAATTTATTTGATATTTTGTTAAAAAAGTTTGTGCATTTGACATTTTCATTGACACCTATTAAGTCAGTTACTCAAATAAACACTTGTGTTTGAATAGTTCAAATAAACACTTGTGTTTGAGTAGTTCAAATAAACACTTGTGTTTGAGTAGTTCAAATAAACACTTGTGTTTGAGTAGTTCAAATAAACACTTGTGTTTGAGTAGTTCAAATAAACACTTGTGTTTGAGTAGTTCAAATAAACACTTGTGTTTGAGTAGTTCAAATAAACACTTGTGTTTGAGTAGTTCAAATAAACACTTGTGTTTGAGTAGTTCATGCATAGTTTGGTACAGACACAAAATCTGTCAAATTTTAGATTAATAACAACTTAAAAATCTCATCATGTTTAAACACTTTAAAAAAGGAACATCCACTTTTGAAATGACCCATATTTTCTATGCATAAGATGATAGGTGCTGGTATTTCACTGAGTTGATGGGATATTTCACTAAGTTGATGGGGTATTTCACTGAGTTGAGGTGATATTTCACTAATTTGATGTGGTATTTCACCTAGTTGATGTGGTATTTCACTGAGTTGATGTGGTATTTCACTAATTTGATGTGATATTTCACTGAGTTGATGTGATATTTCACTGAGTTGATGTGATATTTCACTGAGTTGATGTGGTATTTCACTGAGTTGATGTGGTATTTCACTAAATTGATGTTGTGTTTCACTAAGTTGATGTGGTATTTCACCTAGTTGATGTGGTATTTCACTGAGCTGATGTGATATTTCACTGAGTTGATGTGATATTTCACTAAGTTGATGTTGGATTTCACTAAGTTGATGTGGTATTTCACCTAGTTGATGTGGTATTTCACTGAGTTTATGTGATATTTCACTAAGTTGATGTTGGATTTCACTAAGTTGATGTTGGATTTCACTGAGTTGATGTGGTATTTCACTGAGTTGATGTGGTATTTCACTAATTTGATGTGATATTTAACTGAGTTGATGTGGTATTTCACTGAGTTAATGTGGTATTTCACTGAGTTGATGTGGTATTTCACTGAGTTAATATGGTATTTCACTAAGATGATGTGGTATTTCACTGAGTTTATGTGATATTTCACTGAGTTGATGTGGTATTTCACTAAGTTGATGTTGGATTTCACTGAGTTGATGTGGTATTTCACTAAGTTGATGTGGTATTTCACCTAGTTGATGTATTTCACTAAGTTGATGTGGTATTTCACTAAGTTGATGTGGTATTTCACCTAGTTGATGTGATATTTCACTGAGTTGATTGTGTATTTCACCTAGTTGATGTGGTATTTCACCTAGTTGATGTGGTATTTCACCTAGTTGATGTGGTATTTCACTAAGTTGATGTGGTATTTCACCTAGTTGATGTGGTATTTCACTAAATTAATGTTGTATTTCACTGAGTTGATGTGGTGTTTCACTGAGTTGATGTTGGATTTCACTGAGTTGATGTGGTGTTTCACTGAGTTGATGTGATATTTCACCTAGTTGATGTGGTATTTCACTGAGTTGATGTGATATTTCACTGAGTTGATGTGGTGTTTCACTGAGTTGATGTGGTATTTCACTGAGTTGATGTGGTATTTCACTAAGTTGATGTGGTATTTCACCTAGTTGATGTGGTATTTCACTAAATTGATGTTGGATTTCACTAAATTGATGTGGTATTTCACTGAGTTGATGTGGTATTTCACTAAATTGATGTTGGATTTCACTAAATTGATGTGGTATTTCACTGAGTTGATGTGGTATTTCACTAAATTGATGTTGTATTTCACTAAGTTGATGTGGTATTTCACTAAATTGATGTTGGATTTCACTAAATTGATGTGGTATTTCACTGAGTTGATGTGGTATTTCACTAAATTGATGTTGGATTTCACTAAATTGATGTGGTATTTCACTGAGTTGATGTGGTATTTCACTAAATTGATGTGGTATTTCACTAAGTTGATGTGATATTTCACTAAATTGATGTTGGATTTCACTGAGTTTATGTGATATTTCACTAAGTTGATGTTGGATTTCACTAAGTTGATGTGGTATTTCACTGAGTTGATGTGGTATTTCACTGAGTTGATGTGATATTTCACTGAGTTTATGTGATATTTCACTGAGTTAATGTGGTATTTCACTAAGTTGATGTTGGATTTCACTGAGTTTATGTGATATTTCACTAAGTTGATGTTGGATTTCACTAAGTTGATGTGGTATTTCACTGAGTTGATGTGGTATTTCACTGAGTTGATGTGATATTTCACTGAGTTTATGTGATATTTCACTGAGTTAATGTGGTATTTCACTAAGTTGATGTTGGATTTCACTGAGTTGATGTGATATTTCACTGAGTTGATGTGGTATTTCACTGAGTTGATGTGATATTTCACTGAGTTGATGTGGTTTTTCACTGAGTTGATGTGATATTTCACCTAGTTGATGTGGTATTTCACTGAGTTGATGTGATATTTCACTGAGTTGATGTGGTGTTTCACTGAGTTGATGTGGTGTTTCACTGAGTTGATGTGATATTTCACCTAGTTGATATGGTATTTCACTGAGTTGATGTGATATTTCACTGAGTTGATGTGATATTTCACTAAGTTGATGTTGGATTTCACTAAGTTGATGTGGTATTTCACTGAGTTGATGTGGTATTTCACTGAGTTGATGTGATATTTCACTGAGTTTATGTGATATTTCACTGAGTTGATGTGGTATTTCACTAAGTTGATGTTGGATTTCACTGAGTTGATGTGGTATTTCACTAAGTTGATGTTGGATTTCACTGAGTTGATGTGGTATTTCACTAAGTTGATGTGGTATTTCACCTAGTTGATGTGGTATTTCACTAAGTTGATGTGGTATTTCACCTAGTTGATGTGGTATTTCACTGAGTTGATGTGATATTTCACTGAGTTGATTGTGTATTTCACTAAGTTGATGTGGTATTTCACCTAGTTGATGTGGTATTTCACCTAGTTGATGTGGTATTTCACCTAGTTGATGTGGTATTTCACTAAGTTGATGTGGTATTTCACCTAGTTGATGTGGTATTTCACTAAATTGATGTTGTATTTCACTGAGTTGATGTGGTGTTTCACTGAGTTGATGTGGTGTTTCACTGAGTTGATGTGGTGTTTCACTGAGTTGATGTGATATTTCACCTAGTTGATGTGGTATTTAACTGAGTTGATGTGATATTTCACTGAGTTGACGTGGTGTTTCACTGAGTTGATGTGGTATTTCACTGAGTTGATGTGGTATTTCACTAAGTTGATGTGGTATTTCACCTAGTTGATGTGGTATTTCACTAAATTGATGTTGGATTTCACTAAATTGATGTGGTATTTCACTGAGTTGATGTGGTATTTCACTAAATTGATGTTGGATTTCACTAAATTGATGTGGTATTTCACTGAGTTGATGTGATATTTCACTAAATTGATGTTGTATTTCACTAAGTTGATGTGGTATTTCACTAAATTGATGTTGTATTTCACTAAGTTGATGTGGTATTTCACTAAATTGATGTTGGATTTCACTAAATTGATGTGGTATTTCACTGAGTTGATGTGGTATTTCACTAAATTGATGTTGGATTTCACTAAATTGATGTGGTATTTCACTAAGTTGATGTGGTATTTCACTAAATTGATGTGGTATTTCACTAAGTTGATGTGATATTTCACTAAGTTGATGTTGGATTTCACTGAGTTTATGTGATATTTCACTAAGTTGATGTTGGATTTCACTAAGTTGATGTGGTATTTCACTGAGTTGATGTGGTATTTCACTGAGTTGATGTGATATTTCACTGAGTTTATGTGATATTTCACTGAGTTGATGTGGTATTTCACTAAGTTGATGTTGGATTTCACTGAGTTGATGTGGTATTTCACTAAGTTGATGTTGGATTTCACTGAGTTGATGTGATATTTCACTGAGTTGATGTGGTATTTCACTGAGTTGATGTGATATTTCACTGAGTTGATGTGGTGTTTCACTGAGTTGATGTGATATTTTACCTAGTTGATGTGGTATTTCACTGAGTTGATGTGATATTTCACTGAGTTGATATGGTGTTTCACTGAGTTGATGTGGTGTTTCACTGATTTGATGTGATATTTCACCTAGTTGATGTGGTATTTCACTGAGTTGATGTGATATTTCACTGAGTTGATGTGATATTTCACTAATTTGATGTTGGATTTCACTAAGTTGATGTAGTATTTCACTGAGTTGATGTGGTATTTCACTGAGTTGATGTGATATTTCACTGAGTTTATGTGATATTTCACTGAGTTGATGTGGTATTTCACTAAGTTGATGTTGGATTTCACTGAGTTGATGTGGTATTTCACTAAGTTGATGTTGGATTTCACTGAGTTGATGTGATATTTCACTGAGTTGATGTGGTATTTCACTGAGTTGATGTGATATTTCACTGAGTTGATGTGGTGTTTCACTGAGTTGATGTGATATTTCACCTAGTTGATGTGGTATTTCACTGAGTTGATGTGATATTTCACTGAGTTGATGTGGTGTTTCACTGAGTTGATGTGGTGTTTCACTGAGTTGATGTGGTATTTCACCTAGTTAATGTGGTATTTCACTGAGTTGATGTGATATTTCACTGAGTTGATGTGGTGTTTCACTGAGTTGATGTGGTATTTCACTGAGTTGATGTGGTATTTCACTAAGTTGATGTGGTATTTCACCTAGTTGATGTGGTATTTCACTAAATTGATGTTGTATTTCACTGAGTTGATGTGGTATTTCACTGAGTTGATGTGATATTTCACTGAGTTTATGTGATATTTCACTCAGTTGATGTTGGATTTCACTAAATTGATGTTGGATTTCACTGAGTTGATGTGGTATTTCACTAAGTTGATGTTGGATTTCACTGAGTTGATGTGGTATTTCACTAAGTTGATGTGGTATTTCACTAAGTTGATGTTGGATTTCACTAAATTGATGTTGTATTTCACTGAGTTGATGTGGTATTTCAATAAATTGATGTTGGATTTCACTGAGTTGATGTGGTATTTCACTAAATTGATGTTGGATTTCACTGAGTTGATGTGGTATTTCACTAAATTGATGTTGGATTTCACTGAGTTGATGTGGTATTTCACTAAGTTGATGTGGTATTTCACCTAGTTGATGTGGTATTTCACTAAGTTGATGTGGTATTTCACTAAGTTGATGTGGTATTTCACTAAGTTGATGTGGTATTTCACTAAGTTGATGTGGTATGTCACCTAGTTGATGTGGTATTTCACTAAATTGATGTTGTATTATCACTGAGTTGATGTAATATTTCACTGAGTTGATGTGGTGTTTCACTGAGTTGATGTGGTATTTCACTGAGTAATGTGGTATTTCACTGAGTTGATGTGGTATTTCACTAAGTTGATGTGGTATTTCACTGAGTTTATGTGGTATTTCACTGAGTTGATGTGGTATTTCACTAAGTTTATGTGGTATTTCACTGAGTTGATGTGGTATTTCACTAAGTTGATGTTGTATTTCACTGAGTTGATGTGGTATTTCACTAAGTTGATGTATTTCAGTGAGTTGATTTGGTATTTCATTGATTTGTTGTGGTATCCACTTGTAGTCCTTTAAAAAAATGTAACTTAAAAAAAAAGGATTCTCAAGCCAAGTCTTTTTCGATATTTTCTGTACTTCAGGAAGCTAACATTTGTATGAGAACTTCAGGAAGCTAACATTTGTATGAGTACTTGAGGAAGCTAACATTTGTATGAGTACTTGAGGAAGCTAACATTTGTATGAGTACTTGAGGAAGCTAACATTTGTATGAGTATTTCAGGAAGCTAACATTTGTATGAGCACTTCAGGAAGCTAACATTTGTATGAGCACTTCAGGAAGCTAACATTTGTATGAGCACTTGAGGAAGCTAACATTTGTATGAGCACTTCAGGAAGCTAACATTTGTATGAGTACTTGAGGAAGCTAACATTTGTATGAGTATTTCAGGAAGCTAACATTTGTATGAGCACTTCAGGAAGCTAACATTTGTATGAATGAGTGAGTTTTGTTTCTATTTTCAAAGAGTTTTGGGAGTTAATTCTCTACTTGGCTGTCACCACCTATTTTACCCCCCACAGGTGGACCCTTTCCACACTGTATTTGGCCTTGCTGGGTTGTCACTGTTGGGAGATGCGTCGGTAAAACCTGTCAACCCTGTGCTGTGCATGCCCGAGGACACCCTGAGGAAGTCGAGAATACAGCTGCAGTATTTGTAATGATTTGTCCTACTAGAAGTCACAGCTGTTATTTCATCTACCCCCCATCAGGAGAAACTATTGTGAAATTTTTGAACAAATTAAATGCTAAGGTTCTGTAAATTTCCAAAAACAAATATTGATAATGTTATTGATTGCATTCCACTGACAATAAATTATCAAGTTAGTGCCGTGCTGTAGATTAAAATATCAGCAATGAAATTATCAACATTCCCAAAGCATTTACAAACATTCAAATGTTCAGGAAGATGTCACCCACAAGTAACGAGAAGTTATGTGAAAGTTGCTAATTTATATACTGTAGAATTTTAAAGCTGGTTTTGTCAATGAATTATCTGTTAATACAGAACTGCTATCAGATATAAAAATATCAACAAATCTCCAAGTACATAAACATATTTACAAATGATAAATTATTAAATCCTTTCTTCATGCCAAACTGAGCTGCTCAACATTG
The DNA here is from genome assembly GCA_964017045.1 of Omphiscola glabra. NCBI lineage: Eukaryota > Metazoa > Mollusca > Gastropoda > Lymnaeidae > Omphiscola > Omphiscola glabra. The sequence continues at coordinate 2,196,129 of OZ024808.1, forward strand.
GGCTGATAAAAAAAAAAAAGTAAATTATCACTTCGTTAATTAAAAAAATTAATTCTCTACTATTTTTAACACATTTTTAAATGTTAAATTTCTCCTCAATTTTGATGACAACAAAAAACATGGTCAAAATTACACCCATTGTCCCACCCATGGAGAGATAATTTCAATAATTTCATCAAAAGGAATGTAAAAAATGTTAAAACATTTTTTTGAAATGTCTCTGTGGGAGGATAGTGTGATGTGTCAAATAGCAAAAATGGCCGCCTGAACACTGAGTTTTATAAAATATACTTTATATATAAGATGTTCTTGTGTAAGTAAGTGGGGGGCTTATAATAATATGTTATGATGATGATGTTGTCTACCATCTTTTCCAGCTTGTTATTATCTCCCAGCTTAGTTTTTGTACCGCGCTTCGAGCCTTTGGGGATGAAGCGTGATTTTTTCAAATGAACTTTATTATTATTATTATTATCAGTATTTTGTTTTATCATTGTGCCACGTGCAGGAACTTCTGATTATTTGTTATACATGTACACATGATATATTAGTGTTAGTCATTGTTTGAAACAAAAATTATGAACCTAATTTTGTGACTTGCTCACATCTATTGTGTAAATATCATCATTAAATGTCATTTGAATAATTGAATTGATTGTAGATTGGAGAAAATAAACTTGTATAAATAGCTATGTAGATTGGAGAAAATAAACTTGTATAAATAGCTATGTAGATTGGAGAAAAGAAACTTGTATAAATAGCTATATGGATGTGGAAGGGTTAAATGTAATGCATTCTGCAAGGTGATTAAAATTCGTTAAAAATCTGCTTTTTCTTTCCACTTTTTTCAATAAGACAAGTTATCGAATTTCCCTGAAACCATTAAAGACAAATGTAAAATGTTATTATTCAAACTTGACCAGGATTTTAAAAAAGAATCATTTGGCAAGCTGATAAATCGTAGATTTAGAGGACAAAAAAATAAAAAGAAACAAATGTACACTATCTTATTAAATTCCTTAGCACCATCATGCACATCATCATGCGCACCATCATTTGCACCATTAAACACCACAAGTAGCTAACTCTTCAATTGATTCAGGAAGTAGCTGACTCTGACATCATTTATTTAACTCTGTCCAACTCTTGCCATCTACATTTGGTGCAATGTTTTTTTTACCTTTTCACACCAAACATCATTGAAATTAAAAAAAAAAAAATATATATATATTTTTGCCATGTGTGCACAATTTTCACTTTCTCTAAAATTGTTTAATCAAATTCACCAATGGAAAGACTCGGTTTTTAAAGAGATTCTCTATTCTTACCACTTCCATAATAACTAGGGTCATTGCTGTTTTTGTTATGAATCATTTAGCCTCTGCTTCCTGGGCTGATGTGAGTGAGCCCAACACAGAGGTTTGTTCAAATAAAAGCTAGTTACGCATCTCTCACGTCAAGTGATTAAGTCAACGTAAGTTTTCAAGTCATTTCATTCTGTTTCTAGAAGAATGTTTTATGATGTGTTTAATGACACATGTTGCCAAATGTTTCAGTTTTGGGGAAAATATTTCATTAGCCAACACAGTTGGGTGCTAAAGGCTATAGTTTTCAAGAAGCATAAATATATATAGTGCTATATGTAGGGTAGCCAATTGTGTTTACAATTTAAAGAAAACCAAAAGCTTCTACCGTGGTGTAGTTGGGGTTTAGTGCCGCCCGAGGTGGGTCAAGATGTTTTGCTGCCCACCCCCCCCCCCCCCAAGAAGAAACTGTGCGGGTCAGAACCTAAATTTATAGAAAAGATTTGCCGCCTGGGGTGGACGACCACTTCTGCCACACCCTCCCTAGGCCAGAGCCTTTAATTAGCCTTGATACGGAAAGGTCCTCACCCAGCCAAAGACCTAACGTCTCAAATGTCTGACAGAGTGACTGGAAATCTGCCTCTCCACCCCCTCCACACACACTATAATGATGTGACTGGCATATCTATATCTTTACATATACACAGTAATATAGATAGGGGCGGCCACACCATCGCAATTAAAAAAAAAAAGATGAAGATGTATAGGAAATTTATTACAACAAATAAAGGCGTGCCAATACTTCTATTTAAATAAAAACGAGTCCCTACGGGCCCCCCTCCCCATCAGCCCAGCTACTATCCAAATATTCAAGCATTCATTAGTTTTCTTTTTGCTAAGCCCCCCCCCACCTTTTATTTTCCTGTACCATTTGATAGCAGTGCATAACGTTTTTATTTTGTTCAACTTGTATTATGTGCTGTCCAGCAGGTGAAGATGGTTTGCGTGAAGAAGAGTGTCCTTCAAGTGTTTGGTTTCTTCCAGAGACTCTCGTGCCTGGTCAAGGCTGGAATCGGCCTGGCCTTGATCGGGGGCTTCCTTTTCCTGTACAGCCGGTCGCAGAGATATTTGCCCAAAAAGACGAAAAAAGTAAGGTGCTGTGAAATGGCCATTAGATTAATTAGCACTGAAATAGCCATTAGATTAACTAGCATTTTCATTCAAGGATTTTGTGTTGACATTGATTAACCAATTGGGATGCCATTTGTGGTAATGACACCAACATAATGTTAATGACACCAACATAATGTTAATGACACCAACATAATGTTAATGACACCAACATAATGTTAATGACACCAACATAATGTTAATGACACCAACATAATGTTAATGACACCAACATAATGTTAATGACACCAACATAATGTTAATGACACCAACATAATGTTAATGACACCAACATAATGTTAATGACACCAACATAATGTTAATGACACCAACATAATGTTAATGACACCAACATAATGTTAATGACACCAACATAATGTTAATGACACCAACATAATGTTAATGACACCAACATAATGTTAATGACACCAACATAATGTTAATGACACCAACATAATGTTAATGACACCAACATAATGTTAATGACACCAACATAATGTTAATGACACCAACATAATGTTAATGACACCAACATAATGTTAATGACACCAACATAATGTTAATGACATCAAGGAAATGGAAGAACCAAATTTAAGAAAAGGATACATATTGTTTGTGAGGGGCACCAATGACATAGGGGCACCAATGACATTGGGGCACCAATGACATTGGGGCACACCATATTGAATGTGATGGGCACCAATAACATAGGGGCACCAATGATATAGGGGCACACCATATTGAATGTGATGGGCACTCCATATTGAATGTGATGGGCACCAATGACATGGGGGCACCAATGACATAGGGGCACCAATGACATTGGGGCACACCATATTGAATGTGATGGGCACCAATAACATAGGGGCACCAATGATATAGGGGCACACCATATTGAATGTGATGGGCACCAATGACATGGGCACTCCATATTTAATGTGATGGGCACCAATGACATGGGCACTCCATATTGAATGTGATGGGCACCAATGCCATGGGCACTCCATATTTAATGTGATGGGCACCAATGACAGGGGCACTCCATATTGCATGGGATGAGCACCAATGACATAGGGGCACACCATATTGAATGTGATGGGCACCAATGAAAGGGGCACTCCATGTAGAATGTGATGGGCACCTATGACATATGGGCACTCCATGTAGAATTTGATGGGCACCTATGACATATGGGCACTCCATGTAGAATGTGATGGGCACCTATGACATAGGGGCACTCCATGTAGAATGTGATGGGCACCTATGACATAGGGGCACACCTATTGAATGTGATGGGCACCAATGACAAGGGCACTCCATGTAGAATGTGATGGGCACCAATGACATATGGGCACCAATGACATATGGGCACTCCATGTAGAATGTGATGGGCACCTATGACATATGGGTTTCTATGACATATGGGTTTCTATGACATATGGGTTTCTATGACATATGGGCACCTATGACATATGGGCACCTATGACATATGGGCACTCCATATGAAATCATGTTACCACCTTCAACTGCTTTATAAATATTGGAGAAAAGAAAATGAAATATGGATGTAGCCCCAATAGCACATATAGTTGTTAACTGTAGCCCCAATAATACATATAGTTGTTAACTGTAGCCCCAATAATACATATAGTTGATAACTGTAGCCCCAATAATACATATAGTTGTTAACTGTAGCCCCAATAATACATATAGTTGATAACTGTAGCCCCAATAATACATATAGTTGTTAACTGTAGCCCCAATAATACATATAGTTGTTAACTGTAGCCCCAATAACACATATAGTTGTTAACTGTAGCCCCAATAATACATATAGTAGTTAACTGTAGTCCCTATAATACTTAAGTTGTTAACTGTAGCCCAATTAATACATATTGTTGTTACCTAATATTAAAGGCAAACTTTATGATAATTTTTTTCCCTTCTTAAATAAAATAATTGACAATACGTGTAAAATGCGAATGATAACAAATATTTAAGAAAAAGAAGTGTTGGTAAAAAAAACTTCGATACAAATACAAGGGCAATCAGCAAGTTCTGAAACTATATAAAAGTTTGAAGTTTAACTCCCTTTAACAGTAATATAATCAATAATTCTTTTTTTACTGGTAGGTTGGCGTCGTGAGCTCAATTCTGTGCTATCCTGTCACCTTGTGTCAGAGCGTAGCTTCAGATGTTGCCATGGCAACGAAGAGAGGACCCAAGATGCTCGGGGTGCTCGACAGAAGATTTTATATTGCACAGATGACAGGTGGGATTGTGTTGACAGTCAAATGGAGGGGTTTTTAAGGGGCAAATGTTTGATTGACAGGAAATGGGAGGGGTTTGTATGGGGGAAATGTTTGGTTGACAGGTAATAAAGAGTGCTTAGGCTAATGGGTTGGTTGGAAGCTTTAAGTGAGCAGCTTACTAAAAAATGTGTTAAAAACTTTTGTTAATGTGGGTGGGGGGTTGGGGGGGGGGGTCATTTTCATTTTATGAAATGAACATTTGATATTTAAAAAAAAAAGTTTTAAATTTTCACCAACACGGTTTCAAAAATAAAAAGACATTTAACTAATTGTCCCATTTGTGGCCAGGAGCCAATGTAACTCTTCTGCCTCGTGCTTTCAGTGTATCAATACACCCTTAATAAAAACAGCTAAACGTCATGTACTGTTTGTTCCTGAACAGATGATAACAGTAATGCTGACCTGTACCACTCTCCAGACCTGGACAGAATCAAATTTCAACTAGACGGAAAAAACTTAACCCTGTCTTATCCAGATAAAGGAGAGGTCAAGTATGTTAACAGTTAACAAAAAAAAATTATGAAAATATACCTTTAAACACCCCCCCTCCCCCCAATTGGATTGTGGATAAATTTTGTAAAAAGAAAATTAACTAATTATAATTAAATAAAAAAACCAGTCAAATGAGTCACTCTTGGATTCATCAAATTGTGGTGAGAAAAATTCTGAGATAAGCTATAAAGAAATAAAAATTCTGTGATTATATTGAAATTAGAATGGAAGAAGATTAAATCGTATGATGGGAAACAACTCCCTACTTGCATCCTATGTTGAATTCATGACCCGCATCAGGAAAATTAACTTTGATGACGTGACGGGTTGTGGGATCAGGATAAAAACTGTAATATTGACAACATGCCTATGACCACAACTATCCCCCCACCCCCCACCCCTTGCATATGGCTTCAGAGTCGAAGCCTTCCATTGCTGTAGTTAGTCATTGACTGATAAATGTCTCAGTAGTTAGTCATTGACTAATAAATGACTCTGTAGTTAGTCATTGACTGATAAATGACTGTAGTTATTCATTGACTAATAAATGACTCTGTAGTTAGTCATTGACTGATAAATGACTGTAGTTATTCATTGACTAATAAATGACTCTATAGTTAGTCATTGACTGATAAATGACTGTAGTTAATCATTGACTAATAAATGACTCTGTAGTTAGTCATTGACTAATAAATGACTCTGTAGTTATTCATTGACTAATAAATGACTCTGTAGTTAGTCATTGACTAATAAATCACTCAGTAGTTAGTCATTGACTAATAAATGACTCAATAGTTAGTCATTGACTGATAAATGACTCAGTAGTTAGTCATTGACTGATAAATGACTCAGTAGTTAGTCATTGACTAATAAATGACTCAATAGTTAGTCATTGTATAATCAATGACTCAGTAGTTAGTCATTGACTGATAAAAGACACTGTAGTTAGTCATTGACTAATAAATCACTCAGTAGTTAGTCATTGACTAATAAATGACTCAATAGTTAGTCATTGACTAATAAATGACTCAGTAGTTAATCATTGACTGATAAATCACTCAGTAGTTAGTCATTGACTAATAAATGACTCAGTAGTTAGTCATTGACTGATAAATGACTCAGTAGTTAGTCATTGACTAATAAATGACTGGACAAATTCTTCATCTTAATCAGTAAGGTTGACTTTAATAAAGGATTCCTTGATGCAGATTCCCTAACCCTAACCCACCCCTAAACCCTAACCGTAATTTGGTCAGCCTCGTTCAGTCAAATTTTAAATCCTCAGATGAGAAACTCTCTAGTACGGCACAAGTTTACGGGGTCGGGCAGGGAAATGCATGTTTGATTTATCCTAGACAACGCCATGCCGTACGTTGTAACAAGTCCAATATTCTTGCTTTATTTTTTTCAGATTTTGTCTGGCAGTCCCCGAGACAAATCCTGTAAGACTAACAACGTTCCATGAAGAGATATTGGCAGTGGACTGTGGTAGGTCATGGAGTAGAGATATTGACAGTGGACTGTGGTAGGTCATTGAGTAGAGATATTGACAGTGGCCTGTGGTAGGTCATTGAGTAGAGATATTGGCAGTGGACTGTGGTAGGTCATGGAGTAGAGATATTGGCAGTGGACTGTGGTAGGTCATGGAGTAGAGATATTGGCAGTGGACTGTGGTAGGTCATTGAGTAGAGATATTGACAGTGGACTGTAGTAGGTCATTGAGTAGAGATATTGACAGTGGACTGTGGTAGGTCATTGAGTAGAGATATTGACAGTGGACTGTGGTAGGTCATTGAGTAGAGATATTGACAGTGGACTGTGGTAGGTCATTGAGTAGAGATATTGACAGTGGACTGTGGTAGGTCATTGAGTAGAGATATTGACAGTGGACTGTGGTAGGTCATTGAAATATTTGCAGTGGCCTGTGGTAGGTCATGGAGTAAAGATTTGCTTGACAGTGGACTGTGGTAGGTCATGGAGTAGAGATATTGGCAGTGGACTGTGGTAGGTCATTGAGTAGAGATATTGGCAGTGGACTGTGGTAGGTCATTGAGTAGATATTTGCTTGGCCTTAAGCTGTAAGGCAAATGTGAGAAATGGATGGTCTGTGTGGGTCTCTGTCTGACACACAGTCACAGAGCCACACAGCCAGAGCCACACAGTCTGAGCCACACAGTCATAGAGCTACACAGTCGTAGAGCTACACAGTCGTAGAGCTACACAGTCGTAGAGCTACATAGTCACAGAGTCACACATAGAAAACTCTAAGTAGTTTAAGTCCAAATGGTTGCTGCATTGTTTTGTTCTTTGTTTTACCAATCCACTTCGCCTTCATCCCCAGAATTGCCCTCCCCTCCCCCCAACTTTCACCCTTTTTTAAAGATGAAACGATCTTCCACCAGGTGATCAGGTGGCAGAGTGGCTGCAAGGTTGCTTTTCTAACACCAGACTTCGACTGCTCATGCGCTTCTCTGAGGAGCTGAGAAACACAGCCTACGTCTTTCTACCCAAAAGTTCTTTGATGGCTCTGAATAAAATTGTAAGGCTGGCAAAAATAACACATTGAATAGATTTATTGTGTTTGTCATGGGTGTGGTGTCAGTAAGCCGAGTGTGGTGTCAGTAAGCATGGGTGTGGTTTCAGTCACTATGAGTGTGGTGTCAGTCAGCACGGGTGTGGTGTCAGCATAGGTGTGGTATCAGTAAGCATGGGTGTGGTGTCCGTAAGCATGGGTGTAGTGTCGGTAAGCATAAGTCGCGGTCGAGGGGGTGATACAGTTTAATCCTTTAAAAGTGGGGCAGTCACCCCCATTTCCCCCACTCAGTGTACAAGCGCCCCAGTATTACTTTGATGGGCCGAAACAAGTATCAAGGGAAATATTAATGAACTAAAAAACTTTCACTTTGACAACTATAAAGTATGGTTACAATCTGGTGGAAGTGATATGGAAAGTTATAAGTTATAGTAAGATTTCCTCTCAAACTGATATAAACAGTTTTGGGCAGTGTCGATACACGTGGTCTCAACTAACTTCACTTTACCTAGGGCGGGGCATCTTTCTCTGTCCTGGCATCTTGTTCTGTCAGCAAAACGCCCCCAATGTCCAAAAATATAATTGAACAAAAAAATCGACATTTTTAAAAAAAACAGGCTATTGACTTACAGTACAGTAATAATTAAGCCACACCCCGTCGTGCAGAACTTGGGGGTCAGCTAAAGTTCATGCACGAGAAAAGATGACGTAAACAAGACGCTGATGTGCCTTAATTAACCCATGATATGACTTAATTAACCCATGATATGCCTTTTTTTGGTTTGTTTTATATTATAAATAATATGCACCTCTCTGTATCGTCATGGCACCTCAGTTTAAAATCAACCCACCCTTGAGTATAGAATACTTTCGACCTCACATCGTCATAGCAGACAGTGAAGAGTTCGATGAGCTCAACTGGGAATCTTTGTTCATTGGCAGCCACAGCTCCTTTACAGTTGTCTCCAGTTACATGAGGTATGCAGCGAAATCTAAAATACTAACTGGTAAAAACTCTAAATATAGCTTGAGATTTTTTTCGGGACACAGCTAAAAAAAAATTCATAAAGTTTAAAACATTGTAAGTGTTCAGAATGATCTGCCCTGTATTTTATTTTAGTCCCATAATGCAGTGCTCTACAACCCTTTCTCGTGTAGGCCACACCTAGAAACATCCCAGTATTCTTTGGAACAATTAGGCAATTACCAAATCTCCGCAGCCCACCTAGGCACTTCCCAGTATTTGATGACACATGTATTCCAGTATTCTGAGGGGACACCAAAAATAGCCACAATGCACAACAGTAATTCATTAATGCAAAAATAATAATAATAATTCACAGCATGATGATGTTCCTTGTGTTCCAAATGTTGACAGCACATGGATGTTCCTTGCGTTCCAAATGTTGACAGCACATGGATGTTCCTTGCGTTCCAAATGTTGACAGCACATGGATGTTCCTTGTGTTCCAAATGTTGACAGCACATGGATGTTCCTTGTGTTCCAAATGTTGACAGCACATGGATGTTCCTTGTGTTCCAAATGTTGACAGCACATGGATGTTCCTTGTCTTCCAAATGTTGACAGCACATGGATGTTCCTTGTGTTCCAAATGTTGACAGCACATGGATGTTCCTTGTGTTCCAAATGTTGACAGCACATGGATGTTCCTTGTGTTCCAAATGTTGACAGCACATGGATGTTCCTTGTGTTCCAAATGTTGACAGCACATGGATGTTCCTTGTGTTCCAAATGTTGACAGCACATGGATGTTCCTTGTGTTCCAAATGTTGACAGCACATGGATGTTCCTTGTGTTCCAAATGTTGACAGCACATGGATGTTCCTTGTGTTCCAAATGTTGACAGCACATGGATGTTCCTTGTGTTCCAAATGTTGACAGCACATGGATGTTCCTTGTGTTCCAAATGTTGACAGCACATGGATGTTCCTTGTGTTCCAAATGTTGACAGCACATGGATGTTCCTTGTGTTCCAAATGTTGACAGCACATGGATGTTCCTTGTGTTCCAAATGTTGACAGCACATGGATGTTCCTTGTGTTCCAAATGTTGACAGCACATGGATGTTCCTTGTGTTCCAAATGTTGACAGCACATGGATGTTCCTTGTGTTCCAAATGTTGACAGCACATGGATGTTCCTTGTGTTCCAAATGTTGACAGCACATGGATGTTCCTTGTGTTCCAAATGTTGACAGCACATGGATGTTCCTTGTGTTCCAAATGTTGACAGCACATGGATGTTCCTTGTGTTCCAAATGTTGACAGCACATGGATGTTCCTTGTGTTCCAAATGTTGACAGCACATGGATGTTCCTTGTGTTCCAAATGTTGACAGCACATGGATGTTCCTTGCGTTCCAAATGTTGACAGCACATGGATGTTCCTTGTGTTCCAAATGTTGACAGCACATGGATGTTCCTTGTGTTCCAAATGTTGACAGCACATGGATGTTCCTTGTGTTCCAAATGTTGACAGCACATGGATGTTCCTTGCGTTCCAAATGTTGACAGCACATGGATGTTCCTTGCGTTCCAAATGTTGACAGCACATGGATGTTCCTTGTGTTCCAAATGTTGACAGCACATGGATGTTCCTTGTGTTCCAAATGTTGACAGCACATGGATGTTCCTTGTGTTCCAAATGTTGACAGCACATGGATGTTCCTTGTGTTCCAAATGTTGACAGCACATGGATGTTCCTTGTGTTCCAAATGTTGACAGCACATGGATGTTCCTTGTGTTCCAAATGTTGACAGCACATGGATGTTCCTTGTGTTCCAAATGTTGACAGCACATGGATGTTCCTTGCGTTCCAAATGTTGACAGCACATGGATGTTCCTTGTGTTCCAAATGTTGACAGCACATGGATGTTCCTTGTGTTCCAAATGTTGACAGCACATGGATGTTCCTTGTGTTCCAAATGTTGACAGCACATGGATGTTCCTTGCGTTCCAAATGTTGACAGCACATGGATGTTCCTTGCGTTCCAAATGTTGACAGCACATGGATGTTCCTTGTGTTCCAAATGTTGACAGCACATGGATGTTCCTTGTGTTCCAAATGTTGACAGCACATGGATGTTCCTTGTGTTCCAAATGTTGACAGCACATGGATGTTCCTTGTGTTCCAAATGTTGACAGCACATGGATGTTCCTTGTGTTCCAAATGTTGACAGCACATGGATGTTCCTTGTGTTCCAAATGTTGACAGCACATGGATGTTCCTTGCATTCCAAATGTTGACAGCACATGGATGTTCCTTGTGTTCCAAATGTTGACAGCACATGGATGTTCCTTGTGTTCCAAATGTTGACAGCACATGGATGTTCCTTGTGTTCCAAATGTTGACAGCACATGGATGTTCCTTGCGTTCCAAATGTTGACAGCACATGGATGTTCCTTGCGTTCCAAATGTTGACAGCACATGGATGTTCCTTGTGTTCCAAATGTTGACAGCACATGGATGTTCCTTGTGTTCCAAATGTTGACAGCACATGGATGTTCCTTGTGTTCCAAATGTTGACAGCACATGGATGTTCCTTGTGTTCCAAATGTTGACAGCACATGGATGTTCCTTGTGTTCCAAATGTTGACAGCACATGGATGTTCCTTGCGTTCCAAATGTTGACAGCACATGGATGTTCCTTGTGTTCCAAATGTTGACAGCACATGGATGTTCCTTGCGTTCCAAATGTTGACAGCACATGGATGTTCCTTGTGTTCCAAATGTTGACAGCACATGGATGTTCCTTGCGTTCCAAATGTTGACAGCACATGGATGTTCCTTGTGTTCCAAATGTTGACAGCACATGGATGTTCCTTGTGTTCCAAATGTTGACAGCACATGGATGTTCCTTGTGTTCCAAATGTTGACAGCACATGGATGTTCCTTGTGTTCCAAATGTTGACAGCACATGGATGTTCCTTGTGTTCCAAATGTTGACAGCACATGGATGTTCCTTGCGTTCCAAATGTTGACAGCACATGGATGTTCCTTGTGTTCCAAATGTTGACAGCACATGGATGTTCCTTGTGTTCCAAATGTTGACAGCACATAGATGTTCCTTGTGTTCCAAATGTTGACAGCACATGGATGTTCCTTGCGTTCCAAATGTTGACAGCACATGGATGTTCCTTGCGTTCCAAATGTTGACAGCACATGGATGTTCCTTGTGTTCCAAATGTTGACAGCACATGGATGTTCCTTGTGTTCCAAATGTTGACAGCACATGGATGTTCCTTGTGTTCCAAATGTTGACAGCACATGGATGTTCCTTGCGTTCCAAATGTTGACAGCACATGGATGTTCCTTGTGTTCCAAATGTTGACAGCACATGGATGTTCCTTGCGTTCCAAATGTTGACAGCACATGGATGTTCCTTGTGTTCCAAATGTTGACAGCACATGGATGTTCCTTGCGTTCCAAATGTTGACAGCACATGGATGTTCCTTGTGTTCCAAATGTTGACAGCACATGGATGTTCCTTGCGTTCCAAATGTTGACAGCACATGGATGTTCCTTGTGTTCCAAATGTTGACAGCACATGGATGTTCCTTGTGTTCCAAATGTTGACAGCACATGGATGTTCCTTGCGTTCCAAATGTTGACAGCACATGGATGTTCCTTGTGTTCCAAATGTTGACAGCACATGGATGTTCCTTGTGTTCCAAATGTTGACAGCACATGGATGTTCCTTGTGTTCCAAATTTTTGCAGCTACTGGATGAAAGATTTCAACGACAACAAAATCTTTATAAATCTTCTTCTAAAATTAAAGGGGAGAAAAAAAATGAATTCTTTTTGTCCCCACAGCTTGCTAGAGCCTAACTACAATAAGGAAAACAAGGAATGGGACTACGAAGTGGAGTCATACAGGCCCCTCGAGAAGGTTCTCAGCCTGCCCACCTCGTGTCCTTACGCAAGCGTCGGTATCCTGGCTACTGTAAAAAGCAGCGGGGACATCAGCATCGGTGACACGGTGTATGCCACGTACAAGTCTCAAATTATGCTTTTGTAATGTTCATTTGTTAAATGAGAGGTTCATGCTGGGTTCATGCTGGATTCATGCTGGGTTCATGCTGGATAGTTCATTTGTTAAATGAGAGGTTCATGCTGGGTTCATGCTGGATAGTTCATTTGTTAAATGAGAGGTTCATGCTGGGTTCATGCTGGATAGTTCATTTGTTAAATGAAAGGTTCATGCTGGATAGTTCATTTGTAAAATGAGAGGTTCATGCTGGATAGTTCATTTGTTAAATGAGAGGTTCATGCTGGGTTCATGCTGGATAGTTCATTTGTTAAATGAGAGGTTCATGCTGGGTTCATGCTGGATAGTTCATTTGTTAAATGAGAGGTTCATGCTGGGCTCATGCTGGATAGTTCATTTGTTAAATGAGAGGTTCATGCTGGGCTCATGCTGGATAGTTCATTTGTTAAATGAGAGGTTCATGCTGGGTTCATGCTGGATAGTTCATTTGTTGGATGTAGTATATGAGAGGTTCATGCAGCGTAGTTCATTTGTTGAATGTGTCTTCGGTGTTATGAATAGTAGAGAATGAACCATATGTTCCGCAATATTTTTTTTCATTTCAAAGGAAACATGTCGACCACATTTGAAAACACAGATAGATCTAATCTTATTAGGATGTGTATTCCTTTTGATGAAAACTTTATTAATCATGTTTATAAATATTTATTAATAATTTCTAGGTTATATTGCAGTGATTTTTGTTGAGCTGAATTTTTGTTTGATATGAAAGCCAACTTTTATCTTCTTACGGTAATGAACTAACCTTTATACTTGGACTATGAAATCATATGGGAGACCGGCCTCGGCTAAATGGGAACAATTGTTACCATCCACCAGGACATAGTAAAGGATGCAACCAGGATTGGTTAGAGCAGTGTTTCCCAACCTTTTTTTGTGCCATGCCCCACCTAAGCCTATTCTAAAATTCTTATGCCCCCCATGTATCACATACATAATTTTTAATATTCGAAAATAGGGTTGTTCACTGAAGAAACTTAAATGATAGGTTTTAGGAAGAAATCATGAGGAAATCGGTGAGGAAACATAGTAAGTAAATTTTCAAAACTAAAACATTTAATGGAGAACTGAAATTCACTTTTAACAAACGCTTATTTTAAATTGAGACTTTATAGATTCTCCTTTTAAAATACAAGTTAAATCATAGTAGACGGTTGGTTTTCAAATTCTAGACAGCTCATTTTTGTATTTCCCCCCTTTGGGGTGGTGAGCCCCACATTGGGAAACACCGGGTCAAAGCCAATATGGAATATAGACATTGTATTATCCAGGGATGGATATATCCAAGAAGGATAAATCTAGGAATGGTAAAAGGTATTAAATTTAGTATGTGAAAAGTTTTCAATCTAGACAGTGTTGGTTATAGCCAGGAATGGATACAGCAACTTTTGAAAATATCGCTGGTCAGGGATTGGGAAACAACTGAACAAGAAGTAATGGACAAGAGTTGGGTGGGGAGGGTTGTGGAACATGTTTTAAATTTTTTTAAATCAGATTTACCGGTACTAATTATTCAAACATATTTTGAAAATAGGTCCACATTTTTTTTTTTACTGCCATTTTGGATCACCTTGGCCAACTTATGCGAGTTTGAACACTTTTCCACGCTTACAGAAAAAAAAAGAAAGAACAGTTTTCTTGACAAATGTCACTTTATTATTGCTATAACATTATTTAATGCAACAAATTCGAAAACAAATGAAAACAATAATTAAAAGATGGAAATTTGTTCTTTAGAGTTAGGTCCCTTTGAACATGATGTTAAAAAAAAAAATTTTAATTAAATTTTTTTTTTGTGTGCGTGTACAAATGAATGTGCTTTAAAAAGAACTCCATGTTTTGATTGAAAAAAAAAAGATTTAAAATTGATACCTGTTTCATTTACTGAACATCTTTTCTCAAAGCAAAAATGAATAGTAGTGGCTCTTAGTGAAATGATAAATGGATTACATGTTAACTCCACAGATTTCGTGCAACCATTCTCGGAGCACTGAGTTTTGTGCACTGTCAATTTAAAGTGTTCCAAGTATTACATTTTAAAAACTATTCACTTATAAAATTAACTACCCTAATAAAATTATTTACTTTATGAAACTTAAATTTAAATCAAGATGAATAGTAAACAATTATTTAAACTATTTTATTTTTTTAAAATCCATCCCCATTGTAAACTTAAAAATCTCAAATTTAAATATAAATCATCTCTACATGAGAACTTAAATTATTTATTTATTTATAAGTTAATTCTCTTTGGAGTTAAGTTATGCATTTCTATCAAACAACATCACATTTCTATCAAACGAAATCACATTTCTATCAAACGAAATCAACATCACATTTTTATGAAATGAAATCAACATCACATTTCTATCAAATGAAATCAACATCACATTTCTATCAAACGAAATCAACATCTGAATTCAACATTACAGAAAGCGCCATTTTAAAACAAATGCTCTTTAACCAGCAAAATGTTGAACAAAGCCTAATTTCAGACATTTAAAATATAATGATGGGAGGTTTGAAATTAAAAATTTTTTAAACCAAAAGATTAGGCATTAACTTTTGGTGTGAAGCCAATATACTCATCCCATCCCTTGAGGCAAGTCTTAATGATCCAGTTATGTTCATCTTCATCTGAAATAGACAAGAGAGGATTGAATGTGGAACCCTGTTGCTTATGAGATATTGATATGTGGCTGACTTACAAATAAGGATAACATCATTTTGAAAAATTGCATGTATTATTATTATACAGCAGACACATTTAAAGACCTAAGCTTGAATAGGGCTTGGAAAAATGAAGCTATGGGAAGAGTGGCAGCAGGCAATCATCCATATTCAGCTTATGGAAACAGTAGACCATAATTGAATCAGACCTGTATTCTTCCAAAAGTAATGTAACAGCCATTTTTTGTTCCAAAAGTAAGGTAACAGCCATTTTTTGTTCCAAAAGTAAGGTAACAGCCATTTTTTGTTCCAAAAGTAAGACAGCCATGTTTTGTTCCAAAAGTAAGACAGCCATTTTTTGTTCCAAAAGTAAGACAGCCATGTTTTGTTCCAAAAGTAAGGTAACAGCCAAGTTTTGTTCCAAAAATTCCTGAAAATGCTGAGAATCAGCACACCCAGTGCATACAGTGCATACCGTGACCCAGCAAAAAAAAACGGAACAGGGTCCGGGTGTTTGAAAAAGGTCATCTGTAATAATGTGTTCCACTCACTGGTAATAAATGAAAAGTGCACGTATACAACCAGTACATCCTTTTGTACATAATCATTTCTACTTTGTACCCGAAATAAATAAAAAATCTTAGAAAACTGACTTGCCATTGGTATGAAACTAAATGTAAGTTTAATATAACTGCAAAGCTCTGAACATAATAATATACTTGCTGAGAATTTCATTATTTCTCTCAGTGAAACATATCATTGGTTTTGACTATGGCACTTTCTATTTAAAATTAATATTTCATTTCACAAGCTGACTGTCGTGCGCGTGCGCGTGCGTGTGTGTGTGTGTGTAGATCATTTCTAAGTTCTGTCAAAGAATTCAAAAATAGTGATGTAATTTAATGCTCATTACATAAGTGATGCAAGTGTCTTTAACTGAAGGAAGGCTGCAATGGTATCACCATGATGATGAAAAAAATATATTAAAATAATTCATTATCAGAAGACTGCTTTAAGCCAGTGACCAGCAGCACTAACTCTCCATTTTTGATTTTGTTATGCTTAAGGGTTAGTACTGTTGTTCTCAACCTATGGGTGACAACCCCCTCAGGATTTGCCTGACAAAATGTCAAGGGTTCCTTGAGAGTTTAGAAATTTGAGGAAAGGGGGGCTGGGGGGGTGGAGGGGTGTAAATATGCATATTTTCTTATTTTATTTTTCATTTTAAAATTTAAATATTATTTCTAGTGATGAGACTAGTCTCTTAGTGTTACAAAGCTACAACTACATTTGTAGTGATGAGACTAGCTTCTTAGTGTTACAAAGCTACAACTACATTTAAAAAAAAACTATAATTCATTCTGCAGAAGTCAGCAAAATAAATATTTGGTCAGTTTCTTGTTATAAAAAAAAACACACCAAATAATTGTGCAAAAAGTCCCCAGTAAAACTGTACAAAAAGTCCCCAGTAAAAATGTACAAAAAGTCCCCAGTAAAAATGTACAAAAAGTCCCCAGTAAAACATTACCAAAAACTCCCCCCAGCTCAGCACTAGTTGGCATCCACTGCTTGATTTAAAAGAAAGGCTGTGGTGGTGCTGACATCAATGATTCTATTTGACTCAATAAACCACCTAAGATTCTATTTGACTCAGTAAACCACCTTAGATTCTATTTGACTCAATAAACCACCTTAGATTCTATTTGACTCAGTAAACCACCTTAGATTCTATTTGACTCAATAAACCACCTTAGATTCTATTTGACTCAATAATCCACCTTAGATTCTATTTGACTCAATAAACCACCTTAGATTCTATTTGACTCAATAAACCACCTTAGATTCTATTTGACTCAACAAACCACCTTAGATTCTATTTGACTCAGTAAACCACCTTAGATTCTATTTGACTCAATAAACCACCTTAGATTCTATTTGACTCAGTAAACCACCTTAGATTCTATTTGACTCAGTAAACCACCTTAGATTCTATTTGACTCAGTAAACCACCTTAGATTCTATTTGACTCAATAAACCACCTTAGATTCTATTTGACTCAATAAACCACCTTAGATTCTATTTGACTCAATAAACCACCTTAGATTCTATTTGACTCAGTAAACCACCTTAGATTCTATTTGACTCAGTAAACCACCTTAGATTCTATTTGACTCATTAAACCACCTTAGATTCTATTTGACTCATTAAACCACCTTAGATTCTATTTGACTCATTAAACCACCTTAGATTCTATTTGACTTGATAAGCACAGCTATCTCTCAATTTACATGATAATCTTAAACATAAGACAATGTCAGAAATACAGAAATTATACACCAAACTTGATTATATTAAGAGTTGGATTCAGAGTAAGAAACAAACAAAATTACAAGCACATTTCATCTTTGGCGCAAGTTTAAAATAGAAATGACAAGATATATTTATTCATCAGCCCCCCGCACGATGCAAAGAAAAAAGCATGTAATAGATTTGCTGAATGAATTAACATACCTGCATTCCTCAGGAACTTGAGATTATAATCGACAACGACTCTGGTTTTGGGATTATAGAAACCATCGCCACAATCATAGTAGCCTTGTGGAATTTCATGCCTGGGCTCATTGTTGACCAATGACTCGTGACCTAATTAAAGGAATAAATTTAGAAAAAGGATATTTTCGTCACTGCACTGTGGAATTATCTGAAGCTAAAACTTGGTAAAATCATTTAATGTCCTGACAATGTCCAGACTATGTCCTGACAATGTCCAGACTATGTCCTGACAATGTCCAGACTATGTCCTGACAATGTCCAGACTATGTCCTGACAATGTCCAGACTATGTAGCACCCAAAAATTTTCCTTTTGTCCTTAATCCTCCATATCATTTCATGTAATTGTCTGATACCCTCCATATTATTTCTTCAAAACACTTTGACAAGCTTTCTATATCAATGCTAAGTGCGGGCCTTAGATTTCCAAAGCTGATTCATGTTATTCTAACTGCTCACCTGCAGGCCTTAGATTTCTAAAGCTGATTCATGTTAATCTAACTACTCACCAGCAGGCCTTAGATTTCTAAAGCTTATTCATGTTATTAAGTTGATCTAACAGCTCACCTGCGGGCCTTAGATTTCCAGTAATTTCTGTATAAAATCTTCTGTCGTACCCATCACAATATTTCCAGTCCTCTTCTTCAAACACAAGACCATCTGCAAAGGTGTATTTCCCCTGTGGTAAATGGAGTGATAGATCATAATATATAGATATTGGTCAAGTGGAGTAAACTCAAAAGTCAATCCTAAATCCCAAACTTGTGGTTTGGAGTTCTATCCCAATCAAACACCAAGCCAAGGATGGGTAGATCGGACCCGTTATTACCTAAGAGAAGGAAACTGAATCAAAACTCAGAGGAGTCCCGTAGGTTTACACATTAATACAATGAAAATTCCAACAACTCCTGTGATGCAAGTGGTGCCAAGCTGTATCATCCCTAAATGGTGTTGCCTTGGGCTGTCTACTGATTTTGTCCACATTGTGACGTTCGGATGACAGTTTTAAAAAATGCTTTAGCATACTATTTGAAAAGTATTTTAAAATGGTAATTCCCTAAAAAGCTAAATCTCATAAAATGTTGTAATATGAGGACGACTCCAATAAAACTGATCCAAAATATTTATAGACCTCTCCTTTTTAAAAAAAAAAACCCACAGATCAATTCAAAAACCCACAGATCAATTCACTAACAAAAACACTATAATCACTGCTTCAATGGCTGGTCACTGCTTCAATAGCTGGTCCCTGCTTCAATGGCTGGTCCCTGCTTCAATGGCTGGTCCCTGCTTCAATGGCTGGTCCCTGCTTCAATGGCTGGTCACTTCAATGGCTGGTCACTGCTTCAATGGCTGGTCACTTCAATGGCTGGTCACTGCTTCAATGGCTGGTCACTGCTTCAGTGGCTGGTCACTGCTTCAATGGCTGGTCACTGCTTCAATGGCTGGTCACTGCTTCAATGGCTGGTCACTTCAATGGCTGGTCACTGCTTCAATGGCTGGTCACTGCTTCAATGGCTGGTCACTGCTTCAATGGCTGGTCACTGCTTCAATGGCTGGTCCCTGCTTCAATGGCTGGTCCCTGCTTCATTGGCTGGTCACTGCTTCAATGGCTGGTCACTGCTTCAATGGCTGGTCCCTGCTTCAATGGCTGGGCACTTCAATGGCTAAGCAGTTCTCATAACAAAGATGGCCAACCAAGACACAAATATACAAACCCCTTTCAAGGCAGTTTAAATATTTGCTTTTACAATATGAGAGCTGTGATGAAATTGTTTCCTTACTATATTAATATTAGGTTAACTAAGCCTTAGATCTCATAGAATGTTTAAGTTGTCTGCATTTATTGAGCCGACGTTGTTCCCTTTTGCCACACGTTTTTGACTAACCAAAGCAATCAGTGTCTTGCTTCATATGACTTCATCTCTCATCATTGTCTTGCTTCATATGACTTCATCTCTCATCAGTGTCTTGCTTCATATGACTTCATCTCTCATCAGTTTTTTGCTTCATGTGACTTCATCTCTCATCAGTGTCTTGCTTCATGTGACTTCATCTCTCATCAGTGTCTTGCTTCATGTGACTTCATCTCTCATCAGTGTCTTGCTTCATGTGACTTCATCTCACATTTTTAACCCTTCTACTTCTATAGAGATCAACATTTTGCACATATCATTTTTTTTAGGCTCTTAAAAACTATCTTACACATTACAACTATATCTTACTATCTCTTACTATCTCTTACTATCTCTTACTATCTCTTACTATCACTTACTATCACTTACTATATCTTACTATCTCTTACTATCTCTTACTATCTCTTACTATCTCTTACTATCACTTACTATATCTTACTATCTCTTACTATCTCTTACTATCACTTACTATCACTTACTATCTCTTACTATCTCTTACTATCACTTACTATCACTTACTATCTCTAACTCCTTTTCCACATTTCAACTAGATAATCCAATGACCAAGCTCATATGTAGAGCAGTTAGATCACTTGACTCTTTCCTCAAACATTGCCAATTAATGATTCCATTTCAATGGATTTGCGATGTATACTAACACTAGGTGTGCATTAGCTATATCTGATACGACTAGGTGTACATTAGCTATGTGTGATATGGCTAGGTGTACATTAACTATATCTGATATGGTTAGGTGTACATTAGCTATATCTGATATGGCTAGGTTACATTAGCTATATCTGATATGGCTAGGTGTACATTAGCTGTATCTGATATGGCTAGGTGTACATTTGCTATATCTGTTATGGCTAGGTGTACATTAACTATATCTGATATGGCTAGGTGTACATTAGCTATATCTGATATGGCTAGGTGTACATTAGCTATATCTGATATGGCTAGGTGTACATTAGCTAAACAGTCAATACCTCAACAGCAATCCCATTTTCCCATCTAGCTTCATAGCAGCTTCCATTGGGGAAAAATAGCGACCCTCTGCCATGAAACATGCCATCTTTCATTTCCCCTTCATACCTTGTCTCTGTTGGAAATGTGTATGTTCCTGTGCCTTCAAGTCTAAAAATGAAATAGTATTAATCTTTTAAAACAAGCGCAAAAGAGAGTACCGGTATTACAACTGACCTTGGCTCATTTCTCAGACTTATATAATGAGATATCCCTTTCAGCAAACTGAATTTTAACCTCTGAGAAAAAACAAATTTTTTTGTTTGCATGACATTATTTAGTCATAGTGCAGACAAATGATCAGCCACCTAACACAAACAAAGAGGTTGCCAAGTTTTTATTTTAGATAAACAAAAAAGGAGGATTTTTTCGCAAAATATATGCTGGTAATTATGTAGTAAAGTTAAAATCCACAGTGAAATAGAAAGAAAGGAAGACCAAGTAATATAAGGAGGAGATTCTTGGCATAGAGATTGGTAGTAATGGCAGGATGCTGAACAAGTTGGAGAGAATAGCTTGGAACAGAGATTGATAGTAATGGCAAGATGTTGAACAAGCTGAGGAGAATAGCTTGGAATGGAGATTGATAGGAATGGCAGGATGCTGAACAAGTTGGAGAGAATAGCTTGGAACAGAGATTGATAGGAATGGCAGGATGTTGATCAAGCTGGATAAAACAATTTGGAAAAGAGATTGATATGAATGGAAGAGTGTTGAAAAAGCTGGAGAAAACAATTTGGAAAAGAGATTGATATGAATGGAAGAGTGTTGAACAAGCTGGAGAGAATAGCTTGGAACAGAGATTGTTAGGAATGGCAGGATGTTGAACAAGCTGGAGAGAATAGCTCGGAACAGAGATTGATAGGAATGACAGGATGTTGAACAAGGTGGAGAGAATAGCTTGGAACAGAGATTGATAGGAATTTCAGGATGCTGAACAAGCTGGCTATTATCTCCTACATGTATATTGGCTTGTGTTGTTTATGGTTGTAAGGTGATGTAATATTTTGAATAGGTATGCTCGCATGTAGTTTTGTATTGTTGCGTTTTGTATTTCAATGTGGTAAAATATAGATGGAGCAGCCGCAAAGCAGGTTTAAGTAACTCATTTAGTTAGTATTTAAATAACAATTTGCAGAAACCTCTACTAAGTATCATACTAACTATATTTACTAGATGATACTTTGTTATTTTAATTTTTTCTTTATATAAATATATATATATATAATATATAGCTTCATATAATATATATATATACAGGGCCTGATTTACAATTTTAGGGGCCCTAGGCCAACAAAAATTTGAGGCCCCATTTTGAAAAATAAAAAATATTGCTAAGTTTTTTAATTCAAAAAATATATATTTTTTATATAGTACCCCCAATTTTAAGGCCCCTTATTTCACAGGGCCCCTAGGCCACGGCCTAGTCAGCCTGCCTGTAAATCCGGTCCTGAATATATATTATATAATAATATTATATTATATATTTTTTTATATAGGCTGCAGGGTGGCCCAAAAATGTTAGAACATCTCATGACAAAGGGTTATTTGAATCAAATATAAGTATAACAAATAATATTAATATGTATTAAAATATCATACATACATAAATGGTTTGTGATACGGTGGCATGTGTGTCAAATTCCAACAAGTACACCGAGAAATAGCAAATATATAGGTAAATATTAATATACTAAACACTAATTGTCCCTATGAATGAAGAGTAGTTTCTGGCTCATAACCAGTGGCGCCAATGCAGTCTGAGTCTGTGACAACTTTGTGTGAGTACTCAGTTTGAGTAAGTGAACTGTCAGTTACTCAGTACTGTGAGTGAAGAGTGCAGAGACAAAACTAGCGCCACTAGTCGCGATATCTTTTTAAAAATTAAATATATAATTTAAATTTTAAAAGGCAGTAATGCTACAAATTATTTTGGGTAATTACTGATCAAATTTAGCAACGTAACGCCGAATTCAAACCTTCCATTTCTGTAATCTCCTTCGTAACTGCTACCAGTATACCCGAGAATATCATCCATGTTTTAAATGCATCTAATGTTACTAGGTGACGATCGTCGAGGGAAATCACCCTTATTTTTATTTTATTTATTGAAATGAAATTAACGTATCGCATTTTAGTTTAATTTTAGCACGTTTCCCTTAAAAAAAATTTTCGTTGCCCGTTAAAATGTACGTACAATAAAATTGCTGTTTACAGTTTAAAAAAAACAACATTTTCTCAAATGTTTAAAGAAATAAAACAGTACATATTTATTTTGTTTATCCATCTTCTAATTTGTGGGATATTTTACTCTAATAAGTCAATAAGTCTCAACGTCGTGCCCACCCCATATCGTTTCATCGTTACATGATAGTTAATTGGCTTTATAATATATTATATATTTATTTATGTATATAATATATCTGGCACAGTGTGCTTTTTTATTTTTAAAAACATGCCGATACTCAAATCTTGTAAATATATAGGAACCATACATATTATAACGCCACGCATCGGAGAAGTGGGCTAAAAGTCGTATTTAAAGGTGGGAAGATATCCCGGGCGCCAGATTAGTTGGGGCGCCTGAATATACTTTGATTTTGTTTTATTGATGAAAATTATGGGTTTCAAAGTGGGGGGAGGGGCGTACAAATTATTATTGTACATAGATGCAAAATACTATAATCTCTAGCTACGCCTCGGGGGATGGGGCAGAGTTGTCACGATTTTGTGCCGATCTATTATGTGGGTGACTAAATTGTGTGACGAATTTATGACGACAGAGGTAACAAAAAGTCAGCTGGGGGTGGGGGGGTTGGGGTGTAAAATCTTCTAAAATGGCGGGATGTAATTTATGGATAGCCCTTTATTTAATTTTTATTTTTAATAGATCCAGAAGTCCGGCCAGTTATTTGTAATATGGATTTGCTTGTCAGAATCAGATTCGGGAATATCATCATGCGTCTTTAATTTCGTGTTTTGACGTGTCTGTTAATGTGTCTGTCTTTTTTTTTTATTAGCAAGAAAGGTGGTTGAGATGTATTTGGTTAACGTTTTTCCGTTTCACCAAAGAGTTTTTGTGTGTTTATAGAATTTTTTTACTGACAAGTGAACCCACTGACAAGTGAACCCACTGACAAGTGAACCTACTGACAAGTGAACCTACTGACAAGTGAACGCACAGACAAGTGACCACACTTACAAAGGAGCACGACGTAGATACACACCACCTGATATTGACACCTCTAGTGCCCTTAGCGAGTAGCCCTATCACAGACCCTGCATGAACTGCATGGATAGCCCCAAAGTTTCCAAGATGTCTAGAACTTAGTAGAACACGAGAGACTTAAGTATTTAATAACTTGTCAAAACCAACCACTTGTTAAAAAAGAAACAGCGGACATCGAGACATAATTACATAAAGTATGAAAAAATAAAAACATCTCTTTAAATATAAACATTCAATTGGGCAACGCAAAAAAAGCGTAACCTTGACAACAGAAGAGTTCTCTTTGCCTTACCACAATGGCGCCGCCGTGAATGACAAAAGATTGGGGAAATGCAATTTTAAAAAAAATCTCATACAGTCATACATTTGGTTTAATGGTTGTTGTATTCAGATTTAAAAAAAAAAAGACCACATTTTACCCTCAGAGTCGACTCTTAAAAAACCGTGTTTGAAGTAATAGGGCAATTTTACTTTAATTTACAGGTTTGTGTTAGCCTGGAGCACGACAGACTGAGTCAACTCAACCTCAACTGTTATACTAAGTTATACTATATTATACTTATACTCAATTAAAATTAATTACTGTATGAAGTGTGTGTTAATCAGAATCATTTATTGATCGGGTAAATTTTTAGAAAGATATCCGCGTCTTTTACCATGGCCGCCATCTTGGTTGCCCCGACCCGCGAACTTTTACGTGTTCACGGGTCGGGACAACCAAGATGACGGCCGTGGAAAAATAAAATAACTCATGTTTTTGCTAAAATTATGAATAAAAAGTTTTTTAAAATGAAAAAATGATCTAAATCTATCCCTCACCCTAACCTGAACCCTAAATTCCTCCCTAACAGGGTTTTGACCCTATCGGAACCAGCGTTTTGACACTCTCCTTAGCCTAAAGTGGCGCTGGAAAACAAAGAAAAGTGGCCAAAATTAATTATAAAATAAAGAAGTAAGGAAAACTCAACTTACATTTTCATGGAATACACTTTTACACACTTTATTTCAGGTTCCAACGAAAAGAATATCCAAAAATTAATGAAACACGAATAAAACACGTGTGGTCATCATGGCAGACGACATAAAATACTAAATCAGCCAACCAATCAAATTTTATCATTATATTTAATCAACCAATAAAAATTTAATTAAAAAACATGACATCGTAATTTAAGGAAAATATAACTCAAATAAAAAAAATAAGGGGAGTGAATCCACGCAAATGACGTCACGGATACGCTTGTAAAAATCAGCCATTGATCGAAACGGAAATGTTTTTTATGACATTTAGTTTAGATATTTATGAATTGATTTAATAATTTAATTTAACAAAATTTGCAGACCATTTAATTTCATTGTATTTATTATTATTAACGACTTATATTAGTTATACTTATACTTTATAACTCTATATATATATACTTATAATAGTATAGTATAATAATTATAATGAAAACAACGTTTATATTTCAATTTTAATAATATAATATAATATACACAATAAATGAATAATAATATAGAATGTATTGTAGAATAACTGACAAACCTACTGACAAATGTAATTAGTATTACTAACTAATTAATACTAGTAGTACTACTAATACTAATACTACTAGCATATAATTACTAATAATTATTTAATATATATACTGAGTATTACTAATTACTTAGTAGCAATACTAAGACTAACAGTACTAACACTAGTATTTAGTTATTAGTCATAAGTATTAGACTAGTATTAGTCAACTAAGTCTGAAGGACTAATTTTATTTAATTATTTAATTAACAAGTGACAGTAAATTAAAAATGTATGAATCATGAATTTTTAGATTGACATTTGAATAAATTATTGGATGGCTGCAACAGAGTGCACTTAAAATTTCCAATACCACCGAAATCCAATGGCACTGTCTCTTGTATAATAGCACCTCCGACCCGAAAAACACCTGAAATTAGCTTCTTTGTTATTAAAAAATGAATTATGGATTTAATCATGCTGAAATAGAAGATTACAAATGGGAACTTTTTAATTTATTAAATTTTCTATAAATCATTCCATGTCATGACTGTTGATTTGGAAAAAAGACAACATTCTGTAGAGAAACCCTCTTAAATTTTCAGCTTACAAAGATTACACAATAGTATAAATATTATCAATAGAGGTAACAACAAAGAAATAAAAGGGTAATTTTGTGTAATAATATTGTCTTGGAATATTTATGATAAAAGTGGGTTGTAACTTTAGGCTTAATGTCATTACGGCTTTCACCAAATGGGGTCCGTGGGCTGTTTATGAATTTATTAAGAAATTATAATTGATAAATCTGGCATTGGTCTCTGTCGATATTTTGAAACTTGTTCATCGGTTTGCTAATTAAAATATTTTGTGATATGCTGGTGTATTGCACATTGTATTATGTATAATTTTTTTTCTTTTTGTTTTGTATTACAGATACATTTTTTTAAAAACCAAGAGGATAAAGAGTAATGTTTACTTCACTTAATGTACCGGTAGCTTTACAGTTTTGACCGTTTCATTGGTGAAGACTATGGAAAAATTGGATGAGTTTAATTTTAACAAAGCTCAAAATGATGTTGTTCCAAGAAAAGAAAAAATATGTTGAATTATATAAGATAATAAAGGAAGAAGTAGATAATGAAATCAACAGAACATCAGTTGTACAAAACTCAGAAATAATTCCTGACTTTCATAACATACTAAAGAAAGAACTAGTTAATAGTGTTCTTTCATCAGCAGATGTTCTTGTCAAGTCAGAAATAGAAACTGACTTTTATCAAAAACGAAAGAAAGAAGTGGACACTGATGTCAACCAAACACCAGATATAGGTGGCAACTGTTTTTGTAATATTATAATCAAACAAGAGACAGGATTTTACACAACTCAGGATTTTGAAACAAGTTCAAATTTAACATTGCACACTGAATGTGATCCCAACAAAATCTCAGAAACAACATCAATAAATAAAAATGATTGTTTTCAAGGGAATTCTTCCTTTCTTACTTGTAAGGAACATGAGAAATCTGCAAACCAAGAATATGAGAAATCTGCAAACCAAGAATATGTGAAAGATGAAAAATTTCAATCCAATTTACAATTAATTGGACTATCACTTGAACCTGTATCTAAAGTACGTGATACTGAGAAAATTCCACATAGATGTCAGATTTGTTCTTCTGAATTTCCATATTTTTCTAATCTTACCAGACATCTTAGAAAACATACTGGAGAGAAACCCTACAAATGTAATGTTTGTCCTGCTACATTTACGGAAAATTCAAAATTAACTGCACACAAAAGAGAGCATACTGGAGAGAAACCTTACAAATGTGACATTTGTCTCATTGCATTTACCCAAAAAAAAAAATTAACTATACACAAAAGACAACATACTGGAGAGAAACCTTACAAATGTGACATTTGTCTTTCTGCATTTACACAAAAACCGCATTTAACTGCACACAAAAGAAAACATACTGGAGAGAAACCTTACAAATGTGACATTTGTCCTGCTACATTTACCCACAATGTAAGTTTAACTGTACACAAAAGACATCATACTGGAGAGAAACCCTACAAATGTGATGTTTGTCCTGAAGCCTTTTACCAAAATTGGAATTTAACTTTACACAAAAGACAACATACTGGAGAGAAACCTTACAAATGTAATGTTTGTCCTGCTATATTTACAAAAAGTTCACAATTAACTGTACACAAAAGAAAACATACTGGAGAGAAACCCTACATATGTGACATTTGTCCTGCAACTTTTGCCCAAACTGCAAAATTAACTAGACACAAAAGACAACATACTGGTGAGAAACCCTACAAATGTGATATTTGTCTTTCTGAATTTACCCAAAGTTCAAATTTAACTATTCACAAAAGAAAACATACTGGAGAAAAACCCTACAAATGTGACATTTGTCTTGCTGCTTTTACCCAAAATTTAAGTTTAACTATTCACAAAAGTCAACATACTGGAGAAAAACCTTACAAATGTGACACGTGTCCTGCTGCATTTTACCTAAATTCAAATTTAACTGTACACAAAAGAAAACATACTGGAGAGAAACCATACAAATGTTATGTTTGTTCGGCTACATTTACCTATAATTCAGATTTGCGTCGACACAAAAGACAACATACTTGAGAGAACCCTACTAATGTGATGTTTGTCCTTCTGATTGTTACCTAAATTCAGATTCTGAATGTTACCTGAATTCAGATTTAACCGTACACAAAAGAAAACATACTGATAGAGAGAGAATTCTACAGATTTTATGTTTGATCTGCTACATTTACTTATTATTCAGATTTACGTAGACACAAAGGACCACATACTAGAGCAAAACTCTAACAATGTGATATTTGTCCTGATGCATTTTTTGCTTACAGCTAACTATACACATATGAAATCATGCAGGGAACATTCACTTTGAATGTGAAATTTTTACTTCATTTGGTCTAAAAATCAGATAAAGCGTTATAAAAGAAACACTCAAGTGTGAAACCCTACAAATGTGATATTTCTCCCTCTGCATTTGATCACTGTGTGCCTTTAACATTACAGTATAAAAAAGAAACATACAATACCGTTCTCATAGTATAGACACAAAAGAAAACATTTGAGATTAAAACTCTACATATTTCATGAATTTCCCTCAATTTCTAATGCAGCTAACAGAACTCGTTGAAATGTTTGCCTAAGTAAGAAAATGGTTGAGAAACTCTAAAAATTTGTCATTAGTACTTTATAATAGACTTACACTTACAGATCACATTGGACTTTCACTTTGATACAGTCAAACATTGGTGAGAAGCTTTGCAAAGATGACATTTGTCTGCTATGAAATTTGAGGAAGACATTTATTTTTGTAGTAGGATGTTAAATGTCCCTTAATTTTCAAAGGCCAAAGTTCTGATAGAAGAGGCAGACATTTAATGTGATATTTATGTTACTATAACTTTGGTTATGATTAAGGTTGTCCATAAAAATCTTCTTAAGTGGATTCTTTTCTTGTTTAATTTTGTATCATTGACTTAGGTGTATAGAATGGGAGCAGCTGATGGTCTAACAATAATATGTTGTCATATTATTAATTCTAAAATTAAAATTAACTTTGCAACATACAATTTTATCCTATCAAATATTCTCAGGATAAAATATTATATGTACCGGTACACAATATCAATAATCATGATGGTATATACATAATATTCATTATTTAAACACAATAATCATATGTACACAATAATCATATGTTCAGAATAATCATTAATATTATAAATTTTGTTTTCCATGTCAATTACTCATATTAGTTATAGTTATAGTAGTTAAATCATTCAAATGCATGTTGTTTTTGTATCTATATTTTTTAATACATGTTGTATATATATTTTTAATACATATTAAATTCTATGTATGTGGATATTTTGTTCGTTCTTTAATTTTTTATTTGGAAAGGGGGTACCTTTTTTCATTATTCTTTTGAGTGGTTGGGGAGGGTTCATTAAAAGTTTGACAGTTAACAAGGGGTGGGGGCCTTGAAAGTTTGACAGTCGTTAACAAAGGGGAGATCAGGTTTCGGGTCAAAAATTGCTACCAGGTTATAAGAAAAGGTCCTGAGAAATTGTTTTAGTTCATATCTGACAAAGAATTATCAGCAAACATATTATTATATGAAGATGTTAAGATATAAATGCAGAATTATAGTGTTAGTCATTTTAAAAAAATGAATCATTGAAGGAACAAGATGATTTATGGACAGGTGCACCAGGCAAATCGGCCCAATTACAATACATGTATCCTTTAGCTTCAAATTTACAGAGGCTCATAAAAATATATGTATATCACCTAATAATAATAATATCGAAAACTTAAAAATATCGATGACTTTGCCTTTTAAATACTTATATTGAGAAAGGATTTTTTCATGATTTTCTAGAGTTCTTTCCCCTAATTTTGTAACTTCCCATGAAAGCAGCCATGTTGCTTTGTGATGTTTCGCTTTCCTTATCATGCCAAGGGCAAAGTTACCCCATTTTTCCTTAGGTTGAAAAATCTCAAAAAACCTTAATTATCAAACTATGAATTATATTAATTCAGCAATATCAACGAAGAGCAGGTACCTTTTACTATTAGTAATAGTAAAAGATTAGTATTATTTTTACTTTTATTAGTATTACTGACAGTATTTGCCATTAGTATTATTAGATTAGCCATTAGCCGCACCTTTGTGTTAGTTTTTAGATCTCAGTTAACAGATTCAGCCTTATTCACAAAGGCTAAATATAGGCAAAGTCACCCCATTTCACGGTAAGTGAAACTATTTCTTTGTAAAAATTAAATCACATTGATAAGGGCTAATTTTAATGCTAAGAGATTGGCCCATGACGTCATTTGCTCGTTTTTGTTAAGTTGATGTTTTATTATCATGTTGCTGATGACTTTAGGGTTCAGGTTAGGTTTAGGGATAGATTAAGGGTTCAGGACAAATTTAGGAAATTTTTTCATTATTTTTAAACATTTTATTCTTAATTTTACGGGTCACGGCAATCAAGTTTGCGGTCATGGTAAAAAACGTGTTGCGATCTCTTCGCATTTACCCACAAAAGTTTTATAATTTATACCGTAAGTATAAGTGCCTTAAATTGCCCACCATTAACATAGACTTTATTATGAAATGTACCTCTCCCCTTTCACACACAAACACTTCTTATTCTTAATTAAATCTGTGTCATTTGCATGATTAATTTGGTATGTTACAATAGTATAGTCTTTTGTGTTAGAGTCATAGATGGGGCTGGGTTATCTTATTTAAATGTTTTGTTGTCATACTGATGAAGGCATTTGCAGAAACGTTTACTTGTGAATTATGTAAAATTAATATTAAAGCTAGGTACTCCAATATCGGGCTGAGCGGGAAAACAAAACGCTGGCTTCGCGCGGTACATTTCTGTGACGAGCCGTGAACGGCGGGTTTCGGTATATGTCGGGCTTTGTTGTTCCTATGCGTCATTTTCTAAAAATAAATAAGTTTCAGTCTTAAACTTGATTCGATGAAGAATTCCGGTCACGATGATATAAATGCTGTGTCATTCTGACCGGTCTCAGACCAAAAGTTGGAGCGCATACTGTGGGTAAGTTAAAACTTGTGTTGGTTTTTTTTGTTTAGCATATGGGCGAAATAAAAACTAGTAGGAGATAGCTTGATCACTTTAACATTGAAAGGATTTATAGTTAACGTTACTGGCTATTTCTAGAATTTATGATACCGACCGAAAAAAAAAAATTCCACATATTATGAAAAGACGGCGGCCATCATTTTTTACATAATTTTTTTGACCGGAGGGAGGTGAAATTATTTGGAAATAAGACGCTTTAAAAAAACATTTCTAAATCATTAAAACATCTGTTTAAACAAAAGTTTTGGATTCTAATATGACTAAACAATATAAATCTATGCACATAAATAATAATTCGTTTTAAATTAATTGTTTGTATAATTAGTCTCTATAATTATAAAATTGATCAATTTGCAAATAAGAATTCCTCTTCTTCAACAACAATAACAATGATTACAATGCATTTATTTGCTATTATTATTAGATAAACTCGACTACTAGTACTAGTTACAAGGATGTATCGATAGATCTATATTCATACTAGAATTAAATTAAATGAAATAAAAAAAATTAATACTAGGGAACTTCTTTTATTTGCGTGATTTAATTGCAAACAATCTTCAAACAAAGACTTTTGAAACAACTTAAATGACTTAATAAATCCTGCATTATAACTCAGTAGTCTTTAATAACTGGTTTTTAATAATTACACTTTAGGCCTAATATAGTTCATATATAAGAACATGCTTTGGGTCAATAATACATGTAAATATGTAAAATACATGTAAAATATGAACTAAAACAATTTCTCAGGACCTTTTCTTATAACCTGGTAGCAATTTTTGACCCGAAACCTGATCTCCCCTTTGTTAACAACTGTCAAACTTTCAAGGCCCCCACCCCGTGTTAACCAACTGTCAAACTTTCAAGGACCATCCCCCCTTTGTTAACAACTGTCAAACTTTCAATGAAACCCCCCCCCCCCCCCCCCCCCCCCCAAGTTGTGCTGAGATGCGATGAGCAATGAATTAGTAAGATAGACTAACCTAAAGTACTAAGACTAAGTTATTAAACAATAAATGTACATAAACTAAAGGACATTGTGTGGCCTATCTAAAATGATTTAATTATTATTTTTATGTATTCATAATAATCCTAAATAGTACTCCTGATCTTTTCCTGATCAACAAACAACCCAAATTGATATTGACAATGGAGGAAAATGTTTTTAATCCACCAATCGATGAGGATGAAGTGTTGCTGGAGCTCCGGAGCCGCGCACCGTGTCCACGATGTTTTTAGACAGTTTCTGCTCGGTCTATAGGATTTGTATCAGTCTTAAACAGGTAGCTTGAGGCGTATCTTGTTGGGGAACTGGCTAATCCATCAGCAGAATTAATGGACCTGACCTCATCAGCCCCTGTTCATAATATCCATAGTGAGAGGGTTTTGGGGATGGTCGATGCCCAATTTAAAAGAGCCCCTAATGCTTCGACCGGTTTTGTTGTCAACAAAACCATGGACTGGGAAGAGGATTTTATTGGAGATTTAGTCGGGTATGTTAAGAAGTTTTGTTTTGTAAGTTGGTATTTTCTGACATAGTTCATAAAGAAATAACATTGTCACATTTAGTTTCTGATGTTCTTTTGGGAAATTTTCATTTTGTTTAATTGTGTTTTGATGAAATTTATTTTAATTTTCAGTTCACTCATTTTAAAATTAAATTTTTAATATTTTGTATACTTTCAGGTGGACAACATTGTCACATTTAATTTCTGATGTTCCTATGGGAGATATTTATTTTGTTTAATTGTGTGTTTTGATAAAATTTATTTGAATTTTCAGCTCACTCATTTTAAAGTTAATTTTTAATATTTTGTATACTTTCAGGTGGACAACATTGTCACATTTAATTTCTGATGTTCTTATGGGAGATTTTCATTTTGTTTAATTGTGTGTTTTGATGAAATTCATTTTAAAGTTTAATTTTTAACATTTTGTATATTTTCAGGTGGACAAGGATACAATCTGTTGCTGTGGACTAGGACACTATCTTTTGCTGTGGACTAGGACACAATCTGTTGCTGTGGACTAGGACACTATCTTTTGCTGTGGACTAGGACACTATCTGTTGCTGTGGACTAGAACACTATCTTTTGCTGTGGACCGTGGATTGCAATATTACATTGAATGTTTTATTATATTATGTCATTGTCTGTACTGTAGATTTTATTGAATTAGCATTGTTAGTTTAAAAGTTATGCTTAAGGATACACATCAATGTCGTAAGGTTACATGACATTTTTGAATTTTGTATAGCATTATTTTAATTGCTTTTGCAATATTTGAATATTCTGTTACATTTGGATTGTCACAAACCATTATGACTGAAAATTTGATTGCAGTAGCTCTATTGGTTTAAAAGTTATGTATTAAAATGTAAAAATGTCTCAGCCGAGGTTGCTTTTCTAAAATTGCATACATTTTTCTGATCTGTATTTCATTTATTTTAAATGTGCCTTACTTTTAGATGGACATTATGTTTGAATTGAAAATTTTATAGCAGTAGCTTTATTGGTTTAAAAATTATGTATTTTTTGAAAAATTAAATTTTCCGCCATTTGTCGTTATCCACTCCATATGCTCATAAAGTCATATTTAATAAAATATAATAAGTTAATTCTCAATTCATGTGTTACATTTTGTTAAACATTGTATTGTAAATGTCTCCTCCAAATTTGATAGCTCTAACTCTAATATCCAAAAAGATACAAGCAAAATAGTACCAACAGAGTAATAATGAATTATAATGCGATCACGACTGTAAAAGCCGAATAGTGGGGAAAAATAAATCACTAAACAATTCATAACTTTTCTCCTGTAAGTGATAGAAAGATTATCTTGGTGTCATTGGAAAGCTTAAAGCCAGCTCTTTCCAATGATATGCTCTTTGTCTATGTCAGATGTATTTGAAAATTTGAGTTGGAGTACCTATTAAAGCTTAACATATATTGCTATATTGACACAAATTGTTTGTGTCTAATTAATCTATTTTTAAGCTTTATCGTAGTCCAACACTTTTATAATTAGTTATCTACTATCACCATTAGTTAGAGGCAAGGATGTCTACTATCACCATTAGAGGCAGAAACGTCTACTATCACCATTATAGGTATGGATGTAGCAACTGAACGTCAAGCCATTAGCCTCCTACAATTAGGACTGCATGTTGCAAGGACACACCGCTACAAAGTCGACACCCCACCACATACAACTGGAAAGTCTATTCCACAAGGGCTCGTTCGAAAATTACTTGACGTTCGGGTGGGGGGGGGGTAGGGGTCGAGAATTTGTGACGGGGAGGGTGGTCAAAAATATGTGACGTCACAAATTATTATTATTATGTGAATCTAAAACTAAAATTTTCTTATTTTCAAAAAATCTTAATTCAATTAATAAAAAAACCATTAATTTGAAGTATTATAGGTAACGTGAAGACTAAAGAACAATAAAAACACTTGTACTTGCCTCAAGCAAAGAACTAGAACTTATTTTAAATATCTATCAACCGCCTAGGTTGATTCTAAAAATTAATGTTGATTTGTGAAACAACATGACTAACTTATAATTAATGACATACTAATTTTTTTGTCATATTCTTATGTGACTAAAAACTGAAATACATAAATAGAAAATTTTAAAATAAGAAGTACAGATATAATCGTCAATTTTAACTGAACAAATCTTGAAATCAAATAATCCCTGATGACTGTATTATTTCTTTACTCTTATTTATATTTAATGACTTGCACTTACAAATGTTAAACATCTCAAGAATATTATTACTAATAATATTACTATTATTATTATTATAGGGAAATTAAAAAATTATTAATTTTATACAAAATTAATTGATTAAATAGAAATAAGGGACGAGTCAGCATATTTTATACATTTTAATAAAAAAAATTATCAAGATATGCAAAATATTAACAAAACCTAAAACTTATATTTTGTGACTTTAATTAGAAGAACTCATGTTCCCTGTAAATATTATATTTTTGTCTCATTTTGTAATAAAGTTATAGGCGTATAAACAAAATATATAACTATAACAATGAAGAAAATAAGAAGTGATAAGATCATGGCTGTTGCCAAAGTTTCTTTCGTGTTTTTGCGTATCCACATGTTTTCTAGATTATGTGTGTTGACACCAGTGACAGCATTATTTGGATCAATGAAGTTTTGTTGGATGGCTGCAACAGAGTGCCCATAAAATTTCCAATGCCAGTGAAACCCAAAGGCACTGTCTCTTGCATAATAGCACCTCCGACCCAAAAAACACCTGAAATTAGCTAATTTTTAATAACAAATGAATTATGGAATTTATCATGCTGAAATAGAAGATTACAAATGGGAACTTTTTAATTTATTAAATTTTCTATAAATCATTCCATGTCATGACTGATGATTTGGAAAAAAGACAACATTCTGTAGAGAAACCCTCTTAAATTTTCTGCTTACAAAGATTACACAATAATATAAATATTATCAATAGAGGTAACGACAAAGGAATAAAAGGGTAATTTTGTGTAATAATATTGTCTTGGAATATTTATGATAAAAGTGGGTTATAATTAGGCTTAATCTCATTACGGCTTTCACCAAATGGGGTCCGCGGGCTGTTTATGAAAATATTAAGAAATTGTAATTGATAAATCTGGCATTTGTCTCTGTTGCAATTTTGAAACTTGTTCACCCGTTTGCTAATTAAAATATTTTGTGATATGCTGGTGTACTGCACATTGTATTATGTATAATTTTTTTTCTTTTTGTTTTGTATTACAGATACATTTTTTGTAAAAACCAAGAGGATAAAGAGTAATGTTTACTTCACTTAATGTACCGGTAGCTTTACAGTTTTGACCGTTTCATTGGTGAAGACTATGGAAAAATTGGATGATTTTAAATGTAAAAAAAAGCTCATTTCAAAATGATGTTGTTCCAAGAAAAGAAAAAAGATGTTGAATTGAATAAGATAAAAAAGGAAGAAGTAGATAATGAAATCAACAGAACATCAGTTGTACAAAACTCAGAAATACATCCTGACTTTCATAAAATACTAAAGAAAGAACTAGTTAATAGTGTTCTTTCATCAGCAGATGTTCTTGTCAAGTCAGAAATAGAAACTGACTTTTATCAAATACGAAAGAAAGAAGTGGACACTGATGTCAACCAAACACCAGATATAGGTGGCAACTGTTTTTGTAATATTATAATCAAACAAGAGACAGGAGTTTACACAACTCAGGATTTTGAAACAAGTTCAAATTTAATATTGCACACTGAATGTGATCCCAACATAATCTCAGAAACATCATCAATAAATAAAACTGAGTGTTCTCAAGGGAATTCTTCCTTTCTTACTTGTAAGGAACATGAGAAATCTGCAAACCAAGAATATGAGAAATCTGCAAACCAAGAATATGAGAAATCTGCAAACCAAGAATATGAGAAATCTGCAAGCCAAGAATATGAGAAATCTGCAAACCAAGAATATGAGAAATCTGCAAACCAAGAATATGAGAAATCTGCAAACCAAGAATATGAGAAATCTGCAAACCAAGAATCTGAGAAATCTGCAAACCAAAAATATGAGAAATCTACAAACCAAGAATATGTGGAAGATGAAAATTTTCAATCCAATTTAAAATTAACTAGACTATCACTTGAACCTGTATCTAAAGTACGTGAAACTGGCAAAATTCCACATAAATGTAAGATTTCTTCTGCTGAATTCCCATATTTTTCTCATCTTACCAGACACAAAAGAAAACATACTGGAGAGAAACCCTACAAATGTAATGTTTGTCCTGCTGCATTTACGGAAAATTCAAAATTAACTATACATAAAAGAATTCATACTGGAGAGAAACCCTACAAATGTGATGTTTGTGTTGCTACATTTACCAAAAGTTCAACTTTAACTATACACAAAAGAAAACATACTGGAGAGAAACCATACAAATGTGACATTTGTCCGGTTGTATTTTCAAAAAATTCACATTTAACTGTACACAAAAGAAAACATACTGGAGAGAAACCCTACAAATGTGATTTTTGTCCTTCTGAATTTACCCGAAATTGGAGTTTAATTGTTCACAAAAGAAAACATACTGGAGAGAAACCCTACAAATGTGATATTTGTCTTTCTGAATTTACCCAAAGTTCAGATTTAACTTATCACAAAAGAAAACATACTGGAGAGAAACCATACAAATGTGACATTTGTCTTGCTGCATTCACCCACAATTTAAGTTTAACT
Source organism: Omphiscola glabra (assembly GCA_964017045.1). Taxonomy (NCBI): domain Eukaryota; kingdom Metazoa; phylum Mollusca; class Gastropoda; family Lymnaeidae; genus Omphiscola; species Omphiscola glabra. The sequence goes on from OZ024808.1 coordinate 2,233,874, forward strand.
TTTCACAAAAGAAAACATACTGGAGAAAAACAATACAAATGTGACACTTGTCCTGCTGCATTTTACCTAAATTCAAATTTAACTGTACACAAAAGAAAACATACTGCAGAGAAACCCTACACATGTAATGTTTGTCTTGCTGCATTTACGGAAAATTCAAATTTAACTAGACATAAAACTATTCATACTGGAGAGAAACCGTACAAATGTGACATTTGTCCTGCAACTTATACCCAAAGTTCAAAATTAATTAGACACAAAAGACTACATACTGGAGAGAAACCATACAAATGTGACATTTGTCTTGCTGCATTCCCCTACAATTTAAGTTTAACTATTCACAAAAGAACACATACTGGAGAGAAACCCTACAAATGTAATGTTTGTCCTGCTGCATTTACGGAAAATTCAAATTTAACTAGACATAAAAGAATTCATACTGGAGAGAAACCCTACAAATGTGACATTTGTCCTGCAACTTATACCCAAGGTTCAAATTTAACTATACACAAAAGAAAACATACTGGAGAGAAACCTTACAAATGTAATGTTTGTCCTGCTGCATTTACGGAAAATTCAAAATTAACTAGACATAATAAAAGAATTCATGCTGGAGAAAAACCCTAAAAATATGACATTCGTCCTGCAACTTTTAACCCAAGTTCAAAATTTGCTAGACATTAAAGACTACATACTGGAGAGAAACCCTACAAATGTGATTTTTGTCTTTCTGAATTTACCCGAAGTTCAGATTTAACTACCGGGTATTCACAAAAGAAAACATACTGGAGAGAAACCATACAAATGGGACATTTGTCTTGCTGCATTCACCCTCAATTTAAGTTTAACTATTCACAAAAGAAAACATACTGGAGAAAAACAATACAAATGTGACATTTGTCCGGTTGTATTTTCAAAAAGTTCACATTTAACTGAACACAAAAGAAAACATACTGGAGAGAAACCCTACAAATGTGATTTTTGTCCTTCTGAATTTACCCGAAATTGGAGTTTAATTGTTCACAAAAGAAAACATACTGGAGAGAAACCCTACAAATCTGATATTTGTCTTTCTGAATTTACCCAAAGTTCAGATTTAACTATTCACAAAAGACTACATACTGGAGAGAAACCCTACAAATGTGATATTTGTCTTTCTGAATTTACCCAAAGTTCAGATTTAACTATTCACAAAAGAAAACATACTGGAGAAAATCAATACAAATGTGACACTTGTCCTGCTGCATTTTACCTAAATTTAACTGTACACAAAAGAAAACATACTGCAGAGAAACCCTACACATGTAATGTTTGTCTTGCTGCATTTACGGAAAATTAAAATTTAACTAGACATAAAAGAATTCATACTGGAGAGAAACTGTACAAATGTGACATTTGTCCTGCAACTTATACCCAAAGTTTAAAATTCATCATCATCATCAGGTCGCGTAGTCCTTCGACCGTTGGGGCGCCACAGATGACATGTACACTATTCTTCTCCATTCCTCTCGGTCTTCTGCCCTACGCATAGCATCGCCTAGTTTTAATCCCGTCCATTCTTTGATATTATCTTCCTATCTTTTTCTTTGTCTTCCTCTTCTTCTACCTCCTCTTGTAGTGCCCTGCAAGATCTCTTTGGCGAGCCCTTGTTTTCTGGTCACGTGGCCATACCACTCAAGTTTGCGCTTTTTAACAGACGTCAGGAGGTCATCGTATTGCCCAATTGCCTGACGAATCCTTTCTTTTATTTGCTCATTGGTGATGTGATCTCTATAGCAGATGCCAAGAATGCCTCTGTAACATCTCATCTCCATCGCCTTTATTTTCCTTTCAAGTTCTGCTGTTAATGTCCAGGACTCATAGGCATATAAAAAAATGGAGAGGATTAATGAGCGCATCAGCCTGATTTTGGTGCTGGGGGCTATATTTTTGTCGTTCCATATTTTCTAGAGCCTCTTTAGTGCTGTCGTGGTTTGCACAATCCTGGCCATTAATTCGGGCCTGGAGCCTTGTTCTGATACTATTGCTCCGAGGTACTTGAAGCTGCCAACTGTCTCTAATCTTTCCTCCCCGACCTTAATTTCAAAATTAACTGGACACAAAAGAATACATACTGGAGAGAAACCATACAAATGTGATTTTTGTCTTTCTGAATTGACCAGAAATTGGAATTTAACTATTCACAAAAGACAACATACTGGAGAAAGACGCTACAAATGTGACATTTGTCCTGCTGCATTTTACCTAAAGTCAAGTTTAACTTTACACAAAAGAAAACATACTGGAGAGAAACCCTACAAATGTAACATTTTTCCGGTTGTAATTTTTAAAAGTTCACATTTAACTGAACTCAAAAGATAACATACTGGAGAGAAACCCTACAAATGTGACATTTGTCTCATCGCATTTACCACAAAAAAAATATTAACTATGTACAAAGGACAACATACTTGAGACAAACCATACAAATGTTATGTTTGTTCTGCTACATTTACCTATAATTCAGATTTGCGTCGACACAAAAGACAACATACTTGAGAGAACCATACTAATGTGATGTTTGTCCTTCTGATTGTTACCTAAATTCAGATTTAACCGTACACAAAAGAAAACATACTGATAGAGAGAGAATTATACATATTTTATCTTTGATCTACTGCATTTACCTATTATTCAGACACAAAGGACCACATACTAGAGCGAAACTCTAACAATGTGATATTTGTCCTGATGCATTTTTTGCTTACAGCTAATTATACACATATGAAATCATGCAGGGAACATTCACTTTGAATGTGAAATTTTTACCTCATTTGGTCTAAAAATCAGATAAAGCTTTATAAAAGAAACACTCAAGTGTGAAACCCTACAAATGTGACATTTCTCCCTCTGCATTTGATCACTGTGTGCCTTTAACATTACAGTATAAAAAAGAAATATACAATACCTTTCTCATAGTATAGACACAAAAGAAAACATTTGAGATTAAAAAATTATGGAATGAGATTAGTTGTGGAGGGGTGAACCAGGGAAATCAGCCCAAGCCTCATTTTCATAATACATGTATCCCTTAGCTCCAAATTTACAAGGGCTCATAATATATATATATATTACCTAATAATATCGAAAACTTAAAAATATAGATGACTTTGCATCAAGGGGTGACTTTGCCTATTAAATACTTATATTGAGAAAGGATTTTTTCATGATTTTTTAGAGTTCTTTCCCCTTTTTTTTTAAAACTTCCTTTGAAAGCAGCCATGTTGCTTTATGTGATTTCGCTTTCCTTGCCATGCCAAACCATTAGATTTGACTGTTGTATTTATAAGTTCTGTCATGCATTGTAATCTGTGTCATTTGCATGATTAACACGGTCTGTTACAATAGTCTTTCGTGATAGAGTCAGAGATGTGGCTGGGTTATCTTATTTAAATGTTTTGTTGTTATACTTAAAATGCCACATTTGAAAAATGTCATTATCTTAATAAAGTGAAAAAATATTTGATTAACCAGCTTTAAAAAAAATCAATTAAAATCTATTGAATTGCCTTTAAAGCTAGCAATTTTTTAATTAGGAGCACTTTCAGCTACAGCGGCATAAGATTTTAAAAGTTTGTCTTTTCTCGCCCTTATCAGTGTGAGAGTCCCAACAGCAAATGGACATTGCAATATACACAATTTATAATTGTTTTCTCACCAAGTTAAGATGTAAGAAATTATTCAAATATTTTTGCAAATGACTTCATAGTTGCTGCCCTATCGGACATAGTACTAGTTATTTTTATTAACTGACTTTAAAAAGTATCATCAGATGTACTGTCAATGAAAGAATCATAATTAACTGACAGTTTCTTCAAACAATGTATGGCTATATCTAAAAGACATGCTATAAATTTTATGTAGATACCTTGCTTCTTAATTTTTTATGATTAAAAAAAAAAGAATATGAAATTCCTTCGTTGTTATGAACATGACTTACTGAGATAATCCTTTTGTTCTTGTAAATTGATTTTCATTATTACTAATGCATAGTTGATGATTCCTGCAGATTTTATACTTATATAAATGTTCTAAAGATGCTGGACATTTTAAATGTTCGGGGCGAAAATGCTCATTTTATAATACTTATTGAGCAGAATTTTGTTTCCCAAACCTTAGTATGTTGCTTTATTATTAAAATGATTTGCATGCTCTACAATGCTGTCTAAAATTTGTTAGGATATCTTACTTGGTTAATTTATTACGAAATTTTAGAAATCTATGAATTTCTTAGTTTTTGTGAACATGCCTTGCTGAAATATTTTCTGTAAAATAGTTGGTTGTTTTCACCTTTGCCTGATGATTTCACATTGGTGTGCTTTAAATGAACTTTTACGTGACTCCTGGATATTTAGAATAGCTTAATTAGTTAATTTTTTATGATTTTTTGAAAGTGAAGTAAAATTGACTTTTTGTCTCCCTTTTAATTTTTTCTTTTAAATTGAGCTTCTGCTCGTTATTAAATGAATAAAAATTGTATTTACAATTTAGTGACAACCTTGGACAAAATTGACTTTGTTATATGTATAACTGGTTGTGTGTGCAAGAGATTTGAAAGTTCCAACATAGTTATTTTGGAAGATAGCGGGTGCCAAAACTAATTTTGGAAGATAGCGGGTGCCTAAACTACACTTTCCTGGTGTCTAAAAATTGACCCCGTTCCTGATTTTTTAAAAATTCATAACTTTCTAAATATTGGAGATAGTGTTAAAATTTGTGGTTCTGTTCAGATGAAGCAAAGCTCTATTTAGGGGAATAGTTCAATTTTATTTAATTTCATTATGAAATTTTCATTTAGAATTTAGAATACGTAATTATACTAATTGATGAAGGTATGTACCAAAACATTTACTTATGAATTATTATTAAAGCTTAACATATATTGTTATATTGAAACAAATTGTTCGTGTCTAATTAATCTATTTTTAAGCTTTATCGTACTCCAACACTTTATTTATCTACTATCACCATTAGTTAGAAGCAGGGTTGTCTTCTATCACCTTTAGAGGCAGGGATGTCTAGTATCACCATTAGAGGCAGGGATGTCTAGTATCACTATCACCATTATAGGCAGGGATGTCTACTATCACCTTTATAGGCAGGGATATCTACTATCACCTTTAGAAGCAGGGATGTCTACTATCACCATTAGAGGCAGAGATGTCTACTATCACCATTATAGGCAGGCGTGTCTACTATCACCATTAGAGGTAGGGATATCTACTATCACCATTATAGGCAGGGATGTCTACTATCACCATTATAGGCAGGGATGTCTACTATCACCATTATAGGCAGGGATGTCTACTATCACCATTATAGGCAGGGGTGTCTACTATCACCATTATAGGCAGGGGTGTCTACTTTCACCATTATAGGCAGGGGTGTCTACTACTATCACCATTATAGGCAGGGATGTAGCAACTGAAGGCCAAGGCGTTAGCCTGCTACAATTAGGACTGCGTGATGCAAGGACACACCGCTGCAAAGTCGACACCCCACCACGTACAGCTGGAAGAGCTATTTGTGGTCGGGGGGTCAAAATGTGTGACGTCACGAATTATTATTTTAATCTAAAACTAAAATTTTCTTATTTTGAAAAGTCTTTATTCAATTAATTTTAGGCAACGTGAATCTCAGTAGCGAAACAACTTTTGTGCAAAAACTGTTGTCGCCATTTACATGGTGGGGATGCTTTCGTTGTTTCGCGTCACAGATTTCTGATAATACTTCATCTTAATACATCATCATTATTGGAAAATGTTAAAGAATAAAATAAAATCTTAGTTCAGTTTTGAAAAGTTTATGTATGTTTTAATTTTTTTTTAGGTGTAACGTGACACTAAAAGGGAGGAGGGGGGTAAAAAATTTGTAACACTTAGAGTTGGGGGGAGGGGGGTCTAAAAAGGTTATTTTTTGCGTGACGTAATTTAACGACCCCCAACGTACTGAGCTATTACCCCTGTTTTAGTTTTCTTAGTTGACCTAATAACTCACTCAGATCGTGACAAACCACCCCCCCCCCCTTTTTCCATGAGTATGAGTGAGCTGACCCATGTCAAATTTCAATCACACTTCTACAATTAACTTGATTGGTCTTGATCATACATGTGATGGAAATCAGCCAATGACAAATTAACTTCATTGGTCTTGATCATACATGTGATGGAAATCAGCCAATGACAAATTAACTTCATTGGTCTTGATCATGTGATGGAAATCAGCCAATGACAAATTATATAACCTCACACACACACATATATATATATATATATATATATATATATATATATATATATATATATATATATATATATATATAGTAGAATAGAGAAACAGTCTTTTTAGATCGTCACGTGAAAGTGACCATATCGGGCTTGCGTGAGGCGAAAGCCGGCAAATTGCCGCAAATCTAACCTACCGGTTTGCCATCGTGCAAGAACCCACCGCACCTTATCAGCTGGATTGAGGCTACTTCCTAGGGTAGGAATCCGAGGACTCCACCCAGTGCTACAAAAATGAAATAATGCCACGTTTAGTTTAATATTTCACAAGTTTAATGTATCAACATTTCAGTTTCAGTCATCTTGACCTGAAAGGTATTTTTCAACATTTTATTTTCTCAAAATCACTGAAAGTATCAAAGAAATTAATACTTCTCAGAAAGTCTTCTTCAATTTTTAATATACCGGTACAGAGTGAGCCGAGTCTTTCTTGAACCATGAGTGATCTGCCTGTTGTTTTCTACATGTTTCATTGGTAAGAAAGATCTCTCTGTCTTGTAGTTGTGAGAAAGATCTCTCTGTCTTGTAGTTGTGAGAAAGATCTCTCTGTCTTGTAGTTGTAAGAAAGATCTCTCTGTCTTGTAGTTGTGAGAAAGATCTCTCTGTCTTGTAGTTGTGAGAAAGATCTCTCTGTCTTGTAGTTGTGAAAAAGATCACTCTGTCTTGTAGTCGTGAGAAAGATCTCTCTGTCTTGTAGTTGTGAGAAAGATCTCTCTGTCTTGTAGTTGTGAGAAAGATCACTCTGTCTTGTAGTTGTGAGAAAGATCTCTCTGTCTTGTAGTTGTGAGAAAGATCACTCAGTCGTGCAGTCGTGAGAAAGATCTCTCTGTCGTGAGAAAGATCTCTCTGTCATGCAGTTGTGAGAAAGATCTCTCTGCCATGCATTGATGATTTGATGCCACACCTAGTGTGAGCCATCTGATGTGAGCCACTTGATATTTTTGTAGAAACTGAAAGAAGTTTTCCACTGACTTGACATTTTTTTACATATGCTGATTGTTCAATCTGAAATCATTGATTTGTGAACTGAGCGTTGGGTATGAGTGGCTAAAATTTCTAAAAAGAGACCAAATGTTCAGCTAAATCATCCTGAATTCCCACTTGACGACAAGAAATAAAATATACGCCATGGTGACCAGATTGAGGACACTCCATTTGATCCAAAAAAACATCCCCTGAACCAGCTGAAGAATTCAGTTTTTTAAACTCTATTGAGTCTGGTATAGCTGGTTTCTCAACTGGTCTCACACCTGGTCTCACTACTGGTCTCACACCTGGTCTCACTACTGGTCTCACAGCTCACTTTACAGTATTTCAAGACATTGCAGCTATGCAGAGGTTCTTGTTGGATTACTGCATAATTCCTCATTTCAGAATTTAACTTTAAGCTTTGTGACATGTTGGGAAACATGACACTTGCACTGTAGTCAAGTCAAATACCAAGGACGTTGGGAAACATGACACTTGCACTGTAGTCAAGTCACATACCAAGGACGTTGGGAAACATGACACTTGCACTGTAGTCAAGTCACATACCAAGGACGTTGGGAAACATGCTACTTGCACTGTAGTCAAGTCACATACCAAGGACGTTGGGAAACATGACACTTGCACTGTAGTCAAGTCAAATACCAAGGATGCCAATAATATATTTGAAGCGAAAATTATTTTCTGACATGAAGCACCAATGTGACACATTGTTATTAATTTCAAGCTGTTGACATTCTACTGCGAGATCTCTCTCAGGAAAATGCACCTATCGGTAATTAAACCATTCTTCTCGGTGGAGATTTCCGCCAAATACCGCCAGTTATCTTCCACTGTTCTCGAGCCCTCACCGTTGCCTCTTGCATCAACAAACACTGGCTGAAAAACGAAATGAAAGTCCTAGGACTCACAAAAAATAGGAGGGTTCTTGAAAGTAAAAATTTTTGTTAAATGGCATCTTCAAGCTGTGAAAGGTAAAACTGGAGACACGTCAGAACTAAACAGTTACCTTACTACTCAATGTTTACCACAAGACCCGGTGTCTCGGCAGAATTACCTTACTACTCAATGTTTACAACAAGTCACAGTTGGTCAAAGTTATTTTGATATTAATTTCTCGACCATGACTTTCCAAGGACTTGCTGGAATGGCAATACTGAGCTTCACTAAAGACAATTCTGTATATATAAGCAACAAGGTTCTTAAGCTGCAAGGTGATCAAGTGACTTTCAAGCGTGTAAATAAGAGTTAGATACAATGGTCAGTGATGATCCTAATAAGAGTGTAGATACAGTGGTCAGTGATGATCCTAATAAGAGTTTAGATACAATGGTCAGTGATGATCCTAATAAGAGTTTAGATACATTGGTCAGTGATGATCCTAATAAGAGTTTAGATACATTGGTCAGTGATGATCCTAATAAGAGTTTAGATACATTGGTCAGTGATGATCCTAATAATAACTCATACCCACAAGAGTTTTTACACATCCTCACACCAGCTGGCATTCCTCCCCATATCCTAAATCTGACGGTGTGAGCCATAGTTATGCTCCTTAGAAATATTATTCCATCGAAATGTCTTTGCAATGGAACACGACTCATAGTTACCCGAATTCATACAAATATTATTGCTGCATCTGCCCAGAGAACATGGAGTCTACTTTTATATAATATTGCTGCATCTGCCCAGAGAACATGGAGTCTACTTTTATATAATATTGCTGCATCTGCCCAGAGAACATGGTGTCTACTTTTGGCCCCAGCTTAGTTTCACCCCAGGAATCTATGACCATTTACTACTCATTTAGTCCAACTATATATTGATAAGTAAATAAACCCTTGTAAATGGCAAGCCATCTAGTACAAAGTAATGCATGGCCAACCTATTTACTTTGTGTGCTAAGACTAAGACAATCAGTGAATATTCTTTCTTTTCTTCATTGCACACAAAATCTTGCTCTGGTGTCTTAATTCAACTGCAAAACGTATTGGAAAAGTCTTTATCTTCTTTCAACTTTATTTTTGTAAATACATGTATTATTTTTGGGTGGTCTCTACAGGAATACAGTTTCTTCCAGAAGGCATTTGAAATTGATGTTAAGATGAACACAGGATATGAGTCTTTAAGTGGGGTCTTGTCTAGATGTGTCAAGTTAACCATCATGTCAAGTTAACCATCATGTCAAGTTAACCATCATGTCAAGTTAACCATCATGTCAAGTTAACTATTATGGTAAGTGTTATGTGTGATTTTATATTTACTAACTATTGAACCATGCCAGGTTTTCATTGGTTGAGTCTGCTATTAATCAGGTTTTCATTGGTTGAGTCTGCTATTAATGTTGAAAATATCAATTGCCAACTTCACAAGGAAGATGATCAAATGGCAGAGGCAACCATCAAGGTTAGTTCAACGTGGAGCACTACCAACATGGAGCCCGACAAGACAGCATAAAAACGTGACGTCACTACACAACAATGTGGCGTGCAAATTAATGTGTACTTAACATTTAGTATTTTGTCATTTTCCAATTGGTATATTGTGTGCAGACCTGTTTACTCCTACGATTTTTGCGTACAATGTACGATTTTGAGGTGCATACATTATATATACTGTATGTTTATTTTTATACTATTAAGATAATGTATTTGAACGATTGTGTGATGATATTGTAACAGACCTGTTTACTCTTACGATTTTGGCGTACAATGTATGATTTTTAGATGTCTTTTACGATTGTACGCCGAAACTACGATTTTCAGAGAACGGGTGAAAAAAAAAAAATTTTGATTAAAAAAAATAATAATAAATTTTGGTTTTTTGGAAATTTTAGCCCTTTCTAAAAAAGATCTGGCAGTGAATGGACCAAGATAGACAATTGGTTGTAATTTTTTTTTCAAAGTTGGGACCATCCTTCTTTATATGATATACGCACGGATCGGGAGGTGGGGGTTGTTAAGGAAATTTCTGGCATACAAGACGCATAGGTAGGGGGATTGGTGGCACTGTCAAAGGATATGTTGTTTTGTCACAGTGAAATATCCAGCTGTGTCAACAGTAATATTTATACTAATCGCCATAGCGACACGTTCACTCACCATCCCCTTTGACGGCTACCAAGCCTGTGACGTAGTTTTGTTACATAATTATTTTGTTCCTCTGAACCGCGGCGATTGTCAAAAAAAAGAGAAAACTAGAGTTGGATTTAAAATAAAATACATTATCCAACTGTTCTGCACTGGAACGTTGTATTTGAACATATTTTATAAGATCTAGGTCAGCGGATTTAAAAATATTTTTAGAACTCGCAAAGCAGCTCGGGCACCTCAACAATTTTTAATACAACAGTTTTGAATCACAATTGTATTGTTTTCTCATTAATGAGGGTGGGGCAAGGTTGGTTCTGCCAAGCGAAATAATGACGTCACAGCACGGAAAGACGTGTTGGTGGACTACAGTGTGTTGTGACTTTATCATGTTAAATATTACCACTACAGCGATATACAAAAACTGCCAAACATTGTGGTGATATTTTAATAGCCTTAATAATAACAATTAATAAAAGGCCTAATTAGAATTAATGGATTTCATAGATTTTCCGGTGACAGTTGGCTTTATATAAGAGACTATCCTATCAGGATAATTATTGTAGAATTCGTGCATAAATGTAGGTGCATTCTGGTGATCCCCCCTCCCATCAAAACTGTCATGCGCATCTTTAGCATGTACGTAATAGTTGGATAGTCTATGCAGGCGCCTATGACATATTAGGTTTTCTCCAGGCTCCCTATGTGAAATTCTTACAAGTACACTTCGAAATAAGTTCCTTTCTAAAGATGATTTTCGTGCCTGGGCTGGCCGAATCACTTGTGTAACAACAGTAACATCATAATAATATATAATGGATTTTGTTATTTTTTATTATTATCGGGGGGGGGGGGGGGTCGTTAAAAAAGTACGCGTTCAACAGGGGGGAGGGGTTACATTATTTGACTTTGATGGGTACTGGTACGTGGCCCTCCTCACGTTTGTTTGCTTTGTATGACCTAATTTTATGACATAATTTTCTCTTACGGGCGTTCCTTTTTTTGACGCCAGCTTAACTGGACTCCACTGAACATGCTATACGAGTAGACTAGTTATCATAGACATAATGTATTCTGTATTTTTATTTATTTACTATTAAGATACTGTATTGTACGATTTTGAGAAGATATTGTACGATTTTAGAAGTTTGAGGGTAAACAGGTCTGTTGTAAGATTTTATTTGTTGGAGGGTAAACAGGTCTGATTGTGGGGTGATTACATTGAGCCAATATAAGGATTATCAACTTTTTATATTTTATTAAAAAGTTTCAGAACATTTACTGTGTGACTTTTGGGATTTCAAAACTTATTTAAATTTTTTGTTTATTATTTTAATTCATTAAAAATGTTCTATTTCTGATCATGGGATTGGATAAAATGTTTTTTTAATTGAAAATTTTTGGTAAAAATAAAATTTATTAAATTAACTTTATGGGAAAAATTGTTGGTCACAAATTGTTAGGACAAAATTAAAACCCCATTTCTTCTTCTTATTTGTTAGGAATAACACCACACTAACTGGAAATTAGCCTGACCAAACATTTTAACAAATTATGTTCAATTTGAAACATATCCTTTCTTTTTTTCGTCTAACAGTTAATCCTAGAAGGGAATGGAATGCTGCATGTAAGCAGAGATCTGTGTCTGAAGGGATTCCTTGGCTTGGTCAGCAAATATTTATATCTGAAGAGGGTTCTTGGCTTGGTAATGGACAAGAATGGGTAATGTTAGGTCAGTTTTCATCATACCAAATTTTAAAAACTTGTTTTGATTTTAATTTTAAACATATATTTTTATAGAAACAATATTTTTATATATTGTGTTTTAATAAAAAAAACCTCATATATATCTAAATGTAATTTAAAAAATTGTTTTCTATTTCTAGTTTCAACTATAGATGACTAGATTAACAACCATGGGCAGCTATGATAATGGATGACCCTTCAACAACCACTGTTGTCTTATGTTAGCTTGAATTTTTAATTATAATTCCTTTTAAATGTTTAGAAATTGTACTTTAAAAACATCTAAAAATATTCTTGAAAAGCTAAACTTTGATTCCTAGATGATAAAAACTTAAATATTTCAACATAAATCTATTATAAACCATGTAATATCTGTATCTTAATGTCTGGCTTTGTCCCTATTCTTCTAGGTTTGAGAACATCTGAAAAAACTCTGACATGATGTCCAATTTAACTCTAGACGTTGCTGTGCTGTGTGGAATATTTTCTCATCTTTCTTCTTGTTATTTCATGAGCACAAATCTCAAGTAAACAGCCTGATAATATATTATACAATTGATTCAATAACCCAAATTTCTTATTTTACTTTACTGGTTCAGTAACTCCTGATTTGGCTGTCATTTTTATATTGTAAAAACATTGGTGAAAAAATCAAATTTATTTGTTGTAATGGATGTGTACAAAGAAAATGCAAGATATTGTTCCAGTTATTTTAAGACATAAAGAGTTACAAAATTATAATATATATTACTAATTACATTGTTTATGGTGTAAATATACATACACTTCAACATTCAATTTTTACCTTGTCTTATTTTCATGAAATTCCTGTATTTCAACATAAGTGAGTTTGATCAAATACTCCTCTCATGTTCGATTATTCTCAGTAAACATTTTAAAAAGTATAGGCAGCCAATGCTGGTTTTGATTTATAGATGAAAGTGAGGTTTTAATTTAATTTTATCAGTTGCTATTGGGATGTAGAACAATTGGCATTCACAAGTGAAAGAGTTATCCAATGTTTCTCTTGAATAACTGACATGAATGATATAATAAAATAAGATTACTAATCAGTTTGTTTTGGTTGTTTTTATTGACTTTGTTTTCAATTGTTGTGTTATGTTGGATGTTGTAACAATCAAATGTTGGACTTTTAAAATTCATTTTATGAGATAACTGTTTTACCCGACACTAATTTAAAGGTTTATATTTTTTAAAATTAAGGGTAGTGAGCATTTATAACTTTAAACTCTGCATTTATGAATCAATCAAATTTGTTTGTTTAAGACTAAATTTGAAAAAAAACAAATAGAAAGAAATATTTGGATAATTATTCACAAGCTTTAAAGCTACTTATATATATATATATATATATATATATATATATACATGTATGTAGATACATGCTAAGATCCTATCCAACCCCAGAAAAAATTCTTAGCAGTGGTTCTCTACTACTATCTTATGAAGTTTAAGGTTAGCGGTAATAAATCTTAATTGTAAGACGTACTCCACTTTAAAAAATTTGACCTCGTGCATTAATTCATTCATGAAAAGTTTTCTAATGCAGTAAGGAGTATGTTAAGTTCACTCCTGCTGCTAAGTCCAGCTTTGAAAATTAACATCTTGTTTAAGATCAGCGACAAACAACATAATCGCACTGTTTACTTTTGGAATATTACTAATAATTACAGTTGAGTAACTAATATTAGCGGTCATTGAACAAATAAGAAAAATATCAAACCACTTTCTGTACAACTGCTTAAATGAATGTCACTAAGGTTTTAATAAATTCTTGACATTATTGTTATTATATGAGGAGAAGATATTTTTAAAAAGATTCTGATTCCAATTTTTACCATTATATAAAGTTTAAACCATTAATTTATTAAATACAAAATATCAGGTAGTAAAATAAAAAGTAAAATATAATTGCAATAAATTGTCCCGAATTATTTTAAAATTGTATACATTGCGCCCCTTACCGTTGATTTAAATTGGGTTTATTTAAAATCTAGAAATTCATATTTATGACTGTTTTTATAAAGTGTGTTCAAAGAGAGATAACCGAGAAAAAAGAATATTAGAGGTAAATTATTTTATGGTCTAAGGGAAATAACTCTCGTACAGAAAAATTTAACTCTAAAAATAAAAAAAGACACAATTAAATGGGGAATAACTGTTGCAATCTTAAAATTTTTAAACATATATTCACGATAGCCTCCCTTTGACCGTATGAATGCAATCTTATGATTTAAAAAAAAAACACGTCAGTCTCATTGTTACCGTAAGAATTGAAAACAGGTGATTTCCTGCTATTTTTCGAAAATGTTAAATGAAAGAATGGACCTTTCTGACCACTAAATTGTTATTAATTTTTTGCAACATATACTATCCCGTTAATTGTAAGCTTCAACCTTAATGCTTAGACTTAGAGTTTGTATCAGTTGTGCTAAACAAGACCAAGTGCATGACATGAAAAGTTTTCTTTCTAAATTAATAACTTTATGGACTGTAACTTTGTGATGATGAAAAGCAGGGGAAATAAAGAAGAAAGATAACACAGCCATATATTTAATTAAGTGTATATGCATATATTTATTAGAGAGGCATATGCAATTAACATACCGGTATTCTCATTACATTATAATGATTAAATATGTTTTAAACTATAAATAAATATAATACCCCATCTATATGCTTTTGCTTATTTTATATTAGCAATCGAAATTTGTATATGCAAATTTTCAAACACCTGTCAAAACTGACCATCTTTTAAAGTTATCTTCAAAATTTGCGGGGTAGGTGGTAGGGGTGGATGGAAAAATAAGGGCAAATCCAAATTTGCAAAATTAGCAGGCCCGAATCCCATCACACCCAAAAAAACGCAATTGCGACATGGGGGAAAGAAGACCCCCCTAGGAAGACAGCACCCAGCAAAAGAAGAAACCCCATAGAAAAATGAAAAAAAAAAAATTTACAAAAAGGGGAGCAACCCCCCCCCCCCCAAAAAAAAACAAAAAAACATGACGCTCACACCAAATACAAAAAACACCTTCAGTTTTTAAAATGAGCTTTATTTTTTTCCATTTCACAATTTAAAAAATAAATAGATAACCATTAACTTGATATAAAACAATAACCCCATTATCTCCCCTGCAAAGCATGAGACAAGCCCACCCAGCATTTGCCCCAAATATTACTGAACACAAACCCAAAAGTCCAGTGCAATGCCTGCTGGAAAACCATGGTTGTCCTAGTCAATGGATGCTGAAGGAAGAGACTGACAAACCAAAAACACATTTTAAAATTACCAAATTAAGGAACAATTCAAATATATAAAATAATATAAGACTAAAAGACATGAGAAAGCAAACACAACACAAAGAAATGGAGTGTGACCAAGCAGGGAATCAAATAAAAATAGAAGAATATGTGTAAGTCAGAGTGAGCATGCACTAGTGATGCCTTGATGGTGGCCCATTAGAAAATATGGATTTTGTATTGCACTTTGCTTTTCCATCACTGGCCACAATCAATACAAAGAAACAAAAAGTTATGTGTATAGTAGCTATTTCACTAAGTTACACAACTACATTTAAATCACTAACTAATTAATAACATGTTAAATGGAATAAATCACATGACATGTAAAATGGAATAAATCACATGACATGTTAAATGGAATAAATCACATGCAATCAAACATAGTAACTTGATATATTCACCTGAAATTTTAATTGCTATATCTATCTGAGATAATTTATCTCACAGAAAGTTTTAAAAAGGCAACTTTTTTTGTAAACAATCAGATGTGTTCCCTTTTAATGAAAAAATGAAGTCAAAGTAATTTAGGCAGATTGTTTTCTATTTTGAAATCTTTTTAGTTAGATTTTACATTTTGTACTTGACCTTAATGAATATTTTTAAAAATAATTTGCCAGCATCTATGAAGGGCAGATGTCAATGAGTTTGATTATAATAACTGTGGGCTGTTTGGGCTCTCAGTGGATTTCTGCATTTAGACCAGAGGTACATTGCACACTACTGCCTGATGTTAAAACAAGAGATGATATAGACCAGAGGTACATTGCACACTACTGTCTGATATTAAAACAAGAGATGATATAGACCAGAGGTACATTGCAGACTACTTCCTGATGTTAAAACAAGAGATGATATAGACCAGAGGTACATTGCAGACTACTTCCTGATGTTAAAACAAGAGATGATATAGACCAGAGGTACATTGCACACTACTGCCTGATGTTAAAACAAGAGATGATATAGACCAGAGGTACATTGCACACTACTGCCTGATGTTAAAACAAGAGATGATATAGACCAGAGGTACATTGCACACTACTGCCTGATGTTAAAACAAGAGATGATATAGACCAGAGGTACATTGCACACTACTTCATGATGTTAAAACAAGAGATGATATAGACCAGAGGTACATTGCACACTACTTCCTGATGTTAAAACAAGAGATGATATAGACCAGAGGTACATTGCACACTACTTCCTGATTTTAAAACAAGAGATGATATAGACCAGAGGTACATTGCACACTACTGCCTGATGTTAAAACAAGAGATGATATAGACCAGAGGTACATTGCACACTACTGCCTGATGTTAAAACAAGAGATGATATAATGAGATTTCAAAAGCAAATAAACTTTTTCAAACTCTATTTTATTGCAGACTTAGTTGCATATATTTGTTTGTATACAATGTCTACTTCTTCTATAATTATTGATCATTCAGGACAATGGACGGAGGAAACTTTCAGTTTTCAAAAGTTGGTAGAACATCATTGACTAGGAGTTTATCAACTCAGAAAATTTATTATGAAGGAACGACTTATTCAAGCTCTTAAAATTGAGAGACTCTTATCTATCTCAATGGGTGACTCTTTTGTATCTCATTGGGAGACTCTTATGTGTCTCAATGGGAGACTCTTATGTGTCTCAATGGGAGACTCTTATGTGTCTCAATGGGAGACTCTTATGTGTCTCAATGCAAAATACAAAGAACTCTAGCAGCATCAAGAAAATGTAGCAGTTAATGAACAATTTAAGGAACATTGGACATCTTTGATGATGTACCGTTACTGTAAAGCCTGAAATTTTTACGTTTTGCACTGCAACCTGACAAAACAACAATTTAATTGTGTGTTACCTAAACAAGGGTCAAAGGTCAGAGCATATGTTACAGGCTTTGTTTATGATACAATTTTATTTTTTTAAAAAGAAAGAAATTGTTTTCTAGAATTTTATATGCCTCATTAGGAAAGGATTAGATCATCTGATCGGCATTTTGGTTATGTAAAAAAAAAATTTACTTATTAAAATGGGCTCTTTTCTTCACTTTTATTTTAAATTAATACTTTTTGAAAGAAAAAAAAAAATTTAATAATGTTGACTTTTTGGGGCAATATTTCCTTAAATGATATGTTGTCAACAAATAACAGCCATGACTTTTTTGTTTATTTATAAGTCTATCCTTTTAAAATGTTGAATATGTATTGTGATATTGAATATATGCTAATAAAATATCAATTTTAATGCTATCATTGGAACCAAATTTGTTTCCCCTTTCTTTGTAAATATTTGATGTTATGTTTTTGTCCACTTAAAAATAATAATTTTTGCCTAAAAATAATAATAAATCAATTTTAGCATATATATATATATTTGAACACCAAATATCAATTAAAGAGCATGCAGTCACCTTTAAAAAGATATATAATACTTGCATGTAGCTACAAAATTACAGCCATGAGACCACTTGATAGCATTTGCAAAGTTGTTTCAGGCCACATTAATTTTTCATTTTAAAATGAAAAGTGTTACATAAAAGTTTTGAACATATCAGATAAAGATTTTTTAAAAACCACTTGAATTTCTGGTATTTTGTTTCAAGACCCCCTAGGGCAGTGCTGTCCAACCTGAAGCCTGCAAACTGATTTTAAATGGCACGCAATAGCTTAATTTTTTTAATGATATGTAAAAAAATTTAAACATGTCATAGTGAAAATATTTTCAAAAGACATTCGAGAAATTGTAAAACAGAAAAGGGGGAGGTAAGAAAATCTAAGGAGTGGGGCCTGAAAGGTAGCAGTAATTTATGTTAAGTACATCAGCCGAGCAACCATTCAGTAACATGGGGAGACATGAAATTTGATACTGTCTTCACATCAGCAGAGCAACCATTCAGTAACATGGGGAGACATGAAATTTGATACTGTCTTGACATCAGCAGAGCAACCATTCAGTAACTTGGGGAGATATGAAATTTGATACTGACTTCACATCAGCAGAGCAATCTTTAAGTAACATGAGGAGACATGAAATTTGATACTGTCTTCACATCAGCAGAGCAACCATTCAGTAACATGGGGAGACATGAAATTTGGTGCTGTCTTCACATCAGCAGAGCAACCATTCAGTAACATGGGGAGACATGAAATTTGATGCTGTCTTCACATCAGCAGAGCAACCATTCAGTAACTTGGGGAGACATGAAATTTGATGCTGTCTTCTTTTTCTATTGCTTGTACAGGGGAGGGGGGGGTCTCAGAATTTAATTACTAACAGCAGCATTGAGAAAGATGAATAGGGAAACCAAAAGTTACTTGATGTGTAGCTATTTGATCAGCCTAAGAATGTCCACGCCCTCACCAACTGTGCTTTTTATGATAATAATAATATGACATGAGAAGTCTTGCCTTCAGAGTAATTGAGATGGGAGTTGGGATGAACTAGTTTACTAAAGGTGTCACAAATGACAATGGTGGGGAGTGGACTATTTAGAATGCTATGATATTTAAACAGGTAATCTAGGCAGGTATGGGAGTGTGTGTGTCCATCCTGTATTGTTGCATTTGTTGTTACGTTTGGGACAAGTACCTGGTATTCTGAGATCAGAGTATGAGAAATGAGACGTTCAATGAGTAGAAAGTAGGATACAAGCTGTGTTTGTAGTTAGTGCAATTCATACAGGTAAGAATTGTGAGACAGTAGGGACCATTCTAAGAATGAGTAGTCAATTGAATAATGGATGATGTAGGTTTCATCTGATGAAAGTGGCCAAATGAATTATGGATGATGTAGGTTTTATCTGATGAAAGTAGTCAAATGAATTTTGGATGATGGATGTTTCATCTGATGAATTTCCCCAACTATGGATCTGTTGTAAGAAAAAATTGACCATGTTTTGGAAGCACCCACGTAAGTGAAACTAGATTCTATGTAAAGACTAACAGTAAGTCCAGAGAATTTATCACTTCTAATGTGGCCAGGTGCTACTGAAACCTGCCTCAAATTCAGAAACAATTACGTACACATCAATATCAAAGCCAAATGTATCATAAAATTATTGCCACTGTTTTTATTTATATTCTTGATAATCCGATAATGTTTTTGATTATATGATTATTTATGCATAACGTAAGACGTATTAATAATGTGAATAATGTTCTTAATAGTAAAAAAATATATTGCTTTTGAGATGTCATGTGCGGCCAGCGACTTTGCAGACAATTATTTTTTGGCCCACTGAGTCAAAAAGGTTGGACAGCACTGCCCTAGGGTGTTGCGACCTACAGGATGAGAACCACTGAATTAGTGTAATAATCATACTTAAATATATATAGCACTGTCAAATGTAATGAATGCAATTATTTGGTTTCAATGAGCTCTTAATCTTGATTCCAAGATGTACTCAGTCCCTCAGAATCCAATGAGTCCCTCCAATGATCATGTACTTGATCTTTCTGAGTTAGACATTCTGCAGGTTAAAAAAAATAATACATTTTTTATCACAGTATGCAATTACAGTAACATGTTCTTAGCCTAGTTTTAACTTAATTTACTATTATGGAATTCTATAAGCAGCGCAGCAAAAGTTATACACTAAACAATTTTGGATTGAAGCCTACCATGAACATTTTTTTGGATAGAGCATTAATGTTGAACTTTTCATATTTTAATTTTACACTCAAAATGTGTTTTTATTTATTAAGTGTAAATAATTGATTTTAAGTAAAGATTTCTATTCATTTTAACCCTAAAAAAATTGGAACTAACCGCAGCTGGTCAGGTTTTTTTTATCCCTTGATAACAATGGTTAGTGCAGCTTGATCAATTATTGGATCAAACAGTGGCAAGTGCTGGGTCCAGGTGGGTAGCTTAACGTTCATTCTATAGTTGAATCTAGAAAACAATTTTAAAGCAATTAAAATTTCAGGGTATTAATAAAGGTTTAAAAAAAAGCATAAAATAATAATAACTTTTAAAAAATATATTAGATATTAAGCAATCTTTACATATATTGATTGCAATAAATAATTTATTAACCATTTCATATATTTTATAAACACACATTTTAAAGTACGGTATTTATTAAATTTTATATATATTGAAACTAAAATTGAATATTTAACAAAAAATAATATATTGATATTATAAGCAATAAATAAATACCAAATTTTATTAAATGTATTATATTGACAAGATATGAGGCATAGAAACAACCATTTTTAAGATAGCTACCTTGTGAGCCAACAGGGCCTGGACCACATGATCGGCTATCTCATCAAGACATTTCTCGTACCGCTGTCATTGCTGTTCATTCTCTAACACAAGGGATCCGCTCTCCACCTTCACCATCTTTAATCTCTCCAGTGAGAGTTTAGTCTTGTCTCTAGCCTGCAAGATAAACCAGCGATGATGAGGGCTGTAGACGGACTTATCATTAAATATTTAGTGAAATCTTAATACTATTGATAAAATCATTAACAGTTTTTGTGAGAGATATTAACAGTCTGACCGATAAAAAAAATTGTTGAAATAAAACTGGTTATTTTAAGCTCTATGCTGAGGATGGGCTCTGGAGGTTTGTGTAAATATCTTGTTTTTTATATGGTAAAGAATATATTTTATGAAAACATTTCTTGACCAACATTTTACTTATGTGTTACTGGTGACTGGTATTATTATATATAAAACTTATATTTGATTATGATTTAACATATAATCCATATTAATTTAAAATACACTAAGAATATGTAATGTGAAAGTTTTATATGTTGTCAGGCGATTGGGAATTTTTTATTCTTAGGAAACCTTAACAAAAATAATTGATCAATATATTTTGTAATAAATATTTCTTGCTTGCTAATCCATTCCATCTCAGATTGCCATCTCACATGTGTATCAATCTTCTGAAAGGAATTTTAGGTGCAAGCCATAACTTTATTTGACCATCAATTACAATTACTACTCATTATTATGAGATGGTGGAACTAAACATTCAGTGGATTTAAGTTTAGTCTTTGATTCCGACCCAGTTAAATAGAAATATTGGATTGATTCCGACCCAGTTAAATAGAAATATTGGATTGATTCCGACCCAGTTAAATAGAAATATTGGATTGATTCCGACCCAGTTAAATAGAAATATTGGATTGATTCCGACCCAGTTAAATAGAAATATTGGATTGATTCCGACCCAGTTAAATAGAAATATTGGATTGATTCCGACCCAGTTAAATAGAAATATTGGATTGATTCCGACCCAGTTAAATAGAAATATTGGATTGATTCCGACCCAGTTAAATAGAAATATTGGATTGATTCCGACCCAGTTAAATAGAAATATTGGATTGATTCCGACCCAGTTAAATAGAAATATTGGGTGGACAAGAGGAGCAAAGTAGAAGAAACAACAAGCCATCAATTTGAGTGATAGTTACCAAAAGGCAGAATTAGATATTTTCTTTTGATGACGGGGTGACATGAAATAACAAGCTCAAAGTGACAGCTGGAATATTATACATTACAATAACGAAATAGTTTGCTTGACCTTTAAACTTCCTCCGGCGACAAACAACTCAGTTAAAATGTATTACGAGTTGAAAAATAAAACATGACAAATACAACTTCCTAAAGTTAGGACCCAGGAGAAGCCAACATATATTAACTTTAAATGCACCATTGTAATTTTTTCCCATAGAACTGTACCTACAGTTTTTATATTAGTCTAATAGTCCATACAGTTATTAAATTAGTCTAATTGTACGTACAGTTATTATATTAGTCTAATAGTTCATACAGTTATTATATTAGTCTAATAGTTCATACAGTTATTATATTAGTCTAATAGTTCATACAGTTATTATATTAGTCTAATAGTCCATACAGTTATTAAATTAATCTAATAGTCCATACAGTTTTTAAATTAGTAAAATTGTACGTACAGTTTTTAAATTAGTAAAATTGTACATAGTTTTTATTAGTCTTTTTGTAATTTTTTTTTTATTGATCCACTGGTATGTACAGTTTATTTAATTAGTCCAATTTCAATAAATGATTCTACACATTTTTTTAAATTAGTAATAATAGTAGGTAGGCCCTAGACATGGACCTTCATAAATAATAAATATAATATTTTTCTTCTTCCAATTATTCATTAAAGAATTTGAAATAAATTAATGAGTTAAGTATTATTTGCTGTCATCTGGATGATTAAGTGTTTAAAGAAAGAGAAATACCTATCAGTATCTACTATTATTATTTAACCACTAAGGTGGGCATAAATACAAAAGGTCTGGAAGTTAATTTTAGTTCTAGTACAATTTGTTAAATATTTGTTGTTAAAGAGCAGCGGTTCTCAACCTGTAGTTCGCAACCCCTTTGGAGGTCTAATGACCATTTCACATGGGTCGCCTAAAACCATCGGAAAACACATATACTCTACAGTTATGAAGTGGCAACGAAAATAATTTTGTGGTTGGGGGGTCACCATAACGTAAGGAACTATATTAAAGGGTCGCGGCATTAGTAAGGTTGAGAAGCACTGTTGTAGAGGATGGTATTTGAATGATGAAAGCCCTAAAAAATAGTAGATAATTATAGGAATCAGTTTGTCTGATCTAAATAGGTTGGATTCCTGGGACCTCTGCTGTGTTGGAGTAAACCAAGGGAGGGGAGAATTTTAGCTATTACCCCAAAATATGTTTCTCAATGGCAAAATTACCATGTTTTCAATGGAAGAAAATCATAGACTACCAGTATTTATATTTAGAAGGTTAGGCCTAATAATAAAAAAATTAATTAAAAAATAACAAATAAAAGCAATACAATAAATTAATAATTATGGGGTGAAAAGATTTCTTTGAAGACATAATCCTTTCAGGTTTATGAGAAATGATTTTTCATTTTTGAAACTATATCACTATCACTATACAAGTACAAGTGTAACTTTGATGTATCAGAGCAATTTAGATACTCAAAAATGATACTCATATTTCTGGGTTCAATTGAATTCTCCTATGAGTTTTTATGTTAATTTTATTGTAAAATTCTTGTTAACAAAGCTTATTTTTACTGCCTTCTCATGTTAAATGTTGAAAGCCCAGAGTGGACAACATTATTTTCAACCGACACATGTGGTGAATGGACTTTATTAGTGTGGCGAATGGACCTGTTTAGTGTGGCAAATGCACCTGTTTAGTGTGGTGAATTTGGTTTGGAGCAATATAATTTTGTTTCAGTTAAATATTAAGTATACCATTAAAAGTTCTTCTTTATCAAAGTTTATCAAAATTTTATTGTATTTAGTAATATAACAAGCATCCTGTCTGACAAATGATATGTGATATGGAATATGTGTACAACAAATGATATGGCATATGTGTACAACAAATGATATGGAATATGTGTACAACAAATGATATGGAATATGTGTACATATTTATAAAATTTTAATGTTCTTTAAAAATTTTAAAGTCTTGTAATACTTGTATGATGACTGCTTCTTTGCAAAGAAATTTCATCCCTACATTCAGCTGGAAAAAAAAAGTTGAAGAAATTGCCAACACTAGTCTTCAGCTACTGGACTGGCTTATGAAAGTTAAAGCAGATGGAATTTAAAAATTTGGAAAACCATTCTGAATGACAGGTATTCTTTTCAATATTGGAACGCCTTGGCTCTGTGAATGAGAATAAGGGCCCCAACAATGATGGCATCATTGTGATGTGGGATGTGAATAAGGGCCCCAACAATGATGGCATCATTGTGATGTGGGATGTGAATAAGGGCCCCAACAATGATGGCATCATTGTGATGTGGGATGTGAATAAGGGCCCCAACAATGATGGCATCATTGTGATGTGGGATGTGAATAAGGGCCCCAACAATGATGGCATCATTGTGATGTGGAATGAGAATAAGGGCCCCAACAATGATGGCATCATTGTGATGTGGGATGTGAATAAGGGCCCCAACAATGATGGCATCATTGTGATGTGGGATGTGAATAAGGGCCCCAACAATGATGGCATCATTGTGATGTGGGATGTGAATAAGGGCCCCAACAATGATGGCATCATTGTGATGTGGGATGAGAATAAGGGCCCCAACAATGATGGCATCATTGTGATGTGGAATGAGAATAAGGGCCCCAACAATGATGGCATCATTGTGATGTGGAATGAGAATAAGGGCCCCAACAATGATGGCATCATTGTGATGTGGAAAAATATTTAAACAATCATTCACAACACTTTGACTATTGTGACTACAGGGGGGCACAGAACCAAAAAATGAAACGGTGTCTCCTAAAGTATCAACAGCTCTGCAGTAGGATTCATCAAGACAAATACAGATACTGTAGATACCAGCAGTAGGATTCATCAAGACAAATAAAGATAATGTAGATATTAAATTGTTGATGTGAAATTACAGGCGGAAAATGAGATTAGGGGTGCTTTGAGTACAAGAATTAAACCAACAATTGCCAACATTTTTACAAGGAATATCAAATTTCATATAGAAGTTTGAATAAAATTTGATTAAACTTAAGAGCTTAGTTCTTCATTTAATTAATAGAAGTATTTCATGATTTATATCATTTAGTGTGGCAAATTTTACTTTAAACTCACCTTCGCTACTGCTGTAGCTTCTTTGGAAAACATGGTTGCCCATATTTGTGTTCTTGTAAGGGTTCTGGGGGGAGTTCCTCTTCAGTTTGCTCTCATTTGTTCTTTTCTTTCTGATCATCCCGACCCAGGCTGAAAATCAAGCGCGTAATCATGTTCATTCCACCAGGTTTGGTGTCCCTAAGGGTTAAGAACAGACACTACATCCTGATCTTAGCCAACGGGCCGAGAAGCGACCAAACTTGGGGAGTTGGGGGTCTCTCATTTGTTCTTTTCTTACTGATTGTCCCGACCCAGGCTGAATAATCAAGCGGGTAATCATGTTCATTCCACCAGGTTTGGTAACCCGGAGGGTTAAGAACAGACACTACATCCTGACCTTAGCCAACGGGCCGAGAAGCAATCAGCCTTGTGGATTTTTCAATTTGTTTTTTCTTACCGATCATCCCGACCCAGGCTGAAAATCAAGCGCATAATCATGTTCATTCCACCAGGTTTGATGTCCCTAAGGGTTAAGAACAGACACTACATCCTGATCTTAGCCAACAGGCCGAGAAGCAACCAGACTTGGGGAGTTGGGGGACTCTCATTTGTTCTTTTCTTACTGATTGTCCCGACCCAGGCTGAATAATCAAGCGGGTAATCATGTTCATTCCACCAGGTTTGGAAACCCGGAGGGTTAAGAACAGACACTACATCCTGACCTTAGCCAACGGGCCGAGAAGCAATCAGCCTTGTGGATTTTTCAAATTTTTTTTTCTTACCGATCGTCCCGACCCAGGCTGAAAATCAAGCGGGTAATCATGTTCATTCCACCAGGTTTGGTGTCCCTAAGGGTTAAGAACAGACACTACATCCTGATCTTAGCCAACGGGCCGAGAAGCAATCAGATATTTTTTTTCTGGGCTTATTCAGCTAACCTCGTTGCCCACCGTTGTTTTGTTTCCGGTTTACAAAAGTATTGCGTTTCGCTAGCTACCGAGCCACTCGTAACGACTTGTCAGCTTGTAAATTTTTTAAAATTTGTTTTTACTCATGTTTTAAATTAGTGCAGTATTATGACATGCACAATTTATATAAAGGATAAAAAAAACAGCAATTTACCACATGTTTCGGTACAATTTAACTCAAAATCATGAGGCTTCAATATTTTTTTTAATTAAATGTTGATTGAGAATGCAAATGATTTATGAAATAGTAATGTGAATGTGATGAGCGTTTCATTATCACCCCCCCCCCCCCAATAATCTCGTTGTTTTGTGGTAAACTTCTAAAAAAAGGGGGCGGTGGGGGGGGGGGGGTAAAGATGACATTTTCTTTCTTTGTCTACAATCCGTTCAGGAAAGGATAAGATAGTTATTGAATTTTCCTGATATTGAGTGACATACATTGCCCAAACTCCAATGGGCTTACACTCTGAGATACTCTTGTATCTGGTTAATTTCAGCTAGAACTAAGATGATAAAACGACTTTCTTAAAGCTCTTCTCAAAGGAACGTGAAGCAGAATAAAACTTTTTAAAGAATTGATAAAGATTTCGGAAAAGGTTTTTCCTTTTGAAAATTGTATAAAGGAGTAGATGGTTTAAATGATTTTGAACCCATATTTAGACTGAAATTCAATCACAATAATGGACTACGATTTGTCACTGTCACTTCCTTGTTTTGTCACGTGATATGAACAAGCCATTGGTAGGCTGTCTGCTACACATAACAACAGATAACAGCTGATCAGCCATTATCATTAATTTTAAAGCACAATTTTTGTCTCCATCAGCGCTTCCCCAAAGTTAATTAAAAATTTTACTTTTCAAAATATTCTTCAATACACGTGGTTTTTTTTTATTGACATTCATAAATGTGACAATAATTATAATTCAGCTATGATTAAAGGAAGAAAGTTGTTTGAAGAAAAATTTGTGAGCACTAGTGTGTTGCAGACAGCCTACCGTGCATGTTGCAAGAATGAGACAAGCCACATGGGCAGTGCATGTTGCAAGAATGAGACAAGCCACATGGGCAGTGCATGTTGCAAGAATAAGACAAGCCACATGGGCAGTGCATGTTGCAAGAATGAGACAAGCCACATGGGCAGTGCATGTTGCAAGAATGAGACAAGCCACATGGGCAGTGCATGTTGCAAGAATGAGACAAGCCCCATGGGCTGTGCATGTTGCAAGAATGAGACAAGCCACATGGGCAGTGCATGTTGCAAGAATAAGACAAGCCACATGGGCAGTGCATGTTGCAAGAATAAGACAAGCCACATGGGCAGTGCATGTTGCAAGAATAAGACAAGCCACATGGGCAGTGCATGTTGCAAGAATGAGACAAGCCACATGGGCAGTGCATGTTGCAAGAAAAAGACAAGCCACATGGGCAGTGCATGTTGCAAGAATGAGACAAGCCACATGGGCAGTGCATGTTGCAAGAATGAGACAAGCCACATGGGCCGTGCATATTGCAAGAATGAGACAAGCCACATGGACTGTTCATGTTGCAAGAATGAGACAAGCCACATGGGCAGTGCTAATTGCAAGAATAAGACAAGCTACATGGACAGTTCATGTTGCAAGAATGAGACAAGCCACATGGGCAGTGCATGTTGCAAGAATGAGACAAGCCACATGGACAGTTCATGTTGCAAGAATGAGACAAGCCACATGGACAGTTCATGTTGCAAGAATGAGACAAGCCACATGGGCAGTGCATATTGCAAGAATGAGACAAGCCACATGGGCAGTGCATGTTGCAAGAATAAGACAAGCCACATGGGCAGTGCATGTTGCAAGAATGAGACAAGCCACATGGGCAGTGCATGTTGCAAGAATAAGACAAGCCACATGGGCAGTGCATGTTGCAAGAATGAGACAAGCCACATGGGCAGTGCATGTTGCAAGAATGAGACAAGCCACATGGGCAGTGCATGTTGCAAGAATAAGACAAGCCACATGGGCAGTGCATGTTGCAAGAATAAGACAAGCCACATGGGCAGTGCATGTTGCAAGAATGAGACAAGCCACATGGGCAGTGCATGTTGCAAGAATGAGACAAGCCACATGGACAGTGCATGTTGCAAGAATAAGACAAGCCACATGGGCAGTGCATGTTGCAAGAATGAGACAAGCCACATGGGCAGTGCATGTTGCAAGAATGAGACAAGCCACATGGGCAGTGCATGTTGCAAGAATAAGACAAGCCACATGGGCAGTGCATGTTGCAAGAATAAGACAAGCCACATGGGCAGTGCATGTTGCAAGAATGAGACAAGCCACATGGGCAGTGCATGTTGCAAGAATGAGACAAGCCACATGGGCAGTGCATGTTGCAAGAATGAGACAAGCCACATGGACAGTTCATGTTGCAAGAATGAGACAAGCCACATGGACAGTTCATGTTGCAAGAATGAGACAAGCCACATGGGCAGTGCATGTTGCAAGAATGAGACAAGCCACATGGGCAGTGCATGTTGCAAGAATAAGACAAGCCACATGGGCAGTGCATGTTGCAAGAATGATACAAGCCACATGGGCAGTGCATGTTGCAAGAATAAGACAAGCCACATGGGCAGTGCATGTTGCAAGAATGAGACAAGCCACATGGGCAGTGCATGTTGCAAGAATAAGACAAGCCACATGGGCAGTGCATGTTGCAAGAATGAGACAAGCCACATGGGCAGTGCATGTTGCAAGAATGAGACAAGCCACATGGGCAGTGCATGTTGCAAGAATAAGACAAGCCACATGGGCAGTGCATGTTGCAAGAATGAGACAAGCCACAGGGGCAGTGCATGTTGCAAGAATGAGACAAGCCACAGGGGCAGTGCATGTTGCAAGAATAAGACAAGCCACATGGGCAGTGCATGTTGCAAGAATAAGACAAGCCACATGGGCAGTGCATGTTGCAAGAATGAGACAAGCCACATGGGCAGTGCATGTTGCAAGAAAAAGACAAGCCACATGGGCAGTGCATGTTGCAAGAATGAGACAAGCCACATGGGCAGTGCATGTTGCAAGAATGAGACAAGCCACATGGGCAGTGCATGTTGCAAGAATGAGACAAGCCACATGGGCAGTGCATGTTGCAAGAATGAGACAAGCCACATGGGCAGTGCATGTTGCAAGAATGAGACAAGCCACATGGGCAGTGCATGTTGCAAGAATGAGACAAGCCACATGGGCAGTGCATGTTGCAAGAATAAGACAAGCCACATGGGCAGTGCATGTTGCAAGAATGATAGACAGCAGACTTTCCAAAATGACTAATGTTCCGTGAACTCTCTATAGTGGCAAACATTAAGCTGGTGAGCAGGCTGGTGAGCAGGCTGGTGAGCAGGCTGGTGAGCAGGTCTAAAAGTTTCACTCAGTTTCATCGACACCGAACTTAATTTCGCGGCAAACACTTGCTATGGATCGTACACGCTGGCGTGACATACTCACTGTTAGATCGTACAAGCTGTCATGACAGACTCACTGTTAGATCGTACACGCTGACATGACAGACTCACTGTTAGATCATACAGTTAGATTCATTTTTACGCCCCCCCCCCCCCCCCCCCCGGGATCAACTCTGAAACTGATTATTTTCAACCATTAGATATGTACACGTCCGGCGACCGGACAAATAGTGCGGGAAATATTCATCCAGTAGGCATGTCATGAACCATTTGTTAATTCGAAGTGGCTATTGGTACACGGGTACCAGAATGAAGAGGTTGTGATTAAAAAACGATTAAAATATTATTGTTGGGTTTGTAAGACCAAATGAGGTATCACATGAAAGATAATTGAATGTACTATACGTTTGAAATCTTAATTCTTCCGTTTTACTAAAATAAACTACCACAAATGACATCCGATTAGCATTGAATCTAATGGTACCCGGGTGCGAATGGCGGCGCTGCGTGTCCGGGTCCATTTTGACTAATGCTATTCGGATCTCATTTGTATATATTTGAAAACATGATATTAAATTGAAGTTAATAGTAAGTGTAAAACACCTTTTTTAATAATTGATAAAAAATAAAACTATAAAAGTATAATTACAGCCAATAAAGGACTATCGTGCAATCCAGTGGCGTAGCTAGGGTTGGTGTCACCCGGTGCGGTAAAACTCATGGTCTCCCCCCCCCCCCCCCCCCCCACGATGGATTTCTTCTTGTTAAAATAAGTCCACATTATAGCAATAGCAAGAACAACAACAACTTATTTGAAGGTCGGGTGGTCAATGTATTTAAGAACTGTAACATGCACTTAGTATCACCCATTGCTATCAACGGAAGGCTATATTTATCAGAATTTAGATAAATATAGCTTCCTGTCACTTACGTGAGTTACCGAACACTTCAATCGGAATTGAATCATGGTCAAAACGGTGTTTTTCTGACCTAATTATAGGGTCACTTCATTTCTGACGCATCAACCTTGAACTTTTAATAAAGCACGCATTTGGATTGGTTACATGTGTGGAAAATTTACGAGTGATCGGTAATCATTTTATGAAATTCGGTTTGAACTAGCAGTGCGTGCTCTATAATTAGTCAATATTTCAATTTGGTGTCATCCGCTGAGATAGTGTCACCACCTAGCTACGCCACTGGTGTAATCGAATTATAAAACGAACAAAAACAAATTATAAATAGTTTAGGAGCTTTTTAGTATACTGTAACATATATTTTGAAAGAAAAAAGTTCAAATAGTATTTTTAAAAGAAATAAAGGACAAATTATCAATTTATCAAACACGTCATTTGCTATTTGCAACATTTATTCATTTTTAAAGCAGCCTTTATAAAAACATGTGTCACCGGACGAATATCTCGAGAACTTATTCGTCCGGTCGCCGGACATGTAGTCAATTCGTAATTTCATGCATTTAATTTAAAGGAACCCAACCAAACAAAAAGGTAGATCTAAGTTATCATTTCATTTTCATCGAGTTAATACAGCTAAATGAGAGCAATAAAGGAGTATACCACAAGAACTAGATTTAGAATAAGTTAATAAGATTAAGAAATATGAATTTAATTTAAAAAAATTAAAGTCAGTTACAGTTGGTTGTTAAACTATATATATATAGTATATAGAGGCTTATTTATTATGGCTTATAGACTTATACTTATAGTATAGGCTTATAGGCATAGGTCTATATCTGTATCTGCACTATATGAGTATGAGCCTATGCCTATGATTTACTATGAATGCCTAGTAGGCCTATACCCTATACTTAATACTATGCCGTCTGTGCTGATGCTCGGCAGTTTAAAAAAAAAAAAGAATTTTGACAGGTCATTGCCACTTTTAGGTTTTCTGCAAACTGTATTCAAAGTTGATGCCTGTAGACTGTAACTTAGTATACAGATTCAAAATTCAGTACAAAGCCCCCTTCATTATATTAGACAATAGTATAGCCGCCAAGGCGTTGTAAGGCCCATGCCAACAATACAATGACAAATGCTCTGACTCTGGTTGATGGTACATCCTAATTTGAATCTAAAGTTGAATCTGGAGGCAGTAATTAGCAGGCCTTATTTATTAATGATCTTAATGTAAATGAACAAGAATAAGTTAATAACACTTTTTTGACCATTGGCCATTGGCATTGGGTAAACAATTAATTGAGTATTAATTTATTAATTATATGATATTGAATGTCAAGACTTAAGTTTAATAAGCCAACAATCAACATTTTTCATCCCCACACTATACCATGAAAAAAGTTGTTTAATCATCAAAATCTTGAGTCTTCCCTCACGCTTACAGCGGCATTGAGATCTATTTATTTTTATCTTTCCTTTACGTTTGGGGATCTTCTATTTATGATGTCATGCTATTTTTGTCACTCCCAATAAAGTAATATGTATGAAAAATGTAGGTTATAACTTTACAATAAGTTTATTTTTATTGCATCTTTTGTCAAAAAATTTTTATTTTGTGTTTCAGATAAATTGCGAGAAAACCAAGAAGGTTAAATATAATAATGTTTCCTGCACTTAAAGTAGCTTTACAGTTACAGTGTTGACTGTTTCATTGGTGAAGACTATGGACTATGGAAAAATTGGATCAATTTAAATTTATGCCAAGATTATTTCAAAATGATGTTGTTCCAAAGAAAGAAAAATATGTTGAGATAATAAAAGAAGAAGAAGATAATGATGTTAAGCCAACATCAATTCTTTTGCAAAATTCAGAAATGCATCCTGACTTTCATAAAATACTAAAGAAAGAACTAGTTAATAGTGTTCTTTCATCAGCTGATGTCCTTGTCAAGTCAGAAATAGAAACTGACTTTTATCAAATACAAAAGAAAGAAGTGGACACCGATGTCAACCCAACACCAGATATAGGTGGCAACTGTTTTTGTAATATTATAATCAAACAGGAGACAGGATTTTACACAACTGAGGATTTTGAAACAAATTCAAATTTAACATTACACACTGAATGTGATCCCAACATAATCTCAGAAACAACTTCAATAAATAAAACTGAGTGTTCTCAAGGGAATTCTTCCTTTCTTACTTGTAAGGAACATGAGAAATCTGCAAACCAAGAATATGAGAAATCTGCAAACCAAGAATATGAGAAATCTTCAAACCAAGAATATGTGAAAGATGAAAATTTTCAATCCAATTTAAAATTACTTGGACTATCACATGAACCTATATCTAAAGTACGTAATAATGGGAAAAGGCGACATAGATGTGTGCTTTGTTGTGCTGAATTTCCATATATTTCTAGTATAAAAAGACATTTAACAAAACATACTGGAGAGAAACCCTACAAATGTGACATTTGTGCTGCTACATTTAATGAAAGTTATAAATTAACAATACACAAAAGACAACATACTGGAGAGAAACCCTACAAATGTGACATTTGTCCTGCTGCATTTACGGAAAATTCAAAATTAACTAGACATAAAAGACAACATACTGGAGAGAGACCCTACATATGTGACATTTGTGTCACTGCATTTTCCCAAAATGTAAGTTTAACTATTCACAAAAGACAACATACTGGAGAGAAACCCTACAAATGTGATATTTGTCACTCTGCATTTCGCAATAGTTCAAATTTAACTATTCACAAAAGACAACATACTGGAGAGAAACCCTACAAATGTGATATTTGTCACTCTGCATTTCGCAATAGTTCAAATTTAACTATTCACAAAAGACAACATACTGGAGAGAAACTCTACAAATGTAATGTTTGTTCTGCTACATTTACCTGTAATTCAGAATTACGTAACCACAAAAGACAACATACTGCAGACAAACCCTACAAATGTGATATTTGTCTTTGTGCATTTACCCAAAGATCACATTTAACTATTCACAAACGAAAACATACTGGAAAGAAACCCTACAAATATGTACTTTCTCCCTCTGCATTTGATCGCTGTGCACCTACAAAATTACCTTATAAAATACAAAAATACAAGTTTAAAAAGACACAAAAGAAAAAAAATTGAAATAAACAATAAAATTTGTCATGAATGTTCCTTTATAGACCAACACGACTAACAGAACAAGTTGAAATGTTGACTACACTACAGTCAGAACTTGGGGGAGAAACTTTACAAAGGTGTCATTTGTCTGCTATGAACTTTGAGGAAGTCATTTATTTTTGTAGCTGATCATAGTAACTATAAAGTTTTCCTTATCTTTCAAAGGCCAATGTTTTGATGATTGAATAGGGAAACTATTAGTATGATATTGGTTCTACTACAACATTGGATATGATTGAGATCATCCATAAACTTATGGATTATTGTGATAATATTTTGTATTCACTAAACAAATATGTAGGTTGTTTTCTTGTGTAATTCTATTTCATACACTTAGGTGTATAGGATGGGGGTAGCTTATCTGATAGGAGAGAATGTAGGTATATAGGATAGGAGCAGCTTATCTGATAGGAGAGAATGTAGGTGTATAGGATGGGAGCAGCTTATCTGATAAGAGAGAATGTAGGTGTACACGATGGGAGCAGCTTATCTGATAGGAGAGAATGTAGGTATATAGGATAGGAGCAGCTTATCTGATAGGAGAGAGTGTTTGGTCATTTAGTTTGTGAAAAAAATAAGAGAAGACATTCATGATTACTCAACAAGTGACACTCATTGTATAAATAGAAAGAAAACAGTACATGGGAGAGTGTGAGGAAAGCAAAGGTCGGAATATCATAATTTATTTATTAAGTGCTACCCAGGCGTGCCATTTTTCCGGATTACCCAGAAATTCCGGATTCATGAGGCTAAATATTTTTCAGCTCCAGATTTGCCAGTTCATTTTATTCAAATACAGATTCTGTGTTGTGTTTTTTAAATCAACGTGTAAGAACGCGCGAAAGCCTATTCAGTGAGTGCAGGTTGGCTATAAACAGAACAGTTACTGCGACCTCTCGCTTTCGTTTGTAATTATTGCACAAGAAACTATTGCTACGGTGTATGAATTTTATGAGTTTTGTTAAGTTTCAGGTTTTGAAAAATGTGTAAATGAAGTTTCAGGTTTTTAGAAATTTTTTGAAAGCGATTTCAGGGCTCACAGCTTTCAGTGAGTGGCACCCCTGGTTCACAGCTTTCAGTGAGTGGCACCCCTGGTTCACAGCTTTCAGTGAGTGGCACCCCTGGTGCTATCAAAAGTTTATGAAGATAAGCAAAGAAATACAGTTGTTAATAGGGCATGCAGGTAAATATGTTGGTAGGGCAAGATATCTCGTGTATCAAGATGAAGAAAACTCATTGACTTTGAGCAACAATCAAACCTTACAAAGTTTGCCATTTCAAACATGACATGATCTTGATGCACTTTGAAAGTCCTAGTGGATCTGAGACAGAAGTCATTGAAAGTCCTAGTGGATCTGAGACAGAAGTCATAGGGAATCATGTGGGAGAGAAGTAAAAATGAAATTGGATTTTATGAGACATTTCTAATTTCTAGTGCAAACAGGTTAACACTAAATTTGTGTCTGTAGACCTGATATGACATCCTTATAACAGAGTTACCAGTACAAATATATGCATCAGACTTCAATAACTACACTAGTAACTATTAAATATGATTGTAAATTATCTGCACTATTGATTTACTTTAAATCATTCATATCTATTATTTACAAAGTTTTTCAATATTTTTAAATAAATGGCATGCTTCTTTTGGGATTTTGTAATTAATAAACTGAGCGATACTTTTTATTTGTATACCTTTACCATCATCTGTTTAGTTTTCATTTAAACCATCTTTATTCTCCAAAGCTCTAAAATGTATAAAACTTTTTCTCGAATTCCTGCCCTTCCTATCTAACCGAACTTCTCTCTGTCTATTCACCCCTTTGACAGCTTCGCTCCTCCGCAGACGGGTGTATTCTTTCTGTCCCCAAGACTCGCACAAAAACATACGGTGAACGATCTTTCTCTTACTGTACCCCCAAACAATGGAATTCTCTTCCACTACACATCAGAAATATATCAACCATCACAGCCTTCAAAACTGCACTCAAAACACATCTCTTTAAACTCTACTATCCTGCCTGATTCCCCCTCTGACCGTTAAACGATGCTGCTGGGTGCCGTCCATGGCTTCACATGTAAATTGTTTTGGAATGGTTGGGCGAATACACATTTGGTTTGTTTTGTTTTTTTTTAAATTAATGTAAGTTAATTTTTAAGTTCATTTTTATGTTTTTGAAATTGAATGTACAGCGTGGTGAGCCCAGCCCTAGGCTGGGGTACCACGCTATAGAAAACTACCAATAATAAATAATAATAATAAACATATCTTTCTTCATTTTCTATGATTTTTAAATATTCTCTGGAATTTTTGCGTCTTGTGCAAATCTCTTTGTTGAGAAAAAACATTCTTTATTCTATATATTGTTTATTTTAAATTTTTAAAAAAATACTAGTATTTAGATGATATAACCTTTCTGAATATCTAAAGAGTATGTATGTGCATACATTCCAAAACAGCGTTTTTTTAAATGTTATTTTGTGCCTTGGTTCAACAATTTAATCATTAAATTGTTTTTAATCAAATGGAAATGGAAAAATTTGTAGAAAATATTGTGTGATATCAAGCTGAATTTTTCAAACAGTTTTTGTAATAGCAATGAAGGACATGAAAATAGTGCGATGTCAATGATGACGAAATGTAAAATATGTTAAAAATAATTATAAATGTTTAAAATTCTTTATTTTTGGCAAGGGTTAACCCCTATGTATACCTTTAACTATAATGTAAAATAATGCTATGTCTATAGAATTAGGTATAGAAAACAGATGTACAAATTAAATAATAATAATTATTAAAGAAAATGTTCGAGTTTTAAATTTCAATGAAACTTTTTTTGGTCAGCTTCATCTCTACAATGTATAGTATAAAAACCCTATTACTAGTATTACATTAATAATACAAATAATTATTATAAACATAATATGTGTATTCTTTATGAAAAGAAATTAATTATATATTGTATGCGTCAATATTTAATTAACTTTATTTACCTGGTACCTATAAAGAAAGTAAAATCAATTAGAAATGTGTTCGTCCATCTCGACAAAGTTGTTGAGGTAACCTTCAATTCATAACCTTATTTTTCCCCGTACCAGAGGGATTAAGCCACGCTGTTTTAATACATAGGAATAACTAATTGTTTGATTATAATGAGGGCCATCCTTAAGTATGTCACGCTATTTTGGGACAATTTTTAACCCTTCTATCCCCCTGCCACAGTATGTCACAAATCTCAGGGAGATTGCAAAAGAAAAAATTAATAAAATTTAATCTCAAATTACTATATAATTAAACTGCTAAGTTTAGAAAAATGAAATCATCTGTCAGAATGCATCCATCACAACAGGAAGTTTAACAACACTGTCAATTTCATTTTCAGGTTTCATATTATTATGTAGATAAAAATGTTATGTCACACAAGGTCTTTACACCCCCCCCCCAACCACAACCTCCGTGTCACAAGCTGTCACACTATTTTAGAGCCCCTGCCCCCCTTTCCAGTGAGTGACGTACCTCATGATCTCCCCCACATTAAAGTATTCATTAAAACTTTTGATAAATACAACTAAAAAGCTTTCTTGTGATTTTTTATTTTTGAATATATTTTGAATTAATGGTTCTAGCTGCTTGAAAAAAATTGGGCTTCAACATTGTAAAATTTGGAGCAAATAAACAAATTCCTGGACTTCTCTCTTGATTATTTTAGAAAATATAGGTCCTTAAAAATGGCACTTTTTCAAAATGTAAAAAAATATATTTTTGGTTGATTTTCAGCATATTTGAAAATCGCACAACTTTTTTGCTTATTTAGACTTTAGATATCTACGTAAATTAAGTGGCCTATACTATATCTTAGAATAAAAAGTTCTATCAGGTGAAACTCACCAAAAATTTCGGCTTTGTATAAATAATTTCAGTTTGGACTACTTATTAAAAGAACATCAATTACCACTGCAGCTCTTGTTGAGAATTACACCAAACGAATTTGTAATTATGGTTTACTACTCAAAGTAGTTATTACCGTACTACCCTGTCTTCTTCTTTCGCCTTTTCGTCCTCGAGGAACAGCAGTCGATCTTCATCTGCGTCTGTGGTCATTTCTGGGACATAGGCCGCCTACAAGAGACCTCCAGGCATGACGCTCCTGATCCAATCTCTCCAGCCTCCCCCAAGTGTGGCCAAGTTTCTTGGTATCCGCTTCCACTTCACGGCGCTAAGTGTTCCTCGGCCTGCCTCTTTTCCGTTCTCCTTGAGGGTTCCAGTTGAAGGCTTGTCTAGTTATGCTGGAGGCAGGTTTCCTGAGCGTATGGCCGGCCGATCCATCTCCATCTTCGCTGGAGGATCTCTTGTTCTACCGGTTCTTGCTTTGTCCGCTGCCACAGTTTCTGGTTGCTGATTCTGTCGGGCCAGTGAATCCCGAGAATCCTTCTTAGGCAGTTATTGATGAAGGACTGGATTCTCTTCATATTCCCATCAGTGGTTCTCCATGTCTCTGCACCATACAGTAGAACCGGTTTCACTATGGTGTTGAAGGTTCTGATCTTCAGTTTGGTATTCAAGTGTTTGGAGGCCCAGACATTCTTGAGTTGTTGGAAGGCTGCCCGTGCCTTTCCTACCCTTATTTGATGTCAGCATCCGTCCCACCTTGCTTGTCCACGATGCTGCCAAGGTAGACAAAGCTCTCTACCTCTTCTAGCGCTTCCTCTACGAGCCTGATGGGTGGTATATTGGTGGCGGCATTGACCTTGAGGACCTTGCTCTTCCCCTTTGTGAATATTAAGACCAATACGTGCAGAAGTGTCGGCAATAGTTTTGGTCTTCTCCTGCATCTGTTGTTGGGTATGGGAGAGGTGGGCAAGATCGTCAGCAAAATCGAGGTCATCAAGCTGGTCCCACAAGGTCCATTGAATACCATTCCGCTTCTGCTGTGTGGATGTTTTCATCACCCTGTCTTAGTACCAGGTATTAAAAAGTGATATAAATTTAATCACATTGTTTCTAATTTTAGATAGTCTGCCGATCCTCAACTTGGTTCATTTTGAACGTAATTACATTTAAGCTTCTGTTTTCCACCGTTGGATTTATTGCACCACCAGTTTTGAATTTGAACATGTTTCTTGTGCAAAAAAATTATTTTTCAAATCCAGTGAAAAACTGTACATTAGCATGCTGTACTGCCGTACAACTTGGCAAATATATATTTTTTTTTTACAAAAATGGATTAAACCGTACAGGTTGATATGTGTATTCATGGGTGAGCGGGAACAAATCACAGAAAAAAAGTCACAGAAAAAGTACTTTTATTGGTTTGAAGATTTAATGTGTTGAGATTTGGCGAGTAGAATAAACCATACCTACCAAAGGACTGAGAAAAACAGTTTGCAAAGAAAGCGATACCAAAGCTAATGATACTAACAAAATTCAATTTAATTATATTATTAAATTTCAATACGGTACAAATTTGAATACAGAAAGGAAAAAAGTTATGGAATCTAGCAAAAAAATCTCTCTTGCTGTCCCCATGGATTAAATCAGAACGATCTAGTAAATCAATTCTAGAAATCGTTTCACATGATGGTATTCTTTAGAGGAAGAAAAAAACGCATTCAAACGCAAAGAACGATGTCCCAACCAAGGGAGGAGTGGGTAAAGGATAACGTAGAAGATTTATTGGATGACATCAATATCAAGACCATATTAGGGGAGACAAAGTGGTGATGGGTAAAAATAACTCTACCGGTAACTGGAAGTGAACAATAGGCCAAGACATATAGACTATACTATTAGTACTATAACAATGGATTTAAGCGTAACTTTCCAGGAACAATTTTTTGATAATTGTTTGATATTTTGGTTATAAAGTAACTATTTATATGTACATCATACAAACATAGTCCCACTGAGCTTTCTATAGTACTAAATAGTGTTATATTGTTTGGGCTAGTAGCTCCAAAAGATGCCACAGCGAAACATTTGCCTCGTTAAGGATCACGAAGGAAAACAAAACCCGAAATTTAAAAAAAGCTAGATTTTCGAGAATATTTCTGTGACCCGGTATTTTTGCTTTCGCAGCCCTCTACCGGGTCGTGATCCGGTATTTGTGAAACGCTGGCCAATGCCATTTGTTTGTATATTTCTGGTGTTGATCTCACCACCTAAAAACAGCGACGTCCCATATCAATTTGAGACCCGGCAACCTCCTTCTGAGGGTTTTGTGCACCCTCCCCTCCTCCCGCATTAAAAGTTGATAATTTAAATATCCAAGCCTTGGACCAAGGCGCGACCTACGAGATCTCTAGTGGGTCATGGACCAAGGCGCTCTGTAGCTGTAGGGAAGGTAAGGCTCACGCCATGGAATTGTCTAAAAATAAATTTCTGCTGAAATTAAAATGGAGCTGTCTAAATATCTAAACATTTCCAAGTGACCAAGTGCTGGATTATTTGACCCCATCACAAGTGACCAAGTGCTGTATTATTTGACCCCATCACAAGTGACCAAGTGCTGGATTATTTGACCCCATCACAAGTGACCAAGTGCTGTATTATTTGACCCCATCACAAGTGACCAAGTGCTGGATTATTTGAACCCATCACAAGTGACCAAGTGCTGGATTATTTTACCCCATCACAAGTGACCAAGTGCTGGATTATTTGAACCCATCACAAGTGACCAAGTGCTGGATTATTTTACCCCATCACAAGTGACCAAGTGCTGGATTATTTTACTCCATCACAAGTGACCAAGTGCTGGATTATTTTATCCCATCACGTTCCGGTACCTACATCAAGGTTACCATCCACCCGTAAATATATTGAA
Source organism: Omphiscola glabra (assembly GCA_964017045.1). Classification (NCBI taxonomy): domain Eukaryota; kingdom Metazoa; phylum Mollusca; class Gastropoda; family Lymnaeidae; genus Omphiscola; species Omphiscola glabra. Next base: position 2,274,301 of record OZ024808.1, read on the forward strand.
GTACAGCCCCCCAAAAAACTGACCTAAAATGACATGTCAGTAAAAGCTGTAAAAATTTAGGATAGGCCTATCTGATTTTTTAAAGACATATTTATATGTTTACTGTAATCTTTTGAAGCGAAACTAATGGAACATGCAATGTCAACGTTTCTGAATTCTTCGCAAATAGTGTAATTTGATTGATCATAATTACTGAAGCCCAACATTATATTCTAACGTTGTTTTTTGTGGGGCGTCGACAGTGGCGTAGCGAGCTTAACTCACGCCCGGGGCACAATACCTTTTTAGCGCCCCCCAATACCTTCTTAGTGCCCCCCTATTCGAAAACCATAGTAAAATATACCATTTGGCGCCCCTTTGTGAGTAGCGCCCGGGGCATGATGCCCCCTTGCCCCCCCTCACTACGCCACTGGGCGTCGATGCTTTTTGTACGATCGCGTTTAACTTTGGGAAAGGGGGGGGGGGGTCCATTAAAAAAGTAGGTACGCTTGCAAGCCCCCGGGGGGGGGGTTGCATTTTTTTTTGCTTACGTCACGTCCTAAATGAATGGCGCCTTTACTTTAAAACAAATTCATCCTGCTAATACAGTGCTAACTTTGGACCAAGTCTCTTTCTCCAATTAATTTGTTGAACAATATTTCAGAATTGAAGCAGTGTGAAATTTTGTGACGAGTGATAATTGCATTATGTATTTTTTAAAATGCTCTTTTAAAAATCAATTAAATGGTGCAACAGCAGAGAATGTCATATAGCAAGAACACTTTGATTAATGTTAAATGATTATGACATCGAATGTGGTTATGGAGTATGGTTCAACAGAAAACTAGACGTGATTTGACCTTATATTTAGTCTCTTAAATCACAGAAGCTTGATTTTCAAAGATCATTGTTGAGTTTGAAAAATTAAAAGGGAGCAGGGCGTATTTGTAATGTTTTTATAAAGTATCCTTAGACTTAGTCTCAAACTCACAAAAAGTTTGATATAATTATTTCGAGATTTGTGGAGGCTAAAATGATCAATAAATATTCTTAGTTTACTAAGTAAAATTCGCTCACCTAAAGTTTGTAATAACATTCATAAATCAAACCATAACAGGTCACCAAAATTTTAAGGACAAAAAATAAACATTAGTTTGTATTGGGATTAATTTGAATTTTTATGCATATTAAAGGACGATACGAAATGGCACAATGTGTATTGTGTATTAGTTAGATGTTTAGGCATACTTTTACCATTGTATAGCATAGGCCTAAAAATCTAATTGTGTCCATTTTGGTAGAATTTTTACATTGTCTGATCAAAGGATTTTTTTAAAAAAATGACGTATTGAATTCAAGGTCAAATAATATAACAATTATTATCAAATTGGGCACATGTTTCCGGGGCAGGTGGAAACTTACACACTTTTGTTTCCTTAACTTTAAAGTTTGGGAATCAGTTCCCTTTGTAATTGGAAAAAGACATGATTTTTACGGAACTACAGCCGGAAGAACTCTAGTGTTATTAAAAAAATATTTTTTACATAATACTTGTTGACAACCACTCAACACACTCACTGTCATTTAATTTGCAATGCAAAATTTGACATTCTCTATCTGGTTGGATACAATTAATTTAGCAACTGGTTAGTTGTCCTTGTCCTAAACCAAAATCAGGCGAATATTATTATTAATAATAAAGTCTATTTAGACTACTTGTAAAAGTTAGACTTCGTAAACTAAACTTGCTTATTAATTATTAGTTTAAGTTTATAAACTTTATTAGTTAGTAAGTCAGAATTACTAATTATAATGACTTTTTAGGGCTAATAAAGCAAATAGATATCATACTGACGTCATTTGCGTGTTTTGTCCCTGGTTCCGATAGGACTAGGGTCAAAACCCTGGTTCCAATTCAATAGGATCAAAAACAGGTTAGGCTCACGTTTAGCCTTTAGGCTTAGGGTTCAGCTTAGTAAGTCTTAGGTTTAGGGATAGATTTAGGGGTTAAGTTTAGGGATAAATTTAGGATGGCGGCCATGGTAAAAAACATGGTGATAACTCTTCACTTTTACTTTAAATTTTAAGTATCATTTCATTTGCTTCAGTACAGTTAAATGAGAGCAATAAAAGAGTAGACTGCCAGAACTAGATTAAGAAAGCTGAAATTTAAACAAGAAGAGTAGGCCTATTCTCCATTTTAAAAAAATGGCTATGGCTATGGACTTTTTTTTTTTTTGCTGCCTATATTCAGAGGTCAAAGCCCTCTGTAGCCCCAGGGCTTGCAGGGCCAATGTGATGCCAATATCTCTGATTGATGGTATGCCTACTGTCTAATGTGTGCCTACTGGCTGAATCCCACCATTGCCAAAATGTTGCATTGTGAGGCATTAACAAACAGGCTTTTTTTTAAAAAAAATTCATCCTTCCACACAACAGCCTTGAGATCTGTGTTTTCTTTCTTTTAGCTTCCATTCATGTAATCATTTATTTTTTCCACTTTTTGCCCCTACCAATAAATTAATATTTTTTTATTACACAAAAATCAAATATACTATCCATTGTCCATTCTGTTTGAAACATAAGTGTTACTGCTTACAAACATCACACATGATACATGTGAGTATTATCAAAGTAAGGTAAAGAAGGAATAGTTGGCTATTAGTTGTGTTATAATCATATTCATAGAATTTGTATGACAAAACTGGTTTATAATTATAAAATTTAAGTATTAAGTCTAATTCATGTTTTATTATTTTAAAAACAATTATTCTGTTGTATTTCAGATATGTTTAGAGAAAACCAAGAAAGCTACTAGTAATGCTTACTGTACTTAATGTAGCTTATCGGTTTCAATGGTGAAGACTATGGAAAAAGTGGATCAATTTATGCCAAGCTCGTTTCAAAATGATGTTGCTCCTAAAAAAGAAAAAAATGTTGACTTTAATGAAATACTTAAAGATGGAGTAGATGTTGATATTAACCCAGCACCAGTTCTTGTGCCAAACTCAGAATTACATCCTGACTTTCACAAAATACTAAACAGAGGACAAGGCAATGGTGTTTTTTCATCAGCAAATAGTATTATTATCAAGTCAGAAAAAGAAATTGACTTTTATAAAATACCAAAGAAAGAAGTGGACACTGATGTCAACCCAACACCAGATATAGGTGGCAATTGTTTTTGCAATATTATAATCAAACAGGAAACAGAATTTTACCCAACTCAGAATTGTGAAACAAATTCAAATTTAACACTACACACTGAATGTGACCCCAAAACAATCTCAGAAACAACATCAATAAATAAAACTGAGTGTTCTCAAGGGAATTCTTCCTTTCCTACTTGTAAGGAATATGAGAAATCGGTAAACCAAGAACATGTGAATGATGAAAATTCTCAATCCAGTTTAGAATTACTTGGACAATCACATGAACCTGTATCTAAAGGACATGATACTGGGAAAATGCCACAAAAATGTCAGATTTGTTCTGCTGAATTTCCATATTTTTCTCATCTTACCAGACATTTAAGAAAACATACTGGAGAGAAACCCTACAAATGTAGTCATTGTCCTGCTGCATTTACGGAAAATTCAAAATTAACTGCACACAAAAGACAACATACTGGAGAGAAACCCTACAAATGTGACATTTGTCCCGCTACATTTACTGCCAATTCAAAATTAACTATACACAAAAGACAACATACTGGAATCAAACCCTACAATTGTAATGTTTGTCCTGCTACATTTACCCAGAATTCAAAATTAACTATACACAAAAGAAAACATACTGGAGAGAAACCCTACAAATGTAACATTTGTCCTGCTACATTTACCAACAGTTCCTGTTTAATTCGACACAAAATTAAACATACAGGAGAGAGACCCTACAAATGTGACATTTGTCCTGCTGCATTTCACCTAAATTCCCATTTAAGTAGACACAAAAGACAACATACAGGAGAGAAACCCTACAAATGTGACATTTGTCTTACTGCACTTCCCCACAAGTCAAATTTAATTGAACACAAAACACAACACAGCGAAGAGAAACCATACCAATGTAATGTTTGTCCTTCTGCATTTTCCAAAAGTTCACGTTTAATTGTACACAAAAGACAACATACTGGAGAGAAACCCTACAAATGTGATATCTGTCTTGCTGCATTTACAGAAAATTCAAAATTAACTAGACATAAAAGACTACATACTGGAGAGAAACCTTACAAATGTGATATTTGTCTTTCTGCATTTACCCAAAGTTCAAATTTAACTATTCACAAAAGAAAACATACTGGAGAGAAACCCTACAAATGTGATATTTGTCTTTCTGCATTTACCCAAAGTCCCAGTTTACCTATTCACAAAAGACATCATACCGGAGAGAAATCCTACAAATGTAATGTTTGTTCTGCTACATTTACCTGTAATTCAGATTTACATAAACACAAAAGACAACATACTGAAGAAAAACCCTACAGATGTGATATTTGTCTTTCTGCATTTACCCAAAGTTCTAATTTAACTATTCACAAAAGAACACATACCGGAGAGAAATCCTACATATGTGATATTTCTCTCTCTGCGTTTGATCACTGTGCACCTTCAACTTTAACATTACCGTATATAAAAGAAAAATACAATCACATTGAAATGTTGACTACGCTACAGTCAGAATATGGGGGACAAACGTAACAAAGGTGTCATTGTTTATTATGAAGTATGAGGAAGACATTTATTTTTTAATTTGAACATATTAAATATAAAGTTTGCCTTATTTTACAAAGACAAATGTTTTGATGATAGAAGAGGGAGACACGTAATGTGATGCTGGTCTTTACTAAAACATTGGATATGATTAAACTTATGAATTATTGCGATATAATCTTCTGTTTGACCTAAACAAATATGTAGGTTGTTTTCTTGTTTAATTCTATTTCATACACTTAAGTGTATCGTTAGGGAGCAGCTTATCTGATGGGAGAGAATGTAGGTGTATACGATGGGAGCAGCTTATTTGATAGGAAAGACTGTTTTTATCATTTAGTTTGTGAAAAAATAAGAGAAGACATTCATCATTACTCAACAAGTCAAACATGACATGATCGTGATGCACTTTGAAAGTCGTCAGACAGAAGTCATGTGGGAGAGAAGTAAAAATGAAATTGGATTTTATGAGACATTTCTAGTGAAAACAAGTTAACACTAAATTTGGGTCTTTAGACCTGATATGACATCCTTAAAACAGAGTTACAAATATATGCACCAGACTTCAATAACTACATTACTAGCTATTAGATATGATTGTAAATTATCTGCACTATTGATTCACTTTAAATCAGTCACAGCTCTTATTTAATAAATTCTACATCATTTTTAACTCTATTTTTTTCTAGATAACCTACTTCTTTTGGGATTTACTTAAAACTTCAACTGAGAGTGAGAGGAATTTTTTTTATTCCTTTTCCATCATCTGTTTAGTTGTCATTTAAACCAACTTTATTTTCCAAAGCTCTTAAATGTATAAACATATCTTAATTAATTTCCGATGATTTTTAAATATTCTCTGAAATTTTTATGTTTTAAATCTCTTTGTTGAGAAAAAAATTCTTTATTCTATATATTGTTAAATTATTTTACAAAATACTATTGTTAATAACCTTGCTGAAGACCTAAAGAGTATATATGTAGCTTACAAATAGTTGATTTTGTAGGTTTTTTTTGTGCATAATTATTTTAAAAGAATATATTTTTTACTTTTGCCTCCCTTTGAGAGTTTTTTATTTTGTAATTTTTTTGCTTTCCTATAATAATTTTGTATTTTTTGTTTTATCAAATCAAAATTGAACAATTTTTAACAAAATTTGTGTGATATCATGCTGGCATACTGAAGGTGTCATTTGTGGAAAGTCCAAGATGACATGATGAAGGTGTCATTTGTGAAAAGTCCTAACAACATTCAATTTTAAAAGTACTCACTGACAAGATTCATTAGGAGGAGCTGTGAGCCAAGTATTTGGTTAGTTCAATATATTGAAAATATGACGAAAAAAAAGTATAATGTGAATAATGATGTTAGGAAAATATGTAGAATAAACCATTTCTTTAGCAAGGGATAGCCGCAGTTTACCCCTGCAATGGAAAAATAATGCTATTTCTATATAATTAGGTATAGAAAACAGAGGTACAAAGTAAACAATGATTGTATGAAATAAACAATTTAAGTTTTAAATTTCAACGAATCTTTTTTTGTTGACTTCATCCATAATATATAAAAGCTTTAATGTTATAAATTAATTATAAAGGAACTCAAATATACATTTATGCGTTAATGTTATTCTGTATGAAAATAAATTACTAATACTAATATATTTATGTGTTATTCTGTATGAAAAGAAATTAATTATACATTTATGTGTTATTCTGTATGAAAAGAAATTAATTATACATTTATAATTTATGTGTTATTCTGTATGACTATAAATTAATTATACATTTATGTGTTATTCTGTATGAAAAGAAATTAATTATACATTTATGTGTTATTCTGTATGAAAAGAAATTAATTATAAATATATATGTGTTAATATTTAATTAACCTTATATACTGTTAATCTATATGACTATAATGGAAGTAAAGTAAATGATAAATGTTCATCCGTTTTGATAAAGTTGCTGAGTTAACCTTCAACCTATGACCTTATTTTTCCTCATGGGATAGGGATTAAAAAAATCCATGCCATTGTAAAACAATGGAATAATGACAAATTGATTGATAGTAAGGGCCGTCCGTAAAGTATGTCACACTATTTTCCAACAATTTTTAACCCTTCCCTCTCTACTGTCATAAATCTCTGACACCCCTTTCCCCCCCCCCCCCTTCCCCGCTAAAGTATGTCAACATGTAACAAATTTAAAAAAAAACAATCTCAAAATTACTTTAGAAATAAACTGTTAAATTTTTAAAAATGACTTCTTCTGTCAGAATACATCCATCACTAAATGACTTCTTCTGTCAGAATACATCCATCACTAAATGACTTCTTCTGCCAGAATACATCCATCACTAAATGACTTCTTCTGTCAGAATACATCCATCACTAAATGACTTCTTCTGTCAGAATACATCCATCACTAAATGACTTCTTCTGTCAGAATACATCCATCACTAAATGACTTCTTCTGTCAGAATACATCCATCACTAAATGACTTCTTCTGTCAGAATACATCCATCACTAAATGACTTCTTCTGTCAGAATACATCCATCACTAAATGACTTCTTCTGTCAGAATACATCCATCACTAAATGACTTCTTCTGTCAGAATACATCCATCACTAAATGACTTCTTCTGCCAGAATACATCCATCACTAAATGACTTCTTCTGTCAGAATACATCCATCACTAAATGACTTCTTCTGTCAGAATACATCCATCACTAAATGACTTCTTCTGTCAGAATACATCCATCACTAAATGACTTCTTCTGTCAGAATACATCCATCACTAAATGACTTCTTCTGCCAGAATACATCCATCACTAAATGACTTCTTCTGTCAGAATACATCCATCACTAAATGACTTCTTCTGTCAGAATACATCCATCACTAAATGACTTCTTCTGTCAGAATACATCCATCACTAAATGACTTCTTCTGCCAGAATACATCCATCACTACATAATGTTCAATATCACTGACAATTTAAGGTTTCATATGTACATATCGTTACACTCCCTCTCCCCCTGTCACAAACTGTCACATTTTATTAGAGCTCCCTCCCCCATCTGGCGAGTGACAAACAAGTGTACTTATACAACACAGTACCGTATACAGTAAACACTAAACACTTGTACAAAAACACTTAAGACTTGTGTACGATTCAGGAAACACTAAAGACTTGTGTACAATACAGTAAACAATAAAAACTTGTACTTGTACAATACAGGAAACACTAAAGACTTGTGTATAATACAGGAAACAAAATAGATTTGTACATTTGAACCTATGTCTAACCATTACATTTACCCCTATGTCCAACCATTATATCGACCCCCATGTCCAACCATTACAGCGACCCTTATATCCAACCATTACATCGACTCATATGTACATATGTACAACCATTACATTGACCCCTATGTCCAACCATTACATTGACTCATTGACCCCTATGCCCAACCTTTACATTGACCACTATGTCCAACCATTACATTGACCCCTATGTCCAAACATTACATCGTCCCCATATGTCCAACTATTACATCGACCCCTATGTCCAACCATTACATCGACCCTATGTCCAACCATTACATCGACCCTATGTCCAGCTTCAGGTTTTCTGTCAATATGAATCACAACCTTAACCACCCCCCCCCCTTTTTTTTTTTTCGGAAATTTTTTTCATAGTCGTTTTTTAAAAATATATTATGTATGGCTTGTGATCATACTGTATTTCTGTTTCTTAAAAGTTGACCGAAAACCAGAGCTTTACGACATGAGATAAAGGTTATACTAAATGTCCGCTTCTATTTCATCGTGGGGCAACCAAATATATAATTGTTACAAATGATTGATTTGTTAAGATAAATGTAACACACCAGCCATTCTGTGAGATGAATGTAACACACCACCCATTCTGTGAGATGAAGGTAACACACCACCCATTCTTTGAGATGAAGGTAACACACCACCCATTCTTTGAGATGAAGGTAACACACCACCCATTCTGTGAGATGACGGTAACACACCAGCCATTCTTTGCAAAGAGAATATACAGTACAGTTTCTATCGTGTATCGTAGTTCCGAATGACGTCATCTAAGACATAGGTTATATTTTTTGTTTTTCAGAAACACAAAAAAACTGCTGACACTCAAGTGTTTTTATTGGTAAGGAGGCCGTGGAGAGGATCAGGAAACTGATTAATTGCAGGCCTAAGGGCCTTTCATAAAAAAGCTACAACATTGACCGAGGTTTCCTCCTTTCCACTTTTTAGCATGACACAATTTTCATTCAATTTATTGCCCCAGCAAACAGAGCGCCTTGTTATCACTGTAGTCTTTATGACAGTCCTATGGAGATCCCGATAAATACTTTTGTTTTCCAGGCAAGCAATGGTCTATTTCGATTGCACCATGGTTCCGTAGATGCCACCACACGGCATCATTGTCCCCCTCAAACCCTTGCGAGTTGCTACAAATGTGGTGTACGACATTGTGCGTACATAATGGCAGACAGGGAGTAAAACAAACATAACCCGTCTCCCTTGTAGGCACAGCACGGTGAGGTACAATTAATGTCTTCAACCGCAAATGTATATGTACTAATAGACAACTGTAATGTATATGTACTAACAGACATCTGTAATGTATATGTACTAACAGACATCTGTAATGTATATTATGTACTAACAGACATCTGTAATGTATATGTACTAATAGACATCTGTAATGTATATGTACTAATAGACATCTGTAATGTATATGTACTAACAGACATCTGTAATGTGTATTATGTACTAACAGACATCTGTAATGCATATGTACTAACAGACATCTGTAATGAATATGTACTAACAGACATCTGTAATGTATATGTACTAACAGACATCTGTAATGTATATGTACTAACAGACATCTGTAATGTATATGTACTAATAGACATCTGTAATGTATATGTACTAATAGACACCTGTAACGTTCTTGCAAAAACGTTATTAATTGTGTAAGTTAGTCGTATCGGGCTTATAAGTTATATATAAGCCACTCAAAAAGAAGGAAAAGACATTAAAAAACCCACTTCTTATTGCACCTCTAGAGCAGTGGTTCCCAAACCTATTCTTCAAGGAGCCCTAAGGGCGCCATAGGCACTTCTCCGGGGCTCCGCGGCAGTTCCAGAATTATTATTATTATATGAAATTAAAAGATTAAGTAAGAAACACAAAAGTAGAATCAAAATAAAACAAGAACAAACATTGTTAACAAACGTTTGCCAAGCTCGGTGTATCCGACTGAGTTTTGTGTATTCTTAACATTTGAGAAGTTTCACGAACATTCTCGAATAGACTCGAAGCCTCTCCAAATTACGCCTCACGGAATAGAGGCTGGCTGGTCGATTTGGAGACAGTTAAAAGTGTATTGCCAGTGTGTTAACATTGTGACTTATTGGCGATTCTTCCAAATGTAAACAACCTTTTCCCAATCAAGGAAGGGGTGGGGTTGGAACAGCGCTTCACATCTCATCGGTGACGTCAATAACAAACCAAAAAGGAGGAGAGAGGCGGCGAAACGCTTAAGCTATACGTTGTAGTAAAAAAAAAAGGTCAAGACATAAGCTTTACTATAACACAGCCCATAACAATTGTCTGAAGAATGGTAGTGCTGCCTTTCTCACATATAACTATAACAATAAAAACATCTTTTGGCTGACATCATTTACAAAATGGTATCTATTATTATAAAAAAATAGTTTTTCCTCACCATGTTCCTATCATGTATTGGTTAATCGAAGGTCTCTACGAAAGTGACGCCCCCCCCCCCCCCAGGGCGTATAGATCGTGTTTTAATGTTACCAGGGTCGTATTTCAAACTTTAAAAAAAAAGATTTTTTTTTCTTTTTTTTTAAAAACAACATTTTTAATAGAGATGCAACAATCGCCACAGAGTGCAACCATGTCAATGTTCAACAGATGAAATATTGATATAAGAACTGTTGAACACTGGAGCTATAGTTAGGATGATTTCTTTTTGATTAGGTAGGCAGCCCCGTGCAAACATTGCCAGCGCAAACATGAGCGATGGGATCTAAAAGTAAGACGTCTTATTTATACCATGAAATGTCACCGATGATAATAATATTTTGTTTGGGTGTCATTTTTGATTACGGTTGTATGCAACTTGTTTTACAGAACAGTCTACGGCTACTTGCTGTAGGCTTAAGCTGTGACGTGCGATAGTCAATATGATATGGTAACTAAGTCACAAATTGTGTGCTTTCCTAAAAATAAATTGAGATTTTGTTGATTTATTATGGATATAAATAACTAATTTTAGAGAGCTCAAGATGTTGTCTTACACTTACATATCTTTGGGTAAGTTCAATTCACTCTGTATTTACTGCTGAAAGGGTTTTATTTACTACTGACTATGATATTAAGAAAATTCACTTGAAATAAAATGATCATTATTCCAATGAAACTATGATTTAAAAGTTCACAAAAAGCTCATTTCATATCAGACAATATGATTTTAAAGTTTTTCATTTATTTCGAAAATCTGGGAGTTGATTTAAAAAAAAATATATATTAAAAATATTTATTCGTTTTTGTTCATTTTGTTTTAGAATTAAAATAACATTATAACTAGAGCAATTCTATATAGGCCTATAAGTTGATTTTTTTTTCAATTTACAAATACATATTTGGATACAATTTTATATATAATTAATGTATAGAAAATGCTAAATAAACAAACAATGCGTCCCCACAAAATATGAAAACAATACCTTATGTTAGTTTTCAAGGTAGGTTCAACAATGACGTATTGCACTTCCAGTATCAATGACGTATCACACGTCCAGTAACAATGAATATCACACGTCCAGTAACAATGACTATCACATGTCCAGTAACAATGACATATCACACGTCCAGTAACAATGACGTATCACGCGTCCAGTAACATTGACGTACCCCCCCCCCACTCTTATTATCATTTTACCTAACCTGATTGTAGTCCCCCCACTCTTATTACCATTTTACCTAACCTGATTGTAGTCCCTCCTCTTATTACCATTTTACCTAACCTGATTGTAGTCTCCCCCCCCCCCATATTACCATTTTACCTAACCTGATTGAATTCCTCCACCCCCCATTACCATTTTACCTAACCTGATTGTAGTCCCCCCCCCCCTTTTTACCATTTTACCTAACCTGATTGTATCCCCCACCCTTATTACCATTTTACCTAACCTGATTGTAGTCTCCCCCCCCCCTTATTACCATTTAAACTAATGTGATTGCAGTCCCCCCCCCCCAATTACCGGTTAACAGTGGTAAAAGTGATGACCGAAATCTTGGCCACCCTTTGACGTCCTAGTATAGATGATGACACTTCTAACGATGACACTTCTAATGATGACACTTCTAATGATGACACTTCTAACATTGTGTCGTCAGGTTTCAGTCGGGCTGCAGTAGTTTCATGTACAACAAAGACACCAAGCTGTGTACACCGGCCAGTCTTTTACGTGACAACGAGCCACTCACAAACACATCGGAGGGTGATCTGTACTCGAATATTTTCTTTCGGTAAGTATCGTTACATCTAGGGCTTACATAAATATCACTTACAGCAACAAGTTACAGACAGGGCCGCCTTAACAACATAGGAGGCCCTGGGCACAGCAATGCACTGGGGCCCCCTAGCACGCCACTCAACACACATGGGCCGTGAGAAGGGGGGCGAAAGGGGGCATCCGCCCCATGCTCAAACAGTGGGGGGGGGGGCGGCAAACAGTTCCTGGTCAATGGTCTTGAGGATGTCATTTTCCATGCACATAAGTGAAAGCCAGTTCAAACGTTTTGTCCCATTATAATGCGAAGCTGATTCTTTATGAGATTCACCTGTACAGTGTGTTCTCGTCATGAGACATGAACACTGTGTCTGAGTGAAATTTCAAAATTAGGAAATACAGATTTCAAGTTGTCTGTAATTACTTGTTCACACAAAGCAGCGATAGTGTCACAATTTTCATCAAGAACCAGGTCGTTTCCTGAGATGCTTGCATTCATTTAATAGGGAATCCGACTAAGCCTAGGCCTAAGTATTAAGGCAGGCTAAGGTCTTTGTGATACATATTCTAGTTCTTCACACTTTTTATTCACCTAATCGGAATCAATTGTTTTTAATTTCGAAAAGAAAAAAACAGATTTCCAATCCAAGAATAAGCGTGTGTACGTTATGTAAGGTCATAGTTCAGGGAGTCCAAAATAGGGAGAAAAGTTTCGACAGTAAACAAATTCTTACCTTATTTTCTTTCGATTCATATCTGGGGAAAAGTTAAACTTGTTGACGAGAGTTATTGTCCTTTAAACGTTTTTTAAACTGTCCAACTTTTATTCGCAATTATAATATTAATTTTTAAATGTGCTGATATATATCGTGGACTATTGGGAAATTGGGAATTTTAAATCCAATTAAATTGTCAAAATTGCTCGATATTCATTAAAAATATATAAAGCATGATGCCTCTATAAGAGTGAGTCTCTTAGAAACGTAGGGGCCCCCTACAAAGCGCGGGACCCTGGGCCAGTGACCACTCGCCCATGTGTGCATCATTAAAGCTGTATAATACAGTACATGTACTATCATTTTACTGTAGAAGCATTAGTGTGACTTTAAAATGTTGTCATTAATTAATTAATTTTTTGGAAGTTACAAAACTTTAAAAACAAATTTTCATCGAAATGTAATTCTCTTTAGACTCTTGTTTGCATTGTCCTGTGTCATACTGTGTCATATTTTGTCATACTGTGTCAAAGAATACAAACAGACGGTAATTCGGTAGAGATAGTGCCCCTTTTTTTTTTTACCATGGCCGCCATCTTGGTTGCCGCGACCCGTAAAATTAAGAATAAAACGTTGAAAATAATGAAATAATTTCCTAAATGTATCCCTAAACCTAACCTGAACCCTAAATGTAACCCTAAACCTAACCTGAACCCTAAATCTATCCCTAAACCTGATAAAAAATATATCCACAAACCTAGCCTGAACCCTAAACAATCACGTAAGGAACCAAGAGTAACAATTAGCCAAACAGACATTTTGTGTCAGGATTAAAATAAAGACGCGACTCTGGTTTTAAACACTAGTTTTTATTTATTTTTTTTTTAAATTAAATTATACTAAATTTACTATAAATAGTCCGCCAGACAATGGCGGCGGAAAAGGTGTGAACTTTCCATCTACTAAAGTTACTTGACAAAACTCGCTGTTCAAGAAACACACTTTACAAGACTCCCGATGATTGCTACACCTTTTAATAACGCAACTGCGTTTGGTGCGTAATATTTTCTTTTCGGAAAATGAAATCGTCTCAACTTAAGTATGGTGTTATATTTATTCGGGTTAAAAGTGGTTGGGACATCATAATAATATAGTTCATGGGCGTGAAATTAAAAGTGTGCAGTGACGTATCTTGGAGGGGAAGGGGTGAAGCAAAAATTGGTATTCTTAAATGTGCGTTACTTGAGTTCATGTTTTGTCAAGTATTTTTAGTAGATGGGAAGTTCACGTATTGCTGTCGCCAATGTTTGGCGAGCTATAAAGTTATTATTATTTCAATTAAATCCTTTTCTACATGTTTTAATGAATTTTCTTTCCTAGTGTAATGAGTGGAGACAATGCTACAGTGAACGTAGCATACACCATTCAGCCCCTCAATTACACTAACGCAGAGTCAGCCTGCCAATGTCTCGGTGGGCATCTCTACGTCATGGACAGCCTAGACAAATTTCGGCTCTTGAGTGCAATCATGGCGCCACCTTATTTCACCTGGATTGGCCTGGACGACAGAGCGGCAGAAGGCTCCTTCAGATGGGCCAACAGCAGTGACATAATAGATCCTGTTTTGAAACCAAACATTTTCAAAGCTAATGAGCCTGACAATGGATATGGGAGCAATCAGGACTGTGGAGCAGTCTGGCCAGATTCCTTCCAGCTAGACGACGTTGAATGTGTCAGTCCTATGAGCTACATTTGTGAGAGACCATTACTTTGAGCTATTCTACAAAAGAGAAGCATGAAACCGTATATTGTCATTTATTTTTAAAACTCGTTTTTATCTATGTAATCATGGATTTTTAAACACAATTGAATATATAATCAACTCATATAATTCAAGTCGTATATCTGAAACTAACTGTAGAATATACTACCGACGGAACAGTGTCGTATATCTGAAACTAACTGTAGCATATACTACCGACGGAACAGTGTCGTATATCTGAAGCTAACTGTAGCTTATATTACCGACGGAACAGTGTCGTATATTATCTGAAGCTAACTGTAGCTTATACTACCGACGGAACAGTGTCGTATATCTAAAAACTAACTGTAGCATATACTACCGACGGAACAGTGTCATATATCTGAAACTAACTGTAGCATATACTACCGACAGAACATTGTCGTATATCTAAAACTAACTGTAGCATATACTACCGAAGGAACAGTGTCGTATATCTAAAAACTAACTGTAGCATATACTACCGACGGAACAGTGTCGTATATCTGAATCTAACTAGCATATACTACCGACGGAACAGTGTCGTATATCTGAAACTAACTGTAGCATATACTACCGACGGAACAGTGTCGTATATCTGAAACTAACTGTAGCATATACTACTGACGGAATAGTGTAGTATATCTGAAATTAACTGTAGCTTATACTACCGACGGAACAGTGTCGTATATCTGAAATTAACTGTAGCTTATACTACCGACGGAACACTGTCATATTGAGCCAATGTGCCAATGGTGTAATTATATTAAAAGCAGACCTCTAAAATCAAGATTATTTTGCTAACATTTGTGAATACATAATGGTCAGGCTTTTAAGAGCTGATAACAATGGCGGTATTTCGTTGGCCCTGACGAGGTCAGGTGGTTGTCGTGTCATGAGGTCGGGTGGTTGTCGTGTCATGAGATTGGGTGGTTGTCGTGTCATGAGGTCGGGTGGTTGTCGTGTCATGAGATTGGGTGGTTGTCGTGTCATGAGGTCGGGTGGTTGTCGTGTCATGAGATTGGGTGGTTGTCGTGTCATGAGGTCAGGTGTTTGTCGTGTCATGAGGTCGGGTGGTTGTCGTGTCATGAGGTCGGGTGGTTGTCGTGTCACGAGGTCGGGTGGTTGTCGTGTCATGAGATTGGGTGGTTGTCGTGTCATGAGATCGGGTGGTTGTCGTGTCATGAGATTGGGTGGTTGTCGTGTCATGAGGTCGGGTGGCTGTCGTGTCATGAGATTGGGTGGTTGTCGTGTCATGAGGTCAGGTGTTTGTCGTGTCATGAGGTCAGGTGGTTGTCGTGTCATGAGGTCGGGTGGTTGTCGTGTCACGAGGTCGGGTGGTTGTCGTGTCATGAGATTGGGTGGTTGTCGTGTCATGAGATCGGGTGGTTGTCGTGTCATGAGATTGGGTGGTTGTCGTGTCATGAGGTCGGGTGGCTGTCGTGTCATGAGATTGGGTGGTTGTCGTGTCATGAGGTCAGGTGTTTGTCGTGTCATGAGGTCAGGTGGTTGTCGTGTCATGAGGTCGGGTGGTTGTCGTGTCATGAGATTGGGTGGTTGTCGTGTCATGAGGTCGGGTGGTTGTCGTGTCATGAGGTCAGGTGGTTGTCGTGTCATGAGGTCGGGTGGTTGTCGTGTCATGAGGTCGGGTGGTTGTCGTGTCATGAGATTGGTTGGTTGTCACGTGACGAGGTTGGGTGGTTGTCGTGTGTCAATTTCGGTGCTGATAGATGCTCACCCTCCTTGCCCCGAACGCTTGAAATACTACCCCACACTCCCTCCTCCCCCCCCCCCCCACACACAAAAATAATGATTCCGGAAAGAAACTGGTCATAGGCCCAGGGCCGGATTTACAGACAGGCCGACTAGGCAGTGGCCTAGGGGCCTCACAAAATAAGGGGCCCCAAATTTTGGAGTAGTATATAAAAAATATATATATTTGAATTTAAAAAACTTAGCAATATTTTATATTTTTCAAAATGGGGCCTTAAATTTTTTTTGGTCTAGGGCCCCTAAAATTGTAAATCCGGCCCTGCATAGGCCAACCTAAGTCATAGGCCAACCTAATTCATAGGCCAACCTAAGTCATAGGCCAACTTTAGTCATAGGCCAACCTGTCATAAGCCAACTTTAGTCATAGGCCAACTTTAGTCATAGGCCAACCTAAGTCATAGGCCAACCTAACTCATAGGCCAACTTTAGTCATAGGCCAACATAAGTCATAGGCCAACCTAAGTCTAAGCCAACCTAAGCCATAATGCTATTCATAACATGACTTGAATAGTAAGCTATAGACTGATCGGTTCTGATGTAAAGCGATGCACAGGGCGCTCTACTAAGACGATATTTGCGACCCTTGATATTTTGGCGCCAGGGGTGATTGGCCCTATCGTCCTCTTCTTCGCACGGCCCTGAGTATAGAAAGGGTTAGGGGCCTCAGTGCATCGCATTACTGTACCCAGGGCCTCCGTTTCTATAAAGACCGCCCTGGTTGGAATACGTTGTGTGTGGGGGGGGGGGGGGGGGGTGTTTGAGTCAACCAATCAAATCGGCTCAGGCCTCAAATTTACACATGATCAATAAATGATATGAATACATTCAATTTTGTATAGCCAAATATAGCGATACATAAAATTATAGAGGAATTCCCGCTGCTATTTTTTTAAAGACAAACGGTGTTTCTTTTATTTCTTTCTTTGTTAAGTTCCAAAGTAAGTTTGCAATAATAAAATCACAGTTTTATAAGTGCCGCAACACCCACTTGCTTGTCATTCAGGGGCGTCACTAGGTTTTGGTGTCACCTCTGGTGCGGTAACACCTCTGGTGTTTAAAAAGTCAAGTTGTGACAAAATATTTGGCTTCGTCCAGATTAATGTCTGCCGTTTTCCGATGCCTCCTTCTAGCGTTTAGACAACTCATCATAGAGCAGGGTCGTTGCCAAGGGACACCAGTACCGGTAACTCTTCTTCACTCACCAATAGTCTACTCTCTTAGTGATGAGTCTTAGGTTGAAGGAAATAGAGGAATAAGATATGTTTATGCTTGAAATGAAAAGACCGAATAATTAAAAGGACGTTTCGGATAGATGCTGTTATATTTTAATCTATGTCTTGGAATATCGATCTATTTTTAGCCACCACCACTTGTCTCCCTTTGTAAGACCTTGATATTGACGTCATTGAGTAAATGTCCTGTGTCATCTCTTACCCACTCCGCCTTTGGTTGTGTCAAGGTTGTTAAAGTTCGAATGCGTTCTATTTGTGCCAAAGAATGTCATCAGGTGTCGCAATTTCTAGAATCTCTTTACTAGAACGTTCTGATTTAATTCATATGCATATATATATATCAAAAATAACCATATATATATATATATATAAAATAACCCTATATATATATATATATATATATATATATATATATATATATATATATATATATATAAGCTGTCAGGTTTCTTAGCAGAGAGGGCGAAACAAAGAGAGAGAGGGCGAGAGGGAGAAAGAGAAGGCGACAGAGAGAGAGGGCGAGAGAGAGGGGGGAGGGGGAGAGGGCGAGAGAAAGGGAGAGAGAGGGGGTGAGAGAGAGGGCGAGAGAGAGAGAGGGGAAGAGAGAGAGGGAGAAAGAGAGACAGAGGGAGAGAGAGGAAGAGAGAGAGGGGGAGAGAGTTGTTGTGTGTGTGTTTCTTTGTATTCAAATTTGAATGTGAAATTCAGTTGTATAATTAAATTGAATATTGTTAGTATCACAAGCTTTGGTATCGTTTTCTTTGCATACTGTTTTTCTCAGCCCTTTGTTACGTATTGTATAGTTTATTATACACGCCAAATCTTAAAAGAGATTAAATCTTCAAAACCATAACGGCATGTAACAGATGCCCTCTTCAGCAGACGAAACAAAACAAGAAACACATAAGAATTAGATGACTAAAACTTATAAAAGTGCTTCGTCAATAGCATGCTCCACTTTTTTTTTACAGTGCTTTTCGTTTAGATAAAGACTTGACCATGCTTCCTTCGTCACCATTTTGTCCAGAGTTAAGCCCTTGGTCAGTAGAGTTAAGCCCTTTGTCAGTAGAGTTAAGCCCTTTGTCAGCAGAGTTAAGCCCTTTGTCAGTAGAGTTAAGCCATTTGTCAGCAGAGTTAAGCCCTTTGTCAGTAGAGTTAAGCCATTTGTCAGCAGAGTTAAGCCCTTTGTCAGTAGAGTTAAGCCATTTGTCAGCAGAGTTAAGCCCTTTGTCAGTAGAGTTAAGCCATTTGTCAGTAGAGTTAAGCCATTTGTCAGCAGAGTTAAGCCATTTGTCAGCAGAGTTAAGCCCTTTGTCAGTAGAGTTAAGCCCTTTGTCAGTAGAGTTAAGCCCTTTGTCAGTAGAGTTAAGCCCTTTGTCAGTAGAGTTAAGCCCTTTGTCAGTAGAGTTAAGCACTTGGTCAGCAGGCACGGCAGAGTATGATTATCTTCCTCCAGTAAATTAGACTAAAACTAAAGGAAGTAGAGAAACGTGAAGTCACGGACAGAAGGCAAAAGACATTGCACAGTATCTCGTGGGTCCAAACTTTCACGAGGGTTGCATTGCACCGTTTCTCGTGGGTCCAAACTTTCACGAGGGTTGCATTGCACCGTTTCTCGTGGGTCCAAACTTTCACGAGGGTTGCATTGCACCGTTTCTCGTGGGTCCAAACTTTCACCAGGGTTGCATTGCACCGTCTCTCGTGGGTCCAAACTTTCACGAGGGTTGCATTGCACCGTCTCTCGTGGGTCCAAACTTTCACGAGGGTTGCATTGCACCGTCTCTCGTGGGTCCGAACTTTCACGAGGGTTGCATTGCACCGTATCTCGTGGGTCCAAACTTTAACGAGGGTTGCATAGAGCTTATAAACGTTGCACAGTCTTTATTTGTTTTCTTTACCTGGTTTTGCTGCAGCACGATGAGCACTTGAGAGATTTGATCAAGTCGTTTCACTGACATTTCAGTGTGTGTGGTTCAAACACGCCTTCAGTGGAATCAGAAAAGGATGCAAATATTCTCTTATTTATAGGCCATAAATTGTTACACGTGATACATTTTCAGCAAGATTGTTGATCACGCAAGTATTGCGAATGATCCACACATGTCCTGCCAATAATCCACACATGTAATGCCAATGATCCACACAAGTAATGCCAATGATCCACACAAGTAATGCCAATAATCCACACATGTAATGCCAATGATCCACACATGTAATGCCAATGATCCACACATATAATGCCAATGATCCACACATGTAATGCCAATGATCCACACATATAATGCCAATGATCCACACATGTAATGACAATGATCCACACATGCAATGCAAATGAACCACACATGTCCTGCCAATAATCCACACATGTAATGCCAATGATCCACACAAGTAATGCCAATAATCCACACATGTAATGCCAATGATCCACACAAGTAATGCCAATAATCCACACATGTAATGCCAATGATCCACACATGTAATGCCAATGATCCACACATATAATGCCAATGATCCACACATGTAATGACAATGATCCACACATGCAATGCCAATGAACCACACATGTCCTGCCAATAATCCACACATGTAATGCCAATGATCCACACAAGTAATGCCAATAATCCACACATGTAATGCCAATGATCCACACATGTAATGCCAATGAGCCACACATGTAATGCCAATGAACCACACATGTAATGCCAATGAACCACACATGTAATGCCAATGATCCACACATGTAATGCCAATGATCCACACATGTAATGCCAATGATCCACACATGTAATGTCAATGATCCACACATGTAATGCCAATAATCCACACATGTAATGCCAATAATCCACACATGTAATGCCAATGATCCACACATGTAATGCCAATGATCCACACATGTCCTGCCAATGATCCACACATGTAATGCCAATGATCCACACATGTAATGCCAATGATCCACACATGTAATGCCAATGATCCACACATATAATGCCAATGATCCACACATGTAATGCCAAGGATCCACACATGTAATGCCAATGATCCACACATATAATGCCATGATCCAGACATGTAATGCCAATGATCCACACATTCACTCAAAATAACGTTCTTGTTTTGTTATTTCTTTTCAGTATCTGGTCAATGTGTGATAGGTCAGTATCTGGTCAATGTGTGATAGGTCAGTATCTGGTCAATGTGTGATAGGTCAGTATCTGGTCAGTGTGATAGGTCAGTATCTGGTCAGTGTGATAGGTCAGTATCTGGTCAGTGTGATAGGTCAGTATCTGGTCAGTGTGATAGATTAGTATCTGGTCAGCGTTTGATAGGTCAGTATCTGGTCAGTGTGATGTCAGTATCTGGTCAGTGTGTGATAGGTCAGTATCTGGTCAGTGTAATAGATAAGTATCTGGTCAGTGTGATAGATTAGTATCTGGTCAGCGTTTGATAGGTCAGTATCTGGTCAGTGTGTGATAGATCAGTATCTGGTCACTGTGTGATAGGTCAGTATCTGGTCAGTGTGATAGATCAGTATCTGGTCAGCGTGTGATAGGTCAGTATCTGGTCAGCGTGTGATAGGTCAGTATCTGGTCAGCGTGTGATAGGTCAGTGTGATAGTTCAGTATCTGGTCAGTGTGATAGTTCAGTATCTGGTCAGTGTGATAGGTCAGTATCTGGTCAGTATGATAGATCATTATCTGGTCAGTGTGATAGGTCAGTATCTGGTCAGTATGATAGATCAGTATCTGGTCAGTGTGTGATAGGTAAGTATCTGGTCAGTGTGATAGTTCCGTATCTGGTCAGTGTGATAGGTCAGTATCTGGTCAGTATGATAGATCAGTATCTGGTCAGTGTGATAGGTCAGTATCTGGTCAGTATGATAGATCAGTATCTGGTCAGTGTGTGATAGGTCAGTATCTGGTCAGTGTGATAGTTCCGTATCTGGTCAGTGTGATAGTTCCGTATCTGGTCAGTGTGATAGGTCAGTATCTGGTCAGTGTGATAGGTCAGTATCTGGTCAGTGTGATAGTTCAGTATCTGGTCAGTGTGATAGCTCAGTATCTGGTCAGTGTGATAGATCAGTATCTGGTCAGTGTGATAGTTCAGTATCTGGTCAGTGTGATAGATCAGTATCTGGTCAGTGTGATAGGTCAGTATCTGGTCAATGTGTGATAGATCAGTATCTGGTCAGAGTGTGATAGGTCAGTATCTGGTCAGCGTGTGATAGGTCAGTATCTGGTCAATGTGTGGCCGATTTCATGTCATTAAATATGTCGCCAATTACATGACATTAAATATGTTGCCAATTACATGACATTTAATATGTCGCCAATTACATGACATTTAATATGTTGCCAATTACATGACATTTAATATGTCGCCAATTCAGATATGCAGTAAATTTAAGTTTTAAAATGTTTTCTTTTCCAACAATATATCGTGGTAAGGGTCAGTTTGATTCTATATGCATGTGATCGCGATCTGAAAACGTTTGATAAGCTGAGTGCTAGAGCTACTGAACTTGGTAATTCAGCGCAGTTAACTAGTTACAGTGTCTTGGCTGATAGTGTGGACAAGAGGGATGGCATTGCATATCTTTTTCCTGTCGTTTAATGAATAAACATTTTAGTTGTTACAAGCTCTTCATTCATTTTATGAGTATTGCTTTTGGTCATAGACTGAGGAAAAGTGGAAAATCTGGCCATACTATACATTGACCGATTTGATAAGACAATCAACAAACTTATTGATTGACTGCTTTTTTAAAATACATGACAAACTAATAGAACAACCATAAATACATGCTATAATAACCATTGAAGTGTTTTAATTTATCGGTAAGGCAGTTTTTAATTTATTTCACTAGAAATAATTAAACACGCTAAAATAATAAATAAATGATTATTGTGCTATTATTAGCCTACACTATAGACTATAGTGTCTATAGTTTTCAGTTTATAGTATAAGTATTAGTAGCTGGTCTGAAAATGAAAAACATGTTGATACAATAAAACAGGTCGCACGGACGCACAACAGTCAGTGTGGGTGTGAGTTGAAAGATAAACAGTAGTCAGTAGTAGAACTCACTGCTGACAGTTGAAAATTCACTGATCATATTCAATTAACGTCCCTAGCTCACTGAAATGAAATTTTCCTAACATATGACTGTCTATATATATATGATTTCTTGTTAACTATCCTCAGAATATCGATACTTTTATGGATCTCTGTATGAATTTTTTCTGTTAGTTTTGGGAAACATCAAT
This sequence comes from Omphiscola glabra, assembly GCA_964017045.1. Lineage (NCBI taxonomy): Eukaryota > Metazoa > Mollusca > Gastropoda > Lymnaeidae > Omphiscola > Omphiscola glabra. Next base: position 2,297,345 of record OZ024808.1, read on the forward strand.
TACTATATAAAAAAAAAGAATTGACACTAAATTGACTTCACTGTCTTAACTCTATATTGCGACTTACAGCCCCCCACCCCTCGGTAAATTATTATATTTATTTTAACTACATATGAGAAATCTCGAAATCTAGATTATGTGAAAAAGAAAATTTTTAAATCAAGTTTTGAAGTTCATGAACTATCTCATGTAGATTTATCCTTAGATCTACAGAAAAATGGACGAGCACCATATAAATGTGAGCTTTGTTCTGCTCAATTTACAAATTTTTCAGATGTTCCCAGACATTTAAGAAAACATACCAGAGAAAAGTTTAACTGTACACAAAAGCAAACATACAGGAGAGAAACCCTACAAAGTAATATGTGTCCTGCTATATTCATTTAAAGTTTTAGTTACCATAAGAGTAAGAATACATACAGGAGAGAAACCCTTCAAATATGACATTTGTCTGCTACATTTACCCACAATTCAAATTTAAGCAGACACAAAAGACAACATAATGGAAAGAAATCCTCTAAATGTGACATTTGTTCTGCTGCAATTTCTGCTTACATATCACAGCAAACTTAATACACAGTATTTGACATCATACAGGGAACAATCATCATCATCAGTTGCGCTAGAGCCCATGCAAGGAAACAATCCCTTTAATTTAGATATGTTTTACTGCATTTGACTGGAACTCAAATTTAAACAATGTGCCCTGCCAGTTACTCCCTGAATATTTCCTTCACCTAAATTAAATTATGGCTCATGACTCAGAAAAGTCTGCACACCCCTGGACCACTTATGACAGTTCAAAATCATGAGGCTAAAAAATGTGGTTTTAAAGTGAAGTTAGGCAACAATAATTTATAAATATATTCTATTCAGCCCATTTTAATGATGAGCCTTAAATAAATGCTGATGGTTCTTTTCAGGTTAAATTACAAGGATATAATTTAAAACAACAATCTTTGTACATTTGGAGGGAGCAAATAATCAAAGTTATCTATATCTGTAAATAATCAAAGTTATCTATATCTGTAAATAATCAAAGTTATCTATATCTGTAAATAATCAAAGTTATCTATATCTGTAAATAATCAAAGTTATCTATATCTGTAAATAATCAAAGTTATCTATATCTGTAAATAATCAAAGTTATCTATATCTGTAAATAATCAAAGTTATCTATATCTGTAAATAATCAAAGTTATCTATATCTGTAAATAATCAAAGTTATCTATATCTGTAAATAATCAAAGTTATCTATATCTGTAAATAATCAAAGTTATCTATATCTGTAAATAATCAAAGTTATCTATATCTGTAAATAATCAAAGTTATCTATATCTGTAAATAATCAAAGTTATCTATATCTGTAAATAATCAAAGTTATCTATATCTGTAAATAATCAAAGTTATCTATATCTGTAAATAATCAAAGTTATCTATATCTGTAAATAATCAAAGTTATCTATATCTGTAAATAATCAAAGTTATCTATATCTGTAAATAATCAAAGTTATCTATATCTGTAAATAATCAAAGTTATCTATATCTGTAAATAATCAAAGTTATCTATATCTGTAAATAATCAAAGTTATCTATATCTGTAAATAATCAAAGTTATCTATATCGTCTGTCTTAACAAAATATTCATCTGCATGACTGAGGTTTAATGTACATATTTTCTATCATTCAAATGCATTACCAATTTCCCCCCCCCCCCCAAAATAAAGCATAAAAAAACAACAAGATCTTGGCATTCTTGCTTTCAAATGGAGTTACCATTCTTTAGACGGAGTTCTTGTTCCTAGTTGCTCCTGCCTCATATTTGTTGGCAGGTAGTTAGCCACATAAATGTACATGTCATTCATACCCCGTGAGGATGACCTGCCCACTCCAATGTGCGTACAGTCCTTCCAGTCCACTTGGTTCACGTGACCTGTTGCCATGGTAATTATAAGTGCAATTATAAGTTCTTTGAGAATTACTACAAAACATTTTTTTTTATGTACCGGTACTGTATCCGGTACTGTATCCGTTGTTTTTTTTAAATTTAATTTACAGATTACCAGTAATTCCAAATTTGTATAGTTTATAGCCCTGTATTCTGTTTGCTGTAGGAAGAGTCCAATACTATTTATGTACTTCACAGTCTTGGTTAGGAGTGGAGACACAATTCCCAATAGAGGGGCGATAATATAATTATAGATGTTTTTAAAAAAGTTTTCGGCATTGGGAGATAATTTTATCTACAAATTTTGATGGGATTCATCTAATTAAATAAACTAAGATACTGGTCATCAAATTAATACAGTATATACTTCAAATTGAATCTCATGAGATAATCAAACTTATAAAATATAATAACATTGTCTTTCTAACTGAATATTGAAATAATAATCCATCAAATTTAAAATTGTATTAATTGTTACTACAAGAATTTGTTCATGCTCCTTATTGAAATATCTGATATAAGTTTTTAAAATTTTATTAAGCCTTAATTTTTGTCACTGGTCTCAATTCTACTTGAGATAAGTAATGTTAGAAACAGCACAGTTAATCTCTAATAGGATCTCTATCATTTCATTTTTACCTATTCCTGTCTTGGCCATGGGATTAGCAGAGTTGTGCCCCATGATTTCACTGTACCACATGTCAACAAGTTCATTGCCTGAAATCAATGCAATACAAGCAAACTTTGAGAAGGTTCAGATAACATACAGGAGTGGGGTTCAGATAACATACAGGAGTGGGGTTCAGATAACATACAAGAGTGGGGTTCAGATAACATACAAGAGTGGGGTTCAGATAACATACAAGAGTGCCTTATTTGGGCAAATCCCTGCTTTAGATTTTGACTCACAAGAGTCTTGTTTCTGTCACATCATCTTGTGCTTTATACATTTAAAAAAATTTTTTTTTTAAATCAATGTCATAAATATTTCCAACCTCGGGTCCCAATTATAACTATTTACTATTAACTTTTTAAAACCAAACAATTGAACTAAAACATTTTTTACATAGGATGTAATTCAATAAATGCTTTTAAAAGAGATTCAAAAGAACTTTTTTTCCGGGACAAATTGTGTTTTTTTAATCTATCAAAATTGTCATGTGTCTTTTACTTTTATACAAGAATTATAATTAAATGAAACTTGAAAAGAAGAAATACTCTTTAACTTACAGGACATGTCAAATTATAGTGATTTAACCCCCAAAAAATTAATTAGGTACATCCTAAATAACCCATTTACAGGCAAAAATTAAACACATTTTAACTAAACAAACATTTTAAACTTGTGTACCGTACTAAAAATAAAATATTTACAGAACTATTACTGAACTAGTAAAACTGTTTAGGTGCTATTATAACTATTGGGATTAATTTAGGTATTATTCTGTTCTTTCTTTGGCTTGATTTTGTATTTCTTTAATTTTTTTTATATTTCAACTAGATGAAAGTGTATAACAACGACAAATGACATGTCAAAAAGTGTGGAAATACAATAATGAAACAATTTAATCTAAGTGTGATTTATGTTTGATATCTATTTAACACAATCATTAGTTAATATAATAAGCAATTCAATGGAAATAAAACCTGGTCTCACAACAGCAGCAAGCATGTTTTCTACCATTGCACTGCATGTTGTAGTTTTTGGTGATTATTTTATAAAATCAAACCAAGTTATTGGATAGCAAAGGCACATCACCACTAAATTTTGAATTATTTCCCTTTTTGTAAACACCGTTACTACTACTAACTACTACATCTAATTACTAGTAATTTTAAAAAAAAATAGTTAAGTAAATAACATATCAACTTTTCTATTACTTTTATAGCAACCCTGAAATTCATGCCATTGCTAAACTGGCCCAACTCCTGCTATAGTGGCACCAAACCACTCTCTATCAGTGTATCAGACAGCATTCCTACCCCAGCTTCATTGGCAACTCAACAATGTTATATTAGCCAGCACCTGAGCAAACTGTTGTTTTTTTAAATCTGCCACTTGTAGGATGTAGCGTACATTATGATGATTCTGTGGCCAGAATTACATTAAAAACTTTGGTTTTAGACATTCTCAACCCTGCACTAATTAATAAGCAAAAACGATCAGTCCTCACCAGTGATGATGTCAGAGTGGCCAGCCAGATTTTCACCTGCACCAAATCTATGGCTTTCAGGGCTGTGTTCAAATACCTGCTTGTCTGCCAGATAGTCTGCCCATTTCTGGGCCAAGGTATTCAAATCCGGACTGCAAATTTCAATGCGAATATTTAAACTAAAATTAAAGCGTGCATGTGAAGGAACATGGTTAATGAGATTGGTCAAAAGGTTACCTGAATACCAAATAATATTTAATAAATATGAAAACTAACACAACAACTCCAAGCTACTGCTTTCCATGGACCTATGATAATCATAACTTGGATGATATTGATATAATGGTATATAAATAGATTTAATAAAAAAAGACAACCCAAAAATATATTTTTAAATAAAATCAAATGCACTTATTTGCAGTTTAAATATTTTTTTTATGAATTCAAAACTTTTTATTTGGCTATACAGGTAGAAAAGATCTACTAGAAAGGACATACCAGGTGCCCATTGATGAAGACATCATAAAGAAAAGATGGAGGTGGATTGGGCATACTCTCAGAAAACCCCTAGATAACACCACCAGACAATGCCTAACATGGAATCCACAGGGAAAAAGAAAGAGAGGAAGACCTAAAAATACATGGAGACGCGAGCTAGAGGCAGACACACAAAATAAGGGATACACCTGGAAGCAATTGGAAAGGAAAGCACAGTACCGGGATGAGTGGAAAATTCTTGTGGACGGCCTATGCCCCAGACGGGGTAAAAAGGCATAAGAAGAAGAAGAATACAGGTAGCTATGAAAAATGAGACCATGCTTAGTGTTTCAAAATCCTCAAGTATACACCATTCAAATATAAAGCAGTTATTTTCAAGGCTTGTCGTAGTATTTGGGGATCTCTATCAGAACTCTCTCAGTATGGTTGATACATACATATCTAATAGTACCGGTAATACATTACCTAATGGTAATATACTAAGAAAAGATAATGCATATATTAAAGGTAAATACATTAGGTTAACACAAGCAATGTTTGCCATGCTAAAGCATATAATATCTGAATAATTGAACAAGGATTCCTCTATGTAGGCCTACTTATACCTCAATTTTAAAGGTGGGGCTCCGTGCAGCTTCCTAAATTTGTTATGGGCAGCCAGTGTTTCATTCCTCAGCTTTATCAGTGATTTACTTCCCTTTGGATGGCTCTGTTTGTCGTTGCAAATTGTAATAGTAGGTAATAAATCAGAATATTTCTTTGATTGAATAAATATCAAATTCATCTAACTTTAATAATGAATATTAGAGTTATTTAAATCTAATAATCAAAGTCATCTAAAACTAATAATGAATATATCGGTAACATTAATTAAGATTTAATAGTGAATATTAGTACCGGGTAATACAATCTAATTACATTATCAAAGTCATCTAAAGCTAATAATGAATAACAAGTCAACTTAATCTGATGATGAATATAAGAGTTAGCTAAATCTAATAATAAATATAAGAGTCATCTAAATCTATGATGAATAAATAGGCTATTAAATCAATTTAATTAATAAATCTAAATTCATAATAAAATCATCGTGATGAATAAATATGAAATTAACAGTGTTTAAATAATGATATGGTGTCTACTAACCTCGCATTTTTCATACAAAATATGAGGATTCAAAAGGGGTGTAAATTAGCAAATTTAGAACAGTTTATGACAGTGTTAACATTACCAGTTGCATTTTTTTTTACCACACTGAATAAGCCAAGGGGAGTTAATCTGAGTTGGGGCTCCATCTTGGCAAAAGAGTTCATGAAAACTTACCTCTATTAAATCTACATACACAAACAAGAGAGATCATACTCACTTCTACTATTATTGCACGTTCTTTTGGCTTGGTCTGGTGACAGAAAACATGATCTCCCCTTACACTAGAGTGTAGCAATACCATATTAAGTAAAGAAACTCCAGGATATCACAGTGAGGGGTAACATCCCTCATGCCCCACCCAATTAAATAAATAATTTTGATGGCAATGTTTTTTATAACATTAATTATTGAAGAATATATATATAAATACTAATACTAGTCTAGGAGAATATGGGTTAGCATAAATAAGAAAATACATCTGTGTGGCATTAGAAAGAAATTACATCTGTGACATTAGTAAGAAATTAAATCTGTGCGGAATTAGTAAGAAATGACATCTGTGTGGAATTAGTAAGAAGTGACATCTGTGTGGCATTAGTAAGAAATTACATATATGGGGCATTAGTAAGAAATTAAATGTGTGGCATTTGTAAGAAATGACATGTATGTGGCATTAGTACAAAAAAACTACATGTGTTGCATTACTTTAAAAAGAAATGATAGGAACTGGCACCAATAGTTTAAAATGCTTATTAAACTGAATGTCTTTTGTTTATTTGAATCATTAATAATTGAAGTGGTGATTACATGCCAGGATGTAATTTTCATTGACTCCAACTCTGTCAACAAGATTCAACTTACTGAGCCACATCCCATCTTGACCCAGACTGTCAGTGACTGTTATAGATGAATGCTGATGCAAAGTGCCGTCTTGTCACTATGCCCAGCTTGCAGATTGACCTGCCTCCCAGATTGACCTGTCCCAATGATTGACCTGCCTAGAGCCTTGACCTGTCTCTAGCCTTGACCTGTCTCACAGATTGACATGTCCTACAGATTGACCTTTCTCACAGTTTGACCTGTCCTAATGATTGACCTGCCTCACAGTGTGACCTGTCTAAATGATGGACCTGCCTCACAGTTTGACCTGTCCTAATGATTGATCTGCCTCACAGTTTGACATGCCTCAGTTTGACCTGTCCCAATGATTGACCTGCCTCAGTTTGACCTGACCTAATGATTTACCTGCCTCACAGTTTGACCCGTCTTAACGATTGACCTGCCTCACGGTTTGACCTTTCCTAATGATTGACCTGCCTCACAGATTGACCTGTCCTAATGATTGACCTGTCCTAATGATTGACCTGTCCTAATGATTGACCTGTCCTAATGATTGACCTGTCCTAATGATTGACCTGCCTCACAGATTAACATGTCCTAATGATTGAACTGCCTCACAGTTTGACCTGTCCTAATTATTGACCTGCCTCGCAGTTTGACCTGACCTAATGATTTACCTGCCTCACAGTTTGACCCGTCCTAACGATTGACCTGCCTCACAGTTTGACCTTTCCTGATTGACCTGCCTCACAGATTGACCTGTCCTAATGATTGACCTGTCCTAATGATTGACCTGCCTCACAGATTAACATGTCCTAATGATTGAACTGCCTCACAGTTTGACCTGTCCTAATGATTGATCTGCCTCGCAGTTTGACCTGTCCTAATGATTGACCTTCCTAAAAGAGTAATAATATGTGAATATGGAAGACTGTGTTCGAGGGTTACTGGAAATTTGATCGAAAGAAATTTCGTCGACGGAAAATTGATCGACGGAAATTTGATCGAACGGAAATATGGTCGAATCTTTTTTTTCAGTTCACACGTTAAAATTTTCGTCAAAGTTTTTTTTTGAACGCACTATACTATATAGTAAAACGAAATAATGCGTTCAAATGAAATTTGAAGCAAAACTTTAACGTGTGGACTGAAAAAAAGATTCGACCAAATTTCCGTTCGATCAAATTTCCGTCGATCAATTTTCCGTCGACGAAATTTCTTTCGATCAAATTTCCGGATACGGTGTTCGAGTCGTGTCGAGTAGATACATACGTCATACCCGGTAGTGAAACAATATTGTTAAGGCTTGCAAACATTTGTTTTTATTTTAATTTAAAAGTGTCGGTTGTTTTGTATCATCGTCTGCTAAACAAGGCATCGAGTCGGAACTTGCGTGTAATCGTCATGTCTTCTCAATTTCAAGCCTAAAAATATCTTGTCTCGCACATTGACCTATCCTACAGTTTGACCTATCTCATGTATTGACCTGTCCGACAGTTTGACCTGCCTCACGTATTGACCTGCCCTACAGTTTGACCTGCCTCGCAGTTTGATCAATTAAACCGTTCAACATCTGGAAACTCAGTAACCCTTGAAATACTCTCCAAGTATTTTAACTAAACAAAAAAATCGATTTAAATTGTGTATGAAATGGCGCAACTTTTAATAATTGTGAACTAAACTGAGACTATCCATCTTTGCCAGATTGGCATTTAAAATTTGAAAACTCAAAGTGGTTTGGATTTTCACGTAAAAATCTCACTTCTGAATCTGAAACCCTGTTTGACTTTTTTTGTCCTTTTAATTTAATTTTTTTTTTTTAAGTTTGAACTAAGAATTTCACAATGCGATGCTAACTTTCGAGAATATATTCACCACAATAGTAAAGACACAATACTCTCTAACCGTCACTAGTCGTATCGTGCATTCCTGTTTATATATGTACAACAGTAACTTTCTCTTATATAGTCTGCCCCGTGATTGTTCACATGTTACTTCCTCTTCGAGCGTTACCTGCAACGGTTTGGGGGGGGGGGGGGTGTAATTCGTCTAAATCCATCGATAGCATACCTTTGATCAGATCGATCAGCAGTTATGTTCTTTCACTGACGTATCGATCGTGTGATTGGTTCTCGACTTACATGCGTACATTGTACAGTCGCTGTACATAACAAGGCTGAGCTTTGTAAGTCTTATCTCTGTCATGTTCCGCCAAAACCAGGGGGCTTTCACTGTATACCAACTTGACATCAGTCGCGGGTATATTCACTGTATACAAACTTAACACCAGTGGCGGGTATATTCACTGTATAAAAATTGACATCAGTCACGGGTATATTCACTGTATAAAAATTGACACCAGTCACGGGTATATTCATTGCTACAAATGTAAACACGAGTGTATATAAGTCATAGCGCCCCTGTGTCCTCGCAGCCCATGAGACTTATACACACACCAGGCGCAGCCCCTGAGATAACACCATGCACCCTGGCAGGTTGGCAAACCTTACGTAGAGACAGTGGTCTAGCTAGGGTTAGCGCCACATGGGTGGGCCAATTTTTTTCTGCCCTCCACGAAAGAAGCAGTTGGCCGAAAATGCCGCCCCTTCATTTAAAGAAAAAAATGCGACCAGTGGCGGACAGCACCCCACACCTGCGTAGAGATTCTGGCAATGTCTTAAAAGATATTATTTTCTTTGCCATGGTTTTGAAACAATCGAGACTTCTTTCTTCTTCTATATTCTCATTGTGTTCCGAATTAACAAGCCGTAAGCGGTGCCCTTAACCTTGGATACGTCACTGCACGTGTTGACGTCACACTTAATCTTGGTTCAAGAATCTAGTCACACCCATTTATATCTAGGAGATTGGCAAACTGCCAATAACTCTTAATAAAAAAAATTGGTGGAAAGGACATATTCTCATGTCTTTAGGACAGTGTGTGTGTGTGCGGTGGCGTTCCTAGTTTGGGGGGGGGGGCGTTAACGCCTTTAGAGGCCTTTTTGTCAAAATTACATAATAGATGTTGGTGAGGGCTCAATTTTGAGTTCGCCCTTGTTGGCATGTAGTCAAAGTACGCATCTGTCTGTCTCTCTCTGTGTCTGTCTGTCTCTCTTTGTGTCTGTCTGTCTCTCTCTGTGTCTGTCTCTCTCTGTGTCTGTCTCTCTCTGTGTCTGTCTGTGTGCATCTGAGTGTGTATTATAATATATGGCTGATATTTTCTAATAAAAAAACAAACAAGTGCGTTCATTAGTGTGTCAGTTAATGTTAGAGGGAAAAGAAAACCACCAAAAGGTAAAAATTTGATTAAGAAAACCAATAAAAGTTAAGAGTGGATTAAGAAAACCACCAAAAGGTAAAGAATGGATTAAGAAAACCACCACAAGGCAAAGAGTGGATTCATCCCCAGTTGAAATTAAATTGTTAATGGTGCAACCATTTTGATCACTTAATTATGTAATGCTTAATTCCCGATAGCATCACACACATATGCACATCCCAACATGGTTGTGTTAGCATCATACACTTTACGGTTAGAGGTCAACTCTTAGATAGGAACTTTAAGGTTAGAGGTCAACTCTTAGACAGTAACTTTAAGGTTAGAGGTCAACTCTTAGACAGTAACTTTAAGGTTAGAGGTCAACTCTTAGACAGTAACTTTAAGGTTAGAGGTCAACTCTTAGACAGTAACTTTAAGGTTAGAGGTCAACTCTTAGACAGTAACTTTAAAGTTCGAGGTCAACTTTTAGACAGTAACTTTAAGGTTAGAGGTCAACTCTTAGACAGTAACTTTAAGGTTAGAGGTCAACTCTTAGACAGTAACTTTAAGGTTAGAGGTCAACTCTTGGATAACAAAACAATGAATAAAAGAACATAGTGTGACAGATTATATGTTTAACATATTGTTGAATTATAACATACAAACATGAAATAATAATGAGTATTTTATTTTACATTACTTAAAACTGTTAAGAGTGACATGGCATTTACTGTTCAAAACACAAGCAGTCTTCAACAAATGACAAATGTCTCCCAGTTGACCACTCCGTACACCTTGCCAAAAACTGCCTCCTGCCCGGGGAGCTGGTCGACTCTGACAAGATAATCTTCCTCATGCTCAAGCTGGCCCACTGGCGACCTAGAAATTCCACACTGTGCGACGTTGAGCTTTCGCTACAGTCACCGCCTTCCGTCTCCCACTTCCTGTTCTTTGGATTGACGAGAAGTGATTTTATGACCAGGAAACTGACGCCAAACTCACGCCTGCACCTGAGGATGGTCTGAACAATGGCGGCCATGCTGGACTCGAATGCTTGGTCCATCCAGTAGAAGGCTGAGATGGTGTCGAGGACAATCAGCGCCACCTGGGGGTCACATGACAATCTTTGCTCCAGTGACAGAAGAGAGGCTACCAGTTGCTGGCTGCTGGTAACCTTCATGACATCTACCCTCTCTGAGTCAACAAATAGGGACAAAAATAGATTAAGTTTCCTTAGATGAGCTTGAAATCTGGTTTATGACAGAAGTGCACAGCTAAATCTGACCTGCACATTTTCTAAACTGGACCCTAATTGACAAATGCAAGAAAATTAACTTCTTTATTATCAACTGACATCCACATCTCTCAATACAACCACACACACACTCCCATGTCCTCAACAAAACTCAAACACCCTTACTAATGCATGCTTAAGCACAAATAGCCAATCGCTTTATGTACAACCGCACACACAAAGGCATCCAAACCAACCATCCGCAATCATGCAAACACATCCACAAATTTTAAAAAAAATCTTACCCAGAGCGTCATGAACAATGTTTTCCATATCATGAGGTGTGATGATAAATTTGCTTCCATTATTTTTTATATCAGAATCTGGAATGTTCAGTTCACTGTTTGAAATGTTCATAACTTTGTTCACATTTCCATCTGACTTGACAGAATCACAGCCTAGACCAATATTCAATAAAATATCTTCTGAAGTTTTTTTACTTTCTTGAGTTCTAGAAGACTCTAATTTATTTCCACTTAAATATCGTTGCACAAGACATTCGATAACTATTGCTAAGCGCAACACAGAAAATTTGAATTCTGTGTCGATGACTGTGACTTTAACCCCGAGGCCCCCAAGGGCAAAGCCCTTCCATTGACATGGCATGCAAGTGCGTGCAATATAATGAAGGGCTAGTTCTGTTTTCCCTACACCTTCAAGGCCAGAGATTTCAATTATTCTGCAATCCAATGATTGGGGAGAGTTGGGAGAACACCCGAAGACAAGTGGGTCAAGGTCCGACAAGTCAACCCTTGTACTTAGTCTTGCTAGCAACTGTCAAGAAAGAATTTAAAAAATTAGTTAACACTAGTGCCAGTGCTATAATTATTACGTATCAAAAATGAGATCTGTTTTCATAGATTGAACATTTTAGATTTCAACTAATTGAAACTCATAATTCTCAAAAACAACCCCTTCTTTAGTTGGGTAAGGCCCTTACTAAGGGGGTTGGAATGTATTTAGAGTTTTAATTGGGGTGGGGGGGGGGGAATGCAAATTATGAAACAGCAACACTGTTTTTAAAAAGATGTCCTTCTTAACATTAGTTCAGGACACACCAACTACTGGAATTATGTTATCTGAATAATCTGATTTGACATAAAATTTAAGATGAGCTGGATAACTTCATCAATAATTCTTCCTCCTGCATTGATTCAAAAACAGGATAATTGATAAATTAATTGAACTTTAGACTAAGAACTAATAATAGAGATTAGATAAATCAAGGGAACACCATACTTTACTTAAACTTAAACTACTACCAAAGTACTAGTCTTACTCTGAATTAACTTAATTAACTGTTACTTAATTAACATAGATAACGTTTACTCTATAATTTTCTTAACTTTGTAACTATCGTTTCTTACTTCTTCAACCAATTATCAACAACAATTCAATTAGTTATTTTTATTAGGCTAATTATTAGCCTAATTAGGGCTGGGCTGGGGGCCAACTTCAAATAAAAATTACGGCAATTACAATTACGGTACTTACTGACTTACTGACTACTACTTTAATGACTTTAACTTTAACTTACTATCTTAGTACCTATAACTATAAGTATAAGATCATATATAATACCTGGGTTCCTGTTTCAGTCTTTCTTTGCATTTTCAAGTCAACGATAGTTCGGTAATACCTTAATTTAATAGTTCGTGATATTAGACATCACATTTCCAACATTTTATTTGTTTACATCGGGGTGTTAAATTAGGTCTTCTTTCGCTTTCTCTTTCAGATCGGAAGTAATACCACAAAAAAAAAAAAAATCGGTATTTATAAATTATGAACTTCCGCTTCGTTTCAAACAACAGCAAAATTTGCTCAGAACATCTCAATTGATAGGTGAATTATAGACATTATAGTAGACTCTTAAAGTAAATGTTGCGGCATCTTTTGCGAAAAGAAACGTTTCTTAAAATACATATAACTAAATGCCTATAGTATAGAAAACTATTGCAATTTAGATTCGTAATTTAAATTAAATTGTGTCTAAATCAAATGAAAATGAACTCCGGCCCTCCCCTAAGCCCTAAATAAATCCTAAATTCCGGGGTTGTACAAAAAACAACAACATGAATTGAATATATTATATTATATATTATTATATGAACCATTCATCGTTTCAGTGAGTTTGATTGATTAGTTTGAACTGGGGTCGTTTGGATTGAGTTACAATGAGTGCCATAAATTAAATATATTATATACCGTTAATTTAAAAATTAAGCAAAAAAACCCTTCTAAATTCTAAATAAGGGTAATAATTTAATTAATTGAATAATGCATTTCATTGGCCATAGAGTGCACTAAAAATATTAAAATTAAATAAGTTAAAACTAAAAATTATTTAGACTGTACAGTCTCAAACACTGTTCAACTGTTGGTGTTAGTGTTAGTTACATTGATTTTTCTTGAAGGAAATTTTTTCTACCAACAAAGTATACATTTTCACAAATCAAATATTACTAAAATTATTTACAGTTAAAAAAACTATGAATATAATAAATGCTACAGACAGAATATTTAAAAGGGCCCATTATAATTTTGAAAATGGCCATTACAAGGGCATGTCATGAAATCCAACTAGTAACTTTAGTATTTACCCACTATGCATACACACCTGCAGATATTGAATTGTGTTGTGTTTGCAAATCAATGGGAGTATGATGTCACGAGCACCCCAACAGCAGCCACCCAAAAGGGCCAGAAAAAGACCAGCCACACCAGTCTATGGAGGACAGGAGGGATCATATAAAAATATCAACAGTGATTTCATTTGGTAGGCTAAATCTTATGATATTAACTTTCATTTTCAGCTTTGAAAATTTTCTCAGAAGTAGTTTATCAAGTTTTATTGGATGCATACGCATGATTGTCTTTGTTATGTTGAAGCAATTGAGAAGCATGATTTTCACATCACTAATTTAACTGTTGTAGTGGTTGTTAAATAAGAAATTCAATGAAGACTGAAATTGACAGTCAAATTTTCATATCAACTATATTCAATCTTGTTTCAGTCCTGTGTGTTTTGATCTTATTGATGAAGCTTACATGACTAAATGTGGACACTCATTTTGGTAAGTCATAGATTTAGAACAGTTAGAAATGTTATTTTTGTATTTGAAATATATTGATTGATAAATTTGTGGGAGAAATGTTCAGTTTACTCACTGAATCAGGGGTCCTTACTCTGGAGAGTGGAGAAATAAAATGAATATGTTGGATAACAACAAGGTTACCAGACTGAAAAAAGGATCTACTACACAAACAAGAATCCCTGCTGATTATTGGTGATTTTGAATTAATTTGTTTGTTCTTTTTTCCTATATTTGAGGGCAAATCAATTAATTGATCATTCTAACTCCTGGTTTGAATTCAGAGTTTGCATTCTCTTAGATGAGTTGCCATCCAAGGCTAAAGAGTTCCATCCACCCAGGGTGCTTGGGATGTTTTTGTTTGTCTTGGCTTTGGTGGGGATTGAAGTCAAGACCACCAGCTAATTGGATTGAGCCAGTTTAGACACAGCACCCAAAAGTTGTTTTATTAATATTGTCTATTTTCTTGGCTGTGTTGTGAAGTGTTTAAATGCAGCAATATATCCTCAGACATAGTCAAGCTGACAACCATTTTAAAGTAATAGCTACTGTATTGGTGGACAAAATATCCTTAGACATATTCATAGATACTTGCTTATTGTTCATGCTACTTCATGTTCAATTTAATATTAGTACCATTTTTCTTTTAATATATTTTAGATGAATCGCGTCTTAGGTTAAATAATAAATCTTTCTGTTTTAGCCATGAATGCATTCGTGTGTTTTAGTTTAAATAATAAATCTGTCTGTTTTAGCCATGAATGCATTGAGAGAAGTTTGGAAAGAAATAACCGATGTCCCAAATGTGGAGTTCCCATAGAGAGTCCCAGCCATATATTTCCTAACTTTACATGTAAGTTTATTTTAAAAAATCATTTTTCAGTTGTTAACTTTTGGTTGACTTTTAAATTTTTAATCGGCAGTACATTAAAATATTAACTTATAGATTGATATCCAGCAGTCTTTAAGACAAAGTAGTTTTTTTTATTTAAATTGATGATTGATGATCATCTCACTGTCTTGATAATTTGTTATTGATATCAATCAGTGTTTGTGACTCATTTATATATAGTTGCTAAGCAACCAAGTCAAAAACATTGCAAATTTAACAAAAAGTTTTAAGGAAGCTGATCACTCTAAATTAGCTTTCCAGACTAGACTCTAGCATTTACAGAATAAAAAGTAGAATAGCCAGACTAGACTGTAGCATTTACTGAATAGAAAGTAGAATTGCCAGACTAGACTGTAGCATTTACAGAATAGAAAGTAGAATTGCCAGACTCGACTGTAGCATTTACAGAATAGAAAGTAGAATTGCCAGACTCGACTGTAGCATTTACAGAATAGAAAGTAGAATTGCCAGACTAGACTGTAGCATTTACAGAATAGAAAGTAGAATTGCCAGACTAGACTGTAGCATTTACAGAATATAAAATAGAATTGCCAGAATAGAAAGTAATATTTCCAGCAAAGTTGGTTATGAATAGTAATTCTTTTATCCTTCCATCACACCAATAAATAATATTTCAGTGATGGAGCTGATCAGGAAACATAAATCTGATGAACAGAAAAGTGTTTTGGCCAAGCAGCTGAGTACACAAGAATGGCAAAGTCTCTCACAGGACTGGGACCTAGGAGAGATCAACAATGTCATGTCCCTCTTGGTGCTGAGGAAGCAGCAGCTGGAGCAGGGTCTCAAGATATCGGAGACCAGGATGCTCAAGACATTCCTGGAAGAAGTGCGTGACCGCAAGGAAAAGGTATGAGGTCATGAGTATGTAGTTCAGGGTCATGTGTTTTTCCTGCAAATGTTATAATGTAATTACTGAAGACTTTTATTTCAAGAATAACAGACCTGTTTACTCTTACGATTTTGGCGTACAATGTACGATTTTGAGGTGTATAGATTATATATACTGTATGTTTATTATTTACTATTAAGATAATGTATAGAATGATTTTGTGATGATATTGTACGCTTTTAAGACTTTGAGGGTAAACAGGTCTGGAATAATGTTGTTGCAAAATGGAATGTCTTGTTCTTCAGAGAACTACATTTAACTTATAGTAATTTAAAAGAGTGTTGATGGTTGTAACTAAATCTTATGAATGACGTAATATCTAATTGTGTGCACTTTGTAGGAGTTTGAGAAGATCAAGAGACAGTTGGAGTTTCTTAATCAAGATTGCCAATCAGTTGGGGTAGGGAATTTATTTCATCTATTTTACTATAAAAAATGTAAACCTATAAATAGAGTAGAAAATTTATTTTATGCTGAAAACCATTTTAAAGTAATAGTTACTGCATTGGTGGGCAAAATATCCTCAGACGTATTCATGTTTAGTTGCCTGTTGGTCATGTAACTTTATGCTTATAATATTCTTTAAAAACAAGGAAATGCAATGATTTTAGTTTTGTTTTAACATATGTTTTGAGAACTATTGCTCTCTGTTTGATAGGAAACTTTGCGAGACTTTGAACAAAAACAACTGGGAAGCCCTGTAAGTTGATCTTTATCTCTTTTAAATAATGTATTTTTAAATATGTTTGCAGCAGACATGCTTATGTTCTGCCATGTCTCTTTCATGTGATCATCTCAGTAGGTAGGAGTAGACAGAAGATGATATCATTATGTTCTACCATGTCTCTTTCATGTGATCATCACAGTAGGTAGGAGTAGATAGAAGATGATATCAGCATACAAGAAAAGTGAAGACATTGGTGGAGGTGGCAGAAATATGTATTTTTTAATTCATTAAATGTAAACAAAGAGAGAATATGTCAACAGAAACAATTCAATGTTCACATGAAAAATACAATTTGTTTACAGGCACAGCCAAATATATTGCCAGCCAAGTATGCACTCAATATGTTCCTCATTGATATAGACAATAATTGTTCAAATAGATTATAAGGTTTTCCTTTCTTGACATTGAACTGACATTTGCCCCACTATTCAACAGGATCATTTGGTGCCCAACAGCTCCTCATCAGTTCTGTCTGTTGCTGGTAGCAGTACCAACAACGGCGGTGCAGAGACAAGCAGCTCGGACAGAGGGGGTGTCGGCAGTGGTGCATTGGCGGCACACATCACCGAGTCCTTTGCCGGAGGACCAGCGGTAGATATTTCTATTGGCGTCTTTTATTAACTCGTCATTAAAACTTAATTTGGATCATTGCATTTATTCTTTAAATCAGTTTTAAATGGATGAAAAGATTTCGTTGATGACTTGCGGGGTTTGCCATACACACATCACTTCAATATTTAATCACATATGAAAAAGATCCAAGATGAATATTTGTATGTGGGAGAAAATTGTGTTTGTAAATATATAATGTTGCTATTGTTGCAAGCTTTTTCAACTCTTCTTTTTATTGTTGAATGCATTCTGACTTGTATCTGTAGATCTGTGCTGTTCATTTATTCTATTTAAACCACAGGCACGCCCAACAAATGAAATAACTGAAGCATTTGTATCTGTAGACCTGTGCTGTTCATTTATTCTATTTAAACCACAGGCACGCCCAACAAATGAAATAACTGAGGCATTTGTATCTGTAGACCTGCTCTGTTCATTGATTCTATTTAAACCACAGGCACGCCCAACAAATGAAATAACTGAGGCAAGAAAGAAGAGAAAAGTGAGCCAGCATTTTGAAGATCTGGAAAAAGTTTACTTGGACACAAGAGGAGGTCTTGGTTTAGGTAATATCCACAACCCCCCCCCCCCCCCCAAATTGCAACTATTGAAGGCAAATAGGGCCCTATATAACAATGTGGTCTTGTTATCAATGTAGGCCCTCAGAGATGCCCAAGTGTGATTTTTTTTTTATTCCATTGCTACTTAACTTTTATATATTCTATAAAGTACAATTAATTTATTTTTATATTCTGTAAGGTACAATTACTTTATTTTCGGCCATATATATACCCACTGAATTTGCTGCTATTTATTTAATGTGTTTTTTTCTGATTGAAGAGGCGTGTGTTTTTTTTATATTAAATAAGTGGACTCTAGTTTAAAGTGATCACTGTCAAACTTGTTGTGTTTAAAGTGATCACTGTCAAACTTGTTGTGTTTAAAGTGATCACTGTCAAACTTGTTGTGTTTAAAGTGATCACTGTCAAACTTGTGTTTAAAGTGATCACTGTCAAACTTGTTGTGTTTAAAGTGATCACTGTCAAACTTGTTGTGTTTAAAGTGATCACTGTCAAACTTGTGCACACAGGTGGAGAGAGTGACGGAAACCTCGACCAGTTTGCCACTTGTCTGTCCAAGTTCTCGCAGTACACATCCATCAGGGCGGTGGCCAGTCTGAACTACACACACGAGGTCTTCACCAACAGTTCCTCCATAGTGTCTAGGTAAGGATGAAGTAATGGCTTCCAGCTCAACCGTTTCCAATGGTTTACTAAGATAATATTGTTTTTATCCGGTCTATCAAATGAATAGTGTTAAAAAAGAAGAGAGTAAAGGAGGTTAGATGCACACAACAGAGACCAGACTCTCCTATGTCCCATTAGATTTATTGGATTTATTTAGTGGGAGCTGAAAGTCAAGTTAAGCTTCATTTTTTTTGTTGTATTAAAAACAAGAAGTCAGTGTCATAATTGTCAGTGTCGTAAGTGTCAGTGTCATAAGTCATTTCTTGTTTGTCATAAAACAAAAGTCAAGTGTTATCCGTGTTATGTTGCCATTTATTTTTTTAAATTCTGAGGCTGAGGGAAAGGGTTAGGGGCACTTGGGGGAAAGGGTTAGGGGCACTTGGGGAAAGGGTAAGGGGCACTTTGTGAATATGTCCCATAACACAAAGTGCAGCCTGCCCTAATTAGAAGCTAATTCTTAATTATATTTACAGCTTTCATTTTTCAAAGGATGGAGTTTTTTCCCCATGGTTTAGAGACCTAGGCAGAAATTCAAACTTCTTATTGTTACAAAGCACAACCTGTTTGTAGAAATGTTTCTGTCTGCATGTTTCCGCATTGAATTCATTGATTATATGACCTCCATGTTTCAGCATTGAATTCATTGATTATATTACCTCCATGTTTCAGCATTGAATTCATTGATTATATTACCTCCATGTTTCAGCATTGAATTCATTGATTATATTACCTCCATGTTTCAGCATTGAATTCGACAGGGATTGTGAGTTTTTTGCTATTGCTGGTGTGACCAAGAAAATCAAGGTGTTTGAGTACGGCATTGTAAGAGATGCGGTGGTCGACCTGCACTACCCTGTCAGTGAGATGAGCTGTACTTCAAAGATAAGGTAAGGATCTCATTACAAACCCTCACTATTACTGAGATGAGCTGTACTTCAAAGATAAGGTAAGGATCTCATTACAAACCTTCACTATTACTGAGATGAGCTGTACTTCAAAGATAAGGTAAGGATCTCATTACAAACCTTCACTATTACTGAGATGAGCTGTACTTCAAAGATAAGGTAAGGATCTCATTACAAACCTTCACTATTAGATCTTTAACCCTGTTTGAACATTTATGAAATATTGGCTGTAGTAAAACAATGTTTTTTGTGTGTGGTCGGGTGTTCATGTTTCATACGTCGTCCCTCAATGTTTCATATGTCATCCCTCACTGTTTCATATGTCATCCCTCACTGTTTCATACGTCGTCCCTCAATGTTTCATACGTCGTCCCTCAATGTTTCATACGTCGTCCCTCACTGTTTCATTATGTGATCGTTCTTTCAGCTGTATAGCCTGGAATCCCTACAAGAAAAACATGCTGAGCAGCGCTGACTACGACGGCATTGTTTACATGTGGGACACCAGCACGAACCAAAGGACACAGATGTTTCAGGTTTGTACATTCAAGTCTTGTATTTGGAGAATCAAATGTTTAACACAGTTCAATTTTAACACTGCATATCAGTTTAACATAGTGGATTTAAATTGAAAACAGAAATTCATTATATTAGGAAATTCTTTGTGGTTTCTCTCTACATCTAGTCTGCTGTTTCTCTCTACATCTAGTCTGCTGTTTCTCTCCACATCTAGTAGTGCTGTTTGTCTCTACATCTAGTCTGCTGTTTCTCTCCACATCTAGTAGTGCTGTTTGTCTCTACATCTAGTTAGGCTGTTTCTCTCTACATCTAGTCTGCTGTTTGATAATGTTTATTTTCTCTGGGTTTTAAAGGAACATGAAAAGCGCTGCTGGAGTGTTGACTTTAATCGCATGGATCCAAAAATGCTGGCCTCCGGTTCAGATGACACCAAAGGCAAGTTCTGTACAAGTTATTTTAAATCTACACTAAAATAGTGGGATGTAAATGGAGCAAACAAGCCTAGCATTGTTGTTTGACCTGACAGGCAGCGCTGAGTTTGACCTGACAGGCAGCGCTGAGTTTGACCTGACAGGCAGCGCTGAGTTTGACCTGACAGGCAGCGCTGAGTTTGACCTGACAGGCAGCGCTGAGTTTGACCTGACAGGCAGCGCTGAATTTGAGCTGACAGGCATCGCTGAGTTTGACCTGACAGGTAGTGGTGAGTTTAACCTGACAAAATGCAGACCAAAATTGTTTACTAGAAAACTAAAATGTCTCCTGGGTCACTGCCTCAGTCACTAAATATTGCGCTGGGGAGTTTCGATTATCAGAAAAAATGATTACATCCACTTAAAAGAAATGTTGGTCACACAATGTAAATATCTTTAACCCTTTGAACCCTTGGCTCCTGGGCCTAAAATACCCATTCCCCTGGGCTCCTGGGAAAAAATGTCCACACACTGACACACAAACAAACAAAATCAAATGATTATAAAATTAAAATAAATTGTATTTATTTCAATCTAAATGTGTCTGTTAG
This sequence comes from Omphiscola glabra, assembly GCA_964017045.1. Lineage (NCBI taxonomy): Eukaryota > Metazoa > Mollusca > Gastropoda > Lymnaeidae > Omphiscola > Omphiscola glabra. The sequence goes on from OZ024808.1 coordinate 2,318,414, forward strand.
TAGTCCATTAGTATTATAAAATGTATCACATAAATAAAATTGTCTTAGAAATGTTGTAAAATGTCATAGTAAAAGGTCATTTATACGGCCCTGATTTTTCATAAAAGCCAAGGCTAGAACTAGGGGGTAGACCTTGTTTAGTTTATTCCCTAACAACACATCGATAGCACTAGAACTAGAAGTTGTAGTCAATCGATCGTCACTATCATTGTCTATTTACTTATTTCACTCCTTTTTCAAATAAATATTATCTAAATTATTTACATTATCATGAAACTACTCTAGTTAATGTCCTTGAGAAAAGTAATTATTGCATTTTTGCCACTTCTATACATCGAAAAACATTACTAAAACATAACAAAAACAATGCAACCATGGGCGCGGCCATTACTGTGACCTTTCCCAAGTCACGTGATAAACCATGAACTCAGTATTTATAGCACATTTTACATACCGACTGTTGATCTATGGTAAGGTATGGGAGACCGATATATCGGTCTGGCGGGTTGTGGATTTTTAAGGCGCAGACCGATAAAGCGGGATCGAGGGTTCAAAGGGTTAAAACAAATAAATTCTCTTTGGTAAGCTCATCAAACATTCAAATTGATCAATGCACCAGTGATGAAAGGATAAATAATTTTTTTTTTTTTTTAAATCTTTAATGGTGGGTGAGTTCTCGCATGTCTATTTGATGAACTGAACTGGCGGGTGAGGTCTGAAATGTCTTTTTGATGAACTGAACTGGCAGGTGAGTTCTCACAACCATAATTTTATCAATCTATTTATTTAACTTTCAGTGAAACTCTGGGACTGGGACCGGCCACAGTCTGTGATGACCATTGAAGGCGGGGCTAATGTGTGTTGTGTTAAGTTCAATCCTACGACTCGCTACAACTTGGCTTTTGGATCTGCAGGTTGGTCCATTCAATTGTTGGCAAACTCTTTTCTTCTCTTTTTTTAAAAAAAATTATAGGCTCTGCTGGACATTTTTTTTAATTGTAAAGGAAAGTTCAAAAGTCATTTTAATATTGGTGCATATTGTTTTATCAAGTTTGAACATACAGTGAGGATGAAAACAGTTATTTTAGAAAGTATGATAATGACAAACAATTTGTAGAAAGGGCTCCCTTTTATTTTAAGGAAGACAGCCTTAAAAATTCAAACAGATTTATATTCTAAATAATCTCATCATGTTACGTTTTACCAACAGATCACTGTGTCCACTATTATGACTTGCGGCATCCTAAGAAAGCTGTGTACGTGTTCAGAGGACATGGCAAAGCCGTGTCATATGTGAAATTTCTCAATGGAACGGATATGGTTTCTGCGTAAGAAAATAAAAATTTTTTAATTGGTTATGTATTTTTCATAATATTGTGAATTGAACGGAATTAGATCCCCCAAGCCGTCAAGGACCTCACTCCATGTTGTTTTGTCTGTAGCCCCTATCTCATTACTTCTACATGCCACTTCAGTCACTTTTGTAAACTTTTCTGAGATTCTGCTATTACTTGTGATGATCTATCTCACCTGTTACTTATCTCCCAATAGGTCAACTGAGTTGCCTAACCTTGTATTCATCCTAATCATGTAAACAGAGTGATCTTACTTTGCATTTATCTCCCATTTGTATTAACTGAGTTCCCTTACCTTGTACTTATTGTTACCAACCGGTTCTACCCAAAGGTTCAATGGCTACGTTTTGTCTAGGGGTTAATTATATTAACTTTACAAACCATTGGTTATTAGAATACAGTATCTTTATTAACATAACTAAATCGTCAATGGCTATTACTCATCACAACACTATTCAATAATAATACATCATTTCCTCTTCCCACAATATATGTCACAAAATACTAAGCATAATAAATAAAGCAACACATATACTCTCTGTACAACACGCAATCACAATATACATTGAAGTCCTTAACACTTATCTCCCATGCAGGTCAACTGACAGCCAGCTGAAGTTGTGGAGTCTGGGCCGGCACAATGCCATTTCTACATTTAAAGGACACATCAATGAAAAGAACTTTGTTGGACTTGCCACTGATGGGGACTACATTGCTTGCGGTCAGTCTCTTTGATCTGCATCATTGTCTCCTTTATTTCTTCAGATAAATCTTCATTTTCAACACCAGCTGTGTTATTTTCTATACTGATTAAGTCAAATATTTTAAACTATTTATATTTCTTTCTCAGCATCATGTTTTTTAATAATATTTAGAGCTTTAGTTAAATTTGAAGACAATATCTAGTGAAAGTAACTATAAATGAAAAATAAACAGTCTCTGATAAATTTTATTTTGTTTATCTTTGGAGAAAGTAAAAGTCACCTAGCAGTTTTAACACAGCATTAACCAAAATTTTTCTATCTTCCATACATGAGCAGGAAGTGAGAACAACTCGCTGTATCTTTATTACAAGGGACTTTCACGTCAGATTTTAACTTACAAATTTGAACCAGCAAGGAGATTGATTGTAAGTTTGACCATGAAATCAGTTATAGTAAATTCCCTTCTAAAACTTCTTGATAAATCAACTTATATAAATTAATTAATTTATTACAATAGTTTCTTTTTGGCATCGATCTTTAAGGAAGAAATGATTTTTAAACTAAAAATTATTTTTTTAACTATGTTACACTAAAGCTATTTTTATCATTAACTCATGTGTTAACTTAGAGATAGCAAGCAGTAATCAACAAGCAGGGGAGGCAACTAATAACAAGTTTACTTTTTTTGTTAAAGGAGAAGCCCGGAAAAGATGATGACTCTACAGAATTTGTGAGTGCCGTCACTTGGAAAGCGGTGAGCTACAATCCAATCATTTTTTGTTAAAATAATTTTGATTCATTTTGTATCATTGAATTTATTTGATTGGTTCTTTTCAATGGGTTTTTTTTTAATTTTTATTCCAGGACTCTAACATTTTAGTAGCTGCAAACAGCCAAGGTCTTGTCAAGGTAAGATTTATTGTACACTGTTCTGCTCCAACCTAACCATATAATTATTATAATAAGTGTTATCTTTAATGCTCTTTCAGTTTGTAGATTTAAGATTACACTCCATCTTGAGAGGTAATTTGTATTTTTTTATTCACTTCTAAGTATGTTCTAAGAAGTTAATTTCCCTCAATTTCAGGCAATAGATAAGTCCATTACAAAGCTCCTCTTTTAGAGTCTATTTAATTTTAATGAGCGAACTCCACATTTTGTTTCAGTTACTGGAGTTGGTTTGAAACGTTTTAAGCCCACCCCCCAGCTTTTCCCGTTACCAAATCGTCTTTCAAGTCCCTTGGATACAGACTCTCAATGGAGACGAACACACTAAAAAGTAGATGTCTTTTGGTGTGGGATTGGCCAGTCCACTCAACTAAACTGCCTTACAAATCAACTGATCAATGAATTAACTGTGTATAAATCACCTGAACTGGTTGTGTGTTGTTGGGTCATGCCGTGTGAAACATTCACTTAAGAAACTCCAGTTTTGTACAAACTTTTTTTTGATGCTTTGATTTAAATGTGTGTAGGTGTAAATATGTACCAAGAGGGAAGGATTCTGGGTTGAGTCCCCTTCTAAGGTAAACCCCCCCCCCCCCTTTCCTGAAGTTTCTGGAATATATATATAAATATTTATATATATATATATATATATATATATATATATAGAGAGAGAGAGAGAGATATATATTGATATATATATATATTACTTTTGGTAACCCCTGCTATCTTCGCCCCAACATCTGTGCATTCCCCATGTGGAATGAGTTTGTTAAATGCCTCTTGAATATTTATTTTAAGTAGTTTTTTTTCCAACTAAAAATAAGTTAAACATAGAATTTTGAAAAGGATTCTATAACGGTCAATCACTGACCATTCATAGTTTAAAATACTCCACTGCTGTTGGATTTTCATGGGTTTATATTATTTTTTAAAGACCCAACAATTTAACAACACTGAAATTTGTGTTAAATGTGGCAGATACTACAAAGTATATGGTTGGGCCAAGTAATTGTTGGATCAAATTTCTGGCTTTTAAGTAAGTTCTAAGGCTCGGAATTGTAGAAAAATGTAATTAATTTTCCATTCCTTGATTTAATAAATGAATTTATTACCAAAAAATATGTTATGCAAAAATGTGAATTTTGTCTCCAACTTTCAATCATCAATATTCAATGTAAAAAAAAAATTGATGAACACCATTTCTACTGCGTTCAAGGTGTTTGTTTGGAGATGATTTGAGGCTATTCTGTAAAAGATGGGAGCAGCGTTGTTTCAATATTTCAAAATGAATTAGGACTATCATATCATTTACCAGCTGTAATTTTATCTCTGCACTTTTTTTACTTTAGTTGTCTAAATAACACATTTAATTTTTATTTAAGTAGTTATTAAGTCATGTTATGGTTAAAGAGGTCTATAATGTTATTGTATAATTATAAACATCTTTTCAAAACTAACCCAATGTGATGATGGGGCAAATAATGGAAGCAGTTTCATTATGGTAGTAAGGACAGGTCCCAGGCTGGGAAACTAAATTAAGAACTATGACATTTATTTTCCCACCTCCCTAAAAGCCTTAGTAAGCTTGAGATGGTTCCATTATGCCATCTCATTGTTTTGTACCAAGACATTTGATTATATTCCATACTCATTGTTTTTATCATGTATTTCTGTATTGCTATATCTGATACGCATCCAGTCCACCTATAATATACAACTAAAATACTTATCAAATTTTCTAAATACTGACAACAAAAATTGTTGGTATTGATATTTTCAGGGAATTTTGTACAGTTTTTATTTGTAACATTTCTTTCCGTTTATCAAATGCCAATTTGTGAAAATGTTTGAATGTGATGAACTGACTGAGATGTGTTTACTTGTATCATTTCAGATTTCAAAGAATATAATTTGCATCAAAGTTGTTCAGTATAATTTATTGAAGAAATTAAAGCCACAACTTATTTTGCTATACCGGTTTTACTCTTTATGTTTTTAAAAATGCTGAAAATTTATAAATTTTTGAGACGTTTTAACATTTTACACAATATAAATTAAAAAGAATAATTAAAATAGTACTAAGCTTTTCACAAAATTAGAAGTTTATTTTTTTTTCAAATTCCAACAACAAAATTCAGAACAAGAAGTTGTTCTCCCAGCTTTCTCGCAGTTTAGATCAAAGGTCAGAGAGGCTGTTTCATCCTTTCACTGTTACGGCTTTGAAACCACAGTACGGCAGAGTAGTAGTTGGTCCCTCTTAGTCTCATTTCAGACACATAACTTGTGCACATAGGCTAGGAAGCACAGTGGCAACTACCATGCCAATCAGAATGTGTTGTGTCAACGATAATGTACGTCTGGGAACTTGGCAGTCAGCTTTACTCTCAGATGCAGGAAATTACTACTGTCAGTGTTTTTTTTTAAAGGAGATCAAGAGGAAGATGATTTTTGGCGTTTCCAGAATTTTTTGACATCATCATGACCTGATTTAGTTACTATTAGCACTCTTTTCTCTGGCATTTCCCAGACTAATACACCAATATCCTGTGGAATACATTACCAGACTTAACAAGGCATCTTCCAGGAAGACAAATTAGCATAACTGGAATATATTTTTAAATTTACAGACTTAAGATGAGGTATCTTACTGGAAGATATAATTTAAAATTAAAGATATTTTAAATTTACAGCTTTAATATGAGATATCTAACTGGAAGATATAATTTAAATGGAAAACTTAGACTTAGAGGTATCATACTTAAAGATATTTTTAATTTGCAGACTTTATATAAGGTATCTTAATGGAAGATATAATTTAATTAGCAGACTTCATAAATCAAATGAATGCATAAACAATAAAAATGTTTTTCCATCGCATGGTGGCAAAGAGCTTTTTAACACAATTAATGTGAGCCAAATAAAATAATAGTGTGAAAACATTGATACAAAAAATAACAGTGAACAAGTTGATACAAAAAAATAACAGTGAACAAGTTGATACAAAAAAATAACAGTGAACAAGTTGATACAAAAAAATAACAGTGAACAAGTTGATATCAAAAATAACAGTGAACAAGTTGATACAAAAAATAACAGTGAACAAGTTGATACAAAAAATAACTGAACAAGTTGATACAGAAAAAAATGAACAGTGAACAAGTTGATACAAAATAAAAACGGAACAAGTTGATACAAAAAAATAACAGGGAACAAGTTGATACAGAAAAAAATTAACAGGGAAAATGTTGATACAAAAACATAACAGTGAATAAGTTGATATAAAAAAATAAAAGTGAATAAGTTGATACAAAAAATAACACAGTGAACACGCTGACACAAATTAACACTACATTGACACAAATTAACACAACATTGACACAAATTAACAAAACGTTGACACAAAATAACACTACATTGACACAACATTGACACAAATTAACACAACATTGACACAAATTGACACAACATTGATACAAATTAACATTTTGTCATTCACCTTTGCATAATTTCTGAGCAACTCAAAGTCAGCCTGTGACAAGAACTGGTTGTACATGACTCCATCATTGAATTTGAACCTGTCTCTCTCAAGTTCCCACAGTTTCACTTGGTCTCTGATTGTTGGAGGGACAACGGGGCTCTGGGTACACAGGGCATAAATAATAATAGATACAATTGTGTATGTAAATACAACTGTGCTTATAAACCATAAATACACCTATGCTTAGCCTAAAATTGGGAACAAATGTGGACTTTTTTTAAAACCAATACACAGTTAATCAGAAAATAATATTGTTTGTCCTTTTTTCCCCATGCAAAAATTAGTATCTTTTCATAGATCAATGAGAAGAATATTAGCTTTTTAATGGGTGATACTACAGTAGAAATAATTGTATGTCAACAAGCATAAATCTAGCTTAGATTGCCTTATCTTCATGTACACCCCATTTTTTAAAACTACTTTTAAACCAATGGCAAAAGAAAGTGTACAATTAAATAAATAAGTTCCTTTGATTAAAACTGTGCACAAACAAAGGTTGTTCCTCAAATGACCTACTTCTAAAGTTTAAGTTCATTTCTTCTACCTTTTTTAACATTTCAGGATGTGCATGGCTCTGGAGGAAATGGAGAATCTGTAAATAAATTTCAATGTAAGGGTAAAAGTTTTTTTCAGTTGTTTTTTTGTATTGTGGGTTTGGAAGAATAAAATTGAGATATTAAATCATGTATGCATCATGGTAAAATATCCCTCAATTTCCTTTATTATATCAATTGCACCAACTCATTTGAACATGTCTGTAAATCATCTTAATTTATTTTACATTTTCTTCTTCAGAGATCTATAAACTGACCTGATCAGCAGTTATGCCCCTTGCCAAGGCTTCTCTCACACTGGACCTCGACAGATTGGCTGCCACCATGTTAGGAAACCTGACCCGAATTACAAGCAAATTGAATTGTAATTTTTGTCTTTTAAGCTACGAAATTTGATAATTGTATATTGGATTTCCCCGATTGTGTAATTTGATAGTTCATGCATTTCCACTCTAAAAAATGACTGATTTTTTTAAAAAGATAAACAGTTCAACATCAAATTTTATTCACCTGAGGCTAATATCTGGACTGGGTAATTATCCAAACTACAACCACTGAAATATCCAAACTACAACCACTGAAATATCCACTGAAGTTTTTTGAAAAACTGTAAGTCTCTTTCTTCTAAACATTTTATTAAATGTTTACAATTATTATAGCTAATCAACAGTTTTTGTGAGAACATTTTTAAATACATAGATTAGTGTACACTAATTTAAATGCAGGTCTCATTACACAGGTATGTTTTATGCATTTCCCTAATTTGATCAACTTATTTAAATAAGCAAACTGACATAATAGTAGTTGGAATAATAATCTTATACTGCATCATTAAAAGAGAAATGGGCTTTGAGGGATAATCCTTTCAAACTTTCATTAAAACAAATGATGGACCTCTAGAGATAATCCTTTCAAACTGTCATTAAAACAAATGATGGACCTCTAGAGATAATCCTTTCAAACTGTCATTAAAACAAATGATGGACCTCTAGAGATAATCCTTTCAAACTGTCATTAAAACAAATGATGGACCTCTAGAGATAATCCTTTCAAACTGTCATTAAAACAAATGATGGACCTCTAGAGATAATCCTTTCAAACTGTCATTAAAACAAATGATGGACCTCTAGAGATAATCCTTTCAAACTGTCATTAAAACAAATGATGGACCTCTAGAGATAATCATTTCGAACTATCATTAAAACAAATGATAGATCTCTAGAGATCATCAATTTATACTAGGAGTCCATAAAACATAGAACTGACCTGTACAACATTTCACAGAACAAAGCAAGCAGGGCCACTTGTAAGGGGGAATCTGTGTATGCATAGACTCTGTAGTTGGTCTCCACAACAATGAAGCCAGGTCTGTGCGTGTCAATGTTACTTTTAGAGAGTCCCGACACAATGTTAACAGCAAGTCTTGTTGGGTAGTAGCGATGAGATTTACGCTGCATAATAACAAATGTCAGTTTGAAGAACTCAACTCAAAGAAAGATGTTAATCGTTTTTCATTATTCAAGAAACTTGATTTTAGGACAGATTTCACTATCAATTCAAGAAAAAAGGTGGAAAATTACTTTCTGTCAAAATTGTGTATTCAACATTTTAACATTAATTTAAATAAAAAAATAAAAAAAAGAAATATTACTGTTTTTTAAGACATTTGTCTGTAACAATTAAAATATATCTTGGTGAATTCAATTTTGAACTATGAAAATAAAGGTTATAAAATACTTTAAATTCCTTAAACTGTTTTATTTTCTTGTACTAACTTTTCTTTGGTAGACAAGGCCAAACTCTCGCAAGTGTTGCAGAAAACGCAGCTGGTTTTCGCTCATCCCTTCTGTACAGTAGTCCTAAAAGTTCACAACAGAATAAATTAAGTCTATAGATGACTTGAGTTTAAAAGTTTTCTTCATTTATTACAAGTTACATTTTAATAATTTAAAGGGAGATTTAATTTCCTTCTTTGAAAATATTTGTAAAAGTTTGCTCATTTAATTTTATGAGTTTTTATAATTTAGTGTACCCTTAATAATAAAGTTACAAAACAAACGGCTGTCATTTTCAACTATGAAGAAGGGTATTTGTAAGTAAAGACATGTTGTCGTAAATCTATATATCACATTTTGGTAAAGTAATGCTTGCTGAAAGAAACCCTTAAAATGCCATCAATTTTATCCTTACCTTTCCTAGTGTTGAAAAGCTCAATTGGAAGAGGAAAGCCAGACACTCCACCAAGTCCATGCCCCTAGACTGAAAGAGAGAGAAGAATTTAAGTTAATACAGCATGTATCATTGAATTTTCTTCCACAATATATTGACAAGAGAAGAGTTCCTGTGTTTTGAACCTATGGTCGGACTAATGCTGCTTTTAGGGATTATTGTTCAAAGTAAATCTGATTAACTAAACACTTCTGGAACCTCACCACTGATTAACTAAACACTTCTGGGACCTCACCAGCCAATAACCAAATCTGATTAACTAAACACTTCTGGGACCTCACCAGCCAATAACCAAATCTGATTAACTAAACACTTCTGGGACCTCACCAGCCAATAACCAGATCTGATTAACTAAACTCTTCTGGGACCTAAACAGTAGAATAATAGTTCTGCCAAAGAAACAATAGGTTGAACAAAGATTACTTAGAAATGTATTCAAGTTTACAATTTCTAACAACCACCACAGCCTTTCAATAAAAATTTAATGATTTGTTTAAATTGTCTATTTGGTTAAAGTGTGGTAAAGTTGTGAATACAAACAAACAAAAGCTACACACCTGCACAGTGTCAAGATATTGTAGAAGAAAAAACCAAACTTGAGAAGATGTGTCCATCAATAAAAACTGAAACCCTTCAGCTGTGATGGAAGGCTCGCCATCATCACTAAATGATACAAGAGTATCAGACTTAAATCACGAAGCAAAACAATCCAAATTTTTTAAAAATCATCTCAGGGTGAATAGATTAATAATTCTTATTTTACACATTTTATTACAGTTATGCATCATATGAATAAAGAAGCTACAATAACATAAGCCAGATCCTACCCACAAGATTATTCTTTCAAAAATTTTAATTTTTAATGCATGAATGTAGGCTTCAGTAACCTGATGACATTCAACTCAAATAAAAAAAACTCAAAGATGATTGCCAATCCTTGATCTCAATGATACATCAAAATAGCTGATATCTTTATATCTGTAATTTCTTTACAAGCAAAGTTGCTGACATCCGCGCTGAACTATTGTCTTGACATATCCCCCCTAGATTTGCCTCCTTTTTCTTGTGTTAGCTCACATTTCGAAATTTTTAAACCGGTTTCAGAACAAGAGGTCAAAAGTACTATTCTGAAGTCTACGCCTACATCATGTTCTTTGGACCCCATCCCCACCCCCCTGTTGGTTGAGTCGTTAGATCATGCTCCCAACAATAACCCACATAGTCAATGAAAGCTTGTCGTCTGGCACTGTTCCCTCTATGTGTAAGTCAGCTGTCATCAAACCATTGCTTAAGAAGCCTGGTCTGGATGAAAACAATTTAAAAAACTATAGACCAGTATCTAACTTATCATTTTTATCTAAAGTCATTGAAAATATAGTTCTAAAACAACTTTTTGCTTATTTAAACGACAACTCTCTTCTCAGTCCTAATCAATCACCCTATAGACCTGTCCATAGCACTGAGACAGCTCTCTTGAGAGTAACCAATGACCTCTTGCTCGCATTGGACAGCGGTGATGAAACCCTTTACAAAACCCTTGAAAATTACTTTGGCATTTCTGGTTCAGTTTTGGCTCGGTTTAGGTCCTACCTCTCCAATAGAACGCTGTCGATGGCTGTCTCTCCGGCAGTGCTGACTTGGTGTATGGAGTGCCACAGGGGTCCGTTTTAGGCCCGGTTCTATTTACAATGTATACCAGGCCACTGCTCCTTTTGCTAGAGAGGCATGCTGTGGAGAGCCAGTCATTCGCAGATGACACGCAGCTATAAATTCATACACATCCCTCTCTTGTCAATTCCGCTGTCCGGACTTTGCAGGAGAGCATTGCTGATGTCAAGTCATGGATGACACTCAGCAAGTTGAAACTTAACGATGACAAAACGGATGCACTTCTTATTCACAATTGCAAATCATCCTCTAAATCAGCTCTCCCCACATCATTTCAAGTAGGTAACTCAGACATACAGTTTAGTTTACCACTAGGAATCTTGGTTATTTTCTGTCTCACAACTTGTCTCTTGATAATCATATATCCCACATTTGTCGCTCTGCATACACGGCCATCCATCAGATCAGCTCAATCCGCCACTACCTCACAGCTAGTGCAACAAAAACCCTAGTCTATGTTCTTGTTCTCTCTCGTCTTGACTATTCCAACTCTCTTCTGTCAGGTTCACCAAAACACTTCTTAGAAAAACTACAAAAGGTTCAAAACTCAGCTGCTAGGCTAGTTTTAAAGGCAAAAAACGTGATCACCTCACACCACTACTTCATTCACTTCATCGGCTACCTGTACAAGCACGGATTGACTATAAACTCTCTGTTCTCTGCCACAACTTTTTCTCGAATTCCTGCCCTTCCTATCTAATCGAACTTCTCTCTGTCTATTTACCCCTTCGACAGCTTCGCTCTTCCACAGACGGGCATAGTGTTTCTGTCCCCAAGACTCGCACAAAAACATACGGTGAAAGATCTTTCTCTTACTGTGCCCCCAAACAATGGAATTCTCTTCCACTACACATCCGCAATATATCAACTATCACAGCCTTCAAAACTGCACTCAAAACACATCTCTTTAAACTCTACTACCCCGACTGATTCCCCACATCTGACCGATAAACGCTGCTGCTGGCCGCCGTCCATGGCTTGTCATGTAAAAGTTCTGGTGTGGATGAGGTGAATATGCATTAGATTTTGTTTTGTCTCTATACATCTGTTCTTTATTATATATATGTATTTTATGTTAATATCACCATTATGTCTCTTTTTTAATATTTTTATGTACAGCGCTGTGAGCCTAGCCCTAGGCTGGGGTACCACGCTATATAAGACAACAAATAATAATAATAATAATAATATAAGTAACAATATAACAGATGGATATAAAGAACAGGATCTACAGAACGACTTACACCCTCATGAGTCCACTGTGCAACAGTACATCAGTTATGTCTTTATTGACTCCATCTGTTCCTTCATTGGAGCCAACCATGAAGTGAAGTACACACTGCAATGACCATCAATAAAATTGATATCCTCAATACAACAAAACAAAATATTTGTGAATACCGATTATGTGAAGTTGTCTCAATAAAAGAAGTGATTGTGGTATGTGCATAGACACTAGAGCCAGCAAATAAATTAATAATGCAGGTCCCAAATATTTCATCCAAATTTTGGGGGTTTTATCAGACTTCCTTCAGACTTTGTCTTATTGACTTTTGTTAACAAACAGAGATGGTTAGTCACCTACCTCCCACCTTTCTAAGGCATACTTGTCTAGAAAAAGGATGTCTTTAGCATATTTATCTGGAGTCAGGTCTTTACTACCAATCCAAGAGCTTCCACTGAAATTAAAACAGACTAATAATTTACAAAATATTAAGGCACAGGCTATGATTAAAACACACTTTTTCTATACCTAAAGCCTGCCAATAAAACATTATTTCTGTATCTAAAGCCTGCTAATAACACACTATTTCTGTAACTAAAGCTTGCTAATAACCCAACAAGTATTGGGATGGAAACAAGCACATTTTTGAGATGTTGAATGTGCCGATGTCAACTCGGTTATATTATTTTTATTGAAAAGAAGTTAAGATTTAAGCTATAGCAAAATACGAGTTAAACTTGTTTACCACTACCATCACATGACACAATGGATAAGACTCTCTGTCATTGATGTGTTCAAACTTTTATATCAAAGTAAATAAACATAAACAATCTTATTTGAGTGGCTCAGAAAATAATTATATCAAAGTAAATAAACATAAACAATCTTATTTGAGTAGCTCAGAAAATAATTACCCTCCTAAAAGAGCTGTAACCAGGTTAGTCCTGAACACATGGTTCAACAGCCAGCCTGGCATACCACCAGGAAGAGGCTGTTCATACCAGACTCTCAACTCCACTAAAGCAGCTGCTGCTGCAAACTGCTCCCTGAAATATTAATTACCGGTATTTGAAATATTGGCACTTGTCGGTTTCATATATTTTGATGAGTTGTACTAACTGCCATTTTATATTTCATAATTATAATTTTTTTTAAAAGCTTATCCTAACAAAACTTCCTAGCACCATAAACTACTTTTCTATTATTGTAACAGACATAGCATTATTTTTTCTTGTTTTCTTTTATCACTCATAAAGCTACAATATCTGGATGTCTTACTCGGGCGGTGCTGTGCTCCACTGCTGTACAACTGCCTGGGCTACGGCTTGCTCCACATATAGAATACGCATAACATAGTGACGAGATAACTCTGGGATATCTCTGAAATAAAAATTAATACATTATACATTGAAAAAATTGGTTCATTTTCTTTCTAAGTAATTAACTACTGTTTAAAAATTATTAATAGACCAAGAGGACAAAATTGTTATTGCTTTGTTGACTAGCTTTTCCCAAGTTTTTGTTTTAGATAGGTAAACACAAAATTATAATAAAATAAGGCTCTGCTATTTTATTTGTATTGTGAAATAAATTTACTGAAGACAAAGCTCAAATCGGCCTATGATTTGTATGGATATGATGCAATAATATTAGCCCGGTGTAGTGCGAGGCGAGAGGTATAATATAAATTAAAGTTAAAATAATTTATTCAGAATACTTGTCAATTGTCAATAGTGACAATTCAATTGTCAAAATATAGTCAATTTGAATAGTGACAATTTTGAAAACGGACTCAATTCATTAAATAAAGTTGTAAGAAAATTACCGAAAAACTGCTAAGCAGGTAGCTGGGTGACAGTACAAACGATCTAGAACAGTAGGTGGCAAAGTCCGAAGATATGAATGTAAATCTTTACAAACAATTTTTTTCATCGTGGAAGTATTGGAAGCCATACTTCTTTCTTTCTGCTCCAACCAAACTCCTAACTTCAAATTATGCTGGGTCCGCTATTTACCCAACTCCTATTTCAAACTGAGATGTATATTTCCTGAAAGAGATGGGCCTATTTTACATCATTTGAAGCAAATGAAAGTTGGAGCTAAAATTATTTAAAATTCACAAATTATGTACCATATCCTTAAAGTCATTTAAATTTATTGGCATCATAATAATAATAATGGCAGACTTTTATAATATATTTTAATTTTAAGGTATCCTAAATACTAAATGAATTATGCATAAATTAGTTAATGGTATTACTAATAATTTAATTAATATTTTAACAAAAAACATAGGATTTATATTTTCTTTTTAAAGACCCACAATAAAACTTGCGTAATAGTGTTGGAACTATAATATGCTCAACTCTCTAACACTAACAAGTAAATAAAAGACTACAGAGATGAGGTATTTTTAAATTCATTTTCAATTCTCATAAAAAATATCCTGTCCTTTGATTTAAAAATGTTTCTGTCCTTAAAAAGTAATTTTTTTTTTTTTCGAATTATTAAAAAATATTTACTATATTTAAAACTAGTCATAAAAAATTATTTTTAATATATCATGTCTTGATTCAACTTTGTCAGATAATAAAACTAACGGCAATTAGAAATTTTTAAAATTGTTTATTGTCTGCTAAAAATGATTTGCACAATAAAAGTTACTTTTTAATAATGAATAAATTGGAAGTTTTCAAAAATTTACTTTTTTAGAAAGGTATACCTCAAACTTGTAAATCTTTGAAAAAAATCTTTTGCTTAACCTTTATCAACTTAATTTTTAGCCAAAAATGTCATTTTTTTCCCTCTTTGAACTTGTGTTTTCAGTGGACAACTGTGTACTGTGTCATGTGACATTTAATCACGTGACAGTAATTTCATCGTCAATTAGACAATGTATCTCATCATGTCATACACACATGAAATAACAGTTAGCTAATTTTGGTTTTGACAATAAAGTGAGTGTTTCATGGGCAGAAAATCATTACTGGTATTAAAATTGTAAAGATTATCTCAGACATTCACATTTCCGTTATGTTACGTTATGCCTTTTTACTTCTCTTCATCATAATTAACTTAGACTCCGAAGTTAACTTAGACTTAGAGGCTAACCTAATAAAAAATATAAATATAATTAGTAAGACTTAAGACTAAGACTATTCTTACGATTCTAATCCATGTCCATATGATTATGATTTATAGCCTACAGTTTATAAATAGGCCTATAATTTGCTACTCTATTCTATACTACTTATTCACTTACACTTTAGCCTTACTTATACTTATACTAAATAGATTTTAAACACAATTTTACTAGCCAAACACATTTACAAATATGAGTCAAATGTAACATAATTTTTATCAAATTCAAATTGTATTGAATTTTATGGGAAACAGTTAAATGTAAATCAGTGAAAATATATTGATTGAAGTGATTGTTTTTAGTTTATTTCAACTAACTAATAAATAAGGGACTTTCACTTTGAAATTGAGTGAGAGTTTATTGATTTTGACTTGTCATTACACTTACACAACTGCATTAGTTATTATTATTAGTATTGACTCAGTTGACTGCAATGCCTTATTTATTTTGAATTTCTCAGGGTAACTATTTTTAGGTACAAATAGACCTTCATATCATAAATTATCTCATTTTAAGACTGGTGTGTGCTGAGACTGAGATTTACAAATCATTGATTGATGTTTTGCTAGGGCTAGATATACTATCACATAGGTCAAGGCCAAGGATAACAAAAACTTGTGACAGAACTAGACTACATACAGATAACTAAATCACAAAAAGGAAGAGAATAGATATTTAAGAATAATGGCTTCAGGAAAAACTCAGTAAGTTTCATTACAAAATTGGCAAAATTGATATTCATCATTACTTATCTTAAGGTGTTCATACTACTTATCTTATCATGCTAAGAACAAAGTAAAACTGTAATATATAATACTAATTAATATTAAATTTAAAAAAAAAAATATTCTAATTATTTTTAGTTTAACTACCTAAATTTCTCGACTTTTCAAAAGAATAACATAGACACCTTTAAATGGTATAAAAATGATGTACACTTAGGCCTAACTTTTTTTTTCTCAGACCAACATTTAGCAGAGGAGACCATACTCATGTCATACCTATGGAGCTCTTTCAACAAAATCGCAAGCGACTGTGTGATAGATTGATTGCTACTGGGAAAGTGCCAAAAGGAGCCTTCATTGTACTTCAAGGAGGTGGTGCGGAAACTCGAGATGACACTGATCATGAACCTCTTTTCAGACAAGTACTTAACCCCCCATAAATATGAACACAACTTCTTTTTATTTGAGACTTTTTAAATTTAAAAAACATAACATAATTTTGGAATGTTTTTTTACGATCACAAAACATAAATAATTTTATTTTAAAGGAATCCTTTTTCCATTGGGCTTTTGGAGTTGAAGAGCCAGATTTCTTTGGAGCAATAGAAGTTGACACAGGCCGAGCCATACTGTTTCCTCCTCGATTGCCTGAAGCCTATGCTGTTTGGATGGGAAGGTAGGCCTATCTATTCATAAATGGCCAAAGAACCTTTAATATTCTCCTTTATCTGTTGACTTTCCAAAAAGCTACAAATGCTATCTATTTGGTACAGGAGTAAACCTTGGTTCATCAGAATTGTAATTATTCTATACTGGTATAGAGGTATTTTTTTTTATATTTTATTTTGACTTGTACATTCTTTTAGTTCAGATGCACTCAAGTCTTAAGATTAACACTGTGCTTGCTCTTGATGATAATAAAACTTTTTCTATTAGGCTTTTGACTGAAGATGACTTCCAGCGCTTGTACTCAGTTGAGGAAGTCAATTTTTCTGACAAGGTCGGTTTTTTAAGTTGTCAATGCAATACATGTAAGGCTAATGTAGCAATTTTTAAATTAAGTTCTGCATAAACAAACATGAATACATTTATGTACGGTAACTTAAAGAATTTAGTGGCATGGGATTCGTCTCTATTATATATCTGTTAATGTCATTTGTCTGCAGGTTGTTGAAGTGCTTAGAAATAAAAATGTCTCGGTCCTGTTGACCCTGGTGAGTCTTTAATATCTGCAGTATTTTATAATATATGAATAAAATATTTCTGAAAAAGTTATTACTTTTTATAAATAACTGCAGGCCTAGTGTTACGACTTTTTCTTTTAAGGAAGTACTATATGTGGAAATGTTATGACCTTCTTCACTAAGGATGTTTGGTGTGTGTCTAGATAGTTACAGCAATTATTTATCATCACAGCAACTTGTCAGTTCACAAAATGTTCTCCCTAAATCTTCACTGCACTGACTATTATCCTAAGATCACTCTTGTCTCACTGACCAACCACCAACTTGCACCTTTTCACACTACCTTGATAATTCATCATACTGACAATAACTGAACTCTACTAACTAAAAGATGTTTTTCTGAGTTAGATTGGAAAAGTGATTTTTCCCCAATTCACATGTCCTGCTTTAAATTCTCTAAACAACATTTTGTTTGCCATGTTTATTTCAGCATGGTTTGAACACAGACAGCGGTAAATACAGCAAAGAGGCTGTCTTTGAAGGCATTGGAGAGTAAGCAATTTAAGAACCAGAGTTATTGGGAAAGATAGTTTCTACCAGTGACATGACAACATTTACAAACATTTAGTTTGGTTTCTTTCCCTGAAATAGTTATTATTTTGAAGACAGCTGAAGATGTATTTGTTGATGAGTCTTCAGCAGTTGCTAGATTTTTAAAAGATAAAAGTAAATCTTTTATTTACTGAGTCAACCTTATGCTTGTGTTTCTGTTTCTACTATTTAATAATCCTTCTCCATTAAAATTTATACAAATTTCAGATTCACTGTCAACAACGAGATTCTGCATCCTGAAATTACAGAATGGTAAGCTTCAGAAAAGCCAAACAAGAAATGAACTTAAATGTAGAAGCAGCAGAGTTGCTGGTCCTATATTTTTTCATGTTTTGTAAAGTTGTATTGTGAAGGGGCCTTTAGAAGGGTATTAAGTATGACCCACATTTTGAGGAGTTTTTCTTCCTTATTATAAAATATAATAAATAAACTTTTAGACAATGTGTACTAGTAACTAATTATGAATAATTATATGATAATCTTATAAATATTGTATATTTCAGTCGTGTGTTTAAGAGTGACCTTGAACTTCAAGCTCTAAGATATGCCAATAAAATAAGCAGTGAAGCTCACACTGAGGTTAGTTTTCTTACAAATGTATCTGAAGTTTTGCATAAAATTTTATAAAATATAATTACTTAATTCACAATTCATGTGTTTTGTTTTGTTAAACATTGTACTGTTAATATCTCCTCCAAATTTGATAGCTGTAACTTTAATAGCCAAATAGATACAAACAAAATAGTACCAAAAGAGTAATAATGCGATCACAGTTTTAATAATTAAATACAAAGCCAATTGGGGGGAGGGGGGGAGAGAATAAATCACTAAAAAAATTCTTAACTTTTCAGATATAAATGATGGAAAGATTATCTTGGTGTCATTGGAAAGCTTAAAGCCAGCTCTTTCCAATGATATCCTCTTTGTGTATGTCAGATGTATTTGAAAGTTTAAGTTGGAGTGCCTAATAAAATACAAATCTCTGTGGAATATCAGGATTATGTTTATGTTTACTCCATAGCCAGTGTTTTTATTCATATGCTACATAATGATCTATAAATGTTTCATATTTCAGGTCATGAAGAATGTTCGTCCTGGAATGTTTGAATACCAAGCAGAGAGGTTAATTTTCTTTGTTTCATGTTAAATAATCCAAAATTTTTAATATGTTTAAAGATCTGTTTTCACACCAGTACTATTTCAAACCATATTTCATGACAATTGTTTTTGTTAATGTAATGTTCTATTCTTCATATCTTATTTTATGTTTTATCATATCATATTTGATTACCTACTTCCTTGAGATTTGATTTCTTTAAAAATTAACAATGATA
Source organism: Omphiscola glabra (assembly GCA_964017045.1). Lineage (NCBI taxonomy): Eukaryota > Metazoa > Mollusca > Gastropoda > Lymnaeidae > Omphiscola > Omphiscola glabra. The sequence goes on from OZ024808.1 coordinate 2,337,632, forward strand.
ATAAATAAGCAATTTTTTTTCTTTCGACAGTATATTTCATCATTATTGTCGTTACACTGGCGGTCTTCGAATGCTCTCCTACACATGCATTTGTGGGAGGTATAAAAATGATGTCCAATTTTTCTTATTTTTTTTATAGAAACCTACTTAGTCTCATTTGCTAGACATTTGCAAACACTTTATCCAGCCCATTATTTATGAATGTGCTTTTGTGCATTGTTCATAGGACATAAATAATCAAACAAACAAATGTAAATTAATAAAATCTGCAATTTCAAAGGGAGACAATATTGATTGTATTCAGGTAGGGTTATCTAATTAGTATTGCATTAGTTTTCTTTGGTAGTTAACTAAATATAATCTAAGTTCACTCACGGTGGGAAGGGTCATGGGCATTAGAAGAATTCACTATTTAATTTCTGGTTTAATAAGTAATGTAGCATTATTTTTTTATTTGAATACTTGTAGAACGGTAATTGTTTTTTATAAAATATCGGTAAATAATTTTTTTTTATATACAGTTTTCTTTGATATTAATTTTACTTTCAGTGGTCACAATGGATCGGTCCTACATTATGGCCATGCCGGGGCTCCCAACTCAAAAGAAATTCAAAATGGTGACATGTGGTAAATTTCAGTTCTTTCTGTATAATTAATTAATGGTCAGTTCCTTAAATAAATATTTCGCATAAAACAGAAAATGTAGGAAACGTTTTCATCTAAGCATTTCAGGCTCTTCTGAGATCTGGGATCATTTCATTTCTGAGTTGGGACTATGCTACATTCAGATATTTTTATGACAATGCTAAAAACACTTCCCTGTTACTTGATGACGTGAACAAAGTTACAGATATTAAGGTTTATATCTATTCCCCCAGTTTGTTTGACATGGGTGGAGAGTACTACTGCTACGCCTCAGACATCACATGTTCCTTCCCAGCCAATGGAAAGTTTACAGCTGATCAGAAGGCCATTTATGAAGCTGTACTTGCCTCCAGTCGGGCTGTCATGGCTGCTATAAAACCAGGTCTGAAATTAAATCAGAAAATTAAATATTTATCAAATTATTTATGGTGTTTTTGTTAAATATAATTATTTATTACACAGATACTTAATGTTGTACTAGCAAAGCAATTAAAAATATTGTCTGATGATGCCAACCATGTAATTTCACAGAATTGGTCAGATACATCAGACAATGTACATAGTAATGATTGTTTGACTGTTATTTTATCCAGGAGTTCGCTGGTTGGACATGCATCTACTGGCAGAACGTGTGCTTCTGGAGCACCTCGTAAGGCTTGGAATTCTTCAAGGTGACCTTGAGGAAATGATGCGAGTGAGGCTGGCCGCTGTCTTTATGCCTCATGGTCTCGGACATTTTCTTGGTGTGGACACACATGATTGTGGTGGTTACCCCCAGGTAAGTTGTGGTCCAATGTTGACAGGTAATAAATACATGGCTAATTTCTACAGCTAATGCACTGGTCAATGTCCAAAGATAATCCACTGTGTTAACTCCACAAATAATTCACTGGCTAAGGTCCACGGATAATGCACTGGCCAAGGTCCACAGATAATGCACTGATCAACGTTCACAGATAATGCACTGATTATTGTTCACAGATAATGCACTGATCAATGTTCACAGATAATGCACTGATCAATGTTCACAGATAATGCACTGATCAACATTCACAGATAAAGCACTGATCCATTTTCACAGATAATGCTCTGGCTGATCTACTCTTGTCCTTGATCAGTAAAGTAAAGGTGTTACAGTATGTTAGCAGTTGCATATATGTCCAAGTCTTTTTCATATTTCAAGCCACCTAGGATTAGTTCAATCCTAGCTGTTTGGGATTAGTTCAAGCCTAGCTGTTTGGGATTAGTTCAATCCTAGCTGTTTGGGATTAGTTCAATCCTAGCTGTTTGGGATTAGTTCAAGCCTAGCTGTTTGGGATTAGTTCAAGCCTAGCTGTTTGGGATTAGTTCAAGCCTAGCTGTTTGGGATTAGTTCAAGCCTAGCTGTTTGGGATTAGTTCAAGCCTAGCTGTTTGGGATTAGTTCAAGCCTAGCTGTTTGGGATTAGTTCAAGCCTAGCTGTTTGGGATTAGTTCAATCCTAGCTGTTTGGGATTAGTTCAAGCCTAGCTGTTTGGGATTAGTTCAAGCCTAGCTGTTTGGGATTAGTTCAATCCTAGCTGTTTGGGATTAGTTCAAGCCTAGCTGTTTGGGATTAGTTCAAGCCTAGCTGTTTGGGATTAGTTCAATCCTAGCTGTTTGGGATTAGTTCAATCCTAGCTGTTTGGGATTAGTTCAAGCCTAGCTGTTTGGGATTAGTTCAAGCCTAGCTGTTTGGGATTAGTTCAAGCCTAGCTGTTTGGGATTAGTTCAAGCCTAGCTGTTTGGGATTAGTTCAAGCCTAGCTGTTTGGGATTAGTTCAAGCCTAGCTTTTTGGGATTAGTTCAAGCCTAGCTGTTTGGGATTAGTTCAATCCTAGCTGTTTGGGATTAGTTCAAGCCTAGCTGTTTGGGATTAGTTCAAGCCTAGCTGTTTGGGATTAGTTCAATCATAGCTGTTTGGGATTAGTTCAAGCCTAGCTGTTTGGGATTAGTTCAATCCTAGCTGTTTGGGATTAGTTTAAGCCTAGCTTTTGCTCACTATGGATGTGCACTTTAATGTTTTTCCTTTTTTTTTTGTTTTTTTGTAAATTCTCTTTTAAAATTTAAATTTAACCATTACATTAATTACAAGTTTAAGTCATTTTTAATAAAAATGAATATATAATTTGGATAAGAGGAATATTTTTATTTTATCATTTGAACAGGGAACATCGCGGATTGATGAGCCAGGCTTGAGATCTCTACGCACGACACGTACACTGGAACCACGTATGGTTATCACAATAGAACCAGGATGCTACTTCATCGATATTGTAAGTTCACGCTTAGTTCGTATAGATTGGAGAATACAAATAATACAATGAAAAGTGGAGATTTTATGTTTGTTTGTTTGTTTGTTTGTTTGTTTGTTAGAAACACTTTAGATCATTTATTTTTCAACTCTTATCATCCTTTAGTTACTGGACAGAGCCTTGGAAGATGAGCGCCATCAACGTTTTATTGTTCCTGAAGCTTTGAGGCGATTCAGAGGATTTGGCGGGGTAATTGTTGGTGTCCCTGTGGAATTATGTTGTGATTGCTTGCTGTAAAGTTATGAGTGCCGACATTCTGAATATATTTGTCTTTTTTTTTTTCAATCAACCTTCATTCTTTTATCTCAACTTATCAGTGTATGTGAATCAAAACATCTGGTCATCAGTGTATGTGAATCTAATGTGAATCAAAAAGTCTGGTCTTCGGTTGTTGTTTTACTCCAAAGACATTTTTAATGTACAGTTTGTTTGCACACTCTCCAAAGTTGTCACTCCCATGAGGACTGACCTACAGGTTACGTACTACCTGTCCAATGTTGTGTGACTCCTATGAGTACTGACCTGCAGGCTAAGTACTACCTGTCCAATGTTGTGTGACTCCTATGAGTACTGACCTACAGGTTAAGTACTACCTGTCCAATGTTGTGTGACTCCTATGAGTACTGACCTGCATATTGTATATTTATAGGTGAGAATTGAGGACGACATTGCAGTAACTGACAACGGTTTGGAGCTGCTCACGACGGTGCCCAGAGCAGTGGAGGAAATTGAAAGAGTTATGGCTGAAGGGAGACAATCACACCAGCCTTTGCCTCAGTCCAGGACTTGCTGTTGAACGAACCAAGGAAAATTTAAAGGGTCATGGGTTAATGCCCTTCCTTCTTTCTCTGATTAGGTTCAGTGAAATATTAATGTATTTTTTGCTAGAACTGCTGGTCATTAACGAATTGATTAAAAAAAATAAATAGAGCAATTTCTTTAGAGCTACATTTTCCCTCTCATTGTGCTCAGTAAAAAAAATAAAACATTTTCAATTTGCTAGAACTGCTGGTAATTAAATAAATGAAAATAAAATAAATATAGCAATGATAGCATATGCAATCATGACGGAGAATACAATCCAATAGATTTGTTGTTAAGATTATGATTTAATGTTTAATAAAGTTTTTACAATTTTATATCTCACAGAAAATAAAATATTTTTTTGGTAATGGAAAGTTCTTAGTTTGATATTAACTTATCATAAAATAATAATATGGCATTTTAAAGGGAATTAACTTATCATAAAATAGCAATATGAAATTTTAAAGGGAAATTCTAGTTTCTTGTTGTTTTTTTTTTTTCAAAAATAATCTTTTATTCTATGGAAGTAATTTCAATGAGGACACTAATCAGTATTAAAAGTGTTTCCCCAAAGTTTTACAGAAATATTTATAAAGTGATTGTTTTTGTTAACCATTCCAAGAATTTGTTTTTAAAATGAGCCCCCTCTCTTGCTTTATCATTTGCTTTAAAACAAAACTATTTCTTTTTTTATATTTAACCAGTCTTTTCTTTGCTAGATGATTTATCTTCATTTGTACGTAACCTGGGGTCATTTTTATGATGTACCATATTCCTTATATCTAGAAGTGGACCAAAGATTTACTTATTTGTAATTCAGAGGCGTAGTCATTGATTTAAAATTTATAATTTTCTTGACCTGCTCCTACCTAGTCATTAATGATGAATGTAATATTAATGACCAACTTGGCTACTTATATCTATAACCTCACAAGTCAAGGATATTGCCTTACAACCGACAGCAACTCAGGGGGGAGTGACAGCCGAGTGACAGCTGAGTGACAGCCGATCCACAAAGGAATTTATTCGCCCTAAAAGAATATCATGCTCAGCCCATCTGTAGTTTGCCATTGGTGTAAATGGTGGTAGACGTATAATTGATGTGATGTATATGAGATGTACTTATGAAGTATACGTGATACATACATGTAGGACGATATGTAATGTTTACATAATGTTTTTGGGTGTATACCTGCTCATATATCCTGATTCTAATTTAAATGAACATGTCTTCAAGATTGAACCTACGTACGCCACATAATCCAATTATTTGGGATTGAATAAACATAATTAACTCCCCTGGCTTCCATTGTTTTCTTGTGCATTTGTATTTGGATTCAATTGGTTGTCTATGTTTGGATTACATTGGTTGTCTATGTTTGGATTAGATTGGTTGTCTATGTTTGGATTACATTGGTTGTCTATGTTTGGATTAGATTGGTTGTCTATGTTTGGATTACATTGGTTGTCTATGTTTGGATTACATTGGTTGTCTATGTTTGGATTACATTGTTTGTCTATGTTTGGATTACATTGGTTGTCTATGTTTAGATTACATTGGTTGTCTATGTTTGGATTACATTGGTTGTCTATGTTTGGATTACATTGGTTGTCTATGTTTAGATTACATTGGTTGTCTATGTTTAGATTACATTGGTTGTCTATGTTTGGATTACATTGGTTGTCTATGTTTGGATTACATTGGTTGTCTATGTTTGGATTACATTGGTTGTCTATGTTTGGATTACATTGGTTGTCTATGTTTAGATTACATTGGTTGTCTATGTTTGGATTACATTGGTTGTCTATGTTTGGATTACATTGGTTGTCTATGTTTGGATTAGACTGGTTGTCTATGTTTGGATTACATTGGTTGTCTATGTTTGGATTACATTGGTTGTCTATGTTTGGATTAGATTGGTTGTCTATGTTTGGATTACATTGGTTGTCTATGTTTAGATTAGATTGGTTGTCTATGTTTGGATTAGATTGGTTGTCTATGTTTGGATTACATTGGTTGTCTATGTTTAGATTACATTGGTTGTCTATGTTTGGATTACATTGGTTGTCTATGTTTAGATTACATTGGTTGTCTATGTTTAGATTACATTGGTTGTCTATGTTTGGATTACATTGGTTGTCTATGTTTGGATTACATTGGTTGTCTATGTTTAGATTACATTGGTTGTCTATGTTTAGATTACATTGGTTGTCTATGTTTGGATTACATTGGTTGTCTATGTTTGGATTACATTGGTTGTCTATGTTTGGATTAGATTGGTTGTCTATGTTTGGATTACATTGGTTGTCTATTTTTTTTATTAGAGTGCAGCTGTAAACTGTGAATTTTGTTGGAGACCACCCACATTAGACTATCCTCCCCTCTCTTTATGTGTTCAGAATATATAACAGACTATTATAAATACAGACTATTATATTCAAAAGAAACCCTACGCATAAAACGAATGTAATTTTAAATGTTTTAATAACATTCTGGCGTCCGTCCCTCACAATGTGACGACCCTGTCATGTGGACATTCCCTACACTGTCATGTGGACATTCCCTACACTGTCATGTGGACATTCCCTACACTGTCATGTGGACATTCCCTACACTGTCATGTGGACATTCCCTACCCTGTCATGTGGTTGACACATTTGTGGAAATTTCTCCATGGAATACATAGGTCACAAATGTAATCCAGTTACTTACAATAAATAGAAATGACTGGCTGTGGGAGGGGGGTCTGCAAGGCAACTACGTTGCTACGCGCTATGTAAAATCCATTCCTCTTTTAGAGCCCCAATTCAAATTTTTGCCAGAGGCCCTTAAATGACAATCAATAATTGCATCAGAGACGATCATCTAGATCAATGGTTCTCAACCTTCCTAATGCCGCGACCCTTTAACACAGTTCCTCGTGTTGTGACGACCCCTAACTACAAAATTATTATTGTTTCTGCTTCATAACTGTAGAGCATATGTGAATACCGATGGTCTTTCGTGACCCCTCTGAAAGGATCGTCTGTCGCGACCCACAGGTTGAGAACCGCTGATCTAGATTATCTTTTGTGTGCGTTTGGTGCCTGTGTAGGCGCACGTCGGGTGGAGCAGTGAATGAGAGGGCAGTGCGGTGCGCAATGAGAGCGGACAAGAAAGATCCACTATGGAATGAAAGATAATTCATATAAATGTTATTTCCCTGCACACCATCAAGATGTTTTCACATACCGGTGTGAGCTGTACTGCACCGTGCTAGCACCAAATTGTTTCATTGCAGACCTGATGGCGTTGAAAGTTGAAATGCGAAAGAGAATAGACTGAAAAGCAAGTCGTGCCATTGTTACGGTAAACATCTCTGCCACCTGGAGACTACATACTGTAAATATCTTTACCAACTGGAGACTACATACGGTAAAGATCTCTACCAACTGGAGATTACATACGGTTAACATCTCTGCCACCTGGAGACTACACTCGGTAAATATCTCTGCCAACTGGAGACTACATACGGTAAACCTCTCTGCCACCTGGAGACTACACACGGTAAACATCTCTGCCACCTGGAGACTACACACGGTAAATATCTCTGCCAACTGGAGACTACATACGGTAAACATCTCTGCCAACTGGAGACTACATACGGTAAACATCTCTGCCACCTGGAGACTACATACGGTAAGCATCTCTGCCAACTGGAGACTACATTCATTTAAAGACAAAACATTGAACGTTGTTGAATGGCGGTCTATAAGAACCTGGTCAACATGGCGCGGGTTTACCTGTCTGCTGCTCTGCTCACGTGGTGTCCAACTGTCCACGTGAACGTCATCAATGACACCTTTCATCTGTGTGTTTACGGTGACAACTTTGGCAGAAGAAGCGGGCAGTTCTGCTACGTGTTCCTGGTCAAACAAGACTACGAGAAGCCCTTTAGGTGGACGGAGGCCATTAAGTTCTGCCGGCAGGTTGGCATTCTGGCCGAGGACTTTCTATTACGTGAAGTCAATTTTCTGCCAGGGAAACCAGATAAGGAAGGAGCTTTAACCGGGTTAGTACAGGTGGTGTGTTTAAACTAGCAAATTCACCCGTGCTCTGGGAGTGGGGTAGTTATATAATTAAATATTTCAACGAATTCGTAAGGGAGCGGAAAAGCTTCCAATAACGCCTGTACGCAAGTTTCATTTCATATAAATTACCTCCCAGTCTCCATACGGATCTACTCATCTCGCAAACCACAACATAGTTCCTCGTCTCACAGCCGAACAGGAGAGAAATATACGTTTACAAAAAGAAAAGAGTAATAAAACAGGTATCACTAAATTAAATTCTTGCTAGTTGCCACCAAACATTATTTTATTTTTGACACACGTGCCCAACGATGTAATAAGTCTATAGCGCTAGATACACTTTAGCTTAGTCTCTTGGGATCTGCACTATCGCAATTTACGCAAATTTGGAAATATCCTAGGCGCTTAGTGTCCCGCAACACTGGGAGTTAACGCCCTACCCCCTCCCTTGTTTGGACCCATCGTTTTTTTTTTTCTCATTGGAACTCTTCATTGTTTAATTATTATTTTATTTTTTAGCAAATCTTGTGGCTACATTTAATGCTCCATTAAAAAAATTGTAATTAAATTAATTAAATAGTCTTTTCTGTTCTTTCACGCCATTGTCGTTAATTGTATTCAAATTTAAGAATCCGAACCCAATATCTAAACAAATTATTTAATTATTCTTATGGCTTCCCACACATTTTCAAAGATTAGGTCAAAAGACATTTATTTTAGGATGATGATGACGAAATGAGTGAGCACTGAATCTAATCCAAGATTGCTAGTTTGCTCATTCATATGACCAGTTATTTACCACATACTGTGTTGTAAACATTATATTATGGGATCCAGTATCTAACATATATATGATTACATTTTAGGATCAAGACCCAAGAGAGCCGTTGTCATAGCAACTTGACCAACTTTGACGAATGCCTTGTAGTCTGCAAGATCGCGACGTGCCTCCAGGGGACTTTCGACCCACCCAAATGTATGTCCACCTGTCAGTGCAAGCAGCTGGAATACTGTGACGTCATAACCGGTACATGCAAGAATGAAAAATGCTCGGCCGGGTTCTACGGCCCCCCGTTTTGCTGGCAGACCTGCAACTGTTTGCAAGACGTCACATGCGATGCCCTGGATGGGTTTTGTCCGTTCGGCTGTAAACAAGGCTGGGCCGGCAGGGATTGCAAGACTAGACAGTGCCCTCTGGGTTTCGCCGGTCCCCCAAAATGTGACCACAAGTGCCACTGTAAGAACTATAAAGACTGTGACGTCATGTCCGGGTCGTGCGAACATGGCTGCGCCGACGGCTGGAGCGGGTTAAACTGCTCAAAGCCGTGCCAAGCTGGGGTAGAGAACTGCGGAAGTTGCTTTTGCTCAAACCCCAACTGCAAAGATCCACCTGGTGTGTGTAAATGTGATCCGGGGTGGGGAGGGCAGCTCTGCACTGACAGAAAATGTCCCATCGGAACGTTTGGTCCCCCGGACTGTGACAAGACGTGCCATTGTGAAAACGACCGGTTCTGCAGCCCATCCGACGGACACTGTCATGGGACACCCTGTGAAGATCGATGGCTGGGAACCAACTGTCAGGATCGAGGCTGCGACCCCGGATATTTCGGCCCGCCGTTGTGCCTGTTCAGCTGCCACTGCGCCAACGACACGTGCGACCGCAAAGACGGAATCTGCGAGCACGGCTGCCAGCAGGGTTGGCATGGCAGCCACTGCAACATCCGCCTGTGTCCGGAAGGCACCTTCGGGATGCCCAAGTGCGACCGGGCGTGCAGGTGTCTGTCCAACCTGTCCTGCAACTCAGTCACGGGGGTTTGCGTGGGAGGAGTGTGCCTGGGTGAGTTCAAGGGGCCCTACTGCAACATCAGCGCCCAAAGCACACCACTTGCCAGCCACTATCAGACGTACTCGGAGCCCAGCGACATCATCACCCCGTTCTTTGTTGTGCTGGCGATTGCTGCTTGTTGGTTAGGCTACACCGTGTGTTTCCCGCCTCCTCGGCGCGAGCGGCGCGAGCGGCGCGAGACGAAGGGCCCGGATGTGGATGTTCCGATACAGGAAACGGAAGCATCAGCGTGTCCCGAGGACCCACTGCCCCCATCAAACTCTGACAGGCCACAGTCTTCAAAAGATAACTGAGGTGGTTTTAAGAGATGGGCATCGAGTTAAAGCAAGTTATGGTGCTGTCCAGCGGTTAAAAGAGGGCTGCCAACAGTGGAAGCCCATTTTCAGTTGCCAAAAGAGGATTACCATAATAGTGAAAACAAACAAAGCTGACCTGTTCATTTTATGCTATAAAAACCAACATTGGGATAGATCCCAGGGTGATAACGCCCTCAATCCCATGCCATCTGATCCCCAACGTTGGACAACCTGGGCTTTCCAGGATTATTTTGCAATTAGAACATGACAATGAGAAGAGAAATTCCCCCCCCCCCCCCATATGTGTTTAAAATAGTCAAATACCCGACCCACAAGACCTAAATAGATTTGTAACGGAGTTACAAAGAGAAGGCAACGATTGGCTGAGATGAGTGCAGAGAAGGCAACGATTGGCTGAGATGAGTGCAGAGAAGGCAACGATTGGCTGAGATGAGTGCAGAGAAAGCAACAATTGGTTGAGATGAGTGCAGAGAAGGCAACAATTGGTTGAGATGAGTGCAGAGAAGCCGCAGCACGCGGGACAACATGTACAACGCCACTATTGGGCCGTGTTGTAGTAACCCGTGGGACAGCCTGTCTTGGAGCGTGTTGTAGAAACATGTGGGACAGCCTGTTAGAATCAGTTACTGAATATGATCCGGCAGTTATGGACTATAAAGGAAAATGTAAACTAACATTAATTTGTATAGAGTATTTTTGTTTAGAGCAGTAACATTGTCATAATTATTTTCTTCAACATCGCCAGGGCCGTCGCGTGGGCCCTGCAACCCTTGTGGCTTGCAAAAAAAAAAAAGAGGAGGGGCCTCTGGTTTTAAAAGGGGCCCAATGTTGTGATATGGGAATAAAAATAATATATCAACTTTAAAATAAAGGGCCACAAAACCAAAAATTTGCAAAAAAAGGGAGAGGGGGTTGAGCCTTTCAACTTCACGTGACGGCTCTGCATCAACAACCTTTATTTGTCATATGTGCTAATTTTTACTACAACAATCCTTATTTGTCATATGTGCTACTTATTACTACAACAATCCTTATTTGTCATATGTGCTACTTTTAACTACAACAACCCTTATTTGTCATTACTACTATCAACCTCTATTTAACTTGTATATGCTTACTACAGCCAGTCCTACCTTTTCTTTACATTCCAAGTGTGCAAATGTTCGACGTTGTGACGTGTTCGGTACATTGTAATTGGATTCCTTCTGAGCGCTGTTACATTTTTTTTTTGGAGTAAGGGGAGGGGAGAGTAAATTTGCATCTATAGTTGAGAAGTCAAACAGTCGTCACACAGAAGTCAGTCACAGAGAAGTCACAAAGAAGGCACACTAAAGTCATATATATAAGTCAAACAGAAGTCACGAAGAAGACACATAGAAGTCACACACAGAAGTCATACAGAAGTCACACATAGAAATCACAGATAGAAGTCACACATAGAAGTCACACATAGAAGTCAAACAGAAGACGCACAGAAGATTATATTTGATGTCAGGTGGGAGGACGATGGACAACTCTGCTCAATTTTGTGTCAGTGGGAGAAATCCTCGTATTTAATGAGTAAATTGTCTGCCCCCCCTCCTCATCTATACTCTTTCTCTCCCTCTATGTATGTGCGTTTTTTTAACGGGATGAGATGGGGGGGGGGGGATACACTTACAGTCACATATTCTGAAAACAATAATACATTACAAGAGAACAATTTAAATAAACTAGATTTTACACAGTGATAGTGACAATAAAAATAAAGTCAAGTTGTTTATTTAAATGTTTGAAAAGCAAATAGTCTTGCGCCCTGGTTATCCCCCCCTCCTTAAAGCACACACCCCCCCCCCCCCCAACCGGTGCCACGTCATGGATCAGACAGTGAGCGTTTATGAGCGAGCACACACGTTATCAGACACAGCGAGTTTTGTGCGGAAGCTTCCTGCAGTATACCACCAATTTACATTGATCTCAGGGGACAGCACACGCCTAACTCTGTCAATAGCATTTAACAAGCCATCGTCATCATAAGTGTCTGTGTGTGTGGGATGGGGCGGTCTGTGTATGCGGGGATGGCCTCTGTGCATGTGTGGGGGGGGGATGCAGGGGAGTGGCCTCGAAGAAATCGACCGCACAGAAGAGACAACACCGCACCTGCTAAGAGACGGATTCTTTCTCGTCCCAGCACAATATTGAAACGTCTAGTTCACATCCGTTGGACATCACCTGTTACGCCAGCTTGATCTCAACTAGATGCCATCACTAACGACGGCGAGCTTGTGTATTATCTCTTGACATGGTTTCAACGAAGAGTTGGAGAAGCAAGATCCGTGCCACTGCCGTCCATGACATTCAGCTGTCTGATGGCATTTAATGTCAGCGGGTGTCACGAGAGATCAGCGCACGTATCGGCTGTGGTGTTGATGACATCACAAGCTGGGGACCCACCTGAGACCGAGACGTAACAAGATGGTGCAGGTGGAGACCAATGACAGAAGCAGTATTGCAGGTCCGTGAGCCATTCGTAGTGCTATCTAAATCATTTATAATCTGTAGAGTTGCACTGCATACCGGTACTAAAAGAGATTACCTGTCATTTTACAGACACTGTGACAATTGTAAGTTTTAAAAAAAAACTTAAACAACTAAATATATTTCTGTGGAAATAGCCAAGTTACCAACTTGTTAATGTTGTTTAATGCAGCTATTCCCAAACTTTTAAGTTTGGTGGACCACCAGTGGACACGTTTTGAAACTTCCCCAGGGACCGGTGGACACATTTTGAAATTGCGCCAGAGACCGGTGGCAGATTTATTAATTACATTTTCTTTTTATTCGACCATAAATATTGATGTCGTGCGGAACGGCAACGTAAGTCTCGCGGACCAGCGCCGGTCCGTGGACCACAATTTGAGTTTTGAGAAACACTGGTTTAAAGCATTATTAATTATTATCATTCAATATGATTATTGAAATATGAAATGGACTTAACACATAGATCAAATAGCTGACATAAAAACGTTTTTGATTCTTGCTTATACTTCCTCCATCTGGTGTACAGATTTATTGAGTGATCCCATGGACAGCCAGAGCCCAGGTCCATCGCCTGCTCCACATTCTAAACTCTTGAAAACATCCAGCAACGAGGGGAAGCAACTTATCAGCTATCATATCACACCCAAACCTCCACCGGAACCACTCCCATTCCCGCTGGGCCTATTGGTCACGGTAGGTAGTAACAAAGGATGTAGTCATTGGCGACCATTAGAGTTCATTAGACTGGTGGTGATGGGGGCCATTAATGGCCGTCAGATTGGTGGTGATAGGGTCTGTGATGTACATTAGGCTGGTGGTAGTGATGTGGTCAATGAAGGACGCTAGAATTGCGATGTTGACAATGATGGATACTAGATGGATTATTTAACTAGTGGATCAATTGATGACTCTAGGTAAAAAAGGTGAGTCAACTTGGCATGATTCGTAATGCAACACTTTGCGACTTCAAGTATAATAATTTATGACAAGATTCAACTCCATGTGTTAATTAAACCATAGATTGCTCACAAACTCCACTATTTATCCCCTAGATTTGTTGTGGTGGAAACATGAAATATCTTGTGTTCCCCACTCTGATGGCCGTCAGCCTGGGTCTGTTTCTTGCCTTCAGCAGGGCCGTCTCTTCCACAACAGCACAGATGGGTGCGTTTGCATTGTTTGTTGTTTGTCAGTGATGACTTTCTTGTTATAGTCGAGCTATTAGAATACTTTGCAAGTTGTTCAACTTGTTGGTGTCACATGTTTGTGGCTTTTGAAACAATTTTGCCATGTTTCTTGTGGAAAAAACCCAGCAAGTTAATTTGCTGTCATCTTAACAGTATGCAAACAAACTAGACCACTCTTACACTACTCCAGCTATTTCAGCATTTATATTACAGTCAGTATCATGAATTTAACCCCTTCTATTCCATCATGAAGGTCACAGTCAGTATCACTACTTTAACCCCTTCAATTCCAACATATAGGTTACTTCAGTATCAATACTTTAACCCCTTCTATTCCATCATTGAAGGTCACAGTCAGTATCTCTACCTTAACCCCTTCAATTCCAACATATAGGTTATGTCAGTATCAATACTTTAACCCCTTCTATTCCAACACATAGGTTACATCAGTATTATGACTTTAACCCTTTCTGTTCAAATGTGAAAGTCACAGTCAGTATCAACACTTTAACCCCTTCTATTCCAACATTTAGGTTACAGCCAATATCAGAACAGTCGAGAGTTGAGTGAGGATGACCCCAGCCTACCTAAGAGTCATCTGTTCTTTGGCTCCATGCTGAAAGACCATGCTGCCATGTTTCATGCCAGGCCGCAGCTGTTTCAGCAGCAGCTGCTCATGCAACAGCAGCAGCAGCAGCCGATTCCAAGTGGGGATGTGTCAGAGAGCTGTGACTGTTCACGGTGTGAGGTGGATAACTCTTTCCTTGGGGTATGTATAAGTTAGGGGGGATATGTCTATGTTAGTGGGGATATGTCCATTTTAGTGGGGATATGTCCATGTTAGTGGGGATATGTCCATGTTAGTGGGGATATGTCCATGTTAGTGGGGATATGTCCATGTTAGTGGGGATATGTCCATGTTAGTGGGGATATGTCCATGTTAGTGGGGATATGTCCATGTTAGTGGGGATATGTCCATGTTAGTGGGGATATGTCCATGTTAGTGGGGATATGTCCATGTTAGTATGTTTATCATTGTGATGGTACACCCAAATCTTGTTTATGTCCATGTTTGTGTGGTATCTCAATGTTTTTTGGGTATGTCGATGTATTGGGGGTATGTCAATGTATTGGGGGGTATGTCAATGTATTGGGGGTATGTCAATGTATTGGGGGTATGTCAATGTATTGGGGGTATGTCAATGGTTGTGGGAATATATCCACATTTGTTTGGTATTTTCATGCGTGTGGAATGAGATGTGTGGAATATATATGACTTGTGGGAGCTATCACAATGTGTATTACTATCACCATGTGTATTACTATCACAATGTGTATTACTATCACAGTGTGTATTACTATAAAGTTTGCCATTTTGAGAAGATGGACTCAATCAGTAAACAAATTTCTAAAAAAAAATATTCTCTAGGATAATACGAAGAACTACCAGAGGTTAGTCAAACACAGCTTCCAACACTTCTACGGCAAGCCTGAGCTGGCCATTCAGATTGAAGCGTTCGTTCCTGGGAAAAAGAAAATGTGGGAGATGAACCCCGTGTTCTACATCTCACCTGATAAAATCTGTGCAGACGATGGCAACCCGTTGGCAGTCATTATTGTCCACAGTCATCACCGCCACATGATTGAAAGAAATGTTGTGCGAGACACCTGGGGGAGCGTGGCTAAAGGGAGAACTTGGCCTCGGAGACAGGTGAGTTTACGTTTGGACTGGTTAGTGTCTGTTTAGACGGGTTAGTTTGTTTGGAAAGGTAGTTGTATGTTTAGACAGGTTGGTGTTTGTTTAGACAGGTTGGTGTATGCTTAGACAGGTTGGTGAAGCATCTAATCTATTGCAACTCTTTTTGTTTGTTACCTGGGGGTAGATGGTGAAGCATCTAATCTATTGCAGCTCTTTTTGTTTGTTACCTGGGGTAGATGGTGAAGCATCTAATCTATTGCAACTCTTTTGTTTGTTACCTGGGGGTAGATGGTGAAGCATCTAATCTATTGCAACTCTTTTGTTTGTTACCTGGGGTAGATGGTGGCAGAGGTGAGGCTCATCTTTGTCTTAGAAGTCAGTGAGGACCCCATTGATAATGACTTGGCAACAAAGGAATCTGATAAATATGCAGACATTGTCCTTGTGGATGTACAGGTGAGTTGTGGATATACAGGTGAGTTGTGGATGTATAGGTGAGTTGTGGATGTACAGGTGAGTTGTGGATGTACAGGTGAGAAGACAAGAGAGATCTACGCTTGATATCAAGTCATGTCAGTTACCTTTCCATATCTGTATTATTCAATGGATGATAAAATGGCGGACCCTATTACAGGGTAAAATCAAATCTGAAAAAAGGTTGGATTTAATTTTTCTCACAGGAAACAAGTCAGCCGGCGTCCAGGAAAGTGTTGTCTGGGTTTAAGTGGGTCTTACAGCACTGCACAGGTACTCAGTACATCATTAAGGTTAGTACATCATTAAGATCAGTATATCATTAAGGCTGGTAAAATACCAAGGTCATACATCATACGGTGGCATTGAAGTAGGCACATCACTTAGATCATCATCATTAACATAGTTCCTTCTCATAAAATTTAAAGACCATTTGACTACTTCATCAAGTTTTCTCTTGTCAGCTTTAATCTTCTCATTGGCAGGTTGAAGAGGACACATTTTTAGATGTGCCCCTCCTACTTAGTGTTTTAGCCAATCAGGACTTGACAAATATGATATTTGGACCAATCTTATTTGCTGAAACGGTCCAAAGGCTGACAGAGGACAACAAAGTTCTGGTATCAAAACAAGCTTATTTCCCCGAGTGGTACCCCCCATATGCAAAGGTTAGAAAGTCATCATATTCAAATGTTCAAGTTCATTAAGGTCATCTTTATCATTCTTTGTAAGGAAATATTCTCAAATGAAAAACAACTAATGCTTTAACTTATATTATCATAAAAAAAAACATAAAATTATCATTATAGCTCCTGCTAGAACTGTTATGTTAACACATGTTCTTTATGCCTTGTGACATCTATCTGTCATAATGTTACTGTTGGTCATGTGACATCTATCTGTCATTATGTTACTGTTGGTCATGTGACATCTATCTGTCATTATGTTACTGTTGGTCATGTGACATCTATCTGTCATTATGTTACTGTTGGTCATGTGACATCTATCTGTCATTATGTTACTGTTGATCATGTGACATCTATCTGTCATTATGTTACTGTTGATCATGTGACATCTATCTGACATTACTATACTATGCCTTGTGACATCTATCTGTCATCATTAGGGTACTTTCTATGCCTTGTGACATCTATCTGACAGGCTACTGTCTGTCTTGCGACATCTATCTGCCATTAGTGTACTGTCTATGCCTTGTGACATCTATCTGTCACCATTAATGTACTATCTATGCCTTATGACATTATCTGTCATTATTAGGGTACTGTCTATGCCTTGCCAACATCACTAGCCAAGCGGCTGTTGACAGCAGCTGAATATCTGCCGTACGTTAGCACAGAAGATGCTTTCATCACTGGAATATTGGCTAAAGTCTTTGATGCTCGACACATCAACATCCCCGAGCACCTTTACGACAGGAGGGTCAACAACAAACCTGAGTTATGTGACTTTGTTTATAGGAAGAAAATGGTGGCCCACAAGGTCAACTCAGCCCTCGCCCGCGGCTTGTGGAGGAGAATGGAAAAAGCTGAAATGTGTGGATTGTATCCAGCAGAGGAGTAGCTACTAACTTGTGTAGGAAGAGATTTCAGAAGAGTGGCTAAAATAATTCTTTTCCATGAGGATTTAAAAGGTCTTTGGACATGTGTGCCAATGTAGCAGTTAGACTTGTTGCAGGAATGAAAGTGTATGGAATGAAAGTGTATTGAATTAGTGTATAGAATGAAAGTGTATGGAATGAAAGTGTATGGAATGAAAGTGCATGAAATGAAGGTGTATAGAATGAAAGTTTATAGAAATAAAAGTTTATGGAATGAAAGTGTATAAAATCAGAGTGGTTAGTTTGTTTACAATTTAATAAATGCTCTTAGATTTTGTTGTTTTTATACATCTGACTAACTGGGTACTTAATAACGGTCAACTCATCACTAAGCCATGTTATATTATATGCATATCTCTCTGACTTGGCAATGAAGTCATATTACATTATGTTATATGTATAACTCACGGACTTGGTAGTGACAATGTCAATGAACTCATTCTCATTTATTTCAAAATAAAATGAAAACAGGACCACAAATCATACGCAAATAATAAACATTTCTTTGAATTTTTAAAAAAGTGTTATTTGATATGAGTTATGATAACATTGGCACAAACAGATGAAAAGTGCTACAGTCGTTATAAGATAAATAACAGCACCAACTTTCATTAAGGCATTTTGAACATATTTTTATATTTAAATTGTTCACTTTTCAATTATTTCATTGAACAATTTTCAATTCCCACACTTTAATTTTAACAATGAAATAATGGTTGAATTCAAATGAACCATAAACCACCTTGTTCAATAAACAAAGTTAAAAAATACAAGAAGATGTTTTTTTCTCTCTACAAATATTTGATAAACCACAGCTTGCATTTACATAAAATCATGCACAACATACAAAGTTAGCAATCAAAAGCGTATCAATAGATAGCAGGGCATATTTAAAGCTTGACCAATGTTTCATCGGGAATGATATAAGTTGGATGATAAACAACACAATTAAGCAAATGAAACAGAGACGCACACATTGTAAATGTCAACATTTAAAGCCATATCTCAGTTGACAATGTCAACTTGTAGTTCCATCAACAATCGGAAGACAGTTTAAAAAATTTCTACAAAATTTCAAGACTTCTGCTGGTAACTAGAGAACCCACCCGACTAAAGCTTACTTTCATCAAAACGAGCGCATGAATCCCCATACCCCAGGATAACAGAATATCGGAAGAGTTGCTAAAATTAGAGTCATGGTACCCTGAACAATGGGGGGACATAAGTATGGGCATTCTGAACAAGACATGTAGATGTTAAGCCAAGTTATGGAGACATATTTAAGAGACAATAAATTTAACATTCTATATCACACGCAGGAAGGGGGCAGTAAAAGCCAATAATAAGAAGTAAGCAAAAGCATATAACAAGTAACTAACATTATACAACTACTCTAACTATACATGATTTAAAATTTAAAGCAATCTTTGAAATCAGTTTTCATAAACAGACAAATATCAGACATGTAAAAAATGTACTTTTTTTTTTCTTCAACCTTTAAGAACAGTTAAAATATTTGATTAAAAAATTCAGAGATAGATGGCAATAGTTTACCTATAGAAAGTCTTTCTTTGTCAGAGTAATTGTTAGCACCAGTTCTTGTTTCTGTATCATTTCTTGAGTACAACTACAAGATCTTTATGAAGTTTCTTATAGAAAGAAAACACATTTTTGAATATCATGAATTATCCCCCATTTAACAATTCTGCAAAGAGGCAATGAAGACAAAATGTGCTAAATGAATACACTAAAGCTGTGATGGTTTCTTAGGATGGCACAATAATATTTTAACTCATTCCCAACAACAGTTCCAACTAAATGCATCCTTGAGGGGTTCTGACATGATGGGCCCCGGTGCGTAGTGAAAATCTCTTTCATTTTTATTTTAAAATAGCAACAAAAACTTGTGTCGTCAATAGTGCGATTTAAATTAAAAAAAACAGAAGTTTTTATATTGTTTCACTTTCAATCTATGTGTGCTTTAGTACAGTGCTTCTATATCTAGCAAGTGTTCATACGAGGTGACAAAAATTAATTTTTTGGTCATTGCTTGTTATTTGTTCCCTGTTTATGCTATATTATTATTAATCCTAATTGATATTTGGATGTATTCAGCCTTAATTCATTAATATTTATTAAAATTTAGCAGCAAAAAAAAATTTTTTATAAATGTAAATCAATGGGAAAAGTTGTTACTTCCCTGGGTTAAGGACTAAAAATAAAGTACGGAAGTGGCACTGCTGTCGGGAATGAGTTATGGCAAAACAAACATATCTTGTGAATGAACACAACATAATACTCTAGCAAGATAACAGTTGAAGACACTCAATGGATGAGTGGCTGAATTGGAATATTGAACTTAACAAAAAGTGATAAAATAAAATAAGAAAGGGACCTGCCCAATTAATTAAACAAGATGTCCCATTCTATGGCACGGATATTCCTATCACTACAAAAATATTTAAAGGCAATGTTTTTTTTTAATAAATGGAAAATTACCTCAACAATAAAATATGTAGATATTAGTCCATACTGAGGTGAGAACAAAAATCTATATAAAATAATGAAAATTTAAAGTCAATATTCAAAATAATTTAAAAAATGGAAACATTCAAATTACTTGCTTCAAAATTTAACTAGAATACAGTAATTCAACCTTGAACTTCATAAAGGGTTGATCTAGCAGAAAATGTAAAACTTTTATACAACTTTTTAACTGAACTTTACCAATTTATGATCTTTAAAAACAAAATAAAAGTAATAATAAGGCCATGAAACAAAACCCTCTGGCCCAATAACAATACTGAGGAGTGGGTTTAAAAAAAATAATTCTTGTTAACCCATAATGTCATTTATATATCTAAAAAATTTCAAGAAATTGAACGTGACCCTCACAAATTACATTAAAAAAATTTATTGTAAAGCTTCTAAACAACCTTGACTTCATTTTTTAAATAAAATCGTTACCGGTATCAAAGTTAAACTTTGATTTTTTTCTGTCTCTAGCAAAACTCTGTTTAAAAAAAAAATTAAACACAAAATAAAAAATTCTGACTCAGACATGTTGTTACATAAAAATGGGTAAAACTTTTTGTGGTTTACTTTTTGTGGTAAAACAAGATTAGACTATGTGTTTAAAACAATGAAAACATTGGGTAAAAAGTTTGTTTATGTACAATTTATAAAACAAATTACTTTCTAGAACAACCTTCACAACGTAGTTTAAAAAATCTGAAAAATCTTTGATAAGAAATACATAATAATAATAAGCGCCAAATATAATTAGAGTCATTTTAAATGTAAAATAATTGCGATACAAAAATCCAATAGAAAAAGTTAGCTACATGAAAGTTGTGTCATCGAAGCCAGACTTGTTCTTTGATCGAGCTTCAAACAGTTCACGGACTAGAGTAGACTTTTCCTTTTCCAACTGACTGATTACATCTGTTTTCTGTCCAATTTCCTAAAAAAAAAAAAAAAAAAGTTATACAATAATTATTTCTGATGAAGAACATCAAAGGTGAAAATAAACGGCCAAACATTATGGTGCTGATCAGGGGAAAAAATCATTTAGCCTAAGTGTAAGTAAATATTTAAAAACATTGATATATATATAAATAAACCTACCAGACCTGACTTACTGAATCAACTATGTGTAAACGGACAAACTTAATATAAACTATTGAAAATAAATATTACTTTCTTTGCTTTCTATTCTTGATTTACAATGTCCAATTGCTAAAGTGTAAATGTAATTTATTCTAATAAATGAAATGTTGGGAAATCTTTTGCAATTTTTATGTTATACACACTAGAAATTTAACAACCAGTGATCCCAATAAAAGGTGTTTACTGTAATAAAAGTGAAAAAATTAATTAAATTGTTAGTTTTTTTAATTTAAAAGGAAGATATCTCGAATAATCCCTGACTAAATCTTCATTTCAATTATTATTATTATTATTAGGTGGTTTTATATAGCACACTACCCCAGCCAAGAACTAGGCTCACTGCGCTTCATATAAAAATTAGAAATTACAGAAACATATACATTTAAAAACAGCAATTGGTGAAAAGCTTGACCTCACCCTCCAACGTTCTATCTACCCCTGAGAATGAGTCGGTATAGAACAGTTTGAAGAGATGGGCTTGAGGGCAGTTTTGAAGGCTATGATGGTCCTTATATTGCGGATGTGTAACGGGAGAGAATTCCATTGTATTGGGACACAGAAAGATCGTTCACCATATGTTTTAGTGCGTGTTCTCTTAACAGAAATAATACGTGCGTCTGCGAAGGAACGACGCTTTTAAAGTTTTATTATTGAAGTTTAGTTTAGACTCATTTCTTGGTATTTTTAAATACTATAAAAACCTGATATGAATATGTTCCTTCAGGAAAACCTTTTGGTTATTAGTAGAATTCAAAGGAATACTAATTTATTCTTACCTCAAGCAATCGCCTGTTATGTTCTTTGATTCTGTGCGATGTTCTACTGTCCCCTGGCAGTACGTTGGATGAAGCAGGCGGCATAACAAGATTCATATGTATAGGAAATCCCTGAAAGTGACAACATACGAAACTGGAAACAGAAACTATGAAGTGTTTTTAAACTTCTTCAATTGAAAGATCCCCTTCAGTCCTGTACCCTTTAGTTCTGTAACACTTGAAACTAAAGCACAAAGTTGTCCAAGAGCAAAAAACTTCTGCTAATCACTATTTTTTTGCATTTTTAACATCAATTTTATACATCATTGTTTGTGCTATGCAAATGACTTGTATATACTTTATGTACATAGTGAAAGCGGGATATTAGATAGGCAGAATATTACAGTGCAGATTAGGCTTTAAGATTAAAATTTATTATTTTTTTTCAAAGAGGTCATGGTTATAAGTAAGCACATACATCTTTATCACTGAGGACGGTTGATTTCTGATGTCATTGGATGATGCGCAATTTCTCTAACAATTCACAATTGAAACTTGTTAAAAAATGTAGCACAATGAGTTGATACGTGAAAACTGTTACCCGATGCTTGGTCCTCCTTACCTTGTCAGAGCTCTCCACTAATGCATGTAAATGTTGATTCACTTCAGCTATTCTTGCACGCTGAAAATTCATTCTTTCTTGATGTGCCTCCACTGAATTGTCCTGTACAGAATATTTGTAAAATTTTCAAACAATATGAATTTCATTCCTGACTTTTTTTCTCTCATTAATGAATGAGTTACATGGTAATGAAGTTTGGTTTATATACCCTACTGACCCTTGGCCTTGTCAGTAGTCCTCATTCCAGTGAAAAGTGACAAATTGCTTGATAAACCCAGTGACTGACCAGTGTCTAAACAGCACCCCAGGCAAAGCCTATACTAAAATAATCATTCTTCTTTACACTGTTGGCAGGCGACCTTGGATTGCATCAGGGCAAGTGTTTAATAAGCGGCCCCTAACTCTACATCACCCGTAAATATACAGGGTATATCATCCTAGTAAAGGCAGACCCTTAGAGACAAGATGAGTATATCGATGCTTAGTACTAGACCAGGGGTGGGCAAACTTTTTGTGCGGAGGGCCACATTGACAAAGGTAAAGCTATTGGGGGGCAGCATGTATATTATGTCCAATTTTTAAATATCGATAAACATTTCCCTATATTAAAATTGGTAGTTTCGCATTTTAGCATTACATGACAAAGGTCAAGGACTGTTTAAAAAAATAGAAAATTAGAAAGAAACTTGATCAAAAATGTTTTAAAAATCATAACGGTGCATGAAATTCTGTAAAATTCAACAAAATAACTTAAAAACATCGTAATTTTTTTAAATTTCTAAATGCCTTCGAGGGCCACATAATATCAGTTGCCGGGCCGCGCAGGGCCGCATGCGGCCCGCAGGATGTAGTTTGCCCACCCCTGTACTAGACAGAGCCCTCCACTAACTTACTACTAGATGGGGCCCTGCACTAACTTAGTACTCCATTGGACCCTCCAGAAATAGTTGTCAAATTCAATAACTTATTAAATGTCATATTTATTCCAAGAACTTAGCATTGTGTTAGTACCCTTTATATTACTGTGAGGGTTAGATATTTCTAAGACTTTTATTCATTTCTTTATATGCAGATTTTCTGTGTCTTTATTCATCTTTTATGCCATGTAATAAAGTACCTTTATATTAGAGCACAGATTGTCATTTTAGCCAGCACCCTTTTAATTATATTAGACCAGGAGCGTGTTCAACTTTCTTGAACACCAAAGAGTGCTGAACACATACAATACTAAAGACATTTTTGTCCCAATTAAATGCACAGTATAACGTATGCAAATGTGTTTTTCAAGTTCAAATCAAATTTTATATTTCATTTTAAATCATAAGCTAATTTCTACCTCTATAACAATAAAATTGAAACATATTTTTTAAATAGGCTAATAAGTTAAGTTATACATATTTTGTAAGCATTTTATGAAATAACATGAATGCCTATAATTTAGTAAAAAAACTTAGAACTGTGTAACAGAGTGCATAGAACTGTGTAACAGAGTGCATAGAACTGTGTAGCAGAGTGCATAGAACTGTGTAACAGAGTGCACAGAACTGTGTAACAGAGTGCATAGAACTGTGTAACAGAGTGCATAGAACTGTGTAACAGAGTGCATAGAACTGTGAAACAGTGCACAGAACTGTGTAACAGAGTGCAGACTCACATTATAATTAACCTTCCCCAGCATAGCCTGCTTCTCAGAAACAGTTTGCATTTTTTTCTTGTACCAATCTCTAGCTGTGTCAACCATGGCCAAACCTGTACGCAAGATTGACATCTCCTCCTCTAGTTGCTTCATTCTTTTCAGCTGAGAAGAAGAACATAAAAAAGCTGCCCTGTTTTTTGGTCACAAAATATAGTTGGATTGTCACTTATAGTTTAAATTAACAAGAGTTATTTTTACACTTCTTTCTTTGAATGAAAATACTATGTGTTTGAATCTTAATCTATCACATATGAGATACTCTACCATATTCTGATCAATGCCATTAGCCAGTGTGTGTCTTCTTCCAGATCCATGGCGTCGCACACTGGCTTTTAGTGCTTGTGATTGATGTGTCTCCTGTCTCTTCTGAAACTCATCAATGTTGGCTAAATGGACAAAAGAAACAATTATTAATGTTAATTTGTAAAGTAAAGAAAGAAGCTCTTGACTGTTGAAAATCAAAACATCCTATCTAGGATTATATTAAAAACAGATTTCTAAAGATTTTATATATATTTTTTTTTTTAAATACATAAATGTCACTTGAAGCATAAACTCAAGTTATTGAAACGGCCTATTGATGAGTTTCCTAGGATCCAATTAAGAAATATCAAGGCTTCCCCCATATTGTTGAAAATAGGTCCTTATCCTTCCTGCTTTCGATATCATAATAAGGGATTTTCTCCCTTTGTTTGAGTTTAGCCAGTGCTCATTTGTTATTCGAAGTGGCTATTCGCACCCGGGTACTAGAAGTGAGAGGTTGAATTTAAAAAACTATTTAAAATATTATTGCTGAGTTTGTAAGAATAAATGAGTTATCAAATGAAAGATAATTGAATGGACTATATGTTTGTAACTTAATTCTTCAGTTTAAATAAAACAAACTACCACAAATGACATCCGAATAGCATTTAGTCAAAATGGACCCGGACACGCAGCAGCGCCGCCATTCGGACCCGGGACCCATTAGACTCAATGCTATTGAGTTTTGAATTTCTGATTCTAAAAATATGGAAACGGGGTAGTTTTTTCTTGATATGGAATTTGAATTGATATAAAATAGTTGGCTATTTCTCCATGACACACCGTTGAACCTGGTAGAAAATAATTCATAAAATGGTTAAACTTTCATTGGGTACCAACAAACACATTTTATCTAAGATATCTGATTTATAAGCCAAAATTTAATTAACAGATTGGGTTGTGTACTATGTAATACTATGTAAACAGGTGAATGGAAATCTTTTTAAGTACATGTTTTTGCTTACCATAAATTACAATGTCTGAATTAACATTACTGTATGGTTGATGAATTTTCTCTTTCCCTTTTTCAATTTTTGCTTCAGAACTCTGAGTGGCTGACCATTCTCTTTGCCAATTTTTCAGTTCATTGAGAACTCTGACACTAGATTGTTTATCTCGTGGAGGAACAACTGGAGGTGATTGGGATTGAAGATTAGGTCCTGATATTGACTTTTTTATTTTGGGAACTTCTGTGCCCATCATAACAGGCTGGTCAATTCTTGGTTTTTCTTGCACATGTAGCATCTGGGTACTACTAATGACACGTCTCAAGTAACCATTGTTTGATGAGCCCTGAAAAGTGCCTTGGGTCGGGGGATTTTGGTGTAACGTACTAGTGCTTCTCACATCTGGCATCACCTTGTGTGCATTATATGTAAAGTCTCTTTGTAACTGAGGACCTGATTTTGAATTTTGTATTGATTTTAGGTGATTTACTTGAGGCTGGTAACCACTATAATGATCATTTGTGTCTTTGGCGTTAGTGGTCTCAATAAAATCTCCATATCGCTGTTGACTCTGAGAAAGACGAGCATTGTGGTGAAATGCATCACCTCTAAATTTATTGTTGTCTGCATCACTTAAAGTTGTGTGACTTGCCTTTCTATAATTATAACCTTGGTTCAATGGCATTTGGTTTTCTTTGGAGGCAAAAGGTTTACGACCATCATTTGTCAACATTTCTCTCTTGTTAATTAATACGAGTTTCAAGCCTGCAACGAATTTGTCAAAGCTTAGAAGACCATTAGAAGGAGTAACCTTCCTTAAACCTTCCAATACTCCAGGAGGTAAACCCTTTACGCCATCATCACTCCATCTACTTTCTATATCCCGCAGATGAACGAATCCAGATTGATTTTCATCTAAAATATCAAAAAGAATCCTAAGCGATGAAAGAAATTGCTTAGGTAGCCCTTCATTTGGGTCTCTCTTTACGCTGGAAGTATTATTCATTCTTAATTTAAAAACAGAAATTGATAAATAATTTATATATATATATTTAAAAAATCAAATATTCATTGCTTGTTGACATTTATAAATGAATTTTAGTTGTAGCGGATATTTCAAAATCAGCATAATGAAGAGGTGAACCCAAATGCCGACAAATGCCAAACACCTCAGTCTTAGTACATAGTTCAGACAATACAGTGTACAGTCCATACGACTTATCGTCTAGAAATCTTTATCTGAAAAAGAGATATTTGCCAAATTATTCATCCATTATAGTGGTGTTCGAAATATTTAAAATGATTTTTTTTAAACGTTGAAACTCAAATATTGAAAAAGTACCAAAATAAAAACTAATCTCTACGTCTACTTCATAAGGGCAGCCACATGTTAACTATACAAAATTATATTAAATGTATTCTAAATTAGATTTTTTAAACATTAAAATAAAAGTTAGATGTGGAATGATGAATTATTTATTATTGTGACATCAAGGTAAATAAAGTTTCATATTTCCCCCAACTTTTGTTTTTACTGTTAATTAGTCTTGGTTTTATTTTTTAAAACTCTCTAATAAATGTTTCATAGAAATGCATTTAATGTCTCATACAAAATTCATCGTTATAATTTCTTAAATGTTACAATAGAATAAACATTTAATATTTTCTTATATAAAATGAATATGAAATTTGAATTAATGCATTTTTTTAAAAAATGTGGGGGTAGGATGTTTTCAATTTAACTAAAGTATATATATATTTTAACATACCAGAATGGACTCTTAAGAATGCAAACATAAAAGTTTATACAATTTGAAAATAAAAATGCACTTGTTAAATTTCAATATAAAATAATTTTATAATAAAAAAAATGTTCACCATAATATGTTAGAATATTTTATATACCTTTTTCATAATAAATCTAAAATATTATTTTTTTTTGACTGCAGAAGTATTTGCTGATGAGGAGAATATGAGTTCTCTGGCCAAATCCTCTCGAAGCAGAAATTACCTCATTCCGCTCCTTACTAAAAGTTACAAGATTGCTTGGTAAAGGTAAATACTTATACTTAGTTACATGTTTAAGGATTTTTATTGGCAGCCTGGGTTCAAGTTTAATTTTTTATAGAGTAAATACATCGTACATTTGTAATAAGGTGAGTTTGACTGTATTTTTTACATTTCTTGCCCCCGTCGGTAATGTCAACAAACAAAAATGGCGTCGAGACAGATTTTTTAAATTCAAAATCATTTACTTGTACGGTCAACTTATACTTATTAGATGATTTAAATCGCCCCTAATTACTGGCACAAAAATATAGTTAATATTTATTTTATGAATTTTAAAATTCTAAGAGTGTACTTTGACTAATGATTGACTGATTGTTAATCAGGAAGGATTCATGATCAATTTATAAAATATATAATATAATAGGTACTTTGGTAAAAAATTCAAAAATTTTGTAAAAATAAACCAATGGGATAGTTGAATAGAGCTAATTTTTTACAGAATTATAACACCAAAATCATATTTTTAGCTGTTGTAGTTTTAAAGTTATGAATTTTTAAAGTACGACTTCGTTTGTCCTTTTTTATAGGTACTTTGGTAAAAAATTCAAAAATTTTGTAAAAATAAACCAATGGCATATTTGAATAGAGCTAATTTTTTACACAATTATAACACCAAAATCATATTTTTAGCTGTTGTAGTTTTAAAGTTATGAATTTTGAAAGTACGACTTCGTTTGTCCTTTTTTAACATGGACTGCATCGCCACATTCTGTGACCCAATTCAGTTGTTCGCGTCATGAGCTAAATAAATCTCGTTTTAATGTTAATTTTATACAACTTTTATTTTCAGAACTATGCTGTATTAAAAAATAATTTTATACAATTATATATAAATTATTAAATTATAATTTATCTAATTATGCACTATGTATATCAGTAAATTTAATATAATGTATTAATATAAGGCTTTTCTGTTTACCAAATCTACGGAGTCCATTGTACCGGTATATGCTATATAGTCTATATTAGGCAATGCGTCCCCTAAAATACTGTTTGGGATCTACTTATTTTGAACTTTCAACTTTGGCACATGACTAATTAATTAAAGCTTTCCCTGACCAATGTTGTGATAGTTTTTGCACACGGCAACCTTTTATGAATGAAAATGAGATAGTAGTCTACGGTATAGCCCTTTGCACGTGACTGAATGGCTGCACATGCGCATGGCATTTTGCACACGGCAAATTATGATCATTTATAATATGGACGCTACCGTTTTTTTTAACCTCAAATTAAAATATGATTCTTTCATTAACATTTAAGTTCATTCTAAAACATAATTTATCAAATATTTTGATGTAAATAGTGGTAATAATTAAATATTTCCTAAGTATCGGCCATAGTTGCCCCTGGCAACGGTTGCACACTACTTGATCAGTGTCACTTCGTGACTTCTTCATTTCATTACTCAGCTACCACATGACCCATATATATTCAGTATGTTTATTCAATGTTATTTATTAAGTTTTTACTTTTATTTCTAGTTGCAACTCTTAATATTTGTGTTGTAATGTTAAAACAAAAACAACATAAGTGACCTGAAACTAATCTGCGTCTTCCGCCATTAAAAAGGGGGCGTGGTTACATCCTAATCGAAATTGGGCTAGTCGACCTAGGGACAATACAGGTTACGCAGACAAGCATAACTAATGTCAGACATGACCTACTTCAATGAGAATTGGCACAAAGATACTTCAATATCTACTGCTTTTCAAGATTTAATATGAAAGACCTTTTCTTTTTATTTCACAAAAAATTTTGAATGGGAAGATGACTTATATATACCAATGATTTTCAAAATAAAGGTCGATTGAAAATACAAAATAGCTGGATGGGAATGTAGGCCAATATGTCTTCCAAAGTAAAAAGGCGGAAGCGGAACTCAATTACATGTCAAAAGAACTCATTTATTAATGGATTGACACTCACATTAAAAAATTAAAAAGTCGGATTTTAATGCGCCGACGCCCATTTCCGATACAAATTTTCAAGTAGTCTCCCTTGCTTTACCGAAGTATCTATTTTTTAACATGGACCGCATCGCCACATTCTGTGACCCAATTCAGCTGTTCACGCCACGAGCTAAATAACTCTTGTTTTAATGAAAATTTTATGCAACTTTTATTTTCAGAACTATACCGTATTAAAAAATAATTTTATATAATTATATATAAATTATAATAATTTATCGCACTATGTACAGTCAGGCCCGGTTATGTCGACGGCCTCAGGGTTTGCCAAAAAGCATCAAGATAACCGAAAACCAAAATGGCGGCAATATATGTGCTTGAAATTTAATTATGTACATGATGTGCGTTAATAAATGCAGGTACTTCAGTTAAAACAAGGCAGTGTCTACACGTCCGGCGCGCCGGACGTTTAGTGCGGGAGATAAAAAGTCCGGCGACCAAGTCACATGACCGCCGGACGCCTAGTTGGAGAAATTTTTCCGGCGAGCTAGTGACCGCTAGTGGAAGATATGTCATGTGACAATAGGTCGCCGGCAAAATAGTTGCATTGAAGCATTGCATATGATATTCCAATATTGTGTACAGTAATTACATATTATATAGTCAGCCGATCCCTAGATAATAAATAAATACAGAAAATGTTAATATATTCATATGCTATGACTATGAGATACATAAACTAAGCATTTGACTGTGAATATTAAACTAGTCGGCCTATACTTAACTAACTAACTAACTAGTAAGTAGTAGATTAGTAGACGTACTAGTATTACTAGTATTCCGACTCAACAAAAAAAAAGTCCTTTAAATCTCATAAAGCTCTGACTATTGTTACAAAGAAACATAATAAATTAAATATAAAATATACTTTTAATTAAAATAATAAGAAAAAAAAGGGTAAAATTCGATCCCGATCCAGTAACCTATCACATATCGTAAGGTCGCTAAGCGTCTACTCTACCACAAGACCACACTGGTTCATATTGAACAGCCTTATCTTACAACTAGGTCAGTACTGAGAAATAGGGTTTGTTACGGGGGTCATGTGACTTGGTCACCGGACGTATAGCTCCCGCGCCGGACGTTTAGTGCAGGGGATAAAAAGTCCGGCGCGCCGGACGTGTAGACACTTCCTTAAAACAATACATAATAGATTAGCTAAATATTATTTGGAGCAAATTTCAAAAATAAAACCAGAATCACCACTTTAACTTGAGTACTTTTTGAGCTTCAAATTTTTAAAGTGCGAGTTCGTTTGGTATTTTCTACTATGGACGAAGCCTACTCAATCCATTATACAGGTATATTAGGTATTTTGAAAGTCACTCG
Source organism: Omphiscola glabra (assembly GCA_964017045.1). Taxonomy (NCBI): domain Eukaryota; kingdom Metazoa; phylum Mollusca; class Gastropoda; family Lymnaeidae; genus Omphiscola; species Omphiscola glabra. The sequence goes on from OZ024808.1 coordinate 2,368,506, forward strand.
CGCATCGCTTCTGCGCACTCGAAAAATTACGGAAAAACTTTTGTGGCCATTTAATAGTCGCCTTTACGGTGACCTCGGATTTATGTGTTTTACGTCACAGTTTACTAATTATAACTTCATTTTGTCATCGATTACGTTTACTGTTTGTCTTCCGGTGACGCTCATACAATTTACCCAATGAGGGGAACCCCCGTTTTTTTTTCTGAGTCACTTTTTGACTCTCGGTAAGCTACAAATGTCTTAAATACTTCTTAGTAGCATTCATACATGATTGAAACCCAAAGACTCATGTGTATCATCTAATTTGGATTGCTAATAACTTTGAAATAGTCAATTATCCTAGCTCAATTGAATGTTACAGCACTCCACAGAAAATGGTCAACCTTCATCACGTGGAGAAAAAAAAATGGCGACCGATTTTTTGTCTTCACCGGGCTGATAGACGCGGCTCTAAATAACATTTAATAATAGTTAAATCCTTTTGTAATCTTTAAACATCTGAATAAATCTAAGTAAATTTATAAAACATACTTTAAAAAATCATAGAATTGGATAAGATAATACAAATAAATTGAAATTATGAATATTAAACTGATGGGAACTTGCTTTTTAATTAAAATAATAGAAATGCGAGAACTACCGGTGTCGGTGTCGTAGTCTAAGTCTACTTGCTTATTTAAGCTTAATTATTATTACACTTAATGAACCAATACTATTCTGTTACTACAAATGCACTTAAAGGAGAAATTTAAGTAATATTTTAAAATTAAATAAGGTATTTAATCATAAATTTTAAATTATTCTTAAGTACTTGTAATGACATGACATAGAATTAGAAAAAAAAATGTCTAATTATAATTAATAATAATAATAAAATAAAAAAGAAACAAGTTTTAATTAATAGAAAATTTAAATTATTTAAAAGAAATAAGAAATTGTGTAGTGTAAATTCAGGATTATGATTTAATATGATAAGATGTTTTTCTAGGCTAATTTCAGATACAAGAGAAAATTTTCTATTGTAGAACTCGGAATTTCTTCCAAGGAGGCCCGTTTGAATGTAGAGAAAAAATTATTTTGATTAATTTTTATTTATAATTACATTTGATTTTAGAGAAAAAAGACTACTTACCTTTTTATAAATATAAGAAGTGATTTAAAATTGAACACAAGCATATAATTCGTTCAAATTCAACAAACAAGTACCGGTAATTATTTTTTTTATCAGCAATGGTTTTTCCAATTTTTCTGTTCACATTTTGCTTAACATACCCTCAAATAATTTGTTTCAAAATACAAAGTCTTGATGTTATTTAAAAGCTTTGTTGTTCATTGTGTTTAATATTGCATTGAGAATGTTTCCTGAAAATATGGTAGCATTATCTTGTAAAATAAAAAAGTTTTGGGCAAATAAGTCAGAAATTTGGTAAGTCGGTCACACGTTTTTGTAGTAAAATACAAAGATAAAGAAGGGGGTTAAAAAATTCACTAAAAAATTCATAACTTCAATTCTATAAAAGATAGAAAGATGAAATTGGTATTTTTGCAAAGCTTATAGCTAGCCCTTCAATATGATATATCATTTATGACAATAGGACAATATTGAAAATTTTTGTCAAATTACCTAGGTATATGCTATATAATCTATATAAGGCAATGCATCCCCTAAAATACTGTTTGGGATCTACTTATTTTGAACGTTCAACTTTGGCGCATAACTAATTAATTAAAACTTTCCCTGACCAATCAATGGTGTAATAGTTTTTGCATTGGCAACCTTTTATGAATGAAAATGAGATAGTAGTCTACAGTATAGCCATTTGCAAGTGACTGAATGGCTGCCCATGCGCATGGCCATGACATTTTGCACACAGCAAATTATGATCATTTATAATATGGATGCTACCGTTTTTTTAACCTCAAATTAAAAAATTATACTTTCAATAACATTTATGTTCATTCTAAAAACATAATTTATCAAATATTTTGATGTAAATAGTGGTAATAATTAAATATTTCCTATCGGCCAAAGTTGCCCCTGACAACTGTTGCACCCTACTTGATCAGTGACTGCAGTGTCACTTCGTGACTTCTTCACTTCATTACTCAGCTACCACGTGACCCATATATATTTAGTATGTTTATTCAATGTTATTTATTAAGTTTTTACTGTTATTTCTAGTTGAGCTCTTAATATTTGTGTTAAAACAAAAACAACATAAGTGACCTGAAACTAATCTGCGTCTTCTGCCATTAAAAAGGGGGCATGGTCACATCCTATACAATTTCCGATACAAATTTTTAAGTAGTCTCCCTTGCTTTACCGAAGTAACTACTTTAGTAAAAAAATTACAGTTTTTGTAAAAATAAACCAATGGCTTAGTTGAATAGAGCTAATTTTTTTAAAGAATTATAACACCAAAATCATATTATTAGCTATTGTAGTTTTAGTTATGAATTTTAAAAGTACGACTTCGTTTGTCCTTTTTTAACATGGACCGCATCTCCACATTCTGTGATCCAATTTCCGCTGTATGCATCACAAGCTATATACCTTTTGTTTTGATGATAATTTTAAAGGTCTTTTTTTAGAACTAATGCTGTAACTGTATTAAAAAATAATTTTATACAATTATAGATAAATTGTAGCTTATCTAACTATGCAATATATGTAAATTTAATATAATGTATTAATATTTGGCTTTTCTGTTTACCAAATCTACGGCCTCCATTATACTGATATATGCTATACAGTCTATATAAGGCAACACATCCCTCTTATTACTAAAACTTTGTTACGGGACTACTTATTTTGAACTTTCAACTTTGGCACATGACTAATTAATGAAAGCTATCCCTGACCAACAGTTTAATAGTTTTTGCACATGGCAAACTTTTATGAATGAAACTCTGAGATAGAACTACGATATAGCCATTCATTATGCAAGTGACTGTGAATGACTGCCCATGGCCATGACATTTTGCACTTTAAAAATTTATAGCTCAAAAAGGCAAGAAAATCAATTCTGGTTTAATTTTTTCTATTATTTGAAGTTTGTTCTATACAATTTTTATTTATTTTTTTTAATTTTTTATTTTTTTACTATAGTACTTACTAAGATTAAGATAGAATTCAGATTTCATCAGGATTAGGCTAATTGGCCCTAGTTTAAGAGAAGGGGCCACCCATACATGATGTCACACTAATGTAGGCCCAATTTTTACCCCATCCTGGCCCCCAAATCACCACAAATTTTGGTAAATTTGCATGATTGCATGTCATGGCAACCAAGATGGTGGCTGTGTAAAAAAAAAAGTAGTGCAAACACATGTCTGCTAAAATGGTGAAGGGAAAGAGACAGAAATAGGAACAAAATTTTAAAATTTAATGAAATAATTTCAGCTGGTACATTTATTTCATTGCTGCAAACATAGCAACTTTATTGTATCCTCTAGATATGCAGCAAGTGTCAATGGCCTGAGTTAAAAAATTTCATAGCTTAAAATATAGACATAATGTATTTGCTAAGTGAAAACTTCTAAAAATGTATTATAAATTATTAAAATTCAGAATATGGCAGCATTATATGGGTAAGACCACTTAGATATAAAAGTTTTGTATTTTTGGGCAGAGAAGGCAATTGTTGAGCTTGTTCTGCTTTCATGTCATTGCTTGCAGATATCCTTGGTTGTGTAAACATGGATTGGATGATGACATTATGAACTGAAATTAAATAAATTATTCAGATTGAAAGTAAACTAATTTTTTTTAAAAAGTTTTTTTATTGGGTCTGTTTTAATTAAACCTACTCAACTCACTGTAATCGAGTCATGAAACAGAAATTAGGAACTACTCAGATGTGGAAAAAGTGGAAGATTTCCAAGGGCAAGTTACTCTGTTTTAGAAAACTTGGGATATATCCCATAGACCCAATAGATTTATTTTTTTTCTGAGGAGTGATCATCAACAAAGTTCTTGCTCATTTAGCGTTTTTCATTAAAATTTATTTTCAGAGGTCCTACTTTTGACCTAAGGATATTAAATTAATATAGCATTGTGCTTAGTAAAAAAAAAAACAAGCATATGGTGTTTAGGATTTCCACCATGGGGGTGCCTAATCTGAACACATACACAGATGACAAATACTTGTTTAGTAATCAACCTTCCATTATTATACACAGATGACAAATACTTGTTTAGTAATCAAACTTCCATTATTATACACAGATGACAAATACTTGTTTAGTAATCAACCTTCCGGTGTTATATTTGAGATATAAATTGCAGAACTAACTGGCTGACTTTAAGATGGCTGAAGAGATGGAGACAGCAGAAGGAGCTGAGCTATCATCACCAATGTCCTTCAACTCTCTTGTGGCCCCACAGCATGGTAAACTGGCAAATTTTGATGTTGAGAAAAAGATTGGAAAGGGCCAGTTCTCAGAGGTTTACAGAGCCAAGTATAAACAAAATGAAGGGATGCCTCTGGCCCTTAAAAAAGTCCAGGTAAAGAAGTCGTCTAACTGGCTTTAGTTTTCAATATCAATCATTTTTTTAACATAGACATTAGTTTTTAGCCATCTCATTGGTTTTCATGACTCAGTCTAATAATTCATTTTATTGTTGTGATTTAATTACCCACACTGAAATGATTGTAAATTGTGTTACAGATTTATTGTTTTGATTTAATTACCCACACTGAAATGATTGTAAATTGTGTTACAGATTTATTGTTGTGATTTAATTACCCACACTGAAATGATTGTAAATTGTGTTACAGATTTATTGTTGTGATTTAATTACCCACACTGCAATGATTGTAAATTGTGTTACAGATTTTTGAGATGATGGATGCCAAAGCCAGAAATGACTGCATGAAAGAAATAGACTTGCTGAAAGTAACTATTAGCATTAACATGTTGTTATGCTGGAATTTTCAATCTTGTTTTTTAAATTTGTACTTTTGTTAAGCAAGTACAATATTTGTAGCAGTCAATGTTCTTGCTTATTTAATATATTTATTGTTTGATTTATATCTTAAGCTAGCACACACATTTTAAAAAATATATGTGTTGTTAGCAATGAGTTATTAAGCTTAAACTATCTGTATTGCTTTTAAGCAACTGGACCATCCAAATGTGATCAAATACCTGGACTCATTTATTGAGAATAATGAACTGAACATAGTCCTGGAGTTGGCTGATGCAGGAGACCTGCAGAGGATGATAAGGGTGAGTCTGTCAAGGTTCATTTTTTCCCTTTCAATCTAATACAAAATCATGCAAAAGTTTCCTCTGTACTTTAAAAGTCAATCACTTTTCAATTTTAAGTAAATTGAAAAATTGCAAGGAAATTAAATAAATATTTATATGTATGCACCTTTATTGATTAACTTGTTCATCTGCATTGTATTTCACTATTTTTTTTATATTACCAAAATAACCATTGCTATACGATAGTCAGGAATTCTTTTATTTTTTTGTTGGGAAAAGTAGGGAATTTAGTTTTTTTAAAAGAGTGGGAACCGTGAAGTTAACCTTGAATCTATATTATTAAGTGCTTGTGAAATTGATTGTTGATTAATTTTATGAATCTGTTTCAGCACTTCAAAAAGCAGTGTCGACTTATCCCTGAGAAGACTATATGGAAATATTTTGTCCAAATTTGTAGTGCTTTGGATCATATGCACTCAAAGAGGATTATGCACAGAGGTTAGGATTGTCTAATTCTACACTTTTTTGTTTAGCTTATTTTAAAATTATTTAAGCTTGTGTCAAATAGTAATGTTTCTATAAAAATGTGCTCATTTAAAGAAAATATTTTTATTTTCCTCTTTTCAACCATGATGTCATCAGCCATTTTTATTTCATAAGTCTGTATAAACTTCTTTCCTTTTGATGACCTGGTCATCTTTTCTGAAACAAATTAGATATCAAACCTGCCAATGTTTTCATCACTGCCCAAGGGATTGTTAAGCTGGGTGACCTTGGCCTTGGGAGGTTTTTCAGTTCCAAAACTACAGCCGCCATGTCTTTGGGTTTGTATTTTTAAAATAATTTTCTAATATCTTATTTAAGATTATTCTTAAAGTTAGAGATTTAAAAGTGTGATGAAAAAAATGATCTGTTTGTTCTCAAAGCATGTATTTATTTATTTTTACATGTGTATATTTGTATTGACATTGAATGAGTTGCTTCTCATCACATTGAATGAGTGTCTTCTCATCACATTTTAGTTGGGACACCTTACTACATGTCACCTGAGAGAATCCATGAGAAGGCTTATAATTTCAAGTCTGATATTTGGTCCTTGGGATGTCTGCTGTATGAGGTAATAACTCTTGTCTCTACCTGTCAGGATATCCTCAATTCATTTCCAATTTTTTGTTGTTTAATTACATATAGTGCATTTAGTATTCATTATTAACTAAGGCTGGAATACATCAAAGAGAATGTTTTAAATTTTAGGACAATTTACCTTAGATTGGAACAAAAACGAAATGTTTAAAATGGTATAAGACAAGAATGTAGATTCTGCAATGCTTCTAACCAATATAAGAGGTATTTTAAACTTATTCACCAATGCTTTATTTCTATTTGTTGAAAAGATAACATTTTCTAACCAATCAATAAAATAAAATCTGTGTCCCATGAACATGAAGATATATTGGCACTATATATACATAAAATGTATACCCTGTGTTTTTTTGTTTTTTTTGAAAATGTATTGCATTCAGAGTATATTTGTCCACTGAAGTCACCAAAAAAAGAATTTAGTGCTCAATTTAGAAAACTGATGTTGAAATTAAATGGACTTCTGGCATTTACAATGTTTTTTTGCAACTGTATTTTTAAAAAAAATCTATTGCTTGAAGCATTGTAGGCTGTAGATGTTGTAAGCAAATTCATTATTGCTCTTCAAATTTGACATTACTTTCACCATCTTTCATATGTGGAATCTCTGAGTTTCAAACTACTGCTAATAAGTTATGCATTTTACTTCTCCAATTTATTTGTGTTCAGATTGTATTGTATGTATAAATAAGGCGCTTAGTAATTCTTTTTATCACCATGACGTCAATACAATCTACATTCCATGTTTTACAGATGACTTCAATTCAATCTCTTTTATGTTTTACAGATGACATCAATACAATCTCTATTATGTTTTACAAATAACTTCAATTCAATCTCTATTATGTTTTACAGATGACATCAATACAATCTCTATTATGTTTTATAGATGACATCAATACAATCTCTATTATGTTTTACAGATGACATAAATACAATCTCTATTATGTTTTACAGATGACATCAATACATTCTCTATTCTATGTTTTACAGATGGCAGCACTACAGTCGCCATTCTATGGTGATAAGATGAACCTGTTTTCCTTGTGTAAGAAAATCGAGCAGTGTGATTATCCTCCCCTGCCAGCTGATTGTTATTCTGAGCAGGTAAATGTCTCGAAATATTTTATTGTTGGTAGAATTATCTTTTTAAAAATGATTTAAAATTGTACAGTACGTTATATACCGTACCTTAAGACGCACCTTCATTTTTAGGCAATTTTTAAGAAAAATAAAATTTTACCATTTATATTAATTTTGAGTATAAGGCAAACATGAATTTTGGAGGCATTTTTTCGAAGAAAATAGTGCGTCTTATAGTCCATAAAATACGGAATATATTATGTTTTCTCGTGGAGTGTGCTTGAAAATTTTTTTTATACTCTATAATCTGATTGGAAATACAAACATTGATGCTAAACCAGCACGTTTTATAGACAGTGACATGTATTCCTGACTTGCCCCGTTTCCTTTTACCTGACCCTATAATAAATTAAAACTTCTTGTTACTGAGCTTCACAAGAGAAATTCCCTTGCCTCACATATTTCACAAAATATAATAATCATACATAAAGATACAACCTTAGCAAAGTGCACACCCGCCAGGTTGGAACAGCTGAACAAATAAATATTTTGAATTACAAAGGAATCTAGTCTAGAGAAAGTTTGCTGGTGTTGATTACACCATATGTTCTTTTCATCTCATGAAGGGGGTAGCAAGTGCAGACAAATGTTGATTACAACTATAATAGTTATTTCACATCCTTGTTTTTTTAGCTGCGTTCTTTGGTCAACATGTGCATCAACCCTGACCCTGACCAGCGTCCAGACGTCAAGTACGTCTATGAAGTGGCCAAGAAAATGTACCACATGTTTGAACAACAGCAGCAGCAAAGACAACTACAGGTGCAGCAACAGCAGCAAGTCACCCAGATGCAGCAGCAAGTGGCTCAGTAGAAATGGTCAGTGTTTTTTCACAGGTCAGTTAGGGAGATGTCTTTGTAGGCTTCTGTTTACCATTATCTGACTTGGTAGTGAAACCTTTTTTCACCAAGTGATCATTCCAGCCATGCTGACCGACTGCTGTGATTAGATCAAGTTTTTCTGTGCATGTCTAGTTTTACAAGTCAGTGATTGATGTGCAGTATTACATAGCATTTAGATCTATTAAGCAGTCCCCCTTTGTGTCATTTGGTGTGAGTTTGGAGCTATTGAAAATGGTTTTAAGTAAATCATCAAAACGTTGTTTATACAAATGCTAATTTACTCATTGACACTTGTATTTATTCACGGCTATGTTTAGCCTACAATTTTAGGACACTGCTAAGAGGGGGGTCTGAATTGTTAATTATTTCCTATCATTTTAATGTTAGCCAATCATAGTTCACTTGAACATGTCTGTCTTTCTCGTTCACCAGTTTTTGTACAATTATTTCCTGTGTACATCAGAATATTTGAGTCCAGTTTAAATGTACTATCTGTACACTGACATTTCCCCTGCCTTTGTCACCATTCATTGACAGATATAAGGCTCTACCACTCTGTGACTTCAGCTAGTTTGGTTTTTTTTTCTGCTGTAATATTGTTAGCTTCCTGGTTAGTTTACTGTGTGGCCACGCAGATGATGTTAGCTTCCTGGTTAGTTCACTGTGTGGCCACGCAGATGATGTTAGCTTCCTGGTTAGTTCACTGTGTGGCCACGCAGATGATGTTAGCTTCCTGGTTAGTTCACTGTGTGGCCACGCAGATGATGTTAGCTTCCTGGTTAGTTCACTGTGTGGCCACGCAGATGATGTCAGCTTCCTGGTTAGTTCACTGTGTGGCCACGCAGATGATTTTCATAACAATGATACTCTCCTTTAATATTTGTGCCTATTAAAATTTAGACTTGTAAATGAAGTGTTCCCGACAGAATCAATATAGATTGTTCAATATTGTTATTTTATAGATTTTCATTATTTCTTTTGGCCCATATAAATTATACATCAATATAGATTGTTTAATATTGTTATAAATTTTCATTTGTTCCCTATATATTTATACACTAATTTTTAAATTTTTCATCCTCCGTCCATGCTTACAACTAGTCTAGTTGGTTCTGATATTTGCATGACAAGTGTCTTGTGTGAGGGAGTATGTAATATTTATTGTTATAGCATTGTGTGACGGCCAACTACTGTTAGGAGGTAACAGCTTCAATATTGTACTATAGCTAAGGGTTGTCAGGAATTCTCAGCTATAAGACATTGTGATAGCTTATAGCTGTCTGGAATTCTCAGCTATACTGACGTGTGTGATAGCTAAGAGCTGTCTGGAACTATCAGCTATAATATTGTGTAAGGGCTAAAAATGATCACATCTCAGCGATAAAAATATGTGAAGGCTAACTAACCTATTGTGGTCCTCGTATTTCATCTCATCGTTAACTATTTTAGCGTACACTTTTAGAGAGTGCTTGTATTCTACCATAAATTTCTGAGTCATGTTACATGCACTATATATTTGTATATAAAAGATGACTAGTTTAGCCTATCTCTCAGCCAACTGATTTTGTAACCCATGTGACTTGTAGGTCTGGTACAATGGGAGCTATTGCCTAGCTGGTAGAATGAACTAAGCAGTTTACTGTGCAGTGTTTTCTAGTTTGATTTTTACACAATATATTATTAACCACTGGCTTGCACCACACTCTTTGTGTGCCATTGTTTAATTTTGTTGGCCATGAGCCATATACATTTGTATATTTAATTTGATTGTTACAAATAATGTGACTTGGTTACTGACTTAAATTATTGAATAGAGCAGTGGTTCTCAACCTTCATAATGGCACGACCCTTTAATACAGCTCCTCATGTTGTGGCGACCCCCAGCCACAAAATTATTTTCCTTGCTACTTAATAACTGTAGAGCATATGTGTTTTCAAATGGTCTTAGGCGACCCCTGAGAAAGGGTCGTGCGACCCACAGGTTTAGAACTGCTGGTTTAGAGAGTCCTTTGCAGTATTTATTGGAATAAGTGAATTTTCTTTGGTTGGTATATTTAGATGTAAAATTGTATGCTTAAAACATGAATGTGAGCTGCTAAGGTCATGATTCATGCAACTGCTTATCTAAATAGTGGAGTATGGAGACAGTCCTCATTTGGCATTTTGCTAATTCATGACCATCTCCCTTCATTAATGACCCTATACATTCAATCATGCACTCCATTCAATCATGAACAATCTCCCTTTATTCATGACTATCCTCTGTTTTTCAGTGAGATTTGTTAAAAGTTGCCTTATTTATTGATCCATAATTTTATTTTAAAAAAACTGCTAAATTTTTCTATTTGAGATTTTTCCTTTGTTATATTTTTAGTGCCTTTATTTCAAGTATTATGTGTTCTTTATTTGTATATGTATTTCTTGCTGCAATAGTTGATTGGTACAGATCATTAGCATGACCACAGATCATTAGCATGGCCACCCCAATAACAAGTCACCAGGGGAGGTGTATTTGAATCATTAATGATCTCGTCCTCAATTATTGGCATCACAAGAAATGGGCCAGAAGTATTTGTACTATTATAATATTTTTTATTTGACCCAATGATGTGATATTTTAGCTTAAACCAAATGCATGATTTTATTATCATAAACCGTCCGTGAACTTCTCATGTGACCACAGATGATGGATCTTGTGACCACAGGTTCTTGATCTGTAATGCTTAACATTCTCTCCATCTATATAGAAAATAATAAGCTGAAAAATGTGTCAGGAACCTCTGAATAATGAGTACCAAAAATAGAAATTAGATATGTGACCCAGTTTTTAAATTTTAATTGTCCATGGAAGATTTCATCACAAAATATCTGTGTTTTTTTTTAAGAGATGAAAATTCATTATTTGTCCATTTTTGGTAAAAATTAGCTATTGCAGGGTGGTTAGCTACCAAGAAGAATATGGAGGTGACACAGAGTTGGCTATAACTGTATGAATTTACGATAAAACTCATGAAAATTGATGGTACGTAATCTTAACAAGGAATATAAAATCTTTTAAAACAAATTCTAATCTATTCAAGGCAGGGGTTTCCAAAAGAATATAGGGTGATTCAAATTGAATTGTTTTATCTTTTCACTTCCTTGATCACAGTAAGGAGTCAGAGATTATCCACCGCCAACATTTTTTACTGTTCACACGTTATACAAATTTGTTATCACTGGGCTAAATATCTTCAACATTCCACGTTGTCTCAGCTGATTTTTTCTGTCGTAGAGATTTTATTTATGAAGGGTTGAACCGTGAAAGAAATAAAAACTATTTTCGTGAATTGTTTTGTGTTTACAGTCTTCATGAACAAATGATCGTAGAAACAGTTGACCAAGACTTTAGCTTCTGGTATTATAATTCACTCTTGTTGACCCACTGCCACCCTCTGCTGGCTAGATGAATAATTGACCAAGACATTAGGTACTGGCAGTGGCGTAACAACGGCTTGGCATTAGGGCAGTTGCCAAGGGCGCCGGCCTGCGCCAGTTTAAAAGGGCTCCGCTAAATCTCTAATTTTTAAATTTTCATTATTTAAAAATAAATTAGCCAAGGGGGCCAAAAACCCAGTTACGCCTCTGGGTACTGGTATTATAATTCACTCTTGTTGACCCACTGCCACCTTCTGCTGGCTAGATGAACAGTTGACCAAGATATTAGCTACTGGTATTACAATTCACTCTTGTTGACCCACTGCCACCTTCTGATAGTATAAAACTGCTTCCACCCTCACAGAATCGTAGGGAAGTCCCATTTTAAATTTCAAATCCAAGCACAACAAAACTACAAACAACTTGAATATCTTGTTTATAAATTTAATAATGGTAATAAATCATATAAAGATGGGCATTAAAAATGGACGGAATATTATGAAAAGTTTTGCAAGTTTTAATAAAAAATATTTAAAGTGTCCCTGGATAATGCACCAAAGCCAATAAGGGGTTAAAAGGTCATTATGACCCCTCCAACTTTTAGGATTTGACCTTGCTGATCAACACCTTCAACTCACCAGGTCATTAAGTTGGTTTTACCTGCTGACCAATGACCCCCCCGCTTATAAGCTCTTCCTTGCTAGTCTCTAAATAAAAATATTTTCAATAAAACTGATTGATATATATGAATATATGGTTCATCTAATCCTAACTAAATCTGATAAATATTTTGAGTTTTGAAACATATGTAAAAGTAATTTCAGCTTCTAAAACTAAAAGCAAGTAAAAAAAATCAATTGACAATTGTGCCAGGTAGCAATAATGGGCTCAGTTCTGATCTTTATTTAATGGCAGTGTAAAGTACATCCATAGTCGTGATGTACGTCAATTAATATGTACAGAATATCAAGGAAAAGTTCCATCAAATGAGAAATGCAGATCTCAAAGTTACATTGACGCTAGGTTAAGAAGTGTTTCTATCCGATCCTCAATTTAATGATTTGAAGCCCTCGTGAAAGTCTAATATCATTGGCAATGATTTGAAGCCCTCATAAAAGTCTAATGATATCATTGGCAATGATTTGAGGCCCTCATAAAAGTCTAATGATATCATTGGCAATGATTTGAGGCCCTCATAAAAGTCTAATGATATCATTGGCAATGATTTGAAGCCCTCATAAAAGTCTAATGATATCATTGGCAATGATTTGAAGCCATCCTTGAGAGAGGGGGAGGTCAAGCAAAAAAAAATTGTTCCTATCAAAGGGATGAACAGATAAAACAAATAGTGTTGACCATGCAACAGTAAGGGCAGCATATAATTTATTCACCATTAGAGTCATGTTACCACTGCTGCTAACACATCTTTACAAATATCACAAGTGGCAGGTTTGATTGTCAATCAATACAGACGATGGGAATAAATGAACATCTAATTATACATTTGGCAGCTTTCTTTGACTATTTCTAAACAAAAAAATATTTTGTTGTAGAATTATACATTAATACATTAATAATAAAAAGTATTTACATTATGATCATATTCTCATGGGATGCAATGCAATTTGAATGCGTTTGTGTGGTCGTTTAAGATCACAACATTTTGCAATGACATTCACAAAGAATGAGACAGTCGGCTGCTCTGGCCTCATTGTTCCTGTCACTGTATCAAGCAGATTGCACTTTGCTTTTTTACATTTGGCTTTGATGATGCTCGTCTGCGATTGGCTGGAAAAAAGTTAAGAACCATTTTAAATGTACATATATATATTGTATAACTTGGTTAGTGACAGGAGTATGTGGATACATTTTCAGTCATGGCAATATGTCTGTGTGGATAAACTGTTAGAACTTGGTCAGAAAAACTGCCATGAATGAGCAAGCTCTAAAGGTCTGCATCACTAATCTCATCAATTTATGCCCATTCAGAATACATGGTAATTACGTTCTCACATGATAAATACTCTATTATATGGTCCGGGTATTTTACCTTCCAAATAAACAGCTCTGTCAAACTGTGCAGCCCCGTATACCATGCTGAGAAAACAAGGAACAACATAAGTATAACAAGGGATTAGTAATGTTGTCCCAGGTGGAGCAAGGGATTAGTAATGTTGTCCCAGGTGGAGCAAGGGATTATGTTGTCCCAGGTGGAGCAAGGGATTAGTAATGTTGAGCAAGGGATTAGTAATGTCCCAGGTTAAACGGCATCGTTTTTAAAATGTTTTTTCTTTAAAATGAAATTACTATTTTAAATAGATACTGTAGTCAATGACATAATCTTTAATTGTAAAACATTTTTTCAATTATCAATTCCACATTTTTGCTTTATATTCAAGTTCAAAGGTCACTAGCATTAGAACAATAGGAATGTTGTCAGAGTGTCTTACTTATCATTGCCTGGCCTGATGCCAGTCTCATAGTGTCCAAACACTGGGCGGTGGTCAGAAACTTTGATATCCATAACAGCATCATAGACGATACAGCTGATGTCATTTTTCTTCTTACATCGAAACATTATCCTGTCCTGGTTGGGATACAATTAGATCATTATCAATACATTATCCTGTCCTGGTTGGGACACAATCAGATCATTACCAATTAGCCATTTTACCTTCAGATGGATATACAAAATAAGAGAGTAAGTTATCAATTAAAGAATTAGTTATCAATTAAAGAATTAGTTATCAATTAAAGAGTAAGTTATCAATTAAAGAGTAAGTTATCAATTAAAGAATTAGTTATCAATTAAAGAGTTAGTTATCAATTAAAGAGTTAGTTATCAATTAAAGAGTAAGTTATCAATTAAAGAATTAGTTATCAATTAAAGAGTAAGTTATCAATTAAAGAATTAGTTATCAATTAAAGAGTTAGTTATCAATTAAAGAATTAGTTATCAATTAAAGAGTAAGTTATCAATTAAAGAATTAGTTATCAATTAAAGAGTAAGTTATCAATTAAAGAATTAGTTATCAATTAAAGAGTTAGTTATCAATTAAAGAGTTAGTTATCAATTAAAGAATTAGTTATCAATTAAAGAGTAAGTTATCAATTAAAGAATTAGTTATCAATTAAAGAGTTAGTTATCAATTAAAGAGTTATCAAGATAGCTATCAATGAGCTCTTCTCCTAAATGGACTTGAACAATAAATTACAGTTTACAGTAGCAGCTCACAATATTAAAATAATGAATTTTGTTTAAAACTGAAATGAGTGTCCCCATCATGTTGAAACTTACTGCATAAGAAGGTACCCTGTTTTTAGATGAAGTGTCATAGTCGTACTTACTGTATAAGAAGGTACCCTGTTTTTAGATGAAGTGTCATAGTCGTCCTTACTGTATAAGACGGTACCCTGTTTTTAGATGAAGTGTCATAGTTGTACTTACTGTATAAGAAGGTACCCTGTTTTTAGATGAAGTGTCATAGTCGTCTTTGTTCAGATCAAATTTAAAAGTTGGGTGAAAGTTGATACGGCCTTCTTGGAAGCCTCCAAATATTTTCTCTAGAGAACAAATATGAACATTGAAACTAATGAATACATTGAAACTAATGGACACATTGAAACTAATGAATACATTGAAACTAATGGACACATTGAAACTAATGGACACAATGAAACTAATGGACACATTGAAACTAATGGACACATTGAAACTAATGGACACATTGAAACTAATGGACACATTGAAACTAATGAATACATTGAAACTAATGGACACATTGAAACTAATGGACACATTGAAACTAATGAATACATTGAAACTAATGGACACGTTGAAACTAATGGACACATTGAAACTAATGGACACATTGAAACTAATGGACACATTGAAACTAATGGACACATTGAAACTAATGAATACATTGAAACTAATGGATACATTGAAACTAATGGACACATTGAAACTAATGAATACATTGAAACTAATGGACACATTGAAACTAATGGACACATTGAAACTAATGGACACATTGAAACTAATGGACACATTGAAACTAATGGACACATTGAAACTAATGAATACATTGAAACTAATGGATACATTGAAACTAATGGACACATTGAAACTAATGAATACATTGAAACTAATGGACACATTGAAACTAATGGATACATTGAAACTAATGGACACATTGAAACTAATGAATACATTGAAACTAATGGACACATTGAAACTAATGGACACATTGAAACTAATGGACACATTGAAACTAATGGACACATTGAAACTAATGGACACATTGAAACTAATGGACACATTGAAACTAATGAATACATTGAAACTAATGGACACATTGAAACTAATGAATACATTGAAACTAATGGACACATTGAAACTAATGAATACATTGAAACTAATGGACACATTGAAACTAATGGACACATTGAAACTAATGAATACATTGAAACTAATGGACACATTGAAACTAATGAATACATTGAAACTAATGGACACATTGAAACTAATGAATACATTGAAACTAATGGACACATTGAAACTAATGGACACATTGAAACTAATGGACACATTGAAACTAATGGACACATTGAAACTAATGGACACATTGAAACTAATGGACACATTGAAACTAATGGACACATTGAAACTAATGGACACATTGAAACTAATGGACACATTTTGATTATGATTCCTTTGTTGCGAACATTAAAACAAGTTTATCACTACACGTTTCTTTAAATAACATGTATTATGTACTAGAGGTGGGATAATTTATTCTACAAATATTTTTTAGTTATGTTTTTATTATCATATCAAAATTTTGCTAATGTCAACAGCCTCATAGAAGTAAACAGAAGTAAATGGAAGTAAATAGAAGCAAATGGAAGTAATATTTTAAATTACAGATGTGTTTAAATGTATAGTCAATTCCATCATAACTAACACTTTCAAAAGTTGCCTGTCACTTGTTTCTGTCAGATAATCTGAGTACCCACCGTCCTTCATATATTTAATCAGCTGATCTTCCCCGAGGAGAGCCTCAAAGTTGGGAATATCTTCAGACGTGATCTCATTGACCTTACGAACAACTGTCTGGCGTTCATGTTCTATACGAAAGTTGAGATCTCCAAACCAAAAGACACAGTCAAATCTAGCTGTGATATCCTCTGGCGCTATGTGGATTTTTAGAGATGGAAAAAAGTATGTCTTATTTTGGAACATTGATAGCATTTTTAATAATCTATTCTTTAGTGCCTAACAATGGCATCAAATGTTTTTTTTTCTTCAAAAAACCTCGATGCACAATTTTGATACTTTGCCAGCCACAAGATATAGCCTAGAGGCAGTGGAGCAGAAAGAATTTGTGATGCCCACGGAGGCACTTTTCTGCCCCTAATTAACAAAAACAGCAATACATAGAGTACATACAGAATAATAAGCAATAAAAAGTAAATGAAATGGACAGAAAATGCCACCCCAAAATAAGTGCAGCTTTGGGCGAAAATCTCCCCCACATTCCCCCTCTTCCTTTTCCCATGCTTGGAGGCTTCCCCACCATTTATTGGCCGTGTGCTTGGGACCCCTAACTCAGTCCCTGATGGACAATGTTTCTTTGTTCTTTGAAGGCTTCGGTTTAACCAATGTTTTAGAAAGACTTTAGCACAGAATGGTAGAGACAATAGGAATGTTGTCAGAACTAATCTTGCCAGCGTATTCTGTGCTGTCACTCTTTCTGGAGCCTCACCTAATTTCTTGGCTGAAGGTGAAGTTTGGAAACCTTTGGGAAGCTTCAGATCTTGTATCACTTTGGCATAATCTCCAAGTCTATGTTTCTTGCGCGAGGTATCATTGTCTCTGTCAGCTGTGTGGAATGTGAAAGGAACCGAATGTAAAACAGTTTTTTTGATGCCGATAAGATAAACTTAGTTTTAAGAAGGGACCATGAATTTACATAGTATAAAAATTATATAAGATGAGACCCTGAGTTTACACTGTATAAAACTTGTATAAGAAGAGACCATGAGTTTACACTGTATAAAACTTGTATATGAAGAGATCATGAGTTTACACTGTATAAAACTTGTATAAGAAGAGACCATGAGTTTACACTGTACAAAACTTGTATAAGAAGAGACCATGAGTTTACACTGTATAAAACTTGTATAAGAAGAGACCATGAGTTTACACTGTATAAAACTTGTATAAGAAGAGACCACGAGTTTACACTGTATAAAATTTGTATAAGAAGAGACCACGAATTTACACTGTATAAAACTTGTATAAGAAGAGACCACGAGTTTACACTGTATAAAACTTGTATAATAGAAGAGACCCTAAAGAGAGTTTCCATAGTATAAAACTTGTAACATGAGTGGCCATGATAAGCTTACATGTCAAATGACAGTTGATAAACAGGTAAGAAGTTCCAAATAATGTCATATAGATGCCAATGGCTCCTTTAGTTTTCACCATACTTATGGCCCGTAAGGAAATAATATCATCTTCTGGACCTGTAATGATAATGAGAATATTTGGTAAAACTTGAATTTATTAAATGATGCAATATCATCTCTTGTTCAAATGTATTAAATTATTAATAATATAAAAATTTGATAACTTAATTATCATTTAACCTAGTCGACTGATTTCAATAAGTTTTTAAAAAGTATTTAATCATGCGTGTTAAGATTTTGACAGGGGCAACAATTAGAATAGTTGTAAACTTTTCAATGAGTTCTCTCAACCTACACAATTTCAGCTTTCAACTTACTGGAACAAAACCAAATGAGGTCTCGTCTTATAAAGAGCACCAAATGCAAGGAACCATGTGAAATTGAGTGGTAGAGAACATGGGATGGACCAAGAACTTCCTGGATCTTTATTTCCCACTCTTTCCTTGATAGAAATAGAAGCATTTTCACGTGATGATTTTGTCTTATTACATCCAACCATTATATGAAACCATCACTATTAATCAAGTAAGCAATGTAGCAACTTATTCTAAATACTTATTCATAATTCAATATTTTAATAATAAATAAATTGGTCATTAAAATGTAGCCACTTTTTAAAAAAAAAGGTATTATATTCTAAAATATTATGTTAATTAGAAAATAGTTTGTCCTGAATTACTTAAATATTATATAGATAAAAATAAAATGTTTTAAAATGACAACTTTAACGTGGAAAGATTACTTGTTGTTGACATTTTCCTGTGTGCCTATAGCATAAATATCCTGAACAAAGTCACATTTTTCAGGCAAAAGAAAGTCCTCTAATGGTGTGCTCACCTCCTGGGGAAAGTTGATGAGAATTTACAATAGAATAAGTGCTTTTACTTTTGAATAAAACTGTTGATAGATAGATTTATTTCTCCCTCAATGCTGTGTCATGTTTCAGCATTTTCAAGATTTATTTCTCCCTCAATACTGTGTCATGTTTCAAACTATTTAAACAAGATGTCAAGCTTCAATATTTGAAGTCATAAAAGTGAGTTTACCTTTAGCTCATTCATATTCCAAGTGCCAACAAATACGTTTACTTTTCTTTCTGGGAAGTAGCGATAAATTTCTGAGGATAAATGATCTGGAGCCTCGGTCCCAATAATACGGTCTGGAGGTGTAATTCTGAGTTCAGGAAGTGGGAATATATTTAGGTATTATCAAATTTTACTGTGAGTTATATTAGTTGTGTTTTTTAAAAATTACATGACAAGCAATTAGTAGATTATAAATAATACAAGTTAAAATATCTCATTCTGTAATTGAAGTTTAACAAATGTTGCATGTTTTTCCTTAACATTTATCCCATTTAATAGATTTACTAGACAAAAATTGACACTTGCTACAGTTTTTGGAATGAACATTCACATTTTTATACTCAGCTTAACTGCAGAGCGAAAATTGTACTGGTTGAAGAAGAAAATAACTCACCTTAATCTTGCTTCTTTTGTAGTGATGAGAGGCAAGACACTGACTGACGTATATGATTTCTGGGACAAACGATCACCACTATGGGCTGTACCAGCATCTGCTTTATCAACTGTAGATTCTGTCTGACCCAATGGTGTAATTTTTTTAATGTTTGAATCAATTTTATAAGAAGTCCTTAGGCTTTTCGAGGCAAAATCCTTAGTGAGGGGTGGGGGTCGAGACTTTGGACTGATTGGTTCTAATAGGGGGGAGCCCTGAGGAGCTTCTAAATTGTTGGCATCCTCAAGATCAGACAAAAGTAAGCGTTCATAATGCATGTGCAAGGTGTTGACCTCACTTTTGCTACTAGCGATGGAAGACTCTAAATTAGGAACGCTTGTCAGTGACAAGTGAGAAAGATTTTTTTCCTTGGAGTTGCTGAAATCTGTTGCTTGTAATGCTTGACCAGAAGCAGAGCTTTTAGACAATTTTAAAAATCTGTCTTTGGAAGGTTCAGAGACACTGTTCGATTTTAAAACGTTGGTACTGGTATTCAATTTGTTATTGCTGTTGTTGTTTGAGTTGTTTAAACTAGTTAAACTTTGGTTGATTGGAGGTTTACTGGAAAAAGGATTGGTACTCTCACCAAGACTTTCTTTAGAACTTCTCCTTTTCAGCAATCTATCACCATGTTTGACCTGCCCTGGGATTCTCCTAGAGTTATTGAGACTTGTAACATTGTCTGAAGGGTTTTTTATAGGAACTTCTAAGCTATTTTTTAGGTCATTAACATCATTTAGCTTTTCCTGTACCTCTGGTTCATCACAAGATGACTCAAGCTCATGCCTTTTATTCTCACCTTTTCCTATTATGTAACCTCTGGGAGTTCTGGGTGTTGTTCTCGGAGTTCTTGGTGTCTGTGGGGGTTTAGGAATGAAGCCTCCTTGATTAAGTATTAATTCTGCTGATCCCAACTTTTCCACTCCAAGTATTTGAATGTCATTTGAGCTGCCTAATGTCTCAGAACTATCCAGATTTTTCTTTTTTTCATTTTCAGCATCTTTCTTCTCTGTAATTATTTCATTATCAAACTTTAAATTGTCCACATAAGTTTCGGATGGTCTTCTTGACCCTCTTGGTTTAGGTTTGGGCCTGCTCTCCTTTTCTGACTTTTCTTGGTCTTTTCTTGTTTCTGGAGCATCTTTAGTTGATAAATGAATATAACCAGAATTCACAGTGATGTCTCTATTGATATTGGACACGAGTGTGTCTTCAAAAACATTTTCGACTTTGTTACTATTGATTTTTTGTAATGATGTGTTAGAGCCTAATTCCCTTTGCTTTTTTTCTTTTAACTTGGCCAGTGTGCTTTTCTTTTTCACTCGCAACTTTTTTGGTGAGGATGCTGTTGTCTCTCCTGCATCCTCTCCATTCATTGTTGTGTCTCCACTTTCCATTCCCATAAGTATAAGTAGTTAGTTCTGTTTAATTGAATCCCCTAAACCTATCAATAATAAAATGAATAATTTCATCACTGATTGAATTATTCACGCACTCAACTTAACTTCGAGTTTAACTGACTTTTACTTAGTAAACTTGGTAGTGTTTATAATTCAGTGTTACACTGAATGTACTGTTACTGTTAGTGTTGGTCTTATCTTATAGTTATAGTCAGTGAGTTAATTTTTGTTATTCTTTCTTTCTTTATTGATTTCATACAATATTATAGACATCACAATCAGTGTGCCTCAAACAGATTAAGAATTCCAAATTATTCAACCATCGATTTCTCATTTATCTAAAATAAGATTTATTTAAAATCGTAATAATATATGTTTTTTTAAATTATAACTATCAGTAGCATAATTTTTATTTTGTAAGGTTGTTGAGGTAAACAGGAATGTCTTTTTAATCCACAATGCGCATGCGTGAACCTTTAATCATGTTATGTTTCCTGTTATGCATTGCGACATAGTAAAACATTTAAATAACTTTTTTTTTCATTTAAAATTACCCTAAATACTTTTTTTTACAAAAGAAATTAATTAAAAAATCGTAAGTTTCTTATTTTTTAAACAAATGTATATCTACATTCTAATGCCGTAAAATAAGCCGTTGAAGTAACTGTCTATTCCTACTTAGACACCCCATATTCAATCTCAAAAATGAAATCATAAAATTATATAGCACTATAACTTTCATATTTTAAAAATTTTCTTGAATATATTAAATATTTCAAAATAATATATATGAGTTTTAATTTGTTCGTTTTATTAAATAAAGACTCCTATAATGACAATGTACATGAAGAAAGTCAACAAGTTCTAATAGCGGAAGTGTATTTTCGCGTGCTTGCCAACAGTTTCTTTCAAAAGCAAATGAACCTCAAATAAAACACCAATCGTTTTCAATAGTAACACTTACACATCGAATTTGATTATTACCTTTTTGGTTAGACATTATCATGATATCCCAGAAATTAGAAGATAATTTTTAATGCACTTGAAATCAGGTTTGCCAACTCAATAACAGAATTTATTTTTTTACAAATTTTAAAAATGACTTTACTTTAATGATTTAATGACTAATGAATGACTTTATTGTCTTTTTATTAAATTTAGTCAGTTTTAGTTAGTAGGACGTTTGCTCATCATTTTGCTGTTTTGTTGTTGTTTTTTTAACTGGGGTGGTTAATTTTTATGGACTCTCCGTAAATACAAATGGTTTTCAACTCTGCTTGATAAAATAGTTTAAGTAGCCTAGATCTAATACTCTAATTCTAACTCTAATACTAATACTAGAGTACTCAACTAGACTAGGGACAAGGGACCTGATTTGGCTTTCTAACTAAAATTTAGTCTAAATACTATAAATTATTTAATTATAAATAAATATAAAATAAATTAATAAAAGGTGCCCATTAATTAATAAAATTAAGTATAACTAGGCCTATAACCATAATTAAATCTTAACGACATAGGCATAAGCCTATAATGATTGTTTTATTTACAAAAATTGTTTGTGCCTCATTAACTCATTCAATTAATCTTATGTCTTATTAATTAGAAATTTTTAAAGTCTAAGTTTTCCTCTTTAACTACTTGCTTAGCTTAGTACTATTTTGATGCAAGACAGCTTATACTTATACAACTACACATGGCTATTTCTTCAAGTTTAAGAGTACCCTGTAATTGTAGCAAAAAACCATAGGGTTATTTTATTTAAATTAACCTAATTCACATCAACTACCTGGTACATGATAAACTGTACAGGAAAAAAAAAAGAGTCAAAAGAGTTTCATTTAAAACTTTTAATAATTAAGTATCTATGTTTTGATTGCATGCAACTGTTGCCTTCTTAAAATTTCTGTATTTATATAAATCCCAAATAACAAGTTTCTTTTAGATGTGCTACCAATGAATTTTGAAAATAAGATCTCCACCCTTTATATAGATTATCTTTATGATGGGGATGAGAAATGAATGATTTAGGCATAGTAGAATGATAGATGTATAATTTCCCTTCTTTGCCTCAAAGTTTACAAATTTCACATGTCTGACATTTTCTTAGTTAAGAAAATTAGTTTTTTTAGCAATACATTTTACAGTACTGGTAGGTCTTTATGCAAACTGAGTAACTATGCCTATATTTTACAGTAACTATGCCTATAGGCTATATAGCTAAGAAACGGACAAGAAGTCGAGAGAGATCAAATTAAAACTTGTTCAGCTGCTTATTAATTTTCATGTGATAGACTGCAGATTCTGTTGTGAGACATACAGTAACTTCTGTCAGCTGTTATAATTTACAACAGCACAAATCCAGCATCCAAGAAAAGTTACAATCCACAATGAATGGCCACAATCTGAGTGACAAACATGAATGCAGTGCTTATTTAGATAAGGAAATCATTAAAAAACTATTAGAAGTAGATGATATTACAGAAAAAGAACATTCACTACACTTGGCTTCCAATAATTTTAAGGAACACTCTAAATTTCCTAGTTCTGGTTTAGTTCCAAATTCATTTCAAGTTCAAGGAAAAAACTTTAATACAAATAGCTCAAATTCTTCAACACACAGGTGTTCTTCTAGTGCTAGTTGTACCGGTGCTCAGAATTTAATATGTGGATGGTTTGTTGATCCAAAAGTGGTCTGCAGAGGGACTGAAAGCGGTTCAGCGTCAAAAGGTAAATCTAATTCATTTAACCACAATGTTCTGCTGTCCCGGGATTCGGGAAAAAGTCATAAAAAGAGTGTCTTTAGACATTACTCTGATCCCAGAGCTTATATTGAGCAATACAGACAAGAGAATAAATGCAATTCTGTCACCAAATTTGAGCCATCCGAATCACAATCACCATCTTTTTATGAACCTTCACTTTTACGAGGCAGTGCCTATCAGCAAATTTCTGCCCCCTCAACACTCCAGCACAACAGCATTGATCCAAATTCATATAGGACACAGCAGCTTCAAAGAGATCAAGCTGTCAAAAAAGAATATCAGAAAAAGACAATCAGCGCCAATTTCCTTAACAATCTTCACCTATATAAACTCTCACACAATTTTGAAAAGCAGTTGGAGTCACCACCAGAACAAAAATCAAATGCAGTTGAGAAAAGCATTATCAGAGACAACGAAAGAGCAGGGAATCCAGAAAATACAGTTGTACTAACACCATCCTTAAATAGCATATCAGTTCAGAAAATTCGAGTCAGCAAGCTAAACTTATCAAGTCCTTCCAGTTCAAGTGAGATGTTATCTCTAAATTTGAGTCGGACACAGTCACCTAGGTTTGTATTTTTTTAAAGAATTAAAATCACTAAAGCCTATGTTAAATATGTAGTATTTGTAAGTTGAGTTCTAAGTTGTTTTCATGAGTGCATCATATTTACCCAGGGGCAAAAGAATGTCATTTTTTGAGAAGAAAGCTATTTCTTTTCCCCCTGAGAATGCATGCATGGACATTTTTTTCCATGATGTGTTGTTGTTTTGGAGGGGGGGGGGGAACTAAAGATCTTACCACTAGATATATTAATGTTATGACAGCCACCAAGAAGGGAGAAAATTATCACCAAGCTTTGGTTGTGTTGTGAATAGTTTTAATACTTGATTAAGTATTAAAATATTGATAAATATTTCATTTTACTTAATATCTATAATAAACAATTATGTCTTTGTTCCCCTATCAGTGTTTGATACTATCTTGATGTGTGGTCAAGAGTAGACTTGTGAAATGTACTGACTTAAAATGATTTTATGTAAAGACATATCTTTCTTTATAAAAAATAAAGTTTTGAAAGGAATGCATTTTTTTTAAAACTATAAAATTGTTTCTTTGCAGTGCTCCAACGGGCAGTGTTGTTACCAACCAGTTTTTAAGTCGTAAAATTGGAAGTCCAACCAGTCAACCCCGAGGTCTGGATCCATTAGTGTGGACTACAGGAAAGAGTGAAAAACAGGTCTGTATTGCTATTTGATTTCAAATTCTTATACACTTTGTTTTGTTACTTTTATTCTTTTAGTTTAGTTGCTAATAAAAGCATTGATATATTTTGGAAGGTTGTGGTAGCTATACACCCATTGGAGTTTACAAGTTTTGTTGCATTTAAGTTTTAAGAATAAAGTATATTCTATGTCAACATTTATTTATCTGTTGTTCTTTCATGGATTCATCAATGTTTATCTTTAGCACAGAAAAGTTAAATCTCATATGAATTTTTGTTAAGACTTGAGGATGTTAAACATGTTATTGGTGTACCAATAATGTGCAATTAAATTTGAACAAATCAATATAGCACAACAATCTCTAATAAATCCAAGGAACGGCCAGCTAAGAAAATGACAGGAAAAGAAAAGCCCAAGAAAGACATGGGAAGAGACTGTAAATTAACAAGATTTGTATCCCCTGACTGTTGGCTTGGTCAGACAGTTGCTTGCCCTGAGATAACATCACAATCCTCTTCTGACATGCTCGTCCCAGTCAAAGATTTGATTTTTGACGTAAGCCCCATTCTAACAGTAAGTTCCGCCAGTAAGTGTGACAGAAACAAAAGGAATGGTGCCTTGGAGATCAATCAGTCTTTGAGGAATGGAGGCAGCAAGAACTACAGACACAAAAGTGTGATCAAAAGGTCATGGAGTGCCGCTTATTTATCTGACAAATCTAAATTCAGTGACCAGGCAGTGGAAGATCCCAGCACTGACGGTGGAGAGTTTCTCACCATCCAGGCTGGCAGTGGAAATCTGACCACACAGCAGATGACACCTGGTCCTTATTTAAAGTTTTGGAATTCCACCTTGCCTGCAAGATCTTCTGGTTATCATAGAAACAAACCAAAGAATGGGATTCTGAGGCGGTTATCAGAGCTTTATAGATCTCAGATGTCAGAGACTGATCAGAAGAATCTAGAACAAACTGGAGGATGTCTGGACTCTGACCAGCATGCAGCCGCAGGGGTAGGGGGTTCATGATGTGGCTCTAATAATTTGCTGTGTCCTTATATACAAATAAAAAAATAACCAATCTTAATATATTTTAATTTCCCCCAAACCCTCAAATGTTGCAATTTTAAAAATCTGTTCAATTAATTGAAAAATTTCAAATGTTGTCTACTTAGTTTTTGGCCATGCAGATAAAAAATCAGGCCAGATTATTAAAAGAAATTTTAAAAAATTCTGTTACAAAGTACACATGATTATGCTGACTTAATAATCAGTTAAAAACCATCATGTGTACTTGTATTGACTGGAATTTTGTTTTGCTTTGAGTTTGGGTTTGGAATGATCTTCATTGAATTTCTTTAGAACCAAACGTGCAGAATATACTTCCAAACAATTTTGTTCACATGAAATGTTTATATTTGGACCTTGCTTCAGCACCTTACATTTGGAAATCCCAAACTAAACAAGACCAGCCTCTGTCACATTTCCAGTTCAAGTTATTCAACCTGTATTGTTGTTTACTAACTCACCTATTTTAAGTTGTATTTTTGGGGCTTTATTATTTGGCGCAGTGTTCCCTTATCGATAACATTGTGTCAACTGTTGCAGTGGCCATAATTGTGCACAATGGCTTTGCACCCTATATTTTGAGCACATTGTAGATAACGTTGTGTCAACTGTTGCAGTGGCCATAATTGTGCACAATGGCTTTGCACCCTATATTTTGAGCACATTGTAGATAACGTTGTGTCAACTGTTGCAGTGGCCATAATTGTGCACAATGGCTTTGCACCCTATATTTTGAGCACATTGTAGATAACGTTGTGTCAACTGTTGCAGTGGCCATAATTGTGCACAATGGCTTTGCACCCTATATTTTGAGCACATTGTAGATAACGTTGTGTCAACTGTTGCAGTGGCCATAATTGTGCACAATGGCTTTGCACCCTATATTTTGAGCACATTGTAGATAACGTTGTGTCAACTGTTGCAGTGGCCATAATTGTGCACAATGGCTTTGCACCCTATATTTTGAGCACATTGTAGATAACGTTGTGTCAACTGTTGCAGTGGCCATAATTGTGCACAATGGCTTTGCACCCTATATTTTGAGCACATTGTAGATAACGTTGTGTCAACTGTTGCAGTGGCCATAATTGTGCACAATGGCTTTGCACCCTATATTTTGAGCACATTGTAGATAACGTTGTGTCAACTGTTGCAGTGGCCATAATTGTGCACAATGGCTTTGCACCCTATATTTTGAGCACATTGTAGATAACGTTGTGTCAACTGTTGCAGTGGCCATAATTGTGCACAATGGCTTTGCACCCTATATTTTGAGCACATTGTAGATAACGTTGTGTCAACTGTTGCAGTGGCCATAATTGTGCACAATGGCTTTGCACCCTATATTTTGAGCACATTGTAGATAACGTTGTGTCAACTGTTGCAGTGGCCATAATTGTGCACAATGGCTTTGCACCCTATATTTTGAGCACATTGTAGATAACGTTGTGTCAACTGTTGCAGTGGCCATAATTGTGCACAATGGCTTTGCACCCTATATTTTGAGCACATTGTAGATAACGTTGTGTCAACTGTTGCAGTGGCCATAATTGTGCACAATGGCTTTGCACCCTATATTTTGAGCACATTGTAGATAACGTTGTGTCAACTGTTGCAGTGGTCATAATTGTGCACAATGGCTTTGCACCCTATATTTTGAGCACATTGTAGATTTCTGTTTTGCATACAGTTATATTTTCTGAGGCTTTTTTTAAAGCTTTAGTATCATATGCCCATAAATGGACATGTTAACATGAAACTATGCCATATCATATGCCCATAAATGGACATGTTAACATGAAACTATACCATATCATATGCCCATAAATGGACATGTTAACATGAAACTATACCATGTTTCCCTCAGTTGCTGCACTCTCTAATCATTGGGTCACTTCGGAGAACCAAGACCGGTTGGTGGTGTCTGATTCAACAATTTTTAAACTTTTTTTTTTCTCAATCTTATAGCAAATATTCAATCAAACTTCTATAATCTTCAGTGTAGAATATTGTAGCACTCAGCATAGGCAGCTATAACTTTCAGCATAGCATAATATTCCATGAAGTTACAATTCTTAGTGAAGACGAAGCAACTATATATTAGTTCTTCCTAATTTTTATCCTCTCAATATTTTCCAATGTTCTCCTAACACGTTGATGTTGTGCAGATAACAAAAGTTGAATTTTAATGATTCATAACATTCGTTTCATGTACCCTGTGCTTTTGTCCATTCAATATTTAAATATTGTCAAGCCAGCAGTTTTAACATTACACAATATTTATTATTTTCAGTCAAATCTTTTGTTCTTTATATTTTAAAAGTAATTGAAAGTAACCACCTTCCCACTTAAGGGTCCTCTGCTTGTATGGTAAACGCTTATAATATGTTTAATCAAACTGTCTGATATGCTTAGTGCAATTAGCCATCTGTGGTTTCATATATTACAACTAAAGTTTTATTTCATTTTGTGTGTGACATTACAACAAGCAAACTAACAATAACCCAACCATAGATCATTCATGTGTATATTTCATTTTGTGCCCTTATTGGCTAGTGAAATATGACCACATAGATATAATAAAGTTCACACTTGTACATTTTAAGTGGTGCAAGGGCAAAACAGATGCAACACTAATCAGGATTTTAAATTAATTCATTGAGATATATTTTATAACATTAACAAAATAATAATATTACAATGTGTCTCATGGTAGCTAGAACTAGAAGGATCACATCTTACAATGTGTCTGATGGTATCTAGAACTAGAAGGATCACATCTTGAAATGTCATCATCTATTTAGTTACTCTTTATGGATGAGTGAAAATCAAATTTGAACAAAATATAATAAATAATAAAACATTATCATATTGATATAGTGCATATTAAGTGATTATTTTTTCATTCATACTCATGATGTGAAGTAACTGTAAATTTTAATGAAAATTTAATGGCTTTTGGGAGATTTCCTGTTCCTTATGTAGAGAAGATTTATCAATGTTCACTGACTCACTGTAGTAGAGGGAATCCATAAGGTTAAGTTCTTGCTAAGAACGTTTTGTTTTTCTTCATTTTCTTTGTATTTTTTCTGACTCTGATAGCAGATTTGGTATGATGGCGGGCAAGTGTATGTGAATCTAGCAACCCGCTATGAATCAACTCAAAAGTAATGTGTCTGAAGCTTGAGTTGCCTGAGGTAGATTATGACTGGCTACTTTCACCTAATATATTATCCATCTCCTCTTTTTGAAATATATATATAAAACATATATTTATCTTTAGTGGCCTGGATTGTTAACTTAATTATCCTGCTATTTATATATATTGTGTGATGCTGCTGTTGAGAAGTTAACCCTTTTCTCTGTTCTCTACTGAACCATATTATATTAAATCTTTTAAATCCAATAATCCGACGTCTTCAAAATCTAAAACATGCCGAACCCTACTCATTAAAAATCCAACTAGGATAGCGTAAGACAGCTCCATGACTAGCTGGCTTATCACCTTGTAGTGGCTTATTCCTTTTGATAGGCATGGGCATGGCATACAACAGTGGCTTATTGCTTTTGATGGGCATGGCATATAACAGTGGCTTATTGCTTTTGATGGGCATGGCATATAACAGTGGCTTATTGCTTTTGATGGGCATGGCATATAACAGTGGCTTATTGCTTTTGATGGGCATGGCATATAACAGTGGCTTATTGCTTTTGATGGGCATGGCATATGACAGTGGCTTATTGCTTTTGATGGGCATGGCATATGACAGTGGCTTATTGCTTTTGATGGGCATGGCATATGACAGTGGCTTATTGCTTTTGATGGGCATGGCATATGACAGTGGCTTATTGCTTTGAATGAGCATGATACACTCTTGTGACTTATTGCATTTATCTTTAAATTTTATTTTTTTTCTCAACTGTATGTTGACTAATTTAACATTTTCATATAAGGGGCCATCCATATACTACGTAGGCACTGAGGATTTTTTTGTGAATTTTATATAGCTTACGGGTGGATGTAGCTGGTTAAAAGAGGTGGGGGGGATTCTCATAGAAAAAAATTGGTACTTTTATACACTAATTCTGTAATAATTACCCTGAAATTATGTCAGTCCATAAAAAGCCTATTTATACATCTGATAAATTAATGTTTTCTAATTATTTCCAAGGGAAAAGTTTTGTCACTATCATAATACTTTTGCTTTTTTTGTTTCACACGTGAACTTATCGGAACAGTACTATGTAGACTAATTACATCCCCTGTTCTCCCTTGTATGTTTCCAAGCTTGCGATGCAATCAGTTGGTTAGACTGAGCCAAAGATTTTATTCTTTTCTCCAAAAGCATGGCAGCAGAGAAAACCTGTGAGATACT
Organism: Omphiscola glabra; assembly: GCA_964017045.1. Taxonomy (NCBI): domain Eukaryota; kingdom Metazoa; phylum Mollusca; class Gastropoda; family Lymnaeidae; genus Omphiscola; species Omphiscola glabra. The sequence continues at coordinate 2,399,087 of OZ024808.1, forward strand.
CTTAACCAAAGTCTAATGGCAACTTTGTTTATTTTGCCGTGTACATCATAATGAAATTGAAACAGGTGCTGGGGGGGGGGGGGGGGGAATTTCTCATTTGTAAATAAACATAGGAGGTCCAAAAATGTACAGGTGAAGAGGAAGGGGTGGGGGGTATGTAATTGAAATTTTTTTTTTTTTCGGCGTACATATTTGGATGGCACCTAATATATTAAGTGCTTGATCTGATTATCCTTAATATTTTTTTCTATGTAGGTAATATATCTGTTAACTCTATATATTTACCACTTCCTGATGATTTGTTAACATGGCTTGGATTGGCTGATCCTTTTTACAGAGATCATTTGTTAACATGGCTTTGATTGGCTGATCCTTTTACAGAGCTAAATACAAATAACACTATAAAATCCCAGGCCAGAGAGGTCTTTTGACTTTTAGATAAAATACAGCAAACACATGACGCTGGTTTGTAAATACAATAAACGCATGATGCTGGTTTGTAAATACAGCAAACACATGATGCTGGTTTGTAAATACAACAAACTCATAATGCTGGTTTGTAAATACAGCAAACACATGATGCTGGTTTGTAAATACAACAAACGCACAATGCTGGTTTGTAAATACAACAAATGCACAATGCTGGTTTGTAAATACAACAAACGCATGATGCTGGTTTGTATATACAACAAATACATGATGCTGGTTTGTAAATACAACAAATGCATGATGCTGGTTTGTAAATACAACAAATGCATGATTCTGGTTTGTAACTACAACAAACGCATGATTCTGGTTTGTAACTACAACAAACGCATGATTCTGGTTTGTAAATACAACAAATGCATGATGCTGGTTTGTAAATACAACAAATGCATGATGCTGGTTTGTAAATACAACAAACGCATGATGGTCGTTTGTAAATACAACAAATACATGATCCTGGTTTGTAAATACAACAAATGCATGATGCTGGTTTGTAAATACAACAAATGCACAATGCTGGTTTGTAAATACAACAAACGCATGATGCTGGTTTGAAAACACAACAAACGCATGATGTTGGTTTGGTAACAATACACGCCTTCTTTTTAAGCTAAAGTTCCATTCTTATATATATATCACAACAGTTGCTACTGAACTGTAGCAATTAAATATATGTGTGGTGCAAAGACTGAGATTTATTATTTGATTGAAATGAATTTCAAAATGGTTTAGGGCCACAACTTTTATACATTACAAGTAATAGATAAAATAGTATTGTTGATTTATAAGAAACCTTTATGGGCAGACCTGTAATTTGGGCCATATCAATTTTACCTTTTCAATAATTGTGATTGCATGTGTTTTGACCTTTCTTTAGATTTACACAAACATTTTTTTTTTTAATTTGGTATTTAGTAGACTTGATCGATATGTGAAATGTAGTGCATGTGCATCAACTTCCACAAAAATTTATATTTCCTGTTTGTTCAGTAACCTCTGTTTTCTCTGCAGAATAAAATCTATATTTATCGACTCTTTGGAAATACAACATAAAAATTTAATCAATATCGGATGCATTTAAATTCTGGATTCAATAGTTTGTATTAACTGGGACTCCCTGAATTAATTGGGACTCCCCTGAATTAACTGGGACCCCCCCTGAATTAACTGGGACCCCCCTGAATTAACTGGGACTCCCTGAATTAATTCGGACTACCCCGAAATAACTGGGACTCCCCTGAATTAACTGGGGACCCCCCTGAATTAACTGGGACCCCCCTGAATTAACTGGGACTCCCTGAATTAATTCGGACTACCCCGAAATAACTGGGACTCCCCTGAATTAACTGGAACCCCCTGATTTAACTGGGACTCCCCTGAATTAATTGGGACCCCCTGAATCTTTTGATCTCAACATCAGCTTTTAACAAAGAAAATAATGCACAAGTTTATTTTACTGCTAATAATAATAATAGTCTGTGTCTGTTTCTTGCACAGATTTGTGGAGCCCAAGATTTAAACAACAAGCACGATCACACAGGTGTGGCCCACAAGAGCAAGACAATCCGAACACAAGCACCGCGACCTTTTGTCAACAAATTACCCGAGGACGAAGGAGAGAAAGAAGTTTGTCCTCGTCTGACCAGTTTAGTGAAGACCAGTTACAAGAATAAAAATGTCTTGGATCTGACTGACAAGAGGAAATGTAAGGATGTCTTGGATCTGACTGACAAGTGGAAATGTAAGGATGTCTTGGATCTGACTGACAAGAGGAAATGTAAGGATGTCTTGTATCTGACTGACAAGAGGAAATGTAAGGATTTCATGGCTCTGAGTTGTAAAAGTAAATGTAAGGATGTCTCGGCTCTGATAACAAGTGTGCTCAATTTACAACATTCATTCCAGGACAGGGAAATGTCCATAATGGCCGTCTGATAAGAAATGACATATTTGACCAACTCGCTTGCCTGACAGACCAGACTGGGTGAAAAACAAGTTTCTGCTGTAAGATCATTGTGTAATTTATAAATCTACTAAGATATTGAGAAAGTCTGATTATATAAGATGTTTACCATAAATAAATTGACGGGAAGGCAGAATGGCCAGGGGCAAAGTGATTGTCTGATGGTTTGAGTTACGGAAGAATATTATTTCTTCAAATTTTATAATACTGGTACAGTACAAAAGGTCAAGGGGACTAAAACATGAGATGACTTGAATGGCTGAAGTAGGAAGCTATTTGAATGACCACATTAGTCATTAGGTGTGGTATTTGACCAGCTGACAGGACTTGACATACTTGAAGATTAGTTCAAATATACCTGACAGACCAACACCTTTTTTTTTTTTGACTTACAAACAAATCATGGTGGATCTTTTGGTGGATAATATATAGATGAATCTAACTTACTTTGAACTTTGACAAAAACTTTCTGCCCAATAAATATTGCAGAACCATGAACACTTTCTTCTCATTGTCAAAAACTCAGGACATCTGCACAATAAAGATTGTTGAACAATGAACACTTTCTCCTCACTGACCTAGGACATCTGGACAATAAAGATTGTAGAACCATGAACACTTTCCCCGCACTGACCAAAAACTCAGGACAAACTTTTCAACATTCATGGAACATAACATTTATTATTGTGATAACAAATATGAAAAAAATAGATTAAAAACTTTTGTAACAAAAAAATCTGTGTTGGTGGAATGTATTACAAGTTTTTGAATGGATGCAAGGATAGATTTTGGAAGTTTGAAATGTTGAAATAAAGAGAAATGAGAGTTAAATAAGTTCAGCATTGGCTAAGGAAACACACCTTTTGCCCATTTAACATATACAATTGTTTGGTCCCATCAAATATTTAACATATACAGTTGTTTGGTCCCATCAAACATTTAACATGTACAGTTGTTTGGTCCCATCAAACATTTAACATGTACAGTTGTTTGGTCCCATCAAACATTTAACATATACAGTTGTTTGGTCCCATCAAACATTTAACATATACAGTTGTTTGGTCCCATCAAACATTTAACATATACAGTTGTTTGGTCCCATCAAACATTTAACATATACAGTTGTTTGGTCCCATCAAACATTTAACATATACAGTTGTTTGGTCCCATCAAACATTTAACATATACAGTTGTTTGGTCCCATCAAACATTTAACATATACAGTTGTTTGGTCCCATCAAATGGATTTTTCCAGGTGTCCAACTGATTTACTATACTATTAAAATTAAATGCAGCTCTATTGTAGAGTGCAAAATTTAAGTGATCACATGACTGCAGCAACCCACGTAATCAAGCAACTTGAATTGCTTTGCAAAGGGTCTTAACATTATAACATAAATGCTTCAAATTTTAATCTAAAGAGTTAAATTATGGAGAGATTTATTTCAAAATAGTTGACATTATAATAAATATAATATTCCATTTGTTTCAAGAGTATGGGCAATTTTGACTATTGAATCTTCTCATGATGGCTACACTGAACCACAGTAATAAGTGTATACAGGCCACAGTTTGGGGACTACAAATGTATGGTAGTTGACATTTGCAGGCTCACTCAAGACAGTGACACAGAAGATACTAACCTACATAAGTTACAAACTTAAGCCCACTTCATAAACCTCATCCGTGATCTAAAGGTTGGTTTGTTATCTTTGTCATATTCTCAATGTTTCAATGTGTTTAACTGTATAAGTAGCCTACTCAATGTGTTTAACTGTATAAGTAGCCTACTCAATTTGTAACTGTATAAGTAGCCTACCTAACTTGTAACTGTATAAGTAGCCTACTCAATGTGTTTAACTGTATAAGTAGCCTACTCAATTTGTTTAACTGTATAAGTAGCCTACTCAATTTGCAACTGTATAAGTAGCCTACTCAATTTGTAACTGTATAAGTAGCCTACTCAATTTGTAACTATATAAGTAGCCTAACCTATTTGCAACTGTATAAGTAGCCTACTCAACTTGTAACTGTATAAGTAGCCTACCCAATTTGTAACTGTATAAGTAGCCTACTCAATTTGCAACTGTATAAGTAGCCTACTCAAATTGTAACTGTATAAGTAGCCTACTCAATTTGTAACTGTATAAGTAGCCTACTCAATTTGCAACTGTATAAGTAGCCTACTCAAATTGTAACTGTATAAGTAGCCTACTCAATTTGTAACTGTATAAGTAGCCTACTAAATTTGTAACTGTATAAGTAGCCTACTCAATTTGCAACTGTATAAGTAGCCTACTCAATTTGCAACTGTATAAGTAGCCTACTCAATTTGCAACTGTATAAGTAGACTACTCAATTTGCAACTGTATAAGTAGCCTACTCAATTTGCAACTGTATAAGTAGCCTACTCAATTTGCAACTGTATATACTATAAGTAGCCTACTCAATTTGTAACTGTATAAGTAGCCTACTCAATTTGCAACTGTATAAGTAGCCTACTCAATTTGCAACTGTATAAGTAGCCTACTCAATTTGCAACTGTATAAGTAGCCTACTCAATTTGCAACTGTATAAGTAGCCTACTCAATTTGCAACTGTATAAGTAGCCTACTCAATTTGAAACTGTATAAGTAGCCTACTCAATTTGCAACTGTATAAGTAGCCTACTCAATTTGCAACTGTATAAGTAGCCTACTAAATTTGTAACTGTATAAGTAGCCTACTCAATTTGCAACTGTATAAGTAGCCTACTCAATTAGCAACTGTATAAGTAGCCTACTCAATTTGTAACTGTATAAGTAGCCTACTCAATTTGTAACTGTATAAGTAGCCTACTCAATTTGCAACTGTATAAGTAGCCTACTCAACTAAACCAACAGTAAAAGTTTCAACGTTCAATAATTTCATTCACGTACAGTGTAGTCCCTTAAAAATGTATTGAGATATTTTTTTTATTAAACAAAAAAATTGACTGAGGTGGTCAGTTTCACATTATATTATTTTCTAAATTACAATTTATTCACAACCACGTGATCTTTGCTGCACCGTTCCTCTTATGTTGTTGTAAAGCGTCTTTCCTGGAGATTGAATTTGGGCTGCTGAGATAGGTGTTGTGAAGACCGTGTTTTTCCTTCAGCAGCTGCTTGATTACTGTACAGTTTTCAGTGAACCAGTCCCGGTGTTTTCTGGAGCTTGGCCCCAGAAAGTCTATAGCGGTGTTATACAACATTGCTTTGAGTGATGCCCAATCCGACTTGACGTTGTCATTGTCTACAGATGTGAATTTCAGACGGTCTTCCTGAGCATCCACCACATTTTTAAAAATATATATATTCTGTCTCTTCAAGTTTGTTGTTTTCAGACGTTTGGTCATCTTTTGGATTGCAGTGAAGGTTGAGCTTGGTGGTGATAGACGATTGTCTGTCAAGCAGTCTGCACCAAATCCTGACTTCGTTACACGCACGTCCCGACTGTCCTTTCTCTTTACGATAACATAGCAGCAACGGTTGATAATACTACACAGGTCTATGTTTGCGGTGATTGTCACTCCATGCATAGAGAAATAGTGGATTTAAATCGGGAACAGTAACCACGGCAACCAGATATCCATCAAATGATTGTCAATAATTGTCTATTTATTAGCTTGTACCGGGTATTATTTTGACTGTGGTAAAATTCAGGGGAAAATCGGGGCATTTTTTTTTTGTCGTCGAACGCACCCGAACGACGCACCAACAGTGTGCAAACAAGTTTTTTTTTTAAATTTTATTAAGTAACTTGAAACTGTTATGTTTGGTCACGTGCACTTGAGTCGCCCTGTCCAACGCCAACGTGGCAGGTGCGGGCTTCTTCTAGGAAGGGTCGCAGGGGATGGTCAAATAGTTGGAGTTGGACCCGCCCCGGACGGCACTAACTCTAGCTACGCCACTGCATGCGAACGGTAAATAGTTTCTTTATTTTGAAATTATTGGTGGTGAAATGTAAAAAAATATATTTACTAATTTATTCTCATCAGGGACATCATTTTGATGGGGTGGGGCTTTTGTTGACTGTGGGGGACTCAGTAATAAACAACTCAACAAGCCGGCTAAGTTTTGGTTTTGGCTGCACCTATTAGTACCCGGGTACCAGAAGTGAGAGGTTGGGATTACAAAATTTGAGATCAAATTCTTTCTCGAGACTAAACCGCATCCTTCAATACCCACCAACACCCTCCTCCGATTGGCTGAACTGGTCCTTACCCTCAATTCGTTTGAGTTTGGAGACCAGTTCTTCTACCAAATCAGTGGTGTTGCTATGGGGACCAAAATGGGATCCAGCTATGCATGCTTGTTTATGGGTCATTTCGAACACATGGTCGAAAGCAGCTATACTGGACGTCTCCCTGAATTCTATAAAAGGTACATAAATGACGGTATAGGGGTCACCACCATAGAAGGGGGCGAACTTGACCTTTTAATTGACTTTGTAGGCTCCTTTCACCTCTCCATTAAATTCACATATCTTATCTCTGAAGCCTCGGTCAACTTCTTGGACATCACAGTCACCCTTCACACTGACAGCCTACTCACCTCCGCCTACTTTAAGCCTACTGACAGCCACAGCTATATACTCTACTCCTCCTCCCACCCTAAATCCTGTAAAGACTCTATTCATTTTTCTCAATTACTTCGTCTTCGTCGACTTTGTCAGTCGGAGGAGGACTTTTGGGACAAAGCACTTGAGATGATAGACTATTTCCGGTGTAGGTCTTACCCGGAGACAGTACTTTCTTCAGCCCTTCAAAGGTTTAAGAAGATAACCCGTGCTGATGCATTCAGGCCTCGTCTGAGCGACAATGTTGACAGGACCAAACTTATCATCACTTATCACCCACACAATCTTATAGCTAAACGTGTTTTCCTTAAAAACCGTTCTATATTACTCGCAGACAATGAGACACGAGACATCTTCTCCTCCCCGCCTCTCATTGTTTTTAGACGGGACAAAAATCTGAGAGACCTCCTTGTACACAGTCGTATCAATGCTGCCCCCTCCCACTTCGGGACCAAGCCATGTGGCCGCAGCCGATGCAACACTTGCCCTTTTGTCTTCCAGACTCAAAACATACATTTCCCTAAGGGCAGTTTTCAGATACGCGGCGGTTTCCTTTGTACTAGCCGCAATGTTATCTACGCTATTGTTTGCACCCGCTGCCAGATGTCATACATGGGGGAGACAGGACGCAGACTCTCTGACCTCCGTAATATTACACAAGATAAACAGTGTCCTGTCTCCAAACACTTCAATAGAGCCGACCACCAGTGCAAGGCGGACTTTTCAATTTGTGCGATTGTGGCCAGCACAAACACACCCAGCCGGGTGAATTTGGAGCACACGCTTATTTTGACCTATAACACCTTGTACCCACATGGTTTGAATGTCATGTCTCTATTCACTGTTTGAACCTAGCTCCGCCCCTCCACGTCACGACCTATCGCAGTGGACTTACTTTACCGCTTTTCTTTCCCTCTTCCCTAATTAAACTTTCTCCAAGTTACTTTCTGTCACTAATCATTTGCTGCCCTCTTGGATACTATTTCTGAGCTAAGTGTTACATTATATTTTTTGATACATTTTTTAATTTTATTCGTGTTTCTGTTTGTTCGCTGATGAAGGCTTCCTGCCGACACGTTCGTTGTTTTGTTGCGTTCCTTTTATCAGGTTTAACCTTACTGTGTTTTACTAATTTCCTATTATAATACGTAATAAGCGCCGTAACTCTCATCGTCTGCTGCAATTTAAAAAAACACTATAAACAAACTAATGTAATATTATTATATTATTAAATAATTTAGAAAATCATATTTTTAACCTATTAACTTTGAAGAATCGCGGGGTAGTTAAAGTTAGTCAGTAATAATGGATATTATGGAATACTGATAAATTAAATTATGAAAGTGATTTTATTTAATATGTAGTTAATAGTTAATGATAATCAATAATCGGCATCGGTGGCCGGTGTTGACAAAGTTCACAAAGTCACAAATTTACTTGACAAATTAATAATGACAACAATTTGAATGAATTTAAAACTAATTTTTATAATAAAAAAATGCGTCATTTAAATCCGAGAAACATAGCAAATTTAACTGAAAATTAATTCAATCAAGACATTAGCAGCATTATGTGGCCTTGACCATCAAGTTGATGTTTTCCATAATATTACACTGGATGGCACTAATCAGACTTAATGATCAGAGTAGACCTAAAAAATTCATTTAAATAACCAGTAGTAAAGGGCAAAGGGTATTAATTAGCCACTACTTATAAGCAGTGAAGTTATAGAGAAAAGCTAATAATACAGAAATTTTTAATATGCCGTAATCAAGAATACATTAAGTTATTTTTTAGGTCCATTAATTGTTTGGGAACCATCTTTTTAACAAAAATCCCTTGCCAAGGTGGCTACTGTCTTTAAATTAGTGGCTGCAATTTCCTTCTTCCCCTAGAAGCACTGCATTGTATGATTGTTGTGTGGCTGACAAAATCCAGTTTCACTAGTCTATAGCAGGCCTGCCACATGCGGCCCGCCAGCACCCACTCTGCGGCCCACCAGCACCCACTCTGCAGCCCGCAAAGTAACCAAATATTCTTTATTTGTATTATTTTTAATAGCTTTTCCCCCGTCCTTTTTTCTTTTGGCCAGCACAAGTTTTTCATTAAGTATTACGGCCCGCCTTACATTTTGAGTTGTGCAGGCCTGATCTATAGGAATGATCATAATTGGCAAGCATATTTTGAAAGTTAATTATTATTAAACGCTACTTTTTAGCTTATATAAATTTTCAGTCCTCAAATCAAAACCTGTCGGAAGAGAAACATATGCATGTTTTCTTTTTCTTAGCCTTTCTTACTCCCAATGGAGCAAAGGCCATCCACAAAGTTTTTCCATCTGTCCCTGCCCTGGGTTATCTTTGCTAGTTCAGCCCAACTTTTCTTCATTTTCTTCACGACTGCCTCTAATCCCCTCTTCCATGTGGCTCTTGGTCTTCCTCTTTTCTTATTACCTTGAGGATTCCAATACAGGGCCTGTCTTGTGATGTTAGTTTTTGATTTCTTTCATGTGTGCCCTATCCATCTCCATTTTCTCTTTTGTATCTCCATTTCCACTGGAACACTTGATGTTCTCTCCCAAAATAGATTCATGTAGGGTGAAATAATAGTGGAGTGAAATAAATGATAATAATAAAATGTGAAGGATTATATTTTTTTTATGTCTTAGCATTTTCTCTATACTTATTAATGCCTATTTGTGAATATCTGCAACTAAGCAAACATGTCAGCGAATAAACAACTGCACACCCGAGATCATTGTGATCCAGCTATATCTGAATTTGAGAAGGCACTTGAACTGGCCGAGTCCACTCAAGCATCATCAGAAATCATTAGGGCTCTCAAGTCAGGGCTTGAACTGATTCACCTGAGGGAAGACTTTACACACTACGCTACTAGCCCACAAAGTGAACCCTGTGAAAATATTCTAGATGAAACTTATAGCCATGACTGGAAAACACTCCATGATCAAGGCAAAACTACTTGGAATTTACATCCTGAAATGGTGACAGGCCCATTAGAAGGTTTGTTGTACACCCCACCCCCTCATTTAAAAGGAAATGATTCAGACTTGATTGCACATTGAATAGGTATTTTAAAGTACATAAAAATATTTTTTTTATAAATCAGATAAGCTATATTCCAAAGCAATAAGCTACCATTAGTCTTTAATGCATCACATTTTTACTCACTAATAAATTTTTAGTAACTTTCATGCTTTCATTTGATACAGAATTGTTTTGTTGATATTGATGTTGGCTGTCACTGCAGGTTATGACCAAATTTTAACTCGGCAGAATTGTAAACAAAAGTTAATACTGTTTACAAAAATAATATTAGTAATCCTACTTCTGTTATTGGTTACTAACCACTCCCTTTTCTTCCATCCAGGACAGTTTCTAAAATCATTAGTTAGTATTCATAATGCCAAACGAATTCTTGATATTGGCATGTTTACCGGATACAGTGCATTGTCAATGGCGGAAGCTTTGCCAGGTACATTCATTATAAAGCAGGTATCGCATTTCATAGGGTGCGATGAAAAGGTTATAAAAACAGAGGAGCCATGGACTTTTAAGTTATGAGATAAATGTTTTTTTTGTTTTCTTTTTTAATTTCTTCACTTAAATGTTACTTTACTTTATGTAATAAGTCACAATTTTATTTTCTAAGTTGTACAATTCTCTTAGTAATGCACTGTAGAAAAAGTTGTCAGTTATTTCCGATTGTAAAATCCATGTTACTTTTGTAAGGGTCTGAGGCTTAGTCAAACAATGCATAGAGAGTGCAGAATATAGAAAAGTCTGGGAAACACTGATATAGGGGAACTAAAGTAGCTTCTCAATCAATGTTCATTTACTTTTAAAGTATCAGGTATTTTAAAATATAAGTGATTCAACCTCTAAATATAAGACAGTAGGTCTGTCTGTTTACTCAACAATTTCTATCAGACCTAGTAACTGACATAAAATTTAAACCATTTTCTATGACCAGGACAAGATAAATAACTAAGTGGTAAATTTAGTTTTGTTATTAAAAAATTTTCTTATTTCATTTTAAAAAACAATAATGTATTATTAAAATGTTAAAAATAGTAATTTTCTAGAATGTAGAATCCAATTACTTGTTGTTTCAGCTGATGGCCAGGTTGTGACAATTGATCAGGATGAATATTTAAAGAAATTTGTTGGGGAAACATTGTTGAGCAAGTCTCCACATCGCAAAAAAATAAGCATTTTAATTGGTGAGAAAATAACGCCATCATGTAAAAAAATTAACATTATTTGACTCACTTAACCTATACACTAATTTCTTTAGTAGATCTTATTTCTTTGCACATTAGAATCAAAATTTTTTCTGATTTACTTGAGGATCTATTAGAATGAATCTTTACCCCAAGGTAAAGCCCCGGAGATACTCCAGCAGATGGTGGACAGCAAGGAAGTTTTTGACATCATCTTCCTTGACGCAGACAAGTCAGAGTATCCGATTTATTTTAAGGTTGGATGTTCTTTATGAAATAATTCTACATAAAAGTATACCAGTTATAAATGTCATTGAAATGATTCTAGATAAAACTTATAACAGTTATAGATGTTATTGAAATGATTCTAGTTAAAGCTTATAACAGTTACAGATGTTATTGAAATGATTCTAGTTAAAACATATAACAGTTATAGATGTTATTGAAATGATTCTAGATAAAACATATAACCACGTGTGGAGTTTCTGATCTCCCATCGAGGGCCTCTCCAGGTGGCGGATAGGGGAATGCCCACCAGAAATGGTAGGTACTGGGGAAATCAAATACCCAGGGTGGACCAAAATCAGAGCCCCTTGCAGGGAGTGGACGAAACCACAAAGGCTAGGGTACCCTTCCCAAAATGAAGGGCAGCTCTCCGGAGAGTTGTGAGGGGCATCCCCCCAGACGGTTGTGCGCAGGGCTAACAACTCTGCTGCGTAAAAACTCTTTGTTACAAAAACGCAGACAAGAGCAACAAAAGACTTAACGGTCCTGGGAGTAGATAGATTCCCAGCCGCGGAATGCATGACGCCAAGTAGTGAAAGCCAGAATCTGGAAACTACTAGGCCGACGACCATCATCTCCACCAGGACCACCACCGCCATTGGAACATGGAATGTACGCACCATGTATGAGACAGGAAAGACTGCACAAGTAGCCGCTGAGATGAGGAACTATAACCTCGCCATACTAGGAATCAGTGAGGCAAGATGGATCGGGTGCGGACAGAAGAGACTAGCCTCAGGAGGGATGCTGTTATTCTCAGGGCACGAGGGTGACGATGCACCACACACTCTGGGTGTGGCCCTGATGATATCCAGGTCAGCCCAAGGAGCACTCATTGGATGGGAGGCGCATGGGCCTAGAATACTCACAGCAACCTTTCGGACCAAAAAACACAGAATCAATTTGGATGTTATCCAGTGCTACGCACCAACAAACGAAAGTGAGGAGGAAGACAAAGATGAATTCTATAACAGATTGCTTACCATTACCCAGGGTCGCCCTAGGCGAAACATTGTCATCCTCATGGGAGATCTCAATGCCAAGATCGGCAGTGACAACACGGGCTACGAAGAAGCCATGGGGCGACAGGGGATAGGAGAAATGAATGATAACGGAGAAAGATTTGCCGACCTATGTGCCACAACAAATCTAGTCATAGGCGGGAGCTTATTCCAACACAGGATACACAAGGCCACATGGGTTTCACCGGACCTCCAAACGATGAACCAAATAGATCATGTGTGTATTGGGAAAAAATTCAGGCGATCTCTCCAAGATGTACGTGTCAGAAGAGGAGCTGACGTTGCCTCAGACCACAATCTTCTAGTGGCCCGGCTGAGACTAAAACTGAAAAGGCACTACACTGAGCAGACATCATATAGCTTGCTCTACAACACCCCCCTCTTGAAAGATAAGGCCAAACAGGAAGAGTTCAGGATCACTCTGTCCAACAAGTTCCAAGTCCTACAGGAACTGCTAGGAGACGAGACGATCGATGGAAAGTGGCAGGGAGTAAAGGAAGCAGTCAAATCAACATGTCAGGAAGTGTTGGGAAACAGGAAACATACACACAAAGAATGGATAACAGCAGATACATTGAAAGTGATAGAAGAGAGAAAAGGGAAGAAGGCAGAAATTAACAACAGCCATACACGAGCGCAGAAAGTTAGGTTCCAAAAGGAGTACTCAGAGGCAAATAAGAAAGTAAAGAAAAGCGCTAAGAGGGACAAAAGGAACTTTGTAGACATGCTTGCCAAAGAAGCGGAAGAAGCAGCCTACCAAGGGAATATGCGGGAATTGTTCGCTACCATCAAGAAGTTGTCTGGAAAGTTCAAGAAGCCAGAGAGACCAGTGAAGGACAAAGATGGTAAGAGCATACCAAATGAGGAGCAACAGAGAGGCACGTATTGGTCTTAATATTCACAAGGGGAAGAGCAAGGTCCTCAAGGTCAATGCCGCTACCAATACAGCACCCATCAGGCTCAAAAAGGAAGCGCTCGAAGAGGTAGAGAGCTTTGTCTACCTTGGCAGCATCGTGGACAAGCAAGGTGGGACAGATGCTGACATCAAAATAAGGGTAGGAAAGGCATGGGCATCCTTCCAACAGCTCAAGAGTGTCTGGGCCTCGAAACACCTAAATACCAAACTGAAGAACACCATGGTGAAACCGGTTCTATTGTATGGTGCAGAAACATGGAGAACCACTGCTGGGAATATGAAGAGAATCCAGTCCTTCATCAACAACTGCTTAAGAAGGATTCTCGGGATTCACTGGCCCGACAGAATCAGCAACCAGAAACTGTGGCAGCGGACAAAGCAAGAACCGGTAGAACAAGAGATCCTCCAGAGAAGATGGAGATGGATTGGCCACACGCTCAGGAAACCTGTCTCCAGCATAACTAGACAAGCCTTGAATTGGAACCCTCAAGGAAAACGGAAAAGAGGCAGGCCTAGGAACACTTGGCGCCGTGAAGTGGAGGCGGATACCAAGAAACTTGGCCACACTTGGGGGAGGCTGGAGAGATTGGCTCAGGATCGTGATGCCTGGAGGGCTCTTGTAGGCGGCCTATGTCCTAAACACAGACGTCGATGAAGATCGGCTGCTGTTCCTCGAGGACGAAAAAGGCGAAAGAAGAAGAAAACATATAACAGTTATAGATGTTATTGAAATGATTCTAGTTAAAACTTATAACAGTTAAAGATGTTATTGAAATAATTCTATATAAAACTGTTAATAAATATTTGAACAAGATATGTTCAGGCTTAAAGAAAAAAATGATTGAACAATTATGAGGAGGTTTCAGCCAAATGCCTGCTTCTTCAGCAGGCATGACAAAACAAGAAAGACAAATAAATAGAAATTAAAAACGTATGTTTTGGAAGGTCTCAAAGTAGTTCTTTCAGTCTCTGTCTAGATCATTGTGATCCAGCTCTATCTCAATTTGAGAATGCACTTGCTCACACAGCCCCTCATATATTATAATTAAAACTGTTATCAGTCCTAGATTTTGAGTTTAAAGTGTCTGAAAATCTTTTCTTGATGAATGAATCAGTGGTTCCAAAACGTGGGAGATATGCACTTCTACAGATGAGGGTGCGCTATAGTTCAGAGAGGTGGGCAAAAAGTTTAATGTTTACGTAGCCCAGAATATCTTAATTTATTAACTGGGGTGGGCACAAAGATGAAAAAAAAAATGTGACTATGCATCTAAGCTGCTGGTCTGAAATAATAATTAAGGAGTTTTTATTAACTATAGTATTTAACTAAATAATAATGAGGTTATTGTTAACACTGTATGTCTGCAGTTTCTTAAAAGTATTTCTGTATCTTTCTGAATGTAAACAATTAGTCAAATATTTATTTAGATATCTTTATAAGAGAGATGTTATCTTTATAAGAGGTATGTTATATTTATAAGAGAGATGTTATCTTTATTACAGAGATGTTATCAAAGTGACATGGAAGACCAAAAGGCCAAGTGGGTTTATATCATTTATTTATCATCTAATTTTCTCATTATTTTATTGTACAGTCATTTTTATCCTTTTCTGTAATAGTTTGCATTTGAGCTTAATCTGCTTCGCCCAGGGGGCACTGTGTTGGTAGATAATGCTTACAGATATGGAGACGGTTACATTCCTGGAGCAGGGGAAACAGTCACAAAGAAATTTGTCAAGTCTGTTGTAGAGGATAAATCACTACATTCAGTAAGTTGATTGTAATGGATACATCACTACATTCAGTAAGTTAATTGTAATGGATACATCACTACATTCAGTAAGTTGATTGTATCACACAGTGGGTAAATAGTTAAGAATGCTTGCTAAAAAGGAGGTCAAGCTGTGACACACAGATGAAATAACTGAACATTCTCTTGCCTGGTTCTTAAACCTTCTTTCACCCTGTTCTGAAACCTTCTCTTATCCTGTTCTGAAACCTTCTTTCACCCTGTTCTGAAACCTTCTCTCATCTGGTTTAGAAATCTTCTCTTACCAGGTTTTGAAACATTCTCTGACAAGGTTCATAAATCTTCTCTTACCAGGTTCTCGTACCCATCAGAGATGGCATCCTAATTATCAGGAGAAAGTCAGATGTAGAAGGAAATATCTAGGCTTATTACGATGTAGGAGATGTCTTGGTTTGTTATAAAGAAAAATGGATCTTTGTTTCATTAAATTTTTTTGCAGGGCTTTTTTATGTCAAAAGTTGGATTCACATTTTGAAAACAATCCAAAAAAATTATTTTCACAAGAAAGTTCTCAAGATTTTGATACCGTAAAATGAACTGCCCTCTGGTCATTAAATGGGACAACGGATTTACTTTAAGGGATGGTGATGTAACCAGTGGCTAACTGTTCACAGATCAAAGTTAGATAAATATGCAATCCCTACATCATTATGTTGTTGTTTTTTCAGTCTGCTTTTACAGTTGGTGCTTGATATTACTGCTACAGTATTAAAAACTATCAAGAGATTTCTGTTGTACAACTTATGAAGTCTGTGTATTTTACAAGTTATGAAGTCTGTCTGTTGTACAATTTATGGCATCTGTCTGTTGTACAATTTATGACATCTGTCTGTTTTGCAAGTTATGAAGTCTGTCTGTTTTTCAATTGATGACATCTGTCTGTTGTACAATTTATGACATCTGTCTGTTGTACAATTTATGACATCTGTCTGTTGTACAATTTATGACATCTGTCTGTTGTACAATTTGTGACATCTGTCTGTTTTACAATTTATGACACCTGTCTGTTGTACAATTTATGACATCTGTCTGTTTTACAATTGATGACATCTGTCTGTTTTGCAAAGTAATGAAGTTTATCTGTAGATGATACACTTAACTTATTTTACTGATTATACTTTTTTTAAGTAAAAAAAAATTGTTGTACAACATTTCATTAAATCATGAAGAGTTGGATAGAGAGTTAGAAGAGAAGGCAAGAGACCAGACTGCATAGAAATAAAGAGTTTTTAAAATGGTCTATGCTCCACTGAGAGTTAAAAAAGACAAAATGAAGGATTAAAAATTATGATATTTTGTGTTGCATGTATGAATTATGCCTGTTGATGATACTCATAACCTATTTAAGTTAAATTTTAACTAATAATTCTATTTTAACTTGAAAAAACTTTGTTGTTAAAAAATGTAAGTGTTGACACAAGTGTATGCTTAACGAGCTCATCTCCCCTGAATTTCATTTTGCTTATCTCCTTTGTACTTTTACTTTTAAACCTGGGCTATGGATATTTTTTACTCAGCTTACAGGATTTTCTGTAAGTTTCTCCCCTGGACTACTGTAACTCATTAGCTCAGGTCATATTATGGTGCTTGACTTCATCTTTCTCACCATTCAAAAGTCTTGTTGCTCTCAAATCATTTCAAAAATTAATGGGCTTATTTTCACATAATTTAATTTGCTTTCTTTTTGTCCATAAAGGTGTGACATAGCAGTTGCAATATATTTTGTATGCTTCTAACAGTTGCATGTTATTTTGGACACATGACAACAATTTTATTTTTTTATGGGTGTTCATGCATTGAACGCAGATTAATACATATGTGAAACGATTAATTTTTCAGTGTTCAGGAGGCAGATTAAAGAATGATATAAATAATTCCAGTGTCGGTTGTCTTTACTTTTGGTTCATTTCATTTGTTGTTTTTCAGTATTAAAGATGATCAAATTAATTATACTACCATTAGATAGTTAAACTGTATAAAAAAATCATTCATTGCACTATTTCCAGATTTTTTTTGAAATATACTGTACTGTGAAAATGATTGTAGTGAATTGTGTGTAAGCATGTATTGTAATGTTAACAAGTGTATTTGGTAGTGTTACCATGAAATACTCAATTAAAAAAATTCTCTCTTCAAGTTCTGTCTCATAAAAAAACTTAAAAAAACTCATACAAATGAGGTTCCACTTTCGGTTGCCATGCCAATATTGCCATCAATGCCAAATGTCTTACACATATTACCATACTCACAATGTCACATGCCATACAAATTTTTATCCATTATGTCAGTTATGTCAATTTCAATCACAATCGCCGAACCACGCCAGTATCAACCACTGTCAGATGACATGATAATGGCACCAAAAATTTCAGATGACATACCAGTACAAAACCTTGACACATTTTAACTGCCTGAGTTAGAGTACCCAAGATTATACAAAGATACAGTCATAAACAAAATATATACCGGTAGTGGAAAAAAAAAATGATAGCTAAAAAAGACTTCTCAGGCACTGAACACCAGTTGACTGGAAAAGAAGGCCATAGTTCTTGTTTATGAATGCATGCATTGATCAGCCTGGAATTCACTGTGAGCTGTTAAAGCCAGCATGACTAAGGACTTTTAAACTTGCTTTGCCATAAATCAGATTTAGATCTAGTTAATATGCAAGAAGAAACAGTAATATATCAGTGGCTTTAGAGAGGTGAGCTGTTATTATGTGAAACATTTATTGCATAGATTTAACACTATTACCATTATGAAATATGCAGTTTTCACGTTATCAAAGAATACATAGATTTAACTCTTTTTAAATGATACAAAGATGTAATATTATGGTTTTCATAAATTTACATTATATTATTACACTGTACACAGATTATGGTCTATATAGAATATAGATGAATTAGATGATAGAATGAACATTACCATTAAATTGAAGCTTTAAAGAAAATAAACTGTGCTTGGATTAAAGCAGTCACCAGGAGTTTTCAATGGTATGCTCACTTTTGGTAGTAAGTCTGAATGTACACACAAATATTACACTTAAAATATATCCTGCAAACTCACATTCAAGCTAATAGATTTGTTGATATTTCAGTTGTTAAAAAATGTCTGATAGCCAACACATCCTTTCCTATTACGATCCGGCCGTAGAGAAGGTTGAGAAGGCTTTAAAGCTAGCTCAGTCGACTAAAGCTTCCCCAGAGGTCATCAGAGCACTTCAGTCAGCATGTGAGTTGATACAGCGGAGGGAGCAGTTCACAAAGTCCAGCACCTCGGACGCCAGTGATGCCTGTAAAAACATACTGTCCGAGACTTACAAACATGACTGGGCAGCTGCCCACCAACAAGGCAAGACCAGCTGGTACCTCATGCCTCTTATGATGAGTGGACCAACGGAAGGTAGGTTAAATGAATGTAGTTGGTAGAACTGAACTAATGTGGTCAGTCAGTGCTGAATTAATGTAGTAAGTCATTACTTGAATTAATGTGGTAATGTCATTACTTGAATCGATTTATTCATTCAGAACTGAACTAATGTAGTCAGTCAGTAGATCCACTGAATTAATGTAGTCTTTCTGTACTGAAGGAATGTAGTCAGTGTCCTGCCCTTGAGTGTTATAAAGCTAAAAAGGTCATATACTTTTATTACTCCTGACTAAGTATTAAAGGTCATTGCCTTCATTTTATTTTTACTACTGTAGATGAAGTATCTGGGTCAAACATCTTTCACACCTGTTGGAATAGTTGATGAGATATTAGTTCCAGTCATTTCTCTTATTATTTATTCCTGGTGTTATAATATTAGAATCCATGCACTTTTGTCTTTAGCCCTGGTACATTACGTCTTAATCGGCTCATAAAAAATCTCAACCTTCATGTTTCCATGAATTCAGGTCAATTTTTAAAGTCCATTGTAAGCATCCAGAAAGCGAAACGAATCCTAGAAATCGGAATGTTTACAGGCTACAGTGCACTGTCAATGGCTGAAGCTTTGCCAGGTGCTGTAACATAATAATTTATCTGAACATAAATAAATATGGCTACTGTAAAACTTAAGTTGAAAGGAAACTTCTTTTACTTTTTTTTCATACCACATTTGTTCATACCATCAGTTATTGTTAATATTTTCTTCTCTTAGCCTGAAATTAATGAAATCACTGATTGAAAACTTTGCAGCTAATGGTGAATTGGTAACTATTGATCAAGATGAGTATCTCAAGAGATTGGTTGAAGAGAAACTGTTCAAGCAGTCACCCCATCATAGAAAGATCAAATGTCTCATAGGTAGGACTGTGTTATAGATTGATCATTTATGGGGTAAGTTTATTGAAGTAAAGGACCGAAGCTAAAAAAATTAATGCATTTGAAATACACATTAGTTATAGCTTTAAAATTTCAAATGCATTAAAATTAAATATATCCGCTACGACGCTTTTGATGATTGAATTTTTCATTTGAAAACATTTAACTTTGAGATGAAAAGTTCAATCAAATATGTGATCTTAATTATTACAATTTGAATTCTGTTAAATGTATTTTATCAAATAATGCAATTTTTTAATAAAATATTTTCTGTAAATAAATATGTTCCTTTAATGATGTCCTTTTGGTAATAAATGAGATTGTCTAAATGTTCAGGCAAAGCACCTGAGATAGTCAAGAAAATGGCTGAACGTGGGGAGCAGTTTGACATCATATTTCTGGATGCAGATCAGGCAAACTACCTTGAATATTTCAAGGTCAGTTTGGAAAAGAGATCAGAGGGGGAAACAAATTTCATTTTAAAAAAAAAAGGGTCAAAACTTTTAAATGACTTTATCAAATGTAAAAATTCAACAAAATAAATGTAACATATTTTAAAGAACACATTTTAAAGAAATATTTTCTTTTGCCATTTTTACACATTTTTATTTTGCTTTATAAACAATGCTTCATTTTCGACAGAAATAATTGGATTTTTAAATAATCATTCTTATTATAGTATAATTATTTATTGTGGGTGGGCCTACATGTTTGGAGATAAAATATAACCACAGTTGTTCTTTTTGGGCTTGAACTTATTTTCAAGTTTCAAATTATTCAAGTATTTTTCCTTTCAGTATGCGTTTGAGAAGAATCTGTTAGGTCCTGGGGGTTCAGTTCTCATTGACAATGCATTCATGCAAGGAGATGGATATATATCAACTCGAGAAAACAATACAAAGCGTTTAGCCCATTGGTTGGCCTCAAACCTTGACCTTCATAAAGTAAGAAGATGAATATTATGGTCGCTCTGCTTACACCGCTATCTGTCAGATCAGCTCCATCTTCCACTAACTCAGTCAGCAAAAAACAACAACTAGTCTGTGCTCTTGTTCTCTCTCTGGTCTTGACCACTGCAACAATTCATCAAAATAAGGATCATAACTCTGCTGCTAGGTTAGTTCTTAAGGCCAAAAAATGTGTTCACGTCGTCACTCCACCACTCTACTCACTCCACCACTCTACTCACTCCACCACTCTACTCACTCCACCACTCTACTCACTCCACCACTCTACTCACTCCACCACTCTACTCACTCCACCACTCTACTCACTCCACCACTCTACTCACTCCACCACTCTACTCACTCCACCACTCTACTCACTCCACCACTCTACTCACTCCACCACTCTACTCACTCCACCACTCTACTCACTCCACCACTCTACTCACTCCACCACTCTTCTCACTCCACCACTCTACTCATGTCACTCCACCACTCTACTCACGTCACTCCACCACTCTACTCACGTCACTCCACCACTCTACTCACTTTGTTGGCTCCCTTTACAGGCATGCATTGATTACAAACTGTCTGTTCTCTGTCACAACTTTTTCTCTGATTCCTGCCCTTCCTATCTAATTGAACTTCTTTCTGTCTAAACACCCCTTTGACAGCTTCGTTTCTCCACAGACTCGCATATTCTGTCTGTTCCCATGACACACACTAAAACATGCGTTGAACGATCTTTCTCTTCCTTTGCCCCCAAACAATGGAATTCTCTCTCATTACACATCCGTAATATACCAACCATCCAGGCCTTCAAAACTGTCCTCAAGACCCATCTCTTCAAACTGTACTATCCTGACTGATTCTCACCCCCCTCCCCCCCACTCTGACCGCTAAATGATGCTCGATGCTGCTGGATGCTGTCCATGGCTAGACATGTAATAACTAGTTCTGGAGTGGGAGTGGTGAATATTTTTATAAAGCGATTTTTAAAAGCTAAATTTATGTAACTTTATTAATGTCATGTATATTAATGTCATGTATATTAATGTCATGTATATTAATGTCATGTTTATTAATGTCATGTATATTAATGTTATGTTTATTTTTGCCAAGTTTAATGTGAAGCCCATCCCCACAATGCAGCACTATATAAGACCACTGTATTATTATTATTATTATTATCATGATTTTGATTATTATTATTAATAATTATTATTAATTATTATTATTAATTATTATTATTAATTATTATTAATTATTATGATTATTATTATTTATTACTACTGCTGCCTGCTGCTGCTATTATTATTATTATTATTATTTGGAAAGTAAATGAAACTAGTGAGAGACATTTTGTTGAATTTTAAATGAGGAAAATTGATTTTGCGGCTCAATTAAAGTGATTTCAAACAAATATTTCAATATCTCCTGCCAGGTTCTTGTTCCATTACGAGATGGTGTCTTGATGGTGCGCCGACTTTCAGATGTTGAAGGAGCCATTTCATAGAGCTGAGCTGTTTGTTGATGCTGTAGTAGTCATGATCAAATGGACACCTAGAGCGAATCAGCATCACAGGAAATTTCCATCCAATAATTCAATGAGATTGTAGTCATCATCATTGTTAAATTTGACTGTTCATTTATGATCTTACAGTATAAATAAATGTGTGGATCTGAAGGACCCTCCGACGTGATAGCTTTAAATAAACATAATGATATATGCATCTTTGAACGGCCCTATGATACGATATGTCTAAAAAAACAAGTATGTGATAACTATGAAAAACCCAATTACAGTATGTGGGTGATCATATTTGTAACTAGATCTATATTTTATGTGTTTCCCATAATTAATTTTCTCCATACACTTTTAGACTACTGTACTACTGTTAATATATTACCTGACACATTTCATGCCTGAATCTCTGTCTAAATAAAAATCACTTCACTATGAGACGATGGTTTTACTTAATTGACTACACGCGTAGAATGTTTATTTGCAATAAAACAAAGTCATGGTCATGTCATTTCTAAAAAAAAAGGTGCTGGATGCATTTGTCCTTAGAAAACAGGTCAAAACGTATGAATTAAGTTTTGAATGGTCTCCCTTATCAGCCTACAGTGCATGACGCCCTGTTTTTCTGCTATGCTAAATGGGGATAAACGATAGTGGATCTCATGTAGGCAGGTCGTGACTTCTATTTTGGAATTCCATGAATGGAATAATTCACATACACAGATAGTACCTATTATTTACTTGAATAATATTACCTTATAATATAAAGACATACATCTTCCTACATAAATAATAAAAGTACATATGAAGTAAAAATTTTAAAAACATAAAACTGTTTAAGAATTATTATAAACTAGCAGGTAATATCAGGTAAGCAGGGAGTCTACACAAAACCGAAAAACATGGCAAGGAGTCCACGAGACAAAAAGTTTTGGGGACCTCTGATCTAAACCAACACTTCACAATTGAATTTACAAAGGGGAAATTTTCTATCATCAGAATACATCATCACAACAGAATACATCCATCACAACAGAATGCATCCATCACAACAGAATACATCCATCACAACAGAATACATACATCACAACAGAATACATACATCACAACAGAATACATATATCAGAATAGAAAGTTCAACATCCCTGTCAATTTTAGTTGTGAAATTGAAATGTATGAAAATCCCCCCCCCCCCCCCACCACCAATCAGGCAGGACGTTGTCTGAAAGAAACGCAGTGAAGACGGGCAACTGGATAAAAAAGGTAAAATATATTTGTTTCAATTAAATGTATAGCTTTATACCATTATAGCGATATAACATAACAGCAGTATAACATCATAGTGATAGAACATAACGTAGCAGTATAACATCATAGTGATAGAACATAACAGCAGTATAACATCATAGTGATAGAACATAACATAGCAGTATAACATTATAGTGATATAACATAACATAGCAGTATAACATCATAGTGATATAACATAACATAGCAGTATAACATTATAGTGATATAACATAACATAGCAGTATAACATCATAGTGATAGAACATAACAGCAGTATAACATCATAGTGATAGAACATAACATAGCAGTATAACATTATAGTGATAGAACATAACATAGCAGTATAACATTATAGCGATATAACATAACATAGCAGTATAACATTATAGTGATAGAACATAACATAGCAGTATAACATCATAGTGATATAACATAACATAGCAGTATAACATCATAGTGATATAACATAACATAGCAGTATAACATCATAGTGATAGAACATAACAGCAGTATAACATCATAGTGATAGAACATAACATAGCAGTATAACATTATAGTGATAGAACATAACATAGCAGTATAACATTATAGCGATATAACATAACATAGCAGTATAACATCATAGTGATAGAACATAACGTAGCAGTATAACATTATAGCGATAGAACATAACATAGCAGTATAACATTATAGTGATAGAACATAACATAGCAGTATAACATCATAGTGATATAACATAACATAGCAGTATAACATCATAGTGATATAACATAACATAGCAGTATAACATCATAGTGATATAACATAACATAGCAGTATAACATCATAGTGATATAACATAACATAGCAGTATAACATTATGACATTATTTATACTTATAGAATCCTCTCACATTGGCTGATCATGGATACAAAAAAAATTATGACGAATTTAGGGTCAAATAAAAAGATAAAAATTATTAATGACTCTCACACTGGTCAATGGTACACATTATCCTAAATCCGCCCTACTTAAAAGTTTGGGAAATACTGATAATACAGACAGACCACCGTCTTGTAGAACCTACTACATACAGACCACCATCTTATTCTTCTTCTTCTATATTAAGGGCCCACAATCAATTTATTGATCATTATGGCTCCTATGAATGTACAGACCACCATCTTGTAGGACCTACTACATACAGACCACCATCTTGTAGGACCTACGACATACAGACCACCATCTTGAAGGACCTACTACAAAAAGACCACCATCGTGTAGAACCTACTACAGACAGACCGCCTTCTTGTAGGACCAATTATACTACATACACAGCACCGAATTATAGGGCCTACTACTACAAGATTGCAGTCGTTAGTAACACACAATCTTATCGGTCAGGGGTTTTCAACCATTTTCAATTGGGGTGGGGGCATTGGTGGAGCAAAGTGGTGCGAAAGGGGGGGGGGGTCGGCACTTTTGTCTTTCTTTTGAGGGGTGGCGTTTTCGGCCCACTGCAGAGTTTTTTGTGTGGAAGGGGGTGACAAAATAGCTTGGTCTACCCCCGGGAGTCACCAAACCCAGCTGCCACTGAGGGTGGGGGGTTCCTAAACAAAATAAATAGCTCTTGCCTAGCTAAATTTCTTAGCAGTTATTTCGGTCATATATGGTAACAGTGGAAGCATAGATTATCATTTGTATATATAGGAGAAGTGTCATGAACAGCAGCTGCCCATCCCTCTGACTATTTTATACAACTCTAAACATTGAAATATGAAACCTTTGAAGTAAACGAGGGTGTGGGGTGGGTGTGCGTGCTTAACTTCTGAAATTGAAATAAAGAGACTCGATACAACGTTTGTGCATATTCACTACGTCATCAGCTGTGTTACGTCATCAAACCCAGCCTAAAGCAAAATAGTGTAGCCTCCCATTATCTCCATCCTCCTCTGACCTCTGCTTCAGCAATGAGATAAACACAATGTGAAATTATGTAGGAGGGGGTGGGGGGAAATCCATTACGCCTTCCCATTATTTATAATTTATTATGTGCTGCAACGAACCCAATATGTCATTTCATAATACAGTGTTTCCCAAAGTGTGGTACACTTACCCTTGGGGTGGGGGGGGGGGGCGAGAAGAGTTTGGTGAGGGTACGCGCTGCAAATAAAAAAATAAATATTTTTATTGTTATTGAACTATGTGCAATTATTTATTTCTTTAACGAGGGTTACTCAGTGTTACGAAAATTATAGACAGGGGTACACAGATGTCGAAATTTTGGGAAGCACTGTCCTAATAGATCAATCAATGTCAGGACGAATATGGATGTGATAGTAGAGACATTATAAGTCTCATCATTGAGTTCATGGCCGATTTAGCATACATTATAACCAATGAATCCCGCGCTACCCCACACCGCCCCGCCCCCCCTTTTGCGGGCCTACCACAACGTCATCGACTGTTTAAATGGGTTGTGTCAGGTCAGTAGTTCTTAAACGTGTTCCAATAACATTGAGATTTTAAGCTAAAACATTTACACTAGGGGCAACCACCCTCCCCACATTTTTTTTTAATAGAAGAGCCATTGTTAGGCCTACGTCTACGTCTACGTTATATCTAATGAGAAATATTTCGGAAGCGGAATATAAGTGCAGGTTTGGAGCGCACATTTTTAGAAAGATATATTTATTTTTAAAAAATAGTATACTTAATTAAAGTATTTGTTAAACCGTTTTATTCATTCTAAGAAAGTGGGGAGGCACTAAGAAAGAAGAGCCGAGGCTGGTCGACCGCTCATTTATGCTGTGCATGAATAATTTGATCACACAATTCATTTAGATTTTTTCCCCTTGAAAATATGTAAGCATAATTTCCCTAAATTCGTACTCACCGCAAGCCTCCGACCTAGACTTAGCCAGAGCCAACGAATAACTGATAATAACTGAGTGTTGTGTCAGCGTTTAGAATTTGAATCCATTTCTTGGCGTTTTTTTAAGCTAAAAAAAATGTGCGAAACGTGGAATGCGTTATTTTCACCTGATACACCTACACCACCTTATGCACACAGTTTGGAAAGTACCGCTTGAAATTTAAGTAATGGGATCTTTATTATTTTAATATTGGCCATTTCAAAAAACAATGCAAACATTATATTATATAAAACTAAAAAATTAAAGTTAAGGTCAATTATTTTGAGAACCATTCACATGCGATGGGAAGGGTAACTCTTATGTTTCATATAAAAGAAGCAGTCATTAGAAGACGACAACGATAGCGCTATTTTAAACGTACATTCGCTTTCGTGCATCTTCCACGCCCCGCGATACGCCTCAAAAAGTTTTTTCTGCTTTTTTTCTTGCAGGTCATCTGTGCTCTAAGGTAATCCCTTATTTTAGCGAAATAAATAATTCCATAATCAACTTTCAAAAAAAATTAGAATATACTTATTTCATTATTAAAAGTATTTTTATTTTTAAAGTAAAATTTCGTATTTTTTGTTCAAATCCATACAACAAAACAACCATCAATTAAACTAATAGTACGGGATAAAAATATAAGATTACATTTCATGAATGTAGGCCTATCTTTTGTGGTAAGGCAAAGAGAACTCTTCTGTCTTCAAAGATGCGATTCTTTTTGTTGCCCAATGTATCTAGACCTAGATTTAGTTATAGGCCTTACTTTTTTAATTTTTATTACTATTATTTTATAATTTATAAACTTTATTTAATTGATCAACTTTCTAAACCAGTGGTGGGTTTTAACACGTTTAAATCTCGCATGATCTAAGCATCTTAATCTTGGATATTTTGGGGCCATCCACTCCACAAGAACAAGCAAGGCCAAGGGACTTTGTACTTGGTACTCACTAGGCTAGGGCAGGGGCGTCAATATCAGGGGACGCAATTTCTATATACCAGGTTCTGTAGTTTCAGGCTTTCTTTCAGGGTGCTGCTTTTCCTTTGCACGCTCCTGCGCATCCATTAATATGTCTTGTTTGCTGATGAAGGCTCTAAGCCGAAATGTCCAAATATTTTGTCCTAGTCCTGTCTACAATCAACTGTCTATTAATTTAAGTTCAGCATACCTTTTTCTTATATTTCATTTGCATCCATTAATAATGTAATACATCTAGATTTGTGTGAATGTGTTGGGGGGTCATGTGGGATAATGTTTGTTAAAAGTGTATAATTTTTGTTACAAATTTGTGATGATTTCACTGTCAATAAATATAAATAGTTGGGGAGTTACAAAGAGGTGAAATACAGGCAAGTAATGAAATATATGGCAATAGGGAAGTGAACACCACAGATTACTAATAAAGAAAAACGAGTCCATCCTGTTATATAAAATCACTAACACTGTCTCTCATTTACTCTACGCAAATCAAAGTCATCTTTAGGTTCTAGCCTAAGCTAAATTAGAGCTGATGAACCACAGACCACTTTAACAACTTATACTAGCTCCGCCACTAAGCCAGTGTATCTATCAGCACCAAATTTGGTGACCAGGACCAGCTATACTGTCATTTTTATTGAGAAGTGGGGGCAGAAATAGAGGGCACCCATGGCTCCTGGATGAAATTTTTCAGTATTTCAATATACAGAGGTGCATTTTGGCATATACTTGAATTCACTGTTTCTATTAGACGAATTGAGCAGTGAAAGTATTTAGGGCATCTATCAGCATGCAAATTAGGCATTACAGTGCCCAGTGCCACGCACAAACAGAATTTACTCTGGTTGTGGCGCGCCCCAGGGTAATCTTTTGGCACAAGCTTAGATACAACCCAATACTTTCACATTGCTCGGCAAGAGGAAAGGGGGTAGGGGCACTTGGCTCTCTCAGGGGGTATATACCATATGAATCGTATGACTATTGCTTTAGCCTAAGACTGGTAAAAAGTGAAAAAATGTGGCCAAACATTGACAATAAACAAACTTATCAATCGACTGTTCTTATAATTCATTTTTTATATTAAAAATCCAGTTGAAACCAACAAAAATACATGACAAAACTAATTGAAAAACAATAAATACTTGTTCTATTTACCAAGTGTTTAAATGAAGTTCCATCATGTAAATATGAAGTTTTTTATTTATTGCACTAAAATTAATTTATAGAGCTAAAATAAGGGATTACCCAGTTGTAAAATCACACACGTTTACATCTATATAATTTCTGTCCTAAATTTCTCGTGGGAAAAAAATAAAATAAAAAAATATTTAAGCTACATACTTTATTCTTACAATACTTACATGAATTTTACCTTAAGTCTAAGTTAAACTTAAATATTAACTTTATTAAGTCAATATTAATTTCATTGATTGCAAAATTTTCATCATCATCATAAGTAAGAGTAAGTTAAGTATACATTGCTCATGAAAAATATGGTCGTATGATGAATAATTTGGACAGTATGAATCAATGAATATGTATATAAATTAGTAAAAATATTAGCACAGACATAAAAGCTATACCTATAATACCTAATTATTAGTAGTATTAGGCTACCATCAGATCATATAAAAAGACTGAATATTTCTGAATAATATTAATAAAGTAAAAATTTACTGCTTGTAGGCTTAGGGTAATCTTTAATAAATGATGAACTAGCCCTAACATGACACTCAGGCCCACCTTGCTATGCCTATCCCACTGACTTGCATTTGCTTTAAATACATTTTAGTATTTGAACTACTTTGCTCCTCAGATTTGTCTACAATAAATATCTGACAATGTCTCGTGATTTCATTCCACCACCCCACTATGATCCAACAGTTGTTGCTCTTAAAAAAACAATAGAACTTGCAAAAAACTCAGGGGCAGCACCTGATCTGGTTGAAGCTCTGGAGGGGGTCCACAATTTGGTGACTGACAGGGAAGAGTACACACTTTATACCACCACCAAAGAAAGTGAAACCTGCAGAGATATCCTTGAAAAAACTATTAAGCATGATTGGGAGACTCCATTTGAAGAAGGCAAAACAACATGGCTTCTTAGACCATTCATGATGAGTGGAGCATTGGAGGGTAAAACAATTAAATATACTTCTTTTACATTTTTAATTAAGCTGTCAAATCTTTGAGAACTTATACTTATACTTATACTTTTAAATTACATTAAGTCATATGATTAATAACAACATAATTTTCCTGCCCTTTTGTCAGGTCAGTTTCTCAAATCTGTTGTGAGTCTACAAAAAGCAAAACGAATCTTAGATATTGGCATGTTTTCAGGCTACAGTGCTCTCTCTATGGCTGAGGCTTTACCAGGTCAGGGTGAAATTTTTTCACTGTGATTTGTGTTAAATATATTTAATAAAACTATTTGGAATTAAGACATTTAAGTGTGTTGAAGCCCTTGGGCTATCAAATTATGCTCATGCTGCCCTTCTAGTAGTTTAAAACCTCTGTTACATACAGTGTGGGCATGCCTGATCATTACAGTTGCCAGTAGCTGAAAGTTGTAGGCCTATAGTAGGAAATCTTAATGATTAGGATATTGACAAAAACTTTGAATAGTGCTAGTGCTATGATTGTTGATAGAGAAGGGTTAGTGTTTAAGAAGATTTTACTAAAAAAACTTAACAAAAAATAGTGCCTGAGAGTCAACAGAGCAGTGCTTTCCAAACTTTTCATGTCAGCAACACACCCTTTTGACGTACATTATCCACATCCAATTCCGCTATTATGTATAGGGGATATTGATGGCTGCCTAGAGCTGCAATTTTTCATGGGCGGCAAATTCAAGGAGATAAAAGTGATTCTTAAAAGCAAAAAAACCATGTTTGACAAGAAGTCAGATATTAAGTAGACTCATAACGCCATTACAAACTTGCCTAGTTAAGAATTTGAGTTTAAGTAATGTTATAATAAAACATATGATTGCACATTTTCATCATTAAAATTGATACTTTCAAAAATGAATAGAAAAGTTAGTTTCTTAGAAAACTTAAAAAAAAAAAAATAGTAGACTGATCAACATTTAACATTTATATGGGGCTGCATTTTTTTCTCCTGCCTATAGCACAAAACTTGCTAAGGCCAGTACTGTTTGCGATACAATAAGTCTGTTTTACCAGCATACAGGGGGTTAAACTAAACTATTTTAAACGTTTAAAAGTGTAATAATAACGCAATTTATCACTTAACATATCTCATAAAAACCTTTCATTTATAATTTGGATGCAATTTTTAAAACCCAAAAGCCAAATCACCTTCATCGAACACCATTTTAACTTATTCCAATCATTTGTTATTTCAGCTTATTCTTATTTGATTATTTTAGCACACATTCAGTTGTTTTAGAATACGTTTTCACATTTTTCTTCTTTCACTTCCCATTTCCAAATCACTATCTGGTCTCTCAATCCCATAGCAAAGATTTGATATGCCGCTGTTATTTTATCCTTTTACTTGCAGGCTTTGTTAATTTCTTTTGAATTTTCAAATATGTTGGCGAGATATGTCAATTTTGTGCACAAAAGTTTTATTTGAATTTTTAAAAATTTCCTTAAACAAATGTTAAAATTAGTGATGGGACGATACCAAAATTTTTAGCGATTCCGATACGATTCCGATTCTACCCAATTATCCCGATTCCGGAAACGATTCCGGATACGATTCCGATTCTGAGTCCTGGCCATTATTACATATATGTATTACTTGGCCCAATTAACATATTTAATAAATATAAAAGTTGAGAATTGATTAGAAAAGTTTATTAACTTGCTATTGAAGCTTTACAATATGCTAGATAACAATGTATTGGAAAGTTTTTATATAAACACATCTATCAATAATTCCATTTTAATAATACAAAGATGTAGTATTGAGTTCAAAATAATATAAATAATTCCATTTTAATGAGAAAAACTTCATTCAGATAAGAATCGTTTTGGTATCGGAATCGGGTCTGAATTATTCAGCTCCGATACCGATTCCCGATGCTTTGGAAAAATCCCGATATTCCGATTATTCCGATACGATTCCGATTAATCGTCCCATCACTAGTTAAAATCATTTCCCTAAATTCTTATACACACAAGCACCCAACCTGGTCAGACCCAAAAGAATATCTGAGTGTGGAATCAGATGTTAAGATTGTGACCACATTTCTTCAAAGAGTTTAGCAAAATAGTCTTGATTGAAGAGGTCTACTTTAATACCTAAGGACGTGCTGTACAGCGAGCTGGCGACAGGGAAAAGGTCAGTTGGACGGCCTGGTCTCAGATACATAGACATTTGCAAAAGAGATATGAAGGCGGCTAACATCAACATCTCAAATTGGGAGGACCTGGCGGAGGATCGATCCACATGGCGGGGCATCGTGAAGGAAGGATCACTACGTGCCGAGGAGCTCTACAGGGCGGAAACAGCTGTGAAGAGAGCGCGGAGAAAGGCAAGAAAACACTACTCCACCGCATTCGTGTGCGGGAAATGCACAAGAGACTGCCATTCAAGGATCGGTCTCATTAGCCACACGAAGAGCTGCAACCAGACAAGATAATCTATCGTCTCTCGTAGACGGAAAGATGCCATACTTTAATATATAATTTACCATTTGCAACACATTTTCCACAACTTTTCTTAAGTCATTTTTGGTTTTTTTTTATTTAAAGTAAACAAAATCTGTGAACCAATATATGTCATATTTTCATGCGTCACACCTCCAACACACAGGCACACAATTTGGAAAGCACTGTGATAGAGAGATTCAGAAGTTTTTACATTTAACTTTTTAAAATATAGTGCTTGATAGTTGATAGAGAGTGATGAAGTTTTGACTTAAGACTTTGTAATAATGCTATGACAGTTGATATTATAAGTGAGTGTTTCACACAGAGGATGGTGAAATGGTGACCATTGATCAAGACGATTACTTGAAAGACTTTGTCGAAGAGGCAGTGAAATCATCCCCACACCATTACAAGATAAAAATTCACATTGGTCAGTATAGTGTAGAAATTATTGTATTGTAGCTTTAATTATGGAATAATATTGTGTGAGACCACATTCAAGTTGTTGGATAAGGAAGGAAAAAAACAGCTTTTGGCAATTACGTTTGTAGGTTTGTGGTGTCCCTTTGCACATTTTCACTCACGGTGTGTTCCCTATTTCCATAGTTTTAAATATAAAAAGGCACAAAAAAAACCAAACATTTTATCTTTCTTAACTGTAATGGTGAGTGCCATTCACTTATTATTGGTATCAGAACAAGAAATAATGAAGCAATAATTTAAACTTTCATTTATACACTAGCATAATGAGGTTAACCTTAGTAATTTTGCACATCAAAATAACACACAATTTTTATTTTTAAAGTTAATATAAGAAACTATTTCTTTCCAAGCAAAGCCTTGGGCCTCCTCCAACAGATGGTTGACAATGGGGAGAAATTTGATATAATCTTCCTGGATGCTGATAAAGATGAGTACATTGAATACTTTAAGGTAATCAATATGGAAAGAATTGTTTTTTAAATTGTTTTATTTTTGCTCTTATTAATACTTGAAAATTACTATATTTACAATAAGAAATATGCAAAGGATAGAAGAAAACCTGAAGAATGAAAATAACAGAAGGTGAACTTTTCGACCACAACGCCTTCAACAACAAAAACAGTTAAAAACAGACAAACACTCTAAGACTGTTGTATTGATATGTAGTCTACAGGTAATAGTAGACATATTCAATCACAGTATTGATCCCATTTCTACTATATTTACAGGCAAAGAAGTTTAGAATTTAACTGCAATGGAAAAGCTGTACATTAAGGATAGAGAAATTATTGTTGATATTGATATTTCATTGTGATATAAGATACATATTGTCAATAACTACTAACTTATATGTTTGAAATCTTTCAGTTTGCCCTTGAACAAAACTTACTTAGTCCTAGAGGCACAGTTCTAGTTGATAATGCTTACATGCTGGGAGAAGCATATATGAAATCATTTGGTGAAACAGATTCAAAAATATTTGCAAGAGCTGTGGCCTCCAATCCTGATTTACATTCGGTAAGTAATACCAAGAGCCTCTAATAATACCAGAGTCTCTACTTAAATTTTAAATTGAGATATGCCAATGAATAATACCATTAGTAAAACTCAGGATTAAGTCATTCCAAATGTGGCTTGATGTTAAAAGGTTAAAAATATTTTCGCTTTGTAAATTAGTCTCAAGTAGAACACTTGTACTAAATTCCATGTAGAGGTTAGTAAGTGATAAATATTAGATTCATATTTTTAAAAAACGCTTGATACTATTTTTACACAAATATTTAAAACATTAATTATTATTGCTGTTGACTCTGTGATTGATAAAAAAAACTTTATTTATGGAGACAATCAATGCATCAACAATTTTTCTGACATAATTGTTCCTCAGATTCTGGTTCCCATACGAGATGGCATTTTAATGATTCGCAGACTGTCAGATGTTGAAGGAGATGTTAGAAAGGCATAACTTGTTAAACTGTTAATTCAATTGTTCAAACAAATTATGTATTTATATTCTCTTTGCAACAAAATTTATATATTTAGTTAGCATATATTTATATCCAAACTAAATTTATTATTAACTTTAGACTTTAACTCAAAATCAGGGATGAAAAGTCAAAGTTTTTTTTATTTGGCTTTTTTTTTATTTTGACAGTAATTGTTTTACACTTCTAGTGTATTGTACCTAAAAGCATTGTTTTTTATTTTGACAGTAATTGTTTTACACTTCTAGTTCTAGTGTATTGTACCTAAAAGCATTGTTTTTTATTTTGACAGTAATTGTTTTACACTTCTAGTTCTAGTGTATTGTACCTAAAAGCATTGTTTTTTATTTTGACAGTAATTGTTTTACACTTCTACTTCTAGTGTATTGTACCTAAAAGCATTGTTTTTTATTTTGACAGTAATTGTTTTACACTTCTAGTTCTAGTGTATTGTACCTAAAAGCATTGTTTTTTATTTTGACAGTAATTGTTTTACACTTCTAGTTCTAGTGTATTGTACCTAAAAGCATTGTTTTTTATTTTGACAGTAATTGTTTTACACTTCTAGTTCTAGTGTATTGTACCTAAAAGCATTGTTTTTTATTTTGACAGTAATTGTTTTACACTTCTAGTTCTAGTGTATTGTACCTAAAAGCATTGTTTTTTATTTTGACAGTAATTGTTTTACACTTCTACTTCTAGTGTATTGTACCTAAAAGCATTGTTTTTTATTTTGACAGTAATTGTTTTACACTTCTAGTTCTAGTGTATTGTACCTAAAAGCATTGTTTTTTATTTTGACAGTAATTGTTTTACACTTCTAGTTCTAGTGTATTGTACCTAAAAGCATTGTTTTTTATTTTGACAGTAATTGTTTTACACTTCTAGTTCTAGTGTATTGTACCTAAAAGCATTGTTTTGTTATATTACACACAAGCAGCACTCTGGCTAAATATTTCATTTTGTGGTGATGCATGGAAAAGTTGGTATTATGATTTTACTCTATACGTGTTTGCAATATAACAATTAAAGTGAGGAGAGGGTGGCATTTTCTGCCGACAGCAGTTTTGTTTTCATTGAAGATTGGAGGGGAAAAAAAAGATTGACTTCTCACAGGCTGCATTAACCCTATCTATGCCATTGCATTTACTTGTTGTATTAATAGCTGTCAAGGGTATGAGAATCACTGTTGTTATGTGTAGATCACTGTTGTTATGTTTGGTACGTAAAAGATATGTGTAGCTATATCTATTGTTGTGACATATTTGGGTAAGGGAAAATGACGCGTTAGTTTTAAGTTGTTGCTGATCAGTTAGTTTTAAGTTGTTGTTGATCATAGTGGATAGATGGCAGTTGTACGAAAGTGTGTTGCTTAGTGTTTGGCTGGCACGACTTGATGATTAGTCGTAAGTTATATATCAGCTATGGTTAAGTAATTGTTGGAGAATAAAGTTATCATGCAACAAACCGGTTGGTGTTTGGTGTATGTTATAAGGGATGACGTATTTTGAGACACACTTTGCCCGCCTTCCACGTGCATGACCTCTTTCAAGTCGGTCCCGTGTTGGGGCGGCTAGAAAAAATATCCCTTTGATGATACTTTTGTTTACTATCATCCGTTTCTGTGGAACATGATAGAACAATCTAGAAAATGTGGGAAACAGTAAGACTGTGTGTTCCATTTCCAGAATGATCATCTGAAACTGCCTATAAAAAGGGCTGACCGATAGGGGGTGAGAGATTTTCCTTTCCTTGATTACGAGGCATGCTATGTGTCATTATACTTTGTTGTGTGTAGAGATTTTTATTTCCTCGTACAATTTTGTGCTCATTGTATTTTGATATACAGTACCGGTACCAGCAAATCTGTAAGTTTATAATTTCAATCATATTTCACTTGCTGTTATTATTTAATTGAAGTTCACAAATTAAAAAGTTATTAATTGTAATTAGCTCTGGCCTTAATTGTCGTTTTATTTGTTATTATTTTTAACCTTTGGTATCGTCCTTTATTATGGACTGTTTCTAGAACGAGCCATAGTCTAAAATTAAGAGATTAAATTCTCCATCTATAACGGTCCGTAATATGTATCAGTATCAGTTGCTATTGGTTACACTGGCCCGTGGAATAAAGTGGGAGGCATAGCCTAACAAGTAGACAACTATCGTCATGAGAAGATAAGCACAAGGACACTAAGATCCTAAGATAGCATTTGGTTTCTTCCCCGGTATGTTATAAAAGTATTTGGTGTTTTTTACTGGTTTGTTATAAAGCATTATTTTTTTTCCTGCGTTACTTTCTCTATTCCCAACTACATAGTGTCATTGAGGTTCAATAAGCTAAGCAACCTTTTAACACCAAATGATTTTTTTGTTCCTCTCACTCTCAATTAATTTCTTGTTAAATGTTTTAAGGTAAAGATTTTTACAAAAGTTGTTCAAAAATTATTGTACTATTATATGATGTTTCTCGTTATTGCTATATTACATGTTGACACACCTTAAATTTTAATTTATTCCATATTATAATGATGCCAGTATTAGTATTGCATGCAGGAATAGAACTTAAATGTAAGCTCTAGAATGTATAATTGCTAGAATTTAAAAAATATGCTGAAATGTGTTGTCATTTGTTAAATATTGTAACTCTCTAACTTTGTAGGTCATGGGCAATTGAATTAAATATATCTCTTTCCATATCTTTTGATGAATAACCTTGTATGTATGAAGTTACTCTGGTTTTGAGGCTTTTCAAGATACCTCACGAAAAAAATAAAAAATTAATATGATGATACTGATACCTTTGTTGTGTTAATTATTGATTTATTTATAAATATTTATACACCACTGTCAAAATATTACCAAATATTGGAATTGTCTTTTAAAATAACCCAACTGAATATACTAAAGAAAACATAACCATTCAGTTCAGACAGAAAACATAACCATTCAGACAGCTGACCACAAGGTATTTTACAAAGTGAAGAAAATTGGGGAAGGCGGGGGTGGGGGTAGAATTCTTGGCTTTAAACTTTAACTTAATACAAGGGGTTATATCATAGTAAAATTATAATCTTATCAATAAAATGTTTGCTTTTCACTAGACATGAATTTAAAAATACTTTTAAAGTTGTAGTAAGATTTAAAGAAGCAGATCAGATAAATCCTTCCAAACACAAACAAACACTAGTTGTTAAATGGCAAGTGACCAGACAAATTCCTTGGCACAGTGGCAAGCGCATGCAGCGACGGTTGGACACACAGACATATTTGTTACTCTAGATCAGGGGTCGGGAACCTATGGCTCTCGAGCCAGATGTGGCTCTATTGATGGCTGCATCTGGCTCGCAGACAAATGTTCGATTATAAAAAAAAATGTTTCTCTAGACTCCTTTGATCTACATATTAATTGCATATGAATATTTCATTCTAAAAATGAGCTAAAGTCTACTGCAGCTCAGCATCAGAGACATAATTATTGCATTTTTAGTGTTGAAATTACACAAAATGCACACATTTACTTGAATTTTTAGTTTTAAACATAATGTATTGCTGTCACAGAATTACTTTTCAATATATGTGGTGTCCATGGCTCTCTCAGACAAAAAGGTTCCCAACCCCTGCTCTAGATTGATGTCCTGGGGCACATATTCCACTTGACTGTTAACGGTGAATGTGTCCCCCGTTCTATAACTTTTCCCCTCATGACCTGCATCTTAATGGCAGTGACTTTAAAGCCTATGATTCTGCCAGCTTCCTACAGTATCTCAGACTTCTTCTGTGTGTGTTGATGTCATTGACATAGACAGGTTTGGAGTAACCATTTAGCAATATAATAAACATATTACTTCAGGTATCAAGAGAAAGGGGGGCACCGCCACAATAATAACCTACTAATTTTAAAAAATCTTGACTGACTTAACTTTAAATTAAAATTCATAAATAGCTAGATATTTTATTAACTCTAAAATTTGAAATATATTCGATACTATCGTGTGCCTCATAATTTCACCTATCATCTGAAAGTGAACTGTATTTTCGGGGAAGGTAATAAGCTGATTAATACTTACCCAGAAGACATACATTTCTATAGGCATCTCTTTAGCATTGTGCAAACTAAATTCACGTCAAAATGCATCCCTACATTTTGAATGAAACAGACAACCCCCCCCCACTCCCACTTTCGCTCAGGAACCTTGGGCGCCTTCCATTCTGTCTCCCCCCCCCCCACTTCAAATCAAGGTTGTGGTAACAGCATTAGATATATACAAAAATGCTCTAATATTGAGTGTTGCCACCTTTCCATATATTTAAGGACACGCCGTATACCTTTGATATGCAATGACATGTATTAAAAGTTTACAAGAACTTTAGGACATCCGTTAAATTAAGTAAAAACTTTAGGTTGTCTTTAAAAAAATTTTTTCCGCAGAAGGCCTTTGAAGCGAAGCAAAGTGGAAATTTCAGCGTTAGTCATCTCTTGACATTCTTAGACCTCCGCCCCCTCCGGAGCGTAACGTGCTTTATGGATGTTCCCCTTAGCTGCACCACTGGATAGGAGGGCGTTGGATTGCCAGTTGTTTGCAATCAGTGTTTCCTTTTATGATGCTTTTAGTCGTCTGAGTCTAGTGCAGAGGTTTTTTAAAGCCTTATTGAAGCGCCGTAAAACATTTCTCGCACCCCATGATAAAAATGTAACAAACTATTTAAAACCTGATTCCTGGGTCTTCCTTGACACTGCCTCCTGGACCCTCAGGGAGTGCTGACACCAGTGGTTAAGAACCCCTGGCCTTGGTATTTGAGATATCTCCTATTAATAAATAAGTATTTACACTATAATGTTCAATTGCTGGAGTGTATTGATAGCTTTTATTCTGAACGTCAGATCAGATCACCGGCGGTCAAGGAAAGAGCAGATATGTTTGGGGCTGTTCAACCAAGAGTCTACTATCAGAAAGTGAATATGATTTATAGGTGTCCGTTCCAAAATTAACATCTTTCTATGATGAGTTGTCATAAGTTGAACTGGTAAATTTCGAGAGATGGGTCCGCGTTTTTTACCATGGCCGCCATCTTGGTTGACACCACCCGTAAAATTAAAAAAAAAAAACGTTTAAAAATAATTTAAAAACTTCCTAAATGTATCCCTAACCTGAACCCTAAAAATCTATACCCCACCCTAACCTGAACCCTAAATCTATCACTAAACCTAACCTGAACCCTAAAGTCATCAGCAACATTAGTATTAGAAAACACGCAAATGACGCCATAGCTCCATAACTAGACATTAGCCATTGGATGTTTTGAAATTCATTGCTTTATGGGACTTCCTAGAATCTCTTCCAATACTCTCGAAAAGCCATCAATTGTTTCTTACGACCTGTGTGTCTGTGGCTTATTGTGAGCGGAGCTTTTCAAAACTAAGACTTATCAAGAACTAATTACGATCTTTCATTGTACAGTCAAGGCGTTCTGACCTGACTCTTCTCAACTGAAAGTGATATGCTGAAGAATATTTTTTGATCAAATGATTGACAGATTCGCTGTATGAAGACCATGAAAAGAACATTTAAAATAAAGTAAATTAGATGTAAAATAACTAGAATTTAATGTTGTTACAGTTCTTAAATAAATTTACCTACTGCCTGTCAATTAATTTTTTGTTTTTAATACTCATGATACTGTCATTGATACACTGTGGGCTAATTTTAACAATACAAGAAGAAACTTGCCATAGTGGAATTCGGGGGAGGGGGTGACACCATGCGTTTACTGCACCGGGTGACACCAATCCTAGATACGGGACTGCCTAAATAAAAAAAACCCCAACGAATGCATGGTTATAATGATTAGAATTTCATACAATTAATTCAAGACTTGTTTAAATATACGTCAATTTTTGTCCATCTTTATTGCATATTAATAAAAAAAATACCTTGCCGTTTATGGAGCTGTTAAGTCTTTCGTATATGAAAATCTTGAACGGAGTGCATGTATTTCATTTTCAATGAATCTAATCGTCTGCAGTCAGCAACAGGGCTACCACACCTTGGGAAATTTCCCAAGATCTTGGGAATTCACGACCCCCATTGGGATCTGAGGAATAATTTTGAAAATCAGGCAAAACCTTGGGAAATATTAACAGGGGGAAGATTTTTTACATATTTTGAAAAAATGAAAACAACATATGTGATAAAATTTAAGTGAAAATAAAGCAAAATAGTTTTTAAAGTAACAAGGAAAAAATGTATTGTTTTAACTCTTTTCTGGTTTTAATTTTTTAAACCATTCATATATAAATAAGAAATCTTCTGAAATTAAAGTTAATATTGTGAAGTATTAAAAAGTTAATAATTAAAGAAATTCAATATTCTCTTCATTTTTTTTTTTACATTGAATACTAAAAATTACATCCAGGTGTTGAAAGTTTATCAAATTGACCTTGTACACCATATGCATAGAACAGTCTCAACAATAAATAAACAGATAATAAATCTTGAAATCACAAAGGAAATCAATATAGACTGTTAATATATAGAATTTATGAAAGGGGGGGGTAGTAGGCTCGGAAACTTTATCATTAGGCTCTTAATAGAAGTTAGTAACCATACGAAAAACAGTACAAGCCAAAGAGGGAAAGGTAGTGTTCAATAAAGAATTGATAGTAAAATATGATGAATTTCAGTTACTTCTACAGTGTGTTCAAACTATGATGCGATGCATCTGTTAAAAAATCCAGCCTAATTTTCATCAATTGGAACAAAAAATAGTTGTGCATTTACACACAGGTAATTAAGATATTAAAATTATACCGGTATGTTGTAGGATTATAACTGAAAAGTTCATTTAAACAGTATCTTGTTTGAAAAAAAATTATTAAAAAAATTATTATAATTATGATGTAAATTTACAATTTAAAAAATACTTATTGTCTTCATATAATATCAACTACAATTTTATTATTAAATTCTGCTTTATTGCTTTGCAAACCCCATCACTAATCTACAGATTTACAATAAGAAAAAAACATGTTTTGATGATGAACCTTTTGTCCATGTAATAGTTGTAAAGAGATTTGTGTGTTGATTAGCCATGTAAGCTTTGTTTCAAAGTGACTTCTATAACACATGCAGATGATATTTTTACCAGAAAATTTGGAGGTAATATTTAATTTAGTAGCCTAACTCCAGTGGGGTATTGATAATTTGGATTATAAATTAATATTTTTTTTTTCAAAATCAATTTTTTTTGTGATAAAGATTTTTAAAAAATGTCTTTTAAAATAAATTTCAGTCAATTATTGTACCCCGAGTTTCAGGGGCATTAATTCAAGCTAATATTGCATTAATTACTACATAGAAAACACCTTTTAAAGAAAACTCTTATATATTTATATGATCTTGGGAAATCTTGGGAAATATTTTGACAAAATCTTGGGAAATTTTTAAGAAAAGTGAGTGGCAGCCCTGGTCAGCAAGCCCCGCTAAATTTAAGCAGCAGAGTTGTCGAAGTAGGCTACGTCGCAAAATTAAATATAATGTATATTTTGGTAATAAATTATGGTAATCTCTTATTTTACCTAAATTCTGTGATTTTAACGGTAGGACACCTTTTGCTGTCCATAATAAATGTGCAGTGTCAGTGTGATTGTCATAATTATAAGTATTATAATTTATAATGTCAAAAGTGACACTGACAAAAATAAAAGTAAGTCACAATAACTTGTAAGTCAAGTGCATCATTTCATTATCCTGACTGACTGAATCATCGCGATTGTCATTTGGCATCATCAATTACCCAGTCATTATATTGTCAAAATTCACAAATACTATCCCAGTCTATTCACTGAAAGATAAGGCAAGGAAATTTAATTAGTTTGTGGATAGATTTGAGATTTTTTTTTGGACTGCTATTACTATTATATGTTATAGCAATATTATGATTATTATCTTATCAGTCTCAAGCCTTAGGGTGATAATACACTAGGTCCGGGTATCACCGGATTCCAAGACTGACGAACGAGACTGAATCGGTATAATAAACAAATGCAATAACAAAGTGAACACAGCTACATTTGCTCAGGCGTCATCGGTGAAAGTCGGTAATGCGCCCCGGTTGAATTTGTTTTTTTCGTCAGAACTGTCCGAAGCTAATTTTAAAAACAATTAAAATGGCGGCATGTAATTTTTTACATATTGTTTGTACAAAAATGTCGGCTGATGTGTAGTTGTGTGTCCGTGGCGTCATTTGCCTTAGGGAGAGGGTCAAAACCCTGTTAGGGAGAGGGTCAAAACCGGGTTAGGGAGGAATTTAGGGTTCAGGTTAGGGTGAGGGATAGATTTAGATCATTTTTTCATTTTTAAAAACTTTTTATTCGTCATGGTAAAAAACGCGGACACATAACTACACATTTACCAAAATGTCACCTTAAAATCTAGAATAGCCTTTCATTTGTGTATTATTCCTTTGGATCCATCATAAGTAATTTAAATATATACAAATTGTAGCATTCTATCAATTAAAATGGTAGAAATTGATAAACTAATATTTCAAGTGGATGATTGCTCTCCACTATGGGACATAGCAACCATATAACTAGAGCGATGTTCGACGGAATTGTCCGAAGCTAAATTAAAAAAAAACAACAAGCAAATGACGTCATTGGAGCTCTTCTTTGCATAAAAAAAAACTAGATCATAGAAAAACTATCTTTATTTTTATATTCGTTAGCGCTAGCGGAAAGACAGTAGGGTGAAGGCCGTTGTTATGATTAAACAATAAAGTTCAGGATGCGATCGGATGCAATGTATTCTCAAGTTTTACTATGTCCGACTTACAGTTCTACCGAGCGATCGGTCTTGTCGTCAGTCTTAGAATCCGGTGAAATCCGGACATAGTGTATTATCACCCTTAGCCTTGGCATTAGGTAGTCTGCTTGGGCTGGGTCTAATTAAATACGCTGAAGTTGTTCTCAAAGAATGTGACAGCGACAGAGTTACAAATATGATATTTTTTTCTTAAATTATTGAATTTTCTAACCAGTCACTCTTAAAGTATACCTCTCTCACCTGGAGCAAACAGGCTGACTGGCTACTACTGTTGTAAGCTTAAGTAATTAAAAGAACAAAATATAACTTTTCTTAATCCGCAATATATCAACCATCACAGCCTTCAAAACTGCACTCAAAACACATCTCTTTAAACTCTACTACCCCGACTGATTCCCCACATCTGACCGATAAACGATGCTGCTGGCCGCCGTCCATGGCCAATCATGTAAAAGTTCTGGTGTGGATGGGGTGAATATGCATTAGTTTTTGTTTTGTCTTTATACAGCTGTTCTTTATTACATACATGTATTTTATTGTCATAATTATGTCTCTTTTTCTGATACTTTTATGTACAGCGTGGGTTGGGCTCGGGTACCGAGCTATATGACAACTAATAATAATAATAATGTAGCAAAGTGGGTGGTAAGGAACGAGGCTGACAGTTTTACTAATATACACTAAAAAAAATTCAGGTCTTGAGGACTATAGCTTTATTATAAACTTTGCCAAAGAAAATGTAAGAAAAAGGGAAACTCTAACTCTAAAGAAAAATGCTGAAGAAAAAGCTAAAGAAAGACAACAA
Organism: Omphiscola glabra; assembly: GCA_964017045.1. Classification (NCBI taxonomy): domain Eukaryota; kingdom Metazoa; phylum Mollusca; class Gastropoda; family Lymnaeidae; genus Omphiscola; species Omphiscola glabra. The sequence goes on from OZ024808.1 coordinate 2,442,586, forward strand.
TATAGAGCAGGGGTGGGCAAACTACGGCCCACACATGCGGCCTGGCAACTGATATTATGCGGCCCTCAAAGGCATTTTATGATTTTTAAAACTATTTTTGATCAAATTTCTTTCTAATTTTCAATTTTTTTAAACAGTCCTTGACTTTTGTCATGTTATGCTAAAATGCGAAATTACCGAAATATTTATCGATATATAAAAGCTGGACACAATATACATGCGGCCCCTAATAGCTCTACAATGGCGGTGAACAATGGCGCACTTCAGGGATGCGATTAAAGCCTTGAATAAAAAACTCTTTTGTACGCACACCATGAATAGCAGCACGGGAACAGACTAGAGAGCATGTACGTCACACCAAGACAGTCTACTACTTGCCTTCTAGCAGATTTCCTGTGGTAAAATGACAACCCCTAGCAACTACAACCTGAGAAAAAGTTAAAATCCCTGACCAAATCCCTAAACACTTAAATGTGTCCTTTTTCAGTTTTATCTCTGCTATCTAAGATACATTCTTATATTTCTATGAGTTAAGTGGTTTTTGAGATATTTAAATATAATGGGTTGGGACCCCATGAATAAATGTAAAAATTCCCTTAATTACTTAATATAACTTAATATTACTATATATTCTATAACGATGGAGACTTGCAAATATACTAAGGTATAGGGAATAAAATCCCCTTTCCAACTAGATATAAACATAATTCATAGCATGATACACTAAGGTTCCAGATAAATAAATTATTGAACTTATAACTAAAGCAGACAGTGCTTCCCAATATTTTAGGTATTCTAAGCGATGGGGCAGAGACGCCGGTCATACTGAATAGGGTGAAATTGATACCCCAGCCAACATTCCAATCCATTTTTGGGTGAGGTCAAATCCCAATACAGTTTTGGGGGCAAACACTGTTTTGTAAAAACGGGCCTACTTTGCCACATTAATAATCTAATAACTTTTTACAACAGTTATATCAGGCCCAAGTTTAGAGTGCACTTTATGGAAAATGAATGCTTGTCGCTGCTGCAAATCTGCCCATCAAGATATTTGTTTCACATCTGTATGGAATACATCAGACAGTGATGAAGAACTTCTTACAGACAATTTACGAGCAGGTTATTACAATAATTAAAGATAATTTTGTTGTTGCATTGCACAATGTTACAAATGTAATTATTCAAGGGCCATTTTGACCATTCTTACTTGTTCTAGTAAAATAACAAAGACAAGTATTAAGCCACGTCAAATTTCTGAATAATTATATGAAACCAAAATTTGGTGATGGAAATATATGATACTTAATTATCATGGATCAGGGCTGTTGTAAGCAAAAACCCCACTCGTGGCAAAGCCTGAATATATAAGCCAGTGCATATTAATACACATATTTAGCATGAAAAATGTTTTTTGGCACACTGTGGGTGCCCCCCCCCCCCCTCCCTTTTTTTTTTCTTCCCATCCCCACTTTTTAAAAATTATAATGTTCCATGATAAATAGTGATCTTAAATTTGTTAACACTTTTTCCATAAGTTCTGTTTAGTGTATTCTAGTTCCACCATGATCACATTCACCCTTGTCCCCCAGGTTGTGCACAATCTCAGTCAGTGCTATGATGTTGAAATAATATTGGTATATTTGCCTCCCCATCAACCTCTGGACTTGGACTTCCAAACTGACCATGACTCCGCTTTAGGCAATAACTGAAATTATTTACTTAGACTAAAATATTTACAAATTTACTTGATTTTCTTTTTAATTTTTAAATACAGAATTAGGAGACGCTAACTTGCACTGGTTTGAAGATCTCACAGAAGTTTCTCAAGCCGAACCTCACCATGATACCTTGAATAACCCTTCATCGCCAAATAATAAAGAAGGCTGGTCCCCATTTCCTAAAGGAGGAATGTATACTCAAGGTTTGTATCCAAAGTACATTCCATAAAAGACATTTGTATTTTTAAAAAAAATTATGACCCGAAAAATCACTTATCTACCATTAATCTATAGTATTTTCTTCTTTTCAAACATTTTATTATTTATAAAAAGAATTCTCAAGCTTTATTCTTCTTCTTAATTTGAGTTTAATAGATGTCCAAACAAATTATATAAAAAAGAAGAAAAAAAATCATCTTTTTATACCAATAAACCATATCAGTGCTGACCAATCTTTTGGCAGCACATGAGATCTCAAAAGAAAATTATTTTTTTTACTTTTTAAACAAATATTCACATTATTAATACGTCTTACCTTTTGCATAAAGAATCATATATCCAATATCATGATCAGCTAATCAACAATATAAATAAAGTTTAAAGTGAATAAAAACTGTAGCGCTTCTTTAATGAAATATTTTGCATTTTTCTTAATTTGGGGTGGTTTTAAGTAGCACCTGCACTCATAAGAGATTTTCTAAATGTTCACCAGTCAAAACTTTACATTTTTTGGACTTGATGTTGGTCATAGAGAATCCAGCTTCACTGACGTAGGTGCTTCCAAAAAAATGGTCAAAATTTTGTTTAATTTCCAGAATTCATTTGGCCACACACTCTTATGTTTGTTTATCCATCATCCAGAATTCATTTGGCCACAAACTCTTATGTTTGTTTATTGAAAAAAAATACTTTTAAGGATCTTTCCTACTGTCTGTCACAATGCCTCCCTGACTGAATTGCACTAACTGCAAACAAACACATGTTGTATCCTGCATTCTACTCAATGAATGTCTCAGTCCTATCTCTGAATAACATGTACTTATCCCCCAGCGTCACAACAATAAAGGATGGTCACACACTCTCCCATACCTTGCTAGACTACCTGTTTAAATAACATGGTGTTATAAATGGTACACACTGCCAACAGTAGTCATTTCTGACACCTTTAGAACCCCAGCTCCCATCTAGATTATTCTGACCCGAAGACTTTCATCTAATATTATTATCCTACAAAGTGCAGTTGTTAAATAGCGACGCTCAATTATCTATTTCATCTAGCTAGGCCTTGATGGAGAGGACATGGACATTTTACGATACATCAGCTACTTTTGGTTTCCCAATTCATTTTTCCCAATGCTGTTAGTAAATATTCCTGAAAGCAAAAGAAAAAAGGAGAAGATAGTATCTAATTTCATGTCATTCCATGTTCCTGAATGGTTGCTCTCTTGTGCTTAACATAAATCATTGCTACCTGTCAACCCATCCCTTAGCTTTTGTGACCTACCCAAGCCCCCTTTTTCTATAATACAACTTCTCCTGTGCTCTCACACCATTTCCCAAAAATACTGAATCGATGAATGGCATTTGAAAATATTTTCACCCTTAAATGTTTTATTTTTTACACACATCATAAAAATTTCTAAATCTCTGGCAGGCCATAAAAAATCAATTCGCGGGGCACATGGGGTCCGCGGCCCACAGGGTGGACAGCACTGACCTATATAGATTAAAAAAACATGAGACAAATAAAATTTATTTTAACATGGGACTTTGTTTACAAATTTAGAATATAATTCAGAATTTTGAAATATATGTGTTGATTTCTCCAGTGGGGATGGCCTTTGGTAAGAATGATGTTCCAACTACTCCACAACTGACATCCTGCAGTCCTCTGAGTTCAGGTCTCAACAGGTAACATTTTTGTGGAATAAGTTATTTGCTTTTATACCCTATATATGTATGTTTTTCTACAAAATGATATACTTTTGTTTTTTACTATTTTCCTATTTTATAATATTAATAAATGCACTATTAAATCAACAGCACTAAAACAGCATGTGATTATTTATGTGCCAGTCAAATGGAGATAAATTGGACCAATGCCATGGCAACACCCTCATGGTCACAGTCAACCCTTGCTCAGAATGCAGATGGTTTAGAAGGTAAGGGCAATAAGACAGCACATCTAGTATTATGATCTGTATTCCACAACCTTTTGAGAAAAAAAGGGATGTTATAAAACCCATTGAAGTAAATTTAATACCAGATAATACCTTCTATGAGTGATACCTTTTACATGATTAAATGCTGCAATCTAATGAAAATAATATCTAATTAAAAAACACTTGAATGTGCAATAATTGTGGTGGAACAAATGTCTAGGGCTGGGTCCTCTAAAAACTATCAACAGAAAACACAATGTTCTGGCCTCTATAAGGCTGATGTGTAGAAAGTTTAAAAAAGCATGTGAAAGTTGTAGAACGTTTATTTATGTCCTGGCTTCACAGGAATTAGACTTGCAAAACATTACAATTTTTCATGAAAAAGGGTGTTTTTGTCTTCATAAGAGGATGTTAAAAGTCCAAATCCTTCACTCGAAAAAATTTGTTTGCGTGCCTCAAAATCACATTCACAAACAATATGCAATGTTTCCAATATCTTTCGCTCTTATAAAATTCTGAAAATCTGATTCTCTAAATATTTACTGCAGCTCCCAAAAATGTACACACCTTTTATACTCGTTTTATACATGTTTTCAAACCCACACATACAGATTAATCAGTCATATTTGTCAGACGTGTTTTAGTCTCAGTTGTGTCTCAGTCGTCACACGTGTTTCAGTCTTAGTTGTCAGACGTATGTGATTCAACTCAGTGTAAAAATACCCCCCTCGCTCACATATCTGCACATATACAAGCCAGGACACAGCTAAAACAACAGCACATAATCTGGCTGTCACAATATTGATTTATCCCTTTCTTTTGTCTGTGTATTGAAAAAATAAATTGATGGTAAAAAAATGATTAAACATATAATGTAATTGTATGATTGTGCTTTACTTTGGTTTACAAATAAAAATTATTTTGTTGTTTCATCTACAGAAATGGAAGCATCCATTGGTGCAGATACGTATAAGGCAAAACCTAAGGTTTGAGATGTGTTCATTATTTCATAGAATTTATTTGCCCCTAATACTTTTGATGAATTTTATCAATGCCAATGTGAAGTTTAATGCAACATTTTCTCATTAATTCTATGCATTTATATAACAGAAAAATATGTATTAATATTCATGCTTTTTTGAAGCCATTATGTTGCACACTGATTGATACGATCATTATTATAGCTTATTTAGCACCTGCTGAATGTTCTTGATTATCTGGGAAAATGCAGTGGATCCTGTGCTCATTACAATAACAAATTGTACATCTTAAATTGATCAAATTGTTTATACCTCTAACAAAATTGTTTATACCTCTAACAAGTGTATTTCTTACTCAAAGTAAAAAAAATGCAATTTTTAAGTACTAGCCAACAAAACTTGGATGCCACGACACACATGAAACATCTCAATAGTTGATTCCAACTAAGTAACTAAGCTCAGCAGATAGACAATATGAATTACGGTTAAGGAAATACAGGACAATCCATAACCAGACAATCAATGGTACACTTTCAATAAGTAGACTGTCTTATCACATTTCATTCTTGAACATTTCTACAGGGAATTCACCGGCAGCTGTTTTCCCCAGGCCAGATGTGTGATGATAGTGAGTTTGCTGATGATTGGGGTGACGGTAACTTGACTGTTGAAACTGAGAACACAGGGAATATGACCATTGAAAGTGTGAACACAACAATCACTGAGGGGTTGGATTTTAATCAAGACACCACTCAGTGCACTGATGCATTGCGTCAAAGCTGTGGTGATCCAAACAATCATGACAAATCAGCTTCGCTTGACATTTATAGGGATCTCAATGTTCAGGATGATGTGCACTTATTTATGAATGAAAAAGATGTTTCTGATAATTTGAGAATGGATTTAAATTGTTCAGACAGAACCTTAGGGTCTATTTCTTTGGAAAAAAGGCACCAACGTGAAGCAAATGAAAGCAACTTCTCTGTGGCTGAAAAAAGTGATTCGGTTGTTGTACTGGAGAGTAAGGAACATGTTTGTAGTGAAAACACCACATCAAATAGTTCCTTCTCAATAAATCATATTGAACACATCCTTTCCAAAATATTTGTGAGTCAAGACTTTGACAACTGTGACAATAAAATGACTAATAAGGATGTGATCAATAATGTACATTTATCTGAAATGCATGCAAATGAATTTATTGAGATTAACGGGGATGAAATGAAAGAGAAAAATATTGAGGCATTACTCGTGTTGGATTCACAAAATCTTGTTACTGGCTGTGGTAGGGCCAAGAGACAAGAAGAAGGGCACATTACTCCACAGGCCAAGAGAATAAAATTGTATGATCAAGGCAGTGATACAATATTAGAAGATTCACAACAGATTTTCACAACCAATTTTTCACCACAGGAGTGCATTTACACCACAAGTCTACAAATAGAAAAAGGTTCTGAGTATTGTTGCAAAATAGATAGTCCAGCAAAGGAAAAACAGATTCTTGACTCTTCAACTAAAAATTGTGCTACCCCTTCCATTTTGAAAAAACCGTGTACACCACAGACAACTTCCTGCAAAAAGAAAGTTCGTTTTAATCTTGGCATTAGAAAACAAGGAGTGTTACAAGTTACAAATCTAATAGAAATGTCACCAGTGAAAGATGATGACAGGAAAAATACTGTGACCTCTGTACAAGGATCCAAAGATGTTGGAAATGATGAAATTGGTGACGAACTATATCGCTATTTTGATAACTCATTCAGTTCTTCGCCAACATTTTCAAGTCAAGTATTATCAATAACTACCAACGACAGAAACAATGATTTCAGTCCAGCAAACTGTGATATCATCAAAGATAATTTAAGTTCAGCAAACTGTGATATCATCAAAGATGATTTCAGCCCAGCAAACTGTGATGTCATCAAAGATGATTGTCTAAATGCTAATAAAGAAACTGTTGAGCTTACTTTAAAAGCAGATTTATTTATGACTAATGGTTTTTCAGCACAGAATGAAGAAGGGATAGATGGCTTTGTTGTTATGAAATGCCCACCTCACCAACCTACTAATAACCCAACAGCTAACAACATTGTCAGTGCCGGTGGTCAGTGCCAGGCAGGTGCTGGTGATTTTACATTAGATGATGAAGATGATGCCTCTGTTTGTGCTGCTGTGGATCTGGTGGAAAAGAAGATGGTAACGGACACAAATCCCAAGCTTTCCCTTGCAGGAGGAACAAATTCAGAGGAGAAACATTTTTCTGGGGATAATGAAAAGTTGGGATGTGATTTAAATTCCTTATTTGAAGTGACATCAAGAAATGTGGAAAGTTCCACAAAATCCCAGAATTCCTCATCACTTGAATTACAAGTACAACACTCAAGTTCACCAACAAAACCATCAGCACACATTTCACCAGCCATAGAGACAACAGCTGATCCCACTTCAAGAAAGCAAGAGAGATCAAGAAGCCTCATTTCACGAAAACCTAAGAAATTCTTTTACCCAACAGCCGATGAAATTGCCAGTGTTTGTCCCGAGACAAGAGATCTTAGTCTCCAACTCATAGAAACATCTATTCTGGATTCAACAGTGCCTTCTACCGTAACAGAAGGCAGGGACCCATTGGAGACTGCAATAACAAAAGACTGCCTGGACTTAACTTTTAATTGTAACAGTGGAAATGAAAATTTGCTTAAAAAGAGTCAGCCTAAAACTTTGCCCAAGTTACTGGGTATGTACCTACACTTAAATATTGTTCTCTTTATTTATTTTTAAAATAAAATCCTCATAGAAGTTTTTGAACTATCCATCCTTTGTGTTTATCTAAGAGGGCTGCACATAACTGGTTTGATTATTGCCTTAAGCTTAGAAATTTGGAATGCATCATTTGTTCTGTTTGTCAAAGATCCAAGGGTTTGCCGTTAGTAATTGCCAATTGCTAGAATTGTTTGCGGTTCAACATGCTGCTTTAGGGTTCTTCATTTGGGATTTATCCCAAAACTTTTGACTTTTTCCCAACGTCACACCAAAAGAGTGGAATGTGTGCTTGTTATTTTACCCTCTTGAAAACTTAAAAGGCTGTCTGGGAACTGATTTTGTTTCTCGACCATTTCATTACTCAACTTTTGTACCTATGCATCAGGGCCAGCGTTAGGAGGGTGCAGGGCGCAGGGCCTTGTGAAAATAAAAATTTGCGAGGCCTTTGACGTTACGAATCATGTCCGATAGGATCATTAGACACGTGAAAGTTAAAGGTTCTTACAGGTCATAATTGTAGGATAAGTCATACTGTGTATTAATATTTATTGACTTGCCTAATTATCAAAATATCTAAAAAAAAATTCCTTCATATTTTTTTTTTACTGTAGCAGTTGAACTGCCCTGAGCCAAATATTGCTCATCGCTGCATTTTTGATGAAAATCTCATGCTTGTCAAAAACAAATGCAGAAAAACACAAAGCTGAATAGGCTATAGGCTCTCAAAGAGACAGTACATTGAAAAAAAGATACATTTTCAGATGGTAATTGGGCAGCTTATTGAAAAAAATTGAACTGATTTAACGTTTTGTTGATAAATCAAATCGAGATAGATTACAACTGATAAATGACAAAATTTTTTTTTTTTTTATTAATATGGTTCCGGAACCATGAGAGAAATAAACTTATGTTTGGATGTGGCAATCTCTACTTAGATCCACAGTCTGTATTATGTTATGGCCTAATATGTTTTGAGAGAGATAGAGACACAATAAGTTATTGTGATACCACAGGATTGCAAAAAGGAAAGAAAAAACGAAGAGAAATGAAGACAAGTAAAATATGCACAATGGCTAGTAGCAAAAAATCAACTTCTTTGCTTTCTTGGTGTCAAACACTTCTTTGAGTTCTTCATATTTTAAGTCCAAGGTGGTAACAATCTCTCTTTCAATATTGTCAGTCTTGTGTATAGCAATTAGGCTGGCACACCTAGTGTTCTATCTTATACAAAAAAATTTCAAGCACTGCAAAGGCTTAACAAATTGCCAATGAGGAGACAGTAAAAATTTGTGGTCTTGTGCAACAACCTATTGTTGCCATCTACTCTTAATGAACATAAAGACAAATCAGAGAAGTTGATTGCATCGTATGGACAATATCCAATTTTACTTTGATGTTAATAAGCCCAAACTTTGAATTTTTTCTTCATTGAGACATTTTTCAAAAACCTGAGCCAACAAGTCTCCCAAAGAAATTAAAAAATTTAAAATTATGCTTTTATTCATTTAATTTTCACACACTTACTTTATACTTAATAATAATAATAATAATATTATATTATATAATATATATGGCTGGGTGGCCGAGTGGTCTAAACTGAGCAAATCTCAAGCTGATGGTCTGGAGCTCTATCCCCGCCAAAGCCCAGTCAAGCAAAAATACCACCAGCACCCCGGGTGGATGGGACCCGTTAACCTTGGACGTCAACTCATCTAAGAGAAGGCAACTCTGAATTCAAACCCGGAGATGGAGTCCCGAAAGGCGGATAACATTGATACAATGAAACATTCCGACAACTCCTGCGACGCCACTGTGCCTAGCTGTATCATCCACATGATGTTCCCTTGGGGTCAACCAGCGGCGTGGAGAGAGGCGATTTGCTGTTGGGAACCAGCTAATAATCCTAGAAAGAATAATCCCAGGCCTTGTGGATTTCGTCCTGCGAATTCCATACCATCGTCACCTCGTGCCAGCAAAAAAAAATAATAAAAAAATAATAATAAAGTTCATTTGAAAAATCACGCTACATCCCCAAAGGCTCGAAGCGCGGTACAAAAACAAAGCTGGGAGATAATAACTAGCTGGAAAGATGGTAGACAACTTCATCCCAGAAGGTGTTTGCGAAATAGATGAGTTTTTAAATTTGTTTTGAAGGATTCCAGCTGTTTCTGAGAGAATCATGAATGGGTGTTCCAAATGGTTGGGCCAGCAAATGCGAACATGCGCTTTCCGTAAGTCTCAAGGCGAACATGCGGTATCAAGAGTTTGCCACTATCGGATGAGCGGAGTTGTCTAGTGGGTACATAAGTCGTCATGAGCGCTTGGAGATAGGACTTGCTATAATTATAATTATTCTCCGTACAAATAGATTCATCAAACCTCTTCATTGTAAATATTCTTTCAAATCTAGTTTTTAACGTCGTCGTAAAAAATATAATTTGTAGTAATAGCTTACAAAGTTCACCGACCACCCTGCACTAGTAAGTCCAAACCATCTACCTTCTGTGAATCACCACTGCTCAACACCATGCATGCCTGAAATCCACTCGATGTTTTCTCAAATTACCCATTCATGGTATTGAGTTGCTGAATATCTTGAAGAAAGCCAGTTGCAGTTCCTGGAAACATGACTTCAAGGTTCCCAATTCTTGGTCTTCTTACAAAAAAACATTCTATACTGAAAGATTCATCTGGCGTCTTTTATGTCTCGTCTTTAGATTAATATTCAAACTGCTATTTTCTTCGCTTTTTGCGAGGTTCTTTTAACACCAGTTCGATTTTGTATCTGATACAATTTCCTTTGCAGTGGTCATAGTTAATGCAAATCCCCATTCTCTCCATTTGGTAAAGATACTGATTAAGTTGCATAGTCGAGGTCTTCATGCCATTGACCTTGGCGGGATAGTATGGGAAATTGACAGACTGAACATTTGATTATTTTTTTAATGCAGAATATTGTGTTGACTGGAAATAAACTATGAGTAGGCACGGCCTGGTTATATTTATAATATATAATATTATAAGGGCTAGGCGCAAGACCCCCCCACAAGCGCAGGGCCCACGGGTAGTTTCCCCTTTTGCCCAACCCCTCAGCCCCAGCCCTGCATACATGTTCACTCATCTTAGTTTATAATCAATTTTATTTGCATTTTTTATTACAGGTTTTGCCAAGTTTTCAGATTTGTGTCGGGAGAATTCTAAGACTTCTAGTTCATTTGCTGATACAGCACCATTGCCGATGCTTGTAAATCAAACTTGTAAATCTGTTCAGCAAACCTGTGACAGTCGAAACATTTCATCATTTAAAAAACCAGACGTAAACTTCACATCAGAAAATGTTCCCCCCACCTCACAGCTACTATGGCAAGAGAACTCGGTACATTTAACTAACACCTCGTGCCACCAGAATATCTCCTCGAGCAGTTCAGTAAATAACCATGTGGTTTCCTCTGATCACATAGAAATGAGGAATGATGAATCACACAGACAGGCTGATTCAGACAGCTCTTTGAGAGAAGAAAACGCTTGTTTTTCAACACAGATGTGGGAAGCCAGCGAGTTTTCTCAGATGCCTTCCAAAACTGTATTGAAATCTTCAGACTGTGATGGTAGTAACATTCAGGCTCGGGATGGGGTAACGGTTAAAACAAAAGATGATGAGGATCAGATGATGTTCCCAACTTTAAATACCACAGAGGACAAACCACATGATATGGCTTTAGAGGAGAGACACAGTGACCTTCCATGTGATATGGCTTTAGAGGAGAGACATGGAAACATGCCATGTGCAACTGCAACTGTTCATCCAAACATTGAACCTTTTACTGGTTTTAAAACTGCATCAGCCCAGATGAATAATTCACTGCACAGAATGACCATTCCAATGCCTAAATCATGTGTGGAAACAGACAATGTTGCAGTAGGCAGTGACATGGAAAATGATTTAGATGATCAGCTTGAGAAACTCTTAGCTGCAGTGAAGAATAAGAGGGAAAATAAGTTGAATATCAAATCTGCTTGTGGGGCGCAAAGACCCAAACCTGATGATGTTGTCTGTGGAAACTTCATTAAAGTTAAGAACTGTAAAAAACCTCCTGGCATGGTGCCTCCTGTCCATAGAACTTGTAGCAAACTCAATACTTTGGATAGCATCATTATGGAAATACAAGCCAACTCAGAATGTCAGACACCAAGTAAAACTCAATTGGTTATGGCCAGAGAAAAGTTTGACCAACCACTCTTGAGAGATGCTACGGGTGTTAGCAATGACTTGAATCAATTGAATATTGTTAAGCTGCCAGAAGAAATAAACAGAGAAATAATTGATGAAGATGAAAACAGCCACAATGCAAATCCTCAAGCTCCCATGGAACCGTTGCCAGTCGAGATTAGGTTTGACTTAACCGCATCCAAAGTCCAGATCTTAACTAGTTCTGAGTGTGTCCTTAACGCAAACCCCACTGGCTTGTCCACTGCTCTTGGTGGATTCTCCACTGCTATTGGCGGCTTCTCCACCGCTCTTGGCGGCTTCTCCACCGCTGCTGGTAAACAGATACAACTTTGTCCATCATCTCACCAAAAAGCTCAGAAACTGTGGGAGTCTGTGTCTAAAGATGTGGCAAATGTTGACTCTGTAGAAGGTAACAATGGGAAGAAAGACACACAAGGAATTCAGACTCAATCAGGTACTAAAAGAGCATTGGTATCGCAAACAAAAGTTAGTGAGGAAACCTGCAGTGTTAATCATGCTTCAGGAACTCTTAAAATAGACAAAAGCTACAAGGGCTTCCGACCTTTCAAACCACCAAAAGTCTTAAAGAAAACTAACATTTCCAGTTTTGGGGAGGAACCCATACCATCCAACAGTAGTAATCAGGTAAATACTTCATGTGTAAGAAAAGATGAGAGCATGATCCAAGGAGGTGGGCAAGATGTGGCTTTGAACAAGGATAAAACATACCAAAGTGTGCAACAAGAATGTAAGGTAACACAGCTACCTATAGATAGAAGAAAAGAACTGGACCAAACAAATGGCCATAAAGTTAAACACGATTTATCAAAACCTTATGTTGAAAATAATGTCTCTCTTGTGGCAGCCAATTCAAGTCTTTCTGACACCATATTGACCAAAAAATTTTTTTACAGATGTTTACCTGCTCCTCAAATAGACAATAACCAAAAATTGTTCTCCCAGGGCCTTGAAGGTAAATTGCGGCTAAATATAGAAACTGGAAATTGTTCTAAACTAAACAGTTCAGCAGCTAACGAATCTTTAAATGATACAGAAACTTTTCATATGAACAATAGAAATAAGGAATCTGCTCATATTTTAAGGAGGTCAGAATTTGCACAGAAAGAAAACATTCCTTTAGAGGGCGTTCTTGTACATGAAGACAAGACTAGCAATGTTTTGGTACATGAAGACAAGACTAGCAATGTTGTGGTACATGAAGACAAGACTAGCAATGTTGTGGTACATGAAGACAAGACTAGCAATGTTGTGGCATCTGTTGGTGAATCAGATCACTTGGTATCTGGCCTAAGTCAGCCCATCCCCACCAGATCTGACTGTCAGCTATCTGACGTAACTGTTACAACAGCCACATGGAGAACATGGAGTATATCTGAGAGTGATCTTCAACGTTCAAATAATATTTTGGAGGATAAAGAGAATTTACCAAGCCCAAACATAACAAACTATGCTGGCTCACCTAAGCCAGTTGGGAATAATTTGAAACAGGTTAATAGTCCACAACAAATTAGTCCACATGGTTCAATGCCTCCACATGCAGGACAGAAGGGTTTTTCAACTGCAGCAGGCGCTGTAGTTTCTGTTTCAGATAAAGCTTTGAAACATGCCAAAAGTTTCTTTGAAGACAACATAACAGATAGTTCAACATCATCTAATCATCCAGCATTACAATCAATGGGTTTCTCAACAGCAGCAGGAACACCAGTGTCTGTATCTGATAAAGCTTTGAAACATACCAGAACTTCCCTAGATGACATAATCAATAGTGACACATCAATTACTTGTGATATCCCTAGATTAAAACCAATAGGTTTTTCAACAGCTGCCGGGAAACCAGTTTCCATTTCTGAAGAAGCATTGAAACATGCCAGAATTTCTTTTGAAGAAAATAAAAATGATTGCTTGTCAAGTTCTAACCATACACAAATAAAATCAAAGGGGTTCTCGACTGCAGCAGGGACACCGGTTTCTGTAACTGATGAAGCTTTGAAACATGCCAGAACTTCCCTAGAGGACATCAACGGTAACAGCTCAACATCGTGTGATATTCCAAAATTAAAACCTACAGGTTTTTCAACTTCAGCAGGGACACCAGTTTCTGTATCTGATAAATCTTTACAACATGCAAGAAGTTTTCTTAATGACAATATAATGGAGAGTTCAACATCGTCAGCACCGGTAGGGTTCTTTACAGCAGGAGGGACACCGGTTTCTGTATCTGATACAGCTTTGAAACATGCAGGAAATTCCTTTGAAAATAATAAAATTGATGGCTTCACCTCCAACCACCCCCCTATGCAATTCATGGGTATCTCCACAGCAGCGGGGACACAAGTTTCTGTATCAGATAAAGCTTTAAAACATGCTCAGACATTTCTTGGAGAGGTAGAAACCAATAACAATCAACTTGATCCAAACAAACAAGGCTTTTCCCTATCTTCAGACTCAACTGTTTCAGAAAGTCTTCCATTGGATGAGATTGCTCAATCAAAATTGACTTCACAGGTTCAGTGTTGCCCTGATGCATACCATAAGCTCAAACTCCTTGACCGACTTACCACACCTTACAGTTTACCTGCCGCCATGCACCAAGCTGTTATAACACCAGGCACTCCTGGGAGTTCATCAAACATCATAAAACAGCCTCAAAATGTGTTCACTCAGGCTAAACTTAATGAAAGTACTCCAGTCCTTGCTAGACCAATAAATGACAGAATACCAGCAGGTTGGTCAGTCAAGAGTGCTATTACTTTTTCTTAGTGTACGGATAATGTACTGTATATAAGAGGATACAAATTTCAAACATAAAAGTTTATTTTCTGTAAATAATAGTAAATGGCTTCCAGATGTACTAAGCATGCGAATGGATATGCAATTTATTGACCAAATACTGCACATTAATTCTCCTTTTTTTTTTTTTTTTTTTTATGCTTGTGTCAGGCTTATTCAAATTGTTTTACCATTTTTCAGCATAAGAAAATTTAAAACAATTAGAATCTAACACAAATATGAAAATGCCACAAAAATATATTTGTTTAACATTGAATTAACTGGATTTCTTTGGTTTTCTGTCAATGAAGGCAACAGATCTAAGCTGAATAAAGAATTTCACATCCCTCTGATGTCCAATTGTGAAGGTAACCAAAGTTATTTCTTTTTTAAAAAATCTTAAATTTTTCTTTTGGAAATCATTAGCTGCTAATGATTAGCACTTAAATAGTAAAATATTTGAATTTTACACCGTTATAAATATAATTTTTGTAATATTTTCAGAATTCCATTTTGACAGAAAGAGAGGCAGAAAAAGATTGAAACCCGTAATGGCTAATGAACAAAAGTTAGTATTTGTTAACAGTTTATTACAAATAGATAAATGGGTATTTGAAAGTTTGCTTTGTCATCACATATAACCTCATTAGTTAACCATTGAAAATACAACAAAGAACCATCCAACTTAAAAATATGTGATTTATATTCATTGCTTTCAGTACTTACAGTTTAACATATTATATAAATCAGGAAGTTGCTAATCTTTACTTTTTTTGGGGCTTTTTCTGTTACTATTCTGCAAGTAGTTGTCATAACATATGACAGGCACCTACTTGTGTGGAAAGGTTAAATTTCTGTTATTCTGGCCCACAAACTTCATTTTAACCTAAAATACATCTGGCATTCATACTCTTTACCATGCAGCCGACCCATGGACAGAAACGATTCCTACATAATGCTCATTTTCTTATTTATTTCAGCGACTCTCCACCGCCTGTAAGTTGCAATCCTGGAGGCTCTTTTAAACCCCCTTTTAAAAAACCGAGGCTCTCTGATCAGGAACTTTCATCAACCGATTCTTATCAAATAAGCAATGACAAGAAATCTGCCAAAAACTCATTTGTGCCTCCATCTTCCAAAGTTCCTGTTGACAAGACTTTAGATGGTCATGTTATACCAGTATCCCAATCCAAAAAAGAAAGGTCATTTCATAATGCTGGCACATCTGACTTAGCATTTTCTTTGGATGATGATGAAGAGAACCTAATGCTGTGCCAAGATTTTGTTGCTCACGCCACACAATCCAGAATAGAAAAAAAAAACAGCTGTGAAGATGCCATTCCAACACACAGACAGGAAAGCAGGAATTCTAAATATATTTCATATGCAATAACAAACATTTCTTTGTCAGCTTTGAATGAGCAAACCTTATTGGCTGAAGTGAAGAGACAGGAAAGTATAATAGCTGAAAAGAAAAATCTGAGAACCCGTCCACAGTGTGGCATGTGGATGGCAGCTCGCAAAGAAAAAAGAGCTTTGAAAAACTTTCAGAGCTTTGGCTTGGAACTTAGGACTGATCTCCTAAAATCGGAGGTATTTATTAGGAATTATTTATTTACCTCAAATTTGTTTTGTTAGACTGATCTCATAAGGTCTTTAAATTAATATCTCATTGTATGTTTATTTTTTACTATTAAGATAATGTATGGAACAATTTTGTGTTGATATTGTATGATTTTAAGAGTTTGAGGGTAAACAAGTCTGGTATCTCATTTGAAATTCTTGAGAAATCTCTATAAGAATTATTTAGATATAATATGGTAGTGTTGGTAAAACTAGTATAACAATTTAAAATCTTTTCAGCTCCTGTCTCTTGGTGTATCAGGAAGCACTCTGAAGATAAACAGTCTTAACTCAAAAGAATTCCGTTTTGACCTCAGACGATTCTACCCAGCTCTAGATTCCAGTATTTTGGTGGGGGATGGAGCTCTGCTGGTCTCTGACAGATCTGGTTGTGTTGGTACACATGAGTTTTTTAGGTAGCTCATTTTTTTTGGTATGTTACTACTTACCAGCAGTAGACAATTAATTACATGATGCTTGTTTGTTTGGTGGCCAAAATTGTTTTATCAAGCACTTGAATTTTCTTAGTTAATTCTCTTAGTTAATTCTCTTTATTTGCAGCAATAAAAAATTTTGGTTCCTCAGTTTTCTTCACTTAATTTATGTTTTTCTTGCATATGTTTGCAACAAAATTGTAGGCTGGCTGCTAAATTTTTTAAAAGCTTTGTCTTACCCTTCTTCTTCAATGTAACTTTCTGTCCATGAAGTAAGTTTCACATCTTGAATAATCTTAAAATGCTATTACAGAGCTTTCCTTACCCTGGACAGTGTGGACCCATCCCTTGTTGATGAGCTGTGGCTAGAGAACCACTACAGGTGGATAGTCTGGAAGTTGGCTGCCTATGAAATTTGTTTCCCCCATCATTTTGCTGGCAGGTAACAGCCCATTGATATAACATAGTTGAATAATGCACACATGATTTTCTTCATAGTTTTACTTAGGAGAATAAATAAAACAGTAGAAATATGTTAAAGTAATTTTTTTTAAAAGTAATGATATTTGCATTTTGTGCCAGGATTCTGACACCAGAAAATGTTATGTTGCAACTTAAGTACAGATACGATAGAGAGATAGATGCTTGCCAAAGGTGAGATAATATTTTATGGTAATAATGTGTGCCAATCGCAAATTCAAAGTTTTTAAGAAGTTTAAACATCTTATATTTTCTACCTAAAATTTTGAATAAAAAATTTAATCCTTTAAGAGGCCTGATGACCTCCAAAATTGTAAATGTTATGAAGTCACCTAAGAAAATGCAAACTTGTTATAAAAATAGGCCCAGTGAAGGCTTGTTTAGTTTTACATGTGCAGCTCAATGCTTAACTAAAAATTTTATCAGTCAATTCCAACATGAAGATCACTGGCTGTGTTATGGAAATAAAAAGTAAAGAATACTCTTGTACCGTTCCTTGATTTTCAGGTCTGTCATAAAAAAATGTTTAGAGGGAGATGATACATTTTGTAAAAGACTGGTTTTATGTGTGGCTTCAGTTGTCAGGAATGGTGATAGACAGGTGAGCACATGTCCCCTACAATTAGTATTTATTGATTTGATAATATATGTACATTTTTGTATGATTGAAGTTAATGATATGGATTTTATTAAGAATTAAAGAAACAGAATCCAGTTTGTTGTACTATAGATATATAAACAAACATGTGAAATAACATAATTGACACAACAATATTATTAAATTTAATTTTAATAAGAATATAGAAATTAATTAAAATGTTTTAATAAGTAAGCAAAGAATTGATTACTATGTCAAATATTTTCCTAAATCTTAATGAATTAAGGGCCAAGTTTGCCTTGTTCAGCCAAACTAGAATCCTAAAAAAATCTGCATATGTTTCGGCTGAAATTTTTCCATGCTTTGTAAGTGTTCTTAATATTGACAGTATATAGTTGAGCTGACAGATGGCTGGTACTCAATAAAGGCTCAGCTCGACCAAAAACTGACAGACTTGGTCGCTAGAAAGAAAATAGTTCCAGGTTGCAAGCTGATGATTAGTGGAGCTGAGTTAGTGGGTTTGAAAGAAGCCTGTAGCCCTCTAGAGGTATGCATTGGCAAACTATTATTTTTTTTTTAGTAATGTATTTTGTCCTATTAGATATAATATTTTAAGGTGCTATAACTTGTAATTTATAGCTTTTAACTTTTTCATTCTGTGCGGCAGTAGCAATGACATAGAACATATGGATTTGTTCAGCAATTTAATTCAAAAATATATTTTGTTAAGCCCATTACATATTTATTAACCAATGTCATCTGAAATATCAGTTTTTAAAATAATTATAGGTTATTTTTTAAAATCTTTATTTTTTTTACAAAATGATAATAAGAACAAATGACCCAATCTTGTGTATTATGTGGTTATTCTGACTGACTTGTTCATAGCTAGATCCTTTCGTAACTCCAGGTAAATGATGACACAACTCTCAAGATCCATGGCAACTCTACACGTCCGGCATTGTGTCATGCCAGACTTGGGTTCAGCTTTCCTCCCTCTGCCCTGTGTGTTCCTCTGTGTTCACTCAGTCCTGGGGGTGGCACAGTCGGGTGTGTAGATGTGGTTGTGGCCAGGAAATATCCAGTCATGGTAATCATAACATACGGTTTATATTTAAAAAAATAAGATTTCAAATAGTTTATGACTTACTCTCATAGCTGTTTATTATACTATGCTGAAAAAAACAATTCTTGGCCAAACATATCTTTTTTTTTTAGAAAGGTACAGAAATGTATTGTCCA
Source organism: Omphiscola glabra (assembly GCA_964017045.1). Taxonomy (NCBI): domain Eukaryota; kingdom Metazoa; phylum Mollusca; class Gastropoda; family Lymnaeidae; genus Omphiscola; species Omphiscola glabra. The sequence goes on from OZ024808.1 coordinate 2,461,604, forward strand.
AACCTGTAACAATGCTTAAAATGTTCATACTTTATTATTATTATTATTATTATGGGTAGTTTTCTATAGCGTGGTACCCCAGCCTAGGGCTGGGCTCACCACGCTGTACATGCAAATTAAAATGAACTTAAAAAATATAAATTAAAAACCAACCATTCCATAACAATTTACATGTGAAGCCATGGACGGCACTCAGCAGCATCGTTTAACTTTCAGAGGGGGAATCAGTCAGGATAGTAAAGTTTAAAGAGGTGTGTTTTGAGTGCAGTTTTGAAGGCTGTGATGGTTGATATATTTCTGATGTGTAGTGGAAGAGAATTCCATTGTTTGGGGGAACAGTAAGAGAAAGATCTTTCACCTTATGTTTTTGTGCGAGTCTTAGGGACAGAAAGAATACGATCGTCTGCGGAGGAGCGAAGCTGTCGAAGGGGTGAATAGACAGAGAGAATTTCGGTTAGATATGAAGGGCAGGAATTCGAGAAAAAGTGGTGGCACAGAACAGAGAGTTTATAATCAATCCGTGCTTGTACAGGGAGCCAATGAAGTGAATGAAGTAGTGGTGTGACGTGATCACGTTTTTTTGCCTTTAAAACTAGCCTAGCAGCTGAGTTTTGAACCTTTTGTAATCTTTCTAAGAAGTGTTTTGGCAAGCCTGACAGAAGAGAGTTGCAGTAGTCAAGACGAGAGAGAACAAGAGCACAGACTAAGGTTTTTGTTCTACTAACTGTGAGGTAGTGGCGGATGGAGCTGATCTGATTAACTAATTATTACTGTGTTATGATGATACTTATGATGGATGGCCTGTACTTGCAGCTATCACTGTTCATTCATTAATTCACCACTACCTCGCGTTCTCTCTCTCGAATGAAACAAATCCAGTGGTATAAATCACACAGAGCTTTATTCACGATAATAAATAGTACAAATGCAATTTTAAAAAAAATAATAAACTTTACAGATGTGTCAGGGTAATGAATGTGCTCTTATTTCACTTTGAATTCAACACATGCGAATATCAGTCTTTAGATTGGAATTCATACCTGATATCTAAACATTAAATGATTATTATGAATTACATGTCTATACAGTCAATCTTTTGGCTGGATTTTTTATCTTAAAGCAGGGGTGGGCTAACTGATAATATGTGGCCCTCGAAGGTATTTAAAAATAACAAAAATTACTTTGTTTTTAAGTTATTTTGTTGAATTTTACAGAATTTCATGTACTGTTATGATTGTTCTAACATTTTTATCGAATTTCTTTCTAATTTTCAATTTTTTTAAACAGTCCATGACTTTTGCCATGTAATGCTAAAATGCGAATTTACCGATTTTATGTTTATCGACGTGAATAAATTGGACATAATATACATGCGACCCCCCCCCCACATAGCTTTTTATTTGTCAATGTGGCCCTCCGCACAAACAGTTTTCCCACCACTGCCTTAAAGGTCACCATTGACAGGGAATTTTATGTTTTAAATGACTGCAGTTATTGTTAATAACTCGGTGTTCTATAAAATGTTTTCCTTAATTATTCAAGTTTGGAAAGTGTCATTATATGTCAAATGAACAAAAAACAAGATCTGACATGCAATCAACCATCTCAGATTTGTTTGTCTGTTCAATGAATATCACCACCAACTGGTTTGATATTCTCAGATGTTACTGATTTATCTTGACTATTTGCAGTATATGGAAAAGCTGGCAGAAGGTAGATATATCTTCCTTAGCAGTGAAGAAGAGGAAAGGGCCAGGCAAAAACATGAGGAAAAGCGACAGACACTGATGGAAAAAATGTATTCTACACTTCAAAGTGAAGTGGAACTGAAAAGGAAGGGTAGGTTTTGAATAAAGTCTTATTTAAAAAAATTATATTCATTTTAATTCTCTAAGGCAGCAGTTCTCAACCTTCCTAACGCCGCGACCCTTTCATACAGTTCCTCAAGTTGTGGTGACCCCCAAGCCACACAATTATTTTTGTTGCTACTTCATAACTGTAGAGTATATGTGTTTTAAGACGGTCTTAAGCGACCTCTAAGAAAGAGTGGCGCGACCCCTAAAGGGGTCACGACCCACGGGTTGAGAACTGCTGCTCTAAGGTAAGAAATTTATATCTTCCTTTAATTATGGGACAATTATTTGATATACTAAAATAAATATATGAAAAATTAAACTCCACTGATAACTGTAATAGTTCAGATAGTAGCCAGTAGTGGCTATGGGAAAAATGTTAAAATAAATTATTTACAACTTAACGACCTGTAAATATGTAAAGGTTGGGAAATAAGGGTTAAATCCCTGCAGGAAGACATGGTAACAGCATTCTTGTACTATTTGTACATCAGTGACATCGTTCCCATTAGCAGTCCTGCAGGACGGTCCCTTGAGGTTTTTGAGCTGTGAGGGGAAAATCATCCACTATGATGGTTATCAGTATGGGGAAAAGGTTAACTGATTTTGTGTTTAATTTTTTTTTTAATACTTATGTATTTGCTAAGAAATAAATAAATATTTTAAAAATATTTTTTAAAAGTTTTTGGATCTTAGGTGAGTTCTCACCCTTTTTATTTGTTGGACTTGACCCTTGTGGGAAATAATTGCATGTATTTATTTGTGGACTTGTTTTTTTAAGCAAATTGTTCAAATGTATTTTTTTTTAGGGAAAAAGAATGGTCACAAAAAACTGAATAAAAAAGAAATAGAGCAGTTATGGGATGGCCAAGATATAGCAGAGGCCCTGGACAATGCTTTAAACCCAGAGGAACTTCAGGTAGGTAAATTTCACTTTTTGAAAGCCTCAAATGTGTTTGAATAGATAACTAATGATTTATAAGATATTTTGAACATCCTTCACAACTGTTTGAGGTAATTTCATTTAATGTATAAAAACCACCATTAGGTTTGAAGTTAAAATATATCCAAGGAATCTTTTACTTTTATGGGAAAGGAGCTTTGTGCTATACATTCTTAATCAGGATGTAAAATTGTAAACTTACAAAAATTAAAAAAAATAATTTTGGCTAATAATGTGAATTAATCTAAAATGAACATTCCCATTTTAATTTCTATGGGTTTTATACACTCATAATTGCAAGACGAATTTGCTTTCCTGGCCATGTTTTTTTTGTTATATTGTAAGCAAGAAAGACAAATAATTTTTGTTTTGACTTGTCTTTTACATCCTTCAAAGCAGTGAATACTTTTGATAGCTTCTGCTTAATTACTTTATCCATGTCTACAATCTCCAGCTGATTTTACAATGTTTTTCACTTCTCTTATGTCAAATCTGACCTCTGTCTTCAAGTTTTTATATGTTTGCAGCAATCCCTGAGCAGCAGCCAAATGCAGAGGCTTGTGGAATATAAGCAAACTGAAGTGGATAAGATACAGCAGGAGATAAAGAAACAAATGATTGATGCTATGTCTTCAGATTCTGGCTCTGTGAGTTAACACTCGTGTTGTTTGCTTGGAGTCGATTGTGTACACATTCACAGCTCCTAAATTAACACTTCTGATGCAGACCTACTTTTTGCTATATATAGCCTCAGTACGGGCTATTATTTTGCTAACTATTCCCTGTGGCCCATACATTATTTTTAAATGAGACAAAATTTGAAGGGTTTGCAAATAATTTTGTAACTTTTTTGTTTTCAACAATTGATAATAACATGTAGAGAATTATCTGTTCAGAAATGGATAAGGGTGTTAAAACTTTTCATTGGCAATAGCACACTAGGGGATTGTGTGGTCAGCACAGTGCCCTGCCTCTTTTACTTAAATCGATCTACGTTGACACTAGTCTAAAACCTGTCAAACAGGCTCCCATAGGTGAAAATTTTGAGCTGTAGCAGGCCATTTTCTTTAACAATTTCTCTTCCTCATCAGCATGAGAGTCAATTAATCCCAATTAAAGCTCAATAATAGTTTCAGAACAAAAGGTTTCATCAAGTGGGCGTAAGTCGTCTTCAATAATAGTGCTAAGTAGCGCCATGGAAACAACAAATACAGATCTGCACAAAAAAACTCAGTAAATAGTTGATTTTCATAATTTCAAAGGCAAAATAAAAATTCGACTATTCCCCTAACAAATTAACATTCTGCCCGAGACTGTGGTGAAAGGTTATATCCTCGTTTTTGTGTTTATATTAGATACCGCTCTATGTGGCAAATTGACGCGCTTGGGCCACAGTGGAAAAAGTAGGTCACTGCAAAAAGACGTGCCAGGTACTGTAAGGGTTAACATTATAGGTTCTTGGGTTGAACCGTCACATTTCTTGAATATATTTTCAGAGAAAATAGACTAGTCATATGTAAATTGTTTCTACTAACCATAAATAGGCTAGTCATGTGTAAATTGTTCAACTAACTATAAATAGGCTAGTCATGTATAAATTGTTACGACTAACCATAAATACGCTAGTCTTGTGTTAATTTTTTCAACTAACCATAAATAGGCTAGTCATGTGTAAATTGTTTCAACTAACCATAAGTAAGCTAGTCATGTATAAATTGTTTCAATTAACCATAAATAGGCTAGTCATGTGTAAATTGTTTCAACTAACCATAAGTAAGCTAGTCATGTATAAATTGTTTCAATTAACCATAAATAGGCTAGTCATGTGTAAATTGTTTCAACTAACCATAAGTAAGCTAGTCATGTATAAATTGTTTCAATTAACCATAAATAGGCTATTCATGTGTAAATTGTTTCAACTAACCATAAGTAAGCTAGTCATGTATAAATTGTTTCAATTAACCATAAATAGGCTAGTCATGTATAAATTGTTCAACTAACCATAACAGGTATCATGTAGTTTTTGCAAAGTCTTCTATCAATGTAATGTGCTATGATTACCTGAGCAACGGTATACACAATATAGTAACCAACTTGCTTGATATTCAAATACAAGTCTGTTCTGCAATCCCTTCTCATTAACTACTTGATATAACTAATTCAGGTTAAAAGAAATGTTACTCCAGTTATGAAACTCAAAGTCTGTGGCTGCTGTAAAACTGACATTGACAACAAAACAAGTGAGTGCATATTCATTTATACTTGCACTAATTTTGTTTGTTTGTTTTGCTTTTTTTTGTACTGATGAAGGCATTTGCTGAAATGTTTAGATGTGTATTCTGTATGATGATTATTTAAGCTGAACGTATATTGTTTTATTTACAAAAATGGTTTGTGTCTAATTAATCTACTTTTAAGCTTTATCGCAGTCCAACACTCTTATAATTAGTAAAGCATATTTCTTCCTTGGTTTGTCCTTACACTTATTGGCTTTTAGAACTGGTTGAGCATTAAGGTTTAATAAATCATTGTGTGTTCATTCTGCTGTTAACTCCCACAATATTTTTATATCAAATCTTAAATGCTGAATTTCAACAAAAAAAATGCCTTTGAAACAAAACAGGATCAGTGAAGTAATTTAACATTTTATTAACATTAACATTACTATGGTAGCTGGCTTAAACATCAGTCTTCTTATTTTATTTGTGGATGGGACTATGTTGACACAGTCAATAGGATGAGATGACTATTGTTGTAACATGTAGTAGGAATATGGACAAAATACACTCTTAGAAGATTTATATTTTTAGCAATAAAATATATAATTAAAGGATTACTTTTACAGATGTACGTTTCATATATCTTCCTACCATCATTTATTACAGGTTGTATTGTTACGGTTGTATCATATATCTTCCTACCATCATTTATTACAGGTTGTATTGTTATATCTACCTTCATTTATCACAGGCTGTATTGTTATGGTTGCATCATATATCTTTCTACCATCATTTATTTCAGGTTGTATTGTTCTATCTACCTTCATTTATCACAGGTTGTATTGTTTTGATTATATCATATATCTATCTATCTTCATTTATCACAGGTTGTATTGTTACGGTGTGGAAGCCTGGTCAAGAGTGGATGGCTTTAACTGAAGGTCTTCGTTACAAAATGTACAACTTATCTGCATCAGCAACCAGGTATGCATATCTGAGAACTAACTTTTTTTGCTTATCCATTTGATTAAAATGACATTTGACATTTGGAGCTAATTAAAAAAAAACCAAAAGGTTTGACATTATAAAATACCATTTTTGTTACTTTCACTGGATCAAATCCAGTCACATCGCAATGAGTCGGTGTGAAAAAGGATTTTTCAAGGGCAAGTGACTGTGTTTTCAAACTTTTTATTTACTTTATATGACTAGTTTTATGTTGTATAATGTCTGCACTGAGCTCATATGTTCTTTGACTAGAATTATATTTTGTTGTTCCCAGGAGTCATAATGAGGCTGGCAAAGTTTCCCTGACAGCCACCAGACAGACACAATTTCAAGCCATTAAAATTGATGACAATCTGATAGATCTCTGCTATGAGTCAAGAGAGGTATCTCAATAATCAAGTCCTTGTTTTTGTTTCTTAAAATAAGGTTTTTAACATAACTTAAAGCTTCCTTAATGCAAAGTTACACTCAAAGGTAAGAAATATTACTTGAATTTCTTCAAAGGCTATTTTCTTGAAAAATTTCTTTCGAAGCATATGTTAAAAAAATTATTTTTTAAAGCTACATTTTCTTCACCTTACAGTTATTTTCTTCAAATGCTTGATGTTTTCATTTGTAATTAAAATATTTTAATTGACATTCTTTTTAAAAAAAATTATAACATGTGTTAACTTTTTCTCATTAATACAAAAAAAAACAAAAAAACAAAGGCTTGACCATCCACTGAAGCTAACTTTTTTCCCTCAGGTCTGGACTGTATCCGAGCTTAAAACCAGGCAACCATTTGCAGATGAGTTTGATTTTGTTGGTGTAGTCATTCAACTGGACATGGCTGCAAAGTGAGTGTTAAAGGATAACAAGATCCCATTGAGTACCAAAGCAATTTATTAGTTCAAAAAAGAAATCTTGTCTACCTCTCATGAATATTTAAATATTTGGTGCTTAGTAAATAATTGCATCTTTGTGTTCACCCTCAGTTTTGTGTTAGCTGCAGACCAGAGCAGGGATGTCCTCACTATCAAAGTCTCATCTGTCTCACAGGTACACGAAACAGTTTATTTGAGTACCTAATTCATTGAAACTTGATTTAACATGCGGTTGTGTTAGGGTACAGAAGACAATATTTTGTATATAAAAACATTTGTGTATCACATAAAGATTAAAACCTATAAACTCATATGAGTTTTTAGTTTTTCTTTGTGTAAAAACATACATTTTATTTTTGTAGTTAGATATTTTAGAATCCAATGAAAAAATAATAATTGAATCTTTTTTTTATAAAATTTGGTCACTGAGTTCTGTTAAATTCCTTACTGACTGGTTCAACGCGTGACCAACTCTAAAGATCTGTTTTCCATGATACTAATGAAAATCTCAATTTATTAGTTGAGTGAACTTTCTTATTAGTAATAATAAAACCAAAAGAGGCAGCGTCATGGCAAAGTCATTCCATTTTAATTGTGAACATTTACCATAATAACACTATTTTTTCTTCATCTAAACATCTTAAACACTTTTTTTTTTTATTGAAGGTCAACAACCTCAGAGAAGGTCAATGTTTTGTGGCCAGCAACCTGGCATTGTGTAAGTCATCCCTTCAAAACAGGAAATCGGCATTGACAGCTTATGCCAGGCCTGAGTTCACAAGCTTCTCCACATCAGGCATTTCCAGCAGATATTCACATATATTTTCTCTAGTGGAGAAAATGAGTAAGGTAATGGAGATGCTTGAGCTGGAATAATGTTATTTTAAAGGGGCTTTGGATAAGCATTCAATAAATGCAAACACATTAAGTTGAACATTTTAGCAAAACTGTTTGTTATTCTAAAAAAAAAAAAAAAGGATTTGACAGTAGTGTGCTACAATAATTGTACTTGTTCTTAAATCACCATTACTAATGTTGCTTGTACTATAGATTCCGGATGTACTCAAGACCATGCAGAAGGAATTATATACTAGCACAGCTCCTTCATCAGCATATGTTAGCACAAGAGATGATGGCAAGACTGCAGGATTTCAAGTGAGTCCATTTCATTACTTGCTCGGAAAATTTTTTGTTCTTAAAGTTTTTCTACCGTTTCCTATCAAGTCATGTACTTTTTTAAGATTTGGAAACTTAAGAAGTCTTACACACTGTCCTTGTAAACCATCCATTAAGTCTTGAACGAATCATTACTACTGTTACTTCTTTTGAAGCTTCAAAGTACAGAAACTTATTACAATTGTTTCTCTAAGTACACCAATGATTTGGTTATAAAGCTTTATGTTTACTGTGAATGTCACAGCAAATTTGTTCTGACTTGAACTTTTGATTTATCTGTGATTGAATTTATTGAATTTTCCCTGCTGGTTCAGTTTCTAAAGCGTTTGTTATCTCTGTCTTTGGTGTATAGTTATCAACAGTTACCTGTTCTCCAATTAACTTTGGTTTAAAAAAACAAACAGCGGATATGTGCGCCAGATAATTTATTTTACGTGGAAATTCAAGGATTAGTTTTTTTGTTTGCTGTGCTGTTTATGTAATGAGTTAGAGTAAGGTCAGTACCGTGTTGGAGTTGATTGATTTCAGTTTGAGAACATTTTCTTTGGTTATTTCTGAAATAATGATTTTTGATGGTTGTTTTACTGTTTACTTGGCTGCATTGTACTCACAAATCTTTCTTAACACAAAACATATACATTATATAACAGACATTAAATTGGGTAAAATTGCCTTCTCTGCAGGTGAGCACTGAAGATTTCCCACCTGATGTCATTGAGAAATTGTTTAGCCCAATGAGCCAAGCCCCAAACAGATCATCAGAGAATGGGACCAAGGCTAGACTCAACAGAAAGGCTAATAATGATGGGCTTGGCCATGGCAGGTCAGCCCAACTCTCACCGTGTGAAAATGTAACAGACCTCATCCAATCAGAGATTCTTAAGAAGAAAAAATTGATTCTGCGAGAGAAAATGTCAAAACTTCTAGCCTATGATCGCCCTTCACCTCTGACCCCATTACCTATTGGAGGATCACCAGCCAGCATCAAAGAGTTTAAGCCTCTCTTGCCAAAGTCCTCGTAGAAAGTGTGTGATCCCATTCTAATAGCGGATGTATAATGGACCTTCTGAATAGATCTGTTAGAAGCTCAAATATAAAGATAAGTCTGTGCAAAACACTTTGGCTCAATTCTTTACCAATCAGTTTATGTTCCAAACAGCTATTTCAACACAAATAAAGTTTCTATATTGAATCCATATCTTTAGTATTAAGTAAATGGAAAATATTGAAAGAGGTGATTGGTCTCAACTTGTATGAATGAAACTAGCTGGCAATAGTATTTGTAGAAGTAATTAACTTAATTGTCTATAAATGCCATTGACTGGATTTTTTATTTCCTACAGCAATGATAAAGGAAAGTTGTAAACCTAAAAAGACTCAGTTGTATTGAAAATCTCTATATTTTGGGTTCACTGGAGTAAGAGCAGATAATTTGGGCCAATACCAAGTCAATTTAACCCTTCTGGTACCGACCTACTTTTTGCTCTAATAGCCTCTCAGTACCGGTTATTATTTTGCTATCTATTCCCTGCGGCCCAGACATAATTTTGAAATGATCCAAAAGAGCAGATAATTTGGGCCAATACCAAGTCAATTTAACCCTTTTGGTACCGACCTACTTTTTGCTCTAATAGCCTCTCAGTACCGGTTATTATTTTGCTATCTATTCCCTGCGGCCCAGACATAATTTTGAAATGATCCAAAATTTGGTAGTTTACAGATCAGCAAAAAAATTCAGTAATTGGTTGATTTTCATAATTTAAAAGGCAAAATAAAATTCGACTATTCCCCTAACGAATAACTTTCTTCCCAAACCTATGGTGAAAGGTTTTATCCTCGTTTTTGTGTTTATACTAGATACCCCTCTATGTGGGTGTAAGTCGTCATCAGTAGCAATAGGCAGCACCATGGAAACAACAAAATTCATATCCGTGTTGTTCAGATCCGCACAGAAAATTCAGTAATTGGTAGATTTTCATAATTTAAAAAGCAAAATAAAATTCGACTATTCCACTAACGAATAAACATTCTGCCCGAGACTAAGGTGAAAAGTTATAGCCTCGTTTTTTGTGTTTATATTAGATACCCCTCTATGTGGCAAATAGACGCGCTTGGGCCGCAGGGAATACCGGAAGTTACTGAAAAAAGACGCGCTGGGTACTGGAAGGGTTAATAAGAAAGTCTGTAAATGATACAAACCAATTCTATAAATGTTGACTAATGGGCATCAAAAGCATGAATATAAATAAATATTTTTGTTTGAGATTTTGTGTCAATTTTAGTCAAGTTCTCACACAGTTAAAACCATAGTTTTCGTGACAAACTTTGTAAAAAGTAATACATTTATATAACAAATTCTGATTGGTCTACTGTGTTTTTTATATAGCATTATATTATATAAACCATTACTAAGATTTTAATGCACATCAAGCAGAGACTTCACATGCTAGAAAAATTGATATCACAAATTTTTAAATAATCATTGAATAACAAAAATTTTTTTGACCACATGAGGCCAATAATTAAACGTGATAACAGAGCCCTTGTGTTTTTGCTTTGGAACCTTGTTCTATTTATCACTACTGTTTTGAATATTGACTTAGGATTGATAAAACTGTGATTGCTGTTACTTGAATATTTAATATTTGTTATAAATGATCAATTCAATGGCTAGAAAAGAACATTGAGAGCTACAGAGTTGAACCCAAAAAATGGTGATAATTCTTTTGTTTTGTTGAGTGAGACCACCATGAAGTATTAAAAGTATGAAATACTTGTATAATATTGTTTTTCTGTCAGGAGGTAGCTCTGTATTATATTTAATGTCTACTAGATTTCAATACATTATTTATCTTTCAGTTGAACTTTGTTGTTAAGTTTATTAGTACTGCCATCAGGCTTTTACAATGCTTGATTTGGACATTCCATCAGACTTCTTGTTGGTGTTCGTCCGTCAACATCGACTAGGACCATCCAGTCATCCGGTTGGGGGGGGGGAGGAGTTGGGTTACAGTGAGTTCGTAGGTGGCTTGCTAATCCTATCCGTGCTTGGAATAATCTCTGGCACCGCGGGCAGGGGATAGTTGCTGCAGTCAGTGATTTAATATTGCTCTTTCTGGCTTTCCTGCTTGTCTCAGTGGTGGCTATCCTACTGGCTTCATAAGATTTAGCCTCTATCTTGACAGCTGATCTCCACACGACTGTCCTGAGCTGTCTGCACCCATTTAGTAGGGTCTTTGTAATGTTTTTTTTTGGAACTTCTTAAGAGCCCGTGCCTATCATGAGTTCTCCATAGAATATTTATTTAGGGAGCTGGTGGTCTTCCATACGGGCAACGTGTCTCGTCCAACGGAGTTGAGACTGCATCAGGGTGGTGAAGATACTAGGTAGGTTCGCTCTAGCGAGGACCTCTGTGTCAGGAACTTTGTCTTGCCAACTGATGCCGAGGAGTATCCTGAGGCAGGTTGTGTGAAAATGGTTCAGTTTCTTGGCGTGACCAGGTAGACTGTCCACATTTCACATACTTAGAGCAATGTCGAGAGGATTGCTGCGCTATAGACCTTGATCTTCGTTTCTCGTCTGATACCTCTCCTGTCCGAAACAGTTATGGCACTAGCTTTTGCGAGTCTGGCATTCATTTCATCATCCATGATGACAGATCTGGAGAGGATGCTGCCCAAGTAAGTAAATTTATCCACCGCGTTAAGACGCTGTCCGCTGATGATGATGTTGGGTTTAACGTAGAGCCTACTGGGAGCTGGGGGGATCAACAGCCTTTGAAGTGAGGAGCCATTTTTATGAATTGTATTTGTTAAGAAAATATTTTTGGAGCCGCATGTCATAACAAATAGGTAAATAGCAGAGCCATTGATTCCTGAGCTGCAGTTTGCCAACTATTGCCCTAGACAGAGCTGCTGCGGGTTGCCAATCGTTCCCTTAGACAGAGCTGCTGCGGGCTGCCAACCATATCCCTAGACCCAGGGCCGGATTAACGATTAGGCAAACAAGGCACGGGCCTTGGGCACCAAGCGTTTAGGGGCACCACAAGTCCTAAAGAAATATTTTTACGGTCAGTGAAAGATCAGGGGCCCAGGACAGAAGGGGGGCACCCATGTGGGTTTGTGCCTTGGGCAGTAAAATGGCTTAATCCGGCCCTGCCTAGACCAGTGGTTCTCAATCTTTCTAATGTCTCATGTTGTGGCGACCCCCCCCGGCACAAAATTATTTTCCACAGGTTTAGAACCGCTGCTCTAGACGGAGCTGCTGTGGGTTGGCAACCACTGCCCTAGACATTATCATTAAGGCAAAGTAACCTTCAGAAAATATGTTTGTGCAAAACTAAAAATATAAAAATTGTAATTAAGTCAGGCATCATATTGACACTATATTTATCTTTGAAGAAAATTTCTAGAAAATTTAGTTATTTACCTTTAGCCTCTCAATATCTGTATTACTGTAATAAGTTTCTCTTCAGTCACCCTAGTTATTTACTTTCAGCCTCTCAATAACTGTATTACTGTAATAAGTTTCCTAGTTATTTCCTAGTTTGCACAGGTGTTCAGAGGGTCAAATTTTAAGATTGAGATTTTAAGAAATTAACAGTTATTTTGTACACAAGGACAATTTAAAGCATCTTTGAACACTTCCTGATTTATTGAGACACACAAACAGAAGAAATCTGGACAATATATTTTTGTAAATCGAAAGATCTTTTCGCTTGTTTATTTCTGTAACTGAAAGAACATATCACACTAGAGGAAAATTATATTACTTGTTAAGCATCAACACATTTACTTTTTTGAAAGTAGCCTTGGTGGAGAAACTCAACAACTAATGAAACTAAAGGGTCGATAGGTCTTGTTTTATAAACTTCAAACAACAGACCTCTACACATGCACCAACCAGGAACCCACACACTTGTGATATTCTGGCCATCCATGTATAGCATTCCAACAGTGAGGATTCATTCATAGCATTTAAAGTGATTCACAGGCGTAGCAAGAGTGTTTGGCGCCCGAGAAGTAGATTCATTTTTACTCCCCCCCCCCCACACTCTTCATCTCAACGCTAAACTTAAACCCATTATTTTCATCAATAAAATACCATCAAAACCCATATTGGCACCCCTTCTAGTCTTGCACTTGGGGACATGTCCCCTCTTCCCACTCTTCGCTACGCCTCTGAACTAATTCTTATTTGAATTTTAAAAGATGAGCTTCCAATCATTTAATGCATGCAATAGAAAACAAATGCACATTTATCATTGGATGAGGTGTCCAGAGAAGATCTAAGCTTATAATTGTGGTGTGTTGTCACCGTTGTCAAGCCGATCTAGCTTATAATTGTGGTGTGTTGTCACCGTTGTCAAGCAGATATAGCTTATAATTGTGGTGTGTTGTCACCGTTGTCAAGTATAGTGAGTTCATTAATGAAGCCTTTTCCGCTGTATTTATGGCATTAAGATTAAGTATTACATAAAGCATATGAATAACAGATTTATCATATGAACTGGTTTAGAATATAAAATCCCACATATCCAGGTAAAAAAACAAACATTACGTCTCTCCTTTTGTTTTTATTTTAATCCAACGCTGTCTGTCATAACATCTTCTCTTTCTAAACAAGTCACCCATATTACCGACCATACATAACTTTTGAAGACAGGCCCAACTATTGTAAACATGACCTGACCATCCAACAGTCAAACACACAGACAAACCTATGTGTTTTTAAACATGATTATGACCATTCAAACTAAATGGATACATTAATATTTTATTTGGGTGGATAGAGCTTTTTTTTCTAAAATACAAAAATCCAGCACAAAAAAAAGTCGCATCTTTTTAGCAGCTAGACTTGTTCTAATTAGTGCACTTAGTCGCAGCACACACCATCCGGGGAAATAAACGCGTAGTCCATCAACACTCAATAGTATGGGAGATAACCAAGAGTTGTTCTACTAACCATTAAATCCTTCTCTTGTGAACTACTCATCCGTCTTTGGTTGCTTATAAAAGTCTTGCTTTACCAGCGTTTGCTCTTCAAGGGAAAGAATTCTCCTGTTACTTGGGGGAGACGTCCTGATCCGCCTCTGGATCCAACATCCTCACGGGCACAGGGATGTCGCTGACTCCTGACACAAAACTGCTGGCGTCGTCCTCAGAGTTCTGATAAGAGCTCCTTCTCCATGCCCTCATCAGTTCTGGCCGAATGTTACTTCCGAAAAACTCTGGACCTGAACTGTGGGACCGGCCTCTCCTTCGGGACTGGCACCTGTTGCAGCCAGGGATGTAGCGACCCCAGGTGGCAGCCCGGAGGTCCTTGTTAGTGACGGAGATCAGGTAGACCGAGAAGACACTCTTGAGGTGGATACAGTTGAGTATAGTGGAACTGTTCTTGACGGCCGTGCTGGCGATAACGCTGAACGTGATGATGAGGATGTCCAGGAAGATGAGGAACATGAAGGTCTTCTTGTAAGAGCTGATTCTCTGTACAACCGAAATAAACTATGTTAGAAAGATGAACAGTGACAGTTTCTACAACACAATACAGGCAGTGGCCCTGGATGTTGCCGTCAGAGGCGTAGCGAAGGGGGGGGGGCAGGGGAGGACAGATGTCCCCGGGCGCCAGCTAGTTAGGGGCGTCAAAATGTGCTTTGATATTATTTTATTGATGAAAATAATGGGTTAGAGGGTTGAAAAAAGAAAAAAGGGGCGCTTGAAAATGAATCTTGTCCCCGGGCGCGAATCTCGTCCCCGGGCGCCAAACACTCCAGCTACGCCTCTGGTTGCCGTTGGGGGGGGGGGGGGGTTCCAAGATTTTTGCTGTCCCCTTCCACGAAAAAAAAAACCTGCAGTTTTCCGAAATTCCCGCCCCTCCTTTTAAAGAAAATCTGACCGACCGGGAAGGACCGCCCCTTTCTACGCCACTGAATACATGGAACAAGCGCAGACCGACGTTTACACTACTTGAGGACTATAAGCATAGCATGGCTTTGAGGTTCTTTTTCTACGATTACCATTACATGGACGTCCATTTGTTGTGGAACATTTATTGTAGACAGTGCATCTGGAAACATCGTCTAAGACGTCTCTTGCTTCATCATTTACAAAATTAATATTTTTCAGTGATATATTTCCCGGCCACTCCTTTCCCTTTTATCTACCCAATTCTGATAATTAATTAAAAAAAATCCATTCAATTATTTTTCTCTTTAATTATGTTTAGATTTCTTTATGTTGTTCTTGGAAGCATATTTTCCTCCAGTGTTTTCATAGTTCTTCCTTTAAAAGGGGGATGGGGGAACATTAATTTTGTACACTTCTATACAGGTTGATTCCTAGCTTAATGTTTCCGTTACAAATCTAGATCCCAACTGCTCAACTATAAGGATATCTCTGTAAGTGATATATAGCATGAATGCCAAGACGTTCGTGAGTCGTGCGTCCTAGAATGTTTCTACCGTAGTTAATGTCTCCCTTCCTCATATTCAATCTAGATTCGCATATTTCCCACCTTACTCAGACTTACTGATACAGTAATCAAAGGTGGGTTTTATTTTCCATTGATCCCTGCCTGTTCTTTCGGGGTGGGGGTGGGATTGTTTTTTTGTTTTTTTTTGGGGGGGGGGGGGATTTTACCCTTTCATCGATAGAAGAATGTTATGTAGCCAGTCATTCTGTCAGTAAGTCAGTTAGTCGGCTCACATGACCTGTCAGCTTCAAATGCCCGCCTGCAGGACATTCCGTCGCCATGGGTGAAAACGTTTTTGGTGGCCAACAATTTCTTTCCTCTCCGCAGTCGCACTAGCGCCATGCAAAACCTCATCTTATAAATTAGTCGCTCTACGAGACGTGCAGGAGGGTCGCCAGTGGGTCATAAACTATTTCTGAACGCTCATTTACCCCCCCCCCCCCCTCTCGGTGTCCTCACTCCTTTTAAAAGCCTTTATATTATCTTCACCTTTGTTTGTGTGTTTCTTTGTGGCAAAATTTTCGGAATACTAAATGACCCACTTCCCGTCATCCTCTCCAGCTGAAACTTTACACATACATTCGTTGCCGAGGACAAACAATTCCTTCAAAATTTTCACCCCCCCCCTCTTTTTCCCCCTAATAAGTTGTTCTTATTTTGAAGGGAAAAATGACGTAAATATGGTGCGACGATTTCTTGTAGCCTTCGCCAAGTCACAAATTAATGCAGAAAATAGTTTGGGGTAAAGCCACAAGTTTTGATGGAAAAACAATAACAGGCATTTTTGAAAGGGAAAAGGAATGAAATATGAAACGAGATGTGTCAAGGTCGGGTTCCATGTAAGCGTTTTGCGAGTTGATGTCGTTCTTCGCAGTGATAAATCTCGTACAATAAAAATAAATGCAAGAAATTTTTTTTTAAATGCATAAAATGATTTATACGAAAAAATTTTTTCTTGGGGTTGGTTTATATTTTAAAAATTATTTTAAAAATAATTTTTTAAATTTCATACCACCGCGATTAACCTCTATATATTGAAGATAAAAGACAATGACTATTAACACTGTAGGAACTCTCTGCTTGCAATCCTTATCGTTATTAACTTTGATAACAAAGTTAAAATACAATTTCTCACTGCAGCCCCATCCACGGGCCCCCGCAATTTAATAACAACCCCTCCCCACCCCCCTTTCTCGCCTGGACCACGAATGACTTTGCGAACACTTACCAGGAATGGTTTCTCCGGAGACTTAAGGATAGAGCGTTGAAGTGGGGCTTGCTTGGAGCTTTGGGCATCGTCAATCGCATCAAAATTATAGCCGACCGGGTCGACCTTGGCGTCCCCAAAACTGACCCTGTTGCCCCTCCGCATGTCATTGTCCGAGGCGTTGTTGCTGTTGGGCGCGACGGCATTTCTATCAGTGTCCCAAGTACTCATTTCAGAGGCATTGTTACTGGTCTCCGAAGCCTTGTTACTGTTTCCCGAGGCCTTGTTACTGTTCCCTGAGGAAATATTCCTGTTAACTGTGGCATTTTTACGGCTCCTTGAGGCATTGTTACTGATCTCCGTGGCTTTGTTTCTGTTCCCCGAGGCTTTGTTTTTGTTCCCAGAGGCTTTGTTTCTTTTCCCCGAGATCTTGTGACCATTCCCTGAGGCATTATTCCGGTTCCCTGAGGCATTGTTACTGTTCCCCGAGGCCTTGATGTCGGGAGAATTCAAGGCGGAATCCAATTCTGTCCCCTCCTTCTGGATCTGGTTTTTCCGCAGGTACCAGTTGGCCGCATCGTTGGGCCGAGTCATCCGGACAACCTGATCATCCTCGTCGGCGAGGACGTAGGTTGGAAACGCGGACAATTTGCGCTTCTCGATTTTCGGAGGCGACAAGGGCCTGAGGCTGTCTTTACTTAGGGTGACCTTGTTGACCGGCGCGATGAAGATAGAGTCGCGGCCCAGGTAAGGCCGGGCATCTATGTACATGATCACTTTGTAGACGTAGAAGAGAAGCCCCCCGCCATACAGGGCTGCGTTGATGGTGAAGTACAGCTTCTTGGTGTATTCGATGTAGTGGTAAAATCGGCCGCTGGGGTCAAAGTTGAAGGTCAGGTGACAAAACCGTGGCTCCAGCGATTCGTAAACTGCCTTCAGGCTAAAGTCTTCATCTTCTCTCAGTTTCTCAAATATGTGTGGTATCTGAGGGATAGAAATAAGACACATGTATGTGGTATCTGAGGGATAGTGATAGAAATAAGACACATGTATGTGGTATCTGAGGGATAGGGATATAAATAAGACACATCTATATGGTATCTGAGAGAAAGAGATAGAAATAAGACACACGTATGTGGTATCTGATGGACAGGTATAGAAATAGGACACATCTATGTGGTTTCTGAGGATATTGATAGAAATAGGTCACATCTATGTGGTTTCTGGGGATATTGATAGAAAGAGGTCACATCTATGTGGTTTCTGGGAATATTGATAGAAATAGGTCACATCTATGTGGTTTCTGAGGATATGGATAGAAATAGGTCACATCTATGTGGTTTCTGGGGATATTGATAGAAAGAGGTCACATCTATGTGGTTTCTGGGAATATTGATAGAAATAGGTCACATCTATGTGGTTTCTGAGGATATGGATAGAAATAGGTCACATCTATGTGGTTTCTGGGGATATTGATAGAAATAGGTCACATCTATGTGGTTTCTGGGGGATACGTATAGGTCACATAAATGAGGGATATGAATTAAGAGATAACTATAAAAAAACTATTATTATTCAAGAGCATAAGGTTTAATTTTTTAAAATGAAAGTATCATATACAGTAACGCAGCTGATACTTTATGTTCTTTGACTTACCATTCCTACGTAACGGCTATCATTCTCACTTAGAAGAATTATTCATATTTATAACTTAATCATTCCCAATTCTCCCGTTTATATTCATAACTTATCATTGCCATATTAGACCCATTTATATTTAATGACTAAACATTCAGACCTATCACAGTTGTAGTTCTTGATGTATCCTTCCCATGTAATGACTTATCATTCTCACTTATCTCGGTCTTCCTACTTATCTTACCGCTGTCACGTTTCCTGAAGCATTCCGTTCCACTTTGAATAAGAAAATGCTTGGAATAGAGCAGACGGTAGAAATCATGATGACTCCGTACAAAGCTCGTCTTACGTGTTCTTTGCTGGCCGTGTACCTGTAACATAAATGTACAGTTATCACTGACCAGGCACCTGTCGCCATTTACGTGAACCTCGTGGAACGAGCCATTTTTGCGTTCATATTAAACTAGAGCAATAATTGTAATCACTCCATTAGCCAACCAGACCTGAGAATTAGAGGTTAAAAAAAAAAAAAGCTTACACTGGCATTGTTTACATTTGTTCATTAATAGAAACCAATGGCGAGTGATTTCCCCCCCCCCCCCCCCCCCCAACCATGGAGTTTTTACTAACTTCAGTCAATTTTGACGTCCGCTATTTCAAACATCCTGGAACACACCCAGTGGGCCTAAAGCAACATATAAAATTGCCAGCTCGCGGATGTCCGCTATTTTAAACACCATGGAACACCCCCAGTGGGCCTAAAGCAACATATAAAAATGCCAGCTTGTTGACGTCCGCAAGATCCCTTTAGCCCCCCCCCCCCCCCCTCTTTGTCCAAAGTTGTCCGCATTTGAACATTTTTGTGGAAGTTCTTTATGTACGACCCCATATCAGATGTAATCTTCTGACCCATGTTAAAACGATAAAATCCTTTGATCCCTTGCCATAGGGATAAAACATATAACCACCTGAAACCAGTGATAGAGACTCGAGATACAAATTACTCACCCTAGCCGTAGTGGGAGCTCATAGCTGTAAGCAATCAGTGCTAAGTGAGACGTGTACGTCAGAAAATGTCGGATATACTCCATAATTTTACACACATAATTATTGTCTACACGCCTGAAACACACCAAGACATTTGATGTAACGAGAAACTCTTCATTTGCACACTTCTGCCTGTGTCATTTACTCCTATTCAAATTCTGTTCATTTTAGAACGTTCTGTAAGAATCTAGAGGGCGGTATTATCTCACATTATTTGTGTAGGTTCTCTAATCGAACAGGACTTGGTGAATGGTGATGGCTAATGCCAGGTTGATGAGTAATGCCGGGTTGATGGGTAATGTCAGGTTGATGGGTAAATGCGGGTAATGCCGGGTTGATTGGTAATGCCGGGTTGATTGGTAATGCCGGGTTGATGGGAAATGCCGGGTTGATGGGTAATGTCAGGTTGATGGGTAAATGCGTGTAATGCAGGGTTGATGGGTAATGTCGGGTTGATTGGTAATGCCGGGTTGATGGGTAATGCAGGGATGTGGTTAGCTTGTGAGATCATGGAAACCGCATGAACAAGAACAAAAGACGAGGGCGCCGACTCTTAGGTATGGGCGCATTGAGGGAGCTTTAAAAAATGTGTCGAGTTACTTAGTTCAGATGTACGAGTTCATTTATTATCACAAACAGACGTTTTTTTAAAAATTTGTTCGACCTAGATGTCACGTACGCTTTTATCAGAGACGTAGCTATATAGGGTTAATACGGTCCGGGGCTGGCTGATATTTTTGCCGTCCCTTGCCGTCCCTTTCCATGAAAAAACTCTACAATTGGCCGAAAATGTCGCCTTCAATATAAAGAAAAATCTGCCTGCCGGGGCGCACCGCCCCCTCCACACCCCGCTTCTTACACCAGAGCACGTGGATTACATTAAGTTCCTGATAGCTTCCATGAGCCTTCCACATATTTCGACGTTCAAAGATGACGAAGGCTTCGAATTGTGTAGTAGCCTTGACTTGAACTGTATTTTCTTTAACGTGAGGGAGAGTTGCTCAATGCGTCAGCCTCACTCTCTCGTCCTTTCCCATTTGTTACAATGGCAGACTTAGCCAAGACAACTGGAGATAGGCCAGATTGCAGGGGATGACCAGCAGTGTTTCTAGTGCCTCTTTGTGCTCTTATGCGTTCCACGTCGCAGGAGTTGTCGGAATTTTCATTGTGACAGTGTCATAGCGCCTACGGGACTCCATCTCCGGGTTTAATTTCAGACCTTGCCTTCTCTTAGATGAGTTGCCCTCCAAGGTTAAGGCTTTTGCTGGGGCAATGAACTCCAGTCCACAAGCTTGGGATTGACTCAGTTTAAACCATTCGGCCACCCATGTTAAAACGATATAATCCTTTGATTTCTGAACAAAGTACACGTACAACTGACTGTAATGCTATATTTATTTGTCAAAGTAATGTTGTCTTGAATATGACTTACCACAGTTCTGAAACGTGAAAGTTTGGGTGCGAGGATTTGAATTTAAACTAAATATATTTTGTATCGCTTTGCTTCCTGTGGTCTGCAGAGTAGGTCTTGGTGGACCTAATTGGGGTTCAGGGTTAACGGGTTGGTCCTCCCTTCATTGGATGTAACCACTAGATTCAAACTTCTCTCTCTAAATTGAGTTGTACATTCTCTCACGCATCAAATTTTAATAAAGAACTTAACGAGTCTAAAAAAAATGGTCTTTTGTAACTTGGACATTCACTTATTCATCAAATTATAGCAGAACTTACTGTGTCTCAAAAAACATTGAGTACGGTATGACGATGACACAGACGAGGAGGTCAATGGTCGAGAGGAGCCGGAAGTAGACGGAGTCACGTGTGTAGAAGACACGCTTGGACTTGTTACCGAAGATGGCGAAAAATGCGAGGTTGCCCAGGGAGCCCAGGAGGATACAACTGATGGCCAAGGGAATGAACACATCCGGGTATTTAGACGTCATAAAGTTGAGATATTCGTGAACAAACTAGCACATGGAGAGATAAAAAAAGAATACTAATTGACGACTGATATAAAATGTGGTAATGACCAGAGTTAAGATGAGACCATGTGGGTTAAAGTTGAGGGAAATAGAAATCTGATAATGGCTATTTTTCAGTCTAGCAGTGGTAGCCTGGGCGAAAATCTTACAATGTTGATTACACATTCGCTACCAATAGCAAACAACGTGATGGCAATAGTTTGCTTTAGTTTGTATACATATTTTTAAGTGTGGTTTTTATACTGAGCCATCACGTGACTTTTGGATGACCCCACCCCCACCCCCCATTTCTGCTTTATGTCTCCCGGCCCTTATTTCTTGCATATAAAGTTATAGTTAAAAAAAATTCAACATCACAATTTTATGTCCCTTAAAAATCCGAGGCTTTCTGAAGCCGTAGGGTCCACACGACGGATCTGTTTCTATACATATATTTATGTTTGGTTTGTAGGCATATATTTTAGGGTTGGTTTGTATTTAAGGCTGGGTTTGTATACATACTTTTAGCAGGATGTGAGTTTAGTTAGTTGTCTTGGAGTATTCAAGGGTGGGATTGGGAGGGGGGGGGGGTGAAGAAAATACCAACAGCGCCACATTAAAATTAATCCTAAATTAGCGCCATGGTTTTAAAGTGCTCCATCCTCCCCATCCTAGTCACGCCACTGGATGGATGTCATAATGGGTTGGTTAAACGACTCATACTTCTCATTGGTTCTAAGATGGATGCAGTGGCGTAGGAAGGAGGTGCGGAGGGGGTGGTCCGCCACGGGCGATACTTTTTTTCTTTTTATGGAGGGCCAGTTCATTGTCGGCCAGTTGAAGACTATTTTTCATGAAAGGGGTGCGGCGAAATTCTCGGCCCGCCCCTGGTGGCACTAACCCTAGCTACGCCACTGGATGGATGTTTGAGGAATGGTGCTTTAAATAGAGAAGGTCGCCAGGTTTACCTCATTGTCAGCTCTAGATTTCCCTATGACAAACTTCTTGTTGGCTGATTTGGATCTAAGTGTGAAAAAATTGTTGTACATTTCCTCTTTGCTAGTCGGCCAGACGGAGACTACGACAAGACACAAGAGAAACAGCTGCTTAGAGCCGATCAGCAGCCCAGCAGCTCGCAATGACATGTCCGTTGGGTGGCCTAACATCACACCGAGTGGCAGTGTTAACGAAATGCCATTAACGACATCGGACCTGGTTGGTTAATCAGGGGGGAGAGTGCTTCTTTCAGAGAGAATTCATTCCATGTGTAATACAATATAGTGTCAAATGGAGCAGCGCCATTCTACTTCCGCCTTAGGCTACATTAAAAAGTGGGAGAAAAACAGGGTTTCGTTTGATGCGCAAAATAATTAATGATGGAATAACTTTGTGTTTCAAAAATGGAGTCTTTGCAAATCGGTCTGCATATTTTCCGTACGACTCTTTGATCTTAAATTGGTATATATAATTTCTGTACGACCATGGTCTTACATTGGCCCACACTTTCTCTTTACGACTATAATAACTGTGCGACCTTTGGTCTCAAATTAGTCTACATAACATCTGTACAACTCTTGATCTTAAATTAGTCTACAGTACACATAATGGTCTGCAATTGGTCTTAAAAATCTCTATTAAAATCTTGGTCAAAAATTGGTCTTCATAATTTCAGTACATTTCTTGGTTTAAAATTGGTATTCGTAATCTCTATACAAGTCTTGGTCTAAAATTGGTCTTCATAATCTCTATACAAGTCTTGGTCCTATTGGTCTACATAACCTCTAGACAACACTTCATCTTTGATTAGTTTGCATTCTATCAATATGTTCTCGGATATATTATTATTATTCTTGGATACCTAAAACGTTGTTTAAATGTGTTGACATCGCACGTCCATCTTCGTCTTCAGGACTACGAAGTTCTGATTTTAATATTTTGAATTGTTTTGAGACTGTTGTTAAAATACTCTATTACTCTAGTCCAGGCCTGCATAACATACGGCCCGCGGACCGCATGCGACCCGCCAGCACCCACTTGTGGCCCGCGAAGTAACGAAATATTCTTTATTCTTATTAATTTCTTAATTACTCCCCACCCCCCGGTCCTATTTTCTATTTGCCCGCACAAGTCCTGTCCTATTTTCTATTTGCCCGCACAATAGAAAAAAAAAAAAGAAAAAATGCTTTTCCTAAAGGATTACGGCCCGCCTTACATTTTGAGTTGTGCAAGCCTGCTCTAGTCCATGCGACTCTTTAGTGACCTGAGTGTGGCTCGGCCAGTCGGCTACAAATCTGTTTTGACTCCGAAAAACATGGTTCTTGACAGGTTCTTGAAAAGAAATTTGCCTCTCAAAATGTTTATAATCGCCTGTTGCTGATTTTTGGCTCTTTTGTCTAATGAGTTTGCCGACCACTGCTCTAGTCGAATATCTTCAAGTATTTCTGGCAACGTTTGTCAAGGTACCTATTGTCTGTCAACGAATACCCAGGCACACTGAATATTGGAACACGAACACTTTATGAATAACTCGGCGTCTTCTTTATTAAGTGTATCTGTCACGCAGATCCACCTGGTTACAGTATCTCCTTATAACAGCACAGTCTAGCCAAAACATCATTCACGAACGTTTCATGACTATGTGCGTAATCGACTCTCTTTCTCTCTCTCTCTCTCTCCTCTCTCTCCTCTCTCTCTCTCTCTCGCTCTATTTGGAGAAAGGTCTTTGTATCCGTATGGCGGCACATATATTTGGAGAAAGGCGGTCTTTGTATCCGTATGGCGGCACATATGTTTTGTTTTGGAGAAAGTTCTTTGTATCCGTATGGCGGCACATATATTTGGAGAAAGGTCTTTGTATCCGTATGGCGGCACATATGTTTTATTTTGGAGAAAGTTCTTTGTATCCGTATGGTGGCACATATATTTGGAGAAAATGTTTGTATCCGTATGACTGCACATATATTTAGAAAAAAGTGCCGTTGTCTGTACGGTGACATACATTTGGTGAAATGTGCTTATATCTGTATGATGACACAAACATTTAGTGAAATGTGCTTATATCTGTATGATGACACAAACATTTGGTGAAATGTGCTTACATCGTTTCGGTGTCACATACATTTGGTGAAAAGGGGGGGGTGAGTTTATGAGTCAACACTTCAGTTGATCATACGTGTGGTGAATGTTTTGTGTCCTCTATATGGTGACACATACATCTGGCCAAGCATGTTGTCCTCTGTATGCCACCCATGAATCCCGTGACCAGAAAGAGTGCATCAGAGATAGACCGCCTTAAATGAAAGATCGGGCCGAGTTCGTGGCCTATGTACAATACGGTTGAGCTTTTCATTCTTGGCCGGCAAACCCTTCTCAAGGGGGAAATCATTACCCGAGGCTGCCCGGGGAGGTAATCAATTAACCTTTCGGCTAACACTGCAGCAATCCTCCTAGTTATGTCCCTTTCCCATAATCTTACATTATTTTTTTTTCTATTTCCCGTTAAGTTCAATTGCATTCCAAACGGCTGACCCCACCCCACCTTTTCCATTTCCCCTGTTTTTTCCCCCCACGGCTGCTTTATTTTCCAAGGGAATTTAAACATCAATCCGTAATATTGACGATAAAATTAATGTCTTCCGCTCTTAAGTTTTACGACCAAAAATTGTGAGTTGTTTCTGGGGGTCTCACTGCAGCGTCTGTTGGCCACAAGATGATTTGTCAAATAAGTTACAAAATAATACTAGTAGAGTTCTGATAGTTGATCACACCCCACTCGCCCCCCCCCCCATCTTTTTTTTTCATCATCAGGGAATTTGGACTTAATTAAAACATTAACCCGTTAAAGGGTAAATCCCGCAGTAAAAATTAAATAATATAATAATATAAAAATAAAGATACTATAAAAAAATCTCTTTAATTTCACTTGCTCATAACTTCAATGCCGAGCTTGATTGTATGCTCTAGATTTTCTAGTTCGTGTGTGCAATTATGAAGTCATGAGAGGCATTCATCGTGATTATGTTGAAATGTCAGACTGTCTTCTGATCTACAACCCATAACTCAGTAACCTTTTTTTGTTTCCAAGTGCGACACGCCCTAGGCCCTCCTCCGAGAATTCCGCGGCACACCACACATAAACACATCAGGAATAGATTCAATAAAATAATATTAAACTACGGCTTAACAGGGTTCAGATTTTGTTACACTGGGTGCGGGTATTTTGTGAAAGTACCAGGTGGATCCAGGTGCTACGAAAAAAGAGTTACCTTATAATTTTCTATAATATCTGCCGGCCTTGAGACAATGGGCAAACAGACAGTCCTACCTGCCGGCCATTAGACAATAGGCATACAGACAGTCCTACACTCTATGGCGGCCTTTAAACAATAGGCATACAGACAGTCCTACATCCTACTTGTCGGCCAATAAACAATTGCCCTACAGACAGTCCTGCACCCTATCTGCCGGCCTTTAGACAATAGGCTTACAAACAGTCCTACACCCTACCTGCCGGCATTTAAACAATAGTCCTACCGACAGTCCTACACCCTGCCTGTTGGTATTTAAACAATAGTCCTACAGACAGTCCTACACCGTACCCTCTTTATTGATTAATATATTAGTCGCCTATGCAAAAAAATTCACCATTTTGACCCGAGTTCAATCTGTATGCATAACGCTTGACAGTTTTTTGCACCCACTCAGTACTATTAATATAAAACATGTTGAGTAGGGGAGGGCCGGTTGTGAAAAGGAAGCAGCCACACCATAAGCAAAATATATATTTGAAATATTTATTATAAGAAAATAATAACCCGTTTTCGATAAACCGATAAATTATTCATTGTCAATCTGATCAGTTTTCGAACGATCGTATTAACATTTAGAACAAACGATTTTGAAGGCAATCGATTCGCTTTTGGAATCGAATCAATAATATAGTCGATTTTGACACACGCGTCAGCACGAACAGGGAAGAACCTCTTGAAGTTCAGTGCATCATTGCTGGATGACCACCCCACTCCCCCAAGTGCCCCTGCATGTAATCGTAATCGTAATTAGAGCCAAAAAATGTGAGGAAAATGTGGTGGGGTTTGATAGGAATAGTTTGTGACGCTACTACGCTTTATGTCTGACTATATTCTTCCCTGTGGTGCTACAGCCCATACAGGGATTTGGCCTGCCTCGACACATCTTTCCACTCAGACCTAACTGATGCCTTACTTTTCCATGCTTGGACTTGAATTCCCAGCTTCTGTAGATCTTTTCCCACATCATCCATCTAATAAGCCTAGGCCTGCCTTTGAGCCGATTTCCTCTGGGATTTTGGTGGTGCACCATCTTCACTCCTCTGGCGTTTGAAATTCTTTCTAAGTGTCCCTTTTTATTTCTGCTATTTTCGTGGGTTACTGATATAGACTATACCAGTTGCTCTCAACCTTCCTAATTTCGCGACCCTTCAATACGGTTCCTCATGTTGTGGTGATCCCCAACCATAAAATTATTTTCGTTGCTACTTCATAAATGTGTGTTTTTCGATGGTCTTAGGTGACCCGTGTAAGGTTCGTTCGACCCCCAAAGGGGTCGCGACCCACAGGCTGAGAACCTCTGGAATATACAATTCCTGGTTGGTTCGTATTCTCAATCCATATTCATCCATCGATATTTTCCGGAGAACTTTTCTCTCCTATGTGTTTAATAGGTTTTCAGTCGTTTTTGTTAGGGTCCGAGTTTCACTGGCGTATGTTACAACTGGCCTGAAGACAGTTTTATAAATAGTTTTCTTTCTTTTTCTTGCAATTTTTTTTACTTTTTAGTATTCTATGACTACTGTTTCCGGCCGATATTTTTTCTTATAAGTATTTGAATTTATTAACTTTTTCAAAAGTCTGTTCTTAATATAGTCATGTATTTTGTTTTTTTGGTTGTTAACTCTCAGTTCTGCTTGTAGAGATGCGTCTTCTAATTGAATAAAGGCTGTTGATATGTCTCTACTATATTTCCCTAACAGTGCTATGTCATCAGCATATGCGAGATACTGAAAGGGTTGGTTGTAGAGAGTACATATTGGTTTTGGGGTCTTGGGTTTCCCTCAGAAAGTATCCTGTTATGTTCACCGGGTGTCAACATCTCTATGTTAGGTTACATAGCATACAACACAGTGAGTCTCCTTGTTGTAGGTCTCGCCTATACTGACATTTCATTGAATATTCTCCCTGAACTTTGATTTTTGAGTTGTTTAATTATACATGTATCAGTTTGTCAGTTTGTTGGGTATGCCAAACTCCTGCAGAGAGTCGTATAGATATTTTTTTTGGATGTTTTCATATGCCATTTTATAGTCCACACAGAGTTGATGTACTGGGATATTATATTCATAACATTTCTCTAATAGGCACATGATGGTGAAAAGCTGATCAGTCGTTGCTCAGTTTGTGTCTGAATCCCCATTGGTAGGCTCTTAGTATTTGTTCAGTGTACGGTTGCAGTCTTTTGGCAATTAGTTTTGTCAGTATTGTGAGTGTAACATTTAAAAAGGAAATTCCTGTGTGATTTGTGCATTAAAGTTTAGAGTCTTTCTTGTGTATTGGGGTTATTATTAGTGCTGTTTCCCATTCTTTTGGAAATTTCTCTTCTTGCCAAATTGTAGTTAAAAGTTTATGTGTCTGAGTGTGTTCTTCTCTTCCCCCATATTTAATAAGTTTTGCTGTGATTAGGTCTTCTCCAGGGGCTTTGTGTTTTTTTTCATAGAATTGATTACTTCTGTAGTTTACTCTAAAGTAGGTGAGGATCTGGTCCTCCAAGTGGAGGTTGATAATTTTCATCTTGTCCATTGCCTTCATTTAGTATTCCCTCAAAATATGCAGCTCACCTCTCCAGTACTTTACTATTTTCCGTAATTAATTCTTCATCATTGCACTCATACATTTGAGGTCTGGCTTGGCATCCATTTCTTTTCGTCTTTTGTGTTCATGTTCATTCCTCTTAAATTATCCTATTTCATTTAGTTTAGCTTTTCCTATAACATTTTTTTCTTCCTACAAGTTGTCGTCGCTTGCTTTCTGGCTTCATTATATATTTTTCTCACATGTCTGACTTTATATATGACTATATGTCTGACTATATATTTGACTATAAGTCTGACTATATGTCTGACTCTTCCTGTTGTCATCGAACATCACGTCAGCAGGGGATGTAACTCCCTCCCTCTTCCTATCGCCTCGTAGCCGCCCCTGGAGGCTCGGGTATGTGTTGTACGGTTCTAGAGCCTCTTGTGTCTGCCCTCTGAGTCATAGTAATCATGGCCTACGGGCGTTGGAGACTGTTACTCCCTGGGCCGCTTTGCTAGTTGTACTACATAATGCAACATGGTGTCAGACCTACTCAATGTATGAAACTTGGCTAGATGTACTACATCATGCAACATGGTGTCAGTCCTACTCAATGTATGAAACTTTGGTAGTAGTACTACATCATGCTATGTTGTGTCAGACTTATTCAATGTATGAAACTTGGCTAGTTGTACTATGTCATGCAACATGGTGTCTGAGTTACTCAATGTATGAAACTTGGCTAGTTGTACTATGTCATGCAACATGGTGTCTGAGTTACTCAATGTATGAAACTTGGCTAGTTGTACTATGTCATGCAACATGGTGTCTGAGTTACTCAATGTATGAAACTTGATTTACTTTACTACATCATGCTACATGGTGTCAGATTGGCTTAGTGTATGAAACTTTGGTAGTTGTACTACATCATGCAACATGGTTTCAGACTTACTCAATGTATGAAACTTGGCTAATTGTACTACATCATGCTACATTGTGTCAGACTTACTCAATATATGAAACTTTGGTAGTTGTACTACATCATGCTATGTTGTGTCAGACCTACTCAATGTATGAAGCTTGGCTAGTTGTACCACCTGGTACATCGTTTCACAATTTAATCAATTGGCCTATGTTCTTCTTCTTTCCATTCTATTGCCTTAAACTTAATTACAATTTCGACCACTTTATCTAGTGGGGGGGGGGGGGGGGGGGATTTCAACATAAAAATAAATAAATAATAATCTAATATAGGAGTCATTTTACTTTCAAAAAATTAAATAAAAGAATAGATATGTATAAGAAGGTCCAGTTCGACTGCAATAAAGCGTTTTAGTAGATTAAAAAAGCCACAAACAATTTCTACAAATAAAATAAATACGCTAAACTTTATAGGTCCAGTGATCATTGTATGTACGCTAAACTGTATTAACACAAATATTTTGCGTCCTATTAATTCACTTCAGGTAACCATAAGGTTCGTCACGCTATTTTTGACAATCTTGTTACTACTCTACCATCTTTCACAAATCTCGGACCACCCCCTCCCCCATTCCCACCGGGGTCCCCCCAAAGTATGCCACGATTTAAAAAAAAAAAAAAACAGTTTAAAAATGAACAACAAATTAAATTTCAATCTAAAACTAACTTCACTATTTAAATTAGACACTAAGGGACATCTCTCAGAATTCATCCAGCATAACATAAAGTTGGACATCTCTGACAATTTCAGATGTTATATGTAAGGATAATATGTGTATGTGTGACGTCACATATGATCTTGTATTGTCCACTGGCTTGTATGTAGATTTTGTATTGTTGCGTTTTGTATTTTATTGCGCTTCGAGCCTTTATTGTTGAAAATAACTTTATTATAATTATTATTATTATCTACCCCCCCCCTCCCGTGTTACACTTTCTTAAACCCCCCTCCCCCCCCCCCCCCCGCCCGGAGCGTGTCGTACTTTATGGACGGATCATTAAGATCAATATACACATTAAAAAAAACCAACAATTTTAATTAAGTTTATTTCAAAATCATGCTGTACATCTAATGCTTCCAGCTAGACCCGTGGTTCGAGTTAAAAGAACAGTATTTAACTTAACCCCCCCCCCCCCCCCAACTAACCATGGACTCGTCTTATTTGATGTGCAGGCCCGGCCATTATCATTGCTCATTAGCCATCGCGTCTTGTGAGATCTCGCCCTCAACGAGATCCCGCCGGCCATTGTTAGTCCGCGTGTTTCACCATGGTAACATGTTACTCGCCTGTCGTTAATCTCTCTTTCTCTCCTCCCCCTTGTCTCTCCCTGTGCCATCACCCTGGGTCTCATCCTCCCCGCCCCCCGCCCCGGGTGCCGATGACAAACGAGAAATAATGAAAGTCAAATAACATTTTCCCTGTTTCATGTTCGCCCGTGTGCTTGATACAATATCCCCCGAGGACTTGTTGCTGCTACCTTTATTTTCCCGACCTTCTTTCTTTTTCGCTAAATTCCTTGGCAAGTCAAGTAATCCTTTCTCCACATTACGACTCGTTGGGGGCTTCTCTTCATCATCACGACTGGTTGGGGGCTTCTTATCATCAACACGACTGGTTGAGTACTTCTTTTCATCAACACGACTGGTTGAGCACTTCTTTTCATCAACACGACTGGTTGGGGGCTTCTTTTCATCAAAACGACTGGTTGGGGGCTTCTCTTCATCAACACGACTGGTTCGGGACTTCTCTTCATCAACACGACTGGTTGGGGGCTTCTCTTCATCAACACGACTGGTTGGGGGCTTCTCTTCATCAACACGACTGGTTGGGGGCTTCTCTTCATCAACACGACTGGTTGGGGGCTTCTCTTCATCAACACGACTGGTTGGGGGGCTTCTTTTCATCAAAACGACTGGTTGGGGGCTTCTCTTCATCAACACGACTGGTTCGGGACTTCTCTTCATCAACACGACTGGTTGGGGGCTTCTCTTCATCAACACGACTGGTTGGGGGCTTCTCTTCATCAACACGACTGGTTGGGGGCTTCTCTTCATCAACACGACTGGTTGGGGGCTTCTCTTCATCAACACGACTGGTTGGGGGGCTTCTTTTCATCAAAACGACTGGTTGGGGGCTTCTCTTCATCAACACGACTGGTTCGGGACTTCTCTTCATCAACACGACTGGTTGGGGGCTTCTCTTCATCAACACGACTGGTTGGGGGCTTCTCTTCATCAACACGACTGGTTGGGGGCTTCTCTTCATCAACACGACTGGTTGGGGGCTTCTCTTCATCAACACGACTGGTTGGGGGCTTCTCTTCATCAACACGACTGGTTGGGGGCTTTTCTTCATCAACACGACTGGTTGGGGGCTTCTCTTCATCAACACGACTGGTTCGGTGCTTCTCTTCATCAACACGACTGGTTCGGGGCTTCTCTTCATCAACAAGACTGGTTGGGGGCTTCTCTTCATCAACGCGACTGGTTGGAGGCTTCTCTTCATCAACACGACTGGTTCGGGGCTTCTCTACATCAACACGATTGGTTGGGGGATTTTGTATTACCTGTGGGAAAATATGGCAGTCAGTCGCTCAACATCTTGTGTGTGACATAAGGACATCCATTTATTCATAATCTTGAAACACACAGCCAGTCAATCACTCACCATCTTGAATGTAACGCAGGTTTCATAAAGATTCCGATAGCTCATTGGTAGAGTACTCTGTGCCATGTTGTATGAGTACTCTGTACCATGTTGTATGAGTACTCTTTGCCATGTTGTATGAGTACTCTTTGCCATAGTGTATGAGTATTATGTGTCATGTTGTATGAGTACTCTGTTCCATGTTGTATGAGTACTCTGTATCATATTGTATGAATACTCTGTGCCTTGTTGTATGAGTACTCTGTGCCATATTGTATGAGTACTCTGTGCCATGTAGTATGAGTACTCTGTACCATATTGTATGAGTACTCTGTACCATATTGTATGAGTACTCTGTGCCATGTTGTATGAGTACTCATACCACACTCCCATCAAATGTGCAAGCTTCCACTTATTTTACCAATGTATCCATCAATCATTCCAGCTTTCACTCATTGTACCAATATTTTCATTACTTGTACCATTACTTTGACTCGGTTGTGGCACAGCCCTATCTATTGTATCAGCTTCGAATCGGTTGCACAATAGTACAATCGCTTGTACCAGCTTCAATTATATGTACAACAGTCTCATCACATGTACCAGCTTTCACTCTTTTTACCAATATAACAATGACTTGTACCATTACTTCGACTCGATTGTCCCATAGTCCTCTGAATTGTAAGAGCTTTCTCTCAGTCCCTATACATGTACCAACTTCGACTCAGTTGTACAACAGTCCTATCATTTGTACCACCTTCCTTCGTGAGAAGACATGACACAGCCTGGGATTCCCTTGTAGTATTGACGTCTAATTGACCAGCCAAGAGGTGGCCACAAGGACCAGATTATCGTGCTCACCATTCAGTCTGGATGAGCCCTCATCTGGAGAACGATGACACCCCCCTCCCTCATCTGGAGTTCAATAGCAACCCTCCCCTCATCTGGAATACAATGGCATCTCCTCTCCCCACTACTGACTACAGAACCACGCAGAGTGATTATTTCTGATGAACCTGTTAGTGAAGGAATGTCAGAACGTGTTAGTTAATAGGCAACTTGAACACAATCGGGTGTCCGATTGTCCAGGTGTCCGGGTACCCGTCCAAGGTTGACTGCCCTAGCAGCTCCCGGGCATCCGATTGAATGAAACTATTTTAAAAATCATTAAAAACTACGAAATTTTAAATAAGAATTTAGTTATTTTGACCCTCTGCTACCATTAGCGCCCGCCGTCAGCTCCCAAATTTTCACCAGCTCCCTCTACTTCTTTGGGCGGTGGCACGTCAGGCGGATTGTCATGTTGTATGATGCTTGTTGGGGGGTCTAGCACCAAACTCACACATTCCTCGTTCTCACAAGATAGCATGTTGTTATTTTAAAAATGAAATCCGTATGGATCTACTTTCTTTCATTAAAAATGTTATGAGACTTGAAAGGTCAACATGTCTTTCCAAGCCCTTTCTATGCGCGACAACGTACTAATTTTACTCGATTAGCCAGTCTAGATCAATTTAATGACATCCTTAGATAATACACTGCGCTGACACAATCTCTTGAGTTAATTCAAAAAAATGACACAGCTGAGCCGTGTCCACTTTTACTATTGAGTGAAGCAATACAGATCATTTTCTTGTCTTGAAATATCTGCTGTAAATAATGTGGAAACTAGCAATGTGACGTCCAAAAGGATGGAAGGATATTTTGTCAGATGAAAATTGATATTATCTTTTAAATAATATATTCAGCTTTATGTTAATAGTACTGAGTGAAAAAAAGGTTGTCACTCAGCGAGCTTAATGCGTGACGTTTGAACTCCGGTAAATAGCTTACTTTTTTCGTTATACTGTGACTTTTGTTTCGTAAGTCTTTGTTATAAAATGAACGACAGTATCTTCTCTGTCGACAGGTTTTTGTACATCATCTCTATTCCGGGAACCGGCAACTGTCCGTTCCTATCAATGACACAAACGGTTGACGAAGGCAGTGCACTACAACACAGGGTAGTACATTTCTTTGTAAATCATAGAAAATGAGAAGTTAACTCTTTTTGTGTAACACTTTCACCCACTGGGTATTTTCTCAAAATACCCGGATCCAGTGTAAAAAAATGCACCCGGTTAAGCGCTAGTTGTTTTCTGTATTCGGTGAAATTAAATGCCCCATTCGCATTTCATACAATCATCTTTAAAAAACAACAATAAGAAATAGATGAATACAAGGAATTGGACAAAAATGATACCAGAATCTGATACATGTTAAAAGCCGGGGTTGATGAGCAGTGGCGTAGGAAGGGG
This sequence comes from Omphiscola glabra, assembly GCA_964017045.1. Lineage (NCBI taxonomy): Eukaryota > Metazoa > Mollusca > Gastropoda > Lymnaeidae > Omphiscola > Omphiscola glabra. Next base: position 2,495,751 of record OZ024808.1, read on the forward strand.
GTGTGGAGGAGGTGGTTCGGCATGGGGCGGCACTTTAAAAAAAATTATATTTAAGGGTTGGCCCCGGGCGGCACGACCCTAGCTCACTGTTGCGTACTAGTAATGTGAGATAGCGATAAAAAAAATTCAGTAGCAAACTATGATGACTAACTTCCAAAAATGTGATGACACGCTTGTAGATCAAATAATGGGAAGGCAACACTAAGTTGAGAGAATGATTTGCCTTGAATACACCGTTCGCCACTCACCTGTTGAATCACAACGAATATTCTCTAGGTATGTGTGTAATGGCGGTAACGCTGTGTTCAATAGGCGCGTGAAATAAAATGTCAGAAGTCAGCACTAATTTGGGATTGAAATAAAGTGCGTTACTTGAAGGCATGTTTGTTTAGTAACTTTAGTAGATGTGATGTTCACGCATTGCCACCGCAATAGTCACTTTATATTAACAAATTAGTAAACTATACAAGATGCCTATATATCTAATGATGCCCGCTCTCTTGGTACTAATGATGCCCGCTCTCTTGGTAGGGGTCACTGCTTCAACCTTAATTACACATTCTTGCATCCTAGTCCTCTTTTTCTAAGTTGTCATACTTTCACTATCCCCTGTCCCAATCACACATGTCCCCCCGAAGAGGGTGCACGGAGGTTTAGCTTGCACCCCTGGGTTATTAAATAAGGAGTATATCACACCAAGAGCTGCAATCAGAAAAGATAAATCTATCGTCTCTCGTAGACGGAAAGATGCCATACATACATACATATCGCAGGACACATGTCAAAATGATTATGTGGGAAAACCTGTGAGAGAATTTGAAACTTCTCCCAGATTTCAACATATCAAAAATGGCTCAACACTTGTCCGTGCATCTACTCAAGCGCTTGGCTAATCCCTGGAAGATGCTTCTATGGTCACCCGTGCTACCCCATAACGACTAATAATTAAGTCAAATGACAAATGAATTGATTAGCCATCTTTCTTATAACTTGATCATTTCAAAAAATCTTCAACAAATGTTCAACGAATGTTCAACGAATGTTCAAGTTTTTCCTTCTTTACCCAAAAGATGAAAAGGATCAGAAGTTCTACACCGTTTCGAACACACACACACACACATCAATGATTATAGCTTTGTAACAACCAATGAATTCACTCAACCGTGGTAGAACTGTTCCACAGAAACTTGTGGTTTGGGTAAATGATGCCTATTGTGTCTTACAACTACGCGTACGGCTACCCGTAGTTTCCCCCAATCGATTAAGGGCGCACAACTCACCCCGCCCCGCCTTCTGGCCACGCGCGCGACTCTGTAGGTGGGAAGATAATCCGTACTGCGCACCTTGAGATGGACGGACCCCTTGTCGGTTTTATAGTCTTAGTGACCATTCAGTGGACCAGACAATGACCAGGGCCTTGAGTGTGGATGTGTGTGTGTGTTATTTCAGAGATCTATTTCAACCAAGTGATGAGCCGAAGAAATAGTTGACCAAAATGTTGGTGTTTTTTCATCAAGTTCATATCATCGTAAAAGAAGTGACCTTTACTCAGGAAAAACTTAGTGGATGTATTTCATATTACACTAAATGAAACCGTGTATTACTTGGTGTACTAGACTATTGTATTTGGATAACACGAATATGAATATAGTTTGTTGTGTGAACATACTAATACCGTGTTATTCTGTATAGAGCACAGAGCTGTTGGACGCTATTCAGGTAAGGGTTAAATTGTTAGTTGTTATAAAGCCAAAACCATTGTTTAACCTAGCATTTCTCAACACCCTTTTTTCTCTTTCTTTTTATTAGCTAAAATATGTTATTTAATTATCATAAAGGGGTGGAGGAAGGGGAGTTTAGGTAGACGGAAGTGTGTCAAACAAAGATATGATAAAACCTAAAATATTTTGTTTTTATTTGTTTATATTTGTGTTAGTCTTTATTTGTTCCACGAAGAAGGCTTTTTGTAGACACGTTTGTTGTTTTGTTGCGTCCTAAGCTTTTACCGTACATTGTTTCACACATGTCCTAATATATTATTTAACTCCGTTGCCCCTCTCCCATTGTAATGTAAAATACTGCTCCTTTTATATGCTTAAAATCATGTGTTCAAAATGTTCGTGGGCCCCCAAGACATATGCTGTGGCCCTCCTAGGGGGTCATACAATCCCAAGCTGAGAAACGCTGGGTTAACCATATAAAATTTAGTGAACTAGTTGGTAGTTACATAACCCATTCCGTTGTTTACCTATAACTATGGCAACCTTCTTAGTTCATACTTATTTTACACCTTGACATTACCGACAGTTCATAGAACATAGAACATTAACTATACGCTGTCACCCAAAAATGCCTTCATCCTACTCATTTAACATTAACCTACAATATAATTTTTTTTTTGTAAAGTATAACTTGTTACGTAAACCAAACTTTTAGTTTGCCTATACAATAAAGTAAGCACGATAGAAGAACTATAAAGAAAACTACATGTGAGACTGTGTTGGAGCCATGGGAAGTGAATAAATAAGCAATCGTTCTCTTTTTTGGAAACCTAAACATATCTTGTTCCACTATTTATTTAGTAATATAAACCAAACCTCTAGTTTACCTCTATGTCGGGTAACCTCATTAGTAGATAAATAGGCCCTGCCTTAACATTCCTTTCATCCCTGTAGCGCCCATGTAGGACCTTTCACTTAGACCTATCTGATGCTTTTCCTTTCCATACTTGAATTCCCAACTTCTGTAGATCTTTTACACATCATCCATCCATCTAACTAAGCCTAGGTATGCCTTTGAGCCGTTTTAATCTGGGGTTTTGGTGGTGCACCCTCTTCACTCCTTTGTCATTCTTTCTAACTGTCCAGCCTAACGTAGCCTACCCATTTTATTTCTGCTACTAGTGTGGGATCCTGATATAGACTATACAATTCCTGGCTGGTTCGTATTCTCCATCCATATTCATCCTTTGTTGGTCCATATATTTTCCGGAAACCTTTCTCTCCCATGTGTTTAATAGGTTTTCTGCCGATTTTGTTAGGATCCAAGTTTCATTGTGTGCATTTAGTTTTCAGCCCACCTCTCCAGTTAACTATTTTTCGTAATTAATTTTCCTTTATTGCTCTCACACATTTTGGGTCTGGCTAGGCATACATTATTTTCGTCTTTTATCTTCATGTTCATTCCTCTAATATTTCCATCTCTTGATAAGTCTTCTATTTCTTTTAGTTTAGCTTTTTCCCCTTCCCATTTTTTCTTCCTACACATTTTCTTGGCTTTTTTTCTGGCTTCATTGTATGATTGTCTTATCTTTCTGGTTTTCCTTTGTATCTTATTGTCATTCGTGTCTTGTTCCTTTCTTCGAAAGTCTCTTTGCATTCATTATCAAACCAGCCTACTCTACTGTTAGTTTGCTGAAATCCTACTACATTTTCTGCTGATCTTTTCATAGCATTTTGTAATCATATCCCACTGTTTATTTATCTTTCTTTTCCCGTTTATTAACTCCTGTGATGCTTCTAGCTGTGCTTCTACTTTATTTTGGTTAGCTTTGGCTATTAGTTGGTCTTTGGTAAGTTTTTGGTAATCCTATCGTTTTTCACTTTGCTTTCGGCCATTGTGAAATATGCATATTCTCTGCTTATTTTTAACCCTTTCAAGTAGATGGCCAGAGTCTGCATCTGTTCCGCGATAGCTTATGTCTCATCCATGCCTCCGATCGATTAGATCATGGTCAATTTAGTTGTGAGAGATTTCATTTGGTGAGTTCCATGTAACTTTATGTATGTTTTTGTGTGGAAACTTAGTGCTGCTGTCATCCCTTTTCCCGAAGCAAAGTCTATAAGTCGGATCCCATTGTCGGTGGATTCTTCATGCACACTCTCATTGCCAATAGTTGGAATAAACTCTTTTTCTTTCCGCATGTTGGCATTAAAGTCGCCAATCCCTATTTTAAAATCATGTCGTGGTGCCTCATGATAGATCTTTTACAGCGCCTCATAAAAACATTCTTTTATCTGACCTTCTGTATCTTCGTTGGGAGCATATCATTTATAAATGTTCTATTAAACAAGTTTCCTCGTACACGCAAAGAGAACAATATTTCATTCTCTGGTTTAAAACCTATGACTGCACCGACGGCTTCTTTCTTCACAGCAAATCCTGCTCCAAGTGTGTTAATGTTGTTGCCAATATAAAATATGGTGTAGTTTTTCGTCTTGAGGATATCTGCATTTTTCCATCGTATTTCTACTAATGAAGCAATAGAGATTTTATGTTTAATGAGTTGACCTATTAGGTTGACTAAGGCGCCTGCTCTAAACAGGCTTAGCACATTCCAAGTCGCCATCCAAAACTCATGTCCACATCCCGGTTTTATTTTGTTGTTTGGCTTTCATAACGTTTATTTTTTGTACATTGCCGGATTGTTAGCCCTGCGCCCAACCATCTGGTGGTGGTGGTGGGGGGGGGGGGGCTGCATATTACAGCTCTCTAGGTAGCTGCCTTAATTTTTGGATAAGGTTCCCTAGCCTTAACATTATCCTACAGAATATACTAGAATAGGGACCCACGTCACACTATCGAACTGATTAAAATGTAATCTAAAACACACTTCACTATTCAACTGTAATAAACGTAACAAAATGAAATCTTCTATCAGAATACACCCACCACAAAATAAACTACAACAACACTGTCAATTTCAGGTTTTATTTGTATGATAAAATATATATAAAATATGTGACACCACACAAGATCTGTACACCCCCTACCCGTGTCACAAACTGTCAATTTATTAGCCCCTCCCCCATCCGGAACGTGGAATACTTTATGGACGGCCTCATACAACATTGAATCTGCATCTTCGCCTTCATGTTACATTCCACTCAAACAGAAACGTAAACCTACAATAAAATAGATTGCTCACATTTTGGAAGTATTTTTGATAGATGAATATATGTTTGCTCGTGCTCTGTTGAAACCTCAAAGTTCTCACGACCTGCAGATGAGATCCAATTATCAAACAATTAAATGTTTGTATTTTTTTATATTGTGGTAGAAATGTGTGGTGAGTAGGGGGCATCATTTTGGCGGTGAGTGGGGGGGCATCATTTTGGCGGTGAGTGGGGGGGGGCATCATTTTGGCGGTGAGTGGGGGGGCATCATTTTGGCGGTGAGTGGGGATGTGGCATCATGTTGCAGTCGCGCGCGCCAGCTCAACTTTTAATTGTGTGCTTAACCTTTTCGCGAAAAGTAAGGCTATGACACAGACAATTTGCCAACGCTACATCTTATTGCGTAAGTTAGGTAACCTTTTAGCCAGAAGTAATACCAGGACATACACAATTGCCAACGCTACATCTTATTGCGTAAGTTAGGTAACCTTTTAGCCAGAAGTAATACCAGGACATACACAATTGCCAACGCTACATCTTATTGCGTAAGTTAGGTAACCTTTTAGCCAGAAGTAATACCAGGACATACACAATTGCCAACGCTACATCTTATTGCGTAAGTTAAGGAACCTTTTAGCCAGAAGTAATACCAGGACATACACAATTGCCAACGCTACATCTTATTGCGTAAGTTAGGTAACCTTTTAGCCAGAAGTAATACCAGGACATACACAATTGCCAACGCTACATCTTATTGCGTAAGTTAAGGAACCTTTTAGCCAGAAATAATACCAGGACATACACAATTGCCAACGCTACATCTTATTGCGTAAGTTAGGTAACCTTTTAGCCAGAAGTAATACCAGGACATACACAATTGCCAACGCTACATCTTATTGCGTAAGTTAGGTAACCTTTTAGCCAGAAGTAATACCAGGACATACACAATTGCCAACGCTACATCTTATTGCGTAAGTTAGGTAACCTTTTAGCCAGAAGTAATACCAGGACATACACAATTGCCAACGCTACATCTTATTGCGTAAGTTAAGGAACCTTTTAGCCAGATGTAATACCAGGACATACACAATTGCCAACGCTACATCTTATTGCGTAAGTTAGGTCACCTTTTAGCCAGAAGTAATACCAGGACATACACAATTGCCAACGCTACATCTTATTGCGTAAGTTAAGGAACCTTTTAGCCAGAAGTAATACCAGGACATACACAATTGCCAACGCTACATCTTATTGCGTAAGTTAAGGAACCTTTTAGCCAGAAGTAATACCAGGACATACACAATTGCCAACGCTACATCTTATTGCGTAAGTTAAGTAACCTTTTAGCCAGAAGTAAAGCCATGACACAGACCATAGACAACTCTAAGTCTAATTATGTATTTAGCCTTTCAGCCGAATACATTAAACATTTAGGTAATGCAGCATGTTTGTACACCAAAGAGCTGATCTGTAACCATGCCAACCATCACACAGCCATACGAAAACTTCATCCATTCAAGTAGCGGAAAAAACATATACTCAATAGTTATGAAGTAACAACGAAAATAATATTGTGGTTGGGGGTCGCCACAACACGAGGAACTGTTTTAATGGGTCGCGGCGTTAGGAAGGTTGAGAACCACTGGATTAGAGGCTGATGGTCTGTCCAGAAAGTACGCCATACTCTCGAGTGTGGACGGGGGCCTAAGAAGTTTGTCACATGGTTGAAAAGGGGGGGGGGGGGCTGGTGTAAAGAATATGACGTCAAACAATTTAATTTCTTTTAAATCATACATAAGACTCCTGGAATTGACAGTGATGTTGAACTTTCTGTTGTGATGTATGTATTCTGTTGTGATGGATGTATTCTGTTGTGATGGATGTATTCTGTTGTGATGGGTGTATTCTGTTGTGATGGATGTATTCTGTTGTGATGGATGTATTCTCTTGTGATGGATGTATTCTGTTGTGATGGATGTATTCTGTTGTGATGGATGTATTCTGTTGTGATGGATGTATTCTGTTGTGATGGATGTATTCTGTTGTGATGGATGTATTCTGTTGTGATGGATGTATTCTGTTGTGATGGATGTATTCTGTTGTGATGGATGTATTATGTTATGATAGATGTATTCTGTTGTGATGTAGGTATTCTGTTGTGATGGATGTATTCTGTTGTGATGGATGTCTTCTGTTGTGAAGTGTCTTTTGGATTAAGTTTGAATTCGTTGTTATTTTTTAAAAAAATTTTTGTTGGAAAGTGTGACGTACATTAAGTGTGTGTGTGTGTGAAAAAAAGGGGGGGGGGAGGGGAATCTGAGATTGTGGCAGACTGTGTAACGAGGGGAGGGTGGTGGGGTAAAACGTGTCCAAAATAGCGTGACGTACTTTATGGACGGCTGGTTAGTCTCACGTTGAAACTGAAGATCGCACGGCACTAAATAGAGTTACAAACATGTATAGTCCCGTTTGAAGAATAGAACTAATCAATGAAAATATCAAAGAAGGAATTAGGACTAGGTCAAAATGATTACCACCATTGACGTAGGAAATGGGGGCAGAGGAAGGATTTTTTTCTTTATATGAAGGGGTGCCATTTTAGGTCAACTGCAGTTTTTGTATCGTGGAAAAGTGAAACAAAAAAAAAGGGAGGGGGGTACAAATCCTAGCTATGCTTCTGATTTACAAGGATAAACATCAGTAAAAGAATGGATCAAAGAAGTATTCATATTGTAAAATCTGGACTTACTCTCAATTCCATTCATTGAGCTGGTAACCTTTCATTGACTCAACGTAATGCACTCCAACATTCATTTGGATCAGAATCTCCAGTGGTTTGCCCATTCGCTAATTTAAATTAATTGGCCTGGGTTATTTATTTATAGAGGAATGAAATGATGAATATCGGTTACATGAAATCCCAATCCCAATAGAACTGATGGACTGGTCTTCTAGAATCCTAGGCCTACCATTACAATAGAACTGATGGACTGGTCTCCTGTAATCCTAGGCCTACTATTACAATAGAACTGATGGGCTGGTCTTCAAGAATCCTAAGCCTACCATTACAATAGAACGGATGGACTGGTCTTCAAGAACCCTAGGCCTACCATTACAATAGAACGGATGGACAAGTCTTCTGGAATCCTAGGTCTACTATTACAATAGAACTGATGGACTGGTCTTCTGGAATCCTAGGCCTACTATAATTACAATAGAACGGATGGGCTGGTCTTCAAGAATCCTAGGCCTACCATTACAATAGAACGGATGGACTGGTCTCCTGGAATCCTAGGCCTACTATTACAATAGAACTGATGGACTGGTCTTCTGGAATCCTAGGTCTACTATTACAATAGAACGGATGAGCTGGTCTTCAAGAATCCTAGGCCTACCATTACAATAGAACGGATGGACTGGTCTCCTGGAATCCTAGGCCTACTATTACAATAGAACTGATGGACTGGTCTTCTGGAATCCTAGGTCTACTATTACAATAGAACTGATGGACTGGTCTCCTGGAATCCTAGGCCTACTATTACAATAGAACTGATGGACTGGTCTTCTGGAATCCTAGGTCTACTATTACAATAGAACTGATGGACTGGTCTTCTGGAATCCTAGGTCTACTATTACAATAGAACTGATGGACTGGTCTTCTGGAATCCTAGGTCTACCATGACAATAGAACTGATGGGCTGGTCTTGGCGGGTTCGGTGCAGTAAAAATTAAAGAACCCCTGTCTTAGCAGTAAAAAATAATAAATAATAATTCGTGTTTTAATATTTGAGAGATCCCTTGACAACTTCCTCACAGTGCTGGAGTCTTTAACGTGTCATCATGGAATATCACAAGACATCTTCTAGCGGACGACGGGCTAAGGAATACATCTGTAATAACTGTTTGCTATACACTTGACAAGTTAGCTACTAGATGATAGATGACGTAACGCAGTCTACTAAGTCATTGGGAAATTTCTTCTCGTTTGTAGTTTTAAAAATGAATCGGTTTTCTTCTAAACAGTGCAAGAGAAAATAAATTAAAAAAAACAAAACGAACAACAATACAAAATTGTGTATTTAGCAGTGCATATTGTTAGAATTTGACAATTTATCAGCTGCTCGACATAGCCTTGCATTGAGACAATTGAATCATCTCAACATAGCCTTGTTGTCAGACAGTTATCCCACTACCTTCTCCTCCCATTACCCGCATACCTCCTCCTCCCATTACCCGCATACCTCCTCCTCCCATTACCCGCATACCTTCTCCTCCCATTACCCGCATACCTTCTCTTCCCATTACTTCTCCTCCCATTACCCCACTACTTTCGCCTCCCTTTACCCCAGATTACCATCTCCTTCTTTTACCCCATCACCATCTCCTCCAATTACCCTACCACCTTTTCCTCACATTACCCCACCATCTTCTCCTCCCATTATCCCACTTATTTCTCCTCCCATTACCCCACTACCTTCTCCTCCCATTTCCCCACTACCTTCTACTCTCATTACCCCACTACCTTCACCTCCCATTACCCCATTACCTTCTCCTCCCATTTCCACACTACCTTATCCTCCCATTACCCCACTTCCATCTCCTCCGATTACCCCACATCCTTCTCCCCCATTATCTCACTTCCCTCCCATTATCCCACTTCCCTCTCCTCCCATTACCCTACTACCTTGTCCTCCCCCTATATCCCAAATTTACCATACATTCTCAATCCTTCTGTGTAAATGAGTTCCTTAAGTTAACTTGTATGTACGTGTTACCAGTGTTTATATTTTCATAACATAAAGTCGATGGCTCCTGCGAGATTAGGTCCTCACAGGATCCCGCCTTTCACCAACTATATGAATTGTCTTCCATGCGACAGACGTAGACATTTCCTGGCACCTTACACCGATTTGACATAAGTGTACATGGTCCAACACACCATACACCAGTGTCGTCAAACTCATTAGTCAAAAGAGCCAAAAATCAATAGCAAGACGAATACGTTTTTTGAGAGCCACATTTCTTTTCAAGAACCATGGTTTTCGGAGTCAAAACCGATTTGCGGCCAATAGACCGAGCCGCCTCAGGTCGCTAAAGAGCCGCATGTGGCACCCGAGCCGTGATTTCCCGAACACTGCTATACACCCATGTGACAGAGGTAGACTAAAGAGGAACGGAAATTAACACTATTCTAAAATCATATCATAATACGTGTAAGAATATTTCCCTCCCCACAAAAATTACAGGAACCGTCTTTTCAAACTCATTTATGTTTGCCTCTTGACACACACAACTTAAAATAGATAACAATTGTGCCAATAAAAAAATAAAAAAATAAATTTCGTCCCTTGTTTTGTAAAACACAATACTTTGAAAGTAATCATAAGCAATGTTCCCTCTAAGGTTTGCTGGTTCGTGTGCAAAATCATAAAGTTGTGTGCAGTGTACCTGTTCGAATTTATTTTTATAAAAATTTGCTGCGCGGATGCTCAAACAGCCGCGCAGCTTAAAGGGAACATTGATCGTAATTTTCCTGAAATCTAATCAGCGATGAAGCTAGCGTAAAGAAAGCTAATCAATGGTAAAGCATATTCCACGCTATGGCCATGAAAGCTAATTAGTGGTAATTCCACGCTAGTGTAATGAAAGCTAATAAATGGTAAAGCATATTCCACGCTATGGTCATGAAAGCTAATTAGTGGTAATTCCACGCTAGTGTAATGAAAGCTAATAAATGGTAAAGCATATTCCACGCTATGGTCATGAAAGCTAATTAGTGGTAATTCCACGCTAGTGTAATGAAAGGTAATCAATGGTAAATCATATTCGACGCTAGTGTCATGAAAGCTAATCAGTGATGAAGTATATTCCACGCTAGTGTCATGAAAGCTATTGTGTTGTTTGTCATTTTTGCCTGAGCTTCATCAATTCCTTCCAGTTGCTCTTGTGTCTAGTCACGATACCACCAGCGGCAGCACTCATCGGGCATCATCTATAACGTCTTACAACTCTATACAATCTAGGAATGACTGGACCTAGCACGACTACTGCTGTGAAATGCTAAGTAGAAACATCAATTGCCACGTCGTGTTTAACGAAGCTGTGGTAGAATGTTCCAGTGCTGGGAGGTCTAATGTGAACAAACAAGGCGTTGGTTGGAAAAGGGGGCGGGTATGCTGGAATTGTGCACTTGTATTTATTTTATTTGAAATTTAGCATATAATCGTACATGTTATCTTGTCAATATCCGGTAATTGGATATGTTGTATTGTCCACATCTAGAAATGTTTTACCTTGTCTTTGTCCATATAGTAGAATGTATTTTGTCTCATCCACATCTGGTAATTTGATATGTTGTGGTATCCACATTTAGTCATGTTATATGTTGTCTTGTCCACATCTAGTAATGTTATATGTTATCTTGTCCACATCTAGTAATGTTATTATGTTGTCTTGTCCACATTTAGTAATGTTAAATGTTGTCTTGTCCACATTTAGTAATGTTAAATGTTGTCTTGTCCACATTTAGTCATGTTATATGTTGTCTTGTCCACATTTAGTCATGTTATATGTTGTCTTGTCCACATCTAGTAATGTTATATGTTGTCTTGTCCACATCTAGTAATGTTGTATGCTGTCTTGTCCACATCTGGAAACGTTATACGTTGTTAGCGTTAAGTAGTTTATCCATTTTGAGTTAGGCCTCAACAGCTTTTAACATCACCATTTAATGAAATAAAAATCCACTTTGTTAGACTCCTTGGATTTTTTCTTTTTTCTTCCCTTAATCAACTGGATTTGAAGAAATGACTTCTCTCATCAATCTCTTGATCCCATCATGTCTGACTTTGATGTCGTTAAAACGGATTTAGACCTGCAACTTCCGCTGCTCTCTTAATTGGCTATGTGGAGACCGCTAGAAATGGAAAGACACATTTATTTATGATGCTAGAATGATGGTCGGAGAATTATGTTAGAAACAGTTAAATTGTGTTACAAGTATTTGAATTATGTTAGAAACAGTTAAATTATGTGAAACAGTTGAGTTATGTTAGAAACAGTTAAATTATGTGAGAAACAGTTTAATAATGTTAGAAACCGTTCAATTATGTTAGAAACAGTTGAATAATGTTAGAAGCACTTGAATTATGCTAGAAACTCTTGAATTATGTTAGAAACATTTGAATTATGTCAGAGGAAGTTTGAGAATGACTGCACCAGTTTAATAATTTAAGCAACAATGTTTGTGGCTCAGGGTGTGTTGGATAGAGTAATAATCTTATTCACTCACCGCAATGAATCCTGAACTTTTTCAATAAGAAATCTTATCAGGGAACAGGTAGTACATTCTGTACAGTAAGTACACTCAGTTCGGCCTGTACAATGAGTGCGGTCAGTGCAATCGGTTCAGTAAGTGGAATCAGCTCAATTAGTGCACTGGGTTCAGTTAGTGCAGTGGGTTCAGTTAGTGCAATGGGTTCAGCGAGTGTATTCAGTTCAGTTAGTGCAGTGGGTTCAGTTAGTGCAATGGCTTCAGCTAGTGTATTTAGATCAGTTAGTGCAGTGGTCGGAAAATCACGGTTCGCGAGCCGCATGCGGCTCTTTAGCGAACTGAGTGCGGCTCGGCCAGTCGGCCACAAATCGGTTTTGACTCGCAAAAACATGGTTCTTGATAGGTTCTTGAAAAGAAATGTGGCTCTCAAAAGGTTTGTAATCGCCCTGCTGCTAATTTTTTAGCTCTTTTGACTGATGAGTTTGCCGACCAATGAGTTAGTGCAATGGGTTCAGCTAGTGTATTCAGTTCAGTTAGTGCAATGAATGCACTGCTAACAATACTGACACGGCAATCAGCTTCTTTTAAATAAATAACCCACCCCTAGAGTGACGAAGAAAGACACCACCGTGTTTATTCAGTTTCCACACAAAATACATCGATTGCAGTTTGACCAATGTGAACATTAATGACTGTCGTCAGCTCTTCACCCAGAACTGCATGTCCACGGTCTAGTAACAGAAAGGAAGAGACGTCGTTTAAATTAACTCACTTACCAGCCCTCTGTCCTCACCCATAAATCCACTCCCGGGAACCCCCCCCCCCCCCCCATTTTTTATCTGCGTGTTACCCGCATGGCTGAATCAATTCTTCCACTTACACATTCAGATTGACTTTTAAATCCTGGCGTCTAAAGGGAGAGAATTAAGTCTTAGTATCGATTAGCGCCCGTCTTAAACGTTTTCATCTCATGTTAATGCTAACTGACTCGCGCCCTTTGGTGACGAGGCTAATCATAGTGGTCGCATTATCCATGATAAATAATTGTCAGGTTAAACTGTTGTATCATTGTGGTTGCATTCTCGTGTTCAAATATTGTCAGGAGCGTTCAAAGTAAAGCATATTGTGTGACTAATCATAGTGGTCGCATTGTCATGTTTAACTCTATTGTTGGGAATGTTCAAAGTAAAGCAGATTGTGTGACTAATCATAGTGGTCGCATTGTCATGTTTAACTCTATTGTTGGGAATGTTCAAAGTAAAGCAGATTGTGTGACTAATCATAGTGGTCGCATTGTCATGTTTAACTCTATTGTTGGGAATGTTCAAAGTAAAGCAGATTGTATGACTAATCATAGTGGTCTCACTTTTTATAATGACGACGCTTTGGAGGCCATCATGCCGTAGTTACCAGATTCAGTTTAACCCACTATCTTGTGACGTGTCTTATCGCCGGATGTCCTTAGATTCAGGCCTGTCCTGGAGGGGCTCCCCCCACCCCCCAATTCCCTGTCCAACCTCGCCTCACGTGTCTTTATATCAGCGTTTCCATTTTTTTTGCTCCCGCACCAACTGAGTTTAATGCCCCCCGTCAAGTTTAAAAATACCCCCGCCCCCCTTTTGAAATATTTTTACCGATACATTTCCCAGCAGAGGCTAAATATCCCCCCCCCACCCTACCAACAACAATCTTTAAATTGCACCCCGTGTATGTAACGCAGACCCCAGGTTTGGGAAGCACTGCTTTAGATCTTTAAAAAGCAACTTTCCCCCCTTTAATCCGCCATTGTTATGGTCGTGGGTGATGATGAAACCGAGGCTCTACAGTTTCGGGCAGCCGTGCCTCGAAGCCCGACCCCGGTCTTTAGCCGGCTCCCGGTGGGCACGGATGGTTTGTTGATTCGGATTTCAGAACAAACTCCGGGTCTTTTTAGACATTTGTTTTACAATCAACACACGGGAGAACAAGGGGGAAGTAACGGGTGAGGGGAGGCAAACACCGCGGAACGTTCGAGAATTGGAGGATTTAAATGGTCGGATCATTGTAGCTAATTAGAGCGCGGAGATGCTGCAGGATTCCAGGGGCCAATGTGCGTGCTTTACAAGTCGTGGCTTGTGGACCGTGTCAGGGAAGTTACGTCCAGAATATTAGTGCATTAGCAAACGCTCTCATTGACGGCTACATAAATTTACCATACCGACCCGGAACCTGTTAACAGCGATCCAGGCGACATAAACAATTAAATAAATAGACAGAAGGTCGGTGGTAATGAACAAGGAAAATGGGATAGTTGAATGTGATTTTTAGCCTTTCATATGCACCTTGAAAAACAAGGAGCAACGTCTGGTACGGAGGAGTGACCCACTGTGGGTTCAGTCATGTCAAGGACTTGATTTATTTGGAGTTGATTGCTTCTGTCTCAGTGAGTGACACCATCTTGTCATGTGACAATTAATTCATGAATGCCAACAGTAGAATTGACAAACGTATGCCTACTGGCTAATTGAACACAAATCTTAAAGATGACTGTGTTTTTCATGCAAATCATCTCAAGAAATTTGGATATTCTAGGTGAAAAACGTCAACAGTGCAGGGGACACATATTTAAACACTTTTTGTGACAAACCTCAACATTTCAGGTGATAAACCTTGATATTTAAGTTGGCAAACCTCAACATTTCAGGTGATAAACCTTGATATTTAAGGTGGCAAACCTCAACATTGCAGCTGACAATCTTAACAATATAGCTGACAAAACGTCGACACTATACTTGTGATAATCTTCGATACATCAGATGACACGCCGTACTTCACCAATACCAAATTACATTTACATAATCTATTCAAATCTAATCAGTTCACCAATACCATATAAAAATACTCTATTAAGTTCACCAAAACAAAAGACATACTCTATTCTTTTCACTAATACCAAATGACATACTCTATTTAGTTCACAATACCAAATGAATACTCTATTTAGTTCACCAATACCAAATGAAATACTCTATTCTGTTCATCAATACCAAATTACATATTCTAAATCCTTCAATCCAAGAGCTTGACTTGAGGTCAAGGTTTGTTTGAGTTTCTCGGTTCCAATTTATCAGTCCATACATCGTTATGCCAATTACAAGACACGGAATGCCCTTGAATTTATATATGTACATATTGTCTATCTACTTGTTTAGGGGGATATCGGGTACTGGTCAGCAAAGTAATGATACGCATTTTTCACGAGTTTTTACATGCCGAGTCCAAAATATTGCCATGACTAACCAAAGATATCTCTGAGTTACAGCAAAATACTTGTCACGACTGACCAAAGATATCTCTAAGTTACAGCAAAATACTTGTCACGACTGACCAAAGATATCTCTGAGTTACAGCAAAATACTTGCCATGACTGACCAAATATATCTCTGAGCTACAGCAAAATACTTGTCACGACTGATCAAAGATATCTCTGACTTACAGCAAAATACTTTTCACGACTGACCAAAGATGTCTCTGAGTTACAGCAAAATACTTGCCATCCGTGACCAGTGCCGATTTGGATTTTTGGATCACACAGCTCATCACGACTGGTTGCAAGTTATGGATTATAAAATCGTATGAGGATTGTTTTTCGTGTATATTGTTTGGAGTTCAACTGTTTAAATATACAATCAACGACGTCTTGAAAAATGAACTTAAACATTAGTCAAGAATTTTAACTGGATGTTCAAAGGAATAAAATGTTAAATTGTTGTCCATTGCTCACATATAGTATAGGATCATTTAAATCATTTTAAACGACAGGGTGATCTTTCTATTCACAAGCCATCATAATTGATCTTTTAAGCCATCATTATCATAACTGATATTTTCAGCCATCATAACGTATCTTTTCAGCCATCATAACATATCTTTCCAGTCATCATAAATGATCTTTTAAGCCACCATAACTGATATTTTCAGCCATCATAACTTATCTTTTCAGCCATCATAACCTTTCTTTCCATCCATCATAAATGAGATATATTATGTACCAGTAGACTTATTTAGTCAGCTCTGAGTTACAACGTCCAGATATCAATACGGAACTAACATATGCACCAGTAGACTTATTTTCCAGCTCTGAGTTAGTGTCTAGATATCAATACTGAACTAACCTATGTACCAGTGGACTTATTTCGTCAACTATGTGTACAAAAATAGTTTCATTACTGCACGTCTGATGTTTAATGTTTCATTTAATAACACCAATATGAATCATTATCAGTATACATTCCTTCCCTGGCACGGGACCTAGTCATGCACAGCCTCCACACGGGAGCCGATCGGGCGACGACAAGCGGAAATAATGACCGAAAATCGTACGGCCGGATTGGTTGGAAGATCCTCAGTAGCGTCCAGCAAGACTGTTCAAATAAACTGAAAGACCTTATCTGCGGATCATGGCACTGAACTATTCCTACACCGACCCGTGGACACGACTGAGCAGCCGCCTCGAGGCATGGACAGCACAGCAACACTTTCCACCTTGTCTTATTTTACCCTAAATATAACCTTTTACATTATTGATACGATTGATGTTGAAATGGGCGTATTGATCTGATTTGATGGCCACCCGAGAAATAAAAGTGTGTGTGTGTGGGGGGGGGGGGGGGGGTGGTGGTAGTAGTATATCTCGGAAAGTGTTAGTCTTTTCTTTTTAATATTCAAAATGGAGTGTGGATTAAACTGACCTCATACTTTAGAGCGGATTCCAACTGTTGTAATAGGATGTTGGGCAATAAATAAACACTATAACAAGCATTGTCGGTGTTGGCGAAATTGTTGTAGTGGGTCTATGCCCTGTGGAGAGCTCCTTTCGAGGCTGGTGAAAAAGAAACTAGGGCTTAGCCGGAGCAGTGATTTTTGACCGGGTTCGGGTATCTTCCCAAGTCCGGGTGTTACAAAAGAGTTCTCATTTTCTATTATATATGCCGGTCTTTAAATAATAGGCCTCCAGACAGTCCTACATACTGCCTGCCGGCCTTAAACAATAGGCCTACAGACAGTCCTACATACTGCCTGCCGGCCTTTAAACAGTAGGCCTCCAGACAGTCCTACATACTGCCTGCCGGCCTTAAACAATAGGCCTACAGACAGTCCTACATACTGCCTGCCGGCCTTTAAACAATAGGCCTACAGACAGTCCTACACTCTACCTGCCGATATTTAAACAATAGGCCTACAGATAGTCCTACATAATGCATGCCGGCCTTTAAACAATAGGCCTACAGACAGTCCTCCATACTGCATGCCGGCCTTCAAACAATCGTCCTACGGACAGTACTACATACTGCCTGCCGGTCTTTAAACAATCGTCCTACGACAGTCCTACACTCTACCTGCCGATATTTAAACAATAGGCCAACGGATAGTCATACAGATGGTCCTACACCAGGGGTGGGCAAACTACGGCCCCCCGGGCCGCAATGCGGCCCGGCAACTGATATTATGCGGCCCTCGAAGGCATTTAGAAATATAAAAAAAAATGACCGTGTTTTTAAGTTATTTTGTTGAAATGTACAGAATTTCATGGACCGTTATGATTGTTTTAAGATTTTTGATCAACTTCCTTTCTAATTTTCTATTTTTTAAACAGTCCTTGACTTTTGTTATGTAATGCTATAATGCAAATTTACCGATTTTAACATAGAGTAATGTTTATCGACATGTAAAAATTGGACATAATATACATGTGGTCCCCCCAATAGCTTTACATTTGTCAATGTGGCCCGCCGCACAAAAAGTTTGCCCACCCCTGTCCTACACCATACCCGTGACTATTTATTGAGTAATATAATAGTTGCCTCCGAAAAAATGAAACCTTTTTACCTATGTTCAACCGTCACGCATGACGCTCGCATCTTGACCCCCCCCCCCCCACTCAATACTATTAATATAAATCATGTTGTGTAGGGGAGGGCCGTTTGTGAAAAGGAAGAAGCCGCACCAGAAGCAATATATATATAAGAGATTATTATTAAGCTATTTAATATGGACTTTTAGACTATTGAATTTGTTACCACTAAATACGTCCGTTTTATGGCAGTGATTCCCCAGACCCACTAGCCGTTACCGCAAGCTGATTAGGTTCCATGTTTCAATATCATTTCGAATAAATCCATCTGAGTTGATTGTATACTTTGATGAATCTTTCATTAGAACATATACATAGTACATACATGTGAAACTTGTACTCAGTGGCGTATGAAGCGGTTGCGGAAGCGAGCACTTTTTTTCTCCTTAAACGGAGGGGCGACATTTTTTGGCCAACTGCGGAGTTTATGTTTGGTGGAATCGGGCGGCTCCGGGCGGCACCAACGCTAGGTACGCCACTGCCTGTATTATATGTTATTTTCTTGAACCGATGATGGTCCATTGATCGTTATCATTGTCCCCGAATGTGTCACCCCGCGGCCTTCTTGTCCTTTATTGTGAGAACTTAGCAGCTGCAATAAGACGAATTTGTTTGCGCGGTATATCCACATCTGCAAGACTTGTGTATCGAACACTTTCATACAACATGTTTTTACAAATCTGAACGCAATGACCCCCCTCTCCCCTTCCCCACTCTCCCCTTCCCCACTCTCCCCTTCCCCACTCTCCCCACCTTTTACATTGTAGAATTAATAATAAGGGTGAGACCACGATCAGGTTTATTACAAAAGAAAGGAAAAAGCACAACGTACTGGAAATTCGGAAAGTCGGAAAGAAGTCGAAGGCAAAACAATCAACGTGTCTTCTTTCAGGTTTTCCCTTACTCCGTGTTCCATACCCCCTCACCCACCCCAACACCGTGAGAACCCCTTAATCTGGCTTCGTGCGCTCTCTGTAATTTTCTAAAACCGATTCCATGTTTTCTAAGGTTAACAGCTATTAAAGAAATGTTTATTATCATTCTACCTTCACGGGGAAACAGGTCTAACGGCAGCGGACGGACATGCCTTTCTTCAGTATTTTTTTTACAAGTTTACTTTCAATGGACGGACATGCGCACTGGCGAGATGGAGCGGGAAAGAACTAATCAATGGTTGATGCGAGGGGAAAAAAGGGGTAGGGAGGGGGGATGGTGGGAAGAAGGTGCATGGGAGAAAAAAAAACAACCTGTGAGCCATTGTGAGTTAACTATCATGACACGTTCTATAAAAAAAAGGCGCACTTGTTTTGTACGCTCTGTAATTGGAAAGACGAGAGACCAAGTGATCCACGTCAGTGCGGGTTGTGGTATAGGCACCGACCACGTGGGTACAGGGTCAATACCTGAAGGGACATCGGTAAGTAATCCAAGAGTCATCTGCAGGTAGACCGCCGGTGGATCACTTGTGTGTCATCGCAATGACGAGGTTAACCTGGGCCTTCGACAGAAATAATTGCTTCTTTTATATAGTTTTTTTTAATTCAAGTCATGGATTTCAATTCTTTGGTTAAATCGTGTCACTTCAAAAAAAGAAAAAAAAGAAAAAGTTATCAAAAAAGATAGCTTTTCATAGCTTAGTGTCCCCCCGCCCCCACAGCTTTTCATAGCTTAGTGTCCCCCCCCCCCCACCTTTTCCACCACCCAATGCCAGAGGCTTTCGTTGTTTTGAGCTCGGGAACAAGATTCATTTTTACACCTCCACCCCCCTTTCCACCCTGAATCCATTATTTTCATCAATAAAATACCACTATACGCTATTTTGACGCCCCTAATGAGTCTGGCGCCCGGGGAACCTGTCCTCCTATGCCCCCATCCGCTACGCTACTGCCCCCCCCCACATCCCTATACCTCCTCACACCTTCTCCCAACGGCGATCGATATTTCTATATACCACCTTCCCATCTTTCCCTACCACCTTAACACCCACTCCCTTTCGATGCACAACTTCGAGGTGTCGGTTACTGGCATATCGCGCGAGCCACACCTTGGTGACGTCATCAGCCGGACACACGAGTATCCCCTCACTGTCACGTTCTGTCTCGCACATGTGTGACAGTCTTTAACGAGGCCGTTTGAGCCTAAGAGAATTACACTTTGATTAACGCAGTTCCCGGTTAGCCCACTTTATAAATTAGTTCCCTTAGCATGAACTATTAGCTCCCTTATCCGACTAGCCGGGAAAGGAAAAAAAAGAAAAGAATAAAAACGGGAACGCTATGAAGGGAGGAAGACTTCCAGAGAGCCGTGGACAGATTTTTAATTGTTTCTTTTGTTCTTTTAGCCACGCCATGTCGCCCTCTTATCCAAAATCATTCATGTTCGGTACGCCCCACGTAACGTGGGCATTAATGGCTCAATGGGTGTTCAAATCTTCGCTTTTTAGTGTCCGCTATGAAAGCAGATTTTTTGTGAATATGGCCGTTCACATTTTTGGGACCACTGACCCACTCGCTAGTCCTGCATCAATTCGTTATTGCTAAAATCCCACTAGTAGAATAGTGAACACATTCTTTACCGCTCTCGCCCCCCCCCCCCTCTTTTTAAACCTATCGATTAACTTAAATGGGGAAATACAGCTGTATACATCTGGCAGACCGAGCCACTCCAAAATTTGGTAGAACCCCCTTGTTTCCCACAGAGAGCAGTTGCCATCAGCTGACTGATGTCTATTATTTTATTAGTATTTTTCACTGATCCGATGTTTACCGAGTGTTATTCACTCCATAGGCGTAGCTAAGGGGTGGGGCAAAGGGACATATGTCCCTGCCCGCCAGACTAGTTAGGGGCGCCAAAATTTGCTTTGATGCTATTTTATTGATGAAAATATTGGGTTTGAGAGTTGTAAAAGAAAGGGAGGCTCTTTAAAATGAATCTTGCCCCCAGGCGCCAAACACTCTAGCTACGCCTCTGATTCACTTCTTTAACTTAGAGCCGGGGATTTAAATTTATTATTAAATTGAAATTAAAATATGATTTATTTATTTTTCTCTTTTACTATTTAATTGTTCCAAAGAACAAACATTTGAAAGTGATGCATGAGTTTAGCTGTTCGTATTGCGCCATTAACCTTTGAGCATTGGAATTTAATGTTTATGTCAATTTTAAGTACCCCGTGTAATCAACATCATCAGTGGCGCTACAGCCCATGCAGGGCCCTAGCATGCGCCACCACATCCTTCCATTCAGACATCATCAGTGGCGCTACAGCCCATGCAGGGCCCTAACCTGCTCCACCACATCCTTCCATTCAGACATCATCAGTGGCGCTACAGCCCATGCAGGGCCCTAACCTGCTCCACCACATCCTTCCACTCGGATCGATCCACGGCTTTCCGCCTCCATGGGAGCACCTACATCTGTTATAAGTCCTTCTCTATACATCGTCGATCCATCTCCGTCTTGGTCGACATGTGAGCCGTCTGCCCCTAGGTATCTGCCAGTAGATCACCTTTGCTTATCCAATATCCGGAATCCTCTCATGGTGTCTTGTCAAGCGCAGTCTGTTTTTTTAAAATTGTTATGGGTGGGTCTTCGTAAAATTGATACACATTTATATTCTTGGTTGGTACGGATTCTCCATCCATCATTGTTATCACCCATCATTGTTATCACCCATTGCTATCACTATCATTGTTATCACCCAACATTGTTATCACCTATCATTGCTATCACCCATCATTGTTATCACCTATCATTGCTATCACCCATCATTGTTATCACCTATCATTGTTATCACCCATCATTGTTACCACTCATCATTCTTATCAACGGACAGAATATTTTCCGGATGATTGAAAATACCGTCTCATCTCTCTCACCGTGAAAGACACAAGGACTCACTAATGCCTGTAGAGCCCAGGTTAAGATTCCCGGTGCTAAAAGCCAAAGATACTAATTATTATTGTACATTGTACACGCATGACGTGTACAAACGATGGCTTGTCCCGTTAAACACAATTCCCTTACACATGCTTGAAGATATTGCCAAGCCACTTGAAGCAATGCCATCTCCCTTTCCGCTGTCTTTATAGCCACTGCCGGATGAGACCAATGTAACAAGTATTGTAGCGTCACTTCATTGGTCTTCTAATTTGATATTGCTATAGATATGTTGCACTTTTAGAAAACATGCTTGCATCTTATGGGATTGATCGTGTGTAGTTGTTAAGCAGTAGCTAGTCGGTCTTAGTTGCTTGGTCGTTGTTCCTGGGTCGTAGTTGCTGGTTTGTAGTTGCTGGGTTGTAGTTGCTAAGTCGCAGAAGCGGGCTCTTATTTGCTGGGTCGTAGTTGCAGATTTCTAGTTGCAGAGTCATAGTTACTAAATCATAGTTACTCGATCGCAGCACAGTTATTTTTTAATGCATTCAGAAACAAACTAGTTCTCACACTCAGGAAAATATAACCCCTGGCTCCCATACAAGCCCCGATGAACCCAGGCCCTCAAGCTAGCCCCGAAGGAACCTAGGCTCCTAAACTCGCCCGAAAGATATCAGGCTCCAAAACTAAGGACCCCAGGCCCCAAAACTAGCCCGAAGGACCCCAGGATCCAAAACTAGCCCCGAAGGGCCCCAGGCCCCCAAACAAGCCCCGAAAAGCAAAAAAGTTACTTACACTACTATTAGTTTACAGTTCTGTGCAATATATTCAAGTCTTTGTACTTTACCCATGGGTCTCAAATGTTGTACAGCTGCATCACATCGGGCGTGTAATTTATGAAACATAAATATCAACAGAGCAACAAGCAATGGGGGCTGATTCTGTCTTTAAATAATCGATCTGTGTAAACATTTAGAGTTACTGTTTGACGTTGCTTGTTTGTAACCGCAACCATAATATCAATTAGTGTTATCATAATACTGTTGCAAGGAGCACCATTTCGCTATATAAGACTTAAACAACGCCTAAAAACATAATTTTTCCTATAAATCCTTTACAAAATGTGATATCGAGAAATGGGGTGTGGTTGGGGCACTTTATAAAAATCACAATTAGTGTTCCGCAACCCCCTCCCCCGTCTCCCCAAGGCTCGCAACCGCACATTTTTACGCTCCTGACTATATCAATATTCTAATGACCAACCCGCGTTTCTACTGCAGATTTATTTCACCAACTATTTCAGAAAAACAAAATAAAATATTACGCACCAAACCCACTGGAAACATATATCTGTTTAAAAGAATCTTATTTAGCGCAGTTATCGGGAATGTTCCTTCATGTTCCCCATTACAACTTATTTTTGAGAGTTGGGGTAGGGGGCGCTGAAAATTTGATAGCACGTGCTGTCATCGGCAAAGAGTCTATGTGCCAAGTTTGAGCTCGACAGATTGACGGGAAATGGGTCAATAAGCCGTCCGGAGAGAATCTGCCACCCAGCCCAACAACAGCGAAGTTAATAAAAACCAAACCATTTACACGCCAACAACATCAACAAGTACAAACATATACACAAATAAGGAGAGTTCAAACTAACGAAGCATGGGCCCTAGTACTAGTGAACTACGGAACATACGCTCTAAGTCAGCGGTTCTCAACCTGTGGGTCGCGACCCCTTTGGGGGTCGAATGACCCTTTCACAGGGGTCGCGTAAGACCATCGGAAAACACATATATCCTACAGTTTTGGAGTAGCAATGAAAATAATTTTGTGTTTGGGGGTCGCCACAACTTGAGGAACTGTATTAAAGGGTCACGGCATTATGATCGCTGAGAACCACTGCTCTTTGTGGACTTCATACCGGGGAAAATGTAAGAGGACAGGGGGAGATAAATGTAGAGAACAGGTGGAGATAAATGTAAAGAACAGTGGAGCACAAGGGGAAATAAATGTAGAGGAAAGGGAGAGATAAATCTAGAGGACCCCGGGGGGTGGGGGGTGAGAGGAGATCAATGTTAAGGACATGGCGAGATTAATACAGAGGCAAAAGAGTGATCCTATGCTATAGAAAGGGAGTTAACCTTTAATTTGGGCACACATGTTAGGTCTGTATTTAGAAGAGTTTTCTGTCACAGCGCCACCCCTTGGCCTTTCTCTGTTTTCTATCGTGTGTGATGGGGTCACTTGGGCAAGGGTGTTGAAAACAAGTAAAAGGGGGGGGGGGTGATAATAATAAACATGATGGGATTTAAACAAATGGAGTAAAAGAAAGGGAGATAAAGAAAAAATACGTTGTCTCTGAGAGAGCTCGCCTCAGATCAATGAGGACGTCATAAGCAAGCCGGTGAACCCAAGTGATCTTTTGTGTGTTGCTGGTCATCGGGCGCGTGGATCTGTTGCCGTCTTGGTTCTTGATTGTTTGACATTTTCGCTTAAAAACCTTGAGAAATAAATAAATGAAATGAAGTTGCCAGCATCTTCTCCAGTCGGTAATAAGACATGCATTAAGAGCTGGTCTGATATTGTCTCTATTATGTAGGCCACGGTTAGATGAGATAGATAGGCAGATAATCTTCTGGTTCGTTTGCTTGTGCCATTGCTAGACCATTGTTGGCTTCTCAGTGGTTCTCACGTATATGCTTGTCCAAGTGTTGGTTAGGAGTACAGCTATCTAATTAAAAAATGTCATAGTTTGGTTTGGAAAACGATCAGCAAAAGTATGAAGTCTGTTGTAGACCAGTATTTTGCAAACTTTTAAGTTTGACGGACCTGAGGGCAAGTTTCAAAATTTCACCAGGTACCGGTGCCAGATTATTGTTTGTGTTGTGCAGAGCGGAAACGTAAGGCTCACGGACCGCTGTCGGTGCATGTACGTCACTTTGAGAAACATACTCTCAACACAGCAGGGTTGGAAGATTTAGATTTATTAAGCAAAAAATGTCTTTGATGGAGTGCATTGTCTTTAAGATGGTCACTTACTGGCCTTTAGGGTGTGACGAACCGTTAGATCTTTATATCTTTGGTGTATGAGCTGTAAGATCGTAATATCCTTGTAATAACTAGCAATGACTATACATGTATACTTGTATAGTCTATGCCCTACCTCATCTGATGGGTCAGCGTATACAATGACAATCAACACCGATACACTCACTCCAACCGGTTAGTGCAACAATGTTTATTATCCACAATTAACAATAGTGTATTTATATATATATTAATGAAGTTCCAGCCTAACAAACGAATCAACATCCTCTTGTCTAACGGCCATCTACATACCACGATCACAACAACTAAAACTAAGACGCCATTTCCCCCTACCCAAATAGTGATATCATACCCTTGACAGGGTGGCAACCTACTGGCCTTTAAGGTGGTAACCTACTGGCCTTTTAGGGTGGCAACCTACTGGCCTTAAGGGTGGCAACCTACTGGCAATCAGGATGGTAACCTAGTGGCACTAGAGCGCCTTGTCATTAGTGGCACTAGAGCGCCTTGTCATTAGTGGCATAAGAGCACCTTTTCAGTAGTGGCACTTGAGCGCCTTTTCATTAGTGCTACCCTAAATCTTCATTCTCAAAGAGCCATTGGCTGCAAAACTGCTCTAATTCTTCATACTCAAAAAGCTATTAGTTATAAACTACCCTAATTCTTCACGCACAAAGAGCAATTAGCTGCCAATCTACCCTAATGCTTCATATTCAAGAGTCACTGGTTCCAAAACTACATACCCCCGACCCCATATCCAAAAATGCCATGGGTCCCCGCCTCTCCCCAAAGTCTCCATGCCCAAAGAGCAAATTGTCTCTAATGTACCCACGTCCTTTGAGCCATGAGTCTCTAACTAAACTCCCCACAGTCTCCATGCCCAAAGGGCCGCATCTTCCCCTTCCAACCTCACAAATTTCCGCCAGTGGTACCCTGACCCTCAGAGCCCGGCTAGCACTAGTTTTCTCACGCCTCTCCTCGTCTAGTGAGATCAATATCACGGTATTTACGAGCTCAGTAAACTGATCACATCTCGGACAATGCACTGTGCGCACTCGATCCTAATATTATGATGCCGGCTTCTAGAAACAGCTTCACTCCCTCAACATACGCACCTCTCACGGTCGCCATGTCGCCGCTCATCAAAACTTCCGGTCTTGGCGCCGATAATCAGACCACCGATAACCCGAAAAACACATCAACGTGTCTCGTTAGTGGCACATATCATAACGGGCGATAAACTTCCGTTGAAATACGGCTGTATCCCGTATCTTGATACGAGGAGCAATTCTGCCTCTCTCGTATCGGCCTGACATTGATGGCGAGCTGCTTCGCTTCTGACTGAACACGATGAAATTTGAATACCTCATCGTTGTATTCTGATTCAACATTAGATATTGTGAACAAGAAGAGTCCGGCAGTTAGATTTAATTACGCCATCTTGATTAACAACTTTTACAATAGCAACTAATTCCTATGGCCACGATGGGCAACACGTGAGCCAATGGCCATCGGACGAAGATAGTGTGGCCACCTGAAACTTTCATTTTTACCAAGCCGCCATTTCGATTTTTTTATTAACCCTTATTTTCGTTTTTACCGCAGCTTCTATGTTGTTAACCATAGCTTATTTGCTCCCTTGTACGTGTCCATTAATTGTGTACGCAGAGCCGTGCAAAGGGGACGGGAGGCCAACATTGTCTTTAGATGGGACCTTGATAGGGAATTAAACGATAAAGCCCATGTCCTTCACAAAGACAAGGGGCGTCATATCATTTTCTTACTGGTCCGCCCTAACGGCAATTTCTATCTATATATTGAAGGGTTGCATTTTCAGGCTTCGCCCCAGGCGCCGCTTTTCCTCCATGGACATTGAATTTTTTTTTTTTTTTGCCACTTTGCACACCCTAACCAGTTCTACGCGTTAACACCGGTTAATGAGGAACTCGTTGTGTTCGCGGGAACCGGTTGTTAAGACGATACGACTTGTAATCAGGGCTCTCTCTAAGATGGGCGTCTGGGCAACGGCCCAAGTGGAGGTCACACATTTACATTCTTACAACTATTTTTGTCATCTCTAGATCGCCCCCCCCCGGTGGAAGTCATACATTTACATTCTTACAACTATTTTTATCATCTCTAGATCGCACCCCCCCCCCCCCGGTGGAAGTCATACATTTACATTCTTACAACTATTTTTATCATCTCTAGATTGCAACCCCCCCCCCCGGTGGAAGTCATACATTTACATTCTTACAACTATTTTTGTCATCTCTAGATCGCCCCCCCCCCCGGTGGAAGTCTTACATTTACATTCTTACAACTATTTTTGTCATCTCTAGATCGCACCCCCCCCCCCGGTGGAAGTCATACATTTACATTCTTACAACTATTTTTGTCATATCTAGATCGCACCCCCCCCCCCCCCGGTGGAAGTCACACATTTACATTCTTACAACTATTTTTGTCACCTCTATATCACTTTTGAAATACTTAAAAATGGCCATCAGGGCAGTGGACCGGTTGTTGAATTATTTAAACCCTACCACTACTTGCTTCAACAGCATGCAGTACATGTGCCGGAGTGTGTACTGAGTCGGTATTGTATGTTAAGCTTCCACTCAATATCCAGGTAAAGTGACATCTGGTCTCACGACAATAGATTCTTTACGACATCCATTAAAGGTGATCACAGAAAAAAACACTACAAAACACAACAACCCATAGTACTTTAAAAAAATGTAAGCCATTATTTGGAGGACGTGTGTAGCTGTGGACTATGTGTAGGTCACGATGTACCATAACATATATGTCAACCACGATGTGTTATGACATGTTTTTGTAACCACGATGTGTTATGGCATGTATTGGTTACTGCAATGTGCTATGATATGTATTGGTTACATCATTGTGCTAGGGCATATACTGGTTACCGCAATGTGCTATGACATGTATTGGTTACCACTATGTGCTATGACATCATTCTGTTACCACATTGTGCTATGACATGTATTGGTTACCACAATATGCTATGACATGATTCTGTTATCACAATGTGCGTTGACATATATATGAAATAAGAATGAGCTATGACGAGTATTGGTAACTACGTTGTGCTATGACTTAGTTAAGTCAGGTACATAAGACTGTTCCAGCAATGATTACAAGTGGCCGTGTCGCGACCTCAGAAGTCGCTCCTTGCGGATACCACCCCCCCCCCCCTCTCAGTTCCTGGTTTAGTTAAGACCACAAGAGGCGCAGGTGATTTCACGATGTCGAGCTCATCAATACCGCGTGAAACCACGCGCTCCTCTTCAAATCGTTGACATCATCGCTGGATCAAGCTGACCCAATTAGAACTGTGAATAACCCGAGCAGCCGTTGACCTCAAAACATCAGTGTCATAAAAATATGTATTAAATCGGATGATCATTAAAATCCAGACCCATATCTAGATCGCTGAAAGGTTATATGCATATATATATATATTACCTGTGAAAAAATTAAGAGAAACGTTTGGGTCAATCATTTACCTGCATGCACTAACCTTATATGGCGTTGTACAGGTTTTACAGCTAAAATTGTGTTAATGATTTCATTCTATTCGGTTCGGTTATAAGAAGACAGATTCGTTTCGGTACTCACGAACAGGGGAAAGATATCTTGTCCCTGAATGGGTAGTCTGCCGTAGGATGTCAAACGACAGCGTTTTAACTGGTAACCAAATCTTTCCCAGACGAGAGCAAGTGGCGGGTTGGGTGGGGGTTGGGGTGCATACATCAGCAGACTTACTCTGGATTTCAGGTCAGGGCATTTACTGATAGAAAGTTATTATGCACACACAAAGAATTAGAATGGAAGAAATAAAAACGTCGTGGGATTACAATTGATTCACATTATTGGTCAGATATTGCATGTACACTTTGTGGTATGTACGTAGTATATTGATCAGATGCACGTAGTCCAATCGTCAGATGCACTTAGTCCACTGGTCAGATGTACGTAGTCCACTGGTCAGATGCACGTAGTCCATTGGTCAGATGAACGTAGTCCATTGGTCAGATGCAAGTAGTCCATTGGTCATATGTAGGTAGTCCATTGGTCATATGCAGGTAGTTCATTGGTCATATGCAGGTAGTCCACTGGACAGATGCATGTTGGTCATTTTTTTCTAATGCATTCATTGTTCAGATGCACGTGAGTCATTGGTCAGATGCACGTACGTGAGTCATTGGTCATATGCACGTGAGTCATTGGTCATATGCACGTGAGTCATTGGTCATATGCACGTGAGTCATTGGTCAGATGCACGTGAGTCATTGGTCATATGCACGAAGTCTAGAGTTCAGGTCTATTTTATCCAGAGGTCACATGTACAAAGTCCATAGTTCAGATGTTTATAACGCAGCGGCCCAATGTTGTATGTAAACCATTGTAACACGTGACTCACATCTCATAAAACCGATAAGCAGTAACGTCAAATGTCATAGAGTTCTGTGAAAAGCCAGCAGTGAATGATTCCACTGCGCCTAGGTCATTCTTGCTGGTTTCATGTCTTCGTTGGAAGATGACGATCTTTGTCAGTCGGCAAAAAAGTAAAAGCTTCTCTATTTGCGGAGCGTGTTTGTAAATAAGAGCAAATGTATCAAAATGATGTTACTTTAGACAGTTTACCCATTCCGAAATAATTCATCTAAAACTCCACCAATATTTTTGTGTGCATGATGTGACCCATGAGTGCCACTTTGGTCTTCAACGATAAGGTATAAGCTATTTTTGAAAATACAATTGTTATGGTAGACGATCTATTTTTACAAGGCCCAAAACATTTTTGGGTACAAAACTATGAATATGGGGGGGTAGGTAGTAATCTGGTAGCAGAGGATGAGATGCAAATTTGGTTTGGAAGGCCAACTGATGACCCATGGCAGCCATAACTGTCTATAGCTTCGGCAGCATAACTGTCTATAGCTTCGGCAGCATAACAGTCTATAGCTTCGGCAGCACAACTGTCTATAGCTTCGGCAGCATAACTGTCTATAGCTTCGGCAGCACAACTGTCTATAGCAGCGGTTCTCGACATGGGGGTCGCGACCCCTTTGGGGGTCGCATGACCCTTTCCCAGGGGTCGCATAATACCATCTGAAAACACATATTGTGTATAGTTATGAAGTATAACCGAAAATAATTTTGTGGCTGGGGGTCGCAACAACACGATGAACTGTATGAAAGGGTCGCGGCCATAGGAAAATTGAGAACCACTGGTCTATAGCAACGGCATCACAACTGTCTATAGCTTCGGAAGCATAACTGTCTATAGCTTCGGCAGCATAACTGTCTATAGCTTCGCCACTGCTGTCATCACAGTTTGTCCCTCGCCAATTATTAGCATGCAGTCTTGTTGTTCCAAGCACTGTGCAAAGTCACGTAACACATGATGTACTCTCTCGTCCAGGGTTTTAAAACATTGATCGAGGTGGTCTCACTGTGAATACCTTTGGGAGTAGAGACTAGGTCATTATGTGGTCTCACTGTGAATACCTTTGGGAGTAGAGACTAGGTCATTATGTGGTCTCACTGTGAATACCTTTGGGAGTAGAGACTAGGTCATTATGTGGTCTCACTGTGAATACCTTTGGGAGTAGAGACTAGGTCATTATGTGGTCTCACTGTGAATACCTTTGGGAGTAGAGACTAGGTCATTATGTGGTCTGACCATGAATCCCTTTGGGAGTAGAGACTAGGTCATTATGTGGTCTCACTGTGAATACCTTTGGGAGTAGAGACTAGGTCATTATGTGGTCTGACCATGAATCCCTTTGGGAGTAGAGACTAGGTCATTATGTGGTCTCACTGTGAATACCTTTGGAAGCAGAGACTAGGTCATTATGTGGTCTCACTGTTTATACCTTTGGGAGTAGAGACTAGGTCATTATGTGGTCTCACTGTGAATACCTTTGGGAATAGAGACTAGGTCATTATGTGGTCTGACCATGAATCCCTTTGGGAGTAGAGACTTGGTCATTCTGTGGTCTCACCGTGAATCTCTTTGGGAGTAGAGACTAGGTCATTCTGTGGTCTCACCGTGAATCTCTTTGGGAGTAGAGACTAGGTCATTCTGTGGTCTCACCGTGAATCTCTTTGGGAGTAGAGACTAGGTCATTATGTGGTCTCCATTTACTGATACCCCTATGCGCCATTGCCAGCCTCTCCATCTCGCACTGTGATCTGAAAATGTCACATTGTCAACTGTAAATATCCGTGGATCCACCTGTAACGTACTTCCCTTTGTCTAAACATAGTTGGATTCCTCAGATATTGGTTTCAGGCCCTAACAATCGTACATTTGGTTTGATATCAATTCAAAAAGCGCAAGTTGTACAAAACCTACTGCGACAAGGTGCGCGAACGATACCAGCTGCTACAATTTTACGATATAAGATACTACAAATCGTACAAGTCTTGTAAAAATGATTACATCCCAGATACATTTCCCCACACACAGTATGACGAAACCATTACATTTTCATAAACTGCCTTCAAAAACTCATTTTGAACTACACGAACGATACCATCGCGTTTAGATATACCCACCTCACATCCACCAAGATTATGGAACAGATCGGCGCACTCCAGATCAATAATCGATACCGATTTTCCCATTAAGAGGCATTTGCTGATTACTATCATAATTGAAATGGGTTTTCAGATTCTTTTAAAGAAAAAAAAAACCCATGTGAAATGGAGCTCAAGAAATAATCATTAAAAAAAAAAGTTGAACGCGGGCAACTCTGTTTACAGCAGCAGACGATTATGAAGCTCCAATCACCCTCAGAGTTCTTCTCGCATTCTGCCAAGGCCAGAAACGGAAGTTATTTTTCCTCCTCACTGCTATTAAGAGCCAAATGAATATTTCTCAGGCCGCTGGTAATGATTTCAAGATCTAGCTGCATACAACTATTACCTTCGATCGAAGGTTCTAACGTCCTATTTATGTGTGCCCCACACGTTTATTTTAATATTTCGGAGCCCCGTGAAGGCCATAGACCCCGATGTATTACATTTTAGTTGTAATACGATAATGGCCAAGTGACCTTCATTTAAACAAGTGATCTCAAACTGAAGCCGGCCGCAGTGCCATATGAAGACAAGTGTGGTGACAAGTTCGACGGCATAGTTTCATTATAATTTAGCCAGTGCAGTAACGCTAGTTTTAGCCAACGCCGTATGAAAACATTGATTATTTGCTGAGCCATTTCTCACCGAGACGTATAATCCTTAGCCCCATAAATTCCCCCCTCTATACCAGCAGGCTAAGAAGCCTTATATAAATGGTTCTAGTTTTATATTACATTGGACCAGAAGAAAGTATGTTTCACATTGTCCAGACTTTCATAACTAAAACTTTACCGGAAATTTAAAAACTACATTGTTGTTATGAAAAAAAAAAAACAATCTAAGAAATGTTATTAAGGTGTATTACCTTTTTGCGACATAAATTTAAAGACTACCCCGGAGGAGAGGGGGGGGGGGTGGAGTTAGTATAAGAGTGTTGGTGTGCATGCTTAGTTTAATTAAGACATCAGCCTTAAGACATTATATTCTTTGAGTTTTGAAAAAAAAATTTTTTTAATAAAAAAAACTATTGAACCCAATCCCAAAGTGCAATCAAGCGAGGCCTCGGGCCATAGCTGCAGTATTATGAACTAGGACGCAGAGGTCGGCAAACTCATTAGTCAGAGGAGCCAAAAATCAGCAGCAGTACGATTACAAATGTTTTGAGAGTAAAATGAGAGCCTAATTTCTTTTCAAGAACCATGTTTTTCGGAATGGAAACCGATTTGTGGCCCACTTGCCACTCAGGTCGCTAAGGGGCCGAATGCGGCTCGTGAGCCGCGATTTGCCGACCACTGAACTAGGGCATAAGCGGGTGCATTTATTTTTTTATTTTTTTTACACCGCATCCGTTTATTGTGAGAAATAGTCCTGGCAGATAGTCCTACATCATACCCGTGGCTCTTTATTGATTAATATTATAGTCGCCTCCCCATTAAGAATTTGTTTACACCGAGTTCACACGTCACAGCTATAGCCTGTTTTCATTCAGTACTATATTAATATAAAACATGTGGAGTTTGGAGAGGGCGGTTTCGAAAAAGGATCAAGGCACACCAGAAGCAAAATATATACAGGAGATATATATAAGAGATATAAACCTGTACACTTGGTTCCTCAGGAGGATATCTATTTATTTTTAAATCATGATAATTGAAGAAGTTTGTTTGGCAAAATATCGCATGCGTTTATGCTCAACACTTGTCAAGAATGAACATTAAAGTCTGCCTACTTACATTAAAGTCTGCCTACTTACACTAAAGTCTGCCTACTTACACTAAAGTCTGCCTACTTACACTCAAGTCTGCCTTCTTACACTCAAGTCTGCCTTCTTACACTCAAGTCTGCCTTCTTACACTCAAGTCTGCCTTCTTACACTCAAGTCTGCCTTCTTACACTCAAGTCTGCCTTCTTACACTCAAGTCTGCCTTCTTACACTCAAGTCTGCCTTCTTACACTCAAGTCTGCCTTCTTACACTCAAGTCTGCCTTCTTACACTCAAGTCTGCCTTCTTACACTCAAGTCTGCCTTCTTACACTCAAGTCTGCCTTCTTACACTCAAGTCTGCCTTCTTACACTCAAGTCTGCCTTCTTACACTCAAGTCTGCCTTCTTACACTCAAGTCTGCCTTCTTACACTCAAGTCTGCCTTCATGCACTCAAGTCTGCCTTCTTACACTCAAGTCTGCCTTCTTACACTCAAGTCTGCCTTCTTACACTGAAGTCTGCCTTCTTACACTCAAGTCTGCCTTCTTACACTCAAGTCTGCCTTCTTACACTCAAGTCTGCCTTCTTACACTCAAGTCTGCCTTCTTACACTCAAGTCTGCCTTCTTACACTCAAGTCTGCCTTCTTACACTCAAGTCTGCCTTCTTACACTCAAGTCTGCCTTCTTACACTCAAGTCTGCCTTCTTACACTCAAGTCTGCCTTCTTACACTCAAGTCTGCCTTCTTACACTCAAGTCTGCCTTCTTGCACTCAAGTCTGCCTTCTTACACTCAAGTCTGCCTTCTTACACTCAAGTCTGCCTTCTTACACTGAAGTCTGCCTTCTTACACTCAAGTCTGCCTTCTTACACTCAAGTCTGCCTTCTTACACTCAAGTCTGCCTTCTTACACTCAAGTCTGCCTACTTTGCGAAGCGTTGTTTTGATTTTGTCGTTGTTTACTTTTCTTCCACCCACTTATCTTTTGATGAGATAATCCAATGTTTATATTTACTCCCTAATCTGGAAAGCCCCCCCCCCCCCCCCCCCGAATAGTGGATGCCACACCCCACCCCAAGGCCTAGTCATGGTTTGAGTGCTTAAGTTGGAAGTTCGCTATGATATTAGTTTTTCCAAAATTTACAATTTAACATTTGTTTGAAAATTCTTGACAATTCAATAAAAATATTGATAAATAAAATCTTCACCATTTTCGGCAAACATAAATGTTAATAAGCTGTGTTTATCTTTAAAAAATTCAGCTGTTCCTCAGTCAGCCTTACATTTTTTATTTTAGTTAAAATTCTTAAAATTCATAATTTTGTCTGTCTGTGCAGTGAAAACATGCATCATTCCTGTCTAGTGAATTGGATTTCGCTTCCCAGACTCAGCCAGACAACATAAATCTACTTATTTTCTCTTAACAAAAATCACGATGCCCACAAAATAATTATAATAACAATAATTAATATCGAGTAGTTGTATTTTTTTCCTTTCCAATATTTATTACTTGGAAAAATTCAAAAGCAGCCAACTCAGATTGGAAGCAGCTGCTTCCTACCAACCCCCCCCCCCCCCCCTCCCACCCACCTGACTCTCGTTGTCGTTGATAACAGAGCTGCACTTGGTAATGGAGAAAGAAATCAGATATCTAAACTAAATGAACCGAATGTTCAAATTCGTTTAGGGAAAAGAAATGCACAAGAAAAATGAGCACATGGAAAAACAACAACGAACTTTAAGTAAAACGCGCACAATTTTTTTTTTTTTTTTGCGCGCATGTAAAAACTTTCACAAGAAAGGCGCGCCAAAAAAAAATTAACAAAGAAAACACACAAGGGAAAGTGCGTCACAGAAAATAAAGCGTAGATGGGAAAAGGCGAGGCACGGACATTTGACTAGATACAATTGGACTTATACCACAAGGCGAGGCACGGACATTTGACTAGATACAATTGGACTTATACCACAATGCGAGGCACGGACATTTGACTAGATACAATTGGACTTATACCACAAGGCGAGCACGGATATTTGACTAGATACAATTTGACTTATACCACAAGGCGAGGCATGGACATTTGACTAGATACAATTGAACTTATACCACAAGGCGAGGCACGGATATTTGACTAGATTCAATTTGACTTATACCACAAGGCGAGGCACGGACATTTGACTAGATACAATTAGACTTATACCACAAGGCGAGCACGGATATTTGACTAGATACAAT
Source organism: Omphiscola glabra (assembly GCA_964017045.1). Classification (NCBI taxonomy): domain Eukaryota; kingdom Metazoa; phylum Mollusca; class Gastropoda; family Lymnaeidae; genus Omphiscola; species Omphiscola glabra. Next base: position 2,531,289 of record OZ024808.1, read on the forward strand.
TTGACGTATACCACAAGGCGAGGCACGGATATTTGACTAGATACAATTGGACTTATACCACAAGGCGAGGCACGGACATTTGACTAGATACAATTGGACTTATACCACAAGGCGAGGCACGGACATTTGACTAGATACAATTTGACTTATACCACAAGGCGAGGCACGGACATTTGACTAGATACAATTGGACTTATACCACAAGGCGAGGCACGAACATTTGACTAGATACAATTTGACTTATACCACGAGGCGAGGCACCGATATTTGACTAGATACAATTTGACTTATACCACAAGGCGAGGCACGGACTTTTGACTAGATACAATTTGACTTATACCACAAGGCGAGGCACGGACATTTGACTAGATGCAATCTGACTTATACCACAAGGCGAGGCACGTGTCTAAACATCACCTTCCATGTCGACCGGTGCCCCCCCTCCCCAAAACATCAATAAAAAAAGTTTCCCTATTTTCAGCTCGTTGTCTATACTAGGTTGTGAAGTTTTGAGAAGATTCCCAGTGATACACACAAACATGTCAGAATTCCCCTAACCGATATACTCTTGAGCAGTCTTTCTTAACCTTTCTGCACCGCCGACCGCACTCTTGATTTCAAAGCAATTCCCACACATTCATCTCGGTTTCAAAACATATTTACCGCAAAGATACGATAACAAATGATCATAAAATAGAAATAAACCTGATTATCAGGGTCTGACCGCACCCCTGACACTGCCTAAGGAACCCTGCTATCAACATAAGGCCATAATGGACTGTGGTTAGGCCATCTTATAACAAGACACTCTATGTGATCGGTCCATGCTATAACAAGACATTCCATGTGATCGGTCCATGTTATAACAAGACACTCCATGTGATCGGTCCATGTTATAACAAGGCACTCCATGTGATCAGTCCATGTTATAACAAGACACTCCATGTGATCGGTCCATGTAATAACAAGACACTCCATGTGATCGGTCCATATAATAACAAGACATTCCATGTGATCGGTCCATGTAATAACAAGACACTCCATGTGATCGGTCCATGTAATAACAAGACACTCCATGTGATCGGTCCATGTTATAACAAGACACTCCATGTGATCGGTCCATGTAATAACAAGACACTCCATGTGATCGGTCCATGTAATAACAAGACACTCCATGTGATCGGTCCATGTTATAACAAGACACTCCATGTGATCGGTCCATCTTATAACAAGACACTCCATGTGATCGGTCCATGTTATAACAAGACACTCCATGCGATCGGTCCATGTTATTGGATTTTGCATTAAGAACGTTTTCGTGCACGCAAAACAACAAGAAGAACAAAATAAATAAAAAATAACCACGTCAAAATATTTTGACATGACGCTTATTATGTGACCCACGGATAACCGAGATATCAGAATTGGTCACTGTGTCAGGGGCTTGGGTGGGGGGAGGGTATAGAGAAATGGCTCACTGCCTTATTTTAATAAAAACGTACTTTTCTCAGCGCCAATTATGGTGGTAAAATTGTGTCTCAGCAAGGGCCGGCAACACACGGTAATTGGCGGTGGTTAGACCTTGTGGAGGAAATCCTCGGATCATCTGCTTGTTGTACAGTACTGTTTTAGCGTGTTTACAGTGTGGGGAAAGTGGGGCAGTCTCTCGGCTACTTCTAAGCGCAAGTGTGCAGTCTCTCGGCTTCTTTTAGGCCGATTGTTCAGTCTCTCCGCTACAACCCAGGCTCCACTACTTCCAGGAAAAGCGTGCAGTCTCTCCACTACAATCTAGAGCAGAGGTTCTCAACCTACCTAATGCCGCGACCCTTTGAAACGTTTCCTCGTGTTGTGGCGACCCCCAACAACTAAATTTTTTTCGTTGCTACTTCATAACTGTAGAGTGTATGTGTTTTCCGATGGTCTTAGGCGACCCCTGTAAAAGGGTCGTGCGACCCCCAAAGGGGTCACGACCCACAGGTTGAGAACCGCTGATCTAGAGCATGTAAGCAATCTCTCTACCAAAACCTAGAAATGTTTGTAGGATTCTCTGACTGCAGTTGACGTTCCTAGCCTAACGAATAGAACACTAATGTGTAATGTACAGTCACACTAATATTGTCTCACTACGATATACTAAGTATGACCAGTGTGTTTTGTTGAATGAACACCCTTTTGACCAGATGTTACTGAAGTTTTGCATTTCTTACTGTGCTTAATAGTTCGACAACGACCCACCAATTCGACCCTGATCTTGACGGCCGACCCCCCAGCTTCAAAGAGTTACTCCGAATGATAACTCCCTGTTAAAATGTCTAACCAGAATGTCTGTTGTGTGGCTAACAATGTGTCTAATCGGTGTATCTAACAATGTGTCTAATCGGTGTGTCTAACCACTGTAACTTATCAACGTGTCTAACCAATGTGTCAAGTAACAATTTGTCTACCCAATGAGTCTAAACAATGACAATGCATCTAAACGGTTTGTAACCAATGTGTCTCGTCAATGTGTTTAATGGGTCTAAACAATGTCTAACATTTTTGTCTACTTACAGGAGCACACAGTCTGACCTACAGCTGCATCTGTAATCAAAGATTGGCATTGTTGCAGCTGTCACGACTTTTCACCCCAAGGAAATCAACCACATGGTCCCACAGCTCGTGACAAAATGACCGCACCATATTGGATCATTGGTAGACTATTAAAGTAATGCTCCTTGGAGACTGTTTTCTGGGTGCACTTTTTAGCCCTAGTGCACTGTGTATTCTGAGTGCACTGAGAAGTATGAGTGCACTGTCCAAGTGCACTGTCTAGTCTGAATTCACTTTAGTCCTAGTGCACCGTCTATAGTTTGAGGGCACTTTTTAGTCCAATTACACTACTAACCACATGCTCCTGTTGTCTCCAGTCTGCTGACACAATAGATTATTAATATCGCATCCTCTTGTGATCACTTGGTGAACTTCCAGATGACGTCCATAATGCATGCCATCAGACATTTGCCATACATGCATCTACAACCACAGGCAAATATCGGCTGACGTGTTGTTGTACATTGGCTACTAGTCCTCCAGAGATATCTGCGCGGATACATCTCGTTTGGCTGATACACGCCGCCTTTGGCGAATGTATGCTGTATGAAGGATGCACACTGTCTATAACAGATATGTGCTGTACGACGGATCTATGCTGCCTGTGACAGATTATGCTGTATGACGGATGTTTTCTGCCTTTAAACGGATATTACCTGAGATTAACACTGGATTTAACATTCTTCAATAGGATTCTCAATACGTTTCCTGGAAATATGTGGTTACATGACGCGGTAAGTACTAACAGTATAATATATAATTATTTATACTAGCTAACCGTCCCGACATTTCACGCTTGCTTGTTTATATGTGAAATTGTGTTGTAGTTGTCCAACTCGCAGAGCTGTTGAGAATTTAAGCCATTTGCCTCTTTGCAGTCGCAGACATTTTGAAACATATCAATGAGGCAGATTGTTTGTGTGTTTCTTCACAACACTTATTACACTTGACGTCATTATGACCCTATTGTGCTAAAGCTTGCACTTCAAACTCGAGTATTGGTGCTCTCCGGTAGCCGCACAGTCTCACTGAATACATAGGCACACTTTTTACTGCAACAGTAGTTTGGTTTTAAAGCTTGACTGGATTTAGATCAAAATGTGTACATAAAGCTGTTATGGAAGTGTGCGATAGGTAAATGTTCTTATAGACCAGGCACTCCATAACACCTTGATTCACGTTGCGGATTGTTTGTCCATATCAAGCGGATCAATAAAGTTTGCAAGCTGTTGTTACGAGGTTGCCCGCTGCCTTCGAACACTTGAGTGTGAACAAAACGCCTGGCTGGAGTTGTGGCCGCATCTCTTTCATTATTTGTCTGAGCGAAGTACTGGTCGTCCACGAAACAACTTTCCTCACTGGAAATTGTAATGAACCTTAATTTAAGGGCGCCTCAACTTAAAGACGATTAAACTTAAGGGCGCCTCTGATATTATTAGAGGCGCCCTCGTATAAAAAATACATCTTAACCTTCACCACCTTACCACAGCCAGTTTGAATTTCTGCTTCAGTGACTTGACTCTTTCACCCATTTCTTACTTCGTCTACCACAGTTGCATGGCTTAGGCGCGGCCTATGGTAGAACTTTAGAAGCATTTTTAGTCGGATCATGTGGTCTATTTTTGTTTTGGATTCTGTCAACGTTACCCTAAAGATGGATTCTGTCAACGTTAGCCTAAAGATGGATTCTGCCAACGTTAGCCTAAAGATAAATTCTGCCAACGTTAGTCTAAATATGGATTCTGTCAACGTTACCCTAAAGATGGATTCTGCCAACGTTAGTCTAAACATGGATGCTGTCAACGTTACCCTAAAGATGGATTCTGCCAACGTTAGCCTAAAGATAAATTCTGCCAACGTTAGTCTAAAGATGGATTCTGTCAACGTTACCCTAAAGATGGATTCTGCCAACGTTAGCCTAAATATGGATGCTGTCAACGTTACCTATACAAAATTGGGTTCTATCAACGCTACCTAAAGATGGGTTCTTTCAACGTTTCAATAAAAACGAGTTCTGTCAATGTTACCATAGAGAAAAGTTTTGTCAATGTTACCATAAAGACGAGTTGTGTCAATGTTACCATAAAGACGAGCTCTATCGACGTTGCCCAAAAGACGAGTTCCATGCCATTACTTCCGCGTGTTTTCATGCTTGACATTTGGTTGTGATTGGTCCAAGACGGTATGGGGGTTTATATCAAACAAACCGGCCTAAAACCGTTCTCTTTCACATATCCAGATTTCTGGAGGCTGACTCTCAGGTAAACTAGTTGAAATAAAATGATACGCTTTTATTGCCCATGGTTAAAGTCTGAACCATCAAGAACAACAAAAGAGATATTGGGACACCTCCTGTGGCCCTCAGGGCATTGACTCAGTGAAAATTTCCGCGAAATCCCAAGACGCCCCTGGTGCCAAAGCTGTATCGTCGACTTTTTTTTTTGATTGTCCCTTGGGTCCAGCTGCTTGGAAAGGATGGAATCTGCTGACTGGGAACCAGCTTATTCTCTTGTCCCTTGGGTCCAGCTGCTTGGAAAGGATGGAATCTGCTCATTGGGAACCAGCGTATTCTCTATAATAAAATCCACGTGATTTCTTCTTGAAGCAGACGGATGAAAAAAAAAACCACAACAACCTTGAACAGATCATTGGTCTCCAAACGTTTATGAGTATGTTGCTTTAAATTGAATTGAAAGGGCAGCTTTCTTTGACGATACGTTGAATAAAGAGTCTATACAACAACAATAAAAAATATCTGGCTGTCAAGGACAGCCAAAGCTGCAAAGGCAACACTCACTATTTACTATCGGGTGCCCTTTGAAAAAAATGCCACGTCTTCTATAATATGGGGGATAATCATCAATAAATAATGAGAGTGTTCGTTCTATCTGGTAATTATCAGCTACTGCCTGTCGGACATAAACAACGTTGTTTGTGATTACAGCAGTGCACAGTTGTCCGGCACCACACATCTGTGTATGTTCTATGAACACCTGGACATTTTCAATGTAATGTTAAACTTATTGACCATCTTTAATGGCATTGTTATGTGATTAAAGGCCCATTTTCAATACTCTACGGCAATGGTTCTCAACCTCCCTAATGCCGCGACTCTTTAATACAATTCCTCGTGTTGTGGCAACCACCAGCCATAACATTTTTTCGTTGTTCCTTCATAACTGTATATGTGTTTTCCGATGGTCTTAGTCGACCCCTGGGAAAGAGCCGTTCGACCCCCAAAGGGGTCGCGACTCACAGGTTGAGAACTGCTGCTCTACGTAATCATGTGCACTTCAATATTCTTTGACTAGTTGACCATCTTCAAGAAATACACACTGGAGGTTCTTTCAATTGGTGGTGAAATTTTATGCGAAACATTAAAAACTTTGAAATTAAACTGAGTTTATTGACACCGCCTCTTGCAAGAAAATTTCTCCCAACGTTCAGCACGCATTTGCTTTACTAAATAATTTTTGAACTTTTAAAATTTAATGTGCGTCTTAACTTGTATACCATTCTTAAAGAAAGTTTTGCTGAATTTCGGGGTAGAAAAAACAATAATACTGACAACTTCATAATCTAGTCGAAAGACAACATCTTTTCTTAATAGACAGCATCGCCCACGTTGTTGGCCTTTCTGGAATCATAGATGCCCCTAAATAGTTTTTACTCCATTTTAATTTTGCAAAACGTCTTTTTCCAGTTGGAAAGCTAACAGAGATTTTCAGCAAAATTTAAAGAGAAATTACCGGGTACTAAATGTGGACAAAACAACAACAACAAACAAAACATCCAGACGTTTATTTGATTGTATAAATATCATAACGTTCCCTGGTGATTTCACAGGACGGCGTGTCATACAATATAAAATATTTATTTACATTGATACCCCACATACTCCCATTTACTAGCAATCTGTGCATTTCTAGCGAGATGTTTGTAATTCTTTTAAAACGTTTTGCTGTGTTGTTTAATTTGCCCGAAACGTTCTGCATAAGAATTAACAGCGACATCAAATGACATTTACCATTCGGACACGCTAACAGACTTCATGATCTTCAACAGATTAAATTCACAATCAGACGACGAACTCTTAACTTTGTTGTTGGTTGAAAAAGCCTTTTCAACATCAATAGCTTCTGCGAGTTTCTTTGTTGTAATCGTTGTGTCTTGAAAACCTTTGTCTCTCAGAGTATCTAAGATATTTGTGCTTCTTTGCTGTAATCTTTGTGTCTTGAAAACCTTTGTGTCTGAGAGTATCTAAGATATTTGTGCTTCTTTGCTGTAATCCTTGTGTCTCAAAAACCTTTGTCTCTGAGAGTATCTAAAATATTTGTACTTCTTTGTTGTAATCTTTGTGTTTCAAAAACCTTTGTCTCTGAGAGTACATAAACATATTTGTGCTTCTTTGCTGTAATATTTCGGGAGTCTAATAATCATTTCAATAGACTGGCTGTAAGCCCTTCAGCAAAATTGCTTGTAAAAAAGGAATAGACCTTTCACCGAAGATTCGATCAACAACATAAGAAAACTTATTTTTCATGAATTTATTGTTTACAATTTTTGTTTGCGATTAAAAGGACGCCCCTATAATTTTGTGGTCCCGGCTTTAGCCTGCTTTTCCTGTATCTTAGGCCGGTCCTGGTCAAAGCAGACGTAGTGACTGTGACATCATATATATTGTCTCTTTCAGCAGACGTATCGACAGTCATATAAGATATATATTGGCTGTCACAACACAGATATTGACTGTCAAAGGAGACGCATGGAGTGTCAGAGCAGATTTATTGACCGTCACAATGACATATTGGCTCTCACAGCGAAACTATTGACTGTCATAACAGACATATTGACTGTCACAGCAGACGTATTATACCGTCACAGTAGATTTATTGACTGCACAGCAGATAAATTGCTGTAACAGGAGACGTATTAGATGTCACGGCAGACGTATTGGCTATCACAGCAGACGATTTTTACTGTGACAGCAGCAGTTTTGGTTGTCTCAAAGCATGCAGTCCTATTGACTGATACATCAGACGTATTGGTTTTCTCAAAGCATACAGACCTATTGACTAATACATCAGACGTATTGGTTGTCTCAAAGCATGCAGACCTATTGACTGATACATCAGCATATGTCATAAGCATAAGCATTATCCTGTTACAACAGGCGTATTGACTGTCAAACAGACACATTGACCGTCAAAGAAGACATACTAACTAACAGCATACACTGTGTGTGACAGAACACTTAGTTAGTATGGTGTCTTAAAAATGCAATAACAGTTGTGTTCTTTTTTTAAAATCCGAAATGCTAACCTATTTTTCGTAATTAGATTTGAATAGCGTCAGAGTCATCTAATATTTAACCCTCCCCCCACTTCCCACCTTAATGACAACTTTAACTTGATGTATGGCCTGGCTGTGTTGTTAGAGAGTATGTTCAATTCATTCTATCAAGTAGAAATGATGAACCTCTCGAGACTGCAACTAATAGTTATCATTTTTTTCCCCATCCCACAATCCATCACCAACATGTATTTGACAGAACTGTGGGTTTATTTCAAGCCTTTGCTTTAGGTGTGGGGTTGGGGAGGGAGGGTTGGGGGAGGGAGGGTTGGGGTGGGAAGGTTGGGTGGGAAGGTTGGGTAGGGAGGGTTGGGGAGGGAGGTTTGGGGTCCCATTGTGTGTAAAACTCCTCTTAAGACACTTGCCTTGTTAAATGCTAGAATTGTCTTGTCTATTATGAACCAGATCATTCAGAAGTCTCACTCCAACTCATGTGGACATTCCCCCTTGCCGAAGGGCTCACAAAATTAAAATATTTTAATGCTGTCATCAATGAAACTCTCAGTGTTTGGCGTATTACAAATATAAGATCTACACAGCAGGGCAGGAGCATAGGAGAGAGTGGAGCATGGAGAGGGCGGGCCACCCAGTTCGGCACTTTAAACAAAATATTGGTAAGCTTTTTCTGCCACTGGCACAGATTTTGTGAGGAAAGGGCGGTAACATTTTTTGGCCCACCGCGGGCAACATTTACTCTGGCTACGCCACAGAAAGAAAGTGTATACTGTAGATGTCTCAGCTACTCTAACAATTGTTATCGCTCACTCAATGTAATGTTGTTCACAAAGCACATATTTCAGGGTTATGGTCAATGGTGAAATTTTATTGACCAAGTGCGTGAAGTTCTGTAACTAACCATAATTCTGATAAAAACAAGTTACAAGAGCACGTGGGCCGTGACGATAGCCTTGAACTTGACAGCTGAAGCAGTCGTCAGTGTAATAGACCAATCAAATAGCGATTTGTTGCCACTCGAGGGGACACAACTTGATCAAGTTTATTAGAATCTCTCGAGACGTGAATACAAGGGCTGTAACTATGGCCGTGTCTATGTAACTTGTGTAATAGAGATGCATTTTCCCTAAAGCATTGAATTAAAAATGTCTCCGCTAACTGAGCTTGGTGCAGAAGTACTGGTTCCGCAGAACCACCAGTTTGATGTAGGAGGTAATGTATTAAAGCCATACTTTAAATGAAACCTTTTGAGGGGACTGAGGTATTGAAGTGTGTCTTTGGCTAGCGCTGTGTTGAACGGTGTGACTGATACGTCCTTTGGGGGAGGTGAGAATACTTTGTTGAAACCCCTATCCACTTTGATAATTGTAATGACTATTGGTTGTTATTTGCAAGCTTATTACGAGAGAATACATGGATCATAATAATTAGTCTTGTTTAATCTGTACAAGCTCTGACCGAATGACACCGCGTGTTACCCTGTATGAAAATAATATGTCAGTTTGCAGGACATATAATGGAGGTCAGTTGGACATATAATGTAGGTCTGAATGACGTACATACATGTAATATGGATGTCTGCTGGATATAGAAAGTAGGTCAGACCGTAGGCCATAGAAGTACATTGGTAGGATATTGAAGACCCTTCTACGCCACTAACCCTTCTACGCCACTAAACCTTCTATGCCACTAACCCTTCTACGCCACTAACCCTTCTACGCCACTAACCCTTCTAAGCCACTAACCCTTCTACGCCACGGACCCTTCTAAGCCACTAACCCTTCTACGCCACGAACCCTTCTACGCCACGGACCCTTCTAAGCCACTAACCCTTCTACGCCACTAACCCCTCTAGGCCACTGTGATAATGTACAGTTAATCCACATCAATATAAAGCATTATCTTATCACCTTGTAACACTATAACATTAGCATCAAATTCAATTGAGCTATAAACTCCAACTATATTTGATGACAAGATGACAGTACAACGGAGACCAGATGACAGGACAACGGAGACCACATGACAGTACAACGGAGACCAGATGACAGTACAACGGAGACAAGATGATAGTACAACGGAGACCAGATGACAGGACAACGGAGACCATATGACAGTACAACGGAGACCAGGTGACAGTACAACAGAGACCAGGTGACAGTACAACGGAGACCATATGACAGTACAACGAAGACCAGGTGACAGTACAACGGAGACCATATGGCAGTACAACGGAGACCATATGACAGTACAACGGAGACCAGGTGACAGTACAACAGAGACCAGGTGACAGTACAATGACACAAGTTTGTCAGTTTGAACATTTTAACTGTGTCAATTTGAGCAGTTCCAGTGTGTCAGTTTGAACAGCTCAAGTGTGTCAGTTTGAACAGTTTAAATGTGTCAGTTTGAACAGCTCAAGTGTGTCAGTTTGAACAGCTCAAGTGTATCCGTTTGAACAGCTCAAGTGTGTCAGTTTGAACAGCTCAAGTGTGTCAGTTTGAACAGCTCAAGTGTGTCAGTTTGAACAGCTCAAGTGTGTCAGTTTGAACAGCTCAAGTGTGTCAGTTTGAACAGCTCAAGTGTGTTAGTTTGAACAGCTCAAGTGTGTCAGTTTGAACAGCTCAAGTGTGTCAGTTTGAACAGCTCAAGTGTGTCCGTTTGAACAGCTCAAGTGTGTCAGTTTGAACAGCTCAAGTGTGTCAGTTTGAACAGCTCAAGTGTGTCAGTTTGAACAGCTCAAGTGTGTCAGTTTGAACAGCTCAAGTGTGTCAGTTTGAACAGCTCAAGTGTGTCAGTTTGAACAGCTCAAGTGTGTCAGTTTGAACAGCTCAAGTGTATCAGTTTGAACAGCTCAAGTGTGTCAGTTTGAACAGCTCAAGTGTGTCAGTTTGAACAGCTCAAGTGTGTCAGTTTGAACAGCTCAAGTGTGTCAGTTTGAACAGCTCAAGTGTGTCAGTTTGAACAGCTCAAGTGTGTCAGTTTGAACAGCTCAAGTGTGTCAGTTTGAACAGCTCAAGTGTGTCAGTTTGAACAGCTCAAGTGTGTCAGTTTGAACAGCTCAAGTGTGTCAGTCTGAACAGCTCAAGTGTGTCAGTTTGAACAGCTCAAGTGTGTCAGTTTGAACAGCTCAAGTGTGTCAGTTTGAACAGCTCAAGTGTGTCAGTTTGAACAGCTCAAGTGTGTCAGTTTGAACAGCTCAAGTGTGTCAATTTGAACAGCTCAAGTGTGTCAGTTTGAACAGCTCAAGTGTGTCAGTTTGAACAGCTCAAGTGTGTCAGTTTGAACAGTTTAAGTGTGTTAGTTTGAACAACTGAGGCGGGTTGCACCACGAAAGGCACTGTGACCACATGTGACCTTATGACCTTTTCTCGGTACTATTGTTTCCACCTCTTTCTCGTTACAATTTTTTGCACCTTTTCTCGGTACAATGGCTTCCACCTTATCTCGGTACTATTGTTTCTACCTTTTCTCGGTACTATTGTTTCCACCTTTTCTCTGTTCAAGTGTTTCCATCTTTTCTCGGTACCAGTGTTTCCACCTTTCTCGATACAATTGTTTTCACCTTTTCTCGGTACATTGTTTTCACCTTTTCTCGGTACACTTGTTTTCACCTTTTCTTTGTACAATTGTTTTCACCTTTTCTCGGTACACTTGTTTTCACCTTTTCTTTGTACAATAGTTTTCACCTTTTCTCTGTACAATTGTTTCCACCTTTTCTCTGTACAATTGTTTCCACCTTTTCTCGATACCAGTGTTTCCACCTTTTCTTGGTACAATTGTTTTCACCTTTTGTCGGTACAATTGTTTCCACCAGACTGTATTGACTTGTGCCCCCCCCCCCCCTCATTCACACATTAACAAAACATGCATTTTATTAGATTTAGTAAATCCCATTAAATTGGATGAATACTTAATGGGCTGAGTGTGCTTGAATTTAAGCTCTGTACACTGCGCTGTACATAAAAATGTTAGCAAAAGAGACATAATCGTGACATTAACATAAGATACATTTAGGTAATAAAGAATAGCTGTATAGCAACAAAACAAAAACAAATGTTTATTCACCCCACCCACCCCAGAAGTTTTACATGCACTATATTAATATGCAAATGTCCCATCCTCATATACACCGCAGATTTATTACATCAACTATTTCCATCGACATAACAATAGCCCAACAGTGCCAATGTTTGTGGTCAAGGCCGATACAACAATAGCCTCGAAGTACCTATGTTTGCGGCCCAGGCCCACAAAATAATAGGCTCACCGTACCAATGTTTGTGGCCAAGACTCTACAACCACGAGCATCACAGAATCAATGTTTGTGGTCCAGGTCCACAAAACAACAGCCTCACAGTACCAATACTTCTGGTACAACCCCACAAAACAATAGTCTCGCAGTTCCATCCCCCATTTGTTGGACTCGCCAATACAAGGGCTAAACAAGTGTAGCATTGTACCCAGATAATAACTGGGATTGTCTTGCCGTGGACCAGCATTTTCGGGCCGCCAGTAAGTTGATCTATTGATTCTAGACAAGATGTGCCGTGTCTGGCTTTGTCTGGATGGTCAGTGGGAGGGGATCAGCCACATAGGACTGACCATGACGTCACTGTACATCCTAGTATTCACTGTACTGGTCATATTAACAACCCATGTCCCTGGGAAATGTTAAACACTGATGGGCGCACATCATTCCCTGCCTAACACGACACGTTTGATCCAACGATTGCCTACTAAAACAACAAGTTTGATCCAATGATTGCCTACTAAAACAATAAGTTTGATCCAACGATTGCCTACTAAAATAACAAGTTTGATCCAACGATTGCCTACTAAAACAAGTTTGATCCAACAATTGCCTACTAAAACAAGTTTAATCCAATGACTTCCTACTAAAACAACAAGTTTGATCCAACGATTGCCTACTAAAACAACAAGTTTGATCCAACAATTGCTTACTAAAACAAGTTTGATCCAACAATTGCCTACTAAAACAAATTTGATCTCGTAATTTCCCCCAAGATTGAACAATGTTTGATGATCACAACTCTTTGTTCAATAGTATAGTCAGATTAAAGAAAGACCTAAACATTCTATTGTTGGGTGTCCAAATGGTGGATATCAATTGTGTTGATTTCCGAAAACTTCAACCTCATCCCACCCTCCTCAAAATCCTCCAACCCAAACACTTTTTTCGACTGGTGTATGCTATCGACCGTACAAAACTCCCGATATCCGATAGATCACAACAAGCGATACCTTACCATTGAAATGCCAAGTCCTAGAGTTACCGATTGACCCAAGTGATATCGATATTTTTTTAAAAGCAGAATCGTCCATCGTTACCGTAGCCAGAGCAACTTTTTTTTCAGACAGGAGAGTAAGGCTGTGGGTTATGTTTCATAGCAGGGGCCGGTGACCAACACTTGGGACTGCCTGGGTGGCGTGACCGATAGTTTGGCCAGTTAAATGAAACTCGATTATCCAGGGATCTTGAGTCACTTGCCTTAAACAAAAGGTTCTCAAATTGTGGTATTTGCTGATATTGTTTTCATTCCCGTTTAAACATTTAATTATTTAGAGACATGTAGTACATTCTTCTATACCAAGGGTGATGGTAATTCAGGAATACTGGCTAGAGACAATGGTGGAAATTGGTAAAACACAGTAAGGTTAAACCTGATAAAAGGAACGCAACAAAACAACGAACGTGTCGGCAAGAAGCCTTCATCAGCGAACAAACTGGAAAACGAATAAAGTTAAACAATGGATCAAAAATATAATGTAGCACTTGGCTCAGAAGTAGTATCCAAGAGGACAACAAAAGATTAGTGACAGAAAGTAAGTGGGAGAGAGGTTAAATAGGGAAGAGGGAAAGAAAAGCGGAGAAGTAAGTCCACTGCGATAGGTCGTGACGTGGAGTGGCGGAGCCAGGTTCAAACAGTGAATAGAGACATGACATTCATACCATGTGGGGACAAGGTGTCATAGGTCAAAATAAGCTTGTACTTCAAATTCACCCGGCTGGGTGCGTTTGTGCTGGCTACAATCGCACATATTGAAAAGTCCGCCTTGCCCTGGTGGTCGGCTCTATTGAAGTGGTAGGAGACAGGACACTGTTTATCTTGTGTAATATTTTTAAGTCAGTTAACCACTTTTCAGTTGTTTTCTACCATGTGCCCTGTAGTGTCATTCAGTTCACCACTGGGTCCGACCATGTGCCCTACCCTGTGCCCTACCGTGTGCCATATCGTCTGCCCTACGCCTACTGTGTATCCTACCGTGTGTCATAGCATATTCCTTACCATGTGCCGTAATATGTGTCCTACAATTTGCGGTTCTATGTGTTCTACTATGTACCCTACCAAGTAGCCTATAATGTGCCCTACCTTGCGCCATACCATGTAACCTACCACGTGTCCTTTACCATGTGCCCTACCATTTGCCCCACCATGTTCCCTACACCATGTACCCTACCATTTGCCCCACCATGTTCCCTACACCATGTACCCTACCATTTGCCCCACCATGTTCCCTACACCATGTACCCTACCATTTGCCCCACCATGTTCCTTACACCATGTGCCCTACTGTTTTCCCCACCATGTTCCCTACACCATGTACCCTACCATTTTCCCCACCATGTTCCTTACACCATGTGCCCTGCAGTGCACGTCGACCTATTGACATAAAAGGGCTAATGTACTTCCAGCTGCCAGTCTAGTCACTCACCGTGTGACAGTAACGCAATTCTTTAGCTCTTTGAAATATTCGATTACCGTTCGTTACAGCTCTCATTTTCCGCGAAAGTGCGTTCAAACTAAATAAGTAGACCAGGGTTGGCCAACCACTGGCACACGTGCCCAAATTGGCACGCAAAAGAATTCTCCGACACGCGACATCTATCCATAAAAATAAATCAATAACTATCCAATTTCTGGACGATTTCACTTTATAAAATATACATTTTTATTAAGTTGAGAAATAATAATTTTAAAAAAAAATGTAATGAGGAATGAGGCCGTGACACCTGTGTTAATCATAGCAGTTAAGAACAACATGAAGTGACAACTGTGTTAATCATAGTAGTTAAGAACAACATGAAGTGGCACCTGTGTTAATCATAGCAGTTAAGAACAACATGAAGTGACAACTGTGTTAATCATAGCAGTTAAGAACAACATGAAGTGACAACTGTGTTAATCATAGCAGTTAAGAACAACATGAAGTGACAACTGTGTTAATCATAGCAGTTAAGAACAACATGAAGTGACAACTGTGTTAATCATAGCAGTTAAGAACAACATGAAGTGACAACTGTGTTAATCATAGCAGTTAAGAACAACATGAAGTGACAACTGTGTTAATCATAGCAGTTAAGAACAACATGAAGTGACAACTGTGTTAATCATAGCAGTTAAGAACAACATGAAGTGACAACTGTGTTAATCATAGCAGTTAAGAACAACATGAAGTGACAACTGTGTTAATCATAGCAGTTAAGAACAACATGAAGTGACAACTGTGTTAATCATAGCAGTTAAGAACAACATGAAGTGACAACTGTGTTAATCATAGCAGTTAAGAACAACATGAAATGACAACTGTGTTAATCATAGCAGTTAAGAACAACATGAAGTGACAACTGTGTTAATCATAGCAGTTAAGAACAACATGAAGTGACAACTGTGTTAATCATAGCAGTTAAGAACAACATGAAGTGACAACTGTGTTAATCATAGCAGTTAAGAACAACATGAAGTGACAACTGTGTTAATCATAGCAGTTAAGAACAACATGAAGTGACAACTGTGTTAATCAATTCGTACTTCAAAGCTATTCGTTTGTCCTAAAGACAGGCAATTCATACTTTAAAGCTATTCGTTTGGATGACGGAAGTCGGCTCGTTACTCCGCACCCCCATGCTCATAGTTTTTAAATTTATGGAAATGTAAACTAATTATATATCATAATACCATCATCATGTCCCTTAGTCCTTGGACCGTTGGGGCGCCACAGATGACATGAAAACTATCCTTTTCCATTCCTCTCTGCTTTCTGCACTACGCACTGCGTCGCCTAGTTTTAGTCCCGTCCACTCTTTGATGTTGTCTTCCCATCTTTTTCTCTGTCTTCCTCTTCTTCTTCTCAATAATTAGCATAATTAATGAACACATTTTTTGGATACAAATATGTAGACGGAAATGTTTGTTGTTTTGGGCTACCGTGTTCCTGTGTGTGGCAGTTGACACGGGTGTCGCAGGTTGCTATCTCTGATCTATTTAAATTTTGATTGATATATTGACATACGCTTGTCATATCCTGCAATGATTGGCTTACGTTTTCTGTGTCCGCCCATTTTGTCATATACTGCAATGATTGGCTTACACGACATATCTGTTACGAAGATGCTTGTTGTGAGGATAGGAAGCCATTTATCGGGGTACTTTTAGAACAAAAATCATGTCAATAGCCCATGTGAATTTAAGGGGATAAGAATGTTCGCCTTTGTGTGTCCCAAGGTGCACTAGAAAGCCAAGGGGGACTCTTGTATAGGATTTTTCAATATCATTCAGACCGGAATAAAATAGATTGTAAACTAGTAGTCCCTAAAAGTAAAAGAAATTTAGTATTAGAAGCCGCACATTCCACTCCATTAGCCGGACACATGTCCATTCGTAGAACTAGAGATAGGGTCTATTCAGAATTTTTTTGGCCACATGTAGACAAAGATATTAAAACTTATGTTAAGTCCTGTCCTACATGCCAGAAAGCTCGCCCAGCAGGGACAGTTAGGAAGATAGAGTTAGGAACCATGGATATTGTCGGTACTCCTTTCACTAAAGTAGCCATAGACATCATAGGTCCACTACAGTTGACAGATAGGAAAAATAGATACATCTTGACATTAATCGACACCGCCACTCGTTGGCCGGAGGCTATAGCTTTGAAAAACATAACGACAGAGGACATACAAGAAGGACTGTTTGCAATTTTTTGTAGAGTAGGCTTTCCACACACTATACTCTCAGATAACGGTCCTCAATTCCGTTCAGAAATGTATCACCAGGTATGTCGGTTCTTCAACATTCACCCGACAAAATCATCAATATATCACCCCCAGTCAAACGGCATGGTTGAAAGATTCAATGGCACTATCAAAACTATGTTAAGGAAATTAGCAGAAAACGAACCACAGAATTGGGACAGATTTATATCAGCTGCACTTTTTGCATATAGGGAAATTCCTAATGAGACCACCGGTATATCTCCATATGAACTTGTGTTTGGTAGGAAGGTACGTGGCCCGATGGCCATATTGAAACAGCTATTCACGGATAAAATAGTTAACGATGATCAGAAACCAGTTTTTGTGTATTTGTTAGATCTTAAAAACAGACTCCATGTAGCTACCGAGACAGCGTTGACACATTCACAAATTAAGAAAGCTAGTGCAAAAAAGTATTATGATAGGAATGCAAAGGAGAAAGACATTAAAGAAGGTGACCATATATTAATTCTAAAACCAAAAAAGGGTAATAAGCTGATGTTACAATGGGAAGGTCCATTCATTGTGGAGAAAAAACTTTCAAAATTTAATGTTAGAGTTAGACGGGGTAATTCAGTTAAAACTTACCACGTAAATAGGGTTTGTAAATTTCATAATAGGGAAAGTTTAGACTTACCTAGTACACAAGCACCTGACACTCAAAACCATATCTTGAGCGGATCTTTAGCGTCAGTAATTAATGAGACAGATGATCATGATGATGATAGTCCAGACTTGGACTTAGGCAGTGTGCCCACTTTAGATTCCAGCACAGATAAAGATAGCAATATTTGTTTTAATCCCGAATTAACAGATAGTCAAACGGGACAACTCAAAGATTTATTGAAAGAGTTTGAGTCAGTCATATCAGATAGCCCGGGTAAAACCAATATAGGTTATCATACTATAGAATTAACTTCAGATAAACCTATTACGCTAAGGCCTTACGCCATCCCATATAATCTTCAGGATGTATTAGCTAAAGAAATAGAGTTAATGTTAAAATTAGACATAATAGAAGAATCAAATTCACCTTACGCTGCACCGGTAGTTTTAGTTAATAAGAAGGATGGTACTATCAGAACTTGTGTTGATTATAGAAAACTTAATGCAGTCACTAAATTCATAGCAGAGGTTATCCCAGATCAGGAGGAATTAATGTCCAAATTACATCAGGGTAAATATTTTACAAAATTAGATTTAACTAGAGGGTATTGGCAAATTCCATTAGACAAAAAGAGTCGAGAATTAACTGCTTTCAGGGTTCCCTCAGGGTTGTATCAGTTTAAATACATGCCATTTGGTCTGGCGACAGCTCCTCTTACATTTAACAAAATAGTTAGGAAATTGTTTAAAGGATTAGATCAGGTCATCACGTACTTTGATGATATTTGTATTTTTTCAAGTAACTGGGAGGAACATATCAAAGAGTTAAGGGAGGTATTTAAGCGTTTAAAAGAGGCAGGTTTTACAGTAAAACCGTCTAAATTAGAGCTCGCACTCTTCAGCATCAAATTTTTAGGACATAGGGTAGGGAAAGGTTCCTTACAACCAGATCCCGATAACATTGATAAAATTCTAAGGCTACAACAGCCCAAAACAAAGAAACAGGTCAGAAGCGTAGTAGGACTAGCATCGTACTACAGTAAATTCATTCAAGGGTTCGCGTCCTTAACCGCTCCGCTCACTGACCTCACAAAGAAAGGTAAGTCCAATAAGGTAGTGTGGACTGATGAGTGTGATAGGGCGTTGAAGACCATTCAAACGCTTTTGTCTCGGGGCCCAATTCTTATGTTACCTAACACAAAATTACCTTTTATTGTTAGTACGGACGCTAGTAATAAAGGTTTAGGAGGTTGTTTAATGCAAGAGAGAGAAGGCAAATTATATCCAATCAGGTACATAAGCAGAAAATTGCTGGATCGTGAAACCAGATACTCCACCATTGAAAGAGAATGTTTAGCTATTGTTTGGGCTGTACGTAAGTTAGCTCGTTACCTCTTAGGAGCTAAGTTTAAACTGCAATGTGACCATAAAAGTCTTAGTTACTTACAAACTTCCAATTTTGCCAATCCACGTATTTGTAGATGGGCATTAGCATTACAAGAATTTGTTTTTGATATAGATTATATTAAAGGACAAGATAATGTTGTAGCTGATTTTCTCTCACGTGAAGGAGAATAGAATTGATCACTGAATATGATACTTACATTTTTCCATTTTGTTTCTTTTATTCCTCACAGGTTTATTTACTATTAACATAATTTATCATTATGTCTTGTCAATGCTGTATCACTGTTATACAATTTTGTCACAATTGATTCCATGTAATATTGTACTTACAATTGTTGTTATGCTTACTTACACCATTAATGTATGTATGCTATGTTTTTGGGTTACAATCTTTTTCTATTTAAGTTAAAATGGAACATTTCATGTAGTAAGAATTTTCTAGTTCAGGCAATGTGTGACAATACGGTGTATTGTCCCAAAGCGAAGAGGGGGGGAGTGTTGAGACCCGTTGGGTCTCACCAGTGTGAGAATCACTGGAACATTCTTAAACCTAGGATTTTCCCAACATAACCCAATTAGGGTTGGCCTTAAGGGTAAGTGACCTAAGGGTCGGATCAGAGACCATGAAAACTTTCCAGGTTCAGTGACCATGGAATAGCTTAGTATTAGTCCAATGGAAATGTACCAAAACTTAGGACAATGAAAACAGTTCAGCACGTCGCCAGAGTATTGACCCGGCTTGTAAGCAAAGTGTTAGTAGGTCATTGAACTTCCTTTATGTCTCAATGCCAACGGGCCTTTATAAGCTGGAAGCATGCTGGTGCTCAGTCTCTCACATTGATTGACAAAGAGGGCCTGGTAGATTCCCCTTTGGTACTATGGTTTGCATAGTCTAAGAGTTATCTGGTTAGTACTGGTAACATTGTTAGTTGTTAGTAGCATAATAATATATATTATAATGTTAGTAAGAAATGTTAGGATTGTAATTAGTCAGTCAAGTATTGTTGGATTATGAATACTCATTACTAATGTATTAGGAATGTACTTCTTTCTTGTAGCTTATGTATTGCATTTATTCTTATTTACAGCCAGTTAATACCAGTTAAGGTTGAATGAACTTAAGTCACTTGTACACAAGACGTCAGCGTTGTCAGCTGACTGCTTGAGCTATCAGTCTAGTCCACTGTTTACTTCTGAGTAGGCTACACCGATTTCTGACTGTCCCCAACTCTACGGGGTTATCATGTACAATGAGCTATGCTATATGCTCCACTGTACTACGTTCACTTTACTCTTCTATACTCAAATCAAGCCTCTGGCTACTAGGCTTTACTATGCGATTATATCTACTGCTAGGCTAACAGAACCTAACTTAACTGACTTAAGTTCATTCAACCTTAACTGGTATTAACTGGCTGTAAATAAGAATAAATGCAATACATAAGCTACAAGAAAGAAGTACATTCCTAATACATTAGTAATGAGTATTCATAATCCAACAATACTTGACTGACTAATTACAATCCTAACATTTCTTACTAACATTATAATATATATTATTATGCTACTAACAACTAACAATGTTACCAGTACTAACCAGATAACTCTTAGACTATGCAAACCATAGTACCAAAGGGGAATCTACCAGGCCCTCTTTGTCAATCAATGTGAGAGACTGAGCACCAGCATGCTTCCAGCTTATAAAGGCCCGTTGGCATTGAGACATAAAGGAAGTTCAATGACCTACTAACACTTTGCTTACAAGCCGGGTCAATACTCTGGCGACGTGCTGAACTGTTTTCATTGTCCTAAGTTTTGGTACATTTCCATTGGACTAATACTAAGCTATTCCATGGTCACTGAACCTGGAAAGTTTTCATGGTCTCTGATCCGACCCTTAGGTCACTTACCCTTAAGGCCAACCCTAATTGGGTTATGTTGGGAAAATCCTAGGTTTAAGAATGTTCCAGTGATTCTCACACTGGTGAGACCCAACGGGTCTCAACATCTTACCATTATGTCAATGTAGGTTACATCACAGGGCAAACAGGGGACTCAACTCTAGCCTATTACTTTAAGTTTTTTGGGGGGGTTTTCAGTTAAAAACAATCTAGCTATTTTTGGATGAGATGGGGTGGGAAGGAGAAGGAGGAGACCATCTTAACAGAGTATTGGTCGCCGAAGGGGACACAAAGGGAGTGAAGCGATAAGGGAGGCAACTGCAGATTCCGTAACTCTATTTACGAAGACAAATGGAATTCGATTTGACGGGAAACGACGCCATAATGTGTGGAGATGGTGAAGGGGAGATCACTTGGATGAAACAGTCCATTTTGGGAGAAGGGGAGGTAACGAAGATGCGTACACCCTAGAGAACAGTAACTGTATACCAAATATTGGCTCATCCAGGGCTGCAAGGGGGATCTTTGATAGAAAATGTTGGCTCATACAGGGGCTTGAATAAAGGGGAGGGGGCATTCAAAAACAAAACTTGGCTCTTGATAGCAAATCTTCGCTCATAAGTACTTTAAAGGTACCTTTTGGTCACAAAAACTTCATGGTGCCATCGGAAACAACTTTGCTCATACAGGAGCTTTGGGAGCTTCATTGAATACCCAATACTTGGCTAATATAGGGTGTTGATGGGTCCTTGATACAAAAAGGCTCATAGAGAGACTTAAGGGGGCCTTGGGCACTAGAGCTTTACTCATTGCTGGGATGAAGGATCCCCTTAAGTCGACAATGGTCGTTGATTGAGTCTTTCATCATCATCATCATCATCCTGTCCCGTAGTCCTTCGACCATTGGTGCGCCACAGATAACATGCAAACTATTCTTCTTCTCCATTCCTCTCGGTCTTCTGCCCTATACCCATAGCATCGCCTAGTTTTAATCCCGCCCATTCTTTGATGCTATCTTCCCATCTTTTTCTCTGTCTTCCTCTTCTTCTTCATCCTCTAGCTGTGCCCTGCAAGATTTCTTTGGCGAGCCCTTGTTTTCTGGTCACGTGGCCATACCATTGAGTCTTTGGGTAACAAAAGACTCGGTTAAATGAAGAGCTGGGGCCCATTAACACTAGCGCTTTGCTTATTTTTGGGGGAACTTATTATCCTCTACCCGGACTGGGCCCCGCGCAATCCATTTCGCATAGGGCCCCGCAATTGTTAGGGTCGGCCCTGAGGCAGTGTATCTGTCAATATCAAAATCAGCGATCATTTTCATCGAGAAGTAGGGCTGAAATCATAGGCGTCAATAAATCTTGATCGGTAGATGGGTTTGGGGAGCCTGCTCCCCAGAATATTTTTGATTATTTCAAAATCAAGAGGTGTATTTTTGAGTATACCTGAATTCGATATTACTATTATACCTTTTGAATGGAAGAACATTTTAAAGGTTTTTTGGGAAGGATTATTTAGCCCAGTGCTATACATAAACTGAATTCACTCCATTTGTGGCGTGCCCCTGGGTAATCATTAGGCATAAACTTATAATCAACCCCATACTGTACCATTGATCAGCGTGAGGTTAGGGTGCATAATTTAGGACGCTAAAGACAGTCGTACAAACTCAAATTGCAGGGATGCATTATTTTGGCGCATAATTGAATTTGTTGTTTCTTTCAGACAATATTGAGGTGGCATTTCAAATATTCGGGTAGAAAGTGTCATAATTATCCATATAATGACCAAAGACATCTTAAATTTCGCACCAGTGGGACGTAAACTATATTCATTCTATTTGTGTCACCCTTAAGGGTACGCTTTTGCCCTAGATTATTCTCACCCCTTATAATCATTATAGCCCCCCAAAATTTTTTGATAAATTCAAAATACAAGAAAGCATTTTTATCACATATCTGAAATTAGTAGTGCAATATTCTACACTTAATTAGAGAGCAACGGAAGAGATCCTAGTTTAAAAATGGAGGTGTCACTTAACTTTAGAACCAACGTGTTTGCCCATCAACCCCTACGACTGCAGGGTGCCTCGGATATTTTAGGGGCTTAAAGATGTGATGAGGATGTTTTATTAATTATCATCTTTCCATGCAGGTTTGGCAAAACGGAAATTGCTTGACCTGGTTGTGTTATGCACAAATATAATAATTTAAAAAATAATTATATAACTAAAAATAGTTATGTGGCTTTAATTTTTTATTTATATTATTATTAGAGACGGCTACTTAATTAATAAATTAATTTTCAAAAAAAAAATTACATTGAAAAAGATTCCATCACTAAAAAGCACTGCAATCATTATTTTATGTGCTGTACGCAAATGGAAAAAACAAACTTACTTATACTTACAATGCTTAGACTACCTTATCTAAATATTTCCTAAATTTACCAGAGTCAAAAAGAAAATAAAACAGGTTTATTAGAAAGGTCTATGCATTTTTTGGGGTTTTGAAAACTGATCATTTTTATAAATTGCATAAGGAACGGCATAACTATTTTAAGAAGACATGGGTTGTTTACAGAGGACATTATATTTACTAATGTGTGATTTATCTTATGGAAATTCGTATGCAAATAAAGTATACATTTCCCAAAGTTCAGTAGATTGAAATGTTTATTTGGAATTTCAAACTACCATAGCTTTATTGAATTGCCTCCTCGCCATTCTTAAAAATATTTGTATCTAACTCCAAAGAATCTATTTTAAACTGACGAATTAGCAATAAGAGTTTTTTTAAATTTAAACACATACCAAAAATGGTATGATAATCGAAATGCTAGTTCACTAATTTTTTTTCATTAACTTTCTACTGGATTCTCATCTAAAACAAATAAATAATATAAGAGATAGCTGAAAGAAACACTGTTGCTATTAATAACTCAATTTTTTAAAGCATGAGGCCATCATTAAATTTTTAATGAACATCATTCCCTACTGTAAATGTCATGCTTTTATTATAAAATATTATTTGCAAAAATAAAAAGATTGCTCACATTTAATACTTAGTGAGAACTCTATTTAAAGTACAGACCTTAAAATTGAAGCAAATGTAGTTTATTAATACAGTGTTATTAAAGTCTCTAAACTTGCGAGTTGCAAAAAATAATTAAACAAAAATACTGATAAATGCGAACGGGAAGCAACACTTCGGCTCATAGGGAAGTAACACTTCGGCTCATAGGGAAGCAACACTTCGGCTCATAGGGAAGTAACACTTCGGCTCATGATCGGGCCAGGCAAATTTTCGAAACATTGCGATATTAATAATCGAATAATGTAAGCGTCTAAGAAGATTTGCCTTAAATATACGGATCATCAAATATATCGAGCATAGCGATATTTCATAGATTCCACAAATTGTAATCGGTTAAAGGCACCAGATTGCATTCTTCTTAAACTGTTTAAAATGACAATTTAGTCGTTTTTGATTTTTAAAAGATCGATCAATTGTTTTTACCCATTTGGCTCCGGGGGGGGGGGGGGCACTTGACTTTCCCCGGGCGGGGGCAATGTCCCCCCCCCCCCCCCCCCCCGGAGAGATGCCTGAAAGAAACCCTGATTCCATGGAGTAGGCCTTCCATTGCATCACGAATTCTACATTTTTTCCCCGCCAAACACATCACATATTGCTTTCCATACGTTCGTCACGCACGAGTTTTCATTTCTGAAAGCATGACCCCCCTCCCTCTTTCTACCATTAAGTTAAGTTGATTAATTCCAGGCTCCAACTGCCATCAAATTACCTGCTGGCTAACGGTAGGACTCATACTAACCCTTTAAAAACATCCTTACTGACGTAACTTTCCGGTGTTGGCACCCGGGGGGGGGGGGGGTTAGAGGTGATCACCCCGGGCAATAATTGTCACGTGCTATAAGTTTCAACACGGAAAAAAAAAGAACCCGACACACACGGGGGAGAGGGGGGGGGGCTGAGGTGTTATACTGGACTGCTGGAAGGGACTCGGTGAGTGTGATCGGTTCACTGATTAGGGGAGTTCCTTATTTGCCTTGTCTGAAGCGCTGGCAACCATGTATTTTCAAACAAGCTGCCCACCCCCAACCCCAACGTGCATACAGACCCATCATTTTAGCTCTCCGCCCCACCTCCTTCCATACACGCACAATAAGCTAGGCGTGACTGTAGCATGTAGATTTTATGTGTGTTTCCAGTCTATTGTCCCCACACACAATTAAAGAAACGTGTTTCGTGGTTATTGCTGCAGTGGGAGAGTGGCGTGCAGCCCACAACTGTACATGCATTGTTTTTAGGCATCCTTAGAAGCCAATAGTCGATAAACAATTAATAATCAAGCGATATTTTCATGACACACTGTTACTGTTAGACACATGCTGAAATGGTATATTTACACGTGTGTACTTTGGTACTTACACAGCGTTACAGTTGTACAATGTACACGATTTATGCACACATTTGTGCAGTGGTAGAATCTACACGGTACATTTAAGGATTCGAACATTGTAAATATATACATTTTTTACTGTACTTAATGTACACAAAATGTGTACATCTGTACATATATAAGGAAGAGCTTATTTAGATGTGTAACCCTTGATTCTTAAAAACAGTAATAGTGATTTTTATTATTTTACGGAAATCGAATCAAATTAAATCTGACAAAATATATGCCTTTAAGCAAGGATATGATTAACTACTTCCCAAATATACATTTCAAGGGCGTGGAATATTGTCGTATATGTTCGTTATATATATATATATATATGTTACACATCAGAAATTGGTATATAGCTAGTTTAGAAACTCATGAAATAATGAAACCTTCTTCTAAAAACGTATTTCGTTAAGACGGTGAGTAGATTTGTATGTGGAAAAATATCTTAAATCCGATGATATTACAGTCGTGAAAAAGAAGTTTTACATTTTCTTTTAAAATAAATAAATATGTGATATACCAATTTAAGCAAACACTATTCCACTAATATGTGTTATACCAATTTAAGCAAACACTATTCCACTAATATGTGTTATACTTTATACCAATTTAAGAAAAGACTATTCCACTAATATGTGTTATACCAATTGAAGAAAATACTATTCCACTAATATGTGTTATACCAATTGAAGAAAATACTATTTCAAGTCGTTGTCAAACAGTGGGTACGTTTATATAAGTATACCCATATTTCAAACACGTTGGAAAGGGGAAAATAGACGATGCGGTTTTCTTTTCAAATACGGACGTCGAGAATTTCCTAATTTTCCAAAGATACAGTTCATGGGAGAGGATTAAGAGCGAGCACATATTTATGTTGATAAGCACTATGTTTTATTGAAAAAATGTTTTTAAATATTTTTTTGCACATGAAATGTATTTTTAAGAAATATTTGTTTGAGAGATTCTTCTTTAGATACGAGAATTCTGTGTTTTACTATTCTTCGATAATATATTAGAGATGTGCCGATAATAAAGTAGAAAAGCGAGGCAAAAATTCGGTTACATTTTTAATGAATATAATATATTATACCAATATATAGAATTCCGTTATGTTACAGATATTTAAAATGGTATCTAGATTTTTGTTGTAAATTTAAGGAGAAGTTTTTTAAAATTTTAGAAAAAATAATATTTCCAAGTAATTCAGGGGCGGGAAAATGGATAGAGAAGGCATATATTATATTTTAGATATATATTTCTCAAAACTATATGTTGTTAGAAACTTAAACATCAAGACATAGATACTTCCTTTTTAAATAAGTAACGTCTGATTAACAATTACCTAAATAAACATTTCAAGGGCATGGATTATTGTCATACCTTATTATTTATTTATTATTATATTTCCTTCTTAATTTGAGGATACTTAAGGTCAAAACTGGTTCAGTTATATACGTTAAAAAATTGATTGTTAGTTGTTTAAATTTGGCGATTGCTGGTAGAGAGTTTTGAAAAATGCCTTCCATTAATAACCCGGTAACATCGGGTCATATCTTCTAGTATTTAAATATTTGAAATATGTTACAATTAGCGCATGTTTGTAAAAATTGTTTTAATAAGTACAATGTAGACGAAATAATGACGACCAATATCTCCTTTGATCACATCCCGTTCCCCAGCTGACCACGCTATTCTTTACGCTGACGAGGCCCTGTCTATCAACGGAACAGACCCAGACACCTCACCGACAGAGTCCCGTCTTCACACCAACCACGCCCCATCTCCACACTGACCACGTCCCCAATCCACACTGACCACGTCCTGTTTCCTCACTGACCACGCCCCCGTCTATCAACAGAACTCGCCCCGTCTTCACACCGACCACGCCCCGTCTCCAAACTGGGCGCGTCAGGTTACCACTCTAAACACGCCCAATCTCCCAAATTGACCACGCCCCGTCTCCCCCACATACCACGCCCCATCACTACTCCCATCATGTCGTATCTCGCCATCGATCTGGTCAAGATTACATCCAACACCTGCTCTCACAACTTGAGTGTGCTCCCCTCTCACCCTCCCACCCCCTATCAATCAATCCAAGGATCGATACGTTTATCGTTATTCCCACGGTAATCGAGTATGAATGTAGCTTGGGGCCATATAGGAATCAAATGACGCTGTACGACAACCATGTTGCAACGTAACCGAATAACAAACAAACAACACGATGAAGACATACATAGCCAAGCACGTGACTTTGATCACGTGAATTATTCAAGGTTTTTAAAAAAAAAAATCTTTTATAGAGAGTAGACCGTGGGCGGGCAACCCTTTTTTTTCCAAACACTCCATGAAAGACTACTATAAGATAAAAATTAACTGAATAAACATGGCGTTCATCTCATTTTACCAACATTTCCACGCGAAGGTTACTCTTCCTTTTAACACGCTGCACAAATTGCTGCTCAATTTCAATTGTTGTACTCATAGCACACCTTCTACTCTGCTTGTAAATCCACATCAACCATTCGAGATCTCTAGTTTTAAGTGATGAATCCCATTTTAGAGAATGCTTTGAATATCAAACGGTCAAAAGCAGTATCTCTGTCACCAATAAGCAGTAGCTCTGTCACCAATAAGCAGTATCTCTGTCACCAATAAGCAGTAGCTCTGTCACCAATAAGCAGTAGCTCTGTCACCAATAAGCAGTAGCTCTGTCACCAATAAGCAGTAGCTCTGTCACCAATAAGCAGTAGCTCTGTCACCCATAAGCAGTAGCTCTTTCACCCATAAGCAGTAGCTCTGTCACCCATAAGCAGTAGCTCTGTCACCCATAAGAAGTATCTCTGTCACCTATAAGCAGTATCTCTGTCACCCATAAGAAGTATCTCTGTCACCCATAAGCAGTAGCTCTGTCACCCATAAGCAGTAGCTCTGTCACCCATAAGAAGTATCTCTGTCACCTATAAGCAGTATCTCTGTCACCCATAAGAAGTATCTCTGTCACCCATAAGCAGTAGCTCTGTCACCCATAAGCAGTATCTCTGTCACCCATAAGCAGTAGCTCTTCAACCGTGTAACAAATAACCCCAGTTAATATCATGTAGCTTAAAAGTGGGTTACACGCGACGTTCTGTCCCAACATGGAGGAAACAAAGCACTCGTAAACGTGACAGACGAGATGACCGATGAGATACTAGTATCATATTGTGCTTGTACAACTGACCGGAAGTCCTAACTATTAATGAGTTGCATACACCCCCCTCCCCAATCTCCACCCCTCCTCACCCGCACACTATAAGTTGCTTGTCTGTGTGAGTGATGACGGTATCCCATCCCCGTGCAAGCTCGAGTAGGCCTGGCGATGGTTTAATCCTATCAATAATCCCATCTCGGCGCTCGGTCGTGATTCGTCCGGTGTTTGACCGGGCAGAAAACCTACACAAAACAAGCATTAGGAGTTAAGCAGCGATCACTCGATCATTTCAATGACTTGGCCGGGGACCGATTAGACTTTTTTTTCCCCCAGGCTTAGTGACTTGGGACCTTGGTGTGAAAATGGATGTGTGCGTGTGTGTGGGTGTATGGGCGGTGGTTTGTGTGTGTGTGTGTGGGGGTGAGCTTGAAATGGGTTCAGTATGTGTTCTCCTGAGTGTTGGTTTTGCGTGAGTGATCGGCATCGTTGGAGGGACAGTTTGTCTCCAGATGTGTCTTTAGTATGGCCTGTTTATTTGTTCAGTTTGTGTCCAGATGTGTCTAGAGAATGGCCTGTTTATTTGTTCAGTTTGTGTCCAGATGTGTCTTTAGAATGGCCTGTTTATTTGTTCTGTTTGTCTCTAGATGTGTCTTTAGAAGGGCTTGTTTATTTGTTCTGTTGGTCTCTAGATGTGTCTTTAGAATGGCCTGTTTATGTGTTCAGTTTGTCTCTAGATGTGTCTTTAGAATGGCCTGTTCTCTGTTCAGTTTGTGTCTAGATGTGTCTTTAGAATGGCTTGTTTATTTGTTCAGTTTGTGTCTAGATGTGTATTTTGAATGGCTTGTTTCTTTCTTCAGTTTGTCTCTAGATGTGTATTTGGAATGGCTTTGTTCTTTTCATTAGGTACATTTATGAGAGTTTTGTTACAAAACCAGAAAAAAGAAGATAAATTGAGTGCATGAACGTTTTTCTATTTTAAAATATCTATTTCAGTATCCCCTCTCCCACCCCTCCCAACAGTATATAGCCCCAAGGCATCGAAGCAAATTGTGTGCGGTTGTGTGCATAAATTGAGAACGGTACATTGGTAATTGGTTTTAAAGCACTGCATGGATCAAATTCAACTAAGAATCGAATCCTTCCGATTTTTGTTTTGCTTTGTGACCGTGACTTTAACCCCCCTCCCCCCTTTTACAAACTCCCTCAACCAAATCAGTGTGAGAAATATAATTTTGATCTTTGTACCACAGATAAGGTGTGTCTGATGGTTGCACTCTGGACCGCGCCGAGAAAAAACTACGCCCGGGCGAAGCTTGAACATGGCGCCCCCTCGACCCCCCTCCTCGTTTCATCAACAAATGATTTAGGCCTTACATAAGATATTATATACACCTAAAGATCATTTAGGATTGGGCTTCCCACTGTGGCTGTAAACCGAGTGAATTTGTTGGACGTTTTCGTGGCGTTGTTGTTAAGGGAAAAATAGATATAACGCACAGTCACATGCCAAAAACAGTGGAACATCACATGATACATATTTACAATGGAATGTCACATCATGATAGGTCTGATTTCAGGAAATTTGTTTGAAAGAAATTTGTTCGACGGAAGTATGGTCGAATAGAAAATTTGGTCTAACCGATTTTTGGTCAAAGGAAATTTGGTTGATTTAAAAAAAAAATATTAACTATAGGAATTTGAACTTTCGTTGCCGGAGTTAAATAATTCAATGAACCATCATAGATATCTATAATGAGGAGAGTCACGCGTAGCTACAGCATGACTTCTAATCCAGGTAATTCCTCATTTAATTCAAGTCATAAGGCCTATCTCTCGGTCTGATACCACTAATTAGTTTTATAAATAACTTCTTTTTTTTTGTTGGTAGAAATCTGTGTTGTCCCGCGTAACAAATTGGAATGAGTTTATCCAATATTCCATCAATAAAAAGGACGAAATGACTGCAAAACTTATTTCAAAGAATGCATTTTTAATTTATTGTTTTGCTGTTGTTGTATTTTGATTTGTACACAATTCCCCGATTATTAAATAACTAGGCAACTGTACAATATTTTGTATTTTTCAAATTGGAGCAAAATTCCGTGAGAGCAAATTTCCGTCCGAAATAACCTTAGCATTTCTCATGGGCACCTCTTAGCCTTAACAACATTTATAAATGTAAAATGTGCGATACTAGCTGCGGCTAATGAGTCAATTCTGGGCTGTTTTGTTAGGATAAATAGATGAAGAATGAGTCAATTCTTGGCTGTTTTGCTAGGATAAACAAATGAGGCTAAAGTTTTGCTTGAAACATACTAGCTTGTAGATGGATATATACAGGCAGATAGCCAAACATATACTACTAGTTAAACAACATGTACAGGCAGATAGCCCAACATACACTCACAGTTAGCCACCCTTACACTCCACAGTTAGCCAAACAAATACTACCAGTTATCCAACATACATGTATACAGCCAGTTAGCCAAACATATACTACCAGTTATCCAACATGTACAAACTGATAGTCAAACATACACTCACAATTAGCCTAGCTTATACACCCATTTAGCCAAACATATACTACCATTTATTCAACACATACATGTAGATAGCCAAACATATACTACCAGTTTTCCAACACATACAGACAGTTTGCCAAACATATATTACCAGTAATCCAACATATAGAAGTAAATAGCCAAACATATACTTTCAGATAGCAAAACACATACTCCTAGTTAGCCGAACATGTACACATAGCTACACATACATTCAATTAGCCCGACATGTACACAGCCTAAAATACATTGAGCTCGCCAGACTTTTACACACGTCCAACCATATACACATTGCCAAACATACATTCAATTAGCCAAACATATAACATCTCAGCCAAACATACATTAAGTTTGCCAAACATGTACAAACAACCAGACAATGATACACGATTAACGTATGCAAACGGTTAGATAAACATGAACACACCTATAAAAAATATACACATAGAAAAAATATCTACACACAGAAAAATATATCTACACAACAGATAAAGACGTAGAACCATAATACACTGCGCTGAGGCCAAGGGCTGATTAGATCTATCTTTTTGAAAGACGAGAATGAAAACCTTCTTGTCATATATAATTATAATTTTTGATGGATGTGGGGTACACAAAAAAGGTGGATAGATCTTTGATAACGGCTAAGTTGCTTTAATCTACAATTTGTCGCCTGAGACTAGGCTGGGCCTAAAAAAATAATAAAAAAGGCTCCGTCCTTGCGCCTCTGAGTTCACTGGCCATGAGAATGGTGGGCTTATTCGCTGACCGGGTGCGACTGGTCATGCGCACTAGCTGTTTCCGACATCGCTTCCGTTTTCTGATCTGCTTCATTTCCCGCCGTTTTTCAACAGCAATGGGCCGTGGCTCAAATAATTTCGATTTCTACTGATCACTTCTGGTAGCCAAAACTTGATCGTGTGGGAGGTTACTTTCTAGCAGTCTGCGGGGGTAAGTTGCCAAAGCTCAGCATTTTTCTATACATACAATTTTTGTTATATCGCACATAACTGTTGCATTCGGATAATACAAGGTGTATGTGTCTTGGTGGGGGTGGAAAAATGGTTGGCACCCTCCAGTACAAAAAAGTAATTTGAAAGAGCAGACTTCTAAATTATCACATTAAAAACATCGAAGTATTCTATTTACTACTGTACTCGACCAAGTGTAATTATAAGTACAATGACAAGACAACTAAGAACAAAGTATGATAAACTTTTCGTCTTGTTTTCTGATGAAGACTCTAAGCCGAAACGTCAAAAATCTTTTGTCCTGTCTATGAATTCAAGTTTATCATACTTTGTTCTTATATTTCATTTACACAACTTGAATGCAGTCCATCTTTTATCTTTTATTTCAATGACAAGACACCAGTCAGGTGTGAATTCCGTTAACTGCTGCAGATCCTAACATGACAGAAGTCACCACCTGTGCGCAGTTGCTTACCATGAGGAAATACCATTGGGGAATAGCCCCCCTTCCCAAAGCACCCAAATATAACATGTATGTTACGTATAGAAAGTGCCGTCCTAGGTAGGTCACTGCCTTCTCTATTAAACATATCTCTGGCAGTCGTATCATTGATTTAATTGTGTTTCCCCACACTGCCTCAACTGGCACACTGTCCCAACTGGCCACACTACCCCAACAGTCCACACTAACCCAACTGGCCACAATGCTCCAACTGGTCACACTGCTCCAACTGGTCACACTACCCCAACAGCACACACTGCCCCACTCGCATCACTGCCTCCAACTGGCCACAATCCCCCAAATGGCCACACTGCCCAAACTACCCACACTGCCCACATTGTCTCAACTGGTCACACTGCCCGCACGTCCATACTGTCCACTCTGTCCGCACGTGCAGCTCAAGGCACTAAGATTATTGACATTTTCCCGCCAAGTTATCCAGAGTAGCCTCAAGTTACAAGACGCTGTTTCCCCCCATTAATTACACTTCACATCTTTATATTATGCTCCACGTGGAAATCCCATGTAGGCGAACTCCTTATAATTGCAATATTCTCTTTAAGACGAGGCTTATTAACGTGACCCGAGGTCAGTGATCCCCGCATTTCACGACACTTTAAATTTTCCCACTGAAGCATTGTTTCACATTTCCTGGAACTGGGTCTCACTAAACAAGGAGAATTATTTCACGAAACCGGGAGAATTGTATCACTAAACCGGGAGCATTGTTTCACTAAAGAAGGAACATGAAAATGCATAACCTTGAGCATTGTCTCAGATAACCATGAACAAGGTCTCACATAACCAAAAATATGACTTCACATAACTAAGATCATGGTCTCTCATTACCAAAAACATGGTCTCACATAGCCAGGAACAAGATCTCTCATAACCAAAAAACACGACCTCTCATGACTAAGATCATGGTCTCACATAACCAGGAAAATATCTTTGCATAAACAGGATTGTGGATTATTTATTGGCCCGAGGCAATGGCGTTTCTTATTTATTTTAACTCTCCCACCCTCACCCCCACCACCCGTTCGATAGCGCGACTAAGCGTTGTGGGAAGTTGTGGGAAATGAAATCTTTACATAATTTAAAGGGCATTCTCAGGTGGGATGTCTGCGCCTGGATGCGCGTAAGAGTCAGGATGTGTGTGAGAGTTAGTGCTGTGTGTGAGTGTCAGTGCTGTGTGTGAGTGTCAGTGCTTTGTGTGAGAGTCAGTGCTGTATCAAGATAGGCCTGCCATGCTGGTATCAAATAGGTATTTCATGCTGGTATCAAGATAGGCCTGTCATGTTTGTATCAAGATAGGTCTGTCATGCTGGTATTAAGATAGGCCTGTCATGTTGGTATCAAGATAGGCCTGTCATGTTGGTATCAAGATAGGCCTGTCATGTTGTTATCAATATAGGCCTGTCATGTTGGTATCAAGATAGGCCTGTCATGTTGGTATCACGATAGGCCTGTCATGCTGGTATCAAGATAGGCCTGTCATGCTGGTATCAAGATAAGACTGTCATGCTGGTATCAAGATAGGCCTGTCATACTGGTATCAAGATAGGCCTGTCATGCTGGTATCAAGATAAGACTGTCATGTTGGTATCAAGATAGACCTGTCATGCTGCTATCGAGAGGTCTGCTTATGACGCTTTTTAAAATGCTTAGTAAGTATAGATTGGCTGAAACACACAAAATCTACCTCAAGAAGTTTACAGACCTGCATGAGATTGTTGGGCCAGTTTCCCAATCTTCTAAAGCTCTTTCGACAGCACGTCGATACCTGCTCTAACACGTTTGCTAGTTGAATAGCTTACAGGTCCTTCATCCGTGAAAACTCATATCTATGCTCGATGAATTGTGTGCTCGAAGGCTTCAAGTGTAGAAAATCAGTGTACAAAATGTAGGTGTTATATTCATTTTATTTACGGCCATAGATAGTCCTTGTAGCGAAGAGAGTACAGTGCCCATGTGTTGTGTCGGAGGGATACAGTGCCCATGTGTTGTGTCCGAGAGATACAATCCCCATGAATTGTGTTCGAGGGATACAGTGACCTTGAATTGCGTCCGAGGGTTACAGTGCCCATGCGTTGTGTTCAAGGGATACAGTGCCCATGTGTTGTATCCAATCTGTTATAATCAGAAAATGGTGTACAAAGTCTAAAAGCTGCCAGAAATAGCCTTTGAACTACAAGCTGGTTAAACGATGACACGATATGACAATCATTTCTCGCCAGGTTAATGTGCTACTTTGAATGTGACAAATGAAGTGGTAAAGCACGCAATATGTTGACTGTCATCATAGACGTGGAAATGTCATCATAGACGAGCAGGACGATGTCATCATAGACGTGCATGACGATGTCATCATAGACGTGCAGGACGATGTCATCATAGATGTGCAGGACGATGTCATCATAGACGTGCAGGACGATGTCATCATAGACGTGCAGGACAGTGTCTATCGCTTTGGCAAGACAAAAGATTTATCACAACATCTTTATATCAGATCTCATATTTCTTTGTGTAAGAAGCGTCTATATATTGACATTAGAAGACATTTCGCTGTACAAATACATGTCTCTCAGATCAGCTGAAACACACCAGTTAACTGAAACTGGACAAGGATATGTTGAGTCTCGCATGTGTGTGATCCAAAAGAACATTTTGTCTCGTGTATGTGTGATTCAAACGAGCACTTTGTCTCGTATGTGTGTGATCCAATATAGAAGGATTTTTAAACCTTAAGAGTACACCCTGTTCACATACACTCTTTTGACACAATTCAAAAAGTCTTAAAAAATTGGGCTGTTTAATGTGTTTGCATATAGATCAGCATTTCTTGACCCTTTTAGTGCCCCAAACCTTGATAACATTTTCCAAGTTGAAGTGGCCCACAACCTGGATTATTCCTAGAAATTAAAAACCGGATTTGGAGAAGTTAAATATGTATCTTTGGTATGGTGTAATCTTCCTATCAATATTTCATAGTTTTTATAAAAAAATAAATTGAAAACGTGGAAAAAGGGATAAGGTTAACATTTTAAATATAAATAAGCTGCTGACATCTACCGAATGAATCAAATTTGTGGTTGTAGTTTGTACTTTAGCCATAGTGTAGGGTTAGAAAGAAACAAGTCCAATCACTGGCAATAATAGTAACATTTTACCATAAAAGATAAAATATAATATAGAAATTTCAAATTTTTTTTTAATGAAAAGAAAATCTTAAATTTCTGAAGTTCTCCAGCAAACCCTGGCATGTCTGTTAGGTAACCCACGGTTTGAGAACCACTGGTATAGAAAAATGTTAACACGACTCTGCCTATTAATTGTAAATGAGTAGATGACAGAACAATGTTTTATCAAGATCTGTGCCATTAGCGCGAGCTTGCCCGTGGGCGGGGGGGGGGAGGGGGGGTCCTCCCCTCTCCTACCACATTATTTCAGCGGTTAGCTAGTTACCACCGAGTGACCCCTGAACTTTCCCCATGTGATCTATGAATGATTGCCTCGAACTAATTAGTCATTATGCGGTCTCCACTCCCGGTACTCGCCTTACAACGCCCCGACACCCTCCCTATAACGCCCCCACACCCGGCCAACGAGACAGTCGCTTTGTTGCCCCTCTGAGAATTCATCAGATTTACGACTGGTTCGAGCTGTACAAAGGGAGCAGAAACCCAAGTGATCTAATTTGTACTTTTAATACATTGTCGACTAGGCCAGTTCGACGAACGACAAAAATACTTTTAATTAGCTATATTCAGATATATAAAAATTCTCGCCAACCATTTGGTGAGACAACTTCTATAGCCGAATACACCATATGTGGCTTTATAAGTCTATATCGAATATTTGTGTAACATGCAACATTATGTCAATTTTAATAATGTACAACTTAACCGCATAAGCCGTATGAAAGATATCTTACATACAGCCTGGTAATATGCTACCTGATAACATACAATGTTTATATACCAACTGCTAACATACACATTTTATGTCTGCAGTTTATTCCATAAACATATTTATAACAACAACATATGACATTTACACATTTATTTTAAAAACTCGTCATTTTTTAAACCGATGAAATTCGACTAACTATCCTCGTCTGACTGTAGACCCTTGTGCTGTATTAAGACACTTGTGCTGCATTAAGACCCTTGTGCTGTATTAAGACACTTGTGCTGCATTAAGACCAATGTGCTGTATTAAGACACTTGTGCTGCATTAAGACACTTGTGCTGCATTAAGACACTTGTGCTACATTAAGACCAATGTGCTGTATTAAGACCAATGTGCTGTATTAAGACACGTGTGCTGTATTAAGACCATTGTGCTACATTAAGACCAATGTGCTGTATTAAGACCAATGTGCTGTATTAAGACACTTGTGCTGCATTAAGACCCTTGTGCTGCATTAAGACACTCGTGCTGTATTAAGACCAATGTGCTGTATTAAGACACTTGTGCTGTATTAAGACCCTTGTGCTACATTAAGACCAATGTGCTGTATTAAGACCAATGTGCTGTATTAAGACACTTGTGCTGCATTAAGACCCTTGTGCTGCATTAAGACACGTGTGCTGCATTAAGACACGTGTGCTGCATTAAGACACTTGTGCTGCATTGAGACACTTGTGCTGCATTAAGACACGTATGCTGCATTAAGACACTTATGCTGCAGTAAGACGCTTGTGCTGCATTAAGACACTTGTGCTGCTTTAAGACCCTTCGCTGCATTAAGACACTTAAGCTGCATAAGACCCCCGTCTGCATTAAGACGCGCTGCATTAAGAACCTGGTTCTGCATTAAATCCCCTGTGCTGCAATAAGGCCCCTTGCTGCATTAAGACTCTTGGGCTACACTAATGCCCCTGTGCTGCATTAAGGTCTTTGTGCTGCATTAAGACTCATGTGCTGCATTAAGACACTTGTGCTGCATTAAGATACTTGTGCTGCATTAAGCACTTGTGCTGCATTAAGTCACATGTGCTGCATTAAGACACTTCGCTACATTAAGACACTTCGCTGCATTAAGACCCATGTGCTGCATTAAGACACTTGTGCTGCATTAAGATACTTGTGCTGCATTAAGACACTTGTGCTGCATTAAGACACTTGTGCTGCATTAAGACACTTCGCTGCATTAAGACACTTAAGCTGCATTAAGATCCTTGTGCTGCATTAAGACACGTGTGCTGCATTAAGACCCCTGTGCTGCATTAAGACACTTGTGCTGCATTAAGACACTTGTTATGCATTAAGACCCTCGTGCGCTGCATTAATAATAATACCCTTGCTCTGCATTAAGACCCCCGCGCTGCTTTTATGCCTTTCTGCTTCATTAAGACCCGTGTGCTGTATTAACGCCCTTGTGCTGTATTAAGGCCCTTATGGACGGCTAACAAAACATCTATTTTGTGTACACAAAGACTACGGAACCTGTTGTTTCTGTGTCCGGGTTCCTTGAGCCATCGGTGGCCCTGGACTATTTGTCAACTATGTCCCGACCAGTCTCCCATATACCATTTCAGTTGTTTGCATGCACAATGTTCATTTAAATAAGATGAATATTGTTATGACTCTCATACAAAAAAATAATTTTGAGTTTTCCGCAATATGTTCACCTCTATTAGAATGTTTACGTGAGTTGGTCTTGTTTTTTTAAAGTACCAAAACCTCTGTGTGACATCAGTTGTCAATATCTATTTCTTACAACTAGAAACCAACTCCTAGTAATAATATCCTCAACGTCACCGACAATTCGACACAATGAAATACATTTGTCCGACTTTTTACCGGCAGGACACACATCTTTGACCCCAAGTTATTTTGGAATCAATCTTTTGAATCTTATTCTTACTATTTTAATATCGACTAGTAAAGTTGTTATTTATCTAACAAGCTATTTAATAATTTAGACTTCTTAATTTATCTAACAAGCTAATTAATAATTTAGACGGTGCAATTAAAAGGGAAAAGCGTAGATGACATCGGTCTTTGCTATGCAAAAGTTGTGACTTTCCGCTTGCGCATGCGCTAATAAAAATAAAAGTCCATTACAAAAGAGCTCGGCAAGCTGAAACAACTCTTTTGTTTGTTTGTTTGTTTTATTGGCAAACATCCGCTATAAAAAAAATCCATGTTTAAAAAAAAAAAAAAACTACGTTGAATTCTTGCATCATCTGTGACATTAAAGTAAACCAGCCAGTAGCCCACATTCAACATTAACACTGGGCATTGCTGACTGCGACAGCGTACCTTCTCGGCTTCTGTCGCTGAAGGATAATGGCGCACTTCTGCCGTGAGCATAGAAATGACGCCATGAACGCGATGAGCAGGCATTGTTAGCAGAGCTCTTCTCTTATTGTAACGGGTTCAGTCCGTGGCCGAGCACAGCGCTACTCACTCACTGTTTGGTCAGTCCAGCATCTGAAGTTGTCCCTTTCTGTCCGACCCGGCTAGGGACAACGGGAGGACATAATTGATGGAGAATACGATTAAAGGTCAGCGGATATCAGCCGTTTTGCGTTGAGGCCCGTTTTTTAACAGGGTTTAGATATGTTGACCGCATCTCGACCAGTTGCCATTGATAATCTACCTGTGTCGTATCAATGCACACACAGACGAAAGTTGATGGGGCCACCATACAATGTCAACGGGGGAATTATACAATAGCAGCGGGGGACAAATGGTCTGTAACAGGGGTCACCAAACTTTTTTCACGGCGGGCCGGATAACGGGGAAAAATAACGAGCGCGGGCCGGAATAATTTCTGTACAATACTTCAAGCCAGAACGAAAGACATTGGGAAAACAACGAAAACAAAGTTTAGTATTCCATGTTAATCGTGGGTGAGTGGCGTGCAATGCTAAAGAGCAAAGACAAGTAACATATTTATTTACTAAAAAAAGTTATCAAAGAAGGCGAAGTTAGCAAAAAAAAAAAAGCAGCAAAAATGGTTAGTGAGATTTGTGAAAATGACTTTTGGCTTTCAAGATATCAATTTTTGGTTTGGAATTGCTGCATCCAATCAAAAGAATTGTTTCAAAGGTTCACCAATCTCCCTCGTTTGATGAGTTGACTTCACATGCTTTATTTTTGAAAATGTTTGCTCACAGACATAAGTTGTTACATGCATGCTGCAAACGGATGCCAACTCTTCCGTTACCTGAAAGTCCACTTTGACACCACAAATAAACACGAGAAGTTGTAAGGGATCAGTAGACTCATACAGTGCCAGAGAATACCACATCGAGTTCCTAGCTTTCTCACCTATCTGTAGCACTATGTTCTCTCAAAATTCTTCTGTTCTCCGCACAACGGAACTTGTAGAAGGTCTGTTAGTTCTAACCGCGGCGATTTTGAATGTCCCCGTATGTTTCCAACACTCCTCTTTCATTCACCCATTTACTTCCCAGTTTGTGGTAGTTCTCATTAGCGGGAATATGCTTAATGGAAATTGATTCTTCTTTTATACTTTTTTTAAACCAGCTTTTCCTAAAAACAACAATCTCAGGTTACTTGGTAGGTTTTTTAAATGCTGCCATCGTTTGTTAATTAATTTTTATTTTAATACACCTTGTTTTATGCAGATCTGAGTTCGAGCTTAAACCCCGTTAAATTTAACCAGTAACTTTATTTTTACCAGTGATAGACTGTGATAATGTGATCTGTACGTCCACTCAGTGTAAATTAATATCAATAGCAAATACACGTCTGCAAGACAAAGTGACCGCAGATTGTATTATAAACGTCGGTCATCTACTTTTAGTAGTTAACTTTCTTTGACGCCAGCTTAACTCGATCCCTCTCGGCACTGCGGTTCGAGTAGTTATTGTATTCATTTTACATACTGTATGTTTATTTGTTTACTATTAAGATACCGTATTTTACGATTTTGAGACAATATTATACGATTTTAGTAGCTCGAGCGTAAATAGGTCTGCAATAAACAAGAACATCTAGATACAATAATTGAAAATGGTAAATGGTAAATTGAAGGCGCATTGCAGCCAGTAGGTCTCCGCACGTGTGAAGATCTCCTAGTATTCTAAGCATAATATTGAAATTTAAATTGTATCACAACGTCTCGTGTTCCATACGTTTTATCAATCAAGTTCAAGTGCCGTCTCATTTCAACTCTATAACAACTTGTGCATTTTCTCTAACGGACGCATATTTACAAATCTCTGTACACATTGATTGATTTTATATTGAATCTCTTCAGTGGTGAACAAAGAGGAGGCGCTGTGTGGAATGGTAAAAAGGGGGGGGGCGCTGTTTGAAGGGGAAAACTTTTTTTTAGGGGGGACGGGGGTCGCTTTGATAACATGAAATTTTTGATTCAAATAACATGGTCAATGTAACTGTTCAATACGGCCGCTTTAACATCGGCTATACTTCTAAACATTGGCTATACTACTAAACATCGGCTATACTACTAAACATCGGCTATACTACTAAACATCGACTATACTACTAATCATCGGCTATACTACTAAACATTGGCTATACAAGCATACCAATCCCTCTTTTGTCGATTCCGCTGTCCAGACTTTGCGGAAGAGCATTGGTGACGTCAAGTCATGGATGACACTCAGCAAGTTGAAGCTTAACGATGACAAAACGGGGAGCACTCCTTATTCACGATCACAAATCATCCTATAACTCAGCTCTCCCCACCTCATTTCAAGTAGGTAACTCCGACATACATTTTACATCCCCCACTAGGAATCTTAGTTATATTCTGTCTAACAGCATGTCTTCTTCTTCTATATGTTGAGGGCCCACGAGCAATGAATTGATCATTCTGGCTCCTATGTTTCAGAGGGGTTCGCGATGTCGATAATTAACTCTCTCACATTTGTCGCTCTGCGCATACCATCTGCCACTATCTTACAGTTAGCGCAACAAAACTTCTTAGAAAAATTACAAAAGGTTCAAAATTCAGCTGCTAGGCTAGTTCTAAAGGCAAAAAAAAACGTGATCACGTCACACCACTACTTCATTCACTTCATTGGCTCCCTGTACAAGCACGGATTGACTATAAACTCTCTGTTCTCTGCCACAACTTTTTCTCCAATTCCTGCCCTTCCTATCTAACCGAACTTCTCCCTGTCTATTCACCGCTTCGACAGCTTCGCTCCTCTGAAGACACTCGTATTCTTTTTGTCCCGAAGACTCGCACAAAAATATACTTTGAACGATCTTTCTCTTTCTGTGCCCCCAATAAATGGAATTTTCTTCCACTACACATCCGCAATATACCAAATATCACTGCCTTCAAAACTGCACTTAAAAACACATCTCTTTAAACTCTACATATCCTGACTGATTCCCCCCTCTGACCGACAAACGATGCTGCTGGGTACCGCCCATGGCTTGACATGGAAATAGTTATGGAATGGGTAGAGTGAATATACATTTGTTTTGGCTTTTTAAATCAATGTATG
Source organism: Omphiscola glabra (assembly GCA_964017045.1). NCBI lineage: Eukaryota > Metazoa > Mollusca > Gastropoda > Lymnaeidae > Omphiscola > Omphiscola glabra. The sequence continues at coordinate 2,573,324 of OZ024808.1, forward strand.
TTAATTTTTTAAAATTGTATGTACAGCGTGGTGAGCCCAGCCCTAGGCTGGGGTAACGCACCATATAAAACTACAACTAATAATAATAATAAATACTGGCTATACTACTAAACATTGGCTATACTACTAAACATTGGCTCTATTACTAAACATTGGCTATACTGCTATACTACTAAACATTGGCTATACTACTAAACATTGACCATACTACTAAACATTGGCCATACTACTTTTGCTTTAACCTTTTTGTTATCGGCACAAACGCTAGCCATTATATGGCTGCCTCTTTTCGATACAATCAATATTCAACGCAAGGAAAATAATAACAACCCAACACTTGCCTTTTTTCAGTAGAGTGATTCAAACATTGAATGAGTTGAACTCGGCGGACACAGTTGTTTAAATGTGTTTTTGAAGCAGTTTTTCCCCCTCCTTGAACAGTTTCCAGTGGCTAGACTTGTACTCTCGAGCAAACATGACGGATTAGATGTGTCTCCACTCGGAGAGCACAAGTGATGTAAAAACAACTGATATCATTAATCCACTTACCCCCACCCTCCTCCACCCTTCTTTTTTAATTTCTTTTGGTTAGCTGCCTGGTAGGGTAGCTAGTTGGAGATTATACGTGAAGCCATCGATGCTAGGATTGGCTTGTGATGGATGGTCTTTGACTGACCTTTGAACTCATTTAAACCATCATCAGATGGGCCTTGAAATCCAATGAGTTGAGCTCTTTCATTACTTTGATATGTTTGCACGCTCTTGAAATCGATTGTCTTATTTATTATAATTTGCCTGCTTCATGATAATGGGTTTGCTTTATGATAATGGCTCTGCTTTATGATAATAGCTCTGCTTTATGATATGGGTCTGCTTTATGATAGTTAATTTTGCCTTGCGAGTAAGTTGTCTGCCTGGTGATTCAATAATGTTCTTGGTGAGTCAATGGTCTACTGTGGGAGTCAATGGTCTAACTTTGTGAGTCAATAGCATACTTTGTGAGTCAATAGCTTACTTTGTGAGTCAATGGTCTACTTTGTGAGTCAATGGTCTACTTTGTGAGTCAATGGTCTACTTTGTGAGTCAATGGTCTACTGTGTGAGTCAATGGTCTACTTTGTGAGTCAATGGTCTACTGTGTGAGTCGATAGCTTACTCTCTGAGTCAATAGCTTACTCTCTGAGTCAATAGTCTGGGAGTCCCATCTCATTTTGTCGCATGTAAGTGTGTTGCAGTCTTCCTGTCAACGACGGCTCAAAACATACCTATTGCCTCGCTGGGGTCAACTGCAGACCAGAGGAAACGCACAAGTGATGACCTGCTTCGGCCCGGGTCACGATAACTTTTAGACCACTTGTTAAACTGGATACGTGTTGAAACAAGGAGCAAAGGCGACTATGACAGAGGGACGGGCTAGGCAGAGTTGGGAAGCGTCTGGTCTTAAGTGTCAAAAAAGAAAAAAATGTATCATCGTGCGGAACAAAATTCAAAATACTGATGATCTTAGGTGATTTCTGTCGGTGTAGTAAAATTGTGATGTGTTTGTGATATCAATTGGACATGGTTTCTTAAACAATTTTAGCCCACGGACCCCATTACCAGTCAGATGAATGTCACAGACCCCCATTGCCAGTCAGATGAATGCCACGGACCCCATTGCCAGTCAGATGAATGCCACGGACCCCATGGCCAGTCAGATGAATGCCACGGACCCCCATTGCCAGTCAGATGAATGCCACTGACACCATTGCCAGTCAGATGAATGCCACGGACCCCCATTGCCAATCAGATGAATGCATCGGAACCCAAGTTATAATAATCTTTACAATGCGTAGAATAAAACTACAAATGACGTGCTTCTCACGCACCTACCTAAAATTTCGCCTTTGAACTTCAAAGTTGTCCGCTGACCACATGTTCAGAACCCCTGCTCTAGGAGATGCTTCGTCACATCTGTGACCGAAGGAACCTTGTCTAAAGGTTAGGTCCCCTTCGCTATAGCCACAGAGCTGCAGAGCTGCCGTGTCGTAATTCTTCTAGCTCTTAAAGTGCCGATGTGTTGAATGGATAAAAACACATGTGTTGAAAATCATCAGAAACCACCAAATACTTATATCTACATTAAAAAATCACTTCTACTCCACAAAACGAAAAAACCACACACTCTTTCGACTCCACTCGTCACCGTCTCGCTCAACACTCTTTTCCCCATTTTCTACACACCCCTATCCTCACATGGTTCTTTTCCCGACACACCAAGATGGTCATACACAGGGCCGGCCCTAACAGTTGCGGGACCCTATGCGAAACGGATTGCGCGGGGCCCAGTCTGGGTAGGGATAAGGATAATAAGTGAAAATTAAGATTTTGCAATAGAAAATAAATTCGCGCGGGGCCTATGAAAGTGCGGGGCCCATTGCGGCCGCATCGGTTGCAATGGCCTAAGGCCGGCCCTGGTCATACATGACTGAGAAAAACTCGTGGGGTGATAGGAAAACCCATGAGCGCTCCCTTAGCCTCATCAAAACATCCACAGAAACAACTCACGCGATCTGAGCGTGACGACATCTATTGGGTTTAAAATCGAATAGGTGTAAAGCTGCACGAGTTTTACGCTACATAGATGTTACATTATCAGTGTCAACTATGATTACGAAAACACATTTTCTCCCAACTTCAATGTCCTTAAAATTTGTCCCGTGGTTCACATAAGTGCACTTTGGCAACTTTTCGCTCCAAACGGGTTGATTAGAAAATGGAGAACCCTGCTTGCCAGCCAGGCGCTGTGCACGGGGATAGAGCCGAGTTCTAAACACAATTTGTCTTGTTACAATCAACGCTGGCGTAACCGAACTCAGGGAGACTGTCAATAAGTGGTGGTGGGACCAACGTTCAGATGGAGTCGCCTGCAGGAGACATCATAAGGCCACAAGGACATCAATAGCCTGCAGGAGATCTGACACTGCACCCAGCACGACAATGGCCAAGCGGTACCAATGGTCAAGTGATAGCAGATCTTGCATTGTCCACAGACAGCTAGTAATGTTATGGTGACTGTCGAATATTTTGATCCCTTGTCAAAATCGTATGGCTCGTGATGAATACTTGTCTAGGGTCTACGAGGGTAGAGATCTCCTTACTCGTACAATTAATCAAACTATTAAGTACGAAGCGTGACACAATACGTCCATTGGGTAATACTCTTTATTATATGTTGTACGTATCGTAAGACATGTAATGGCAACTCCAATCCCGGAGGTACACAACAAATCAACTCGTTCAAAGTAGAGCTCAGTCAGATTCTCAACACCCAACTCGTCCGTGAAAATTATTAGCCTCTCTCTCGATTGAGCTAGTCCTCTCCCCTTTTATCCATTCAACCTCTAATGTAATCATGCTATTAACATCGCTCACATTCGTTCATATTCCTTCACAATCCCAAAATCACAATACACACACTGCCACTGATTTCATGACCTTGACAGTGACGCTGGCTAATACCAGCGGTTGTTAGTGATCTGAGAAATGAGCTAACATTTCACGAAGGTGCAATTAATAATAAAACCGAAAGGGGGTCTTTCCTTAGCTCCTTCGGCTGAAGATATCGGTATATCCACATCCGTCAATCCACATATCCGTAAATCCATCAATCAATTCGCACACATATTTCCAAAATATTCCCCCCCCCCCGCCCCTCACACACACAACATACACAGACACACTAGCCACTGTTGCACGACCATCGCCATGAAAAAGCGTGCTCGTTTTGGCCACTGTATTCTAACTAGTTACGTGTGTGTACTTTCCAACCGTCATATTGACGCTGGTTGTGAATACGCTGCGATCGTAATCAAATCTCCCGTCGACGATTTACGACATATCAATACTTTTTCTTTGACGTCATTAAGTTGTGTACCGTCATCCACGTGATCTAGATGTATTAATAATTAGTATGGGAAACGATCCCATTCAATGGCAATGAAACGATGCGATGGATATCTGTAGGCCTACTGACAGTAAAATATGTGCACTTAAGATGTTTAGTCATGTATATCAAATATTTGATAAAATTTCATGATTATCACGTGCAGTGGATAAAAGTAGAAACAAACAGTGTGAGAACCATTGTCCAAAAAAAACAAAAAAACAACCCTGTTATATCCAAATACCTTTGATGTAATGTGGGAACCTTTGTCATCCAAATATATGATCATTGGATAAAGAGTTGGAGCCCGTAACCTATTCTAATCGATTCTTGTCGGATGCAGTCGGGGAACCTTTGCACTATACAAATAGATGGTCGTTGGATATAGTTTAGGAACCATTTTTTCTTCTTGCCAAACTATTATGATCATGACAACAGCAGATAAAACAAGAAACAACAAATAATTAGAAATATTTTAAAAAAAAATCAAAAACGAATGTAGATCTTTGTTTAGCAAAGAAGGCGCTACGCGTTTCCTGTTTGGTCGTGTCTCCAGAAGAAGGCGTTTAAGCGAAACGTCTTTTTAATGACCATGTAGTCTCATTTCAAGCATGAGCACATCTTAATACACCATTTGCTTCAACGGCTTGCATGCAGTCCCTCATATATTAGACTTTTTTAATAACCTGTATACGCTAACTCTTTTTGAATACATGGTCGATTGTGGAGTTGATTTGGTTTTAAGAATTAGATAAACATGTGCACCGTGGGCGTTTCAATTGTACTTTCAGGCTAGTTTTGATGCCATGAATGCTGTTAAGAGAGACTAGACTAGGCCAGTTTTGATGCCATGAATGCTGTTAAAGGAGACTAGACTAGGTCAGTTTTGATGCCATGAATGGTGTTAAGGGAGACTAGACTAGGTCAGTTTTAATACCATGAATGGTGTTAAGGGAGACTAGACTAGGTCAGTTTTGATGCCATGAATGCTGTTAAGGGAGACTAGACTAGGCCAGTTTTGATGCCATGAATGCTGTTAAAGGAGACTAGACTAGGTCAGTTTTGATGCCATGAATGGTGTTAAGGGAGACTAGACTAGGTCAGTTTTGATGCAACGAATGGTGTTAAGGGAGACTAGGTTAGTTTTGATGCCATGAATGGTGTTAAGGGAGACTAGACTGGGCCAGTTTTGACGGCATGAATGCTGTTAAGGGAGACCACACTAGGCCAGTTTTGACGCCATGAATGCAGTTATGGGAGACTATCGAATGGTAAAAATAAAATGACTAAATTCTATTAGTGTGAAGGAAAGATGTTCTTATTGCGCCCACTTTGAAGTTTGTGGTCTTTCGGCTGATACGATGCCGAGCTGTCAACGATGAGAGGAAAAGACAGTGTTCCTCATCATACCTTATGAATTGACACGTCCTTATGGTGTCTAGGTAAATATGACGTCTTGACTCGCGGTAGAAACCATGACAGTTTGAGGGTGTTGACTTGCTGTAGAAACCATGACAGTTTGAGGGTGCTGACTCGCGGTAGAAACCATGACAGTTTGAGGGTGCTGACTCGTGGTAGAAACCATGACAGTTTGAAGGTGCTGACTCGCGGTGGAAACCATGACAGTTTGAGGGTGCTGACTCGCGGTAGAAACCATGACAGTTTGAAAGTGCTGACTCGCGGTAGAAACAATGACAGTTTGAGGGTGCTGACTCGCGGTAGAAACCATGACAGTTTGAAAGTGCTGACTCGCGGTGGAAACCATGACAGTTTGAGGGTGTTGACTTGCTGTAGAAACCATGACAGTTTGAGGGTGTTGACTCACGGTAGAAACCATGAAATTTTGAGGGTGCTGACTCGCGGTAGAAACCAAGACAGTTTGAGGGTGCTAACTCGCGGTAGAAACCATGACAGTTTGAGGGTGTTGACTTGCTGTAGAAACCATGACAGTTTGAGGGTGCTGACTTGCTGTAGAAACAATGACAAGTTGAGGGTGCTGACTCGCGGTAGAAACCATGACAGTTTTAGGGTGTTGACTCATGGTAGAAACAATGACAGTTTGAAGGTGTTGACTCGCGGTAGAAACTATGAAACCTCTCAGATTATCCCAATGACTCCATCATCCGCTGCATTTATTCTTAAGGTCTTGGTTTTCCCTTTATTTATTCTAAGTCCAACTTGCCGGGTCACGGAGTCAAGTTTTGTTGTTTTCTCCATTGACTATTAAATGTTTTAAATACAATTTGTAATAATCCATTTTACACATGAATTGAAATAACACATTCAAAAAAATATGGGACTGAACTAAAGGTAAATAGGATAAATACAAAAGTTGTAATGGAACAACTTTCGGCTGTACTAACTTATTTACATGATATATAATTAAAATGTAACTTTACAAAGGTTTTAAAGTAGAAAATAAACTAATTTCTTACAGATGAGTGCATCACTTGGAATTGAAATGTTTTTTGCTTCGAATTATTCAATTTAAATAAGAAAAGTCCATCATTTTTGACGGGTAATTGCTAGTTTTAAAAAAATGTATTATCCGTCGCGTTAAGGGTTTAAATGGGGATGTAACTCTAAATGTGCCATACCTTTGTCTTCTAAGATCCCGACCTCATAGATTGTGAAAATATTATTTTCTTTGACAGACTCCACCATGGACTCACCGGAAATAAAACTGTGGAGATAATGGATTACTTCCCTTAGCCAAAAGAGTCGTCGAAAAGGTGAGTGAACTTTTTCTTTAATATCTCTCTGTCTCAAACTCTTTCTTCCCACTCTGCTGTCACGCCGTGAAATCCACTACTCACCCCCACCCCCTTACATTTACCTTAGTCTTGATCGCAATTGTCAACTCTCAAGTTTTTTATTGTTAAATGCCCTCTACTTTTTTATTTTTTACTTTATTTCTTTGTTCTATTTATTCCATTTGGAAGAACTCGTGAGGAAAAGGACAATTTAGTGCTCACATAGACAAACCGTGCGCACATTAAATCATTCGTACGCTAATTGAAACACTCATGCGAAAATCGAAAAACTCTCTGGCAAATTAAAACACTAGTGCGCACATTGAAATACCCGTGTGCAAGTCGAAACACCATAGCGCACTTGTGCAAACCGTTCATTAGACGAAACACAAGTGCGCAACTGAAAACGCTAGTGCGCAAATCGATCGTCTCGCGCGATCATTGACATAGCCATGTATCTTTTAAAAGTTGCACTGGAATTTCTTGTGCGCTCTTTTCCTTAAATGTCTAAACTTTAAAAAAATTATAGAAAACTTTTGAAACAATTTCCATGCAACAATTCAAGCGGTTTCACTCAGACGACGTTGCAAACAAGGTCCGTGCAACAATTCAAGGTGTTACATTCTGATAGATGATGTTGCAAACAAGGTCCGTGCAACACTTCAAGCTGTTACATTCAGATAGACGATGCTGCAAACAGGGTCCGTGCAGTAATTCAAACTGTCCCAATCAGAGAATGAGACAATGAGGGACTTGACACATTTCCCCGTCTCATCCTGCCCCGCGAAGGTCAAGAGCAGCGCCCTCCAGATCTGAGGCAGTAACCAACTCATTGGATTGCCACATCATGGCTTCTCTCTGGGCACGGCACAGGAAGCACGCACGAACTCGGCGGAACCGGAAGGGACGCCGTACTGAGACAAACTGGGATCAAACGGAAAGCTCGCTTTTCTTGTCTGATAGTCAGGGCCTCTTGCGGGGTATGTGTGTGGGGACGGGGGGGGGGGGGGGGGGAAGGGGATGGGATTTATGTAAATTACTTTCCTTTTAGAGTAGTTTTTGTTTCAGGCTTTGCTAGGTTTGAGATTGTTTCAGTTGAATGCTGCTCTAGTATACCCAATGTAATGACATGTTTTTTTTTGGTACTTCATCGTAGAGCTAAAGCATTCTACCACCTCTCAACACCCCCTCCCCATTTTTTGTGTGTGTGTTTTGTTTTGATGTTGACGTCACCGATGAAATGTGTTGCGCTGTGCCACTCCTTTTACCTACCCCTAGCTTGATTGGGAAAAGGTCGTTTACGTTCGAATACATTCTATTTTTCCTAAAGAATGCTATCAGGCGACGAAATTTCTAGAATATCTTTACTAGAGAGTTCTGATTCAATCCTCATAAATGGGCAGTTTTCCTAGCTGGGAGAGATTTCTTCTAACGTTCCTAGACATACACGAGACGTTATTGCAAGGTTATACTTTGTAGGTGTGTGCAGAGGCGTAGCAATGGCTTGGCATTGGGGCAATTGCCAAGGGCACCGGCCCGCGCCTGTTCAGAAGGGCGCCGCTAAATCTCTAATTTTTAAATTTTTATTATTTAAAAAATAAATTAGCCAAGGGCGCCAAAAACCCAGTTACGCCCCTAGGTGTGTGTGTGGAAATAAATAGTTGTATTTGTCGAGGGTTGTACCTTTTTACGTGCTGTAAGTTATTCTTTTGCTTCTTTTTCTCCATATTTGAATTTTGTTCTCTAGAAATTTAATAGTTTAATTCAATTGAATATTGTTACGATGACCAGCTTCGGTATCGTTCTCTTTGTATACTGTGTTTCAGCCCTTTGTTACGTATTGTTCATTCGACGAGCCAAATTTTAAAACAGATTAAAATTTCAAAACCATATAACGGCCCATAACAATCTACATACAATTGTTAAACGGATTATAAATGAAATCAGTACAAACGGCACACACATCAAATTGTTCGAATTATATGAACATGAAATAGTTAAATTGTATTGCATTAAGTTAACACCTGAAAGCTCTTTGTTGTTATTCCTGCTTCCTTTAATGGGTAAATATTTTAGTACACATCTGTACTCGTAACTTATGCCATACACTTACCCTCCTGTGTATGCGTTTTTTCTTTCAACATACAATTTTCGCAGACCCAAAGATTTCAATCCACATACCGCGGTAGGCGTTTTCTACACCTTGTATTGGAAACAGTATTACATACAGTACCATCAAACAATGGACTTTCATGATTATATAATTGTCTTTAGCACGAACTTGATCAATCCAGACTAAACTTGATCAATCCGGACTAAACTTGATCAATCCGGACTAATACTTGATCGATCCGGAGTAATACTTGATCGATCCGGAGTAATACTTGATCAATCCGGAGTAATACTTGATCAATCCGGACTAAACTTGAGCAATCCTTACTAAACTTGATCAATCCTTACTAAACTTGATCAATCCTTACTAAACTTGATCAATCCTTTCTAAACTTTATCAATCCTTACTAAACTTGATCAATCCTTACTATACTTGATAAATCCTTATTAAACTTGATCAATCCTTACTAAACTTGATCAATCCGGACTAAACTTGATTAATCCTTACTAAACTTGATAAAATCCGGACTAAACTTGATCAATCCTTACTAAACTTGATCAATCCTTACTAAACTTGATCAATCCGGACTAAACTTGATCAATCCTTACTAAACTTGATAAAATCCGGACTAAACTTGATCAATCCTTACTAAACTTGATCAATCCTTACTAAACTTGATCAATCCTTTCTAAACTTTATCAATCCTTACTAAAATTGATCAATCCTTACTATACTTGATAAATCCTTATTAAACTTGATCAATCCTTACTAAACTTGATCAATCCGGACTAAACTTGATTAATCCTTACTAAACTTGATCAATCCTTACTAAACTTGATCAATCCGGACTAAACTTGATCAATCCTTACTAAACTTGATAAAATCCGGACTAAACTTGATCAATCCTTACTAAACTTGATCAATCCTTACTAAACTTGATCAATCCTTACTAAAATTGATCAATCCGGACTAAACTTGATCAATCCGGACTAAACTTGATCAGTCCGGACTAATTCTTGACACATTCCAGCTAGGACCAATGACACAATATGACCCAGATTGATCCGGACCAATTCAGTGATGAACCATTATTGTACAATCCACGTCCACTAAATTTTAGTGATATTTTCATTAACATTTTACCCAACATTAACATTCGATCCAGCGTTAAAGTTCTACCCAACATTGAAATTCTACCCGACATTGAAATTCTACGCTACATTAAAATTCTACCCAACATTCAAATTCTACCCAATATTCAAATTCAACTCAACGTGAAGAAGAAAGTCATTAGAAAAACTACAACACACCAACCAGACAAGAGTTTGGGAGACCTATTAAAGGGAATGAATGAGGCATTGTCCAGCGTGTCAACAGTTTCTCATCAGTTATCCCCCTTGTTTGCCCCGTAAAGCTGTGTGGCGGGCTGCAAGTGACAAGGGACGCAACCTGTTTGCGAATATCTCCTGTTTGTAACAAATATTCACACCCGTCACTATTGCCTCCACACACACACACAATCACATTACTCACACAACACACATACATAGAATTAAGATATGAAGCTTATAGGAGAGGTAATACGGATTTCAGAACCTTGGAACAAATAACACAATAAAAATACATCATGAAATAGTTCGACACCATAATCAAATACCATAATCATACACCATAATCAAACACATTTATATAAAGGTGGAAACCATGATATTGAACAATGTTTCTCAAACTAAGGCCAGATCCCACCCGTCCAGGGCTCGCAACCCAATACGCCCCAATCTCATTATCTGTAACCGGACATTGATCATCATTAATCAATATAAGGCTCATACTTCTAAATAAAATACTAAAAGGTTCATGTACAGCAAAATTGGTCTTCATTTTAAATAGTGTATGACCGCCCCCCCCCCCCAATTTTCCCCACTACAAATAAGATATGCGCGGTTTGCGTAGACATTCTTTCTTTTTTTCAAACTATAGTCCGGGACAGTGAAGGAACAAGAACCCCCCTCCCCCCCGGACCCCCACCCTCTCCCGTTAAAAAAACAACCGAGGACCCCTTATGTTGCAGGATTGGTTTGGCTTCAATTATTACCTGTGTGCATTGGTAGACAGATAAGTATGTAGGGCGCATTGGTAGACAGATAAATATGTAGGGCGCATTGGTAGACAGATAAGTATGTAGGGCCCTAAGTGTATGTCAATTACCTAATGTGTCTCCAATTGTGTGTCTGTTACATGTTGCCCTAAGTGTATGTCAATTACAAAATGTGTCTCCAATTGTGTGTCTGTTACATGTTGCCCTAAGTGTATGTCAATTACAAAATGTGTCTCCAATTGTGTGTCTGTTACATGTTGCCCTAAGTGTATGTCAATTACCTAATGTGTCTCCAATTGTGTGTCTGTTACATGTTGCCCTAAGTGTATGTCAATTACCTAATGTGTCTCCAATTGTGTATATGAAAGCATCTTTTGGCTATGAGTGAGAGTCTCATCTCAATGTGTATGTGCATTTATTATATTATATCTGCTAATATGTGCTATTTTACTCTGCGTTTAAATGTGTATATATATATATATATATATATATATATATATATATATATATATATATATATATATATATAGATATTTATATATATTTATACGTATATATTTGCGTGTATATGTAAATGCGTGCGTGTGTATATGCGTGTATGTGTATGTGCGTGTATGTCTAGGGATAGCAAAGGATCAATTTTGACGTCGCTTTGCTATCTGCTATCGATCCAATCTAATAAATATTGTGTCCTGAAAAAAGGCGAATCTTATCAGCCTTGTGATGGGGGGAAACTAGTCCATATTATATCAACACATTGTTGTAGGGTAAAGCTAGTTCACATTTGGCCATGAAGTCATGTATGCACCAAACAAAAAAAAAATGCAGATCTCTATCGTAACACCAAAACTCAATGAGACATTTCGAACAAATACATGTAACAAATGTTTAGAATACCCACCCCCTCCCCTTGACCAAGTCTCACAGAGGATATGAACATGCGGATTTGGAAACTAAACGTCATCCACGGGATTTATATAGCACTGCAATATGTTGAAATCTTAACGACGTATCAGAATGTGGTCTTCCTTGTTGGTGTACTGTGGATAAAAAAACCCCAAAAACATACATCAATAAAATGTCAGATAAAAGATTTCAGCCCATTTTAGCATGCATGACTGCACAAGTTAATGTGAAGTCCTAGTGACGTTGTTAGTCAGCTATATAGAACTATTATATCCACAAACTCTACTGCTACAATTAACTTACAAAAAAAAATCTTTTATCGATTGTTTAAATTATATAAAAAAAAATAGCCAATAAAAAATCCACATAAAATATTTTTTTATTATTATTATAGATTGCGAGTTGATAGTTTGTGGGGCTGGTATATTCCGGAGAGATGTGTCCAGGTCTGTGTGCTAGGAACACGCTGAGATGTGTCCAGACCTTTGTGCTAGGAACACGCTGAGATGTGTCCAGACGTGTGTGCTAGGAACACGCTGAGATGTGTCCAGGCCTGTGTGCTAGGAACACGCTGAGATGTGTCCAGACCTGTGTGCTAGGAACACGCTGAGATGTGTCCAGGCCTGTGTGCTAGGAACACGCTGAGATGTGTCCAGACCTGTGTGCTAGGAACACGCTGAGATGTGTCCAGACCTGTGTGCTAGGAACACGCTGAGATGTGTCCAGGCCTGTGTGCTAGGAACACGCTGAGATGTGTCCAGGTCTGTGTGCTAGGAACACGCTGAGATGTGTCCAGACCTGTGTGCTAGGAACACGCTGAGATGTGTCCAGGTATGTGTGATAGGAACACGCTGAGATGTGTCCAGACCTGTGTGCTAGGAGCACGCTGAGATGTGTCCAGACCTGTGTGCTGGTATAGGAACACGCTGAGATGTGTCCAGGTCTGTGTGCTAGGAACACGCTGAGATGTGTCCAGACCTGTGTGCTAGGAACACGCTGAGATGTGTCCAGACCTGTGTGCTAGGAACACGCTGAGATGTGTCCAGACCTGTGTGCTAGGAACACGCTGAGATGTGTCCAGACCTGTGTGCTAGGATCACGCTGAGATGTGTCCAGACCTGTGTGCTAGGAACACGCTGAGATGTGTCCAGGCCTGTGTGCTAGGAACACGCTGAGATGTGTCCAGGCCTGTATGACATGAACACAGAGAGACGTGTCCAGGAATGTTAACACAGACACAGGGAGATGTGTACATTCTTGTAATAATTGGAACATTGTCGCCTTTTATATACACACTATGAGATTTGTTCATTATTGATGGTAAGGAAATAGTTGCGTTAAGGTAGAAACGTATCTCGTCCCAGAGGTTGTGGGTATGAATTCGGCATGGCACGTCCGCAGCTCTGAACAAAATGATGGGATGGACTCAGTTTGGCCAGATAAGCGAATATTCTGACAGAGGAGGTCAACTCTGAATGAACAAGCAACTACATTAACCACAGTTTGACCAGATAAGCGGATATTCTGGTAGAGGATATCAACTCTGAATGAACAAGCAACAAACTTAACCACCGAATCAGAAGGACAGCAGCCATCTTGGTGGGGGGACTAAAGAAGAAAGTCTGACTACCACACAAAAACAGCTCATGTCTGTTCAGATAAGTCTGTCTATACAAACAAAGCATTAAGTCTGTCTGTACAAAAATAGCAAATGTCTGAACAGATGATTCTGTCAAGAAAACATAGTTCACGTGTTGAGAGATGAGTCTGTCTACACAAACACAGCACTAAGTCCTTCTACAGAAAAATAGCTCACGTCTGAACAGAAATGTCTGTCTACACACATTTTTTGAATGTCTAAACCGATAAGTCTGTATACACAAAAATAAATCGCATAACAAGTGCTGCTATACATCATTGTTTTTGTCTGGTTTTCTATTTTTTAGGTAGGATTTATCTCTCTCTCTATATATATTATGTAAATTTGATTACTACTTATTTGTATGTCTTGTACTGATGAAGGCAAGTGCCGAAACGTTTCATTATTTGTAATGTAAAATTATTATTAAAGCTCAATATATATTGTTATATCGACACAGATTGTTCGTGTCTGTTTAATCTGCTATAAATCAAGTATGCTTTAAAAAACATAACAACACATGTCCTAAAACATGGCCGCCATTTGACTGAATCAATGTCCAGGAAATGCGCCAACCGTGTGTGGTTATACGTTTAGAATACTATTTGGCTTTCATGTTATAAATAGAAATAGTGGAACAATGTAAATGGAAGCTTGAGATATAAAGACAGGACAAGCTTCTGCAGCAGACAGGACAAGCTTCTGCAGCAGACAGGACAAGCTTCTGCAGCAGACAGGACAAAAGAAGGAACAGTGAGAAACAGAGAACAGCTCAAATTTACGTTGATGAACGGTTTTCTATTTCTGTCTCTTTTTTATTTTGTCCTGTCTGCCGAGAAGGCTCTTAGCCGAAACGCTCTCCTTTTACTGTCCTGTCTTTCTAGTCTAGCTCCCACATCCCCATGTCTACTGGTTCCTTCACACCGCTTGAACTCGGTCGTTGATTTATTAAAAATTGATATGTTTCATCCCAACCTTCAGATCAAAACAATGAGAAATGTAATCGGTATTTTGTTTATTTGTACATGCATGTACTTTAAAATAAATGTATAATTGGTAATGTTTATTAAATTTCTTCATGATACCACTACATGAAACCTACGCAATTCTAAAGAGTCCCTATTTTCACACTTTGATACCCGACCGTAATTCAAGTTCATTTAGGTCATTCAAACCGGGTAGGCTGTTGGGCCCATGGGTGCCCCCCCCCCCCCCCCCGCAGATCCTCCTTTGAGAGGTAACTATCTCAAAATCTGACTTATAGCCTTATTAAATACGACAACCTTATTGATTGCGACAAATTCATTGATAACGACAACCTTATTGATAACGACAACCTTATTAATTACGACAAATTGGTCGTCAGAGTGACCCTGTCCAGCTACCACAACCCCTCGCCTCCCTTCCCCGCCCCTATCTCTCCATCACATCAGCCGGCGGCCATGTTGGCATTAAGCTGGTATCGTGGTAAAATATTGATGCTGGTCTTCACCACAACGCTATGATCAACTGTCCCCAGCCAGCCCACCCCCTGAATGGGTCGAGTTTGGCTATGGGGACTTAATAATTCACCCCCATGGTGCTGGAAATATGGGGCAAGGAAAATTAATTGGCGCCCTCGCCTGACTATTCACGCGTCCTGTCATTCAATGTTATGTTGTCCTGCTGCTTCGTTGTGTTCATATTGTTAGTTCTTAGGCGTGGCTTTCTCATGGTGTCAGTCGGCATGGCTTTCTCATGGTGTCAGTCGGCATGGCTTTCTCATGGTGTCAGTCGGCATGGCTTTCTCATGGTGTCAGTCGGCATGGCTTTCTCATGGTTCCAGTCGGCATGGCTTTCTCATGGTGCCAGTCGGCATGGCTTTCTCATGGTGTCAGTCGGCATGGCTTTCTCATGGTGCCAGTCGGAATGGCTTTCTCATGGTGTCAGTCGGCATGGCTTTTCTCATGATGTCAGTCAGCGTGGCTTTCTCATGATGTCAGTCAGCATTACTTTCTCATGGTGTCAGTCGGCATGGCTTTCTCATGTTGTCAGTCGGCATGGCTTTCTCACGGTGTCATTCGGTATGGCTTTCTCATGATATCAGTCGGCATGGCTTTCTCATGTTGTCAGTCGGCATGGCTTTCTAACGGTGTCATTCGGTATGGCTTTCTCATGATATCAGTCGGCATATTTTCTGAAGGTGTCAGTGAGCTTGACTTTCTCACTGTGTCAATCGGCATGGCTTTCTCGTGGTATCAGTCGGAATGGCTCATAAAATAAGATAGACATGCATAGAGATATCCTTATAGACATGCATAGAGATAGCCTTACAGTAATGCATGGAGGACATCCTTATAGACCTGCATAAAGATAGCCTTACAGAAATGCATAAAGACAGCGTTATAGACCTGCATATAGATAGCCTTACAGACACGCATAAAGACAGCCTTATAGACTTGTATAAAGATAGCCTTACAGACATGCATAAAGACAGCCTTATAGACCTGCATAAAGATAGCCTTACAGACATGCATAAAGACAGCCTTATAGACCCGTATAAAGACAGCCTTATAGACCTGTATAAAGATAGCCTTACATACATGCATAAAGACAGCCTTATAGACCTGCATATAGATAGCCTTACAGACACGCATAAAGACAGCCTTATAGACCTGTATAAAGATAGCCTTACAGACAGAAATAGCGATAGCCACACAGACATGCATAGAGGACAGCCTTACAGACATGCATAGAGGACAGTCTTAAAGACATGCACAAGAAGACATTCTTAAAGACATGCATAAGAAGACATTCTTACAGACATAATTAGAAGACATTCTTACAGACATGCATAGAAAAAATTCTTACACGCATGATTAGAAGGCAGTGGTACATTCATTCCTGCATAAATGACAATTGTGCAAACATGTATAGAGTACAGTTTTGCAGAAATACATAGACATCTAGCTCAGACGTCGGCAACCTGTTTTCAGCCACGGGACATCGGAAGTACTTCCCAGATTTCCGCGGCAGACCACGATTAAGACATGACAAATCCATCACCGACTTACTGTTGTTGACACGTCCAAGCATTGTGAAGGTGTTTTCAAATGTTTCTTATTGTCGGGAAATTTACATGAACAATTAGATTTTTTTTTATACCAAGTTCCATAAAATGTTTTTTCACTATTTAAGCACGAATATGAAAAGTACGGAAAAATTAAGGAATTTATTTAACTACTGTATAGTGACACTACACAGATTAAACTATTTAAAGTTATGAATAACTAATGAGACATTTGACCTCGTTTTGATGAAAACAGTTTTTTTTTAAAATTCCATCTTTGGTTGATTAGTTGATACAGCAGGGCTCGGCGATCTGTTTTTCTTCCATTGCCCCTAATATAGATTTATTTACGCCTGTTTTTCCTCTGATTTAAAAGGAAGAAAATGATCGACCTTTTTCATTTCAAAGTGGTTTATTGAATCTGTTTATTCGGGGAATACAATTGTACATATAAAAGGGTGAAAATGAATTGGATCAAATAAATTATTAGAATCCTCATTGGGGAAACAACAACAATAACAAAACACAAAAAAGATTTGTTTGAAGAAGAAAAAATTCACTAGAGATTTTATGGAAAAAATCTTTCATTTTAATCTGATTACATTAAAACTCGTTTTTAAAATCCATTGACATTATCTTGTTTTTTTTTTAATCGAGTAGTTTTGGATACCGTTTTTTGTGTTAAATAATTTCTATTCTTTGTTTTGAAGTTCATTTGAGTGACGAATTCGGCCTAAGTAGATAGCTTCAAAACGGGGCAATTTTGATAACCTTTGCACTTCTAGACGTTTTGATCATGAGCAGTAGGGGAGAGGGGTGCGTAACATGCTCGGGACAGCCTCACAAGGGGTAAACACCTTCACAGGGGGTAAACACCCTCACAATGGGGTAGACACCTTCACAGGGGGTAGACACCCTCACATATGATAGACGCCCTCACATATGGTAGACGCCCTCACATATGGTAGACGCCCTCACATATGGTAGACGCCATCACATATGGTAGACGCCCTCACATATGGTAGACCCCCTCACATATGATAGACGCCCTCACATATGGTAGACGCCCTTACATATGGTAGACGCCATCACATATGGTAGACGCCCTCACATATGGTAGACGCTCTCACAGGGGGTATACACCCTAAGAGTGGCAGATACCCGCACAGGGGGGATGACACCAAATGAACATGAGTAAATTTGACAGAGTCCGTTCATTCAAGAACAAGTAATCACCTGTGACAACAGTAAGGCATTACCCACAGAGCAGGTTGTGACAGGAAAAGAGTAGGCTGACGCGCAGGAGGTCCATTGAGAGATCTGACTTTGCCTTGGGGTGGGGGTGTACGGACAACATGAGATAACCGCACTGGGTGGAACCAATCTAGTGACGCCACTGTGCACAAGATACATGTAGGCGACAAAGCTAAAATGACGTTTTTTTTTGTACAAGACGAGTCCTGAGAATGAGCTGCTGAGCCACTAGTCACCACAAGCTATTGGGTGTGTTTCGCTATTACAC
Source organism: Omphiscola glabra (assembly GCA_964017045.1). NCBI lineage: Eukaryota > Metazoa > Mollusca > Gastropoda > Lymnaeidae > Omphiscola > Omphiscola glabra. Next base: position 2,591,328 of record OZ024808.1, read on the forward strand.
AGGCCAGATCCAGTATTGCCGGAACAAAAATATGTATGTCTTGTGATTCCTTATTACCCCAAGAATTTCATTTTTACACCTTTTGTGATAACTCACCCGATTTCGTCCACCACTGTGATAACTTACCTCAATTCGCCCACCACTGTGATAACTCACCCGATTTCGTCCACCACTGTGATAACTTACCTCAATTCGCCCACCACTGTGATAACTTACCCCAGTTCGCCCAACAATGAGATAACTTACCCCATTGTATGTTCTTTCCTAAAAAAAACAGAGTAGAAAAACTGGGTAGGTAATGTGGTTGGGAACTGTAGAAACATCGCACTAGCCTCCTTTGAAATTCTACGCTATTCGTACTTAACTTAAACCCATCAAACATCCCGTGGAACTTGTCGAGGTTTCTTTTGAATGTCCTGTCATTCTTCCATTCCTACAAATTCTCGTCAACCTGAAAGGGAGGATTCTTCTGTAGAATAACGGTGACTTGTGATGGTGTCCACAAAATTTAACCATGCATATTATGTACTGTTATTAGTTGACATGAAACATTGGACAGCTTCTTTACTAAGCCAATCTATATCTCATTAGTTAAAAAAAAGTCCCCTTAACGTGTCTGTCTTCCTCTTGGAGAAATGTACGGAGTTATGGTGTTCAAGGATCACGCAATTTCAAGGTTCGCTATTGATGGGGTTTCACACTCAATTCTATTATACATGACCAGTATCTATGTTGTTGACACAAACTACAGACTACTATTCTATTATACATGACAAGTATCTATGTTGTTGACACAAACTACAGACTACTATTCTATTATACATGACAAGTATCTATGTTGTTGACACAAACTACAGACTACTATTCTATTATACATGACAAGTATCTATGTTGTTGACACAAACTACAGACTACTATTCTATTATACATGACAAGTATCTATGTTGTTGACACAAACTACAGACTACTATTCTATTATACATGACAAGTATCTATGTTGTTGACACAAACTACAGACTACTATTCTATTATACATGACAAGTATCTATGTTGTTGACACAAACTACAGACTACTATTCTATTATACATGACAAGTATCTATGTTGTTGACACAAACTACAGACTACTATTCTATTATACATGACAAGTATCTATGTTGTTGACACAAACTACAGACTACTATTCTATTATACATGACAAGTATCTATGTTGTTGACACAAACTACAGACTACTATTCTATTATACATGACAAGTATCTATGTTGTTGACACAAACTACAGACTACTATTCTATTATACATGACAAGTATCTATGTTGTTGACACAAACTACAGACTACTATTCTATTATACATGACAAGTATCTATGTTGTTGACACAAACTACAGACTACTATTCTATTATACATGACAAGTATCTATGTTGTTGACACAAACTACAGACTACTATTCTATTATACATGACCAGTAACTTTGCTATTGAAACAACATATAGACTACTATTCTATTATACATGACAAGTATCTATGTTGTTGACACAAACTACAGACTACTATTCTATTATACATGACAAGTATCTATGTTGTTGACACAAACTACAGACTACTATTCTATTATACATGACAAGTATCTATGTTGTTGACACAAACTACAGACTACTATTCTATTATACATGACAAGTATCTATGTTGTTGACACAAACTACAGACTACTATTCTATTATACATGACAAGTATCTATGTTGTTGACACAAACTACAGACTACTATTCTATTATACATGACAAGTATCTATGTTGTTGACACAAACTACAGACTACTATTCTATTATACATGACAAGTATCTATGTTGTTGACACAAACTACAGACTACTATTCTATTATACATGACAAGTATCTATGTTGTTGACACAAACTACAGACTACTATTCTATTATACATGACAAGTATCTATGTTGTTGACACAAACTACAGACTACTATTCTATTATACATGACAAGTATCTATGTTGTTGACACAAACTACAGACTACTATTCTATTATACATGACAAGTATCTATGTTGTTGACACAAACTACAGACTACTATTCTATTATACATGACAAGTATCTATGTTGTTGACACAAACTACAGACTACTATTCTATTATACATGACAAGTATCTATGTTGTTGACACAAACTACAGACTACTATTCTATTATACATGACAAGTATCTATGTTGTTGACACAAACTACAGACTACTATTCTATTATACATGACAAGTATCTATGTTGTTGACACAAACTACAGACTACTATTCTATTATACATGACAAGTATCTATGTTGTTGACACAAACTACAGACTACTATTCTATTATACATGACAAGTATCTATGTTGTTGACACAAACTACAGACTACTATTCTATTATACATGACAAGTATCTATGTTGTTGACACAAACTACAGACTACTATTCTATTATACATGACCAGTAACTTTGCTATTGAAACAACATATAGACTACTATTCTATTACACATAGCCAGTATATTTGCTATTCACACAATCCTCAGACTATTATTCTATTATACATAGAGTATTATTATTTGCGCTGTTCACCTTAGGTTTATATATGTGTATGTCCACGACAATCATTATCCTACAAAATTTTCCAAAAATGTCATAGACTTCCATCCTCACCCCTCTACGCGGCAGTCCAATAATTCTAGTGCACATTCCCCCTGTCCTTGATTTCCCCGTGTATTTCCCTGCGATCTCCTCCACCTCGCTTGTATGCGGAGTTTCCCCTTTAGGATCCAATCAATTTTCTCCCCACACTTTGAACGTGAGAAAAGATTAGGGGCGGACAAGGCATCGAGGTCTGGGGCATCTTTTATCTCCCTTGGTTTCAGGTGCATTCAAGCGTTCGGACGTGCGTGAGGTCGGTCTGTCTTCTATCAGGGGATGAGAGGGGGGGGGAGGGCAGGGACGGACGTCTCACATTGAATGGTCATCAGTTGTTCACCTCTTTGTTGTGTGTCCGGCACCTGGCCAACCATGCATACCGACTGATGGTCAGTGGCATGGGAAGATTTGGTGTATATGTAGGGATATTCTGTGCCACCCAGCCTAGTCTACAGAACTTGAATGTAATGTTAATATTAAACTGATCTATGGAAGAGGTAAGGACCAAAAAGGGGCGGGGGTATGCATTACTATTCTGCGAAACTGTAATTCCAAGGAGCAAACAATTATAAAATGTTCTCAAAAAACAAACAAATGTGACGCCCCCCCCCCCCCCCCACACCAATGAGACGACTCCTCGATGAGACGACTCCACACCTCAGATCCCAAAATCTGGCATTAATGTATTCTGGGAAATTCAAATGCAAACAAGTCCTGGCCCCTCAAATACAGTAGATCGTCACAAACGTTCTTATAAGACAGTAGATCGTCACAAACGTTCTTATAAGACAGTAGATCGTCACAAACGTTCTTATAAGACAGTAGATCGTCACAAACGTTCTTATAAGACAGTAGATCGTCACAAACGTTCTTATAAGACTGTAGATCGTCACAAACGTTCTTATAAGACAACATATAATATATAATAAGACAAGACAACATATAATAATAAGACAGTAGATCGCCACAAACGTTCTTATTAGGCAGTAGATCGTCACAAACGTTCTTATAAGACAGTAGGCATTCGTAAAAGTTCTTATAAGACATTAGATCGTTAAAAAACGTTCTTATAAGACAGTAGATCGTCACAAACGTTCTTATAAGACAGTAGATCGTCACAAACGTTCTTATAAGACAGTAGATCGTTAAAAAACTTTCTTATAAGACAGTAGATCGTCACAAACGTTCTTATAAGACGGCGGACGCTACAACGGCAAATCAGTTACTGAAAACCCAAACATGAAAGTCTGGCGAAGATTCAGTTCTTCACCAAATCCTATTTTGCCTACCAATGTTTTCCCTTTTTCTTTCAATCTAAGATAGAGTGCGAACGCATGTTGTGTGTATTACTTGCGCATCGACGGTTGGCTTCTTCGGGAAATGCCTCTGGGGGCGGAGGAGGGTTGGGAGGCTGGGGAGGAAGTGAATAGCGGAAGTTTGGTGAATATAAAAGGAGGGTGTGGAGTCTTGAGAAAAGAGAGAGTCGATGTATTTCACATCGGGGGCTGTCCGTGTCAACGTTATTGGACGATAAGTGAAATGTAAGCGACAAGGGAACATTCTACGATAAAATGAGTGGAATAAAAACTATAGGAATAGCTGCATTGGGGTTTGTGCGAAATCTTAACTGTAGGACTGGGTGCATAGAGGTTTGTGCGAAATCTTAACTGTAGGACTGGGTGCATAGAGGTTTGTGGAAAATCTTTACTGTAGGACTGGGTGCATAGAGGTTTGTGGAAAATCTTTACTGTAGGACTGGGTGCATAGAGGTTTGTGGAAAATCTTTACTGTAGGACTGGGTGCATAGAGGTTTGTGAAAAATCTTAACTGTAGGACTGGGTGCATAGAGGTTTGTGGAAATCTTAACTGTAGGACTGGGTGCATAGAGGTTTGTGAGAAATTTTAACTGTAAAAGTAAGTGCACAGAGGTCTGGAGAAATCTAAAATCTAAACTGTTAAAGTAAGTGCACAGAGGTTTGGGAAAATATAAAATCTAAACTGTCAGAGTGTGTGCACGTAAGATGGGAAAATTCATTCAACAAAAACCGAGACAGCATTGAAGCTTTAACCCGAGACTGCGGCAAGGAAAACAGTAATAGGTCAACCAGTTCACCCCAGGAGAGATGACATCCGAGGGGGATTGTGGGACGGGGGAGTGGGTCTAGTCGATCTGAACATAACCTACGGGATAGATAGAGGCACAGAGACGTCTGAGAAGTGAGCTAGGATTGGAATTGATAGTAGGAGTGAGAGAGGAAATGTTAATGTATGTTTCGGTGTCTGTTGTATGTGCTAGTTCTGTCAACTATGCTTCAAACTGTAGACACGTTGGGCACCTGTCTCTATTGAGTCTATTTCATACATCATTATACCCTTAAGTTAGGACACCTGTCTCTATTGAGTCTATTTCATACATCATTAAACAGTTAAGTTAACAGTTTAGGGCCTAATTCTTCACTTCACCAAATTATGGCTAATTCTTCACTTCACCAAATTATGGCCAATTCTTCACTTCACCAAATTATGGCTAATTCTTCACTTCACCAAATTATGGCCAATTCTTCACTTCACCAAATTATGGCTAATTCTTCACTTCACCAAATTATGGCCAATTCTTCACTTCACCAAATTATGGCCAATTCTTCACTCAACCAAATTATGGCCAATTCTTCACTCCACCAAATTATGGCCAATTCTTCACTCCACCAAATTATGGCCAATTCTTCACTCCACCAAATTATGGCCAATTCTTCACTCCACCAAATTATGGCCTATTCTTCAATCCAACAGTTTACGGTCCAATTCATCGCTCCTATAGTTTTTGGCCCAATTATTGACCCCCTTCAAATCCCAGCAGGTCATGGTCTGTGTTCTAACGATATGATCTTGGACAATAAAAATGTTTCTAGTAAACGCTAGCTGTACCATCTGAAGTTCAGTACCACTATCTGTATTGTACATACTCTTTATCATATCAAGTACCACTATCTACTTCCGGGGCGCTGCTCTGCAGGCGACTCGATTGCATCAGTGCATCTTTTTCAGCTTTTTTACAGTTTTTACACGTTAGATTTAATTGTGTTTCACTCAAGTACAAATTGATCTACTACGGACGATTTTCTTGTATGTTTTGTGTCTTTTTCTTTGCGGGAAACAGCTTTAATATGGACTTCGGATATCAAAATAGTCAGCCTGGTATAAAGATGTCACTTCCGCCATTTTTGTAAACTTCCGCCATGTCAACAACAAATGGCGACCAATTCACAACTGAGAGGAAGAAAGCAGGGAAGAACTGGAGGCATTCGTTTCAAATGCAGAAACATAGGACAGCGAGCCTTTCATCCACATGTTGTTTTGTGAAACGTTGGATCACTACGTAACAGGATGGATGACGTGGGTTGTTTCTGTAAGGATTTCTATCAATTTCGTATGAGCTCTTTAATGTGCCTGACAGAAACATGGCTTAACGAAACGTTACCAGATTCAGCAGTGGCACTGGACTAATTTAACATTTTCCGTGCCGAAGGAACAACCGACAGCATCAAATCCAAAGGAAGGGGTTGCAATATATGTTAACAAAAACTACTGTAGAATCAACAACGGAATAGTGAAACATGTAATTTGTACACCCGACATGTAACTACCTTGCACCACTTTGCCGCCATTTTACCTACCTACGGAATTCACACAAATCTGTATCATCCTGAAAACCCGGAGATGGGGAGATGGAGTTCACGTGCGCCTAACAGGCAGCAGTGAGGCCTCTCGAACATCTAACATCGGAGCGTTACCAGATTCAGCAGTGGCACTGGACTAATTTAACATTTTCCGTGCACCACTTTGCCGTCATTTTACCTACCTACGGAATTCACACAAACCTGTATCATCCTGAAAACCCGGAGATGGGGAGATGGAGTTCACGTGCGCCTAACAGGCAGCAGTGAGGCCTCTCGAACATCTAACATCGGATTTATTTTACGCGCTTCGAGCCTTTGGGGATGAAGCGTGATTTTTAAATAAACTTTATTATTATTATTATTATTATCTGTATTGTACCGACTCTTTATCATATCAAGTGCTACTATCTGTATTGTACCGACTCTTTATCATATCAAGTGCTACTATCTGTATTGTACTGACTCTTTATCATATCAAGTACCACTATCTTTATTGTACCGACTCTTTATCATATCAAGTGCCACTTGTGTACCTCAAAACATAAATCCAAGATCGTTTCTTGCAGCCACACTGATCCACCGACAAATGATAGGTGCCCGAGTCTACATCACTTGTGTGTTGTTTTATCCGCCGGCATAATGTTACCGGCGTGTGTCACGAGTGGCGTTGCTAGGGAACAGCGTAGGTTTGTTGTACGCTGTAATCCAATCAACATCGATTGTATTCGGAGTAAGGACAATCATCATGACCCACAATTTGTCTTACCATTTGAAATTTCAATTGTTGTGTTGAATGAGCCGAGGCTGCCGCTGCCATCCGTGTACCGGTCACCCGTGCGTGCTGATGTGTTGATTCATTGAATTCTATGCTCAGTCCGGACTGACATGTCAAATCCGACACGCGCCCTTCTGACCACACCAATAATTCCTACACATGTGTCCCAATGCACAGATCTTTAATTCCTACCCATGGCTACTTGCCACATCTCTATTCCTACCCATATCCTACTGATCGCCCTTGCCCTTCTGACCCCATGTCAAATCCTGCTCATTTCGCCAAACCACATTCCAACTGCAGGCCATGACCTTATACCAGCAACTTCTCAATTCCTACACATTTCCTACAATAATTTTCAAGTTGAAATGACCACTTCTTCAACAACTGAACCCGTCTTGCCATATCCTCCCTAGTATTGTCTACTCAACTCTACTCCCACTCGTGAATCTAACGACCGATGATGAGCAGATGGCAGGATCCTGTCAACATTTGAGATTTCCAACCAATACCCAGCTGTCTAATAACCCATGGGTTCGCTGACCGCTGGATCGTGGTGGACATCACATGTTCATGAATTTGGAGCATTCTTTCCTTATTTTTGTTACGTCTTTCTCGATATTTTCCTACAAGAAACATGTACTTGTTATATGGGGACGATTCTCTTGGTGTAAAATGATGTATAATTACACTTGTTATGGTCTAGGCTAAATTTTCTTTGTGTAAAATGATGTAGTTACACTGTCATGGCCAAGAGCTAATTTCTCTTGGTGTAAAATGATGTAATGACACTGTCATGGTGAAGTGCTAATTTCTCTTGGTATGCAATGAATTTATTCGCGTCTTTTTGCAACACTGTCGCTCGAGAAGCTTGTGGTTGTTATTGAATGCTTGGAATAGCTTGCGCATTGAAGTCCAAACACCTGTTATATGGCTGTTATATGACTCACGCGTTTGCCCTACTGTAAGCCATCGCGTTCATCAACATTGAAATGTATGCCAGGTAATAAGAACCTAGTTTAACCAGCCAAAGTCTCAATGCTAGAGATTTATGGACAATTTTTAATGCTCGATTTGGGGTCAATTTGTCTAAAAATAACTTCTGATTTACTACGACACATTTTTGATGATTTCTGAGGATTAACGATGCACCAAATCAAAATGTTCACCTTCTCCAGCAGTTAAATTGACTTGATAATCTCAGTGTTTGTGTGTACCGGCAGTCAAATTTGTTTGGTAATCTCAGTGTTTGTGTGTACCGGCAGTCAAATTTGTTTGATAATCTCAGTGTTTGTGTGTACCGGCAGTCAAATTTGTTTGATAATCTCAGTGTTTGTGTGTACCGGCAGTCAAATTTGTTTGATAATCTCAGTGTTTGTGTGTACCGGCAGTCAAATTTGTTTGATAATCTCAGTGTTTGTGTGTACCGGCAGTCAAATTTGTTTGATAATCTCAGTGTTTGTGTGTACCGGCAGTCAAATTTGTTTGATAATCTCAGTGTTTGTGTGTACCGGCAGTCAAATTTGTTTGATAATCTCAGTGTTTGTGTGTACCGGCAGGCACATTTGTTTGATAATCTCAGTGTTTGTGTGTACCGGCAGTCAAATTTGTTTGATAATCTCAGTGTTTGTGTGTACCGGCAGTCAAATTTGTTTGATAATCTCAGTGTTTGTGTGTACCGGCAGTCAAATTTGTTTGATAATCTCAGTGTTTGTGTGTACCGGCAGGCACATTTGTTTGATAATCTCAGTGTTTGTGTGTACCGGCAGTCAAATTTGTTTGATAATCTCAGTGTTTGTGTGTACCGGCAGTCAAATTTGTTTGATAATCTCAGTGTTTGTGTGTACCGGCAGTCAAATTTGATGATAATCTCAGTGTTTGTGTGTACCGGCAGTCAAATTTGTTTGATAATATCAGTGTTTGTGTGTACCGGCAGTCAAATTTGTTTGATAATCTCAGTGTTTGTGTGTACCGGCAGTCAAATTTGTTTGATAATCTCAGTGTTTGTGTGTACCGGCAGGCACATTTGTTTGATAATCTCAGTGTTTATGTGTACCGGCAGTCAAATTTGTTTGATAATATCAGTGTTTGTGTGTACCGGCAGTCAAATTTGTTTGATAATCTCAGTGTTTGTGTGTACCGGCAGTCAAATTGACTTGATAATCTAAGTGTTTGTGTGTGTAGATTAACTTCGTGCAACAAATTTCATTTATTAAGCGGTCGTAAAGCCGTTGACTTCGCTGCTTCTATGAGAGTTATCTGTGCTGTCATCTTGGTGCTATGCTAGTTTGACCATCTTAAAGTTGCCCATGGGAATGGAGCTTGTGGCTTTCTACAAACATGACTACGTCCGGCGACGTCCGTGGGCAGCGTCTGCAAATGTTGAACGGCTGTGTAGTCGTGCCGATTTTTTGTCCTTTTGAAAGGTGTGTCTCTATAGCGTTTTAAGTAGAGAGTAGACACCTTATGGGCATCACTTGAAACAGTATGGACGAGTCAGTCCAAGGTAAAAATTGTTATATGATCATATTTCTACACCATTATGATGTATTACTTGGTTAGAAAAGTGTTTAGAACACATTTGGGCCAGATATTGGTGAATTATTAGGTACAATTTAGAACTTAAAACGTGTTTGTAAAACAAGTTCTAATTTATTCAGTTGCTAACGACAGTACTGAGAACACCTTAGCCCCCACCCCCACGTTCCCCCAGCCTCACCCATCGATCCGTCCCTCCAGGCCGAGTCCCCCACAACTGGCGTACCAGCCAGGGTCGTCCCGCAGGCACTCCCCTCCCCTCTGAGCCGATGGATGAGAAGGACGAGCCTCCGTTGGCGCCGCCGCCGTGGAAGGTGTCTGTCGCGCTGCCTCGCACGACGCTACCAGTGAGGTATGCGTCCTATCTACTTGTGTGTGAGTGCTATGGATTATAGCATTACCCGCTCTCGGTCTAATCGACTCCAGTACGTACATTGACAGCGTGTCTAGTGTTGGTTTCTTTTCGGTGATGTGTTGTGTCAAATGTGCTTCCTTTTGGAGCTAAGATCTACCAACGAATTTCCGAATTGAGTGATTTCAGAGTTCTGCTCGTTTCCGGGAAACTTGGGTGTAAAAAAAACCATGGAAGTTTGTAGTAATTCAGGTAAACATGTATTTTTATGTCATAACATTTTTTGAGGAGGGGATGGGATGCCCCGGGTGGGGGTTGGGGTAAGACTACGGCATGACACTTTCAGGGACATTATCGCAAAAACCGCGAAATCAATCCATATTTTTCTGGCTATTTTCAGATTAGTTTAGCCATTTCAAGGTGTCTTCTTTGAGAATTTTACGAGAAAACATGTCAGTTTTCATATCGGGGGAATTCTGTTCGGGTCATCTGCGGTTAGCGTTAGCGCCAGCATATTCTGGTTTAGCGTCAGCGCGGTCAGGGTTAGCGTCAGACTTGTTTGGGTTAAAGCGTCAGCTCTGCAAGGGTTGGCGTCAATGTGGTTCAGGGTTAAGGTCCGTCCAGGATCAGCTCGCAGTATTGCCGTAAATATTTGGACATCTTGTCCAAACCATGATAACCTGGTATGCCATGACAACACTGGTCTTATGCCATGATAACACTGGTCTCATGCCATGATAACACTGGTCTCATGCCATGATAACACTGGTCTCATGTCATGATAACAGTGGTCTCATTCCAGGATAACACTGGTCTCATGCCATGATAACACCGGTCTCATGCACTCAACTCTAAATCTTCAGCAGCCCTAAGTTCCTCGCATTATATCGCGTGTTGAGGCACGCACTTATTGTTAGAGAACAGCAGAGATGCCATCTGGTTATCTCGCCCAATCACTGCACAAATGGAAGGAGACGCTCAAATCCTTCCCATCACTTTCAAGCAACAACAAAGAGTTTTTAAGAAAAAGTGCAATCAAGAAATGAAAAAAGAAATGTGCATAAGGAATGTAATATTGTTTGTCCTATAATAACCAAAGATCAAATCCCCACACATGTCGCTGTTTTAAAAATGGCTTATATGAAACTCCCAAACATGTCGCTATATTTCAATAGTATAAATGTTATGTTTCCTTATTGAGTTGGTGGTGTAAAATAGTATAAAGGTTATGTTTGTACAATGAGCTGGGGATTTAAAATAGTATATAGGTTATTAATGTGATAGCTGTATATCTAGTGTATGTCTCATCGTAATTGACACATTCTAGGACACCGGCTCTCAAACTTTTATGGAGGCAAAGGGACCCACGACCCCCATTTTAAAGAAGCAAAGTGACCCACGATCCCCATACATTCAAAACGAATTTGTACAAGGGTAACAGTAAGCAAAGATGTTTCTGTAATTCAATATAATTTGAACTAACGACACATTAAATATGGCGCTTAAAATGTTTTTTTTTTTTACAAATATATTAACTGTTGTTGTTGTCAAATAAACAAGTGTTGTAATCCACCCTGACAGAGACGTGCAGATGTACATTTCTGCTAGTCAAACTATAGATCTCTGTTTGATCATGAACAATGTTTTAAATTTTATTTAAACAAAAAAGTGTACTGTTTCACCCAGTGACCACTTAGCCACGCCCCTTTTGAGGTCACGCCACATGTCGTCCAAATCCGTGGGATGGGAACGCCCCTTTTATTGGGAACGCCCCTTTTTGGGAGCGCCCCTTTTGTTGGGAACGCCCCTTTTGTTGGGAACGCCCCATTTGTTGGGAACGCCCCATTTGTTGGGAAGGCTCCATTTGTTGGGAACGCCTCATTTGTTGGGAACACCTCATTTTTTATGAACGCCCTATTTGTTGGGAAGGCGGCCCCATTTTTTTTAGAACGCCCCATCTGTTGGGAACGCCCCATTTGTTAGGGATGTGTAACTTCTGAAAGTGTATCTTGTATGTATCAAGTGTGGAACATCAAAAAAGATTTGTAACTAACTAAATACTATTTAATAGAAAAATTATTATCGGGAATAGGTCGTGTTTGCGATAGTTCCAGTTATTGTTACTTAATTTCAGCGGTTCCCAAATGTCATGTTACTGCGCCACATAAAACAATAAAAAAACAATATGGTAACCCCCCTCCCCCATTAAAAAAAATCACAAATTATAAGTCTTGACACATACATTCTAGGCATACATAACATGTTAGCTCACAAACTATAGGCCTACGTAGTCACACAGTCAATTAATTAGCAGTTATAGTCAACTTGTTCCGCCCCTTATAAGGTGTGTTGTCGCCGTTTAATTTAGATGCTATTCAACTCTACATAAGATGCTTTTCAACTCTATATAAGATATTATTTTACTCTATATAAGAAGCTGTTCAACTCTATATAAGACGCTATTAAACTCTTTATAATGTGATATTCATCTCTATATAAAAAGCTATTCAACTCTATATAAGAAGCTATTCAAATCCATATAAGAAGTTGTTCAACTCTATATAAGAAGCTGTTCAACTCTATATAAGAATCTGTTCAACTCTATATAAGAAGCTATTCAACTCTATATAAGAAGCTATTCAACTCTATATAAGAAGCTATTCAACTCTTTATAAGAAGCTGTTCAACTCTATATAAGAAGCTATTCAACTCTATAAAAGTAGCTATTCAACTCTGTATAAGAAGATATTCAACTCTATATAACAAGCTTTTCAACTCTGTATAAGATAGTATTCAAATCTATATAAGAAGCTATTGAACTCTGTATAAGATAGTATACAACTCTATATAAGAAGCTATTCAACTCTGTATAAGATAGTATTCAATTCTATATAAGAAGCTATTCAACTCTGTGTAAGATAGTATTCAACTCTATATAAGAAGCTATTCAACTCTGTATAAAGTATTCAACTCTATATAAGAAGCTATTCAACTCTGTATAAGATAGTATTAAACTCTATATAAGGAGCTGTTCAACTCTATATTAGACGCTATTCAGCTCTTTATAATGTGATATTCAACTCCATACAAGTACATTGACACACGTCAAACTTCATAGTTGCTGACAGATACATGCCCGGCTTACTTAACATTTCATCTAGGTCCGTCAGGTCTAACGTTTCAACATTGCGCAAGTTCTTGCACATCATCCCAGGCTGACCTACGGTATTTGCTCCTCCATCTCGTGCGTGTTCAATTATACAAACAGTAAGATCGTTGGGTTTCTTCTATTTAACATTACTGTGGCCATTCACTCAACTTTACCAGTCCAACTTGTTTGGCTGAAAGATTCATCGTGATCAAAATTCTTAGTTATGCTAGCAGTTAATGTTTAACATGGTTTGTGTGTAAATCGTGATTTGTGTGTAAATCGTGATTTGTGTGTACATCTTGAATTGTGTGTTAATCTTGATTTTGTGTGTACAATATTGGTTTACTAAAACAATATAAAAATAATATTTAAAAAACACGCTTTTCCAAATATGTACCTAAAGAATCAAATAAATGTCCCCCAAAACTGCAGAGTTGTCATAGGAGTAAAGCATAGCATGGGGCGCCCATGAACTCAGTGTATCAGAGTTGCTACAGTCATAGTATTAAAACATAGCGTGGGGCGCCCACGAACTCAATGTATCAGAGTTGCTACAGTCATAGTATTAAAACATAGCATGGGGCGCCCACGAACTCAATGTATCAGAGTTACTACTGTCATAGTATTAAAACATAGCATGGGGCGCCCATGAACTCAATGTCTCAGAATTGCTACAGTCATAGTATTAAAACATAGCATGGGGCGCTCATGAACTCAATGTATCAGAATTGCTACAGTCATAGTATTAAAACATAGCATGGGGCGCCCATGAACTCAATGTATCAGAATTGCTACAGTCATAGTATTAAAACATAGCATGGGGCGCCCACGAACTCAATGTATCAGGTTTGCTACAGTCATAGTATTAAAACATAGCATGGGGCGCCCACGAACTCAATGTATCAGAATTGCTACAGTCATAGTATTAAAACATAGCATGGGGCGCCCACGAACTCAATGTATCAGAATTGCTACAATCATAGTATTAAAACATAGCATGGGGCGCCCATGAACTCAATGTATCAGAGTTGCTACAGTCATAGTATTAAAACATAGCATGGGGCGCCCATGAACTCAATGTATCAGAATTGCTTCAGTCATAGTATTAAAACATAGCATGGGGCGCCCATGAACTCAATGTATCAGAGTTGCTACAGTCATAGTATTAAAACATAGCATGGGGCGCCCATGAACTCAATGTATCAGAGTTGCTACAGTCATAGTATTAAAACATAGCATGGGGCGCCCATGAACTCAATGTATCAGAATTGCTACAGTCATAGTATTAAAACATAGCATGGGACGATTATGAACTCAATGTATCAGAGTGCTACAGTCATAGTATTAAAACATAGCATGGGGCGCCCATGAACTCAATGTATCAGAGTTACTACAGTCATAGTATTAAAACATAGCATGGGGCGCTCATGAACTCCATGTATCAGAGTCGCTACAGTCATAGGAGTAAAACAGCGTGGGGCGCCTATGAAATACAACGATGTCGTATGACTGGACACATGTAAACGTTTGCATTGTTGCAAGTAAGTGGAGTTAAATTAGCGATACCGCTGCGTGCATGTCTTTGCGGTTTGCATAGAACACTAAGTTCATGGGCGCCCTAACGATTTGACCTACTGATCATGAAGGCCTGTATTGTCATTGGGGGTGGGTAAGTGCACACACTTTCAGCTCAATTGGACATCAGGGAGTGGGTCAAAATTGTGATTCAAGATTTGACTTGCAGAGGTCACTCAAGGGTCACTGGCGATCTACTACTCGCAAAGGATTGTAGTGTCACCTAAACTGGTTCCTGTACAAATACAGATTTGTATGTAAAATAGTTGGTGTAAAAACGTGGTTTGTAGATCAATGGTTCCTGTACAAATACAGATTTGTATGTAAAATAGTTGGTGTAAAAACGTGGTTTTTATTTGTAAAATGATTTGTGTGCAATTAGTGGTTCGTTAGTAAAAAAAAACGTAGTGCGTATAAAACGTTGTTTATTGATAAAATGGTTGGTATGTAAAACTTTTTATGCTAGGCCATTGGTCGGTAAATCGCGGTTCTTTTTAACGATCTGAGTGCGGATCGGCCAGTCGGCCACAAATCGGCCTTGACTCCGAAAAACATTGCTCGTGAAAAGAAATTTGGTACTCAAAATTGTATTAATTGTTCTGCTGCTGATTTCTGGCTCTTTTGGCTAATGAGTTTGCCGACCACTAGGCTAAACCAATGGTTTGAGCACAACAGATGGTTTTATTGTCAAACGACTTTGTATTAAAGTTTGTTTTTTGGTCAAATGTTTTTAAATAAAAATAACAAGTCCCCGCTTAATACAACAGCTTCTCTGTGAGTCGACTATTGAGAAACTAGAACTCCCTGGATATTGGAATACACATATATTAAACCCATGGGCATTGTCATGCTCACGGGCTAAGATAACAACGAGTAAACCAGTGTCCATTCAAATGTCTGCCTAATGCACCGTGTCACCCCAAGGAACTTCAGGGCCATCAACATTTCAGTGATGTCATTTTCCGGGAGATCAGTTGATTTTTAAATCCTTTATACAACACTTTAGATTTACTTCGCTTTTGTTCGTCTGTTTCTTGCTGGCTAAATGGCACGATCTTCGGACGGCTAATCGACCCGTTTCCGGTCAACCTAACCAGCTGAAAGTTGTTCTTGCTGGCTAAATGGCACGATCTTCGGACGGCTAATCGACCCACTTCCGGTCAACCTAACCAGCTGAAAGTTGGCACATAGACTCGTTGCCGATGACAACACATTTTTTTCAAATTTTCAGCCCCCACCTCCAAAGATCTGTTTTTCAAGGGGGAAGATAATGTAAATACGCAGCTGATTTCACTAAATCAATTTTCCGTCAAATGCGCCATTTGAGATCCTTTAAAACAACATATTGCAAGTGTAAAAGCAGGTTGGACTTTAGACTATGATATAAAATAACTAGATATAGCCGGCCAAACATTGACGACAGCAATACGCGAACTTCCCATCTACTAAAGTTATACTTGAGAAAACATGATCTTCCCATCTACTAAAGTTATACTTGACAAAACATGAACTTCCCATCTACTAAAGTTATACTTGACAAAACATGAACTTCCCATCTACTAAAGTTATACTTGAGAAAACATGAACTTCCCATCTACTAAAGTTATACTTGACAAAACATGAACTTCCCATCTACTAAAGTTATACTTGAGAAAAATGAACTTCCCATCTACTAAAGTTATACTTGACAAAACATGAACTTCCCATCTACTAAAGGTATACTTGACAAAACATGAACTTCCCATCTACTAAAGTTATACTTGACAAAACATGAACTTCCCATCTACTAAAGTTATACTTGACAAAACATGAACTTCCCATCTACTAAAGTTATACTTGAGAAAACATGAACTCAAGTCACGCACATTTGAGAATCCTAATTTTTGCTACACTCCTTCCCCCATGATACGTCACTGCACACTTCATGGGTGTGAAATATATTTAATATTATGTGCAGCATTTTGACATGGTATATCACATGTTTGCGGATGATACCCAACTTCAGAAATCCGTGATCCCCTCTCAGTTCCCTCAGCTTCTTAATATGACACAGAAGACAGTGGAGTCAGTTAAGCACTGGATGACAATAAACAAGCTCAAATTGAATGATGAAAAGACTTAGCTGATCCCCATTGCTACCGCTCAAAAGTTAAAATATTTAAAAAATACACAATCCTTTACTCTCTTAGGCTTGCAGATTGAGTGTGCTCAAACAGTGTGAAACCTGGATGTCTACTTAGAGAGAACACTAACTATGGAAAAATCACATTAACATGATTTGCAAGGCGATTTTTCTAGAGCTGCGCAGAATTAGTCATATCAGACCTTTCTTAACTTTGAATGCATCAAAGAGGCTGATGTCTGCATTCGTTCTATCACGCATGGACTACTGCAATACTCTCATGGTGGGTCTTCCAGCTAGGCTTCTGGATAAAATTCAAAAAGCACAGAATAATGCGGCTCGAATAATATTGTTCTTCGTAAACGCAAATTCGACCATGCTAAAACTCTTCTGAGAGAACTGCATCGGCTGCCAGTCCGCGCTCGCATAGAGTACAAAATTGCAACTCTGTGCTACCGCTGCTTGCATGACCTAGTGCTGTCCTATCTCCAAGCGCTCATGACGCCTTATGTTCCCACTAGACAACTCCGCTCATCCGATAGTGGCAAACTCTCGATACCGCGTGTTCGCCTTGAGACTTACGGAAAGCGCACGTTCGCATTAGCTGGCCCAACCATTTGGAACACCCTTCCTGACGCTCTCAGACACAGACAGACGCTGGAGTCCTTCAAAACAAATTTAAAAACTCATCAATTTCGCAAACACCTTCTGGGTTGAAGTTGTCTACCATCTTTTCCAGCTAGTTATTATCTCCCAGCTTTGTTTTTGTACCGCGCTTCGAGCCTTTGAGGTTGAAGCGTGATTTTTCAAATGAACTTTATTATTATTATGATGTCACAACCTCTTTTGAACCGAATATTTTGTACACCATACTTAAATTGAGACGATTTCATTTTCCGAAAAGAAAATATTACGCACCAAACGCAGTTGCGTTATCAAAAAAGTTATACATCATTTTGCGTACTTATCGGGAATTATATTTTGCGTGCTATTGAACCCATTATTGGACCACATTTATTTAAACATGTAGAATTATTTTTAATAAAGTCTCAAAACCAAATACGCTGAATAGGAAGCAGCCAGAAATGGAAGCAGTCGGAAATGGAAGCAGTCCACGAGTAACACCAGAAGCGTAATATATAGAAGAGAAGATAATGAAGGCATAAAATATAAGGGACTTAAACGAAACACTTTGTTTAATTATAATTTAAATTTACCTTTCTTTACGCAGACGTCAAACTTTTTTATATGTTGTGTGGATTGCGTGTAGCACATTATGGCGTATTGTTTTGTGTAGAATGTGTAGTGCATGCCTTCAGTGTGTGCAGCGTGTGCATGGCGCGTTATGACGTCAATACGACTCGTCTACTCTCTACAGCCATCCATCAATTAATTCTCAGATTAATGGCATTTTGCCGTGCCGGAAATCATTTGGTCACCATCTTAGAGATGCTCGGGGTGGGGCAGTGGCCGCGGTTGGGGGGGGGGGCTATATTAGCTTTTCTACTCGAGAACCGCTGTCAACATTATTATAACAGAGTTGAGGAAACATTGTGTGGGTTAGAAGTAGTGCTAATGACCGGGGGGGGGGGAAATGGAGGGTTAGGTTTGTAGAGGGTATAAGGTTGATTTAAGTAGGAATCAGACAGTATTAGTATCTAGCCACCACGTGACGTCACTGCCGGTATCGATCTATCTCGTCAGCCAGTGATAGATTGGTGATTGGGGGTGAGTCGTTGATAGATTGGTGATTGGGGGTGAGTCGTTGATAGATTGGTGATTGGGGGTGAGTCGTTGATAGATTGGTGATTGGGGGTGAGTCGTTGATATATTGGTGATTGGGGGTGAGTCGTTGATAGATTGGTGATTGTGGGTGAGTCGTTGATAGATTGGTGATTGGGGTGAGTCGTTGATAGATTGGTGATTGGGGGTGAGTCGTTGATAGATTGGTGATTGGGGGTGAGTCGTTGATAAATTGGGGGTGAGTCGTTGATAGATCGGTGATTGGGGGTGAGTCGTTGATAAATTGGGGGTGAGTCGTTGATAGATTGGGGGTGAGTCGTTGATAGATCGGTGATTGGGGGTGAGTCGTTGATAGATCGGTGATTTGGGGTGAGTCGTTGATAGATCGGTGATTGGGGGTGAGTCGTTGATAGACTGGTGGTACTTGAATATCATAATACATTGGTGATTGTGAAATTGTATGATGTGTAGGTGATTGGAAAATTCTATGTTGTATAGGTGATTGGAAAATTCTATGATGTATAAGGTGATTGGAAAATTGTTCGATGTAAAGGTGATTGTAATAATTGTAAAACGTATATAGGTAATTATAAAATTGTATGTTGTATAGGTGATTGGGATTTTATGATGTATTGGTGATTAGAGAATATGTATTTTGTGTGTGTTTGATATTGAGATCGTATGACGTACTGGTGATTTCAAGTACGGCTCTGCTGGTGTAAGCTGACTGTTAAGTCCTAGGTCACAGATAAATCCATCTCAAACTCTGCACGTGAAATGGGCCAGGATTACTTGTAAACCCACCCGTCTAATGATCCCCGCTATAGAACTAACTCCGCAGAAACCTTCCTCCCTGGCCACGGAACGTTCTTCATTCTGTCACCAGCCTGGGGCCATTTGGCGCTAATTATTTTAGGGCCACAGGAACGGTTTCTTCCGAGTTTGTATTGCCACGCTATCAACTGTCGCTTGACACTGTGGTTATTTGAGGCGGTGTTTAACCAACACGTGTACCCAGTTAATCACTCCCGCTCACATGACAACATGTTGATTTAAACTTAGGACCGCTGACCGTAGGCTCGTAGACTCTCTCTCTGCCTGTTAATGTGCCCCGTGTGTGAAAACTCTTTTAGGTACCATGAAGGTATGCCATTAATACCATGACAGTATGCCATTAATGCCATGACAGTATGCCATTTCTACCGTAATAGCCTGTCTTTAATACCATGACAGCCAGGGCCGGCCCTAACAATTGCGGGGCCCTATGCGAAACGGATTGCGCGGGGCCCAGTCTGGGTGGGGATAAGGATAATAAGTGAAAATTAAGATTTTGTATTAGAAAATAAATTCGCGCGGGGCCTATGAAAGTGCGGGGCCCATTGCGGCCGCATAGGTTGCAATGGCCTAAGGCCGGCCCTGATGGTAGCATGCCATTAATACCATGACAGCATGTCATTAACCCCAGGACAGTATGTCATTAATACCATGACAGCATGTCATTAGTACCATGACAGCATGTCATTGATACCGTGACAGTATGTCATTAATACCATGACAGTATGACATTAATACATGACAGAATTTTATTAATACCATGACATAATGTCATTAATACCATGACAGAATGTCATAATACCATGACAGCATGTCATTAATACCATGACAGTAATCCATTAATACAATGATAGTATACCATTAAAACTATGACAGAATGCCATTAATACTATGACAGTATGCCATCAGAAAGCCACCCATCCACTGTATGTCACAATTCAGAAGTCCACCCGCTTATCACTTTCTCAACCCATCTTTCCACCCATAAACTTATGTCACACGTCATAACTTCATCAATGACTTTCCGCCCTCCATGCCCTATATAAACATTATTTTTAATGCCCTGTGTGCCCCTCGTATGCCCTATGCCAGCAATAGAATTGCTAGGTTATCTAGGAAAATGTTTAGAGTTTCTCTAAAGCCAGGGGCCGTAACTCGTGCCCTCATTATGAGGCGCACACCTCCCGAAGCGCCCGAGACACTAATTCGCCTACTTATCGAATAGTATGTGCTGGTGTTAAGGGCTGAGTAATCGATAATCTCCCTTGGTCTGTACAGTAAATCTCATCATCGCTCTCTGCGCCTTCTTCTAACCCTGCAGCTCCCCTCTCAACACTGGTGGGCAGCGTCTCACTATTTCTAACATTAGTCTGGATAATTCGCACTATTTCTACTGCTAGTCTGTATCTTTCTCACTATTTCCAACACTAGTCTGGATCTTTCTCACTATTTCTAACCCTAGTCTGGATCTTTCTCACTATTTCCAACACTCGCCTGTATCTTTCCCACTATTTCTAACACTAGTCTGGATCTTTCTCACTATTTCTAACACTAGTATGTATCTTTCTCACGATTGCCACTTTTCTCTGTCTTTTCTCATTTTCCATCTCTTCTCCACTTTCTACCATTTCCCTCTTCTGCTCACCACCGCCTTATCTTATTGACCTCACCACCGCCCCTTCTTACTGACCTCACTACCGCCTGTCTTACTGACCTCACCACTGTCTTATCTTACTGACCCCACCACCGCCTCGGCTTATTAACCTCACCACCGCCCGTCTTACTGACCTCGCCACCGCCTTGGCTTACTGACCTTACCACCGCCTCGGCTTATTGACCTCACCACTGTCTCGCCTTACTGACCTCACCTCTGTCTCGCCTTACTGACCTCCTCCCTTCTAAACATCTTCCATTGACCCCGCCCACTCGCGTTATTTCAAGGTAAACTATTTCACGATCCTATCTCTAACCACTTTCTCTCTGCTGCCAGACAACTTGACCAAACCACCATCGGTTTGTCTCCATCTTGTCTGTTCCAACATTGCCCATTGTCGCCGGTACCCCGAGCCAGTGATGTTGAAACTGTGGAGAAATGCAAGTTTGTTGGACGTTGGACGAATTTCAATAAACGATTTTGTTATAGGCACATCAAGCAAAGGCCTGTCTATGTTTGACTTTATTGAAGGGCTTGACTGTTTGACTTTATTGGTGACTGTCTATGTTTGACTTTTTTGGCTGCATGTCTATGTTTAACTTTATTGGCTGCATTTCTATGTTTAACTTTATTGGCGGTCTGTCGATGTTTGACTTTATTGACGGGCTTGTCTGTTTGACTTTATTGGTGACTGTCTATGTTTGACTTTTTTGGCTGCATGTCAATTTCATCTGATGAGCTGAAGATTGGATTTCATGAACTTTATAAGGGTTGACAGTCAAACCATGAACTTTATGAAGTTTCAGACAGACCATGAACTTTATGAAGTTTGACAGATAGACCATGAACTTTATGAGGTTTGACAGACAGGCCATGAACTTTATGAAGTTTTACAGACAAACCATGAACTTTATGAGGTTTGACAGACACACCATGGACTTTATGAGTTTTGAAAGACAGACCATGGACTTTATGAGGGTTGACAGACAGACAATTGACTTTATAAGGGATGACAGACCGTGGACAGACATTTTGAATGAAATAAATTGAGTTTTGGAAGTCTTTTTTCCAGGACCAGATTTATATATAAGCACACTTGCTACATCTTTGTCCTTTGGCGTCAATAACACTAGGTATAAGTAATGAACCTTAACAACACTAGGTGTAAGTAATGTACCTCAGCAACACTAGGTGTAAGAAATGTACCTCAACAACACTAGGTGTAAGTAATGTACCTCAACAACACTAGGTGTAAGTAATGTACCTCAACAACGCTAGGTGTAAGTAATGTACCTTAAAACACTAGGTGTAAGTAATTTACCTAACACAATATTTGGTGTAAGTCATCATCATCATCATCATCATGTCCCTTAGTCCTTGGGCGGTTGGGGCGCCACAGATGACATGAAAACTATCCTTCTCCATTCCTCTCGGTCTTCTGCACTGCGTACAGCATCGCCTAGTTTTAATCCCGTCCACTCTTTGATGTTATCTTCCCATCTTTTTCTTGTCTTCCTCTTCTTCTCCCTCCTTTAGTTGTGCCCTGCATGATTTCTTTGGCGAGCCCTTGTTTCCTTGTTATGTGGCCAAACCATTCAAGTTTTCGCTTTTTTTACCAACACCGGGAGGTCATCGTACTGCCCAATTGCTTTACGAATCCTTTCTTTCACTTGTTCATTGGTGATGTGGTCTCTATAGCAGATGCCAAGAATGCTTCTGAAACATCTCATCTCCATCGCCTTTATTTTCCTTTCGAGTTCTGCTGTTAATGTCCAGGACTCACAAGCATACAAGAAAATGGAGAGGACTAGTGAGCGCATCAGCCTGATTTTGGTGCTGGGGGCTATATTTTTGTCATTCCATATTTTCTTGAGCCTCTTCAGTGCTGTGGTGGTCTGCGCAATTCTGGCCATCAATTCGGGCTTGGAGCCTTCTTCCGAAACAATTGTTCCTATGTATTTGAATGTAAGTATGTTGTTAAGGTACATTACTTACATTCAAATATCTCAGACCCAGTGTTGTTAAGGTACATCTGGGTCTGAGATACCTTACCAACACTGGGTCTGAGATACATAATCATATGGAGGCTCCATATCGATAACAAAAGCAATTGACCGCTCGTAGCAATTTAACCTAACTAATAGACCATAGGGGAAAAACTTACCTGACCATTGGAAACAAATTTACCTAACCTTTGGGAACAAATTTACCTGAACTTTGGGAACAAATCTCCTGACCCTTGGGAACAAATTTACCTGACCATTGGGAACAAATTTACCTGACCATTGGGAACAAATTTACCTGACCATTGGGCACAAATTTACCTGACCATTGGGAACAAACCTACCTGAACATTGGGAACAAATTCACCTGATCATTGGGAACAAACCTACTTGATCACAGGAAACAAATTCACCTGATCATTGGGAACAAATTTACCTGACCGATGGGGATATCGAGCGATCCTGAGCGATGGCAACTACTTTACCTGACGACTGGGGGGACACATTTGACGGACCACTAGGGAAATCAAATTACTTTTGGCAATGTTACATACCACTGAATGCACTCGATCATTTGAGAATTCCTGCTAATTTGGGACTAATTACCTGACCAATTGCGAAAAAATTACCTAATCTACGGGGACACATTTTTTTAAAGAAACCACCAGGGACAAAATTTTGTGACCACTAGTGAAATATTTACCTGACCTTTAGACAACCTCGAGCTCCATGTGATCGCCATTGAGTCAGTGAATACAGATCATAGCAATCCATAACAGCATGACGCGCGCATCTTGCAGTACAAAGGGATTTATCGATCCCCGGGGCGCCAACCGTGCACTGTGATCATAGGAATAATCGATCAACTTACGGGCCCGTGAAAAATATGGCGATTTAATAAAACACAGTGAAACTTGAAGTTAAGACTAGAAACAGTTTGGAACAAATATATATGGTGATAAGACACCGTCAAATGTGAAGTTAAGACCAGAGACTGTTTGGATCAAATATATATGGTGATAAGACACCGTCAAATGTGAAGTTAAGACCAGAGACAGTTTGGAACAAATATATATGGTGATAAGACACCGTCAAATGTGAAGTTAAGACCAGAGACAGTTTGGAACAAATATATATGGTGATAAGACACCGTCAAATGTGAAGTTAAGACCAGAGACAGTTTGGAACAAATATATATGGTGATAAGACACCGTCAAATGTGATGTTAAGACCAGAGACAGTTTGGAACAAATATATATGGTGATAAGACACCGTCAAATGTGATGTTAAGACCAGAGACAGTTTGGAACAAATATATATGGTGATAAGACACCGTCAAATGTGATGTTAAGACCAGAGACAGTTTGGAACAAATATATATGGTGATAAGACACCGTCAAATGTGAAGTTAAGACCAGAGACAGTTTGGAACAAATATATATGGTGATAAGACACCGTCAAATGTGATGTTAAGACCAGAGACAGTTTGGAACA
Organism: Omphiscola glabra; assembly: GCA_964017045.1. NCBI lineage: Eukaryota > Metazoa > Mollusca > Gastropoda > Lymnaeidae > Omphiscola > Omphiscola glabra. Next base: position 2,615,911 of record OZ024808.1, read on the forward strand.
AATATATATGGTGATAAGACACCGTCAAATGTGATGTTAAGACCAGAGACATTTTGGAACAAATATATATGGTGATAAGACACCGTCAAATGTGAAGTTAAGACCAGAGACAGTTTTGAACAAATATATATGGTGATAAGACACCGTCAAATGTGATGTTAAGACCAGAGACAGTTTGGAACAAATATATATGGTGATAAGACACCGTCAAATGTGATGTTAAGACCAGAGACAGTTTGGAACAAATATATATGGTGATACGACACCGTCAAATGTGAAGTTAAGACTAGAGACAGTTTGGAACAAATATATATGGTGATAAGACACCGTCAAATGTGATGTTAAGACCAGAGACAGTTTGGAACAAATATATATGGTGATAAGACACCGTCAAATGTGAAGTTAAGACCAGAGACAGTTTGGAACAAATATATATGGTGATAAGACACCGTCAAATGTGAAGTTAAGACCAGAGACAGTTTGGAACAAATATATATGGTGATAAGACACCGTCAAATGTGAAGTTAAGACCAGAGACAGTTTGGAACAAATATATATGGTGATAAGACACTGTCAAATGTGAAGTTAAGACCAGAGACAGTTTTGAACAAATATATATGGTGATAAGACACCGTCAAATGTGAAGTTAAGACCAGAGACAGTTTGGAACAAATATATATGGTGATAAGACACCGTCAAATGTGAAGTTAAGACCAGAGACAGTTTTGAACAAATATATATGGTGATAAGACACCGTCAAATGTGAAGTTAAGACCAGAGACAGTTTTGAACAAATATATATGGTGATAAGACACCGTCAAATGTGAAGTTAAGACCAGAGACAGTTTGGAACAAATATATATGGTGATAAGACACCGTCAAATGTGAAGTTAAGACCAGAGACAGTTTGGAACAAATATATATGGTGATAAGACACCGTCAAATGTGAAGTTAAGACCAGAGACAGTTTGGAACAAATATATATGGTGATAAGACACCGTCAAATGTGAAGTTAAGACCAGAGACAGTTTGGAACAAATATATATGGTGATAAGACACCGTCAAATGTGAAGTTAAGACCAGAGACAGTTTGGAACAAATATATATGGTGATAAGACACCGTCAAATTTGAAGTTAAGACCAGAGACAGTTTGGAACAAATATATATGGTGATAAGACACCGTCAAATGTGAAGTTAAGACCAGAGACAGTTTGGAACAAATATATATGGTGATAAGACACCGTCAAATGTGAAGTTAAGACCAGAGACAGTTTGGAACAAATATATATGGTGATAAGACACCGTCAAATGTGAAGTTAAGACCAGAGACAGTTTTGAACAAATATATATGGTGATAAGACACTGTCAAATGTGAAGTTAAGACCAGAGACAGTTTGGAACAAATATATATGGTGATAAGACACCGTCAAATGTGAAGTTAAGACCAGAGACAGTTTGGAACAAATATATATGGTGATAAGACACCGTCAAATGTGAAGTTAAGACCAGAGACAGTTTGGAACAAATATATATGGTGATAAGACACTGTCAAATGTGAAGTTAAGACCAGAGACAGTTTTGAACAAATATATATGGTGATAAGACACCGTCAAATGTGAAGTTAAGACCAGAGACAGTTTGGAACAAATATATATGGTGATAAGACACTGTCAAATGTGAAGTTAAGACCAGAGACAGTTTGGAACAAATATATATGGTGATAAGACACCGTCAAATGTGAAGTTAAGACCAGAGACAGTTTTGAACAAATATATATGGTGATAAGACACCGTCAAATGTGAAGTTAAGACCAGAGACAGTTAGGAACAAATATATATGGTGATAAGACACTGTCAAATGTGAAGTTAAGACCAGAGACAGTTTTGAACAAATATATATGGTGATAAGACATCGTCAAATGTAAAGTTAAGACCAGAGACAGTTTGGAACAAATATATATGGTGATAAGACACCGTCAAATGTGAAGTTAAGACCAGAGACAGTTTTGAACAAATATATATGGTGATAAGACACCGTCAAATGTGAAGTTAAGACCAGAGACAGTTTGGAACAAATATATATGGTGATAAGACACTGTCAAATGTGAAGTTAAGACCAGAGACAGTTTTGAACAAATATATATGGTGATAAGACACCGTCAAATGTGAAGTTAAGACCAGAGACAGTTTGGAACAAATATATATGGTGATAAGACACTGTCAAATGTGAAGTTAAGACCAGAGACAGTTTTGAACAAATATATATGGTGATAAGACACCGTCAAATGTGAAGTTAAGACCAGAGACAGTTTGGAACAAATATATATGGTGATAAGACACTGTCAAATGTGAAGTTAAGACCAGAGACAGTTTTGAACAAATATATATGGTGATAAGACACCGTCAAATGTGAAGTTAAGACCAGAGACAGTTTGGAACAAATATATATGGTGATAAGACACCGTCAAATGTGAAGTTAAGACCAGAGACAGTTTGGAACAAATATATATGGTGATAAGACACCGTCAAATGTGAAGTTAAGACCAGAGACAGTTTGGAACAAATATATATGGTGATAAGACACCGTCAAATGTGAAGTTAAGACCAGAGACAGTTTGGAACAAATATATATGGTGATAAGACACCGTCAAATGTGAAGTTAAGACCAGAGACAGTTTGGAACAAATATATATGGTGATAAGACACCGTCAAATGTGAAGTTAAGACCAGAGACAGTTTTGAACAAATATATATGGTGATAAGACACCGTCAAATGTGAAGTTAAGACCAGAGACAGTTTGGAACAAATATATATGGTGATAAGACACTGTCAAATGTGAAGTTAAGACCAGAGACAGTTTTGAACAAATATATATGGTGATAAGACACCGTCAAATGTGAAGTTAAGACCAGAGACAGTTTGGAACAAATATATATGGTGATAAGACACTGTCAAATGTGAAGTTAAGACCAGAGACAGTTTTGAACAAATATATATGGTGATAAGACACCGTCAAATGTGAAGTTAAGACCAGAGACAGTTTGGAACAAATATATATGGTGATAAGACACTGTCAAATGTGAAGTTAAGACCAGAGACAGTTTTGAACAAATATATATGGTGATAAGACACCGTCAAATGTGAAGTTAAGACCAGAGACAGTTTGGAACAAATATATATGATGATAAGACACCGTCAAATGTGAAGTTAAGACCAGAGTCAGTTTGGAACAAATATATATGGTGATAAGACACCGTCAAATGTGAAGTTAAGACCAGAGACAGTTTGGAACAAATATATATGGTGATAAGACACCGTCAAATGTGAAGTTAAGACCAGAGACAGTTTGGAACAAATATATATGGTGATAAGACACCGTCAAATGTGAAGTTAAGACCAGAGACAGTTTTGAACAAATATATATGGTGATAAGACACCGTCAAATGTGAAGTTAAGACCAGAGACAGTTTGGAACAAATATATATGGTGATAAGACACCGTCAAATGTGAAGTTAAGACCAGAGACAGTTTGGAACAAATATATATGGTGATAAGACACCGTCAAATGTGAAGTTAAGACCAGAGACAGTTTGGAACAAATATATATGGTGATAAGACACCGTCAAATGTGAAGTTAAGACAAGAGACAGTTTGGAACAAATATATATGGTGATAAGACACCGTCAAATGTGAAGTTAAGACCAGAGACAGTTTTGAACAAATATATATGGTGATAAGACACCGTCAAATGTGAAGTTAAGACCAGAGACAGTTTGGAACAAATATATATGGTGATAAGACACTGTCAAATGTGAAGTTAAGACCAGAGACAGTTTTGAACAAATATATATGGTGATAAGACACCGTCAAATGTGAAGTTAAGACCAGAGACAATTTGGAACAAATATATATGGTGATAAGACACTGTCAAATGTGAAGTTAAGACCAGAGACAGTTTTGAACAAATATATATGGTGATAAGACACCGTCAAATGTGAAGTTAAGACCAGAGACAGTTTGGAACAAATATATATGGTGATAAGACACTGTCAAATGTCAAGTTAAGACCAGAGACAGTTTTGAACAAATATATATGGTGATAAGACACCGTCAAATGTGAAGTTAAGACCAGAGACAGTTTGGAACAAATATATATGGTGATAACACACCGTCAAATGTGAAGTTAAGACCAGAGACAGTTTGGAACAAATATATATGGTGATAAGACACCGTCAAATGTGAAGTTAAGACCAGAGACAGTTTGGAACAAATATATATGGTGATAAGACACCGTCAAATGTGAAGTTAAGACCAGAGACAGTTTGGAACAAATATATATGGTGATAAGACACCGTCAAATGTGAAGTTAAGACCAGAGACAGTTTTGAACAAATATATTTGGTGATAAGACACCGTCAAATGTGAAGTTAAGACCAGAGACAGTTTGGAACAAATATATATGGTGATAAGACACCGTCAAATGTGAAGTTAAGACCAGAGACAGTTTGGAACAAATATATATGGTGATAAGACACCGTCAAATGTGAAGTTAAGACCAGAGACAGTTTGGAACAAATATATATGGTGATAAGACACCGTCAAATGTGAAGTTAAGACCAGAGACAGTTTGGAACAAATATATATGGTGATAAGACACCGTCAAATGTGAAGTTAAGACCAGAGACAGTTTTGAACAAATATATATGGTGATAAGACACCGTCAAATGTGAAGTTAAGACCAGAGACAGTTTGGAACAAATATATATGGTGATAAGACACTGTCAAATGTGAAGTTAAGACCAGAGACAGTTTGGAACAAATATATATGGTGATAAGACACCGTCAAATGTGAAGTTAAGACCAGAGACAGTTTTGAACAAATATATATGGTGATAAGACACCGTCAAATGTGAAGTTAAGACCAGAGACAGTTTGGAACAAATATATATGGTGATAAGACACTGTCAAATGTGAAGTTAAGACCAGAGACAGTTTTGAACAAATATATATGGTGATAAGACACCGTCAAATGTGAAGTTAAGACCAGAGACAGTTTGGAACAAATATATATGGTGATAAGACACTGTCAAATGTGAAGTTAAGACCAGAGACAGTTTGGAACAAATATATATGGTGATAAGACACCGTCAAATGTGAAGTTAAGACCAGAGACAGTTTTGAACAAATATATATGGTGATAAGACACCGTCAAATGTGAAGTTAAGACCAGAGACAGTTTGGAACAAATATATATGGTGATAAGACACTGTCAAATGTGAAGTTAAGACCAGAGACAGTTTTGAACAAATATATATGGTGATAAGACACCGTCAAATGTGAAGTTAAGACCAGAGACAGTTTGGAACAAATATATATGGTGATAAGACACTGTCAAATGTGAAGTTAAGACCAGAGACAGTTTTGAACAAATATATATGGTGATAAGACACCGTCAAATGTGAAGTTAAGACCAGAGACAGTTTGGAACAAATATATATGGTGATAAGACACTGTCAAATGTGAAGTTAAGACCAGAGACAGTTTTGAACAAATATATATGGTGATAAGACACCGTCAAATGTGAAGTTAAGACCAGAGACAGTTTGGAACAAATATATATGGTGATAAGACACCGTCAAATGTGAAGTTAAGACCAGAGACAGTTTGGAACAAATATATATGGTGATAAGACACCGTCAAATGTGAAGTTAAGACCAGAGACAGTTTGGAACAAATATATATGGTGATAAGACACCGTCAAATGTGAAGTTAAGACCAGAGACAGTTTGGAACAAATATATATGGTGATAAGACACCGTCAAATGTGAAGTTAAGACCAGAGACAGTTTTGAACAAATATATATGGTGATAAGACACCGTCAAATGTGAAGTTAAGACCAGAGACAGTTTGGAACAAATATATATGGTGATAAGACACCGTCAAATGTGAAGTTAAGACCAGAGACAGTTTGGAACAAATATATATGGTGATAAGACACCGTCAAATGTGAAGTTAAGACCAGAGACAGTTTGGAACAAATATATATGGTGATAAGACACCGTCAAATGTGATGTTAAGACCAGAGACAGTTTGGAACAAATATATATGGTGATAAGACACCGTCAAATGTGAAGTTAAGACTAGAGACAGTTTGGAACAAACATATATGGTGATAAGACACTGTCAAATGTGAAGTTAAGACCAGAGACAGTTTGGAACAAATATATATGGTGATAAGACACCGTCAAATGTGAAGTTAAGACCAGAGACAGTTTGGAACAAATATATATGGTGATAAGACACCGTCAAATGTGAAGTTAAGACCAGAGACAGTTTGGAACAAATATATATGGTGATAAGACACCGTCAAATGTGAAGTTAAGACCAGAGACAGTTTGGAACAAATATATATGGTGATAAGACACCGTCAAATGTGAAGTTAAGACCAGAGACAGTTTGGAACAAATATATATGGTGATAAGACACCGTCAAATGTGAAGTTAAGACCAGAGACAGTTTGGAACAAATATATATGGTGATAAGACACCGTCAAATGTGATGTTAAGACCAGAGACAGTTTGGAACAAATATATATGGTGATAAGACACCGTCAAATGTGAAGTTAAGACTAGAGACAGTTTGGAACAAACATATATGGTGATAAGACACTGTCAAATGTGAAGTTAAGACCAGAGACAGTTAAAACTTGTTTTTAAAAAAATGCAACCATAAAGAACCTTGAAAACCAAGGGATTGCTTAAGGGATGAGCGATCAACTAGTGGGGATATGTGGGTGTGGTGGTGTTGTGGTTGTGGCTAGAGGGAAGGATACAAAAGATGATCGGATCAACTAGTGGAGATAGGAAGATGAGGTGGTGTTGTGGTCAGAGGTGAGTGTTCAAGGGGATGTAGCTGAGTGGGGTGCAGTTTTTGAAATATTTTTTAACGGTTATAGGTGTGATTTCAGATAGCGTTTGTGTGAGCGATGCTCAAATACTGTTTGAACAATCACGGAAATAGAAGAAAATGGTATGAAAGACAGGACGATGCAATTTATTGTCCCGTCTTTTGATTCAAGCTTCCACATACCTCGATCCACTGTTGCCTTCTCACAGCTTGAACGCAGTCCTTTATTTATTAATGAAAAAACATGAAGCTTTTTCTGACTTTCCCCTAAGATGTTGAACTAAATTTCTGTCAGTCACCTAATCTTATATGTGCAATAAAACAATCTTTTAAAAGTATGTTAGATCCCTGATTGACCGATTCAAAGAAAAATAAAAAGATAAATCAATCAATATCTTTACCTATCTAGAATGGGGAGCTATAAAGACAAGATGACGTCATTCATGCGGTGGCGCATCGCGCAGATCAAATGAGCCGCACGGTGCTCACCATAAGCCATAATGAAATAGGTTTATGGCTTGAGAGCTTGTGAGCAGCTCTTGACCTGTCGCAGAGCGGAGAATACGTAACGGCCGGTTTGGTCTGTCAGAGTTGTGTGATTTTTGTTCTTAGATCATGCGATTGTCACAGGTAGGTTGTAAACTCGAGTGTCACGGTCTGTAGGTTCCATTGCAACAACATAACTAGAAAGCGTAAAAGTAGCATTACCAAAAATTCTAAAACGAGCTTTACCAACAGGAGCATCACCAAAAAGTCTAAAAGAAGCATTACTGAAAAGTCTAAAAGTAACATTACTAAAAACTCTGAAATTAGCATTACCAAAAACTCTAAAAGGAGCATTACCATAAAAGCTAAAAGTAGCATTACCAAATAGTCTAAAAGTAGCATTATCAAAAATTCTAAAGGTAGCACCACAACGGAGTTTGTGAAAGATATTTTTCGTAAAAGAAGAAAAATATTTTTAACTTAAAAAAATATTCCAAAATGGGAATCGAACCTACATCCTATGACAATCAAGCCTACCTCCTAAGAAAATCGAACCTACATCCTATGACAAGCGAACCTACATCCTATGACAATCGAACCTACAACCTATGACAATCGAACCTACATCAAATGGCAAACAAACCTACATCCTAGGACAATCGAACCTACAACCTGTGATATTTGAACCCACACTTTTCCTACTTTCCCTTCACTCCGTAGTGATGCACTAAACATGCACTCTATCACAGTATTAGGCTCAGGCCTGACCGGGTCTCGAGTTAATCTGATTCCATCCCCGGGACGTTCCCATGCAGCACGCGAGGCCCCAGGCTGTTGGGCTGTCTTACAATTCATGTTACATTACAGCCGGCTGTTTTTCCGGCTTCGCGCAATACATTTATTTAGTTGCCGAAACAACATTGCCATATTTGCATCCAAACGAGATGATGGATTTTGTCCCGAGTGGAATTAACACCGAACAAACAAATCAACATTTACTTCACAGAATGTTGGGCTTTAAAGGTGGCGCTATAGAAGGACATTGCTCTGTTGAATGGGTGCTGCCCTATTTGCAGACAGAATGTTGGGCTTTAAAGGTGGCGCTATAGAAGGACATTGCTCTGTTGAATGGGTGCTGCCCTATTTGCAGACAGAATGCTGGGCTTTAAAGGTGGCGCTATAGAAGGACATTGCTCTGTTGAATGGGTGCTGCCCTATTTGCAGACAGAATGTTGGGCTTTAAAGGTGGCGCTATAGAAGGACATTGCTCTGTTGAATGGGTGCTGCCCTATTTGCAGACAGAATGTTGGGCTTTAAAGGTGGCGCTATAGAAGGACATTGCTCTGTTGAATGGGTGCTGCCCTATTTGCAGACAGAATGCTGGGCTTTAAAGGTGGCGCTATAGAAGGACATTGCTTTGTTGAATGGGTGCTGCCCTATTTGCAGACAGAATGCTGGGCTTTAAAGGTGGCGCTATAGAAGGACATTGCTCTGTTGAATGGGTGCTGCCCTATTTGCAGACAGAATGTTGGGCTTTAAAGGTGGCGCTATAGAAGGACATTGCTCTGTTGAATGGGTGCTGCCCTATTTGCAGACAGAATGTTGGGCTTTAAAGGTGGCGCTATAGAAGGACATTGCTCTGTTGAATGGGTGCTGCCCTATTTGCAGACAGAATGCTGGGCTTTAAAGGTGGCGCTATAGAAGGACATTGCTCTGTTGAATGGGTGCTGCCCTATTTGCAGACAGAATGCTGGGCTTTAAAGGTGGCGCTATAGAAGGACATTGCTCTGTTGAATGGGTGCTGCCCTATTTGCAGACAGAATGTTGGGCTTTAAAGGTGGCGCTATAGAAGGACATTGCTCTGTTGAATGGGTGCTGCCCTATTTGCAGACAGAATGCTGGGCTTTAAAGGTGGCGCTATAGAAGGACATTGCTCTGTTGAATGGGTGCTGCCCTATTTGCAGACATAATGCTGGGCTTTAAAGGTGGCGCTATAGAAGGACATTGCTCTGTTGAATGGGTGCTGCCCTATTTGCAGACAGAATGTTGGGCTTTAAAGGTGGCGCTATAGAAGGACATTGCTCTGTTGAATGGGTGCTGCCCTATTTGCAGACAGAATGCTGGGCTTTAAAGGTGGCGCTATAGAAGGACATTGCTCTGTTGAATGGGTGCTGCCCTATTTGCAGACAGAATGCTGGGCTTTAAAGGTGGCGCTATAGAAGGACATTGCTCTGTTGAATGGGTGCTGCCCTATTTGCAGTTTAGCGCTATGTTAAAAATGGGGTGCTTTATTTGTAGGCTATCGCTATATTAAAAATGGGCTGATTCATTTTGAAGGTTTTCGCTATGTTAAAAATGGAGTGATTAATTTGAAGGCTATCGTTATGTTAAAAATGGGGTGGTTAATTTGAAGGCTATCGCTATGTTAAAAATGGGGTGGTTAATTTGAAGGCTATCGTTATGTTAAAATGGGGTGGTTAATTTGAAGGCTATGGCTATGTCATAAATGGGGTGGTTAATTTGAAGGCTATGGCTATGTCATAAATGGGATGGTTAATTTGAAGGCTATGGCTATGTCATAAATGGGGTGGTTAATTTGAAGGCTATGTCTATGTCATAAATGGGGTGATTTTTCTCTGCTGCTCTATTTGAATGCTGCCTTCTGTGTTGGAATGTTGATTTTTCTGTTGGCGTATTGGAGATCTATCTGTCTACCTCATTATCTGTATCTCTATCTCAATATCTGTCTGTCTATCTCAATTCTCAAGATCTGTCTCTCTATCTTAATATCTGTCTCTCTATCTCGATTCTCAATATCTGTCTGTCCATCTCAATTCTCAAGATCTGTCTCTCTATCTTAATATCTGTCTCTCTATCTCAATTCTCAATATCTGTCTGTCTATCTCAATATCTATCTGTCTATCTCAATATCTGTCCCGATATCTCAATTCTCAAGATTTGTCTCTCTATCTCAATATCTGTCACCTTTTCTCAATATCTATCTCAATATGTGTCTCTCTATCTCAGTATTTTTCTTTCTATCTCAATATCTGTTTCCATATCTGTGTCTCTTTCTACGTGTTCTATTCACACCCACGCATTTGTTATTTCAACGTTATCTGATTAGGACAATTTATTGACCTTCGTAAATGATTAAAAAAAACTCTTATGATAGCCGAGTACTTTGCACCACATAGTATGACTGTCTTTTATCGTTGAACAGCACCATGAGGAAGAAATAAAGTACCCTCCGTGTCTTGTAACGTCTCCATTCCTTGTTTCCGCGGCCACACCTCGCAGCAATAACCCCATCCGGCGGCCATCTTGTCACATGACGCGGGCTTAAAATAACTTTATCTACGTCAGACAGGAATAAACCCTCGGGAAATAAAACTAATATTTGCAAACAATAAAATAAAACAAAATATATAAGAGATGGTGGGGAATAGTTAGTGAGACAGGCTGTGAAGACTTAAACATGGATAATGTGGCTCTGAATAGCTGATGATGATGATGATGATCATTTCATTGTTGACATTCAACTTTGCACACACACACACACACACACACACACACGCGCGCACATACTAAAACATAACAAAAAAATCATAGTAAAACCTTTGATTGAAATCGTGCTGTATTACTGGGCGGTGGCCTCTCACGGACACATAACTGCGCCGGGCAAAACTAGGTTAGGGGGGGGGGAAAAGGGGGGGGGGGGAAAGGGGGGGTGGGGTGGAGGGGATTGTGCTCACCAACAGATGGAAGAGATACGCGTATATGAAACTGTATAAATATCAACATTTCTCAGCATCGATAAGAACGTGTTATGGAATGTGATGTAACGAGTCGGCGAGGCAAAAAATGCTATCACCGTGTTTCACAAGTAGTTCCCAGTTCTCACAGCTGTTTCACCAAATGTTACCATGGTTCCCAGTTTGAACGAAAGTTCCAATTGTTCTCATCTTGTTTCCAATTAAGTTCACAATAGTCCCAAAATGGTCTCACCATAATTTCCCATGTCTACAACTTGCTGCACCATAATTTACTATATCTCAAACTTGTTTCACCATTATTTCCTTTGTTTCCATATTGTTTCACCATAATTTCCTATGCCTCCATATTGCTTCATCATAACGTCCCATGTCTCCATATTGCTTCACCATAACGTCCCATGTCTCCATATTGCTTCACCATAACGTCCCATGCCTACATATTGCTTCACCATAACGTCCCATGTCTCCATATTGCTTCACCATAACGTCCCATGTCTCCATATTGCTTCACCATAACGTCCCATGCCTACATATTGCTTCACCATACCGTCCCATGCCTACATATTGCTTCACCATAACGTCCCATGCCTACATATTGCTTCATCATAACGTCCCATGTCTCCATATTGCTTCACCATAACGTCCCATGCCTACATATTGCTTCACCATAACGTCCCATGTCTCCATATTGCTTCACCATAACGTCCCATGCCTACATATTGCTTCACCATAACGTCCCATGCCTACATACTACATATTGTTTCACCATTAATTCCTATGTCTCAAGCGTGTTTCTTCATTAGTTCCCATAAGGTCTTGTGTTGAAATTGTTTCCAAAGAATTCTAATAAGGGAAACAATACACGATTTCAAGAAGTAGCTTCCCTTTGTCTGATGTATTGATTTGTATTTACCACTCTATTAAAACACCAACTCATTAGACAGACTAGTTTACATTACATCTGTAATATGAGCTTACATTCATCTTCTTTTCTTGGCCGGCTGGGCTAGTGTGTGGGTGTGCAAGTCACTGTGTGTGGGTGTATGTTAGCGTGTGGGCGTATATCAGTGTGAGCGTGTATGTAAGTGGGTGGGTAAATGTAAGTCTGTGGGTGTATATGTGGATATTTGGGTGGGGTCAAGCTTTTCACCAATTTTTGTTTTTAAATGTATAGGTTTCTGTCATTGCTAATTTTTTATGTTAAGTTTAGTGAGCCTAGCCCTAGGCTGGGGTACTGCGCTATATAAAACCACCTAATAATAATAATTATATGTGCGACAGTGCTTATGTAAGTTCTGTGTTTATTTGTATGTTTGTGTATGTGAATGTGTGGGATTGGGTTGACTAATGATAAAGTTAAATAAATTTAATTTGGGAGTTGGTTTTTCATTTTGCAACCTAACTGCTCGCCACATGTGTATCTATATGCACAACCCTAACTGCTCGCCACATGTGTATCTATATGCACAACCCTAACCGCTCGCACCATGTGTATCTATATGCACAACCCTAACTGCTCGCCACATGTGTATCTATATGCACAACCCTAACCGCTCGCACCATGTGTATCTATATGCACAACCCTAACTGCTCGCCACATGTGTATCTATATGCACAACCCTAACCGCTCGCCGCAGGTAAATCTAGATGATATGGTGTGGTGTAAGATGGTAAGGTATTAGATGGTTAGTTGTAAGATGGTAGTTTTGATTGAATTTAGCGAGGAACAATTTAAGAAAATCACCGTTTGTTTAAGTATCCCATTTCGATCAATCTTTATGTAAATGATAGAACCCAGTAATTAATATTGCGTACATGGTAGAACCCCATAATCAAAATTGCGTACATGGAAAAACCCAATATCAATAATGTGTACATGGTGGAACCCTATATTAATATTTTGTACATGGTAGGTCCCTAAATAATTATTGTGTATATGCTAAAAGCTCATATTAATATTGTGTACATGGTACAATCCCATATCAGTATTGTGTACATGATAGAACCCCAAATCAATATTGTGTACATTGTAGAAGCCCATATTAATATTGTGTACATGGTAGAATCCCGTATCAATATTTGGTACATGGTAGAATCCCATATCAATATTGTGTACATGGTACAACCATTTGTTACCATGTCAATGTAGACAGCGTTATTTCCTGCTTTGTTAAACATTCAGTTAACAGACTCACCGAAGGAAGAATTTGTACTTTTTATAGACAGGAGAGTTTTCAAGGTACTGACAATCATTCGATGATTGGGTTAAGAACCGTCCATGATTGTGTATGAGAGGACGTCACAAAAGGGAGATAATGCGAGATGTCACTTGTGTCACGTGGGCAGGGTCGGCCAATCGTCGATGTCATTTGTCGCGGGCTATGACGTCAGCGATTAACAAATTCAATTTGTGGGAATGGGACTTAACCATGGGTTCTCAAAATGTTTAAGACCTTTGTCTTTGTCAGTGATTGCTTTCGACAGTTGCGTAAGAGTAAATGAGTGTGACCAAAGTGTCAGAGAATTTGTTTGTTAGCAGTGTGTGAGTAGGAGACTCTTTTTGTGAACTTTGTATTTTTTAAAGACTATCTTTGTGACCAATGATTTTTCTAGAGACTCCCTTTGTGACCATTATTTTATTAAGAGACTCTCTTTTTGACAATTGTTGTATTAACAGACTCTGTGACAGTTGAATTTAAAAGACGATTGTGACGATTGTATTTTGAAGAGCCTGTGGCCATTGTGTTGAGGGACCACGTCAGAAGTTTCACAAGAGCCTAGATTTGTCTAACGAAAAGAGATTTCTAATCGCCGAAGACAGCGGACAATGCGGCTTGATGCTAATCTGTACGTCACTTCGCATTCCCGCATGTGTCAATTATTCCAATTTCTCCAGCCCACCTCACCCCCACACCTCACGCTTCCTCGTTGGGCTTCCCGATAAAATAAGCTCACAGAAGGGGAGGAAACCCTGGCTAAATAAAGGGAGAGAACTTAGTTGGGGGGGGGGGGGGGGGCTGATTTAAGGAAGCGTAGAAATTGAGCTGGTAGATCTGACTGTATCTAGTAATATCTCAGTGACATGTTTTACTGTTATCTAACGCAATTTACACCTTACCATCTTACACCACACTATATCATCTAGATATATGAGCAGTCGTTAGTGCTGTTATGATTAGTCGTTAGTGCTGTTATGAGCAGTCGTTAGTGCTGTTATGAGCAGTCGTTAGTGCTGTTATGATCAGTCGTTAGTGCTGTTATGATCAGTCGTTAGTGCTGTTATGATCAGTCGTTAGTGCTGTTATGATCAGTCGTTAGTGCTGTTATGAGCAGTCGTTAGTGCTGTTATGAGCAGTCGTTACTGTTGTTATGATCAGTCGTTAGTGCTGTTATGAGTCGTCGTTAGTGCTGTTATGAGCAGTCGTCAGTGCTGTTATGAGCAGTCGTCAGTGCTGATATGATTCGTCGTCAGTGCTGTTATGAGCAGTCGTCAGTGTTGTTATGAGCAGTCGTCAGTGCTGTTATGAGTCGTCACTAGTGATGTTATGAGCAGTCGTCAGTGCTGTTATGAGCAGTCGTCATTGCTGAAGGAGTTCATATGCACTTTAAAATTGTACCAGCTGAACCTCTAAATTGTTGCATGGTTGCTTGTAAATTGTAGGCCCTGGTTGTGAGGTTTATAGGCAGATTAGTCCGGCTACCATCTCCCTGTGTGACATTACTCTTGTCTTGTTGTGTACACGTGCATTTAGTTTAGGTATGTAGTTCCGAATACGTGTATTTAGTATGCAGTTCTGTATACGTGTATTTAGTATGCAGTTCTTTATACCTGTATTTAGTATGTAGCTCTGCATACGTGTATTTTGTAAGGTGTTCTGCACACGTCTAACTTGTAGTTCTGCACACGTGTATTTAACTTGTAGTTCTGCACACTTGTATTTAGCATTTAGCTCTGCACACGTGTATTTAACTTGTAGTTCTGCACACGTGTATTTAACTTGTAGTTTTGTACACGTGTATTTAACTTGTAGTTCTGCACACATGTATTTAACTTGTAGTTCTGCACACGTGTATTTAACTTGTAGTTCTGCACACGTGTATTTAACTTGTAGTTCTGCATACGTGTATTTAACTTGTAGTTCTGCACACGTGTATTTAACTTGTAGTTCTTCACACGTGTATTTAACTTGTAGTTCTGCACACGTGTATTTAACTTGTAGTTCTGCACACGTGTATTTAACTTGTAGTTCTGCATACGTGTATTTAACTTGTAGTTCTGCACACGTGTATTTAACTTGTAGTTCTTCACACGTGTATTTAACTTGTAGTTCTGCACACGTGTATTTAACTTGTAGTTCTGCACACGTGTATTTAACTTGTAGTTCTTCACACGTGTATTTAACTTGTAGTTCTGCACACGTGTATTTAGTATGTAGTTACCAGTATACGGGTCACGGGTATTTCTAATGAATTTTGCATTCTGTATATAGTACTGTACTGATTTCAGCTGAGCGTACCTTATGTACCTTCCTGCACCTTAGTAGGCTGTTGTACTTGAATGTGGAAATGGGCGAAGCACAGTGCGGAAAAACTTGAAATAAAGAATGCAACAAAACAACGCCTGAATGTACACGAGTCTTCCTTATTATGCAACTGTACCCTGCTGTACCTTACTAAGCATGAATGAACTTTACTATGGTACATAACATGACTGTACCTTACTATAAAATGTTGTATTTTTCTATGCTACTGTAGCAGGTCCTCCTGATTCTATCCGACTGTACCATAGTGTCCTTTACTATTACTACATTACTGTATCTGACTGTACCTGATTGTACCTAACCGAATATACTGTACCTTACTATGCTACTGTACCTGTCACTACCTGGCTGTACCTTAATATTCTTCTGTACCTTACTGTACCTTTCTGTACCGTATTATATCTGACTGTATCTGACTTTTCCGACTGTGCTAATATACCTGACTGTTCCGACTGTGCTACGGTACCTGACTGTGCTAACTGTGTTACTGTACCTGACTGTTGCCGACTGTGCTACTGTACTTGTCTTTACATTGGTCTGACCTCTATGTATGTGCTACTCCATGTACCTGACTGTATCTGACTGTGCTAACTGTGCTACTGTACCTGACTCTTGCCGACTGTGCTACTGTACCTGACTGTATCTGACTGTTCCGACTGTGATACTGTACCTGACTGTATCTGACTGTTCCGACTGTGCTACTGTACCTGACTGTATCTGACTGTTCCGACTGTGCTACTGTACCTGACTGTATCTGACTGTTCCGACTGTGCTACTGTATTTGACTCTTGCCGACTGTGCTACTGTACCTAACTGTTCCGACCGTGCTACTGTACCTGACTGTTTCCGACTGTGCTACTGTACCTGACTGTACCTGACTGTTCTGACCGTGCTACTGTACCTGACTGTATCTGACTGTTCCGACCGTGCTACGGTACCTGACTGTTGCCGACTGTGCTACTGTACTTGGCTTTACACTGGTTTGACCTCTATGTATGTGCTACTCCTAGGCTTTCATTTATTTATTATTCCGTGCCTCAATCTGGTCCAATCTCCAGCCACTGACCTTCACCTTCAACCAGCTTGAAGTACCCAGTCAAGTTTTGTTTTTTTCTGTTTTTCCCCCCTCGGCACGAGACTGGAATAGTCCGGCTGTCTGACCATTAAGTGCCTGTGATAATGGTTAAGTTTGGAGGCGAGAAATACGGGCGCATAGAGACAGTGCAAAGAAAACAACAATGGCATAGAGTCAGTGCAAAGAAAACAGCAATGGCATAGAGACAGTGCAAAGAAAACAGCAATGGCATAGAGACATTGCAAAGAAAACAGCAATGGCATAGAGGCAGCGCAAAGAAAACAGCAATGGCAAAGAGGCAGCGCAAAGAAAACAGCAATGGCATAGAGGCAGCGCAAAGAAAACAGCAATGGCATAGAGACAGTGCAAAGAAAACAGCAATGGCATAGAGAGAGTGCCAAGAAAACAGCAATAGCATAACGACAGTACAAAGAAAACAGCAACGGCATAGAGAGAGTGCCAAGAAAACAGCAATAGCATATTGACAGTACAAAGAAAACAGAAATGGCATAGAGGCAGCGCAAAGAAAACAGCAATGGCATAGAGGCGGTACAAAGAAAACAGCAGTGGCATAGAGAGAGTGCAAAGAAAACAGCAATGGCATAGAGACATTGCAAAGAAAACAGCAATGGCATGTAAACAGTGCAAAGATACCAGCAATGGAATAGAGACATTGCAAAGAAAACAGCAATGGCATAGAGACAGTGCAAATAAAACAGCAATGGCATAGAGACAGTGCAAAGAAAACAGCACTAGTTCATTGAATGTCTTTAGACTATATCACTACGTCTTACTCACAACTGAGAAGTTGTTGTTTGTGAGTCTGGCCGTCGTGCTAATGTTAAATGTGGTTCTACTACACATCAGTGCTAATATTTTAAAATATCATCACTCGGGCAACGAATGTCTGCATGACATTGAAAGAATTTGACATTGTAACATAAATTCCCCCAATAAGTCCTGTTGACATTGTAACCTAAATTCCCCAAATAAGTCCAATTCATTCGTTAGACAATAATTTACCAATCCATCTCTCTATTACAGAACTACCTTACTCTACTACCTCTTTTCAGCCATGAACTCATTATAAACACTGATCGTCTATGATCCACCTACTTATAATCCCCCTACTTATGATCCACCTACTTATGATTCACCTACTTATGATCCATGTACTTATAATACACCTACTTATGATCCACCTACTTATGATCCACCTACTTATGATACACTTCTTATAAACCGCCTGAAAGACTCAAAGACCTAATATAAACTACATAAAATAATTACTGACCTACTCCTACCTTACCTGCATAAAACCAGATGACCTACCAACAACCCCGCCTTAAAGATCAAATGAACTTTCAACAACGCACTTTAAAGACTAATTGACCTACTAAGAAGCCCACCTTAAAGATTAATTGACCTACCAGCAACTATCCTAAATATTAATTGACCTATACCCATATCGACTTCAATACTGACCTCCCGATGAACCACCTTAAAAAGGATTGACCTACTTATAATTCACCTTTAAAACGGATGACCTAAAATCCCACTAATCCTTTAAAAAGCTTTATCCACTTATAAACCACCGTAAAGACCAGGCTAAGGACCTGCCAAAAACAGGATAATGACAAGCTTAACGACCAGCCTAATGACAAGGCTAATGACCAGCCTAATGACCAGGCTAATAAACAGGCTAAAGACCAGCTTAAAGACCAGGCTAATGACCAGCTAAACTACCAGGCTAATGACCAGGCTAATGATCAGGCTACTGACCAAGCTAATGACCAGGCTAATGACCAGGCTAATGATCAGGCTAAGACGAGGCTAATGACAAGGCTAATGACCAGGCTAATGACCAGGCTAAAGATCAGGCTACTGACCAAGCTAATGACCAGGCTAATGACAAGGCTAATGACCAGGCTAAGGACCAGGCTAATGACCAGGCTAATGACCAGGCTAATGAACAGGCTACTAACCAAGCTAATAACCAGGCTAATGACCAGCTAAACTACCAGGCTAATGACCAGGCTAATGACCAGCCTAAAAACCAGCTAAACTACCAGGCTAATGACCAGGCTAATGACAAGGCTAAACTACCAGGCTAATGACAAGGCTAATGACCAGGCTAATGACCAGCCTAAAAACCAGCTAAACTACCAGGCTAATGACCAGGCTAATGACAAGGCTAAACTACCAGGCTAATGACCCGCTAGCTTCCAGCGACCGACCTAGAAAAGTTATCTCTTCTTCCTTAAAAATTATCCACCTTAAAAAAATAACAACCTTAAAAACGACACACCTAAATGTCCAGCAATAATCCCCACCCCACCAAAAAATAAAATAATAATAATCATCATCATGTCCCTTAGTCCTTGGGCCATTGCGGCGCCACAGATAACATGGAAACTATCCTTTTCCATTCCTCTCTGTTTTCTGCACTACGCACAGCATCGCCTAGTTTTGTCCCGTCCACTCTTTGATGGTGTCTTCCCATCTTTTTCTCTGTCTTCCTCTTCTTTTCCCTCATAATAATGAATCCTCCTCCTCCCCCCCCCCCCCCCCCCGTGCAAAGAGAAATACAAAAAATAATAAATGAAGGACTGCGCTCAAGCTATGCGAAGGACATAGTAGGACTTGTTATGTTGAAATAGTTAGGACATAGTAGGACTTGTTATGTTGAAATAGTTAGGACATAGTAGGACTTTTTATGTTGAAATAGTTAGGACATAGTAGGACTTGTTATGTTGAAATAGTTAGGACATAGTAGGAATTGTTATGTTGAAATAGTTAGGACATAGTAGGACTTGTTATGTTGAAATAGTTAGGACATAGTGGGACTTGTTATGTTGAAATAGTTAGGACATAGTAGGACTTGTTATGTTGAAATAGTTAGGACATAGTAGGACTTGTTATGTTGAAATAGTTAGGACATAGTAGGACTTGTTATGTTGAAATAGTTAGGACATAGTAGGACTTGTTATGTTGAAATAGTTAGGACATAGTAGGACTTGTTATGTTGAAATAGTTAGGACATAGTAGGACTTGTTATGTTGAAATAGTTAGGACATAGTGGGACTTGTTATGTTGAAATAGTTAGGACATAGTGGGACTTGTTATGTTGAAATAGTTAGGACATATTGGGACTAGTTATGTTGAAATAGTTAGGACATAGTGGGACTTGTTATGTTGAAATAATTAGGACATAGTGGGACTTGTTATGTTGAAATAGTTAGGACATAGTAGGACTTGTTATGTTGAAATAGTTAGGACATAGTAGGACTTGTTATGTTGAAATAGTTAGGACATAGTAGGACTTGTTATGTTGAAATAGTTAGGACATAGTAGGACGTGTTATGTTGAAATAGTTAGGACATAGTAGGACTTGTTATGTTGAAATAGTTAGGACATAGTGGGACTTGTTATGTTGAAATAGTTAGGACATAGTAGGACTTGTTATGTTGAAATAGTTAAGACATAGTAGGACTTGTTATGTTGAAATAGTTAGGACATAGTGGGACTTGTTATGTTGAAATAGTTAGGACATAGTAGGACTTGTTATATTGAAATAGTTAGGACACAGTAGGACTTGTTATGTTGAAATAGTTAGGACATAGTAGGACGTGTTATGTTGAAATAGTTAGGACATAGTAGGACTTGTTATGTTGAAATAGTTAGGACATAGTGGGACTTGTTATGTTGAAATAGTTAGGACATAGTAGGACTTGTTATGTTGAAATAGTTAAGACATAGTAGGACTTGTTATGTTGAAATAGTTAGGACATAGTGGGACTTGTTATGTTGAAATAGTTAGGACATAGTAGGACTTGTTATATTGAAATAGTTAGGACACAGTAAGACTTGTTATGTTGAAATAGTTAGGACATAGTAGGACTTGTTATGTTGAAATTGTTAGGACATAGTAGGACTTGTTATGTTGAAATAGTAAGGACATAGTAGGACTTGTTATGTTGAAATAGTTAGGACATAGTAGGACTTGTTATGTTGAAATAGTTAGGACATAGTAGGACTTGTTATGTTGAAATAGTTAGGACATAGTAGGACTTGTTATGTTGAAATAGTTAGGACATAGTGGGACTTGTTATGTTGAAATAGTTAGGACATAGTAGGACTTTTTATGTTGAAATAGTTAGGACATAGTAGGACTTGTTATGTTGAAATAGTTAGGACATAGTAGGACTTTTTATGTTGAAATAGTTAGGACATAGTGGGACTTGTTATGTTGAAATAGTTAGGACATAGTAGGACTTGTTATGTTGAAATAGTTAGGACATAAAGGGACTACCGTATGTATGTTGAAATAGTTAGGACATAAAGGGACTACCGTATGTATGTTGAAATTGTTAGGACATTAAGGGACTAACGTATGTATGTTGAAAAAGTTAGGACATAAAGGGACTAACGTATGTATGTTGAAATTTTTAGGACATAAAGGGACTAACGTATGTATGTTGAAATAGTTAGGACATAAAGGGACTAACGTATGTATGTTGAAATAGTTAGGACATAAAGGGACTACCGTATGTATGTTGAAATAGTTAGGACATAAAGGGACTAACGTATGTATATTGAAATTGTTAG
This sequence comes from Omphiscola glabra, assembly GCA_964017045.1. NCBI lineage: Eukaryota > Metazoa > Mollusca > Gastropoda > Lymnaeidae > Omphiscola > Omphiscola glabra. Next base: position 2,637,305 of record OZ024808.1, read on the forward strand.
GACATAAAGGGACTAACGTATGTATGTTGAAATAGTTAGGACATAAAGGGCTAACGTATGCATGTTGAAATAGTTAGGACATAAAGGGACTAACGTATGTATGTTGAAATAGTTAGGACATAAAGGTACTAACGTATGTGTGTTGAAATAGTTAGGACATAAAGGGACTACCGTATGTATGTTGAAGTAGTTAGGACATAGAGGGACTAACGTATGTATGTTGAAATAGTTAGGACATAAAGGGACTAACGTATGTATGTTGAAATAATTAGGACATAAAGGGACTAACGTATGTATGTTGAAATAGTTAGGACTTAAAGGGACTAACATATGTATGTTGAAATTGTTAGGACATGAAGGGACTACCGTATGTATGTTGAAATAGTTAGGACATAGAGGGACTAACGTATGTATGTTGAAATAGTTAGGACATAAAGGGACTAACGTATGTATGTTGAAATAATTAGGACATAAAGGGACTAACGTATGTATGTTGAAATAGTTAGGACTTAAAGGGACTAACGTATGTATGTTGAAATTGTTAGGACATGAAGGGACTAACGTATGTATGTTGAAATTGTTAGGACATAAAGGGACTACCGTATGTATGTTGAAGCTTGAAATGAACGAACAGGACAAAAGCAATTTTTAAAAAATCAGTAAGACATATTGTGTCAGTGGCCATGGTATTGTATTAGAGGCCATTCTATTGTATCAGAGGCCATTCTATTGTATCAGAGTCCATTCTACTGTATCAGAGTCCATTCTATTGTATCAGAGGCTCTGCTATTGTTTCCGTCCATTGAATAGCACCCCCATCCACGGGATCAGCTGACTGACTGAATCTTGAGCTCCTGGCCGAGGGGACTAGAGCCAAACAAACCTTTCTGCCTTATTGATGAGCTGCCACGGCCGGGCGATATGTCCTTAAATATTCCATGAATGATATACTCCGTGGCTCTTCATTTCCCGACATGCAATGCACAGCTTCTTATGCTTTTTGGAGGATTATTCTTTTTTAGTTTAACAATAATCGACGACAAAACACGAGGATCTGCGCCCTAAAGCCTGGGGCGGGTGGATACATTGACGCCCCTATTTATATAGTTTCTCTTATTCTAATCAGGTCGCCGCCCCCCCCCCCTCAACAGTTTGGCACCATTTCTTATTGGTCACGTGAGGCAAGTCCTCCTTTGCCTCACCCTTGTCACGTGAGGCAAGTCCTCCTTTGCCTCACCCTTGTCACGTGAGGCAAGTCCTCCTTTGCCTCACCCTTGTCACAGCCCTGTGGCGTCTGGTAGTTAATATCTTAAGACATTTTGACCACAAATCAGTTTTAGATCAAGGTTAGTGCATTTGGGAAGGAATGAGTTTGGGATTATCCTCAAGTGAAAAGTGCTGGACAATAACAATGTCCGTCACATCTTTTGTTTCAACCATTTTATCTACTGATTTACTTTCCATCTTTCCTTTGAACATTGATTCGGATTTAGGAGCGTAACCGCTGGAGTCTGGCTTAGGAGCGTAACCGCTGGAGTCTGGCTTAGGAGCGTAACCGCTGGAGTCTGGCTTAGGAGCGTAACCGCTGGAGTCTGGCTTAGGAGCGTAACCGCTGGAGTCTGGCTTAGGAGCGTAACCGCTGGAGTCTGGCTTAGGAGCGTAACCGCTGGAGTCTGGCTTAGGAGCGTAACCGCTGGAGTCTGGCTTAGGAGCGTAACCGCTGGAGTCTGGCTTAGGAGCGTAACCGCTGGAGTCTGGCTTAGGAGCGTAACCGCTGGAGTCTGGCTTAGGAGCGTAACCGCTGGAGTCTGGCTTAGGAGCGTAACCGCTGGAGTCTGGCTTAGGAGCGTAACCGCTGGAGTCTGGCTTAGGAGCGTAACCGCTGGAGTCTGGCTTAGGAGCGTAACCGCTGGAGTCTGGCTTAGGAGCGTAACCCCTGGAGTCTGGCTTAGGAGCGTAACCGCTGGAGTCTGGCTTAGGAGCGTAACCGCTGGAGTCTGGCTTAGGAGCGTAACCGCTGGAGTCTGGCTTAGGAGCGTAACCGCTGGAGTCTGGCTTAGGAGCGTAACCGCTGGAGTCTGGCTTAGGAGCGTAACCGCTGGAGTCTGGCTTTTTTTTTTACTATCTTTATTCTAAACCGTGACGTAACACACATTTCATGGCGGATAACAACAGAAAAATGACGTCATCAATAAAAAAATCATGGGTGGTCTTGTTGGCGGTGTCGATAAGTCTGAGGTGTGCGGATTCACAGCTCTGGGTTGTAACTTGTAACGTCAATGGTGTTATTTGCTGAGCCCTCCTTGTATAGCTAGGACAGACGGACAAGGTCCTTGCACTTTATATCTATGACACACAGGCAAAGTCCCGCGCTGGTATAGCTAGGACACACAGGCAAAGTCTCGGGCTGGTATAGCTAGGACACACAGGCAAAGTCCCGGGCTGGTATAGCTAGGACACACAGGCAAAGTCCCGGGCTGGTATAGCTAGGACACACAGGCAAAGTCCCGGACTGGTATAGCTAGGACACACAGGCAAAGTCCCGGGCTGATATAGCTAGGACACACAGGCAAAGTCCCGGGCTGGTATAGCTAGGACACACAGGCAAAGTCCCGGCCACTTAGTTAATGCGCCAACCCATCAGGTATACAATAAATACAAAGTGTTAATAAGCTGTGTATGGTTATTATAGTAGAGGGGTGTGTATGATTGCTATAGTAGAGGGGTGGGTAAATTTCTAGAGATGGGTCCGCGTTATTTACCATGACCGCCATCTTGGTTGCCCCGACCCGCGAACTTTTACGTGTTCACGGGTCGGGACAACCAAGATGGCGGCCGTGGAAAAATAAAATAACTCATGTTTTTGCTAAAATTACGAATAAAAAGTTTTTAAAAAAGAAAAAATTATCTAAATCTATCCCTCACCCTAACCTGATCCCTAAATTCCTCCCTAACCCGGTTTTGACCCTCTCCCAAACCAGGGTTTTGACCCTCTCCCTAACAGGGTTTTGACCCTCGCCCTAACAGGGTTTTGACCCTCTCCCTAACAGGGTTTTGACGCTCTCCCTAACCAGGGTTTTAACCCTATCGGAACCAGCGTTTTGACACTCTCCTTAGCCTAACGTGGCGCTGGGTTTTGACCCTGAAAAGTAGGAAAATTTAAAAAAAAAACAAAGAAAAGTGGCCAAAATTAATTATAAAATAAAGAAGTAATGAAAACCCAACTTACATTTTCATGGAATACACTTTTACACACTTTATTTCAGGTTCCAACGAAAAGAATATCCAAAAATTAATGAAACATAGTCTGGTCAACTTCTAAAGACATCTCATAAAATGTCGGAGCTCATTAACATATTTAATAGGCCAACCAATGAAATTTTAAACATTATAATTAATCAACCAATAAATATTTGCCACCGTCATATTAATGAAAATATAACGCTAATAAAAAAAATAAGGGGAGTGAATCCATGCAAATGACGTCACGGACACACAACTAGACATCAGCCGAGGGGTGTGTATGGTTGCTATAGTAGAGGGGTGTGTATGGTTGCTATAGTAGATGGGTGTGTATGGTTGCTATAGTAGAAGTGTGTGTATGGTGGCTATAGTAGAGGGGTGTGTATGGTGGCTATAGTAGAGGGGTGTGTATGGTGGCTATAGTAGAGGGGTGTGTATGGTTGCTATAGTAGAGGGGTGTGTATGGTTGCTATAGTAGAGGGGTGTGTATGGTTGCTATAGTAGAGGGGTGTGTATGGTTGCTTTTGTAGAGGGGTGTGTATGGTTGCTATAGTAGAGGGGTGTTTATGGTGGCTATATTAGAGGGGTGTGCATGGTGGGTATCGTTGAGGGGTGTGTATGGTTGCTATAGTAGAGGGGTGTGTATGGTGGCTATAGTAGAGGGGTGTGTATGGTTGCTATAGTAGAGGGGTGTGTATGGTGGCTATAGTTGAGGGGTGTGTATGGTGGCTCTAGTAGAGGGGTGTGTATGGTGGCTATAGTAGAGGGGTGTGTATGGTGGCTATAGTAGAGGGGTGTGTATGGTGGCTCTAGTAGAGGGGTGTGTATGGTGGCTATAGTAGAGGGGTGTGTATGGTGGCTATAGTAGAGGGGTGTGTATGGTGGCTATAGTAGAGGGGTGTGTATGGTGGCTATAGTAGAGGGGATAATGTAAGGAAAGATCAGACTGACAAAAAGCTGGGGACGTGGGGTGTGGTTTGGGGGCAACTAACTATAAAAACAGTTTTATCTTGATCTTGATAATTGTGTCCGTTGTGTAGACTGACCAGTTTGATTTGTATCAACGCTGGTGCTTGTTCTTATGTGTGGTCTAATGATTTGTTAATGGTGTGTGCCTGCTGTGTGGCTGTTGTGTGACTGCTGTGACTATGCTGTGAGTCTGCTGTAAGTCTGTTGTGAGTCTTCTGTGAGTCAGATGTGAGTCTGCTTGGAGCCTGATATGTGTTTGATGTGTCTGATGTGCGCCCGCCGCTTTCACTGTGTGTTTATGGTGTTTTTGTTCTGTGTGTTATGTGTATGTAGAGTGTGGAGTTTGTATAGTGTATGTGTAATACTATGTTGTGTATACTTCTCTTGACTGTGCCTAGAATTTCATTCTCCGGTGTGACAAGTGCGGTAACTAGCAAGGACAATGCTCATCATTATGAAGATCTACAAGAGGAATCGATTTTCTTTAATCGTGCTTAATTTAATGGCGCCGAACATTGATTACAAAGAAATCGACTACTTTAGGAATCGGGTTATTTGACCATAAAGCTTGATTTGAATCGAGAGAGATTTTGACCGTGAAGTTAATGGACATCAATGGGGGGATGGGGCGATGGGGAGGCGGTGGGGGTTATTCGTTCAAGACATGTTTGGGGGGGGGGGGCAACTGAAAATAGAAATGACTTTATCATTTACGTTTGAGTTGGATCCCAGTGGTAAACAATTTGGGTCCTTTTTATTTCAATGGGAAAAAAGTGGGGGGGGGGGGGGGGGGGGTTACATTTTCCCAATCAATCAAAACCAGGTCACCGATTATTAGGACTGTGTATTGCTAACAAAACAACAACAAAAAGGTAAAGAAATATTCTTTATTCTTAGTACTTTCTTAATAGCATTCTCCCCTGTCCTATTTTATCTGGCCCGCACAAGTCCTGTCCTATTTCATCTGGCCCGCACAAGTCCTGTCCTATTTTATATGGCCCGCACAAGTCCTGTCCTATTTTATCTGGCCCGCACAAGTTTTTCATGAAGTATTACGGCCCACCTCACATTTTGAGTTGTGCAGACCTGCTCTAAGGGGTACCATAAAAAGTTGGGTTAACTAAATGAAAGTAATGGCCCTGTGTCGTAGCGTACGATGGAATTATTTTAGTGGTGTAATAGATGATGTTGGATGAGACCCGATGGTCGCTATTGAAATTTTGTTGTCTTTTCTTCTTCTTTCTAAACGATTAAAATTGACTGTAGTTTAAAAAAACATCTAGAAAGTAGATAGAGTAAAGTATCACACGCGATATCTTCTAAATATGACGTGCTCTTTCACATGTCATGTCGTCTGATAGAGCAATGTAGCTCACGCGATATCTACTAAATATAACGGGCTCTTGCATAGGTCATGTCATCTGATAGAGCAATGTAGCTCACGCGATATCTTCTAAATATGACGTGCTCGTGCATATGTCATGTCGTCTGATAGAGCAATCTAGCTCACGCGATATCTTCTAAATATGACGTGCTCGTGCATATGTCCTGTCGTCTGATAGAGCAATGTAGCTCACGCGATATCTTCTAAATATGACGTGCTCGTGCATATGTCATGTCGTCTGATAGAGCAATGTAGCTCACGCGATATCTTCTAAATATGACGTGCTCGTGCATATGTCATGTCGTCTGATAGAGCAATGTAGCTCACGCGATATCTTCTAAATATGACGTGCTCGTGCATATGTCATGTCGTCTGATAGAGCAATGTAGCTCACGCGATATCTTCTAAATATGAAGTGCTCGTGCATATGTCATGTCGGCTGATAGAATTCAAAGACAGCTTTATACACTTGTAATATATAGTTATTTTTTTAAGTGCGTTTTGATCGACAGATAAACAAGCAAATCGGAAATCACATCTCCCGCAGATCGATACAAGTATAATTGTTTACCTGGTCCCATGACAACCTCATCCCAGGGGCGTCTATATGGGAGAGTGAAAGGAAGCAGTCTGAGTTAAGGAGGGGGTAATAAAATGTAACATGTTGGCTTTTGCATTTACCAAGGTCTAGGAGGGCCTCCACCACTTGGGGGAGGGGGGATAGACGCCCCTGCCTCCACCAACCCCAACACCTATATAGGTCCAATATTCATATCACCTACTACCCACTCACCCATCCTCATATTTTGGCCCCGTTGTCTGAGCCCTTACATCTCACCAGCCTACAAATCCCGCCCACCAAAACACACTTCCTGAATAGCCCACATTGTATTAGCACCTACTTCTTTCCCACCCCACTAATTAGTTATTTGATTCCTGCTGGTGTCAGAATCTGTGACAAATTGGCAAAGCCACCTTATGAGTACCTTCTATATTTCAAGCCTGCTTGAAGGTCTAGCCTCACGTTCATGAGATATCATGGAACCAACCCCAGGCCCGGCCTGTCACATTTAATACTAGCTGAACTAGCCGGGGGCTAGGCCTGTCACATGTAACACTAGCTGAACTAGCCGGGGGCTAGGCCTGTCACATCTAACACTAGCTGAACCGGGGGCTAGGCCTGTCACATCTAACACTAGCTGAACCGGGGGCTAGGCCTGTCACATCTAACACTAGCTGAACTAGAAAGTGGTAGATTTCTAATTAATATAACATCTCAGAAGTGCAAATATGTACAAAGGTGTGCTTTGATGCTGTAGTTACAAACGTGTACATTGATGATGCAGTTACACATGTGTGTACTGATGCTGTAGTTACAAAGGTGTGCATTGATGATGCAGTTACACAGGTGTGTACTGATGGTGTGGTTACAGCTATGAAATAATTTAATGTTTCTGTAGTTAAAATAGCATCATTAATGACTTGTACCATACACCATCTAATGACTTGTATCATACATCATCTAATGAATTGTACCATACACCATCTAATGACGTGTACCATACACCATCTAATGACTTGTACCATACACCATCTAATGACTTGTACCATACATCATCTAATTACTTGTACCATACATCATCTAATCACTTGTACCATACATCATCAAATGACTTGTACCATACGTAATCTAATGACTTGTACCATAAGTCATCTAATGACTTGTACCATACATCATCTAATGACTTTTACGTCTGTATTTCAAGTATCATTTCCTCAAATCCTTAGTTGTGCCCTCCCATCAAGAGAATGAGAGGTTCCCAAAATGTCTGGCTTAATAAATGGTTTTACACATTTAGTTCTCCACCAGCCGTGCCAACGGTAACTACTACACACATGAATATCCCCCGGCACCCTCTTGTCAAACCAACTTGGGAACCACTGATTCCATTAGGTCTACAAGCATGTTCATGAAATATTTTCACCGAAGTGTCAAATACTTATATAGCCTTCTTCTTAACGTCACTTTCATTCACTTGTAACAACGGTCCATGATAGGCGGCGCGTAGACAAAAGGTTGAAGACCTCCGTTGTATTTGTGCATTCAAGAAAGAGAAGGACGAGAATGGAATACAAACACTGCGACTCCTGCACCCAGTGGCATAGGAAGGTGGGGGGTGTGTGGAGGGAGCAGTGCGCCCCAAGTGACACTTATTTCCATTATAATTTCAGCTAACTGCAAGGTTTGTTTTCGTGAAAGGGTTGACAAAAATCTTGAGTCGCACTAACCTAGCTACGCCGCTGCCTGCACCAATGATTAAATCTGTTGTTTTCTGGTCTGCCAGGTTTATGACATGTCTTCAATAAACCTATCGACATATTATAATAAAAAATGTATGCAACATATTTTTATTGATCATGATACCAGACCAATCAGCTGACTTGCAGATTAACTGCCTAGATCAGGGGTGGGCAAAATTTTTGTGCGGAGGGCCACATTGACAAAGGTAAAGCTATTGGGGGGCAGCATGTATATTATGTCCAATTTTTAAATATCGATAAACATTTCCCTATATTAAAATCGGTAGTTTCACATTTTAGCATTACATGACAAAGGTCAAGGACTGTTTAAAAAAATAGAAAATTACAAATAAATTTGATCAACAATGTTTTAAAAATCATAACGGTGCATGAAATTCTGTAAAATTCAACTAATTAACTTAAAAACATAGTAATTTTTAAAAATTTCTAAATGCCTTCGAGGGCCACATAATATCAGTTGCCGGGCCGCATGCGGCCCGCGGGCCGTAGTTTGCCCACCCCTGGCCTAGATAGTATTGATCATGGTACCAGGCCAATCAGCTGACTTGCAGATTAACTGCCTAGATAGTATTGATTATGGTACCAGGCCAATCAGCTGACTTGGAGATTAACTGCCTAGATAGTATTGATCATGGTACCAGGGCCAATCAGCTGACTTGCAGATTAACTGCCTAGATAGTATTGATTATGGTACCAGGCCAATCAGCTGACTTGCAGATTAACTGCCTAGATAGTATTGATTATGGTACCAGGCCAATCAGCTGACTTGCAGATTAACTGCCTACATAGTATTGATTGTTTTCTTAGGTTTTGACCTGGGTCCAGATTGCAATGGGACTATAGTAAAATCATACTTAAGTTACAATTATTCTGGACCCTCTTTGAAACCACTTTCGCATGCAAGGGTGTATCAACTTAACCATGTCCTTCCATCACGTGGCACATGTTCTACCATCACGTGGCACGTTTCCTACCATGACGTGACACATGTCCTACTATCACGTGACACATGTCCTACCATCACGTGACATGTCCCTCCCTTAAGTGATCCATATCCTGACCTAACGTAACCCACGCCTTACCATCTCGTGACCTTATCCTACGCCACGCAACGCGCGTCCCACCATGACGTGATCCATGTCCTTCACAATGTCAAATAAGTCCTACAATGACGTGATCCATGTCCTTCACCATGTTAAATAAGTCCTACAATGACGTCACCCATGTCCTTTCAGCCCAACACGTACCCTCAAGTCAGTGGCTTCCGGCGACCATCTAAACCACCATGAGAATGTGTCCGTGTGAAATAAATAGCAGTTTTTGTCTGCGTCTTGTTATTTGGCCGGGTGGTTTATGATTCCCTCCTGACGATAATAAAATACAGACATTTGTCTGCCTGACATCCGCTCCTTCAGCCTTAGCCACTTACACATTCGCTGTCTGCACTTTTACATATTTCAGCGTTCTGAAACTATTTTTTAACTTGGTCCGGCTTAACAAAAAAAAAAAGACTAATTTTCCTTCATGACCAATGAGCAACTAAATGTTCACCGCGTATTCTTGCCTTACATCAAACAGATTTGAACGTTCATACACATTTTATATGCAGAAGTTACTCTTACGATAAATGTAAAGAAATGAATTTGAAACTTGGTGAATAATTTATTGGAGAGAAGTGGGATGTTACATGTTTGGGGGCTGGGGGAAGGCCCTGCACACTCTATGGGTCCTTTATCCGGCCCGCCTAGCCACCCTACCACTCTATGGGTCCTTTATCCGGCCCGCCTAGCCACCCTACCGCTCTATGGGTCCTTTATCCGGCCCGCCTAGCCACCCTACCACTCTATGGGTCCTTTATCCGGCCCGCCTAGCCACCCTACCGCTCTATGGGTCCTTTATCCGGCCCGCCTAGCCACCCTACCGCTCTATGGGTCCTTTATCCGGCCCGCCTAGCCACCCTACCGCTCTATGGGTCCTTTATCCGGCCCGCCTAGCCGCCATAAGGGTACTATGCTAATAGTGACAAAGATGAAACTATACATTGAGTATATCATTAGCCTAACTTCCCTTTGAAATACTATTGAGTTTATGTTGTACACATTCTTTCTTCCTTTAAAGAAGTCAATGATTTGTGCAGCATGCATACAATTCCTTCATATTTTTTTCTAGCTAAAAGTCCGGCTGCCGACAGTGTCAGAGGACACTGATCCGGCCGCTTGTTTAAAAAGTTTGAGGACCCCTGTTTTAGGATTTCGTTAAAAAAGCCATACCTAAACGCCACAAAATAGACGTTGGTTTTAGTTCGTTGAGCGACTAGGCATTTGTGCTCATTTTATTTGTAGCATTCTGGCCTGGCTACTCTGTCCTTGCCCGTCTGGACTTGCGCGTCTGCCCTTTCCATTCTGTCCTTGCCAGTTTGTCCTTGCTGGTCTCTGTCCATGCTACTCTATCTATGCTACTCTGTCGATTCTACTCTGTCCTTGCTACTCTGTTCTTGCTACTCTGTCCATGCTACTCTTTTCTTTCTACTCTGTCCATGTTACTCTTTTCTTGCTACTCTGTCCATGCTACTCTGTCCAAACTACTCTGCCTAAGCTACTATGTTCTTGCTACTCTGTCCATGCTACTCTGTCCAAGCTACTCTGCCCAAGCTACTCTGTTCTTGCTACTCTGTCCATGCTACTCTGTCCGTGCTACTCTGTCCAAGCTACTCTGTCCAAGCTACTCTGTTCTTGCTACTCTGTCCATGCTACTCTGTCCAAGCTACTCTGTCCAAGCTAATCTGCCCATGCTACTCTGCCCATGCTACTCTGTCCATGCTACTCTGCCCATGCTACTCTGTTCTTGCTACTCTGTCCAAGCTACTCTGTCCAAGCTACTCTGTCCAAGCTACTCTGCCCAAGCTACTCTGTTCTTGCTACTCTGTCCATGCTACTCTTTTCTTGCTACTCTGCCCATGCTACTCTGCCCATGCTACGCTGCCCATGCTACTGTGCCCATGCTACTCTTTCCTTACACTGCCATTGATTTACCGCCATTTCATTCCCGCCTCACCTGCCATTAGATATTAAGAAGTCGATGCGACTCACCCATACCAGCGATCACATCTGTCCCTACCTTTTCCTTATACGTGCAATTACATCTAACATTGCCATCACGCCTGTATTAGCAATTTCAATTTGAACTGCTACTTACACACACATATCCTAACACCTGTATTTGTCGTCAAGTTTCACCTGATATATAAACGATTTTCTGCCTGTCCATGGATAGATTTAAAGAAATGAGTTGAGAGTTTTGTGACTTTCCTACACTTGCAGGTGACATCACTCCTTTCTAATACATCTATTTATAGCATCAAGTTTCACCTCACTAAAAATATATTTAAAAAAAAAATTCAACCCACACAATTAAGTTCACGTGGGTAATATTGGCTCCCGGTGGAGACTTTGGGGTCACGTGGGCCGGGTCAGCACGCGCACACCATGTCATCGATGCTTCCTCATTAGCCAAGTGGAGTTCCGCCAATCTGATGCTCAGTACTGTCACGCTAACTTTATCTGTGGATCTGAGCCAGGACGACGAGACGGTTTGATAGGATTGAAGGGTGGATGAAGGTGGAGGGGTGGGGCAAGGTGATGTGGGGTGAGGTGAGGTGATGTGGGGTTAGGTGAGTGGGTGAGGTGAGGTGGGTGGGGTGAGGTGAGTGGGTGGGGTGAGGTGGGGTGTGTTGAGGTGGGGTGGGGGACTATCTGTCACCCACCATCTATGACTGTCACATTATGTCAACATCTTTGGCATGTCACCATACATGGCCTGTCACGTTATATCACCAACTAAGTCCAGTCACATTATATCACGATATATATCCTGTCAGATTCTATCACCCTCTATAGTCTGTCACTTTCTATTGAAAAGACAGTTGACGGTTCTGTTCTATTGAAAAGACAGTTGACGGTTCTGTTCTATTGAAAAGACAGTTGACGGTTCTGTTCTATTGAAAAGACAGTTGACGGTTCTGGTCTATTGAAAAGACAGTTGACGGTTCTGTTCTATTGAAAAGACAGTTGACGGTTCTGTTCTATTGAAAAGACAGTTGACGGTTCTGTTCTATTGAAAAGACAGTTGACGGTTCTGTTCTATTGAAAATATAGTTGACGGTTTACGGGCGGACCACTATGATTGCTTGAGTTAATTTGGTGACGCCGCAAGTCCATCAAGGATTGGCTCGCTGTAGGAGTTGACGTCACAGTGGGTCCTATAGGATGACATGGACCTAGCATTAATAACATTCCTTTCTTCTCTCAGCTGTTTCAGTACCATGCAACAGCGTGAAGAATGTAACAAATTAACTCAGGAAATGTTATCACTTGATTCCGGTGAACTCTTTCGTTGTAGACAAACAGCGTGAGCCGTGAGTTAAGCCAAGCTTTGTCTTCCCTGTCCCGATACTTGTCCCTATACCTGTCCCGATACTTGTCCCTATACCTGTCCCGATACTTGTCCCCATACTTGTACCATTACTTGTCCCGATTCTTGTCCCTCTACTTGTCCCTATACTTGTCCCTATACTTGTCCCTATACTTGTCCCTATACTTGTCCCAACACTTGTACCGATTCTTGTCCCTCTACTTTTCCCGAAACTTGTCCCGATACTTGTCCCTATACTTATCCCTATAATTGTCCCATTTCTTGTTCCTATATCAGTAACCATTGATTTCCCGTCAAAGCACAATATAACGAAACATATTGTGGTCTCTGGCAGGCTAGCCAACCATCGGTAAATTTACAGACAGTCGGTCAAAATGTGCCCTGAAAGAAATTGTCCGACAAAGTCCTGAAGAACTTTTTAAGCCATGTGTAAAGGGGAGAAAGAAGAAAAAAAATAATGGAAGCGAAACAAAAGATGTCAACTTGTGTGATTTCTTTTTGCTTGCTTTAAACACGTCTCATTATAAAATAACTTAAATAATTTCAACACTTATTAGAGTGCTATACAATCAAATACTTTTATAAAAATAGTGCTCAAATCTCATGACAGTCATACAGACATCACATCGTCATGAAACTGTAGGCTAGTGGTACGGATGTATGACATCACATCGCCGTGAAACAGTAGGCTAGTGGTACGGATGTATGACACCACATCGTCATGAAACAGTAGGCTAAGGGTACGGATGTATGACATCACATCGTCATGAAACAGTAGACTAGTGGTACGGATGTATGACATCACATCGTCATGAAACAGTAGGCTAGTGGTACGGATGTATGACATCACATCGCCGTGAAACAGTAGGCTAGTGGTACGGATGTATGACACCACATCGTCATGAAACAGTAGGCTAAGGGTACGGATGTATGACATCACATCGTCATGAAACAGTAGACTAGTGGTACGGATGTATGACATCACATCGTCATGAAACAGTAGGCTAGTGGTACGGATGAATGACACCACATCGTCATGAAACAGTAGGCTAAGGGTACGGATGTATGACATCACATCGTCATGAAACAGTAGGCTAGTGGTACGGATGTATGACATCACATCGTCATGAAACAGTAGGCTAGTGGTACGGATGTATGACATCACATCGTCATGAAACAGTAGGCTAGTGGTACGGATGAATGACACCACATCGTCATGAAACAGTAGGCTAGTGGTACGGATGTATGACATAACATCGTCTATTTAAATTTGTAACAAGAAGACAATCTGCATATCTTTAAAAAAACGTTCTTTTTATTTAGGGTTAGCAATCATGGTCTCTAGCAAATTGAAACTGGTCTTACCATCTTCTAGTCCAATGGTACTGCTTCGTCTCATTCATTAGATGAACCTTAATATTATACAGGCTTCTGGTACCTAGTAGGAAAATGTTTCTTTTGGTCTTAATTTGAGCTCTGTATGGAAAATATATGCGAATTAGTTCCATCAGTTCGAATTATGTTACTCTGTAGACATCAGTTCGAATGGTCCCCACCAGTTCTAATGATGTTTCGACTCGCTCAGACTGAATGATGTTACCTGGTACCTATATTCAGCTACCGCCAGTTTGTACAGCCGGCTGTTTAGCGGCCAGTTCATAAACTCACATTGCGGCTGGCTGGAAAAGTCCAAAGTCGTTGTGTAGGGCTCTTGAAGGTATTAGCCCCTGTTGATATCGGCTTGACCCGACTCAATCAACCCCGGCTTATTGTGAGCACTGGGGGCTGGGGGCGTCTGCTCCCGGTACGTCCCTGGTCGTCACTTGGGATGCTGGTCCGGACAACTTTTGTTTTATTGACTGTGTGTGTGTGTGTGTGTGTGTGTGTGTGTGTGTGAAACATAGGCTGCTGGTCCGGACAACTTTTCTTTTATAGACTGTATGTGTGAAACATAGGCATATACATAAATATACGTACAAGCACGGATTGATTATAAACTCTCTGTTCTGTGCCACCACTTTTTCTCGAATTCCTGCCCTTCCTATCTAACTGAAATTCTCTCTGTCTATTCACCCCTTCGACAGCTTCGCTCCTCCGCAGACGATCGTATTCTTTCTGTCCCTAAGACTCGCACAAAAACATACGGTGAAAGATCTTTCTCTTACTGTGCCCCCAAACAATGGAATTCTCTTCCCCTACACATCAGAAATATATCAACCACCACAGCCTTCAAAACTGCACTCAAAACACACCTCTTTAACTTGACTATCCTGACTGATTCCCCCTCTGAAAGTTAAACGATGCTGCGGAGTGCCGCCCATGACGTCACATGTAAATTGATATGGAATGGTTGGTTTTTAATTGATATTTTTAAGTTCATTTTAATTTGTATGTACTGCGTGGTGAGCCCAGCCCTTGGCTGTGGTACCTTGTATGTACAGCGTGGTGAGCCCAGCCCTAGGCTGTGGTACCTTGTATGTACAGTGTGGTGAGCCCAGCCCTAGGCTGTGGTACCTTGTATGTACAGTGTGGTGAGCCCAGCCCTAGGCTGTGGTACCTTGTATGTACAGCGTGGTGAGCCCAGCCCTAGGCTGTGGTACCTTGTATGTACAGCGTGGTGAGCCCAGCCCTAGGTTGTGGTACCTTGTATGTACAGCGTGGTGAGCCCAGCTCTAGGCTGTGGTACCTTGTATGTACAGCGTGGTGAGCCCAGCCCTAGGCTGTGGTACCTTGTATGTACAGCGTGGTGAGCCCAGCCCTAGGCTGTGGTACCTTGTATGTACAGCGTGGTGAGCCCAGCCCTAGGCTGTGGTACCACGCTATAGAAAACTACCCATAATAATAAAATAATAATAATAATATGAAGTGAGCGGGCGTTAAAATAAAACAAAATGGATGAAGGATATTGCAGCTATGTAAAATTGTGAATTTGGTTTTTATCGTATGGAGTCAACGTACCAAATCTTTTTATTAATTTATTTTACATATACATTCGATCACGTGTATTACTTGCATACAATAGAGCAATAACTGCAATGTCTAATATTACTTTATTGGTAGCGCTTTTGAAATGCTTAGAAACTGGGTTTAGAGACTGTTATTGGCATGCTGTTTCATACAGCTTGGCTCGCTCTGTTATTGGCATGCTGTTTCATACATAAAGCTTGGCTCGCTGTGTTATTGGCATGCTGTTTCATACAGCTTGGCTCGCTGTGTTATTTGCATGTTGTGTCACACAATGTTGTGTCACACAATTTGGTTCGTCGCCTGTATTAGTGAGTGCGACGTTTGCCCAATTTTAAATTTTGACATTGTATAGTGGGCTTCTTGTTCGAACATTGCCTGAAAGACAACTTCTCTTCTGACCTCTCCTGTCACCCAGCACCTGACACCGTCTCCTGTCACCCAACACTTGCCACCCTCTCCTGTCACCCAACACCTGCCACCCTCTCCTGTCACCCAACACCTGACACCGTCTCCTGTCACCCAACACTTGCCACCCTGTCCTGTAATCCAATCTCTAATTCTATCCTGAATGAACAAGAAAAGTCGTTCTTTGGGAAAGCCCCAAACTTCCGTTACTCTCTATTTCTGTTATTGTCCATCAAATTATTGGTCATTTCTGATAATGGCAATCGATACCGTCCTGTTAGTTCTTCAGACCCATAGAGTATGATGGTCCCCACACACCATATAATGTGATGGTCTCCACACAACATATCATATAATGATGGTCCCCACACACCATATAATGTGATGGTCTCCACACAACATATCATATAATGATGGTCTCCACATACCATATAATGTGATGGTCTCCACACACCATATCATATAATGATGGTCTCCACATACCATATAATATGATGGTCTCCACACAACATATCATATAATGATGGTCTCCACATACCATATAATGTGATGGTCTCCACACACCATATCATATAATGATGGTCTCCACATACCATATAATGTGATGGTCTCCACACACCATATCATATAATGAATGGTCTCCACACACCATATAATGTGATGGTCTCCACACACCATATAATGTGATGGTCTCCACACACCATATAATGTGATGGTCTCCACACACCATATAATGTGATGGTCTCCACACACCATATAATGTGATGGTCTCCACACACCATATAATGTGATGGTCTCCACACAAAATATAATATGATGGTCTCCACACACCATAGATTGTGATGGTCTCCACACACACCATATAATGTGATGGTCTCCACATACCATATAATGTGATGGTCTCCACATACCATATAATGTGATGGTCTCCACACACCATATAATGTGATGGTCTCCACATACCATATCATGTGATGGTCTCCACATGCCATATCATGTGATGGTCTCCACATACCATATCATGTGATGGTCTCCACATGCCATATCATGTGATGGTCTCCATATACCATATCATGTGATGATCTCCACACTAAATATAACTAAATATATACTGAGTTCTTTTCTTATAACCTATAACTCAATCGGCACTGACTTTCTCCTTTCAAAACCTCTCCCTCTATCTTGATTGTTTCACTCCTTTTAATCTGAAGGACTCCTCCACGTTCCTCCCCACCCCTCCCATTTCATCACTACACAGTAAGAGCCACAGTTTCCGAACTGGAAATCAAATTGCTGCAAATTTCAATTATAGGAAATCAATCATTCACTTCTTCCAATCCTTTCATTCTTACAATCTCTGTCTTCCTTTCATGTGCATCAACATCTCTCTTCCTCTCTAGCAATCTCTTTTTCTCTCTCTCTCTCTCTCTCTCTCTCTCTATCTCTATCAATCTCTCTCTTTCTTTCTCTCTCTATCTCTATTTCTCGCTTTCATTCTCTCACATTTATCTTTCTCTCTCTCTCTTTCTCTCGCCCTCTACTTTATTCTCGTTCTCTCCCTTTCTTTCGCTTTGTCTCTTTTTTCTCTCTTCCTCTCTATTTTTCTTTATATCTCTTTCTCTTCTCTCTCTCTCTTCTCTCTTTCTCTTTCACGCTATCGCCTTATCTCTCCTTCTCTATCTCTCTTCTTCTCTATCTCGTTTTGTTTCTCTTTCTTCTCTCTCCTCTCTCTCTCTCTTTTTGTTAGTCTCTCTCCCCTTCTCTCTTCCTTTGCTCTCTCATTATCGCTTTCTGAAATTTCTAGATCTCTCTCTCTCTTTCTCTCACCTTTCTCCCTCTCACTATGTACACTATAATACGTGCCTATATTTTCACTGTTATTATCTCATGCCCAGTTGACTGTGCTTCCATTTGGTCCAAATGTTACCTTACGGTTACATAATGCTACCCATGTTACCTAATGTTATCTATGTTACCTATAATGTTACCCAATATTACCGTATGTTACAGGAGAAAGTGTACGAGTCGTGTTCACCCTCCCAACAATTTTAGATTTGCTTCAATGCATTTAATATTTAATAGACTTTCTCTTAACTTGAACAGCGAGTCGCAAAGGGTTTCTTTGGTGCGTGACTGACGTTGAAAAGCTTAGAGCCCTGGTTTGCTACGAGCTAAACATTTGGTACGCGGCGTGACCTAAAAGAGGCTTTGACAAACTCTCTAAATGAGATGGAGATTTGATTGACCAAAAGCTACACACATGAAGGGAAATTTGAGTCTGCAGTGGACTGTCGCCATGGCTTTCGTTTCAACTGAGTGCGTTTGACAATAGATGTCGTGTGTAGATGGTCAAGTCCCATTATTCCTCTTAATGAATTTAGAAACCTGCTTACTTTCAAGATCTTGTATGTATGTCTGTATGTTTGTTTGTTTGTATTTTTGTTTGTATTTTTTGTTTCATTTGTTTTTGTTTTTTTAAATTCTATTGGTTGTTGTTTGTTTGTATGACACCAAAACCTTGACCTTGGTAGTGAGGTCAGGGTTATATTGCTTGATCTATTCATGATTCGAAATGATCAAATTCCACATACAACTGGATATTTTCCCCTAAAGATATGTCTAGTCGTCAATACATGCTGACCACACAAGAAATGTGTCCCTAAAGATATGCCTGGTCATCGATACACTGGACATTGGTCACTAAAGATATGTCTGGTTATCAATACATGCTGGACCAATGTCTCCTACTCAACAGCTTGAAACTTAATTCTCTTACGTTAACACTTCAAATGATTCACCCCCACACCACACACACATACCACACTCACACACCACAACCTCACACCACTTGACACACATTCAAGACAAAAGAAGAGAGCATCAAGCTTAACCGTTGACCTAATGTCTGTGTCATGTGTCACATGCGTGTGTCACGTATGATCTGTGTTTCTCATGTCTAAGTCTCTAGGCGTGGAATCACGAACATTTCATATACAAACAACCACACACACACAATATTGAAGGCTTTTAAATATGACTGGCGTGGGGGATTGTTTGGTGGCTCCACTATGAACGTGTTGCTGCACGTGCGTGTACGCCATGAGGCCCCCCCCCCCCCCAACCACCTACAGGTTAAAATTCACGGCAAATACAGTTTTGAAAGCTTTCAAAGATAGACTGATCAATACAAGAAAAAAAATCAATTTCAATTTACTCGCTCAATTCTTCCTTGCATCTCCCCCCCCCCCTCCGCCACTCTCTTTGTTCCCTGCCTGGTTTTCTCAGTGCTGTCCCCCCGGGGGCGTGTAGCCATTGTGACGTCCAGTGGAGTGTTTTTTAGCCATGTTTGCATAAGCTTAGCGCCTCGCTTTTCTTTCACTTTGTTACCGGCCAAATCTCTCCTTAATGTTGTCAGCACTCCTTATGGTCCACTTGTTGGGTTGGTGTGTCCACTTGTTGGGTTGATGTGTCCACTTGTTGGGTTGACGTGTCCACTGGTTTGGGTTGATGTGTCCACTTATGGGATGATTTGTCCACTTGTTGGGTTGATGTGGCCACTTGTATGGATGATTTTTCCACTTGTTGGGTTGATGTGGCAATTTTTGGGGGGCTTATATATCTACCTGGTGGTTTGGTATTTTCCACTTTTTGGGTTATTAATTTCCACTTGTGTTGTATTTCCACTTGGGTTGTTTTTCCACTTGGGTTGTATATCCACTTAGGTTTTTATTTTCCATTTGTTTGCCTGTTTGTTGCTTTTCTTCGATCATCATATGGATTATATGTTGTTGAGATCGCTCAACATTTCGCCCTATTTTAGAATCTTATTTCCTTTTAGACATAATTTTTTTCTATACTATGAAAACCGAATTCAAATTATTTTCCTAATGCTCGAAAAATCAACCGGTATCATTTCATCCCATGGCAAGGCCCATTTCATCCCATGGCAAGACCCATTTCATCCCAATGTAAGGCCCATTTCATCCCATGGCAAGGCCCATTTCATCCCATGGCAAGGCCCAATTCATCTCATGGAAAGGCCCATTTCAAAACGATGTGAGGCCTATTTCATCCCAAAGTAAGGTCTATTTAAACCAAATGTAAGATACATTTCATCCAAATTTAAGGCTTATATACTCCCAATGTTAGGCCCATATTAACACAATGTAAGGCCCATATAATCCCAATGTAAGGCCCATATCATCTTAATGTAAGGCCCATCGAGTTCACCCCAATGTAAGGCCTATTTCATTTTTCTGTAAGGTCCATTTTATCTCAATGTAAAGTCCAATCATCCCAATGTAAGGCCCATATCATTCTATTTTAAGGCCCAACTCATCACAATGTTAGGCCTATATCATCGCAATGCAAAGTCCAACTCATCACTAATGCAAAGTCCATCTTATCACAATCTAAAGTCCCCTTCATCAAAATCTAAAGTCTATGCCATCACAATATAAAGTCTATGCCATCACAATGTAAAGTCTATGCCATCACAATATAAAGTCTATGCCATCACAATGTAAAGTCTATGCCATCACAATGTAAAGTCCATGCCATCACAATGTAAAGTCTATGCCATCACAATGTAAAGTCTATGCCATCACAATGTAAAGTCTATGCCATCACAATGTAAAGTCCATGCCATCACAATGTAAAGTCTATGCCATCACAATGTAAAGTCTATGCCATCACAATGTAAAGTCTATGCCATCACAATGTAAAGTCTATGCCATCAAAATGTAAAGTCCATGCCATCACAATGTAAAGTCTATGCCATCACAATGTAAAGTCTATGCCATCAAAATGTAAAGTCCATGCCATCACAATGTTAAGTCTATGCCATCAAAATGTAAAGTCCATGCCATCACAATCTAAAGTCCCCTTCATCAAAATCTAAAGTCTATGCCATCACAATGTAAAGTCTATGCCGTCACAATGTAAAGTCTATGCCATCACAATGTAAAGTCTATGCCGTCACAATGTAAAGTCTATGCCGTCACAATGTAAAGTCTATGCCGTCACAATGTAAAGTCTATGCCGTCACAATGTAAAGTCTATGCCGTCACAATGTAAAGTCTATGCCGTCACAATGTAAAGTCTATGCCATCACAATGTAAAGTTTATGCCGTCACAATGTAAAGTCTATGCCGTCACAATGTAAAGTCTATGCCGTCACAATGTAAAGTCTATGCCGTCACAATGTAAAGTCTATGCCGTCACAATGTAAAGTCTATGCCGTCACAATGTAAAGTCCATGCCATCACAATGTAAAGTCCTTAGTCCATGCCATTACAATATAAAGTCCATGCCATCACGATGTAAGGTACATTTTTTTTTTATCCCGATGTAATAACAATGAATGATTGTATTATAACGAATGATCCACCTCTCCCAATTAAAGTTTCTCCTTATCTTTATATCCTCTATATTTTATCATTATGAAATCTCAATGCTATCCTACAAAAAAAGTTCAGATTCAATCAGGCATTTTACGAAAGGTCCCATGCTTACATCATCAGAACGTAAGGTTCATACCGAGACGAATTTGTCACCATAATGAAATAGATTGTTGATGGAACACCACACCAACGTGTCTCAATCAGTAAAAGTCTTAAGAAGTTCTTCTAATAATTACTAAAACAAGCTATACCTATCAATGAAGGCCGAGATTGATCAGTTCACCAAGGTGTGTGTGTTGGGCAAGAAAAGATAGTTTCAAAATGATGCGTCGTAGCAAGCAGATGGCTTCCACTAACCGCCCGCCATACTCAGCCGGGCAAATACTAATCGATAAAAGGGATAATTAGGGTCGACAGCTAGGCACCAGGGAGGATGAAAGACGAAACTAATTGATAAATTTTTAATAGAGCCCAAAAGATCGGATTAAAGCCAACAAGATTTAGTGCTGGCGGGAGTGCTTGTTCAACAAGTGGGCTCTACAGATCTCAGTTGATCCTAGTGATTTTTTGGATTAAAATAGGAATATAACCCATTTTCCTTAATCGTAGGTTTTGTTTTTAATATTCTCTAAATGTACAGTGTTTGCTTGGAGCGGTTTAAACAGCGCCCCCTTGCAAGACAAGTATTACGTCCTCAAATGCATGGTCCATTAGCACTCTTGAATCCCTTCACCAAGTCTAATATTGAAATCGTACGAACCCCCCCCCCCCCCCCCCCGACTCCAATGCATTTATAGTTATGTTCGTTGAAATAATGGTCCGCGTGTTTTCCAGTCTTGCTTTTTGTGCCCATATTTTTCACTAATCTTTCTTCATTGACAAACACTTTAGTGCTCCCCCTTTATATTCTATAGTAGCTTATATTGAGTTTGATTCGCTACCGTTTTAGTTTTGATAAACTTCCTTCATAAATAGAATTTTGGAGCGTTTACACTGAATAGCTGGAGGCGAGGCAAACAAAGCTGCGCCTGTAAAAAGTACGGGAAGAGGTGCGTCATTTCAAAAAGGTCGTACCCACCAAATGCACACAAAAGAACACATCCGTTGCCCGCCGTGCTGTGTGCCGACTTATGGTTTCTCAACTAAGCATCGGTGGTTACATGGAGCGACTTTTGGAATGACACCCCAGGGTGTCGCTAATAGTACTATTGTAAAATAAAGGATAACTTGTTCCAAAATATTGGAATGGTAATCTGTATATTTTGAATCTGCCAAAGCTTATGGAGAGGGTGTTACGCCGTCAAAACGTTTTAAAACTGTATTATCTTTCTTGATTGGGGGCGGACAACTTCCACTCGCGAATTATTATTATAGATTGTTAAAAGGTTTTTCATGTCGCAACTAAACTGTATCCTAGTATCTTGCTTCTTTCACGTGTCCACCCAGCGAAACATACCTAAAGTTGTCCAGTTCATCGTAGATAAAGTAGTCAATGGACTTGTCAAAGGTTTGTACGTTTTATAAGCTTTGTACGTTTCTTTTAAAATGATGTACTTTTTTGTAACCTTTGTACGTTGTGTACGTTTTGTATTTTTTAAAACTTTATGCGTGTTTACTGTATTCAAGTTAAGCCAGGCTTACAACTTTCTGAGTGTTTATTGTATCAGGCTTACAACTTTCTGAGTGTTTATTGTATTCAAGTTAAGCCATGCTTACAACTTTATGCGTGTTTATTGTATTCAAGTTAAGCCAGGCTTACAACTTTCTGAGTGTTTATTGTATTCGAGTTAAGCTATAAAGCTTACATCTTTCTGCATGTTTCTTGTAGTCAATTAGTTTAGCCAGGATTTCAACTCTTCCCATCTGACGTCTTCCAGCTCTCCTGTCCATTTTTGTACATGTGTACATTGACATATCTATTTGACAAATATGTACTGATTTTTACAGTCGGTTAATCTGTTTCCATTTACTTTAATGCAATTGAAAAAAAAACTGGTGATCGTGTTCAAACTTCATGAAATTTTGTTCTATAGATTCCCACCACCATGAAATCCATCGGTAGATAACTTAACAAGTGCGCCTGAATAAATAGAAAATAATTTCATGGAAGAGGGACATAATATTACTAGTATGTAGTATTAAATTAAAACTAAATTAGTGGAAAAGGTCCCGTTTCTGTACATAGAAATCAAATCGTTGAAATAAAACCAGTGGACAATGTCCCGTTTCTGTACATAGAAATAAAATCATTGAAATAAAACCAGTGGACAATGTCCCGTATCTGTACATAGAAATCAAATCAAGTAAATAAAACCAGTGAAAAATGCTCCGTTTCTGTACATAGAAATCAAATCATTGAAATAAAACCAGTGGACAATGTCCCGTATCTGACAACCTATGATAAGAGCGTGCAGTTTCTAGTGAATAAAGATAATGACGGCACTTTTGCCGACACAGCGTGGGGAATAACTGCGTTACAGGCCTTGTATGTCAATGTCGGGTAGGTTTGCGGGTAACCTTTCCATTGTGGACGTTAAGGTGACAGGGGATAGACAGCAGTGAGTTGATGGAAAGGCAATGGGGGATGTTTTGTCAGGGAAGGGCCCGGTGATTCGAGGGCATTATCATGTCAGCGAGGGGCCCAGTGAATCAAGGGCATTATCATGTCAGTGAGTGGCCCAGTGAATCAAGGGCATTATCATGTCAGTGAGGGGCCCGGTGAATCAAGGGCATTATCATGTCAGTGAGGGGCCCAGTGAATCAAAGGCATTATCTTGTCAGGGAGGGGCCCAGTGAATCAAGGGCACTATCTTGTCAAGGAGGGGCCCAGTGAATCAAGGGCATTATCTTGTCAGGGAGGGGCCCAGTGAATCAAGGGCATTATCTTGTCAGGGAGGGGCCCAGTGAATCAATGGCATTATCATGTCTGTGAGGGACTCGGTGAATCAAAGTCCCTATGATGCCAGGTAGGGACCCAGTAAATCAGGGCATTGTGGTTTTTCTAGATGGGGCCCTGTGAATCAATGGCACGATGTCTGGAAGGGGGGGGGGGGGCTGGCCAAGTAAATCGGGGAAGGGCCCAGTGAATCAAGGGCCTATAGATTGTAGTGCAGTATTTCTCAATTTGTGTCTATGCGTGTGGTATGATGAGTCGTCATGTGTCAGCAAGTGCTATGAATCTATGTGTACAGCTACTGTCTCACCAACTGTGTTGTATTTAATGGGAGGTTTAACGACTAGCTCTCTCAATGGTGTACAGCTACTGTATTACGGACCGTTATAGATGGAGAATTTAATCTCTGTTTTGTTTAGGGCTTGTTCTAAAAACAGTCCATAATAAAGGACGATACCAAAGGTTAAAAATAATCATATCATATCATATCATATATATATATAAAAGTGAAAATTTGTTTGTTTGTCTGTTCCACAAAGGCTTTTACACGGATTGATGGATCTTGACCAAACTTGGCACATATATCCATGGTTATCCAGAAGGAACTCTTAAGGGGTCGAGAACTTTTAATAACATTTCGTGTGGGGCCGGGGGCCCCGAATTCGTTTTTTTCTTATATGAGCTATATAAAAATATTACAAACAAATACTCCTACGTGAATGGATGGATATCGATCAAACTTAGTACACGTACACTTGATTATCCATATTCAAATACCGAAGGGTACTGAACTCATAATATCCATTCTCCTGGGGCCGGGGGCCCCATTTCGTTTTTCCTTATATGAGATATATAAATATCGATAGGCTTAATACTCCTACATGAATGGATTGATCTTGACCAAACTTAGTATATATACATTTGATTATCCATATTTAAATACTAAAGGGTACTGAACTCATAATATCCATCCCTCTGGGGCCGTGGGCCCCATTTCATTTTTCCTTATATGAGCTATATAAATATCGATAGGCTTTGACAACACTATAGTTTCTATGTGAATTGATGGATATAGACCTAGGGTTAGCGCAATACACATCACTGTCCGTATTGAAATATCGGTGGATTTAAAACTAATGATATCCAATCTAGAACTTTCCAGACAGTTCGATCAATTTAAAACGCTATGTGTATGGCATTATTCAATATATTTTAATGGGGCAAATTTTAAATTTTAACTTCATAACTTACCTTAATGATTTTTATAGGGCCCCATCGCAGGCAAAACTAATTCGGTACAATTAAGGAATGGGCCCCCGGGGCCCCTCTTTTAATTTAAATGTTTTATAGTTATAGAAATTCATTTAGTCGTATAATTTTTCGTATTCGAAGAATAATTATTACTAATAAAAGACTGTTTTTACACAGTTCGGGGAGGATAATACATTTAATCTAGAAGGTTCCAGAAAGTTCTATAGGTCAATAGGCTTATACAACACTATAGTTTCTATGTCATTTGATGGATATAGGCCTAGGGTGGTAGCAATACACTTCACTGTCCGTTTTTAGATATCGGTGTAATTAAAACTAAGAATATCCAATGTAGAATTTTCCAGAAAGTTCGATATCTTTAAAAAGCTAAATCTATGTCACGATCAAATCAGGAAATGGGATAACATTATAAAGGAGGGTCTCTAGATGAAACGGGATCCCAAAGAGAACAGTATCCTAACGGTATCTGTAGGCCACCGGGATCGGGGTCCTAATGCAAACCCGGGCCACGCCGGGTATATCGGCTAGTATATATATAAAAGTGAAAATCTGTTTGTTTGTTTGTCTGTTCCACAAAGGCTTTTACACGGATTGATGGATCTTGACCAAACTTGGCACATATATCCATCATTATCCAGAAGGAACTCTTAAGGGGTTGAGAACTTTTAATAACATTTCGTTTGGGGCCGGGGGCCCCGAATTCGTTTTTTTCTTATATGAGCTATATAAATATCAAGAGGCTTAATACTCCTACATGAATGGATGGATCTTGACCAAACTTAGTACACGTACACTTGATTATCCATATTCAAGTACCGAAGGGTAGTGAACCCATAATATCCATTCCTAGGGGCCCGGGGGCCCCGTTTCATTTTTCCTTATATAAGCTTTATAAATATCGATAGACTTAGACATCAATATAGTTTCTATGTGAATTGATGGATGTAGGCCTAGGGCGGTAGCAATTGCACTTCACTGTTCGTACTGAAATATCGGTGGATTTAAAACTTATAATATCCAATCTGGAATTTTCCAGAACATTCCATAACTTTAAAACGCTATATCTATGGCATTATTCAATAGATTTTAATGGGACGAATTAAAAATGTTTAATTCATAACTTACCTCAATGATTTTTATGGGGGTCCCCATCTCAGGCAAAACTAATACGGTACAATTACGGATTGGACCCCCGGGGTCCCTCTTTTAGCTTAAATGTTTTATAGCTATAACAACGCATTTATGTGTACACTTTTTCGTATTTGAAGAATAATTACATAGAAAATACAGTTTTTACACAGTTCGAGGAGGATAATACATTTAATCTAGAATGTTCCAGAAAATTCTATAAGTCAATAGGCTTAATACACCTACATGGATGGATGGATCTTAACCAAATTTGGTACACATACTCTTGAGTATCCATATTCAAATACCGAAAGGTACTGAACTCATAATATCCATTCTTCTGGGGCCGGGGGCCCCATTTCATTTTTCCTTATTTAAGCTTTATAAATATTCATAGGCTTAGACAACACTATAGTCTCAATATGAATGATGGATAAAGGCCTAGCAATACACTTCATTATCCGTATTGAAATATCGTCGGATTTAACACTACTAATGTCAAATTTAGAAGTTTCCAGAAAGTTCGATAAATTTAAAACGCTATATCTATGTCACAATCAAATTTGGATCCTATCGGGAAATGGTATAACATTGGAAAGGAGGGTCCCTAGATGGAACGGGATCCCACAGAGAACAGTATCCTAACGGGATCTGTAGGCAACCGGGATCGGGGTCCTAATGCAATCCCGGGCCACGCCGGGTATATCGGCTAGTAACAAATAAAACGACATTTAAGGCCAGAGCTAATTACAATTAATAACTTTTTAATTTGTGAACTTCAATTAAATAATAACAGCAAGTGAAATATGATTGAAATTATAAACTTACAGATTTGCTGGTACCGGTACTGTATATCAAAATACAATGAGCACAAAATTGTACGAGGAAATAAAAATCTCTACACGCAACAAAGTATAATGACACATAGCATGCCTCGTAATCAAGGAAAGGAAAATCTCCCCCTCTCTATCGGTCAGCCCTTTTTATAGGCAGTTTCAGATGATCATTCTGGAAATGGAACACACAGTCTTACTGTTTCCCACATTTTCTAGATTGTTCTATCATGTTCCACAGAAACGGATAATAGTAAACAAAAGTATCATCAAAGGGATATTTTTTCTAGCCGCCCCCAACACGGGACCGACTTGAAAGAGGTCATGCACGTGGAAGGCGGGACGTAGTTTGTCTCAAAATACGTCATCCCTTATAACATACTGTCTCACCAACTGTGGTGTATTTAATGGGAGGTTTAACGACTAGCTCTCTCAATGGTGTACAGCTTTTTTTATTGAAGTGTTGCACTCGTAATGAGGGTTTGGTCAACACTTCTCATACGGCTAGCTGTTAGGAAGGGGGTGGGGTGGGGGAATTTCGGGGCGCTTGCTAACAATATCACCATTTTCCCCACTGTTGACTTTCGACAAACAAGATTTTTTTTCAGCAAATTTTACGAGTGAGGTGCCCTGGGAAGTGTGAGTATTTGTGTGCAGCATCAGCTGTATTGACGCCCTATTGAAGTATCGCCCCATTGAAGTAGCGCCCCAACCACAGGAATCTGTTTTGACGCCCTATTCAAGTAGCTTCTCCATCCTAACCAGCCGTACCAACACCATAACCAACCTGGTCCCAAGCCCTTGACAACCACCTCGTCAACTAGGGCATATCAGCAGAACCGACCACCTTATCAACCAAGGCTTATCGACACAATCAACCACCTTATCAACCGGGGCACATCGTCACAATCAACTACCTTATCAACCAGGGAATATCGACACAACAAGCCACCTTATCAACCAGGGCATATAGCACAATAACCACCTTATCAACCAGGGCATATCAACACAACAAACCGCCTTATCAACCAGGGCATATCGATACAACCAACCACTTTATCAACTGGGGCATATCGACACAACCAGCCACCTTATCAACCAGGGCATATAGCACAATAACCACCTTATCAACCAGGGCATATCGATACAACAAGCCAACTTATCAACCGGGGCATATTGACACAATCAACCACCTTATCAACCAGGACATATCAACACAACAAGCCACCTTATCAACCGGGGCATATCGACACAATCAACAACCTTATCAACCAGGACATATCAACACAACAAACCACCTTATCAACCAAGGCATATCGACACAATCACCTTAACAACCAAGGCATATAGACACAATCAACCACCTTATCAACCAGGGCCTATCAATACAATCTACCAGTTCCCACACCCCAATCAACCACCTTATCAACCAGGGCCTATCAATACAATCTACCAGTTCCCACACCCCAATCAACCACCTTATCAACAAAGGCCTATCTATCAACACAATCATCCTAATCTTCCTTGCCCCAAATTGTCCTAGCAAAGCTCCAAGTCCGCGCATATGGCAGCCGTTTTTTGCAACGGATTTCCATGTGACAGAAAAACCCTCTGTGGGGGAAAAAGAAGAATACACCGAATGCGAGCATCAGGGACAGGCTTAGAAGATTGTCCGTGTTTTATGTTCGTGGCGTTCTGTGAACAGCCGTCCGTCAAAAGCTTCTGTTTTTACATTTAAATATTGCATTGAGCTCAAGTTAACATTAGAACATTAAAACAAAGTGGTTTCATGTTTTCATCAGACTTGTTCAAGACAACTGGCAACTAAATGTATCGTTACAGTGTTTGTGTTCACTAGACTTGGTGTGTCCACTAGGCTTGGTGTGTCCACTAGACTTGGTGTGTCCACTAGACTTGGTGTGTCCACTAGACTTGGTGTGTCCACTAGACTTGGTGTGTCCACTAGACTTGGTGTGTCCAGTAGGCTTGGTGTGTCCACTAGACTTGGTGTGTCCACTAGACTTGGTGTGTCCACTAGACTTGGTGTGTCCACTAGGCTTGGTGTGTCCACTAGACTTGGTGTGTCCACTAGACTTGGTGTGTCCACTAGGCTTGGTGTGTCCACTAGACTTGGTGTGTCCACTAGACTTGGTGTGTCCACTAGACTTGGTGTGTCCACTAGACGTGGTGTGTCCACTAGACTTGGTGTGTCCACTAGACTTGGGGTGTCCACTAGACTTGGTGTGTCCACTAGGCTTGGTGTGTCCACTAGACTTGGTGTGTCCACTAGGTTTGGTGTGTCCACTAGACTTGGTATATCTCTGACAGGCAAAATGGCAAATGCCAGCATTCTATATCAGTGTTTAATTGCTTATGTATTTCGCAATTTGACTAAAATCTTCAGGCACAACCCCTTCATTTTCTCGAATATCGCCCTTTATAATCTCGTTCACTATCTTTAATATTTTTAGACACAACCTCTCATCATCTCGGATATAGCCTCTATTCTCGGATATAGCCTCGATTCTCGGATATAGCCTCTATTCTCAGATATAGCCTCTATTCTCGGATATAGCCTATATTCTCGGATATAGCCTCTATTCTCAGATATAGCCTCTATTCTCGGATATAGCCTCTATTCTCGGATATAGCCTCTATTCTCGTATATAGCTTCTATTCTCGGATATAGCCTCTATTCTCGGATATAACCTCCATTCTCTGATACTGCCCCTTACATTCTCGGACACCTCCCGTGTATCCCAGGTCCTAGGACACACCGCACGTTCTTTATCCAGCTTACCCAACCCCGGCCAACAGATGACTATGTGGATGGTTGAAATAATCTTAGGGAATCGCCAACACAATAACCTCTCTGTGGCTACTGTGTCCAATCGCACATAAAAATGGGAGCTCATAATTCCAACTTTTTGAGAATGTTCTCAGCAAAAGATGAGGGGGGGGGGGGGAGTAAGGGTGGGCGGCCCGAGGGGAAAGAGGGGGCTGTAAAAAACAGCTTGCCCCTGCTCAATTTATAAACACTTGGTTAGCTCCTCCTAAGCACGTGATGGGTTTGCAAGTGTACATGGCCGCTCGCCGCACGGTGCTATCAATTAGCACTGGAATAAATGCTTCACAAACATTATGGAAATATGGCCGCCGGCAAAGATGATTCGATTAGAGGCTTTTTAATTGTGCACTTGTTTAAAGTTGTGCCGACTGGACTAATGGCGTCAGCACACGTGGGTATAGTTCTGTGTGCATGCATGTCAGAGTGGGAAAAAATCCTGCCTTAATAAAGCAAATTTGTTGTAATAAGCAAATAGCTTGATGAGAGAACAAACGTGTTGTTTTTTACCTCCGCGCTTACAATCTGCTCACTACGGGACACGACGTCTGTGCCCGTCATTCGCTGTACGGGGTTCTAATGCGTGGACCGGGGATCACGTGGGGTTCTAATGGGTGGACCGGGGATCACATGGAGTTCTAATGGGTGGACCGGGGATCACATGGAGTTCTAATGGGTGGACCAAGGGATCACATGGAGTTCTAATGGGTGGACCAAGGGATCACATGGAGTTCTACTGTGTGGACCGGTGGATCACATGGGGTTCTAATGGGTGGACCAAGGGATCACATGGAGTTCTACTGTGTGGACCGGTGGATCACATGGGGTTCTAATGGGTGGACGGGGATCACATGGGGTTCTAATGGGTGGACCAGGGGATCACATGGGGTTCTAATGTGTGGACCAGGGGATCACATGGGGTTCTAATGGGTGGACTGGTGGATCACATGGGGTTCTACTGGGTGGACCAGGGGATCACATGGGGCATGGGGTTCTAATGTGTGGACGGGGATCACATGGAGTTCTACTGGGTGGACCAGGGATCACATGGAGTTCTAATGGATGGACCAAGGGATCACATGGAATTCTAATGGGTGGACCGGGGGATCACATGGGGTTCTAATGGGTGGACCAAGGGAACAGATGGAGTCTTACTGGGTGGACCGGGGGGATCACAAGGCGTTCTAATGGGTGGACGGGGGATCACATGGGGTTCTAATGGGTGGACCGGGGATCACATGGGGTTCTAATGGGTGGATCGGTGGATAAATAGTGACAAATAGAAATTTAAGAAAGCTTTATGAACATTGATGAAAAGAAGAAAAGTTTCAGTAAGAATTTCATCTTAACAAATTTTATCGGTATATTGTTTTAATTGTCGCCATGGGTCAATGTTCTTTTCATGGTCGCCATGGGTCAATGTTCTTTTCATGGTCACCAAGTGTCAATGTTCTTTTCATGGTCACCATCATGGGTCAGTGCAGTCTGTTCCTTAAGGCATGAGTCCTATTTCAACTTCTCCTTATACCGAGATCCTAAGCTGGTACCTTGTATCTATAGCCCTGTACTTCTAACCCCAGTTAACCTGGTTCAAATCTCGTCAAGCCGGTTTAGCATTCGCATCTCTGCTTAAACCCTGGAAAAAATAGTTTTCAGTGCCTGGATTTCACATCTGCTATGTTTGTTACAGATAGTCGTCAGTTGTGTTCACATCTGCTATGTCTGTTACAGATAGTCGTCAGTTGTGTTCACATCTGCTATGTCTGTTACAGATAGTCGTCAGTTGTGTTCACATCTGCTATGTCTGTTACAGATAGTCGTCACCTGTTTTCACATCTGCTATGTCTGTTACAGATAGTCGTCAGTTGTGTTCACATCTGCTATGTCTGTTACAGATAGTCGTCAGTTGTGTTCAAATCTGCTATGTCTGTTACAGATAGTCGTCAGTTGTGTTCACATCTGCTAAGTCTGTTACAGATAGTCGTCAGTTGTGTTCACATCTGCTATGCTGTTACAGATAGTCGTCAGTTGTATTCACATCTGCTATGTCTGTTACAGATAGTCGTCAGTTGTGTGCAAATCTGCTATGTCTGTTACAGATAGTCGTCAGTTGTGTTCACATCTGCTATGTCTGTTACAGATAGTCGTCAGTTGTGTTCACATCTGCTATGTCTGTTACAGATAGTCGTCAGTTGTGTTCAAATCTGCTATGTCTGTTACAGATAGTCGTCAGTTGTGTTCACATCTGCTAAGTCTGTTACAGATAGTCGTCAGTTGTGTTCACATCTGCTATGCTGTTACAGATAGTCGTCAGTTGTATTCACATCTGCTATGTCTGTTACAGATAGTCGTCAGTTGTGTGCAAATCTGCTATGTCTGTTACAGATAGTCGTCAGTTGTGTTCACATCTGCTAAGTCTGTTACAGATAGTCGTCAGTTGTGTTCACATCTGCTATGTCTGTTACAGATAGTCGTCAGTTGTATTCACATCTGCTATGTCTCTTACAGATAGTCGTCAGTTGTGTTCACATCTGCTATGTCTGTTACAGATAGTCGTCACCTGTGTTCACATCTGCTATGTCTGTTACAGATAGTCGTCAGTTGTGTTCAAATCTGCTATGTCTGTTACAGATAGTCGTCACCTGTGTTCACATCTGCTATGCCTGTTACAGATAGTCGTCAGTTGTGTTCAAATCTGCTATGTCTGTTACAGATAGTCGTCAGCTGTATTCACATCTGCTATGTCTGTTACAGATAGTCGTCAGTTGTGTTCACATCTGCTATGTCTGTTACAGATAGTCGTCAGCTGTGTTCACATCTGCTATGTCTGTTACAGATCTTTCGCTTGAAACACCGCCATGACTCTGCTTGAACC
The DNA here is from genome assembly GCA_964017045.1 of Omphiscola glabra. Classification (NCBI taxonomy): domain Eukaryota; kingdom Metazoa; phylum Mollusca; class Gastropoda; family Lymnaeidae; genus Omphiscola; species Omphiscola glabra. Next base: position 2,670,274 of record OZ024808.1, read on the forward strand.
CCCGTCAATCTCGTATGTACACCTCCGTGCTCACATTGTATGTACACCTCCGTGCTCACATTGTATGTACACCTCCGTGCTCACATTGTATGTACACCTCCGTGCTCACATAGTTTCCAAATCCAGTTTATCCACTCGTTAGTTTCTATTCATCCAGTGTCGGCACCTGCTTTCATTCCGACCGGTCCTGTGTGTCGAGGTCAACTGTTATTGTCATGACCGGTCCAAAAATAGCCATGAGACAAAGGTCCAAAGAGCGGGTAAGCCGCAGCTCATCTGCCTCTTGCCAATAAAAGGGCCGTCACTCAAATAGCCCGTCCCTTTACGCAAATAAAATGAATTGAGGCCAGTAATTAGATGAACCCGTTAGCTCACAATAAGACTTGAGGAAATCGGAACAACAACCTTGACGGGATCTCTGGATGGTATGGGACAGACATTAAAGGAAGGAATAGGCAGACATTATTGAGAAAGAATAGGCAGACATTATTGATTGTAAGGTATGATGACGTAACTGTAAGGTATGGGACATTGCTTGATGGTATGGGACAGACATTGCTGGATGGTATTGTACAGCCATTGCTGGATGGTATGGGGCAGACGTTGATGGATGATGTAGGACAGCCATTTATGGATGGTATGGTACAGACCTTGAAGGATAGTATGGGACATACATGGACGGATGGTATGGGACAGACATTATTATTATTATGGGTAGTTTTCTATAGCGTGGTACCCCAGCCTAGGGCTGGGCTCACCACGCTGTACATGCAAATTAAAATGAACTTAAAAAATATAAATTAAAAACCAACCATTCGATAACAATTTACATGTGAAGCCATGGACGGCACTCAGCAGCATCGTTTAACTTTCAGAGGGGGAATCAGTCAGGATAGTAAAGTTTAAAGAGGTGTGTTTTGAGTGCAGTTTTGAAGGCTGTGATGGTTGATATATTTCTGATGTGTAGTGGAAGAGAATTCCATTGTTTGGGGGCACAGTAAGAGAAAGATCTTTCACCGTATGTTTTTGTGCGAGTCTTAGGGACAGAAAGAATACGATCGTCTGCGGAGGAGCGAAGCTGTCGAAGGGGTGAATAGACAGAGATAATTTCGGTTAGATATGAAGGGCAGGAATTCGAGAAAAAGTGGTGGCACAGAACAGAGAGTTTATAATCAATCCGTGCTTGTACAGGGAGCCAATGAAGTGAATGAAGTAGTGGTGTGACGTGATCACGTTTTTTTGCCTTTAAAACTAGCCTAGCAGCTGAGTTTTGAACCTTTTGTAATCTTTCTAAGAAGTGTTTTGGTGAGCCTGACAGAAGAGAGTTGCAGTAGTCAAGACGAGAGAGAACGAGAGCACAGACTAAGGTTTTTGTTGCACTAACTGTGAGGTAGTGGCGGATGGAGCTGATCTGACGGATAGCAGTGTATGCAGAGCGACAAATGTGAGATATATTGATGGATGGTATGAAAAAAATATTTCTGGAAGTTATAAAGACATTACTGGAATAACAGATGAAATGTACACACTGGTCAGTTATTAGTGTAGACTGGTCAGAATTATTTGTACAGACTGGCCAGTGGTCACTTTTTCCCAACACCACCGTCAGACGGATGGCGAGCAAATGGCAGGATGTTTGTTTGGACTGAAGTGTGACAGTTAAGCTATGTTTTCCCATATTCGCTGTTTGGCGGAATGTTGTCTATGAGTTATGAGCTTATGGTACAGCGCACACAGTTGTCTAGACCAAAAGGTATGTGCCACTCTGTGTCTTTTTCTTTCTCTCTCTCTCTCTGTGAATCTGGATCTCATCTGTGAATCTGGATCTCATCTGTGAATCTGGATCTCATCTGTGAATCTGGATCTCATCTGTGAATCTGGATCTCATCTGTGAATCTGGATCTCATCTGTGAATCTGGATCTCATCTGTGAATCTGGATCTCATCTGTGAATCTGGATCTCATCTGTGAATCTGGATCTCATCTGTGAATCTGGATCTCATCTGTGAATCTGGATCTCATCTGTGAATCTGGATCTCATCTGTGAATCTGGATCTCATCTGTGAATCTGGATCTCATCTGTGAATCTGGATCTCATCTGTGAATCTGGATCTCATCTGTGAATCTGGATCTCATCTGTGAATCTGGATCTCATCTGTGAATCTCATCTGTGGATCTCATCTGTGAATCTGGATCTCATCTGTGAATCTGGATCTCATCTGTGAATCTGGATCTCATCTGTGAATCTGGATCTCATCTGTGAATCTGGATCTCATCTGTGAATCTGGATCTCATCTGTGAATCTGGATCTCATCTGTGAATCTGGATCTCATCTGTGAATCTGGATCTCATCTGTGAATCTGGATCTCATCTGTGAATCTGGATCTCATCTGTGAATCTGGATCTCATCTGTGAATCTGGATCTCATCTGTGAATCTGGATCTCATCTGTGAATCTGGATCTCATCTGTGAATCTGGATCTCATCTGTGAATCTGGATCTCATCTGTGAATCTGGATCTCATCTGTGAATCTGGATCTCATCTGTGAATCTGGATCTCATCTGTGAATCTGGATCTCATCTGTGAATCTGGATCTCATCTGTGAATCTGGATCTCATCTGTGAATCTGGATCTCATCTGTGAATCTGGATCTCATCTGTGAATCTGGATCTCATCTGTGAATCTGGATCTCATCTGTGAATCTGGATCTCATCTGTGAATCTGGATCTCATCTGTGAATCTCATCTGTGGATCTCATCTGTGAATCTGTATCTCATCTGTGAATCTGGATCTCATATCGATCTTATATCCTGTATAATAAAACCAGACGCCAAATTTGGATCTTTAGTTACATTGCGTCACGGTCACCACGTAACTGCAACAGTTCTTGTTGATTTGTGTACATACGAATTGACCTCTTGATATTACAATATAAAACATTGTCTAGAAAATCTTACCTCGCCATTTATTAATTATACATTATAAATGTAATATGTAATGTCCACTTGAATCTAAACTCCATCGTTTAGCCCTATCCGTCCATCAATCTTGGTCGGCCCTTTTGGGCAGTATGGCAAATGATCACATGGACCACATGCGTTGGCTGCAGTATGCTCAAAAACCAGTTGTGTGGTAGCTGTATGGTCAATAACCAGTTTTGTTATGGCAGTCTGCTCAATAACCAGTTGTGTGGGGCTGTATGGTCAATAGCCAGTTATGTGGGGCCAGTATGTTCAATAATCAGATCTGTTGAGACAGTATGGTCAATAACTAGTTATGTGGGTTATTTCTTTCCATCCATCCATTTGTCAGCTCTGCCTTTCCATCCATCCATTGGTCAACCTTTCTGTCCATCTGTATATTGGTCAACTGTTTCTGTCCATCCTTCCATTGATCAGCCCTATCTGTCCATCCATCAATTGGTCAGCCCTTTCTGTCCATCCATATATTGGTCAGCTGTTTCGGTCCATCCCAACATTGATCAGCCCTATATATATCTGTCCATCCATTCATTGGTCAGCCTTTTCTTTCCATCCATCCATTGGTCAGCCCGTTTTATCCATACATATATTGGTCAGTTCTTTCTGTCCATCCATATATTGGTCATCTCTTTCTTTCCATTCATATATTGGTCAGCCATGCCTGTCCATCCACCCGTTGATCAGCCCTATCTGTCCATCCATCCATTGATTGTCTCCATCTGCCCATCCCTCCATTGGTCAGCTCTACCTGTCCATCCCTCCATTGGTAAGCCCTGCCTGTACATCCATCCATTGGTAAGCCCTGCCTGTACATCCCTCCATTGGTAAGCCCTGCCTGTACATCCATCCATTGGTAAGCCCTGCCTGTACATCCATCCATTGGTAAGCCCTGCCTGTTCAGCTCTACCTGTCCATCCATCCATTGGTAAGCCCTGCCTGTTCATCCATTGGTAAGCCCTGCCTGTACATCCATCTATTGGTCAGCCCTGCCTGTACATCAATAAATCGGTCGGTCAACTCTTTCTGTCCATCCACCCGTTGATCAGCCCTATCTGGCCATACATCCATTGGTCAGCTCTACCTGTCCATCCACCATTTACAAATCTATCAAGCGCTACGCTTCCACCATTATCCGCGCCTGTCTATCCACTTGCCTATCCATTTGTCTGTGCATCGCGTCTGTCTATATGAGCCTACTTCCCTGTCTGTCTGTCTAATTTATCTGTCTTGCCCACATGTCGTGGGCCCTGTATAAACCTATCGCCTGTTATTACCGCCCACAGTGATTATTTAGAATGGCCGATAATTTGCTTCTCCCGGAAGAAAGACGACAAATTTATCGAGCCCTTTCGCCTTGCGTTCAGACGCTGACCGTAGACACGAAGAAGAGGAAAAGGGAAAAGTATGGTCTGTAGAAGAAACTACTTATTTATCCAGTTCTAATCTGGTCAGTAGGGTCAAAGCTAGTATCTGTGGGGGTCAGTTTTAGTCTGGTCAGTATGGTCAGTTTTAGTCTGGTCAATATGATCAGCTTTAGTCTGGAAAGAATGGTCAGTTTTAGTCTGGTCAATATGATCAGTTTTAGTCTGGTCAGTATGGTCAGTTTTAGTCTGGTCAATATGATCAGTTTTAGTCTGGTAAGAATGGTCAGTTTTAGTCTGGTCAGTGTGGTCAGTTTTATTCTGGTCAATATGATCAGTTTTAGTCTGGTAAGAATGGTCAGTTTTAGTCTGGTCATTTTTTAGTCAAGGCAGTTTAGTTTGGTCAATATGATCAGGTCTAGTATCACGGTCAGTATGACCAATGACCAGTTGTGTGTTCACTATGTCCAATTACTATAACTGAAATCAATGCATTAAATTAATTTTTTGTTTAAACCATGGGTGCATACATCCCACTGGGGTGCTAGAGGTAAGGTGTGCGACAAGACCCAGTTTATTAGCGTTTTTTTATGAGCATTTTTTTTTTATTGTGAGGAGTATGAGCAATATGCATTGGAAATCAAGAGTGGTCGCGTCGCTGCAATAAAGGTTAAGAACCCCTGATTTACAGACCCTACATTTTTCTCGGGTCTTTCTCTCATCTATGAATTAATAGTGAAATAACTTAATATAAATGTCTTGTGTTCAATTGTTTTTATTGATGTGCTGAAAATGTAAAATGCAATCAAAAAACATTTCCATTTGTTTGGATCAATAAAAGAATCTTATCTTATCTGTGAATCTGGATCTCATCTGTGAATCTGGATCTCATCTGTGAATCTGGATCTCATCTGTGAATCTGAATCTCATCTGTGAATCTGGATCTCATCTAAGAATCTGGATCTCATCTGTGAATCTGGATCTCATCTGTGAATCTGGATCTCATCTGTGAATCTGGATCTCATCTGTGAATCTGGATCTCATCTGTGAATCTGGATCTCATCTGTGAATCTGGATCTCACTTTAAGGGTTATTTCTAAGACTTGGTTTTTTTATATTTAAATTATTATCCTTGTTCGTAAATATTGCTGACCAATTATTCATTATTCAACTTAACACAAGCAGTGCAGAAATGGCATTCCATTAGCAGTGATTCTCAAAGTTTATTGACATGAAACAAAGAATTTAACAGTAAACACGTATTGACTTCGAGACCGCACCAACACAAGGATAATGAAATTCTCTTTTAACACGGTTGACACCGTAACAGCTGGTCGAAATACTTAGCAAGGGATCAGCTTTTCACCCACGTCGTGTGACCGCACATCTGTTGACACTGATCATGTGACCACACGTGCCGAACACATGGAAGGAGTACATGAGGTTGTTGTTTATCATTTGTCCTCCTGTTGCCTGATCCATAATAACTTGGTGCTATCTAAATGTGTGTAAATCTTTTCCTCCGTGCTACTGGTTGACTTAGTGATTGATCTCAGACCTAAGAGTCAACCTACCTATATATTTGCGTTTGTGCTACGAGTGCTTACAAACTGCACTCTTATTATGTATACACAACACAGATGGAATACTTACCTAGACCCAAGGGTAGGTCTTCAGTCAGCATGGAACTGTGTCCGGTGATTGGCACCTGGCGTAGAACACGCCCTTCTTCAACCCGATCTCTTCATCTTGGGGTGTTTCATGTGTTCACCAACACGCCCTTTTCACGAGGCATTTCCTGTGCCCACACACGCCCCCTTTTTACTATGTGGCATCTCATGTGCCCACAACATGCCATCTGTGGTAATGTGTCTATATAAATGCCCCCGGGCACTCATAACAAGCATAATTTATGAGTCTATTTCCAATATGCTTGCAGATTCTCATCTAAATTTAATTCAACGAAAGACTTCCTATGTGCCATCGACTGAATAAACCTGGTGGGTTTTATGCGTTTCAGTAGAGCAGGGAGGGGCCATTGGCCTGGGGTGGGGGGTCACTCTTCTCTCTTCTTGATGTCACTTCCAGCATTCCTACCAAGTTTCTTGAGGGCGTTAAACGTCACGTGACAACTTAATGAGAACATGCACGTGCTGTGGGGGGGGGGGGTGGGGGGCCTTGTTGTGAAGTTTGGGGGGGGGGCAAAAAACTGACGATGCATATTTATTTCCCTAGGTAACATTGTAAAGTCGGTTGCAGATAATCTTTATTATGTGTATGAGTGTTGTCGCCAGATACACGTCAGCTAAACATCCAGTGTAGAGCCACGTTATCATTTTGTGGCCAAGTGTTGAGTGAAAAAGCGGCCATGACAATGTACAGGATTCTGAGCAACGCTCGGATGTACAGGATTCTGAGCAACGCTCGGATGTACAGGATTCTGAGCAACGCTCGGATGTACAGGATTCTGAGCAACGCTCGGATGTACAGGATTCTGAGCAACGCTCGGATGTACAGGATTCTGAGCAACGCTCGGATGTACAGGATTCTGAGCAACGCTCGGATGTACAGGATTCTGAGCAACGCTCGGATGTACAGGATTCTGAGCAACGCTCGGATGTACAGGATTCTGAGCAACGCTCGGATGTACAGGATTCTGAGCAACGCTCGGATGTACAGGATTCTGAGCAACGCTCGGATGTACAGGATTCTGAGCAACGCTCGGATGTACAGGATTCTGAGCAACGCTCGGATGTACAGGATTCTGAGCAACGCTCGGATGTACAGGATTCTGAGCAACGCTCGGATGTACAGGATTCTGAGCAACGCTCGGATGTACAGGATTCTGAGCAACGCTCGGATGTACAGGATTCTGAGCAACGCTCGGATGTACAGGATTCTGAGCAACGCTCTGTGCTAAACTAATTGATGACATTTTATTTTCTAATTATGCGTGTACAACGTCGCAGTGTTGTGTTGTCACAGGAAGTGCTCATGGTTGGTGAGACATTTCACGGTGGCCCATCTAGTGGTGGTCCATCTAGTTACGTTCCATCTAGTCGTGGTCCATCTAGTTACGTTCCATCTAGTCGTGGTCCATCTAGTTACGTTCCATCTAGTCGTGGTCCATCTAGTTACGTTCCATCTAGTGGTGGTCCATCTAGTTACGTTCCATCTAGTGGTGGTCCATCTAGTAACATTCCATCTAGTGGTGGTCCATCTAGTTACGTTCCATCTAGTCGTGGTCCATCTAGTTACGTTCCATCTAGTGGTGGTCCATCTAGTTACGTTCCATCTAGTGGTGGTCCATCTAGTAACGTTCCATCTAGTGGTGGTCCATCTAGTTACGTTCCATCTAGTCGTGGTCCATCTAGTTACGTTCCATCTAGTGGTGGTCCATCTAGTTACGTTCCATCTAGTGGTGGTCCATCTAGTTACGTTCCATCTAGTCGTGGTCCATCTAGTTACGTTCCATCTAGTGGTGGTCCATCTAGTTACGTTCCATCTAGTGGTGGTCCATCTAGTTACGTTCCATCTAGTGGTGGTCCATCTAGTTACGTTCCATCTAGTGGTGGTCCATCTAGTTACGTTCCATCTAGTGGTGGTCCATCTAGTTACGTTCCATCTAGTGGTGGTCCATCTAGTAACATTCCATCTAGTGGTGGTCCATCTAGTTACGTTCCATCTAGTGGTGGTCCATCTAGTTACGTTCCATCTAGTGGTGGTCCATCTAGTTACGTTCCATCTAGTGGTGGTCCATCTAGTTACGTTCCATCTAGTGGTGGTCCATCTAGTTACGTTCCATCTAGTGGTGGTCCATCTAGTAACATTCCATCTAGTGGTGGTCCATCTAGTTACGTTCCATCTAGTGGTGGTCCATCTAGTTACGTTCCATCTAGTGGTGGTCCATCTAGTTACGTTCCATCTAGTGGTGGTCCATCTAGTAACATTCCATCTAGTGGTGGTCCATCTAGTTACGTTCCATCTAGTGGTGGTCCATCTAGTTACGTTCCATCTAGTGGTGGTCCATCTAGTTACGTTCCATCTAGTGGTGGTCCATCTAGTTACGTTCCATCTAGTGGTGGTCCATCTAGTAACATTCCATCTAGTGGTGGTCCATCTAGTTACGTTCCATCTAGTGGTGGTCCATCTAGTTACGTTCCATCTAGTGGTGGTCCATCTAGTTACGTTCCATCTAGTGGTGGTCCATCTAGTAACATTCCATCTAGTGGTGGTCCATCTAGTTACGTTCCATCTAGTGGTGGTCCATCTAGTTACGTTCCATCTAGTGGTGGTCCATCTAGTTACGTTCCATCTAGTGGTGGTCCATCTAGTTACGTTCCATCTAGTGGTGGTCCATCTAGTTACGTTCCATCTAGTGGTGGTCCATCTAGTAACATTCCATCTAGTGGTGGTCCATCTAGTTACGTTCCATCTAGTGGTGGTCCATCTAGTTACGTTCCATCTAGTGGTGGTCCATCTAGTTACGTTCCATCTAGTGGTGGTCCATCTAGTTACGTTCCATCTAGTGGTGGTCCATCTAGTTACGTTCCATCTAGTCGTGGTCCATCTAGTTACGTTCCATCTAGTGGTGGTCCATCTAGTTACGTTCCATCTAGTGGTGGTCCATCTAGTAACAGTCCATCTAGTGGTGGTCCATCTAGTTACGTTCCATCTAGTGGTGGTCCATCTAGTTACGTTCCATCTAGTGGTGGTCCATCTAGTAACAGTCCATCTAGTGGTGGTCCATCTAGTTACGTTCCATCTAGTGGTGGTCCATCTAGTTACGTTCCATCTAGTGGTGGTCCATCTAGTAACAGTCCATCTAGTCGTGGTCCATCTAGTTACGTTCCATCTAGTGGTGGTCCATCTAGTTACGTTCCATCTAGTGGTGGTCCATCTAGTAACAGTCCATCTAGTGGTGGTCCATCTAGTTACGTTCCATCTAGTGGTGGTCCATCTAGTTACGTTCCATCTAGTGGTGGTCCATCTAGTAACAGTCCATCTAGTCGTGGTCCATCTAGTTACGTTCCATCTAGTGGTGGTCCATCTAGTTACGTTCCATCTAGTGGTGGTCCATCTAGTTACGTTCCATCTAGTGGTGGTCCATCTAGTTACGTTCCATCTAGTGGTGGTCCATCTAGTAACAGTCCATCTAGTGGTGGTCCATCTAGTTACGTTCCATCTAGTGGTGGTCCATCTAGTTACGTTCCATCTAGTGGTGGTCCATCTAGTAACAGTCCATCTAGTCGTGGTCCATCTAGTTACGTTCCATCTAGTGGTGGTCCATCTAGTTACGTTCCATCTAGTGGTGGTCCATCTAGTTACGTTCCATCTAGTGGTGGTCCATCTAGTTACGTTCCATCTAGTGGTGGTCCATCTAGTTACGTTCCATCTAGTGGTGGTCCATCTAGTAACAGTCCATCTAGTGGTGGTCCATCTAGTTACGTTCCATCTAGTGGTGGTCCATCTAGTTACGTTCCATCTAGTGGTGGTCCATCTAGTAACAGTCCATCTAGTCGTGGTCCATCTAGTTACGTTCCATCTAGTGGTGGTCCATCTAGTTACGTTCCATCTAGTGGTGGTCCATCTAGTTACGTTCCATCTAGTGGTGGTCCATCTAGTTACGTTCCATCTAGTGGTGGTCCATCTAGTAACAGTCCATCTAGTCGTGGTCCATCTAGTTACGTTCCATCTAGTGGTGGTCCATCTAGTTACGTTCCATCTAGTGGTGGTCCATCTAGTAACAGTCCATCTAGTGGTGGTCCATCTAGTTACGTTCCATCTAGTGGTGGTCCATCTAGTTACGTTCCATCTAGTGGTGGTCCATCTAGTAACAGTCCATCTAGTCGTGGTCCATCTAGTTACGTTCCATCTAGTGGTGGTCCATCTAGTTACGTTCCATCTAGTGGTGGTCCATCTAGTTACGTTCCATCTAGTGGTGGTCCATCTAGTTACGTTCCATCTAGTGGTGGTCCATCTAGTAACAGTCCATCTAGTGGTGGTCCATCTAGTTACGTTCCATCTAGTGGTGGTCCATCTAGTTACGTTCCATCTAGTGGTGGTCCATCTAGTAACAGTCCATCTAGTCGTGGTCCATCTAGTTACGTTCCATCTAGTGGTGGTCCATCTAGTTACGTTCCATCTAGTGGTGGTCCATCTAGTTACGTTCCATCTAGTGGTGGTCCATCTAGTTACGTTCCATCTAGTGGTGGTCCATCTAGTTACGTTCCATCTAGTGGTGGTCCATCTAGTAACAGTCCATCTAGTGGTGGTCCATCTAGTTACGTTCCATCTAGTGGTGGTCCATCTAGTTACGTTCCATCTAGTGGTGGTCCATCTAGTAACAGTCCATCTAGTCGTGGTCCATCTAGTTACGTTCCATCTAGTGGTGGTCCATCTAGTTACGTTCCATCTAGTGGTGGTCCATCTAGTTACGTTCCATCTAGTGGTGGTCCATCTAGTTACGTTCCATCTAGTGGTGGTCCATCTAGTAACAGTCCATCTAGTCGTGGTCCATAAGTTACGTTCCATCTAGTGGTGGTCCATCTAGTTACAGTCCATCTAGTCGTGGTCCATCTAGTTACGTTCCATCTAGTTACGGTTCATCTAGTGGTAGATATCTAGTCGTGGTCCATCTAGTGGTGGTCCATCTAGTTACGGTCCATCTAGTGGTGGATATATAGTCGTGGTCCATCAAGTGGTGGTCCATTTAGTTACATTCCATCTAGTGGTGGTCCATCTATATAATAGGAATAGTTGATCTAGATATGGTCCAGCTAGTGGTAGTCCAGCTAGTGGTGGTCCATCTAGTAACGGTACCGCTAGTTGTTGTCCAGATAGTTGTGGTCCTGCCTAATGAGATCACCTTGCATCATCTCAGCGACATTGCGATTACCTTACCACTATGTCCGTGACACAATTTGTGACCCCGCACCTATATCCAATGAAATTGTCGCTTGCAGCAATCAATAGATCTCTGGCATGACCTTATAGAAATATGACTTTTGATCTTGATGTAGCAATGTAACTTTTTTATTAAAATGTAACACTGTGACTTTTGAGTGTATTTGTAGTTATGTGATTTTTTGATGTAGTTGTAGCTAAATTACTTTTTTTGATAAAGTTTTAGCAATCTGACTTTTGGATAAAGTTGTAGCAATGTGACTTTTGGATAAAGTTGTAGCAATGTGACTTTTGGATATCTTTCTGATAATATCACTTATGGATATCATTGCAGTATTCTTTCTGACAATGTGACTGTTGTATATGGTTGTAGCAATGTGACTTTTTGGAAGAAGTTGCTAAAAAAAACTAGACATTTGGATGAATTTGGTAGAAAATATGTCATTGGGATGTAGTTGCAGGTCGTATGACTTTTGGATTGACGTTGATGTGATTACAGGTAATGTGACTGTTGGATGGACACTGTAGAATGTTTAACTGACGAATGTTACCACATCTGACCATTGAGGCGAACAAGCCTCTCGCATTTCCTCGCGCCATTCCCACTCCCCACACCCCCCCCACACACACACACTTCACAAGGGTCCAATATTTGCTTGGCCTACAACAAAAAGAAAAGGGAAGAAAAAGTCCACAATCTTCCAAAACACAAGTTATTGATAGTTTCTATTTTCTCTCATACGACCTTAATGCTGGAGAGCTATTGACAATGCTGGCGTCTTTCAGAATAGGAAATAACAGGGCTGGGCAATAAAAACACACCGAATACAGGGGAAGGGGGAAGTGGAGGAAAGAAAATACTATGGATGGAGAGATAAATGACGTATATAATAGAAGGGGGTTGAGGGGGGGGCTTGGGGGGTCAAACTCGTCCGTTTTGCGAGATTTGCCGAGTGGTTATGATCACGTGACTTTTGGTTTGGTGTCTTCCTCTGTTCCATTAGCCCTTGGCTGGCCATTGGTTGGTATCAAGTGTTCAAAGTTGACGTCACATAAGTGTGCTATTGGTGGGTATTTGGGTCCAAAGTTCATGTCCAATTAACTGATCTATAGGTAGACATTTGAGTACAGAGGTATGCTGCAATGGCGCGGCTAGGGTTAGTGCCACCCGGGGTGGGCTGATGATTTCGACACCCCCTTCAACGAAAAACGAACTATAGACTTTGCCATTTGCCGAAAATGCAACACAGCCAAATAAGTAAAAAATAAGGTGACGTCATCCTCAACACACACCCCCCCCCCCCCCCGCTTTCCTACGCCACTGGTCCACTCTTCGGTTGTCAACTCTTGTTAAAATATAAGGTCCCCTCTCGGTCTATAATACTCTTGTAGCTGCCTCATCGGATAAAAGGACTCATTTAGTCTATAGTTGACGGGTTAACATCATCTGTTATATGAACCTAGTCTACGCATTTCATTAAGATGTCCAAAACGAAATGTAAAAGCCGTCCATACATACTGAACTGCAGGGGAAATGGAGTGAATTAAGGGGCGGAGGGTGGAGTATTCGTTGGGAGTTGATAAGAGTTTGACAATGTCCCATCACGCCAACCTGTTCTCTGTGTGTCACAGATGTCTGCTAACCCACAGCCCACCTGGGCACGTTATCCGCTCGCCATGTGTTCACTGTTTAAACTTATTACAACCACCCACCTCGCCCCTGTGACCGTAACCCTTTCTTAAACATGGATACAGGATAAATTACATGGATATACAGGATACCTATTTTCGTGGATACTTGATTTCTCCGTTTGGTGGATTAACCTGTTAGTTAGCTCCATGCAACACAACGATTGGCCGCACACGTTCAACAGTTACGCCCGTCTCAAGGGCCGTCAACCTCGACCTGTCCTGGATTATTACCGTTCGCTGGATTGCATACTCTCCTTAGGCAGCTCTACGCTTGCTCCGCCTCTTCATTTCATCAGACCACGCCCGGAATAAAACTCCGCCCCCTCGTTTATGCCTGGATACCGTTATAGAAATATGAATATGTACGACGCATCGGACGAGGGGGAAGAGGAAGGTATGGCCGGAGAAAACGGTGAGTTGATTGATACGTGTTAGATAGTTGATTGGTTCCATGTTAGTCTAGGCTAGTCTTACATCTAGAATCTCAGTCATACCTATAGAATCTCAGTCATACCTATAGAATCTCAGTCATACCTATAGAATATCAGTCATACCTCTAGAATATCAGTCATACCTCTAGAATATCAGTCATATCTATAGAATCTCAGTCATACCTATAGAATCTCAGTCATACCTCTAGAATCTCAGTCATACCTCTAGAATCTCAGTCATACCTCTAGAATCTCAGTCATACCTCTAGAATCTCAGTCATACCTCTAGAATATCAGTCATACCTCTAGAATATCAGTCATATCTATAGAATCTCAGTCATACCTATAGAATCTCAGTCATACCTATAGAATCTCAGTCATACCTCTAGAATCTCAGTCATACCTATAGAATCTCAGTCATACCTATAGAATCTCAGTCATACCTATAGAATCGGAATCTTACCTGTAAAATATCAGTCATAGCTCTTAAATTTGAGTCTTATCTGTAAATCTGGGTCTTAACTGTAAATCTGGGTCTTACCTGTAAAATCTGTTATACCTCTAGACTCCGAGTCTGACCTCTAAATATGATTCTTACCTCTCCTCTAAAATCTGATTCTTGTCTCTAACATAGAACATTTTACCTATAATATCTGAGAATTAACTCTAACATTGAAAATGTTACCTCTTACATTTCACTTTCCTGTAAATAGCAGAATCTTACCTTTAAAAACGAATAACTTACCTCTAAAATCTGAAAGTTTACTCTAAAACAGTGGTTATCAACATGTGGGGTCGCGACTCCTTAGGAGTGGATCTACCCTTACACAGGGTTCGCCTAGGAAAACACATATTTACGAAGTAGCAACGAAGAACATTTTATGTTTTTAGGGTCGCGGCATTTTGAAGGTTGAGAACCACTGCTCTAAAATCTAATAATTTTAATTTACCTGTAAAAATCTGAGCTCACCTTCAACACTTTCTAACAATGTTATCTTTGCTCACCGTACCAGTTCTGCGTACCCGTACTGTGTACATGTAATATTTACATGTTGTCCGAATCTTATCTTTCTTCAAGTCTGTCAACAGATCCCCGATCATTCCCAATGTTTCATCAAGGTTCTCACCTCATCTGCAAATATTCTCACTGTATGTGGAATTAATCTTCCTAACTAATCTCTAAATATTCTAAGGCTATATTATTCTGTATATCATAAACTAAACAGGCGTTACTGGAAGTACACACATATGAAACTGTGTTCTCGAGGACTAGGTTCTTATTTCGATGGTCTCTCAAAGGTAAGAAAACAACAACAAAAAAGACGCAGAGGAGACTGTTCCAAGATGAAGATCTAAAGGCAGCAAATCGATAAGTGCATCTAGTCTCTCAGCCCTACAGGTTGAGAACTGTATGAGAAAAGTCTATATACGTGAGAGTCCAGTAGGTACAAATATCATGGCAAGTTTATGAAAAGATCATTGGGTTGTAGACATTTTCTTCAGCCATCCCTCGTGCACCGGAGTCCTTTAAAATAGCTGGTATCGATCTTAGGACCAAAAATCCTCACTGGATTGAGCGTGGTATCGATACCTGGTGTCTAACGACATCAAAGGGAGGCAAATCTCATTATTTACTCTCACATTGCTGATCAGAAAATCCTTTTTTAAGGTTTTGGGTTGTTGTGCAAAAGGGGGGGGGGCGCATTTTTGTGTGCATAGCATCACATCGTGTGATTACCTCAACCTTGTACACATCATCCCATCACGGGATTACCTCAACCTTGTAAGTATCATCCGATCATGTGATTACATCAACCTTGTACACATCATCCGATCACGTGATTACCTCAGCTTTGTACACATCGTCTGATCATGTGATTACCTCAACCTTGTACACATCATCCGATCAAGTGATTACATCCATTTTATACATATCATCAGAGAAGCAAAAAGTTCACCCGGGTCAAAGCCCTACAAAGTGGCACCCTTTAAACATTGCATGAAATATGACGATTTTGGCGCCCTCCAAAGACGTCGCCCCGGGGCGGAAGCTCCTTCGCCCCACTTTCACTTTGCACAGCCCTGCACACCAAACGATCATGGGATTACCTCTATTTTGCGCATATCACTACAGCATAAAATTAGCGTTAGTGTGAATATTTAGGCTATCCGAATTGTATACCATGATACCGTCTTGTACCGTTTGTGTACACGACTTCATGAGTGCCGTCTAAAGGCATAGGCTCACTATGTGCTTCAAACTTCTAGGGGCCTCATGATGCCCATATTGTTAACACATGTTACTGGTTATCATTTTCAAGTTACAATTCTGGCTGTGGGTCACTACAACTTGGCCAATGTTATAAGGGCGTCGCAGCAATTGAATGGTTGAGAACAGCTGGGTTAGGATTATGCTATTTAGCTACTAGTGTTTTGAATCCTTCAAGTTTGATGCCTTTGTGTTGAACTTTTCACTTCTCCCCATTGGGCGAAACACTTTAAAGAAAATGAGAAGATAAATCTTTCTGAACACCCGGACTCAGACCCACTCGGTCTTGTCTCAAAATACACGGACCGGGTGCAAAAAAACTGCATCCGGCTCAGCCCTATAACGTAGCTACCATTAATGTCAATGACTACTAAACACCCAAAAACTAACAGCAATTGATCTGACGTCATACACACACGCTCCTTCCATCGACCCTTAACTTGACGTCATACACAAAAACGCCCATCTACCAGTAGTTGATGTGACGTCATGCACAAAAACGCCCATCTACCAGTAGTTGATGTGACGTCGTACGCACGTTCCTCCACGATTTCATTCATCAAAGCAGCTTTAGTTTGACTGAAGCAGAAAATTAATTGAAACGCGTTTTTTTCTCTCCCTCATTCATCCCGTCACTAGTGAACGCATCGTCCCGTAAGTTGTCCCGCCCCGTGTGTACGTCCCAGTGTGGCCCGGTCTAATTGGATGTATGCATTTAATTAGCGGTCGGTGCTGAGTCGGTTTATGAAGTAGAACCGATGATTTATTCATCTGAAGCCGTCCCTGTGAGTCGGCTAAACTGACAGTGAGTGTCCTTTGGGGGGCGGACAGCAGACACGGGAACGGACGAGAGTCCATTGGCTTGTACTACAAGAGTCCATGGCTGGCCGAGATAGAGAGAGAAACAGAGAGAGAGAGAGACAGAGAGAGAGAAGGGGTTGAAAAGGTTGTTTGAGGTTGGCCTAATCTGATACAGTAAGCTTAGTATTTTAAAAAGAAACGGATTTTTAAAAAAATGAGACGCATTTAAAACCAGTGGCGCAGGAGTGGACAACCTACCTGTTCATATGTGGCACAGGAGCGGACGACCTACCTGTTCATATGTGGCACAGGAGCGGACGACCTACCTGTTCATATGTGGCACTGGAGTGGACAACCTACCTGTTCATATGCGGCACAGAAGTGGACGACCTACCTGTTCATATGTGGCACAGGAGTGGACGACCTACCTGTTCATATGTGGCACAGGAGTGGACAACCTACCTGTTCCTATGTGGCACAGAAGTGGACGACCTACCTGTTCATATATGACACAGAAGGGGACGACCTATCTGTTCATATGTGGCACAGGAGTGGACAACCTACCTGTTCATATGTGGCACAGAAGTGGACGACCTACCTGTTCATATGTGGCACAGAAGTGGACGATCTACCTGTTCATATGTGGCACAGGAGAGGACAACCTACTTGTTCAAATGTGGCACAGGAGTGGACGACCTACCTGTTCATATGTGGCACAGGAGTGGAGGACCTACCTGTTCATATGTGGCACAGAAGTGGATGACCTACCTGTTCATATGTGGCACAGGAGTGGACGACCTACCTGTTCATATGTGGCACAGGAGTGGACAACCTACCTGTTCATATGTGGCACAGAAGTGGACGACCTACCTGTTCATATGTGGCACAGGAGTGGACGACCTACCTGTTCATATGTGGCACAGGAGTGGACAACCTACCTGTTCCTATGTGGCACAGAAGTGGACGACCTACCTGTTCATATATGACACAGAAGGGGACGACCTATCTGTTCATATGTGGCACAGGAGTGGACAACCTACCTGTTCATATGTGGCACAGAAGTGGACGACCTACCTGTTCATATGTGGCACAGAAGTGGACGATCTACCTGTTCATATGTGGCACAGGAGAGGACAACCTACTTGTTCAAATGTGGCACAAGAGTGGACGACCTACCTGTTCATATGTGGCACAGGAGTGGAGGACCTACCTGTTCATATGTGGCACAGGAGAGGACAACCTACCTGTTCATATGTGGCACAGGAGAGGACAACCTACCTGTTCATATGTGGCACAGGAGAGGACAACCTACCTGTTCATATGTAACACAGGAGTGGACGACCTACCTGTTCATATGTGGCACAGGAGAGGACAACCTACCTGTTCATATGTGGCACAGGAGTGGACGACCTACCTGTTCATATGTGGCACAGGAGAGGACAACCTACCTGTTCATATGTGGCACAGGAGTGGACCACCTACCTGTTCATATGTGACACAGGAGAGGACAACCTACCTGTTCATATGTGGCACAGGAAAGGACAACCTACCTGTTCATATGTCCACAGGAGTGGACAACCTACCTGTTCATATGTGGCACAGGAGTGGACGACCTACCTGTTCATATGTGGCACAGGAGAGAACAACCTACCTGTTCATATGTGGCACAGGAGTGGAAGACCTACCTGTTCATATGTGGCACATGAGTCGACAACCTACCTGTTCATATGTGGCACATGAGTGGACAACCTACCTGTTCATATGTGGCACATGAGTGGAAAACCTACCTGTTCATATGTGGCACATGAGTGGACAACCTACCTGTTCATATGTGGCACATGAGTGGACAACCTACCCGTATATATGTGGCACAGGAGTGGAAAACCTACCCGTACATATGTGGCGCAGGAGTGGACAACCTACCTGTACATATGTGGCGCAGGAGTGGACAACCTGTCTGTAAATACATGACGCAGGAGTGGATAACCTACATGTACATATGTTGCACAGGAGTGGACGACCTACCTGTCCATATGTAACGCGGGAGTGGACAGCCTATCTGTCCATATGTGGCCCGCTAAAATGTTTAGTTTCCGCTCTCAAGTCATTAATGCTTTCGTAAAAAAAAATATTTTTTGAATGATTATCTGTATAAGCTTTTTAAAAATTGATAATCCCAGAGTCAAATTGTCAAAGTGTAAAAACAAAGATCACAGCCTGTCTACATCGATGTGCATTAATGCTGTCCCTATATTCTCTGGAAAATCTGTCCGAGCCTCCATATCCAACCAACAATCCCAGCCAACAATCCCAGCCAACAATCCCAGCCAACAAGCCCAGCCAACAAGCCCAGCCAACAAGCCCAGCCAACAAGCCCAGCCAACAAGCCCAGCCAACAAGCCCAGCCAACAAGCCCAGCCAACAAGCCCAGCCAACAATCCCAACCAACAAGCCCAGCCAACAAGCCCAGCCAACAAGCCCAGCCAACAATCCCAACCAACAATCCCAACCAACAATCCCAGCCAACAATCCCAGCCAACAAGCCCAGCCAACAATCCCAACCAACAATCCCAACCAACAATCCCAACCAACAATCCCAACCAACAAGCCCAGCCAACAAGCCCAGCCAACAATCCCAACCAACAATCCCAACCAACAATCCCAACCAACAATCCCAACCAACAAGCCCAGCCAACAAGCCCAGCCAACAATCCCTGCCAACAAGCCCAGCCAACAATCCCTGCCAACAAGCCCAGCCAACAAGCCCAGCCAACAAGCCCAGCCAACAATCCCAGCCAACAATCCCAGCCAACAAGCCCAGCCAACAAGCCCAGCCAACAAGCCCAACCAACAAGCCCAGCCAACAAGCCCAGCCAACAATCCCAGCCAACAATCCCTGCCAACAAGCCCAGCCAACAATCCCTGCCAACAAGCCCAGCCAACAAGCCCAGCCAACAAGCCCAGCCAACAATCCCAGCCAACAATCCCAGCCAACAAGCCCAGCCAACAAGCCCAGCCAACAAGCCCAACCAACAAGCCCAGCCAACAAGCCCAGCCAACAATCCCAGCCAACAATCCCAGCCAACAAGCCCAGCCAACAAGCCCAGCCAACAAGCCCAGCCAACAAGCCCAGCCAACAAGCCCAGCCAACAAGCCCAGCCAACAAGCCCTGTGATTTTATCCAAGTTTGTAGATAACTGTTTACGACAGTAGCACGGTATTGCCCAGCTCCATTCCTCGTTGAAAGCCAGCGACACCAAGAACTCGATGCTACCTGTTCATATGTGGCACAGGAGTGGAGGACCTACCTGTTCATATGTGGCACAGGAGAGGACAACCTACCTGTTCATATGTGGCACAGGAGAGGACAACCTACCTGTTCATATGTGGCACAGGAGAGGACAACCTACCTGTTCATATGTAACACAGGAGTGGACGACCTACCTGTTCATATGTGGCACAGGAGAGGACAACCTACCTGTTCATATGTGGCACAGGAGTGGACGACCTACCTGTTCATATGTGGCACAGGAGAGGACAACCTACCTGTTCATATGTGGCACAGGAGTGGACCACCTACCTGTTCATATGTGACACAGGAGAGGACAACCTACCTGTTCATATGTGGCACAGGAAAGGACAACCTACCTGTTCATATGTCCACAGGAGTGGACAACCTACCTGTTCATATGTGGCACAGGAGTGGACAACCTACCTGTTCATATGTGGCACAGAAGTGGACGACCTACCTGTTCATATGTGGCACAGGAGTGGACGACCTACCTGTTCATATGTGGCACAGGAGTGGACAACCTACCTGTTCCTATGTGGCACAGAAGTGGACGACCTACCTGTTCATATATGACACAGAAGGGGACGACCTATCTGTTCATATGTGGCACAGGAGTGGACAACCTACCTGTTCATATGTGGCACAGAAGTGGACGACCTACCTGTTCATATGTGGCACAGAAGTGGACGATCTACCTGTTCATATGTGGCACAGGAGAGGACAACCTACTTGTTCAAATGTGGCACAAGAGTGGACGACCTACCTGTTCATATGTGGCACAGGAGTGGAGGACCTACCTGTTCATATGTGGCACAGGAGAGGACAACCTACCTGTTCATATGTGGCACAGGAGAGGACAACCTACCTGTTCATATGTGGCACAGGAGAGGACAACCTACCTGTTCATATGTAACACAGGAGTGGACGACCTACCTGTTCATATGTGGCACAGGAGAGGACAACCTACCTGTTCATATGTGGCACAGGAGTGGACGACCTACCTGTTCATATGTGGCACAGGAGAGGACAACCTACCTGTTCATATGTGGCACAGGAGTGGACCACCTACCTGTTCATATGTGACACAGGAGAGGACAACCTACCTGTTCATATGTGGCACAGGAAAGGACAACCTACCTGTTCATATGTCCACAGGAGTGGACAACCTACCTGTTCATATGTGGCACAGGAGTGGACGACCTACCTGTTCATATGTGGCACAGGAGAGAACAACCTACCTGTTCATATGTGGCACAGGAGTGGAAGACCTACCTGTTCATATGTGGCACATGAGTCGACAACCTACCTGTTCATATGTGGCACATGAGTGGACAACCTACCTGTTCATATGTGGCACATGAGTGGAAAACCTACCTGTTCATATGTGGCACATGAGTGGACAACCTACCTGTTCATATGTGGCACATGAGTGGACAACCTACCCGTATATATGTGGCACAGGAGTGGAAAACCTACCCGTACATATGTGGCGCAGGAGTGGACAACCTACCTGTACATATGTGGCGCAGGAGTGGACAACCTGTCTGTAAATACATGACGCAGGAGTGGATAACCTACATGTACATATGTTGCACAGGAGTGGACGACCTACCTGTCCATATGTAACGCGGGAGTGGACAGCCTATCTGTCCATATGTGGCCCGCTAAAATGTTTAGTTTCCGCTCTCAAGTCATTAATGCTTTCGTAAAAAAAAATATTTTTTGAATGATTATCTGTATAAGCTTTTTAAAAATTGATAATCCCAGAGTCAAATTGTCAAAGTGTAAAAACAAAGATCACAGCCTGTCTACATCGATGTGCATTAATGCTGTCCCTATATTCTCTGGAAAATCTGTCCGAGCCTCCATATCCAACCAACAATCCCAGCCAACAATCCCAGCCAACAATCCCAGCCAACAAGCCCAGCCAACAAGCCCAGCCAACAAGCCCAGCCAACAAGCCCAGCCAACAAGCCCAGCCAACAAGCCCAGCCAACAAGCCCAGCCAACAAGCCCAGCCAACAATCCCAACCAACAAGCCCAGCCAACAAGCCCAGCCAACAAGCCCAGCCAACAATCCCAACCAACAATCCCAACCAACAATCCCAGCCAACAATCCCAGCCAACAAGCCCAGCCAACAATCCCAACCAACAATCCCAACCAACAATCCCAACCAACAATCCCAACCAACAAGCCCAGCCAACAAGCCCAGCCAACAATCCCAACCAACAATCCCAACCAACAATCCCAACCAACAATCCCAACCAACAAGCCCAGCCAACAAGCCCAGCCAACAATCCCTGCCAACAAGCCCAGCCAACAATCCCTGCCAACAAGCCCAGCCAACAAGCCCAGCCAACAAGCCCAGCCAACAATCCCAGCCAACAATCCCAGCCAACAAGCCCAGCCAACAAGCCCAGCCAACAAGCCCAACCAACAAGCCCAGCCAACAAGCCCAGCCAACAATCCCAGCCAACAATCCCTGCCAACAAGCCCAGCCAACAATCCCTGCCAACAAGCCCAGCCAACAAGCCCAGCCAACAAGCCCAGCCAACAATCCCAGCCAACAATCCCAGCCAACAAGCCCAGCCAACAAGCCCAGCCAACAAGCCCAACCAACAAGCCCAGCCAACAAGCCCAGCCAACAATCCCAGCCAACAATCCCAGCCAACAAGCCCAGCCAACAAGCCCAGCCAACAAGCCCAGCCAACAAGCCCAGCCAACAAGCCCAGCCAACAAGCCCAGCCAACAAGCCCTGTGATTTTATCCAAGTTTGTAGATAACTGTTTACGACAGTAGCACGGTATTGCCCAGCTCCATTCCTCGTTGAAAGCCAGCGACACCAAGAACTCGATGCCTAGAAAATGATCACGCAGCCCGCCAACAAAGTCAATGATATCCATGTGGACCCTATGCACGCAGACAAGTTGCACACCCTTGCATCGACCTACACATGTGCTAGTGTAAAAGTTGCACACCCTTGCATCGACCTACACATGTGCTAGTGTAAAAGTTGCACAACCTTGCATCGACCTACACATGTGTTAGTGTATAGTTTATTTCATGGCGAATTAAGCAAAGCTGATTGGAATAGGATTTAGAAAAAAAAATGGTTTAGCCATACCCCACATACATTTCAGCCATACCCCAAATACATTTCAGCCATACCCCACATACATTTCAGCCATACCCCACATACATTTCAGCCATACCCCACATACATTTCAGCCATACCCCACATACATTTCAGCCATTCCCCACATACATTTCAGCCATACCCCACATACAATTCTGCCCCTCCCATAGACATTTTAGCAATAACCCAAAACAATTCATCCATTGCACAAAGACATTCCAGCCATACCCATATGCCTTTCAGCTACTACCAAAGCTTTGTTCATTTCAGCCATACCCCATTGACATTTCAGCCATATTCCACAACATTTTAAGCCATAACCGAAATACAGTTCAGCAATACCCCAAAGACATTTCCTCTATACCCATAAGAAATTTCAGCCATGCCCCACAGATATTTCAGCCATTCCCCACAAACATTTCAGCCATTCCCCACATACATTTTAGCCATACCTCACCGACATTTCAGCCCTACCCCAAAGGCATTTCAGCAATATCCCAAAGACATTTCAGCCATACGCTAAAGTAATTTCAGCCATGCCCCAAAGTAATTTCAGCAATAGCCTAGAGACCTTTGAACCATACCCCACATCCACTCCAACCATACCCCACATCCACTCCAACCATACCCCACATCAACTCCAACCGTAGCCCACAGCAAGTTGAACTGTTTATCCTCACTAACAACTCTGGCCGGCCCTGCTGTCCGTTGTCTCCACTCATCAACTGCGAGGAACACAGGCAGTCAGACCTAATGACTTTCTGGCATCAAATTTCTCATCTCCAGGAAACCATTTTCTTGTCGTCATTGTCTGCCATTTGTAATATATCTGTCTTCCTGACCCGACCCCCCCCCCCCCCACACACACACACAAACACTTTTCCCCCCAAACCGCGTCCTGTCATTTTGAAAGAATTGATTTTCTTTTTCAAGTAACCCATCGAGACTGGTATCTGGGGTTATTCTCTCCATATTGAGAACCCTTAAGTGGTCTGGTACTTGTCCCAAAAATCCCCACCCCCCAGAAATCGTTTAAAGGCGTGTATGTACATACATATATTGAACAAGTAGCATATAAATAATCTTGCAGTGCTTTAGAGGTACATATTTGGTGTTAGTAAACGGTAGCAAACAGAAGTGTTGTAACACTAGTTATAAAGATGAGCTCTACCAAAAACAACATTGGACTGTGAGAACTTTGAAATGTTGTCACAAGATGATCATAGACCACCAATGACCGATCATATAGGTAGTACCAGAAAAGAACAAAAACAACATTGGACTGTGAGAACTTTGAAATGTTGTCACAAGATGATCATAGACCACCAATGACCGATCATATAGGTAGTACCAGAAAAGAACAAAAATAACATTGGACTGTGAGAACTTTGAAATGTTGTCACAAGATGATCATAGACCACCAATGACCGATCATATAGGTAGTACCAGAAAAGAACAAAAAAACAAACAAAAAAACAGCGCTCAAATTATAAGGATCTAGGGATTGATTAAAAATAAAATTTAGTTCCTCTGTTTCATTTTATTAGTAATGTGTACGAGATTTTGGTACACAGTTTTTCCTCAAGTTCTTAAAAAATTTTTTTTTTTAAATATCCCTTGAAATCATAATTTTTGCTTCTGGTATGCAATTTATGACGGCGTTCAGACAAGATGCTATGACATTTCAACTCAGAAAGATCTTTTTATTTACCAACTTGTCCCCAGAAAGATCATTTTATTTACCTATTTGTTTTAAGAAAGATCTTTTTAATTTGCCAACTTGTCCCCAGAAAAATCATTTATTTACCAATTTGTCCCAAGAAATATCTTTTATTTACCAATTTATACCAAGAAAGATCATTTTATTTACCAACTTGTCCCCAGACAGATATTGTTATTTACCAACAGAAAGATGCTATTTATCAATTTGTTCCCAGACAGGAAGGTTTTATTTACCAATTTGTACGCAGAAAGGTGTTTTTACCAACTTTTCCCAGAAAGATTTTAATGACCAACTTGTCCTCAGCAAGATATGAACAAACCGATTATGTAGCTCTTCATCTCCATTTCTTTTGTTCTAGAGCCTAGACTCTATAGAGCATCTGTTCTGTTTCTTATGTGAGTCTTTTAAGTGTACGTACCACCAAGCTGACGTCATCTTTGATAGAGAATTTCGTGCCACAAACCTTGGCAATGTGACAACACTGGTAACTCCGTACTACCAAGGCGTGTCTATTGATGTCTACAAGAGTAAGATGTCACATTTGACTTGAATTTATTGCGATTCAACATGTAGATGTCACAGGATACATAAGGCATACATAGCATTTGAGGCATGCAGACACCATATGGAATACAAACAACAAATATCATACATACTTGTACGTATGTCGTAATTAAACTTACGGCTTACATTTCAGCACATGTCATTGGTCCATCATGGAGCATACATAAAACAATTACTATACCATACAACACGCAAGATACATACAACACATAGCATACATACAACATATGGTATAAGCACACTATATGGTAAAAATACAACAGATCATATTCATACAACATTATATTAGAGCATGCATGCAACATATGGCTTCATTAATGTATGGTATACATACTGTCTTGAGGGCTCGCAAGTGCATATTTTACCTGCATTGTAATGCCATAATGCATTATTACGCTTCCCCCTATTCGCCCACAATTTTTTCTCCGCCCATGCAATATTTGTCCCACGTGCCAATTTCTCATTCCAGTAAACAAACATTCCCTAAATGGATGAGAAAACAGATAACTTTCCATTTTCTTGTGATATCCTAATTTTTTAATGATTTCCCCCCACCCCCTTTTTTTTTTTGCCCCTCGGAATTTCAACAGCCCTCATTCCTTCCTCGGCCCTGTCCTTTTCTCTATCTGGCCCTAACGGAGTTAATTTGTCTCTCGCCGGTGACATGCTAACTTTGTCAACCCACGAAATGCTTCCTGGGGAATCTTGATCAATTCCAAACTGTCTTATTGTAATCGATTACTTATTGCTTGTTTTTTCCAATGTTGGGGTCGGGGGGGGGGGTGTTGCTGGTATTTATCAGTATATGTCAGAATAACGCGATGAAAGAAGAAGAGAGAAAAAGTGGGTGGGGAGACTCTCACGGACAGAAACGGATATGGCAAAGACAAGAGGATATATTATATGACACTGACCAAAAATTTGTGATGGCTGTGACGAGATAGAAGGTGATCGTTATAAAAACTGACACGACAGTTGCTTGCTATGTTCAAATGTTTCTGAATCATTAGTGAGATGTTCCGGCCTGGTCCCAACGTTGTGAGGCGTTCCTACTTTGTGAGGCGTCACTACTATGTGAGGCGTCACTACTATGTGAGGTGTCACTGCTATGTGAAGCGTTCCTACTTTGTGAGGCGTCACTGCTATGTGGGACGTCACTGCTATGTGAGGCATCACTGCTATGTGATTCATCACTGCTATGTGAGGCGTCCCTGTTTTGTGAGGCACCCCTGCTCTGTGGGGCGCCCATCCACCATTGGCTGACCCATTGGCTCGACCTGACGACCATCCCGGCCAAACTCCTGTAGTCTTCGTATCTGCCTGTGGCGAGGCCGCTTGCCAACGTACCAGTGTGTCTTGCTGCACTCCTGGGGGTCAGTTGTGGGACAGTCCTGCTCAGTCTGTTGCGCCTCTCCTTGACCATGTCCTGTACTATGCGGTCAGTCTCAGCACTTTTAAAATAGGCCTGTACCTGGAGAATAAGTCAACAAAAAAACAAAAATAATTTCTACAAGTCATTGCCCTGTCACCTTTTCCTATCTATAAATCTAGGGTGCTAGTTGGCTGAGCGGTCTAAACTGAATCCAACTGGATCTCAAAGCCCTGCCTATACAAGCAATAATATCACCAGCACCCCGGGGAGATGGGGCTCGTTGGATGGCAAATCATATAAGAGAAGGCTGAGTCCCGTAGGTGGTATGACATTGAAACTATGAACATTCTGACACTCCTGTGACTTGGAATGCGCTAGTGTTACCATTGGATCAAATAGGCAAGGACGAGACAGTGAGGCTGACGAATTGAGCAACTCACCCTCACTTTAAACAAAATACAGCTCAAGTCAAGGCTACTACTCAAGTCAAGGCTACTGCCCAAGTCAAGGCTACTGTTCAAGTCAAGGCTACTACTCAAGTAAAGGCTACTACTCAAGTCAAGGCTACTACTCGAGTCAAGGCTACTACTCAAGTCAAGGCTACTACTCAAGTCAAGGGTACTATTCAAGTCAAGGCTACTACTCAAGTCAAGGCTACTACTCAAGTCAAGGGTACTATTCAAGTCAAGGCTACTACTCAAGTCAAGGGTACTATTCAAGTCAAGGCTACTACTCAAGTCAAGGGTACTATTCAAGTCAAGGGTACTATTCAAGTCAAGGCTACTACTCAAGTCAAGGCTACTACTCAAGTCAAGGGTACTATTCAAGTCAAGGCTACGACTTATAAGTCTAATATAGCCTTGGTCTTCGCTTTTGGAAGACTAACACTAAATAATAATATTATATATAAATCTAACATCCCAGCACAGTGAGGTCAGTCTCAGCACAGTGAGGTCAGTCTCAGCACAGTGAGGTCAGTCTCAGCACAGTGAGGTCAGTCTCAGCACAGGCTAAGTAATCTCAGCACTGGCAGTGTAGGCCAGGACCAAGAGAACAATTTCAATAAAGTCAACACCAAAATCCCCTGCTCATTCCTTGTAAACAAAATCTGAAATATCGTGAACCGTTAAGCACATAGTTTTCAACCGTATGGTACTTGACATTGGATTATGGTACTTGACATTGAATTATGGTACTTGACATTTGAGTATGGTACGTGACATTGGAGTATGGTATGTGACATTGGAGCATGGTACGTGACAATGGAGCATGGTACGTGACAATGGAGTATGGTATGTGACAATGGAGTATGGTACGTGACAATGGAGCATGGTACGTGACAATGGAGTATGGTATGTGACATTGGAGTATGGTACGTGACATTGGAGTATGGTATGTGACATTGGAGTATGGTACGTGACATTGGAGTATGGTATGTGACATTGGAGCATGGTACGTGACATTGGAGTATGGTACGTGACATTGGAATGTGTACCTAAAACAATGAGCTCTTTCATGACCAGTCCCAATCATTTAAAAGAAACAACAATAAAGTTACCTTAAGGCTAACCAGATTTTTACATTTTCTGACCAGACGAACGAGTGCGGTATCCAGGTGGTCATTGTGATTGTCAACGTCCATTTGAAATCTCACCAGACGATGCCTGCCAGAGAACAGTAAATTGGACTTCATTGAAGTCGGTACTCTCATCAAATCTGCATGCACTTTCATATCACGTGAATACCATCCTTCCACTAAACATGTTATTTCAATCTCGTCTTACCACTTGAGCTCTAACTTTCATGTGTACCCACTTAACTCTAGGCCAGAACATACACGGTTGCCCAAACGCACAATTCAAATTGACGGTAAAAGAAAACATCGCTACTACTGCTATTATTGTGTTGTGAAAATGACTACACTATCTAGCCCAACAGTTGTCTTCACGGAAATAAGCGAAACTAAGTGTGGGAAAACTTGAAAAAAGGACGGAACAAAAAGGCGAACGTGTCGGCGAGAAGCCTTCTTCGGCGAACGAACAACAGTAAAAACGATTTAAAAATTAAATTAACATTAACACGTAGCTGCAATGTGGTATCCGAGAGGACAGCAAGAAGAGTGTGATAGAACAAAAGTAGATGATAGAGCTAATACAGGCAAAATGGGGCGGAAGGGGGGAATAGTAAGTCCACGGCGATTGGTTGTAACAATTGGGGGGGGGGGACGAGGAAAAGTTTTAACAAGTGAAGGAGTACATTACACGTATGTCATTCGGTGTCAAGGTCCCGTAAATGTCACAAGTGTGTTTAAGTGGACACAGCAACTCAGCAATGTTTAACTGGCAGTGTTCTTCAAATAACAGCAATCGTACACATAACACAGATCAGCAATGTTTAACTGGCAGTGTCGTTCAAATAACTGCAATCTATACATATATCAGCAATGTTTAACTCATGGCAGTGTTGTTCAAATAACAGCAATCCTATACATATAGATCAGCGATGTTTAACTGGCAGTGTTCCTAAATAGCTGCAATCCGCCTATACATATACATTGTAAGAGAAACTTGTCACTTTTTATTTCAATCAGTCCACATTTAGAGTCGCCCCTGACAACGCAGAATGACACGAGAGCTTGATTTGTTGTGAGTTGCTGAATAATTGATGTGCCACGCCCATGATCTTAGTGTTCAGGCATTCAATACACAACACAAGCTCTGGATCTGTGCATTAGTCAGAGGCACTTCAGCAGTTTCACTTTGTAGCGGGGATTGTAATAGCGATCTCAACCAGGCATTCGCTGGAGTTGTGATTGCCATGCATGGATCAGTTAGAACTTTATTTGTGTCGGTATCATCATGGTGCGATAAGGGCAGGGTGGGGGAGTTGAAAATAAAAGAGATCATTGGGTTTAGAAAAAAAAATCGTTTTGCAATACAATTGGGTTTTCTAGTTGTAATTAAAATGTAGGCATTTATGACGTAAGTATTGATACGCTACATTCGTAAAACGTTTTTAGTTCTAATAATACGTTTTTTTGATAGCTTCGGTTCGTACTCTGTCACGTAGAAAGAAGTTGGCGTACCGTCGTCAGCAAGGCTTGAGTTCGCTTGAAATCTTTCGAAACAATCGGTTAAGTCTGTAACATAGATCTTGGTGGACAGCTAACTCATTGAACGATTGGAAGAAGGAATGATTGCTCGAACGAATGATTTAAGGAATTAAAGGTTGGGCGACGGGAGGATTGAAGGAATGAATGTTTGGGGCAATGAAAGATTGGATAGCGGAATGATTAAAGGAATGAATGTTTTAGGCAATGAAAGATTGGATAGCGGAATGATTGAAGGAATGAATGTTTTAGGCAATGAAAGATTGGATAGCGGAATGATTGAAGGAATGAATGTTTTAGGCAATGAAAGATTGGATAGCGGAATGATTGAAGGAATGAATGGTTGAAGGAATGAATGTTTGAGGCAATGAAAGATTGGATAGCGGAATGATTGAAGGAATGAATTTTTGAGGCAATGAAAGATTGGATAGCGGAATGAATGGTTGAAGGAATGAATGGTTGAAGGAATGAATGTTTGAAAGAATGAATGGTTGAAGGAATGAATGGTTGAAGGCATGAATGGTTGAAGGAATGAATGGTTGAGGCAATGAAAGATTGGATACCGGAATGATTGGAGGAATGGATGGTTGAAGGAATGAATGTTTAAAGAAATAAAAGATTGAATGACGGACGAATTGAAGAAATGAATGATTGGAGGAATGACTGATTGAACGATTGAAGGATTGACCCTATCTTTGATGTCCCACCTGAAGTGACTAGTGATGTACTGAAGAACTTCTGCGATGTTGAGGGTGGGCGTGTCAATTAAGATGAACCGCTTCCCGATGGACAAGCGAATCTTGTGGATGTGCAGGACCGGATCTAGTATGGCGGGGACGGACAGGGCAGGGGAGACCACCGAGCCGTTGATACAGAACTCTACTCTCATGGATGGGCAGGCTTTGGTCTGAGAGATGACGGAAATTATTGATCACTGGGTCTGGGGAAAATCAATCAATTGTTACCTCCCCTACCCAAGCCAGTGGATCATGTGGTAGCCACTTTAGATAGCCATTTTAGATAACCCCTTTAGGTAGCCAATTTAGATAGCCACTTTATGTAGCCACTTTAGACAGCCACTTTATGTAGCCACTTTAGACAGCCACTTTATGTAGCCACTTTATGTAGCCACTTTAGACAGCCCCTTTATGTAGCCACTTTAGACAGCCACTTTATGTAGCCACTTTATGTAGCCACTTTAGACAGCCACTTTATGTAGCCACTTTATGTAGCCACTTTAAGTAGCCACTTTATGTAGCCACTTTAGACAGTCACTTTATGTTGCCACTTTATGTAGCCACTTTATGTAGCCACTTTATGTAGCCAATATATGTAGCCACTTTATGTAGCCACTTTAGACAGCCACTTTAGACAGCCACTTTAGACAGCCACTTTATGTAGCCACTTTAGACAGCCACTTTATGTAGCCACTTTAGACAGCCACTTATGTAGCCACTTTAGACAGCCACTTTATGTAGCCACTTTATGTAGCCACTTTAGACATCCACTTTAGACAGCCACTTTATGTAGCCACTTTAGACAGCCACTTTATGTAGCCACTTTATGTAGCCACTCTATGTTGCCACTTTAGACAGCGATTTTATGTAGCGACTTTATGTAGCGACTTTATGTAGCCACTTTATGTAGCCACTTTAGACAGCCACTTTAGACAGCCACTTTATGTAGCCACTTTATGTAGCCACTTTATGTAGCCACTTCAGACAGCCACTTTATGTAGCCACTTTAGACAGCCACTTTATGTAGCCACTTTAGACAGCCACTTTATGTAGCCACTTCAGACAGCCACTTTATGTAGCCACTTTAGACAGCCACTTTATGTAGCCACTTTATGTAGCCACTCTATGTTGCCATTTTAGACAGCGACTTTATGTAGCGACTTTATGTAGCCACTTTATGTAGCCACTTTAGGCAGCCACTTTAGACAGCCACTTTAGACAACCACTTTATGTAGCCACTTTAGACAGCCACTTTATGTAGCCACTTTATGTAGCCCCCACAAAAAGTCTAAAATAATACATATCTTACACCAGCCGGTATACTCCTACACAAAAAGTCTAAAATAACACATATCTTACACCAGCCGGTATACTCCTACACAAAAAGTCTAAAATAACACATATCTTACACCAGCCGGTATACTCCTACACAAAAAGTCTAAAATAACACATATCTTACACCAGCCGGTATACTCCTAAAAAAAAAGTCTAAAAATCTCCCTCACAGTAGTAGAGATGCGATCAGAAACACTTGAACCAGATACTAGGACATGGCTTGTATACAAACACTTGAACCAGATACTAGGACATGGCTTGTATACAAACACTTGAACCAGATACTAGGACATGCCTTGTATACAAACACTTGAACCAGATACTAGGACATGGCTTGTATACAAACACTTGAACCAGATACTAGGACATGCCTTGTATACAAACACTTGAACCAGATACTAGGACATGGCTTGTATACAAACACTTGAACCAGATACTAGGACATGCCTTGTATACAAACACTTGAACCAGATACTAGGACATTGCTTGTATACAAACACTTGAACCAGATACTAGGACATGGCTTGCATACAAACACTTGGACCAGATACTAGGACATTGCTTGTATACAAACACTTGAACCAGATACTAGGACATGGCTTGCATACAAACACTTGAACCAGATACTAGGACATTGCTTGTATACAAACACTTGGACCAGATACTAGGACATGGCTTGCATACAAACACTTGGACCATGCTAACATGACTCGTGTGTTGAGACCCGCTGGTCCTCACTTGTGTGAGACCCGCTGGCTCACACAACCTACCGGTCACTTGTCAGTCACTTGTCACGTGATCGACTCAATTAGGCCAGTACTGATGATAATAATGACTCATAGTCAGAAACAATGGAAGTTCCCGGTCAACCAGAAATATGGTCAGCGTGCGACCAAGCTTGTGACCTAGGGTCAGCTGGTGAACCATTGGTTGACCATACGAAAAATTAGCATATAATATATTAATCATATGTATGACCCAGAGGTCACTGTTAACTGGACTAGGTCAGCGTTAGTTCGATCCGAGTATATATAGAGTTGTAAGTCAGTTAGTCGCTCTCTCTCGTCCCTGTAATTACGGTAGTGTAATTGACAGACAAGTCTGAGCCTGGCTTATGACTATTTGCTTTTTGGAGTGTGTCCAATCAAGTGTCGTAGGGTTTGTAACATTATTATTGTTGTTAGTTTCACATGTTTGTAATGTTAGCATTTTGTTAAAGGATATGTTAGGATTATAGTTAGTTATCAAGTCATTGTTAGAATACTACGTTATATGTATGATTAGTAATATTGTGATAAGACTGTAATTCTTAGATGTAGCTTATGTTGTATCTATTATTCTCTTTACAGCCAGTTAGGTAGCAGTTAGTTAGCAGTTAGTTAGCAGTTAGTTAGCAGTTAGTAGTTAGTTAGTACAGTTGAAGTAGTTAGTTTAGTAAGTTAATACAGTTTGTACGTTAGCTCAGTTCAGTCAGTTGAATAAGATTAGGCTCAGGGCTATAGAAGCATATGCCATAGCAGAGCTCAGTAGACTAGAACTCAGTACTGTATAAGACGTCAGCGGTTAACAGTTTAACCCTGACGCAGTAATTGCACAAGGAAGATAATAACGAGCGAGTAACGCACTAGAGAGATAAGGTCAGCAGACGACCCCAACAGAAGTGTTGTAGAGGTAGCAGAGCGTGGCGAGCAGTTCCTCCCCCCCCCCCTGCACAGCTGAGTGACCAGTGGCGACCCTTCCAGGGCTTTGTTGTGTGCTGTAACAGTCTGGCAGTGTGTATAGCAGACGAGAAGCAGGCAAGAGAGGGCAAGCCGAGACGACCGTTCCACCGAACGTCCAGCATCATAACATCGAGTTATTAGTATAGCATTGTATTTGTATCGCCATTAAGTATTACTATTTGTATGTTTCTATATGTATTTAGTATTTTACTAATTAAAATAATTATTTGTGGCTGAACCACTGGTGTTTTTAAGTAATAGTAACGTTATTGTTATAACTGTTGATTGTAGTAATCATTCCCTAGACAGAGTCATAGTAATACTAATCAACGTATCGCTAGGGACCTTTATCTATATATATATCCCCTGTTCTGAAAGTAATTATTCGTGGTTCGACATTTTGGGGACCAGAAATATATAGATAAGAATAGAATTTTCGACATCGTGTAACATGACTCCTGCAACATGACTCCTGTAACATAACTCCTATAACATGACTCTTGTAACATGACTCTTGTAACATGACTCATGTAACATGACTCCTGTAACATGACTCCTGTAACATGATTCCTGTAACATGACCATTGTAACATGACTCCTGTAACATGACTCCTGTAAGATGACTCCTGTAACATGACTCCTGTAAGATGACTCTTGTAACATGACTCCTGAAGACCATAAGCCATGTTTAAATAACATCGTGCTCCTTGTTATCATAAGATTTGAATGGCGTTGTCACCCTGTACACGAGATACCCCTCAAATCGCCAATGACATCATAATATTTGATGACTCCAATCGGCGCCCCTGCAACCAACAGACCTTTGACCATGACCACGATCACCAATTAAACAACCGTATCGTCGTCCCTATAACAAAGAGACCCCCCTACCATCCGTGTAGCCATACTATTTAAAGACCCGTATTGTAATCTAAAGACCCCCTAGCTTAACCTCAGTTACCACAAGTGCGTGAATCCTAACGTTTTCTAAGCTCATGTCTGAGAGGTCTCATCACTATTTGATGTCTTTACTAAAGGATGAAATATTTAAACAAGATTTTGTTGACAACTGTCGATCAGACTGCTGCTCGAGCGACGCTTCCATACAACAGAACTTCGACCCGATACCAGAAGCATGGCTTGCATACAAACACTTGGGGCCTGATGCTAGCACAGGGCTTGTATACAAACACTTGGATTTGAAACTAGGACATGGCTTGCATACAAACACTTGGGCCTGATGCTAGGACATGGCTTGTATACAAACGCTTGGACCACATACTAAGACATGGCTTGTTTACAAACACTTGGGCCTGATACTAGGACATGGCTTGTTTACAAACACTTGGACCAGATACTAGGACATGGCTTGTTTACAAACACTTGGACCAGATACTAGGACATGGCTTGTTAACAAACACTTGGAACAGATACTCGGACATGGCTTGTATACAAACGCTTGGACCAGATACTAGGACATGGCTTGTTTACAAACACTTGGACCAGATACTAGGACATGGCTTGTTTACAAACACTTGGAACAGATACTAGGACATGGCTTGTTTACAAACACTTGGACCAGATACTAGGACATGGATGTTTACAAACGCTTGGACCAGATACTAGGGCATGGCTTGTTTACAAACACTTGGACCAGATACTAGGACATGGCTTGTTTACAAACACTTGGACCAGATACTAGGACATGGCTTGTTTACAAACACTTGGACCAGATACTAGGACATGGCTTGTTTACAAACACTTGGAACAGATACTAGGACATGGCTTGTTTACAAACACTTGGACCAGATACTAGGACATCGCTTGTTTTCAAACACTTGGACCAGATACTATGATATGGCTTGTTTACAAAGACTTGGACCAGATACTAGGACATGGCTTGTTTACAAACACTAGGACTCAATACTGGGACATGGCTTGGATACAAACTTTAGAATATAAAATAAGTTAGAATGAGGTCTGATATTGGAGAAGAGGTCGAGTATTTGAAATTTAACACTACAACAGTCAGCCCCCCCCCCCTCCCCCTTTTTTTGTCCCCAAACCCAACCCAAGACAAATCGTTTAGACTATATTAGAAGTTCAGCTAACATTAAGGCACTGTAGGTTTTAGACTATATTAGAAGTTCAGCTAACATTAAGACCCTGTAGGTTTTAGACTATATTAGAAGTTCAGCTAACATTAAGACACTGTAGTCTTTAGACTATATTAGAAGTTCAGCTAAAATTAAGACCCTGTAGGTCAACGTTTTCTTCACTGAACATTTAACACTACTGAGGTCATCTGTTTGTATTCTTGTGACCTGTGTAACGAGCATCGTGATGACGTTTGAAGCCGTCCACACTGTGACACGGAAGAATGAACCAACTGGTTTCATCACCACCTTCCAGCTCTGTGAATTAAGCATCTAATATATTATTAAGAACCTACCAATATGTCCCACGAGGTTGTGGCAATCACAGGCGAGCCCGGGTTAATGTCGCTGGCCACCAGCTTGAGTTTCTTCAGTTGTCCCCGTCGGGCGTGGGCAAGGGCCACCACGCAGTCGTTGGTCAGGTAAAAGTAGTCGACGCTCAGCGTGACCAGGTGGGTCAGCGACGTGAGACCTGCCGTGAACTGGTCCATTTCGTAGGGTCTCTGGCTGTACCAGGGCATTCTGTAGTAGCCGTCGATGTACAGATTCTGCAGCGACTCCCTGCACGTCTGGAACACCGTGTTCAACACGTGATACCCCTCTTCAGGCCTCCATTCTGCACATGACATTTGGAACGTCTTCAATTGGCTTAGCTTCCCGAGCATTCGAGACAGAATTAGCCGAATGCTGGACACTACAGATGGACTTGCATTACCCAGGCGAAGGTCGGCGACCCTGAAGGATGTGAGAGTCGGGTTTGGTAGACTGATTAGCAACTTCCGGAAGCAAATTGCCATAAATTTACATGCGTGGTTTTGAGGATGGTCACAAACGATGGCCACTTTTCGTAGATGGTGCCCGAACCGCTGGGCGTAAAAATACGCCCGTTTGCTGTTAACAGTCTGTCCGCTGCAACCCAGGCGGAGCAGTTTGCTGCGCCACAGCCGCGGGCTGGAGTAAATGAGGTCCCTCCACGTCCTGCAGACACTGGCCAGCCTCAAGCGGTCGTTCTTAGTGAGGAAACTGATAACGTGAAGGAGCACCTCGCAGGGCAGCCGATCCAGGGGAAAGATGCTCACCTCGCCCTGGGACTGGCACGCGTCCATGACGCAAGCATTGGTCAGTGGCATCTCCTCCGCCTGAGACAGGTCAACTCGTCTCAGCCTTGCCATGCTACAGGCCTTAGCAGAAGATGGGGGAAGCAAGACACGGCTTGAGTCGACCCAAATGGAATTCCGCAAACAAACGAATCCTCCGCATGTTTACTTGACGTCAAAATGGTGCTATGAAGTGCAAGGCAATGAAATCACATTGTCTAAAAGTGCGCAGCCTTTCCATGCAGGATTGATGTTCAAACAAACAAAGC
Organism: Omphiscola glabra; assembly: GCA_964017045.1. Lineage (NCBI taxonomy): Eukaryota > Metazoa > Mollusca > Gastropoda > Lymnaeidae > Omphiscola > Omphiscola glabra. The sequence continues at coordinate 2,707,226 of OZ024808.1, forward strand.
TGACAAAATGTTTGTTGTTGATTTGTTCTAAGTTGAGACAACGTAAACAGTTGAGTGTGAAGGTTTCAACAACACCGAACAAGATTCCTTTAGAATTTTTTTAAATGTTATTTGTATTGCTGCTATATACTGCTGGTCTATGTCAGTCTCAAATCAAACAGTTGTTGATATTTTATTTGTATTGCTGCTATATAAAGAATGTTCTATGTCAGTCTCAAATCAAACAGTTGTTGATATTTTATTTGTATTGCTGCTATATAAAGAATGGTCTATGTCAACTCAAATCAAACAGTTGTTGATATTTTATTTGTATTGCTGCTATATAAAGAATGGTCTATGTCAGTCTCAAATCAAACAGTTGTTGATATTTTATTTGTATTGCTGCTATATAAAGAATGGTCTATGTCAGTCTCAAATCAAACAGTTGTTGATATTTTATTTGTATTGCTGCTATATAAAGAATGGTCTATGTCAGTCTCAAATATAACGCTGTGTTCGCAGACCTTCCAATCTTTTATAAACCTTTCAGACTTGTATACCCCTTTCAGTCTAGTATAAACCTTTCAGACTTGTATACCCCTTTCAATCTAGTATAAACCTTTCAGACTAGTCTAAACCTTTCAGCTTTGTATAAAACTTTCAGTCTAGTCTAAACCTTTCAGTCTTGTATAAACCTTTCAGACTTGGCTGAACAGTTTGTGACTGTGTGTTTGGGGTGGAGTGGATGAGTGAGTGCCGGTATGGTTGTGTGTGATTTTGTGTGTCTGTGAGTGTGGGACGGAGGGACACAATGAAATTAGTGGTAATCACCAACAGATCCTGGGATTTAATCCGAACATTGCTGCTGGATGACCTTTCTGTTGGATTGCATCATTTATAAGGGCGGAGACCTGGCTTCTTACTGCTCTGGGAGACAACGAGAGAAAGAGAGAGAGAGAAAAGCACGAGAGAAAGGCAGAGAGAAGAAGGGGAGAGAGTCCGTGTACTCTGTAGTGTTATGCTTTGTGATCAACTTGATTGGCCCATAAACTATTTGACCTGCGTACACTTAGAGGGAATGTGCCGCCTTGTCAAGTGAAATTCCTATTTACATAATAGATCTACTTTTCCTCACCGTATGCAGTGCTATTCTTCCGTAATCAGTCCCATTCCACCGTTTACAATACTATTCCAATGTATGCAGTACTATTCCAATGTATGCAGTACTATTTCAATGTATGCAATGCTAGTCGTCCGTTTACAGCACTAATCCATCTTAATCAGTACTATTCCACCGTTTACAGTATTATTCCTCCGTAAGCAGTAATATCCAATCGTAAGCAGGACCAGTACCCCATTTAAAGTACTATTCCACCGTTTTCAGTACTATGCCACCGTATGCAGTATGATTCCATTGTTTGCAGTACTATACTCTGTATCTAATATTATTTTCCCGTTTGCAGTACTATTCGCCCGTATGTACTACTATTTCCCGGTATGAAGAACTATAAGCCCGTATGTACTACTATTCCCCAATATGAATTACTATTCACCCTATATGCAGTACTATTCTCTTAGAGAGTACTATTGCCACTTAAGAGAGTCCACTCCCCAGTCGTCTGACGTTGACACCGGAAGTACTTGTTTCTCCCCACCATTAAGGAGCCACCTTTATAATTGTATTGATCGCCCTGACAGAAGGCGTATCTGGACAGAAGGCGTAAACGCTATTTTCGATGAGTTGGCGGGGGGGGGGCGGCAGCCCTAGATTTACCTCAATTATTGATGGACCGACCAGCGACTGAGGGGACTCAATTATTCATGGGCGGCATTCAGGGAAAACATCTTTGTGAAAACTAGTCCAGACAACCACGATCCTGCTCCAGTCAAACGCCGCATGTGCTTGGTGCTGATCGGAGCACAGTAAGCATTAGATGCCCATTCAGTGGCTTGGTGCTGATCGGAGCACAGTAAGCATTAGATGCCCCTTCAGTGGATTGGTGCTGATCGGAGCACAGTAAGCATTAGATGCCCCTTCAGTGGATTGGTGCTGATCGGAGCACATTAAGCATTAGATGCCCCTTCAGTGGATTGGTGCTGATCGGAGCACAGTAAGCATTAGATGCCCCTTCAGTGGCTTGGTGCTGATCGGAGCACAGTAAACATTAGATGCCCCTTCAGTGGCTTGGTGCTGATCGGAGCACAGTAAGCATTAGATGCCCCTTCAGTGGCAATGTTGGCTCGCGTTGTGGGGTGTGAGTTTAACATTGGTGGACTCTAGTGGCATCTTGGAGGTTCTGCTTCTGGTACGTTGCTGCATCCACGTACTGGCATATGTGCAACGGTTGGGGAAGCAATGCTGCCATTCTAAAGGCTTCTAGTTTTAACATTTGTAGACTCTAGTGGCACCTTGGAGGTTCTGCTTCTGGTAGGGTACGTTGCTGCATCCACGTACTGGCATATGTGCAACGGTTGGGGAAGCAATGCTGCCATTCTAAAGGCTTATAGTTTTAACATTGGTAGACTCCAGTGGTACCTTGGAGGTTCTGCTTCTGGTACGTTGCTGCATCCACGTACTGGCATATGTGCAACGGTTGGGGAAACGATGCTGCCATTCTAAAGACTTCTAGTTTTAACATTGGTGGACTCCAGTGGCACCTTGGAGGAATTGAGAACCTTGTCTAGTCTCGTTAAAAAAACAATTGTCAGAACGCCCCTGACACTTCAACCGACGACAAATCCCATGGTACGCCCGTGTCAGGTCAACCTCACAACTTCCATGGTAAAACTACCCCCCCCCACCCCCCCCATCTCTTCCCAGCACATGTAAGCCAGCCATTAATATAATGAACGTAAAAAGTGAGCTCCATAAATATTAACTGTAGAACATTTCACCTAGTGTGTCGCCTGCCAACTCATTCTTCTCACTACAACAAAGCACCATTGGCAACTGTCTACATCACCATCTATGTCAATACAACAAAGCACCATTGACAATTATCTACATCACCATCTATGTCAATACAACAAAGCACCATTGACAATTGTCTACATCACCATCTATGTCAATACAACAAAGCACCATTGACAATTGTCTACATCACCATCTATGTCAATACAACAAAGCACCATTGACAATTGTGTACATCACCATCTATGTCAATACAACAAAGCACCATTGACAATTGCCTACATCACCATCTATGTCAATACAACAAAGCACCGTTGACAGATGTCTACATCACCATCTATGTCAATACAACAAAGCACCATTGACAACTGTCTACATCACCATCTATGTCAATACAACAAAGCACCATTGACAACTGTCTACATTACCATATATGTCATTGAAACATAGCACCATTGACAAGTCCCTACATCACCAGATATATGAATGAATAATTTCATTGCAGCATAGCACCATTGACAACTGCCTACATGGCAGCCCATGATTAAGCACTATGTATGTTTTATGTTACCTTAATGTTTACTCGATCAATGAATGTCTATTTTAGATTCATATTTCCAGACATTGGACCCCATGTCAACAAATACTACTGAAATTCTATGTGCCCCATGTCAATAAGTACTAATGAAATTCTATGTGCCCCATGTCAACAAATACCACTGAAACTCTATGTGCCCCATGTCAACAAGTACTAATGAAACTCTATGTGCCCCATGTAACAAGTACTAATGAAACTCTATGTGCCCAATGCCAACAAGTACTCTATGGTTTGAAAATCTTCCCCAGGCTCGTGTATAACGTTTGTATCTGCAGAAAATGTATCTGAAATGGATGTGCCCGCCGGTGCCCGTGTATTCTATTAACCCTCACACAAATGCCCGTTGATCCACACATCTATCACGTGTAAAATTGCCTGCCAGCCGACACGACAAGATGGCCGCTCACGGCCAGAAGGACACGGACGGCCATTTCTTGTGCAATCAATTTGTCGCCACCAGCCTGGGTGTCGCTACCGGCCAGGGTGTCGCTACCGGCCAGGGTGTCGCTACCAACCGTGTAACATGACTAACTTGAAGGACTCCGCCCATACCATTTAGTTTCCCTAACCATAATGGGGATCATGTTGCCATGACGACACTATAGTGTTGCCATGGTGACACGTCGGGTATGTCGCCATGATGACGTCGGGTGTTGTTGCGAACATATTTTATTATAAGAGCTTGATCCTATGACCGGGGCCACCTGACTTTTTTGAGACCCCAATCGGAAATAGCACGGAGAAAATGTATATATATTGAATGCCCTTAAGAAAATGAAAATATACTTTCACAAATGCATTTTTTCTCTTTAGAACTTTATAATGTTTCACAATCATCGTGTCCCTGCGTCCACATGAAACCCCTCTTAATCTGAACATGAGACCTGGACCGAAAGAGCCCCTCGTTTGTCGCCCTGCTAGCGCAAGACCATGACTGCAGATGTCATGACTACCATTCGGCAGTTTGTTAGGACTTCCCGTTGAAAGGAAGAACAGACTTAAACCGCTGTGCATTATAACCATGACATTTACGCTTTTGATTTGACCTTTGATCCCGACGTTGCCAGGTCAGATCACATGACATAATCACACATCTTCAACTCCAAACGGGAATTTTTATTTTTTTATTGAAAGTTTATTTGGGGTTTTAAGATGGCGGATATTAAACGTTGCTCTTCCTGACGGGAGAGAGAAGACTGGCAGGAAAGATTGATTTGGCAGAGGCGGCCCTGCCGTGGGTAAAAATAGAGAGGAGATTGTACTCCGTCCTGTGCATCGCATCAGGATGTTATCCTATCGAATACATCTGGTGCAAAGATATCAAATACATTTGGTACTAAGTTATCAAATACATATTCTCAAAATTTATCAAATACATTTGGTACACACTTATCAAATACATTTCGTACACACTTAACAAATACATATGGTACACACTAATCAAATACATTTGTTACACACTAATCAAAAACATTTGGTACACACTAATCAAATACATTAGTTACACACTAATCAAATACATTTGGTACACACTAATCAAATACATTTGGTACACACTTATCAAATACATTTGGTACACACGTATCAAATACATTTGGTACACACTTATCAAATACATTTGGTACACACTTATCAAATACATTTGGTACACACTTATCAAATACATTTGGTACACACTTATCAAATACATTTGGTACACACTTATCAAATACATTTGGTACACACTTATCAAATACATTTGGTACACACTTATCAAATACATTTGGTACACACTTATCAAATACATTTGGTAAAAAGTAATTAAATACTCAAAATGAACAACACATTAAACAAAAAGACGGTAGCACAAGAGACACAATGTGATGTGTTCAAACTTACAGAGACACAATGTGATGTGTTCAAACTTACAGAGACACAATGTGATGTGTTCAAACTTAAAGAGACACAATGTGATGTGTTCAAACTTACAGAGACACAATATGATGGGTTCAAACTTACAAAGACACAATGTGATGTGTTCAAACTTACAGAGACACAATGTGATGTGTTCATATGTGATGTGTTCAAACTTACAGAGACACAATGTGATGTGTTCAAACTTACAGAGACACAATGTGATGTGTTCAAACTTACAGAGACACAATGTGATGTGTGCAAACTTACAGAGACACAATGTGATGTGTTCAAACTTACAGAGACACAATGTGATGTGTTCAAACTTACAGAGACACAATGTGATGTGTTCAAATTTACAGAGACACAATGTGATGTGTGCAAACTTACAGAGACACAATGTGATGTGTTCAAATTTACAGAGACACAATGTGATGTGTTCAAATTTACAGAGACACAATGTGATGTGTTCAAACTTACAGAGACACAATGTGATGTGTGCAAACTTACAGAGACACAATGTGATGTGTTCAAACTTACAGAGACACAATGTGATGTGTTCAAACTTACAGAGACACAATGTGATGTGTTCAAATTTACAGAGACACAATGTGATGTGTGCAAACTTACAGAGACACAATGTGATGTGTTCAAATTTACAGAGACACAATGTGATGTGTTCAAATTTACAGAGACACAATGTGATGTGTTCAAACTTACAGAGACACAATGTGATGTGTTCATACTTACAGAGACACAATGTGATGTGTTCATACTTAAAGAGACACAATGTGATGTGTTCATACTTACAGAGGCACAATGTGATGTGTTCATATGTGATGTGTTCAAATTTGCAGGGACACAATGTGGTGTGCAAACTTACAGAGACACACTGTGGTACTATGCACACAGGGACACCCTGTCTCACTACATGCATACTCTCACACACAGAGACACATTGACTTGCTACATGAATACACGCACACAATCGTTGGTGCTACAAACACACATACACATGAGATCATGAGAAGATAAAATGGTAGAAACTGGCAGGGCTCGTGAACAAGGGAAACTGAGTTCTCTTTTCCCGGTCGTGATTAACAGCCTAGAAAATCTATCATCGCTCCTCCCAATACCGCCCAACCTCCCCACATTTCCCCACACATCCGAACCTCACCACATGTCCCCACCTCCCGAAAACTTACCCACAGCCAAGAGACAGCAATTACCTCCGTATAAAGCTTTAGAACAAAGAGGAAAACAATGGCAACACAAGCTAAAAAAGCAAGACTTGCACGCTATGTGAGTTGAGGTGGCTTTATGAAACGTCTGTCACGCAACACTTCCAGCTACACAGTTAGGCTCCACCGCAACACTACCAGCTACACAGTTAGGCTCCACCGCAACACTTCCAGCTACACAGTTAGGCTCCACCGCAACACTACCAGCTACACAGTTAGGCTCCACCGCAACACTTCCAGCTACACAGTTAGGCTCCACCGCAACACTTCCAGCTACACAGTTAGGCTCCACCGCAACACTTCCAGCTACACAGTAAGGCTCCACCGCAACACTTCCAGCTACACAGTTAGGCTCCACCGCAACACTACCAGCTACACAGTTAGTCTCCACCGCAACACTTCCAGCTACACAGTTAGGCTCCACCGCAACACTTCCAGCTACACAGTTAGGCTCCACCGCAACACTTCCAGCTAAACAGTTAGGCTCCCCCGCAACACTTCCAGCTACACAGTTAGGCTCCACCGCAACACTACCAGCTACACAGTTAGGCTCCACCGCAACACTACCAGCTACACAGTTAGGCTCCACCGCAACACTACCAGCTACACAGTTAGGCTCCACCGCAACACTACCAGCTACACAGTTAGGCTCCACCGCAACACTACCAGCTACACGGTTAGGCTCCAACGCAACACTACCAGCTACACAGTTATGCTCCACCGCAACACTACCAGCTACACAGTTAGGCTCCACCGCAACACTACCAGCTACAAAGTTAGGCTCCACCGCAACACTACCAGCTACACAGTTAGGCTCCACCGCAACACTACCAGCTACACAGTTAGGCTCCACCGCAACACTTCCAGCTACACAGTTAGGCTCCACCGCAACACTACCAGCTACACAGTTAGGCTCCACCGCAACACTACCAGCTACACAGTTAGGCTCCACCGCAACACTACCAACTACACAGTCACGCTCCACCGCAACACTTCCAGCTACACAGTTAGGCTCCATCGCAACACTACCAACTACACAGTCACGCTCTTGGCAACACTACCAGCTTCACAGTTAGGCTCCACTGCAACACTTCCAGCTACACAGTTAGGCTCCACTGCAACACTTCCGGCTACACAGTTAGGCTCCACCGCAACACTTCCAGCTACACAGTCACGCTCCACCGCAACACTACCAGCTACACAGTTAGGCTCCACCGCAATACTCCCCATCGTGGCGGCCCCACACTACACCCCTTGTCACACATCTAGGTTACCACAGCCTCCCATACTTTCAGGGTCTCCCAACCACACTCCCAATTTTGCGGGCCCCTGCCTCACTCAATAGTGTGATGCCCCCTTCCACATTCCATAGGTTGAGAATGAGAGTCTCCTACCACACTCCATACTATTATGGTCCCTTTCCACACTCCATAATTTGAGGGTCCACTAACCCACCCCAAAGTGTGAGGGTATCCTACCACACACGATATTGTGAGGGCCCCTACCCCACCCCAAAGTGTGAGGGTATCCTACCACACACGATATTGTGAGGGCCCCTACCCCACCCCAAAGTGTGAGGGTATCCTACCACACACGATATTGTGAGGGCCCCTACCCCACCCCAAAGTGTGAGGGTATCCTACCACACACGATATTGTGAGGGCCCCTACCCCACCCCAAAGTGTGAGGGTATCCTACCACACACGATATTGTGAGGGCCCCTACCCCACCCCAAAGTAGCAACATTCATTCGACCAAACTCCTAACGTCCATTCCATAAAGGTCCTTATGGCTGGGGTTACCAGTTTATCCTTCCATCAAGTTCCCTGTCTTCTCTCCTGCCAGTCTGTACCCATTGCTCTTTCTCTCTCTCTCTCTCTCTCCCTTCCTTTCTCTCTCTACCCCACCCTCTTTCTCTCCCTCTCTCTTTCTCTCTCTCTGTCTCTCTCTCTACCCCTCCCTCTCCCTCTTTCTTTCCCTCTCTCTTTCTCTCTCTCTCTCTGTCTCTCTCTCTCTTTCTTTCTCTTTTTTTTTCTCTCTCTCTCTTTCTCTCTCGCTGACTTTCATTTTTTCCCTCCTGGTTTCTTTTACAGTCTCTAAACGTTTCTGCCTCCATCTGATCCTCTAGTCGTCTCGCCACTTTTCTTCCCATTTCTCCCCTATCTCAACCGACCCAATTTCTAACCTATCTTACCCGACCCCAATTCTCCCAATCTAACCCAAACCCCAAATCCCCCCCCCCCCAAAACCAATCCAATTTCTGTTCATTTTGACTAGAATCTCGCCCCTGGTTTCTCCTCAGAAATCATTCTTTATTTCTCTTGTCTTTGTTTGCGTCCTTATAACTCTGAAAAGTGAGATCACATGTTAGAATTCCCGAAACAAATAGGGACACAAACCTACTGGGTTCATATAGGACACAAACCTACTGGGTTCATATACGACACAAACCTACTGGGTTCATATAGGACACAAACCTACTGGGTTCATATAGGACACAAACCTACTGGGTTCATATAGGACACAAACCTACTGGGTTCATATAGGACACAAACCTACTGGGTTCAAATAGGACACAAACCTACTGTGTTCATATAGGACACAAACCTACTGGGTTCATATAGGACACAAACCTACTGGGTTCATATAGAACACAAACCTACTGGGTTCATATAAAACAAGGAAGAAAACGTCGACACACAAGCCCACAACATATGGGATACAAATAGATTGAACTGAAATCTCAGCATGTTTACATTCTGCTTTGTGCATTTATAGCAACCGATATATAAGCAATATGACAACCAATACGTATCTCATTGCATTGTGTTCGCACTTATGTAAAGCTAGCCATTTGAATCGACCCGAACATAAATTCATCCACTCTGATCGATCCCAATATAACGTGATCCACAAAAATTGCTACAATGTAAATCTATCCACAAAAACAACTACATTGTAAATCTATCCAACTGCTACATTGTAAATATATCCACAAAAACTGCTACTTTGTAAATCTATCCACAAAAACTGCTACATTGTAAATCTATTCACAATAACTGATACATTGCAAATTTATCCATTCTAATCGTTCCAATGTAAATCTATCCATTCGAATCAACCCAATGTAATTATCTCCATTCTAATCGACCTAATGTAAATCTATCTATTCTAATCGTTCCAATGTAAATCTATCCATTCTAATCGTTCCAATGTAAATCTACCCCATCTGATAGCTTTGATGGCCGTTATTTTTGTGCAGCTCCAACGGACAAAGAAATCAATCAGTGATTTAGAGCGCGCCCCCCCTCCCTCCTTCATCCCAGCCACGGGTTATGCTAGCAAACCCGCCGTTAAAAGCAGACAAGTCTTAAAATATGCGGCCATGATGGAAAGAACAATAATTCCCCTTGATTATGTTTGTCTTCCCCTGGCTGTCAACGTTTTACTTGACGTCACAGGTTTGGGGTGGGGGGGAGTGGCGAAAGTTGAAATGTCTTACAAAAGTTTAGGTGAGAAACGGGAAGGCCGGTCTGGCTCTCCTGACAGTCTCTGTGTAACTGGGGTTCTTGTTTGTCTGGCTCTCCTGACTGTCTCTGTGTAACTTTGGTTCTGGTTTGTCTGGCTCTCCTGACCGTCTCTGTGTAACTTTGGTTCTGGTTTGTCTGGCTCTCCTGACCGTCTCTGTGTAACTTTGGTTCTGGTTTGTCTGACTCTCCTGACCGTCTCTGTGTAACTTTGGTTCTGGTTTGTCTGGCTCTCCTGACCGTCTCTGTGTAACTTTGGTTCTGGTTTGTCTGGCTCTCCTGACCGTCTCTGTGTAACTTTGGTTCTGGTTTGTCTGGCTCTCCTGACCGTCTCTGTGTAACTTTGGTTCTGGTTTGTCTGGCTCTCCTGACCGTCTCTGTGTAACTTTGGTTCTGGTTTGTCTGGCTCTCCTGACCGTCTCTGTGTAGCTTTGGTTCTGGTTTGTCTGGCTCTCCTGACCGTCTCTGTGTAACTTTGGTTCTGGTTTGTCTGGCTCTCCTGACCGTCTCTGTGTAACTTTGGTTCTGGTTTGTCTGACTCTCCTGACCGTCTCTGTGTAACTGGGGTTCTGGTTTGTCTGACTCTCCTGACCGTCTCTGTGTAACTTTGGTTCTGGTTTGTCTGGCTCTCCTGACCGTCTCTGTGTAACTTTGGTTCTGGTTTGTCTGGCTCTCCTGACCGTCTCTGTGTAACTTTGGTTCTGGTTTGTCTGGCTCTCCTGACCGTCTCTGTGTAGCTTTGGTTCTGGTTTGTCTGGCTCTCCTGACCGTCTCTGTGTAACTTTGGTTCTGGTTTGTCTGGCTCTCCTGACCGTCTCTGTGTAACTTTGGTTCTGGTTTGTCTGACTCTCCTGACCGTCTCTGTGTAACTGGGGTTCTGGTTTGTCTGACTCTCCTGACCGTCTCTGTGTAACTTTGGTTCTGGTTTGTCTGGCTCTCTTGACCGTCTCTGTGTAACTTTGGTTCTGGTTTGTCTGACTCTCCTGACCGTCTCTGTGTAACTTTGGTTCTGGTTTGTCTGGCTCTCCTGACCGTCTCTGTGTAACTTTGGTTCTGGTTTGTCTGACTCTCCTGACCGTCTCTGTGTAACTTTGGTTCTGGTTTGTCTGACTCTCCTGACCGTCTCTGTGTAACTTTGGTTCTGGTTTGTCTGGCTCTCCTGACCTTCTCTGTGTAACTTTGGTTATGGTTTGTCTGACTCTCCTGACCGTCTCTGTGTAACTTTGGTTCTGGTTTGTCTGGCTCTCCTGACCGCTCTGTGTAACTTTGGTTCTGGTTTGTCTGGCTCTCCTGACCGTCTCTGTGTAACTTTGGTTCTGGTTTGTCTGGCTCTCCTGACCGTCTCTGTGTAACTTTGGTTCTGGTTTGTCTGACTCTCCTGACCGTCTCTGTGTAACTTTGGTTCTGGTTTGTCTGACTCTCCTGACCGTCTCTGTGTAACTTTGGTTCTGGTTTGTCTGGCTCTCCTGACCGTCTCTGTGTAACTTTGGTTCTGGTTTGTCTGGCTCTCCTGACCGTCTCTGTGTAACTTTGGTTCTGGTTTGTCTGACTCTCCTGACCGTCTCTGTGTAACTTTGGTTCTGGTTTGTCTGACTCTCCTGACCGTCTCTGTGTAACTTTGGTTCTGGTTTGTCTGACTCTCCTGACCGTCTCTGTGTAACTTTGGTTCTGGTTTGTCTGGCTCTCCTGACCGTCTCTGTGTAACTTTGGTTCTGGTTTGTCTGGCTCTCCTGACCGTCTCTGTGTAACTTTGGTTCTGGTTTGTCTGGCTCTCCAGACAGTCTCTGTGTAACTTTGGTTCTGGTTTGTCTGACTCTCCTGACCGTCTCTGTGTAACTTTGGTTCTTGTTTGTCTGGCTCTCCTGACCGTCTCTGTGTAGCTTTGGTTCTGGTTTGTCTGGCTCTCCTGACCGTCTCTGTGTAACTGGGGTTCTGGTTTTAACTTTTACATCGACAGCGATTGTAGCTCAAGCATTTAGTCAAAGTTTACAATTAATTTAATTTTATTGCCACTTAATACACCAATTGAAAATTGTGATCGGAGATTTCAAAAAAAATAATAATTTGGCCACATTTTGGCTTCTGGTATTTACAGATGCTCTAAGCTTTTCACCAATTGTTTTTAAATGAATAATATTCTGTAATTGCTAATAAGGCCTATTATGCGAAGTGCACTGAGTCTAGCCCCAGACTGTGGTACTGCAGTGAGCCTAGCACTAGGCTGTGGTACTGCAGTGAGCCTAGCCCTAGGCTGTGTTACAGCAGTGAGTCTAGCCCTAGGCTGTGGTACTGTAGTGAGCCTAGCCCTAGGCTGTGGTACTGCAGTGAGCCTAGCCGTAGGATGTGGTACTTTAGTGAGCCTAGCCCTAGGCTGTGGTACTGCAGTGAGCCTAGCCCTAGGCTGTGGCACTGCAGTGAGTCTAGCCCTAGGCTGTGGTACAGTAGTGAGCCTAGCCCTAGGCTGTGGTTGTAGTGAGCCTAGCCCTAGGCTGTGGTACAGTAGTGAGCCTAGCCCTAGGCTGTGGCACTGCAGTGAGCCTAGCCCTAGGCTGTGGTACTGTAGTGAGCCTAGCCCTAGGCTGTGGCACTGCAGTGAGCCTAGCCCTAGGCTGTGGTTGTAGTGAGCCTAGCCCTAGGCTGTGGTACAGTAGTGAGCCTAGCCCTAGGCTGTGGCACTGCAGTGAGCCTAGCCCTAGGCTGTGGTACAGTAGTGAGCCTAGCCCTAGGCTGTGGTTGTAGTGAGCCTAGCCCTAGGCTGTGGTTGTAGTGAGCCTAGCCCTAGGCTGTGGTTGTAGTGAGCCTAGCCCTAGGCTGTGGTTGTAGTGAGCCTAGCCCTAGGCTGTGGTTGTAGTGAGCCTAGCCCTAGGCTGTGGTTGTAGTGAGCCTAGCCCTAGGCTGTGGTTGTAGTGAGCCTAGCCCTAGGCTGTGGTTGTAGTGAGCCTAGCCCTAGGCTGTGGTTGTAGTGAGCCTAGCCCTAGGCTGTGGTTGTAGTGAGCCTAGCCCTAGGCTGTGGTTGTAGTGAGCCTAGCCCTAGGCTGTGGTTGTAGTGAGCCTAGCCCTAGGCTGTGGTTGTAGTGAGCCTAGCCCTAGGCTGTGGTTGTAGTGAGCCTAGCCCTAGGCTGTGGTTGTAGTGAGCCTAGCCCTAGGCTGTGGTTGTAGTGAGCCTAGCCCTAGGCTGTGGTTGTAGTGAGCCTAGCCCTAGGCTGTGGTTGTAGTGAGCCTAGGCTGGCGTACTGCGCTATATAAAAAACCTTAATAATAATGACAACCCCACTGTTATAGAGGGCCTAATATCCATTCTATTGCGGAGGGCCTAACATCCCCACTTGTACGGAGGGCATAATACAGCCCCTGATATGGAGACACCATAAGAAAAGATCATTAGGTGGGTGGATTGAAGTTTCCAATATATTAAGGCCATACTGTCCCCATCCCCGCTGTCCCCCATCGACTCCCCCACCCCAGGGCTGACTTGGCTTAAAGAAATCCATTATTTTATGAGCTGTCTTCATCGTTGAACAAATTCCTAGCATAAAATTGAAGCTTTTTGTGCCATTAGCATTTTTGGGTCATCTTCGAGAAATGCATTTTTCTCCGTTTAACTTTTTTCTTCCTGATAGCTCCATTTTCTCGTGACAGACATCACCTTAGCACACATCACCTTAGCACACATCACCTTGGCACACATCAATATGGTACACATCTCACCTTGCCTTGGCACACATCACTTTCGCACACATCACCTTGGCACACATCATCTTGGTACACATCACCTGGGTAAACATAACCTTTGAACACGTCATCTTGGCACACATCAAACTGGCATACATCAAACTGGAACACATCCCCTGGGCACACCTTGGCGCACATAACCTTTGAACACATCACCTTTGAATACATCACCTTGGCACACATCACCTTGGCACACATCACATTGGCACACATCACATTGGCACACATCACCCTGGCACACGTCACCTTGGCACACATCACCGTGGCGCACATCACCCTGGCACACATCACCCTGGCACACATCACATTGGCACACATCAAATTGGCACACATCACCTTGGCACGCATCACATTGGCACACATCACCCTGGCACACATCACCCTGGCACACATCAAATTGGCACACATCACCCTGGCACACATCAAATTGGCACACATCACCTTGGCACGCATCACAATGGCACGCATCACATTGGCACAGATTTCAATTTCTCAGATGTCATTGCGACCATTTAAATTATTGCCCATGAAGCTATAGTAGCAGTTGTCTAGTGGATGATTACAACGACTCTTTCAAGACCATTCGTCGGTTCAGATCTGAGCACGACTCCTTGATGTCATGTAGAAAAATCCATTGGCTCAATCATTGCCAACTCTTTATTTCCCCGACTCAATAATCCAAGCGATGCTCTCAAGGACACTCGACAACCATCATTGAAGACTAACTTTGAAAAAATAAAAATAGATTATAATTTCTGTTTCGCAATTTCTTTTAATTTTTTATTAAACAAGAGTTTGTCAGCTGTTCGCTTGTTAGTTGTTCGTTTGTTAGCTGTTCGTTTGTTAGCTGTTCGTTTGTTAGCTGTTCGTTTGTTAGCTGTTCGCTTGTTAGTTGTTCGCTTGTTAGCTGTTCGTTTGTTAGCTGTTCGCTTGTTAGCTGTTCGTTTGTTAGTTGTTCGTTTGTTAGCTGTTCGTTTGTTAGCTGTTCGTTTGTTAGCTGTTCGTTTGTTAGCTGTTCATTTGTTAGCTGTTCGTTTGTTAGCTGTTCGCTTGTTAGCTGTTCGTTTGTTAGTTGTTCGTTTGTTAGCTGTTCGTTTGTTAGCTGTTCGTTTGTTAGCTGTTCGTTTGTTAGCTGTTCGTTTGTTAGCTG
This sequence comes from Omphiscola glabra, assembly GCA_964017045.1. Lineage (NCBI taxonomy): Eukaryota > Metazoa > Mollusca > Gastropoda > Lymnaeidae > Omphiscola > Omphiscola glabra. The sequence goes on from OZ024808.1 coordinate 2,722,257, forward strand.
TTCGTTTGTTAGCTGTTCGTTTGTTAGCTGTTCGTTTGTTAGCTGTTCGTTTGTTAGCTGTTCGTTTGTTAGCTGTTCGTTTGTTAGTTGTTCGTTTGTTAGCTGTTCGTTTGTTAGCTGTTCGCTTGTTAGCTGTTCGCTTGTTAGCTGTTCGTTTGTTAGCTGTTCGCTTGTTAGCTGTTCGTTTGTTAGTTGTTCGTTTGTTAGCTGTTCGTTTGTTAGCTGTTCGTTTGTTAGTTGTTCGTTTGTTAGCTGTTCGTTTGTTAGCTGTTCGCTTGTTAGCTGTTCGTTTGTTAGTTGTTCGTTTGTTAGCTGTTCGTTTGTTAGCTGTTCGTTTGTTAGTTGTTCGTTTGTTAGCTGTTCGTTTGTTAGCTGTTCGTTTGTTAGTTGTTCGTTTGTTAGTTGTTCGTTTGTTAGCTGTTCGTTTGTTAGCTGTTCGTTTGTTAGCTGTTCGTTTGTTAGCAGGGATAAAAGTCGAAGCAGACTGTTAGTAATTTCCTTAGTTAATTCCCTTTGAAAACGTCACTTCTCTATGCAAGAGTTTGTGAATTTTTGTCGATGTATTGCTCTATGCAAGAGTTGGTGAATATTGTTGATGTATTGCTCTATGCAAGAGTTGGTGAATACTGTTGATGTATTGCTCTATGCAAGAGTTGGTGAATACTGTTGATGTATTGCTCTATGCAAGAGTTGGTGAATATTGTCGATGTATTGCTCTATGCAAGACAGGTGGCCATTGGACGATATCAGTAGGGTGTCAAGCCAATGAGTCATCATCATCCTCATGTCCCTAATTCCTTGGACCGTTGGGGCGCCACAGATGACATGAAAACTATCCTTCTCCATTCCTCTCTGTTTTCTGCACTACCACAGCATCGCCTAGTTTTAGTCCCGTCCACTCTTTGATGATGTCTTCCCATCTTTTTCTCTGTCTTCCTCTTCTTGTCCCTCCTCTCGTTGCGCCCTGCATGATTTCTTTGGCGAGCCCTTGTTTTCTTGTCACATGACCATACCATTCCAGTTTGCGCTCTTTTTACAGTTAATGAGTAGTTAGGATTAAATCTAACACTATAGAGTCACGTGATACACTCAATGAAATAGAATAACTTTATGTTTTCGATCATGAAATAAATTGTAACTCATCACTAAGCCACTCCACTCCACAACTGCTGATTGCTACCGTAACAAATCATTGTAACTCATCACTAAGCCACTCCACTCCACAACTGCTGATTGCTACCGTAACAAATCATTGTAACTCATCACTAAACCACCCCACTCCACACTCTTACCCGCTGATTGCTACCTTTACAGAGCACGAACTGACCAGTGCTACACATCAAGTACGATATCAATGAAAGAATAATTCAACTATATGCCACGCCCCTATTCCTTGCTTCATCCCACTCTTGGGGGTAATAAAGCAAGAGAACTAGCACCCACTTCCACCCACCTCTACTGGTCATAGGAACTCACAACATCCCTTTTATCTGTGCCCCCCCCCCCCCCAAACCGTCCTCTGCTGCGATCATTTCAACATCCCGATGTTGCCCCCCAACGTTCGATGTTATCAAGGGGCGACCATTGACATGGCCAGGATCGAAGTTTATCACCTGTCAATCAGGGGGAAACAATCTTCTTGATCACGTGATTATCTCCCATGATCATCTCTTGCACGTAAACGTCCCCACGTTGATGTCTTTAGTCAGTGGTTCTCATTACTCAACTTAAAAACCTCCACAGAATTGTATGGACGATTTCGCTACTTCCATTAGATTGTGTGTTATGAGCCCTAGCCTTACAAGTCACCCAAACTTTTTGTCTTGACTGTTGCAATATCAGAGAAGTGACAGCAAACGCATGGCAAAGGTAGAATGTTCTATAATGGAAAGAAATCTATTGTTTTAATCCTTTTTATTAAATTCGTTTTTGTTCGTGCGTTTCTGTCTGATTGGAAAAAAATCTTCGGACGGCTAATTGATCCACTTCCCGTCAATTTATCGAGCTGAAATTTGGCACACAGACTCGTTACTGATGACAACACAGCCTATCAAATTTTTATCCCGAATCCCCCCCAAAAAAGTTTTTCAAAGGAAAGATGAAGAAATTATGATGACACCGATTTCATGAAATAAAATTCCCGATTACCGGGCTAAATGTGATTCAAATTTTTTTTTTTTAAATATCGCAAGTGTGGGTGGCGCGTAATATTTTCTTTTGTTTTTCTGAAATAGTTGGTGTCATAAATCTGCGGTGTAAAAGCTTTTAAAGGTTTAACATTTACTTGTAAACTTTTATTACAAATGGCATTAGTGTTATGTTTCTTGGGTTTTTTAAAGATTTTATCTTTAATCAGATTTTCATCTTGTGTGCGGATGGGGTGTTATTTTTTGTGTTTGTTTACACACGTGACATGTTAAGATTTCTCTACCACTGTTCATTAGGCGAACTCCTGGAAAAGTTGGTCGTCAGAGGCGGGTTGACACTGTCGCTCAAATTATTTTGGTTGAACGCATCTGCTTCGCGTTTAAATGAACATGTGGGTGGATGCGTGGGTCATACAGTAGTGTCATTGTTGACCCGGCAGTAGTGTCATTGTTGTCCCAGCGGTACTGTCATTGTTGTCCCAGCAGTAGTGTCATTGTTGTCCCAGCGGTACTGTCATTGTTGTCCCAGCAGTAGTATCATTGTTGTCCCAGCAGTAGTGTCAAAGTTGTCCCAGCAGTAGTGTCATTGTTGTCCCAGCAGTAGTGTCATTGTTGTCCCAGCAGTAGTGTCATTGTTGTCCCAGCAGTAGTGTCAAAGTTGTCCCAGCAGTAGTGTCATTGTTGTCCCAGCAGTAGTGTCATTGTTGTCCCGGCAATAGTGTCATTGTTGTCCCAGCGGTACTGTCATTGTTGTCCCAGCAGTAGTATCATTGTTGTCCCAGCAGTAGTGTCAAAGTTGTCCCAGCAGTAGTGTCATTGTTGTCCCAGCAGTAGTGTCAAAGTTGTCCCAGCAGTAGAGTCATTGTTGTCCCAGCAGTAGTGTCATTGTTGTCCCAGCAGTAGTATCATTGTTGTCCCAGCAGTAGTGTCATTGTTGTCCCAGCAGTAGTGTCATTGTTGTCCCAGCAGTAGTGTCATTGTTGTCCCAGCAATAGTGTCATTGTTGTCCCAGCAGTAGTATCATTGTTGTCCCAGCAGTAGAGTCATTGTTGTCCCAGCAGTAGAGTCATTGTTGTCCCAGCAGTAGAGTCATTGTTGTCCCAGCAGTAGTGTCATTGTTGTCCCAGCAGTAGTGTCATTGTTGTCCCAGCAGTAGTGTCATTGTTGTCCCAGCAGTAGTGTCATTGTTGTCCCAGCAGTAGTGTCATTGTTGTCCCAGCAGTAGAGTCATTGTTGTCCCAGCTGTAGAGTCATTGTTGTCCCAGCAGTAGAGTCATTGTTGTCCCAGCAGTAGAGTCATTGTTGTCCCAGCAGTAGAGTCATTGTTGTCCCAGCAGTAGTGTCATTGTTGTCCCAGAAGTAGTGTCATTGTTGTCCCAGCAGTAGTGTCATTGTTGTCCCAGCAGTAGTGTCATTGTTGTCCCAGCAGTAGTGTCATTGTTGTTATGAATTGTTCCAGTTTCCGAATGCCATTCGCCTCCTCGTGTTTACACACGCTCTAATGGGGGCCAATATTGATTCCACCAATACTCCCGGATCGGTTACTTGGTATCGACAGTTAATTTGTGTACTCAATCCTCGCACTTCCTCTCGGCTCGTCACCCTTCTAATGGTACTGGTGACAAAGTCAACAACTTGGTATGAACATTCTTTGGTCGGGGGGGGGGGGGGGGGGTGCTGCAGCTGGTGCTGAAAGACTTACCAGATGTCTTGTAATTCGGTGTTGACAGACTTACCAAAAATCCTTAAGGTCGTGCTAGCTTAAAAAATGTCATTTCGGCTGGTACTGACAGACACTTAAGTTAGTGCTGACTTCTTGCAGTTTCTTGACCCGTTCGGTTGTTTCATTTGCTGAGTGGGAGTGTAAAGCCATTTGTGTGTGAGTACGTAAGCGGGAAGAAGGAGAGAAAAAATTGAGAGGTTGATGTTTTGGAGTGATTGCATTTGACAGTTGGAATGATGATAATTGACCGTTGGAGAGAGGGCATTTGACAGTTGGAATGATGATAATTGACAGTTGGAGAGATGGCATTTGACAGTTGGAATGATGATAATTGACCGTTGGAGAGATGGCATTTGACAGTTGGAGTGATGATATTTGACAGTTGAAGTGAAGATATTTGAAAGTTGGAGTGATGGCATTTTACATTTGGAGTGATGACATTTGACAGTTGGAGTGATGACATTTGACTGTTGGAGTGTTGACATTTGACAGTTGAATTAAGTTGGTTACATTAACTTCATCAAACCTTTGACATGAAATGACGGTTGATGAGTGTACAAAGCAGAAGTCAGCTTCTTTTAAACAGCAAATATGTATTTCTCTGAAGCCTCATCAAACACCAAGTATCAGCCAATATTTGACACTATCAGGCCCCATTAAACACCAAGTAACAGCAAATATTTGACACTATCAGGTCCCATCAAACATCAAGTATCAGCCCATATTTTACACCATCAGGCCCCATCAAACACCAAGTATCAGCCCATATTTGACACCATCAGGCCCAATTAAACACCAAGTATCAGCCAATATGTGACACCATCAGGCCCCATCAAACATCAAGTATCAGCCAATATTTGACACTATCAGGCCCCATCAAACACCAAGTATCAGCCCATATTTGACACCATCAGGCCCCATCAAACACCAAGTATCAGCCACTATTTGACACTATCCGGCCCCATTAAACACCAAGTAACAGACCGTTTCCTCGAGGAAATCTGGTTTGACCTTCCTTGTTATTTGAAAAATTGCCAGTAAGCGCCCCCCGAAATTGCCTTAGTAATGGTGTTTCCAGGGGCGGGCAGTTGGGTTAGTATTGGTGTTTCCAGGGGCGGGGATGGGGTCTTCACGGTTTATTGATATTTCTGTTTTATGTACATTACGTAAAATGTATGCAACATTGTACAGACATATCCTATGACTTCTGATGTACACATGAACTATGACTTAAGTTGTACACATAACCTATGACCCATGTCGTTATCTATTCAGTGTAAAATCATGTTTCTTAGCATCGTCATATGTCGTGACCTCTTTTTATGTCTTGATCACTTCATGTGTCATGATCTATTCAAATGGCGTGACCTCCTTATGTGTCGCCACCTCTCACGTATTGTATCATCTCCAAATGTTAGACTATTATGAACATGAAAATGTCGATTTTTTCTTGCAATATTTCTGTAAGTCTTAAGGAATAGTATCTGGTGTACAAACACTTGGCTCACAAGTAATCTAATTGATCTATTCACATGACACGATCATCTTAAGATCACAAGTAATCTAATTGATCTATTCATATGACACGCTCATCTTAAGATCACAAGTAATCTAATTGATCTATTCACATGACACGATCATCTTTAGATCACAAGTAATCAAATTGATCTGTTCACATGACACGCTCATCTTAAGATCACAAGTAATCTAATTGATCTATTCACATGACACGCTCATTTTAAGATCACAAGTAATCTAATTGATCTATTCATATGACACGCTCATCTTAAGATCACAAGTAATCTAATTGATCTATTCACATGACACGCTCATCTTAAGATCACAAGTAATCTGATTGATCTATTCACATGACACGATCATCTTAAGATCACAAGTAATCTAATTGATCTATTCACATGACACGCTCATCTTAAGATCACAAGTTATCTAATTGATCTATTCATATGACACGCTCATCTTAAGATCACAAGTAATCTAATTGATCTAGTCACATGACACGATCATCTTTAGATCACAAGTAATCTAATTGATCTATTCACATGACACGCTCATTTTAAGATCACAAGTAATCTAACTGATTGATTCAATCTTTGGGAGGCACTGTTGGTGGGTGCCTTCAGCGAGAGAGAGAGAGAGAGAGAGAGAGAGAGAGAGAGAGAGAGAGAGAGAGAGAGAGAGGCGTAAATCTACTAAAGTTACTGGACAAAACCAGCATTTAAGTTTTTCACTTTATAAGAATCCCAATTAGGTCTACCCCCTCCCCCCAACCAGGTACGCCATCGCAGACTTTTTTTTCACGCCCCCGAATATATTGATATTCTTATGTCCTCCCCCTCCCATCCTATATGCAGCTCAGATTTATTAAAACTACTTCCGTAAAACAGAATAAAATAATTGTTCACCAAACGCACTTGTGTTTTTTTTGAAGCACCTCATTTAGCGCAGTTATCGGGAATTTGATTTTGCTCTTCGTTGAATTCAATAATCCCCCATACTTTATATCACACATGGAGAACTATATGTCGCATTGCTATCACTTGTTATATAGGACACATATGACTTTCATTAGAATTGTATGGAATTAGCGAGCATAACATGAGCTATCTATTATGAACATACCAAAATGAACAACTAAGGGAATGGTTCCAGTAATGCTTAGTTGAGTGGTTTGTCTATCTGGAATATGTGGAATGAATTCTTTACACATTTAAACAGTTACATGAAAAAAATTCTGAAATAGTAAGCAGGGATTGAAATAGGGAGCAGTTATTGAAATAGTGAGCAGTGATTGAAATAGTGAGCAGTGATTGAAATAGTGAGCAGAGATTGAAATAAGGAGCAGTGGTTGAAATAGTGAGCAGTGGTTGAAATAATGAGCAGTGATTGAAATAGTGAGCAGTTATTGAAACAGGGGGCAGTGATTGAAATAGTGAGCAGTTTTTGAAATAGGGAGCAGTGATTGAAATAGTGAGCAGTGACTGAAATAGTGAGCAGTTATTGAAATAGGGAGCAATGATTGAAATAGGGAGCAGTTATTGAAATAGTGAGCAGTAATTGAAATAGTGAGCAGTTATTGAAACCGGGAGCAGTGATTAAAATTGTGAGCAGTGATTGAAATAGTGAGCAGTGATTGAAATAGTGAGCAGTGATCTAAATAGTGAGCAGTTATTGAAATAGTGAGCAGTGATTGAAATAGTGAACACTGATTGAAATAGTGAGCAGTGATTGAAATAGTGAGCAGTTATTGAAATAGTGAGCAGTGATTATAATAGAGAACACTGATTGAAATAGTGAGCACTGATTAAAATAGTCAGCAATGATTGAAATAGCTGTTCTTTGAAACACAATTTAGCTGCTCGTGCCTTTTACACTCAATGGATCAGTCAGATACGGCCCAAATGCTTCAGTCAGATACATCCCCAATGGATCAGTCAGCTACGGTCCCGATGGATCAGTCAGATACGGCCCCAATGGATCATTTAGATACGACCCCGATATATCAGTCAGATACGACCCCAATGGATCAGTCAGCTACGGTCCTAATGGATCAGTCAGATACGGCCCCTATGAATCAGTCAGATACGGCCCCAATGCTTCATTCAGATACAGCCCCAATGGATCAGTCAGATACGGTCCCGATGGATCATTTAGATACCAGTATACCCCCCCCCCCCCGGGGCTCTAGTCGGCATGTCCGTCCCATAAATGGCATGTCGACAAAGAGGCGTTTGCCACGAACCCCCTGAAACGTTACCCGGGGGACATGATCACCGTGTAGGGGACCCGCGCCGAAAGGCAAAGGTAACGCACGGAAACTGCGTTAGAAAGAGCACGACTGCATGGTTTCCTACCAAGTGCAGCCGAAAATAACGTAGAAACAGGTCGGGATATGATTACAGTTGCCGCATGGATATGAGGCGAAGGCGTGTGGCGACCCTAGCCGATGATTCCAAATATGCAGACGTGAGGGTACTGCTCCTAGGCAACCTTCTCCTTTTGTCATTTCCCAGCTGCGGTGTGAATTAGTCATGCCGCAGAAAACCACGTAAACCCTATTAGAGGGCGTCTGTTAACACCTACGAGTCCCCCCGGGGTGGGAAGGGGGGTCTTTAGAGACGTAAATTATATCCACCCCAGCCCAAGGAAGTCCGGCCCGGTTGCTGTGTAAGCATCAACCCGGCTGGCCAGGCGTCCCTTCTCTGATGCGGCCTCACTCGCATAGTCAATCGAGTGGAAGGGTGGGTGGGGCTGTCTCGGGGGCGGGGAGCCCTCGGCATGCCGCTTCGCGGCCTGGCTGGAATAAAGACCACGGGGGGAGTGGTTGAATGCCAGTTGGGGGCGGTGGAGGTGTGTTGGGGAAGACCTTATGAGCCTTGGCTCGATGGTCTGCTGATTTTCTTAAGTATGTTAGTTAGATACCAGTATAGGAACTGCTCATTCCTACCAAAGACAATCAGGGACTGGAACAAGCTTCCAAAAGGAACAGTTGAGGCGACAACACTTGACTCATTTGCGTCTATTGCCTCAGGCCTTCCAACCCCTAGTGCATGATACCATAAAACAGTTACTCTTGTAACCAGTGAAATATCCTCATCAACACAAGGCACAGAGACATTGCAAATCCCATCTACATTCATAGGAGCCATAATGATCAATAAATTGATCGTGGGCCCTTAATATATAGAAGAAGAAGATACGACCACAATGGATCAGTCAGATACCGCCGCAATGGATCAGTCAGATACGACCTTAACGAATCAGTCAGATACAGCAACAATGGATCAGTCAGATTCGACCCCAATGGATCAATCAGATACGGCAACAACTAATCATTCAGATACGGCCTAAATGGATCTGTCAGATATGGCCCCAATGGATCATTCAGATATGGCCCCAATGGATCATTCAGCTTTGTACAATAGATGTTAGATTGGAGAAAAACTAACGAACGCTAATGAAATAAAGTAGCCAAACAGTGGCAGTTCTACCTGATGGCATCTTCACACACGTACCTACAAGTGGACTAGCCCGTGGGCTGGTCATGCCTATCTATCCCCACGGGCCTCCATCACGTGGGTGAGTCATGTCGGACCGTCCCCTGGGTTCCTCCATATCTAAGTGTTAGTCCCATAGTCAACACTGGTACGGACTCCCGGCTACTGCTGCTATTACAGGATTGGCTCTCGAAATATGTCCAGACAAACACTGTGCGTATCACTTCTTGGTACAAACACTGCTTTTTAACAACTTGGAACAGACAAACAATGTGCGTATCACTACCTAGTATAGACAAACAATGTGCGTGTCACTGCCTGGTACAGAGAAACAATGTGCGTGTCACTGTCTGGTACAGACAAACAATGTGCGTGTCACTACTTGGTACAACAAACAATGTGCGTGTCACTACTTGGTACAACAAACAATGTGCGTGTCACTGTCTGGTACAGACAAACAATGTGCGTGTCACTGCCTGGTACAGACAAACAATGTGCGTGTCACTACTTGGTACAACAAACAATGTGCGTGTCACTGTCTGGTACAGACAAACAATGTGCGTGTCACTGCCTGGTACAGACAAACAATGTGCGTGTCACTACTTGGTACAACAAACAATGTGCGTGTCACTGCCTGGTATAGACAAACAATGCGCGTGTCACTACTTGGTACAACAAACAATGTGCGTGTCACTGTCTGGTACAGACAAACAATGTGCGTGTCACTGCCTGGTACAGACAAACAATGTGCGTGTCACTGTCTGGTACAGACAAACAATGTGCGTGTCACTGTCTGGTACAGACAAACAATGTGCGTGTCACTACTTGGTACAGACAAACAATGTGCGTGTCACTGCCTGGTACAAACAAACAATGTGCGTGTCACTGCCTGGTACAAACAAACAATGTGCGTGTCACTGCCTGGTACAGACAAACAATGTGCGTACCAATACTTAATACAAACAAACAATGTGCGTACCACTACTTGGTATAAACAAACAATGTGCGTGTCACTACCTGGTACAGACAAACAATGTGCGTGTCACTACTTGGTACAGACAAACAATGTGCGTATCACTGCCTGGTACAGACAAACAATGTGCGTGTCACTGCCTGGTACAAACAAACAATGTGCGTGTCACTGCCTGGTACAGACAAACAATGTGCGTGTCACTGCATGGTACAGACAAACACTGTGCGTGTCACTGCATGGTACAGACAAACACTGTGCGTGTCACTGCCTGGTACAGACAAACACTGTGCGTGTCACTGCATGGTACAGACAAACACTGTGCGTGTCACTGCCTGGTACAGACACTGTAATTTTTCAATACTTCATTGTCTTGTTGGTGACTAAACAATCAGATTATTGTTATGTTTGAATGTTTGTGAGAATGGGTCTAGTCCTGTGTGTACAGAGAAGCCTCCAGATATTTGTTTACTCAATCGAGTGTTGCTGTCAATGTGAGACAGAGATGCCTCCAGATATTTGTTTACTCACATCGAGTGTTGCTGTCAATGTGAGACAGAGATGCCTCCAGATATTTGTTTACTCACATCGAGTGTTGCTGTCAATGTGAGACAGAGATGCCTCCAGATATTTGTTTACTCACATCGAGTGTTGCTGTCAATGTGATACAGAGATGCCTCCAGATATTTGTTTACTCACATCGAGTGTTGCTGTCAATGTGAGACAGAGATGCCTCCAGATATTTGTTTACTCACATCGAGTGTTGCTGTCAATGTGAGACAGAGATGCCCCCAGATATTTGTTTACTCACATCGAGTGTTGCTGTCAATGTGAGACAGAGATGCCCCCTTATATTTGTTTACTCACATCGAGTGTTGTTGTCAATGTGAGACAGTGATGCCTCCAGATATTTGTTTACTCACATCGAGTGTTGCTGTCAATGTGAGACAGAGATGCATCCAGATATTTGTTTACTCACATCGAGTGTTGCTGTCAATGTGAGACAGTGATGCCTCCAGATATTTGTTTACTCACATCGAGTGTTGCTGTCAATGTGAGACAGAGATGCATCCAGATATTTGTTTACTCACATCGAGTGTTGCTGTCAATGTGAGACAGTGATGCCTCCAGATATTTGTTTACTCACATCGAGTGTTGCTGTCAATGTGAGACAGAGATGCATCCAGATATTTGTTTACTCACATCGAGTGTTGCTGTCAATGTGAGACAGAGATGCATCCAGATATTTGTTTACTCACATCGAGTGTTGCTGTCAATGTGAGACAGTGATGCCTCCAGATATTTGTTTACTCACATCGAGTGTTGCTGTCAATGTGAGACAGAGATGCATCCAGATATTTGTTTACTCACATCGAGTGTTGCTGTCAATGTGAGACAGTGATGCCTCCAGATATTTGTTTACTCACATCGAGTGTTGCTGTCAATGTGAGACAGAGATGCATCCAGATATTTGTTTACTCACATCCAGTGTTGCTGTCAATGTGAGACAGTGATGCCTCCAGATATTTGTTTACTCACATCGAGTGTTGCTGTCAATGTGAGACAGAGATGCATCCAGATATTTGTTTACTCACATCGAGTGTTGCTGTCAATGTGAGACAGTGATGCCTCCAGATATGTGTTTACTCACATCGAGTGTTGCTGTCAATGTGAGACAGAGATGCATCCAGATATTTGTTTACTCACATCGAGTGTTGCTCCTTACTTCCATCAATAATTATTCCTTACTTCCATCCATGATTTTTCCTTACCTCAATCCATAACTGCTCCCTACCTCCATCCATAACTACTCCCTATTCAGTCTGCTCGATTTGCCCATTCAGTAGCCCTCCCCCGCCTTTCCTCCTCCCGCCCCCCAGCCCCAGTCATACCATTCAATTAATCAATTATGCACGCCTGAGATATTTGCGCATTTATTTTCTCCTCTCCACCCCCCCCCTTTCCTTTCCCCCTGTTCCATCACTGTGAAAACTGCATTTTCCGGCAATGACCATTCTACAATTGATCGATAAAATCAATAACGAATCGATCTACCTCATGTCAACATAGGAACAGCTTCCATGCCGTGGAATTCAATGACGTTTAAGGCTATAAGAAGTGTTTGTGCACAGACAGCCTTCCCAGTAAATGTGTGTGATTATCTGAAGTCTTATCACACAACGTGGCCACCTGAGTCCTGCCAGACAAGTGTGCACATCTTGAGTCCTGCCAGACAAGTGTGCACATCTTTAGTCCTTGCAGACAAGTGTGCACATCTTGAGTCCTGCCAGACAAGTGTGCACAGCTTGAGTCCTGGCAGACAAGTGTGCACATCTTGAGTCCTAGCAGACAAGTGTGTACATCTTGAGTCCTGGCAGACATGTGTGCACATCTTGAGTCCTGGCAGACAAGTGTGCACATCTTGAGTCCTGGCAGACAACTGTGTACATCTTGAGTCCTGGAAGACAAGTGTGCACATCTTGAGTCCTGACAGACAAATTTGCACTTATACATTTCTTACATCTGAAATGTGTACATCTGTAATATCGTCAGCTGAAGTATAATTCCCCGGCACTGTCACATCAACCGATATAAGACATATCTAAACAAATCTGCCACCAGATCCGCACCTGTGTAGGGGGGGGGGGGCAACCATGGCACTTGTCAGGGGCCCGAACTAGATAGGGGCCCGCCCTTTTAAAATATAAGCACATGTTTGAAACACGAAAGGGGCCCAAACTCTGTCAACGGCCTGGGGACCAGAATTTCCTTGGTGCGGGCCTGCTGCCACATCTTAACCCATTCTCCATATCTAAACACATACCGATATCTAAATGTGCCGTATCTACAATTGTATCCGATAATTACAAGGAACACATTCACTTTCCCTGATGGACCGTATCCGGCCTCCTGTTTTAAAAAAGGTTTGATGACCCACTGGCCTAGACACATACTTTGTCCATTTTTAGTTGGTCTAGTCTAGTCCAACATAGGGTCCATTGGTGTGTTGGTCTAGTCTAGTCCAACATAGGGTCCATTAGTGTGTTGGTCTAGTCTAGTCCAACATAGGGTCCATTAGTGTGTTGGTCTAGTCTAGTCCAACATAGGGTCCATTAGTGTGTTGGTCTAGTCTAGTCCAACATAGCGTCCATTAGTGTGTTGGTCTAGTCTAGTCCAACATAGGGGCCATTAGTGTGTTGGTCTAGTCTAGTCCAACATAGGGTCCATTAGTGTGTTGGTCTAGTCTAGTCCAACATATGGTCCATTAGTGTGTTGGTCTAGTCTAGTCCAACATAGGGTCCATTAGTGTGTTGGTCTAGTCTAGTCCAACATAGCGTCCATTAGTGTGTTGGTCTATTCTAGTCCAACATAGCGTCCATTAGTGTGTTGGTCTAGTCTAATTTCTAGTCTGATGTTTCTTCATCATAGCACACGTGACACACTTTCCTCGGCAAACAGGTTATGTTTCTTCATCATAGCACACGTGACACACTTTCCTCGGCAAACAGGTTATGTTTCTTCATCATAGCACACGTGACACACTTTCCTCGGCAAACAGGTTATGTTTCTTCATCATAGCACACGGCCAGCTTGGTCCCTGATAATATCAAGACCATTGAATACTCCCTACCACAGCATTCAATAAAAAGAATAATCGAGGGACCCACAGAAACGGGAAGCCTAGGGTTCCAAAGCAACTGGAAGCCTAGGTACACACAGAAGCTCGAAAACTAGGGGCCGAAAGAAGCTCGAAACCTAAGGGCCCAAAGAAACTTCACGAAGAAACGTGTCTGTTTATATATTCCTTGTATCAAACATTCGCTCTAATGAGGTTTCCACCTTCGCTTATATATATATAAGGCTTACAAACTTTCTTTATTTCTTCTATTGGTTAAATATATGGGTTACATTTATTCCTTAAATCTATTCGTTGCATCTATTCGTAACATCTTTGCTTACAACTATTGGCTATGGGTTACATCTATCGTCAACAGTGAAGAATTGAAACCAATTCTTCTTCGCAATCAACGTCAAAACTAATGTCACCCATCAAACTTAAACAACAACAAAATCTACTTTGTTTGGTGATTACTGGTAGAAATACACCCTCCACCCCAACTTTCTTTTTGATCTAACGTCCCTAACTCCAAATTGTACCCGAACCTGGTGGAAATAGGCCAGCTTTCCACATGAAAATAGGCGTTCCTTCCTGGTGGAAATAGGCCAGCCTTTCTTGTGGAAATATCTGCCAGCTGAGACCAAGGCCTATCGCTACCACAAGAGCCTTAAGCGAGAGCTATGGATTGGGGCCAAATTTGGCGAATTAGCAATATTTTTACGGGCCGTTATATCGCGTCTGAGGGTGTTGAAGGGACAGCGCAGGTCTGAGGGCAGGCCCATCGACTCACAAGAGAAATGAAATTAAATTTTGCAAGAATATCCTAGGGATGAACTTGACCTTTGACCTGTGGGGATTAAACGTAGGAAGAAAGAAGCTGTAAAATGCACTCTAGCGATGAACTATGTTAGCTGTCTGTATGTGTCTATGTAATGACATAGTGGTGGTCTCTTTGTGTCTATGTAATGACATAGTGGTGGTCTCTTTTGTCTATGTAATACCATAGTGGTGGTCTATTTGTGTCTATGTATTGACATAGTGGTGGTCTCTTTTTTCCTATGTAATACCATAGTGGTGGTCTCTTTTGTCTATGTAATACCATAGTGGTGGTCTGCTTGTGTCTATGTAATGATTTATTGGTGGTCTGCTTGTGTCTATGTAATGACGTATTGGTGGTCTGATTGTGTCTATGTAATACCACATTGGTGGTCTGCTTGTGTCTATGTAATGACTTATTGGTGGTCTGTTTGTGTCTATGTAATACCACATTGGTGTTCTGCCTGTGTCTATGTAATGACTTATTGGTGGTATGCTTGTGTCTATGAATGATATATTGGTGGTCTGCTTGTGTCTATGTAATGACTTATTGGTGGTCTGCTTGTGTCTATGTAATGACTTATTGGGGGTCTGCTTGTGTCTATGTAATGACTTATTGGTGGTCTGCTTGTGTCTATGTGATGATATATTGGTGGTCTTCTTGTGTCTCATCATCATCATCATCATCATGTCCCGTAGTCTTTCGACCGTTGGGGCGCCACAGATGACATAAAAACTATTCTTCTCCATTCCTCTCGATCTTCTGCCCTATGCATAGCATCGCCTAGTTTTAATCCCGTCCATTCTTTGATGTTATCTTCCAATCTCTTTCTCTGTCTTCCTCTTCTTCTTCATCCTCTAGTTGTGCTCTGCAAGATTTCTTTGGCGAGCCCTTGTTTTCTGGTCACGTGGCCATACCATTCAAGTTTACGCTTTTTTACAGACGCCAGGAAGTCATCGTACTGCCCAGTTGCTTGACGAATTCTTTCTTTTACTTGTTCATGGTCTCTATAGCAGATGCCAAGAATGCCTCTGAAACATCTCATCTCCATCGCCTTTATTTTCTTTTCAAGTTCTGCTGTTAATGTCCAGGACTCACAGGCATATAAGAAAATTGAGAGGATTAATGAGCGCATTAGCCTGATTTTGGTGCTGGTGGCTATATTTTTGTCGTTCCATATTTTCTTGAACCTCTTTAGTGCTGTTGTGGTCTGTGCAATCCTAGCCATCAATGCGGGCTTGGAGCCTTGTTCCGAGACTATTGCTCCGAGGTACTTGAAGCTGCCAACTGTCTCTAATCTTTCCTCCCCGACCTTAATTTCAGTGGTGATGCCAGTGGTGCTATTCGTCATCATTTTGTCTTTTCTGCACTGATTTGCATGCCAAAGGACGATGAAGTCTTGTCGAGACGCTTTACCAGGTTGGCTAGCTCTTCCTCGCTTCCGGCCAGTCCATGTCATCCGCAAAGCGTAGGTTGGTGATTGTTCTGCCACCAATGCTGACTGTCCCTACATGCGTTTCCAGTGCATCTGACATAATTCTCTCTAAGAAGATGTTGAACAGGGTGGGGAAGAGCAAACAGCCTTGTCGTACTCCAACCGTGGTCTTGAACCATTCTCCGATGTTATTGTTGAAGAAGACTGCGCTGGTGGCCTTATCATAGAGGCTGCTTATCATTCTGGTTAAGTTTGTGTTGATGTTGTAGTGTCTCATGGTGGCCCATAAAGCATCATGCCAAACCCTGTCGAATGCCTTCTTGAAATCCACAAAGACGTGGTATAAGTTTTGTTGGTGTTGAGCATATTTCTCACATAGTATCTGGAGGTTTAGGATCTGCTCAGTAGTGCCACGTTCTTGCCTGAAGCCCTCCTGTTCTTCAGCAATGATTCTGTCGGCATATGGTCTTAGTCGGTTCAGTATGACCTTCAGCATGACCATGCTTGGGTGGCTTATTAGGCTAATGGTGCGATAGTTTTGGCATAGCTGTAAGTTACCTTTCTTGGGGAGGGTGATAATGAGCGATTGAGTCCATGAATTGGGCCATTCCCCTGTCAGCCATATTTTTTTACAAATAATGGTTAGGGCATTTATCATTGTTTCTCCTCCCTGTTTCACCAACTCTGCAGGGATATTATCCACTCCTGCGGCTTTTCCTATTTGGAGTGCTTGGACTGCTGCTGCTACTTCTGCATGGAGAATAGGGAAGCTTTCATTGTCTGTTGCTGGAGGGGGGGGGGGGACATTAAGGATCTCTGGTTCTATCTTTATATTTTCATTATACAGCTCTTATTCTTGTGTCTATGTATATGATATAATGGTGGTCTGTTTGTGTCTATGTATATGATATAATGGTGGTCTGTTTGTGTCTATCTTATGATCTAATGGTGGTCTGTTTGTGTCAATGTATATGATATAATGGTAGTTTGTTTGTGTCTATGTAATGATATAATGGTGGTCTGTTTGTGTCTATGTAATGATATAATGGTGGTCTGTTTGTGTCAATGTATATGATATAATGGTAGTTTGTTTGTGTCGATGTAATGATATAATGGTAGTCTGTTTGTGTCTATGTAATGATATAATGGTAGTCTGTTTGTGTCTATGTAATGATATAATGGTGGTCTGTTTGTGTCTATGTATATGATATAATGGTGGTCTGTTTGTGTCAATGTATATGATATAATGGTAGTCTGTTTGTATCTATGTAATGATATAATGGTAGTCTGTTTGTGTCTATGTAATGATATAATGGTGGTCTGTTTGTGTCTATCTTATGATCTAATGGTGGTCTGTTTGTGTCTATGTAATGATATAATGGTGGTCTGTTTGTGTCTATGTAATGATATAATGGTGGTCTATTTGTGTCTATGTAATGATATAATGGTGGTCTGTTTGTGTCTATGTATATGATATAATGGTGGTCTGTTTGTGTCTATGTATATGATATAATGGTGGTCTGTTTGTGTCTATGTATATGATATAATGGTGGTCTGTTTGTGTCAATGTATATGACGAATTGGGGGATCTACTGAGGCCAATGTACTGATAGTTTGTTTGCGTTTTTGTGTCTATGTCATAACTTAATAGTGGTCTATTTGTGTCTATGTAATGACCTACTGGCAAATCAACTAATCGTTTTCATCCTGTTGATAGACATCGATCACCTCTTTACTTTTGATTATCATTCCGCCTCCTAGATAATTTCCTCTTCCTCCAACCACCTTCCTCCTTTCCTTCCCCGCCCGTCTCTTCATAACTCGTCTGGGCCTAGGCTTGTGACGTCCCTGCTACCAAAGAAGTTTAATTTGCCGGAAATAAGAGTTCCCCGCCTTGATTTCACTTTACTTCATGCAAATTCATATCAAAAGGCTTAAGTTGTCTCCGCGGATCTCTCAAAGCTTGAATTCCCTCTCCCCAGTCCCCAACCTATCCAGTTCTTCTTTCTGTCACACCCACTGACGGTATCTTTGACTGAATGCATCCAGGGAATTCACGTCTGTGACTCCATCCACCGTCTCTATAGTTCTCTATTCATGTCTTCTCTCCCTTTCCCTCACACTCTTTCTCTCTCATTTTCTATCCATCTTTATTCCTCTTTCTCTCTCTCTCTCTTTATCTATTTCACCCTCTCACTCACTCTCTTTCTCTCTATCGCCCACCCTTTCCCTTTCTTCTTTCCACTCCCTCTTTCTCTCCCCTCTCTCCCCTCTGTATTCCTCTCTTTTGGCCTCTCTCCCTCACTCACTCACTCTCTCTCTCTCTCTCTCAATAATGTAATTTGACTATATGCACTAATCACAACTATAAATTCCCACAATTCATTAAAATTTTATTGTAAACTCTTTCTTTGTTATTATCTTGAGTTAGTTAACAGTAAAATTACCTTAAGTTAGTTGACAGTAACATTACATTGATTTTTTGAAGTTAGTTGACAGTAACATTACATTGAAGTTAGTTCACAGAAACATTACATTAAAGTTAATTCACAGTAGCATTACATTGAAGTTAGTTCACAGTAACATTACATGGAAGTTAGTTGACAGTAACATTACATTAACGTTAGTTGACAGTAACATTACATTGAAGTTAGTTGACAGTAACATAACAATGATGTAACATTACATAGATGTAAGTCGGCAGTAACAATGCACTGAATCCATGGAATTTTTTTTATAATTGCCCTTTGATTCGTTTGTTCCCCTACTCTCAACCATGTCCACCCCCCACCCCCCGAGGACATTACTGACCTTTCCAGTGTATTAGCTCCCCTAGTAACCATAACTGCACCATTAACACTTGCTGAAAGTAAGAGCATCAAGTTTCTTGGTGCTAGGCTCAGCTCTATGCGTCTACCACTTCATCTGTAGGCGATGGGTTGGTATTTGTAGGCAATGGGTTGGTATTTGTAGGCGATGGGTTGGTATTTGTAGGCGATGGGTTGGTATTTGTTGGCGATGGGTTTGTATTTGTAGGCCATGGGTTGGTATTTGTAGGCAATGGGTTGGTATTTGTTGGAGATGGGTTTGTATTTGTAGGATATGGGTTTGTACTTGTAGACAATGGGTTTGTGTTTGTAGGCAACGGTATGTAAGTGATGGCTTTGTATAGGCAGGTCTTGTATTTATATTTGAAGGTGACGGGTTTTTATTTGTTAATCACAGATGTGTAATGGTAGGTCATGGGATTTTATTTGTAAGTCATAGGTTTGTATTGGTGGGCTGTGGGTTTGCATTTGTATGCAATGGGTTTGTATTTGGAGATCGAGGTTTTGCATTTGAAGGCTGTGAGTTTGTATTTGTAGCTCGTTTGATTGTATTAGTAGGTCATAGGCTTGTTTTGTTAGGTTATGGGTTATAATTGTAGGCCATGGGTTTGTATTTATAGGCCATGGGTTTGTAGTTTAGACCGTCTGTTTGAATTGGTTGGCTGTAAGTTTGTATATGTAGAGCAAATGTTTTGTAGATGAAGGTTTTGTTTTTGTAGGTCATGGGTTTGTATTTGTAGGTCATGGGTTCGTATTTGTAGGTCATGGGTTTGTATTTGTAGGTCATGGGTTTGTATTGGTAGGTCATGGGTTTGTATTTGTAGGTAATGGGTTTGTATTTGTAGGTAATGGGTTTGTATTTGTAGGTCATGGGTTCGTATTTGTAGGTCATGGGTTTGTATTTGTAGGTCATGGGTTTGTATTTGTAGGTCATGGGTTTGTATTTGTAGGTAATGGGTTTGTATTTTTAGGTCATGGGTTTGTATTGGTAGGTCATTGGTTTATATTTGTAGGTCATGGGTTTGTATTGGTAGGTCATTGGTTTATATTTGTAGGTCATGGGTTTGTATTGGTAGGTCATTGGTTTATATTTGTAGGTCATGGGTTTGTATTGGTAGGTCATTGGTTTATATTTGTAGGTCATGGGTTTGTATTGGTAGGTCATTGGTTTATATTTGTAGGTCACGGGTTTGTATTGGTAGGTCATTGGTTTATATTTGTAGGTCATGGGTTCGTATTTGTAGGTCATTGGTTTATATTTGTAGGTCATGGGTTTGTATTTGTAGGTCATGGGTTTATATTTGTAGGTCATGGGTTTATATTTGTAGGTCATGGGTTTGTATTTGTAGGTCATGGGTTTGTATTGGTAAGTATTTGAGTTTCTATTGTTATGTCACGGGCTTCTACTGGTAGGCATCTCAAGTGTGACCCACTCCCTGATCTCCAATGAGCTGAAACAAAGTAACATTAAGTTCATGGGCTCGCCACGCTTTTTAAGTCTGAGGTCTGTAACAACTGTGCAATTTTAGCGGACATTTATTTGATACTTTTTGGTCTATTTTTGGAGAAGCGTTTGTTTTCAAAAGTATTCTTTATATATCATTCTTAATTGGTCGTATATTGTGTGATGTTCAAGTCTGTTAATATACAGAGCCCACGTGCCACTGGTCAACCTGACCCCTGTGCTACTGGGCAAACTGACACCTGTACCACTGGGCAAACTGACCCCTGTGCTACTGGGAAAACTGACACCTGTACCACTGGGCAAACTGATCCCTGTGCTACTGGGAAAACTGACTTTTGGCAAACTGACCCCTGTGCCACTGGGCAAACTGACCCCTGTGCCACTGGGCAAACTGACCCCTATCTTGACATTTTAACATCTTTCTTTTCCATTCATAAGTTTGTCATCCTAACATTCCTCTATTTAATAAGTTCGTTATCCTAAAATCTCTATTTACGCTGTCTGCTTTCCTAACACCCCTCTATTAAGTCAGTTTCACATCCTAACACCCCTCTATTAAGTCAGTTTCACATCCTAACATCCCTCTATTCAATATGTTTCACATCCTAACATCCCTCTGTTCAATATGTTTCACATCCTAACATCCCTCTATTCAATATGTTTCACATCCTAGCATCCCTCTATTCAATCTGTTTCACATCCTACCATCCCTCTATTCAATATGTTTCACATCCTAGCATCCCTCTATTCAATCTGTTTCACATCCTAACATCCCATCTATCCCTATTAAAATGTGATCTTTCTTTTGGGCTCATCTGTTGTCGTCACGTGGTATTATTGGAGACGCCATCTTTGTTTGGGCTGCCTGGATACGGGCAATTTAACAGCTGTGTTGATAACGTTGTGGCCGGGGGGGGGGGGGATGGGGGAGAGGAGATGTTGTTACATTCAAATATGGAAATGGGACATTTTTTTTTGGACGGTCAGCTGGTCTTTTTTGTCATGTTTAATATACAGCAGGAAATATGTCCATTTAATTATAGATTATACAACAAATTCGCTCTTTTGGAAGATATATGGATGTCAGGATATATTATTAGATGCCATAATATAGTCCATATTTCATGATATTGTCCAGATGTCATTATAAACATGATGTCAGGATATATTATTATAAGCCATAATAAAGTCTACATTTCATGATATAGTATATATGTCGTTATAAACATGATATCATGATATAGTCCAGATGCCATGATATATAGTCCCTAGTTCATTATAAACATGATGTCATGATGTAGTCCAGATGTCATGATATATAGTCCAGATGTAATTATAAAAATGATCTCATGATATATTCCATATGCCATGATATCTGTTCAAGATGTCATTTAAACATGATGACAGGATATAGTCCGATGTCATGATATATAGTCCAGATGTCATTATAAACATGTCATGATATCGTCCATATGCCATGATATATGGCCCAGATGTCATTATAAACATGATGACATGATATCGTCCATATGCCATGATATCTGGTCCAGATGTCATTTAAACATGATGTCTGGATATAGTCCGATGTCATGATATATTTCTACGTGTAATGGAGACAGGCCAATATTTTCACCTATATTTACTGTGCTGACCCCTGCAAGGTTTTGGCGCACATTTGTTCATCAATCCAATCAAAAGATTGTTTCGAACTCGCAGGTGATCAAAGGTACGTAACCTTAAATATGACAAGTAGCCAACAATTATCTCCCTTCCCGTGCATCTCTCCACCCCAAACAAAAACCTCTCTTCCCACCCCCACCCCCCAAATTGCATCAGTTAGCAAGCTAATCCAGTATCACCGCGGCTTGATATCCAATTAGTGATATGGTGTCGGTGACACAAGTTTGGAATAGGAATTGTGTCCTACAAGAGATTGTAAATATTGCTCAACTTTACAAACAAATGTTGCCAATAGCGCGACGATATTTCTAAGAGATGGTCTGAACTTTGCTAGCTTCAAAATTATTCTGTTATCTCTATATCCATTGAATGGTCTGTTTTCATGAAATGTTTTATCTTTGAATGTTCTATTTTCATGATGTCTATGTCCTTTGAATGTTCTATTTTCTTGTTCTCTTTGTCCATTGAATGTTCTATTTTCATGATGCCTATGTCCATTGAATGTTCTATTTTCACGATGCCTAAGACCTTTGAATGTTCTATTTTCACGATGCCTAAGACCTTTGAATGTTCTATTTTCACGATGCCTAAGACCTTTGACTTGTTTCTCTATTCAGGGAGCGCGAGACAAAAAGGCCGCAACATGATCGGCGCCACAGGAAGTCGTCACATCAACCAGAGGCGTCGTGCCAGCTTAGCCTCGGGGACGCCCCTGCCTCTGTCTCTGGTGCACAACCTGGAGCAGGTGGCGGAGGGGGACGAAAGGATGGGTGCGGTGGCAAGGCGGCGCGTAGTGGATACATCTGACTTACGCACGTGCGCCATTTTACAGTCCAGGCTCAAAGAACTGAAGACCTACCCTGAGTAAGTCCCGTGCTTTTTTTTTGTGTCTGACCTTTGACCTAGCTTAACTCTTTATTCAACGCTGGCTGTGTCTCTATCCTGGGGTAAACTTTGTCTTCATTTGTGTCTGTCTAAGGGTAAATTTTTTTACTTATGTGTCCGTAAAGAGAAGATTCTTTATTTG
Source organism: Omphiscola glabra (assembly GCA_964017045.1). NCBI lineage: Eukaryota > Metazoa > Mollusca > Gastropoda > Lymnaeidae > Omphiscola > Omphiscola glabra. The sequence goes on from OZ024808.1 coordinate 2,744,983, forward strand.
ATGTTTGTCTGTGCAAATGGTCAGCTCTTTATAAGTCTTTCAAAGGATGAACAATGTGTTCAACATGCATCTCTGTGTTCTGTCACAGAGCATGAACATTTGAACATTCAATCATCCGTGTTCTACAGCTCTACACCGGGCACAATTTCATATCCATACACATACACTAAGGGACGGCTCAAGATCCCGGCGACTCGGACAGTTGCATGGGGCGCCATTTACTTAGGGCGCCATCAACGATCTTCCAAAATAGGAAACATCAATGCATGTGGGCGCCATTGAAGGGAAATAGAAAGTGCAATTAAAAGAATTGCTGATCTAATGGCTAGAAAAAATGTTCATACTGCACACGCTAAGCTAATATCTCATACTTCCCACGGTAGGCTATTTCTTCATATTGTCCACGGTAGGCTAATTAATCATACTGTCCAAATGCAAGTTCATAAAAATGATATCCTTGTTCATAGTTTGTTTTAGAAAATCAGCCTAGGTAATAATCATTGCCTAATCCCTGATTTTTTCCTTGCAACAAAAACATGTTATGATTATACTTAAAAGTTGCACCAAAGTTAAGCTTGCACGGGCGCCAGCAACTGTAGGGCCGGCCCTACAAACACTGTTTGTAAATGTGGTTATCATTTCCAAAACGTAGGTATTGAAGTTATCCGAATTCTTTGCGGACTCCTCTAGCATTGGACCATTCTTGCTTTTGTACATCTAGCATTGGACCATTCTTGCTAATGTACATCTAGGATTGGACCATTCTTGCTATTGTACATCTAGCATTGGACCATTCTTGCTATTGTACATCTAACATTGGATCATTCTTGCTATTGTACATCTAGCATTGGAACATTCTTGGTATTGTACATCTATCATTGGACCATTCTTGCTTTTGTACATCTAGCATTGGACCATTCTTGCTTTTGTACATCTAGCATTGGACCATTCTTGCTATTGTACATCTAGCATTGGACCATTCTTGCTTTTGTGCATCTAGCATTGGACCATTCTTGCTATTGTACATCTAGCATTGGACCATTCTTGCTATTGTACATCTAGCATTGGACCATTCTTGCTATTGTACATCTAGCATTGGACCATTCTTGCTATTGTACATCTAGCATTGGACCATTCTTGCTATTGTACATCTAGCATTGGACCATTCTTGCTATTGTACATCTAGCATTGGACCATTCTTGCTATTGTACATCTAGCATTGGACCATTCTTGCTATTGTACATCTGGCATTGGGCCATTCTTGCTATTGTACATCTAGCATTGGACCATTCTTGCTATTGTACATCTAGCATTGGACCATTCTTGCTATTGTACAAGGGGAGCTGATTCTTTAACACAGAGAACAGTTTGATTGAATTATCGGCCCGTTATGACCTTTGAGATGACTTACATTTCTACAAGTAATACTCTTGGGAGATGGGACGATCTATGACGTGTGCAAGATGGCTCTTGGGGAAATGGGACGATCTATGACGTGTGCAAGATGGCTCTTGGGGAGATGGGACGATCTATGACGTGTGGTAGATGGCTCTTGGGGAGATGGGACGATATATGACGTGTGGAAGATGGCTCTTGGGGAGATTTCTGTGCTGGGAAATATTCATGAACTGGTGAAAATGATAGGTTTCATGTTGTGTTCATGTGTGTTTGAAATGATAGGTGTCATGGTGTGTTCATGGCTGTTTTAAATGATAGATGTCATGGTGTGTTCATGGCTGTTTTAAATGAAAGGTGTCATGGTGTGTTCATGTGTGTTTTAAATGATAGGTGTCATGGTGTCAGGAGTTTTTTTTAATGTACGTTTTAGGAAGGGGACATGTTTACTAATCCTTGGAACTATGATGTACAACTTATCATTGTAATTTTGATGTACTACTTATAATTGTAACTATGATGTACAACGTATCATTGGAACTGTGATGTACAATTTATCATTGGAACTATGATGTACAACGTATCATTGGAACTATGCTATACAACTTGCCATGGGAACTATTGTGTACAGAATGTCCTGGGAACTATTGTGTACGACTCATCATGTAGAGTCAATGATTTCAAAGTAGCCCTAAGACTTAAGTCTATCCTCCCTGTATGTCCCCCTCCCCGCAGCCCCCGGCTTGACAGCGTGTGCCCGAGGAGGTGGTTGCTGACATTTCACGCGATACAGGGAAGCTGACCTATATTTAGCCTGTGGCGACTTGCAACCTTTAATTCGCTCCAATTACCGAAGGGGGGGGGGGGACTGTCTCTCTCTTGGACAGTGCTACATCTCATCCTATGGACTGATCAGTGCTACATCTCAAACGTTGGCTTGACCCGTGATGCAGTTCATCTTATGTCTTGGACAGTGCTACATCTCATCCTATGGCTTCGTCACTGCTAGATTTGATATAATCGCTTCGTAAGTGCTAGATCTCAACTAAGGGCATGATCCTTTGTCTTGATCAGTGCTATATCAAATGTTATGACAAGATCAGTGCTACATTTCATCATGTAGCTTGCTCAGTGCTACATCTCATACAATTACTTGTTTCAGTTTTGCCGAAAAGGGGATGGGGTCATTTGGGGAGGCGGCAGTTTGTTTTGGACATTTGGGGAGTGGGGAGCTAGTTTTGTACTTTTTGGGAGTGGGGAGTTTGTTTTGGACATTTGGGGAAGGGAGGAGTTTGTTTTGGACATTTGGGGAGTGTGGAGCTAGTTTTGTACATTTGGGGAGTGGGGAGTTTGTTTTGGACATTTGGGGAAGGGCGGAGTTTGATTTGGACATTTGGGGCGGGGAGAGTTTGTTTTGGACATTTGGGGAGGGGGGATATTGCTTTGGACATTTGGGGAGTGGGTAGTTTGTTTTGGACATTTGGGGAAGGAGGGAGTTTGTTTTGTACATTTGGGGAGGGGAGAGTTTGTTTTGGACATTTGGGGAGGGGTGGGATTGGTTTGGACATTTGGGGAGTGTGTAGTTTGTTTTGGACATTTGGGGAGGTGAGAGTTAATTTTGTACATTTTGGGAGGGGTGAGATTGTTTTGGACATTTGGGGGAGAGAGAGTTTGTTTTGGACATTTGGGGAAGGAGAGTTTGTTTTGGACATTTGGGGAGGTGTGAGATTGTTTTGGACATTTGGGGAGAGGGAGTTTGTTTTGAATACTTGAGGTGGTATTTAAATTTTAAAGTGTAAAATAATTCTATGTTTTAACTTTTCCTCTCGTGAGAAATGCAATGATAAGTTGTTTCTACAATTAGCAATGATAAGTTCTTTCTACAATCAATAATGACAAGTACTTTCTACATTCAGTAATAAGTTATTTCTACATTCAGTCATAAGTTATTTCTACATTCAGTCATAAGTTATTTCTACATTCAGTCATAAGTTATTTCTACATTCAGTCATAAGTTATTTCTACATTCAGTCATAAGTTATTTCTACATTCAGTCATAAGTTATTTCTACATTCAGTCATAAGTTATTTCTACATTCAGTAATAAGTTATTTCTACATTCCGGAATGATAGATTTTGTCTGCATTCAGCAATGATACTATCTATCTACATACAAGTACTGACAATTTCTGTCTACATCAAGTAGTGACACATGTAACTCATGCATCAACTGAATAAGTAACGTTATTTCCCCTGAACCGTGACACAATTTTGACATTTGTCTTTTTTTGATACTTTAAGGGAAAAATCCATATTCTGTCGTATGTCTGTTTACTGTGTATGTCATGTAGTATGAAGACACAAACGCTTACATAATAGACTTTGTTGACAGATATTCACTGCGTTCAAACCCACTTCATAAAACACCGCCTGGTATCAACTTAATAAGGAGGACAACTTGTGTTGTAATGATGTCTTCAAAATTGTCTGCATTACTTCCCCTACGCTGTCCGTGAACTTTTCGATGTCAGAGCTCTTTGTGACGTACTTGGAGGAGACCAACTCTGCAGTTTTCATGTGGTGCATCACGGTGCCATTGGCGGGAAATATTGGGTCTCCTGATAGATAATGTAGACGGCGCTGAAACATATCTGTAGATAGTTCTAAGTGATGTCTGTAGATAGTTCTAATTGATGTCTGTAGATAGCTCTAATTGATGTCTGTAGATAGTTCTAAGTGATGTCTGTAGATAGTTCTAAGTGATGTCTGTAGATAGTTCTAAGTGATGTCTGTAGATAGTTCTAAGTGATGTCTGTAGATAGTTCTAAGTGATGTCTGTAGTTAGTTCTAATTGATGTCTGTAGATAGTTCTAAGTGATGTCTGTAGATAGTTCTAAGTGATGTCTGTAGATAGTTCTAAGTGATGTCTGTAGATAGTTCTAATTGATGTCTGTAGATAGTTCTAAGTGATGTCTGTAGATAGTTCTAAGTGATGTCTGTAGATAGTTCTAAGTGATGTCTGTAGATAGTTCTAAGTGATGTCTGTAGTTAGTTCTAATTGATGTCTGTAGATAGTTCTAAGTGATGTCTGTAGATAGTTCTAAGTGATGTCTGTAGATAGCTCTAAGTGATGTCTGTAGATAGTTCTAAGTGATGTCTTTAGATAGTTCTAATTGATGTCTGTAGATAGTTCTAAGTGATGTCTGTAGATAGCTCTAAGTGATGTCTGTAGATAGTTCTAAGTGATGTCTGTAGATAGTTCTAAGTGATGTCTGTAGATAGCTCTAAGTGATGTCTGTAAATAGTTCTAAGAGATTTCTGTAGATAGTTCTAATTGATGTCTGTAGATAGTTCTAAGTGATGTATGTAGATAGTTCTAAGTGATGTCTGTAGATAGTTCTAAGAGATATCTGTATATAGTTCTAAGTGATGTCTGTAGATAGTTCTAATTGATGTCTGTAGATATTTCTAAGTGATATCTGTAGATAGTTCTAAGTGATGTCTGTAGATAGTTCTAAGTGATGTCTGTAGATAGTTCTATATGATGTATGTAGATAGTTCTAAGTGATGTCTGTAGATAGTTCTAAGTGATGTCTGTAGATAGTTCTAAGTGATGTCTGTAGATAGTTCTAAGTGATGTCTGTAGATAGTTCTAAGTGATGTCTGTAGATAGTTCTAAGTGATGTCTGTAGATAGTTCTAAGTGATGTCTGTAGATAGCTCTAATTGATGTCTGTAGATAGCTCTAATTGATGTCTGTAGATAGTTCTAAGTGATGTCTGTAGATAGTTCTAAGTGATGTCTGTAGATAGTTCTAATTGATGTCTGTAGATAGTTCTATATGATGTATGTAGATAGTTCTAAGTGATGTCTGTAGATAGTTCTAAGTGATGTCTGTAGATAGTTCTAAGTGATGTCTGTAGATAGTTCTAATTGATGTCTGTAGATAGTTCTAAGTGATGTCTGTAGATAGTTCTAAGTGATGTCTGTAGATAGTTCTAAGTGATGTCTGTAGATAGTTCTAAGTGATGTCTGTAGATAGCTCTAATTGATGTCTGTAGATAGTTCTAAGTGATGTCTGTAGATAGTTCTAAGTGATGTCTGTAGATAGTTCTAAGTGATGTCTGTAGATAGTTCTAAGTGATGTCTGTAAATAGTTCTAAGAGATTTCTGTAGATAGTTCTAAGTCATGTCTGTAGATAGTTCTAAGTGATGTCTGTAGATAGTTCTGTAAATAGTTAATCGAGCGAATAGAGTTAGGGTTTGCAACTGTTTATAAATATCTAAAGGATACTTTTGATGTACAGCACACATCTCATGAATGTACAGTACATATCTCATGAATGTACACCACACATCTCATGAATGTACAGTACATATCTCATGACTGTACAGCACATATCTCATGACTGTACACCACACATCTCATGACTGTACACCACACATCTCATGACTGTACACCACACATCTCATGACTGTACATCACACATCTCATGACTGTACACCACACATTCTCTGGCTAGCCATCGGGCCATTGCTTTGCCAAACAAACCGATTACTGACTGGACCAATCAACTCGATTACCTACTGGTCCAATCAACTCGATTACTGACTGGTCCAATCAACTCAATTGTTGACTGTTCAATCAATTTGATTACTGACTGTTCCAATCAATTCCATTGCTGACGCCCGATGGCTAGCCAGAGAATGTGTGGTGTACAGTCATGAGATGTGTGGTGTACAGTCATGAGCTGTGTGGTGTACATTCGTGAGATGTGTAGTGTACAGTCATGAGATGTGTGGTGTACAGTTATGAGATGTGTGCTGTACAGTCATGCGATGTGTGGTGTGAACATCCAAACAACTCGATTATTGACTGGCCCAATCTATTCGATTACTGACTGGTCCAATCAACTCAATAGCAGACGGATTCAATCAGTCCCAACCAACATCTCGCCATCACGTGATCTACACAAGCGTTATTCCCTGGAAGCAAAGATTAATCTGAACAACATTGCTGAGTGTTTGGACTACAGCATCAAACGTGTCCGAAGTTGATATGACAACCCCAATTTAGTTCCCCTTGAGTTGATATGACAACCCCTATTCAGTTCCACTGGAGTTGATATGATATTTTCAATATTGTTCCCATGGAGTTAATATAATCTCAATAACGTTCCCTATGAAGTTAATATGACAAACCCAATCTAGTTCCCTTGAGGTTAATATGACAACCTTGATATAGCTTCCCTTGTAGTTGATACAACAACCCCAATCTAGTTCCCTTGGAGTTGATATGATAATCTCAATCTAGTTCCCTGGAGTTGAAAAACCAACCCAGTCTAGTTCCTTAATGTTAATGTAACAAACTGAAGTCTCGGCCTCCAGTGGTTCACGTGACAACCCCAATGCTATGCTTCCTGTGGTTCACGTGACAACCACGATTCACGTTACAACCCAGAGTCTGGCCTGGAATCACTTGCTTGGAGTACCTGACTATGTTGAGTAACTATGTTCAGTACCCGGCTATGTTCAGTACCCGACTATGTTGAGTACCCGACTATGTTCAGTACCCGACTATGTTCAGTACCCGACTATGTTGAGTACCTGACTATGTTCAGTACCTGACTATGTTGAGTACCTGACTATGTTCAGTACCTGACTATGTTGAGAACCCGACTATGTTGAGTACCCGACTATGTTCAGTACCCGACTATGTTGAGTACCTGACTATGTTCAGTACCCGACTATGTTGAGAACCCGACTATGTTGAGTACCCGACTATGTTCAGTATCCGACTATGTTCAGTACCCCCTATGTTCAGTACCCTACTATGTTCAGTACCCGACTATGGTGAGTACCCGACTATGTTCATTACCCGAATATGTTGAGTACCCGACTATGTTGAGTACCTGACTATGTTCAATACCCGACTATGTTGAGTACCTGACTATGTTCAGTACCTGACTATGTTGAGAACCCGACTATGTTGAGTACCCGACTATGTTCAGTACCCGACTATGTTGAGTACCTGACTATGTTCAGTACCCGACTATGTTGAGAACCCGATTATGTTCAGTACCCGACTATGTTGAGTACCCGACTATGTTGTGAACCCGACTATGTTCAGTACCCGACTATGTTGAGTACCTGACTATGTTCAGTACCCGACTATGTTGAGAACCCGACTATGTTGAGTACCCGACTATGTTCAGTACCCGACTATGTTCAGTACCCGACTATGTTCAGTACCTGACTATGTTCAGTACCCGACTATGTTCAGTATCCGACTATGTTGAGTACCAGACTATGTTGAGAACCCGAATATGTTGAGTATGTTGAGTACCCGACTATGTTCACAAAACCGACTATGTTGAGTACCTGACTATGTTGAGAACCCGAATATGTTGAGTACCTGACTATGTTGAGAACCCGAATATGTTGACTAACTGACTATGTTGAGTATCCGACTATGTTGAGTAACTCACTATGTTTATTACTTGACTATGATGAGTACCTGAATATGTTCAGAACCGGAATATGTCGAGTACCCGACTATGTTGAGTACCCGACTATGTCGAGTACCCGACTATGTTGAGAACCCGACTACGTTGAGTACCTGACTATGTTCAGAACCCGAATATGTTGAGTACCTGACTATGTTGAGAACCCGACTATGTTTAGTACCCGACTATGTCGAGTACCCGACTATGTTGAGAACCCGACTACGTTGAGTACCTGACTATGTTCAGAACCCGAATATGTCGAGTACCCGACTATGTTGAGTAACTGACTATGTTGATTACCTGACTATGTTAAGAACCCGACTACGTTGAGTACCTGACTATGTTGAGAACCCGAATATGTTGAGTACCTGACTATGTTGAGAACCCGAATATGTTGAGTACCTGACTATGTTGAGAACCCGAATATGTTGAGTAACTTACTATGTTGAGTACTTGACTATGTTGAGTACCTGACTATGTTGAGAACCCGACTATGCTGAGTACCTGACTATGTTCAGAACCCGAATATGTTGAGTACCCGACAATGTTGAGAACCCGACTATGTTGAGTACCCGACTATGTTTATTACTTGACTATGATGAGTATCTGAATATGTTCAGAACCCGAATATGTCGAGTACCCGACTATGTTGAGTACCCGACTATGTCGAGTACCCGACTATGTTGAGAACCCGACTACGTTGAGTACCTGACTATGTTCAGAACCCGAATATGTCGAGTACCCGACTATGTTGAGTAACTGATTATGTTGAGTAACTGACTATGTTAAGAACCCGACTACGTTGAGTACCTGACTATGTTGAGAACCCGAATATGTTGAGTACCTGACTATGTTGAGAACCCGAATATGTTGAGTAACTGACTATGTTGAGTACTTGACTATGTGACACTGCACCGCTGAGCCTTCAGTCCCACTGGCCATCACATGACGTCATCTCCAAGGGGAGTCATCCACAGTTCAAGCTGGTATTCCAACACGTTCTACTCTGTGGCAATACTTTGGGTTAATAGCCACTGGAATGAATAGTAATCTCCCTGGCTATATCCAAACCTTGCTGACTACCCAATAGACTTAATACTGGCTATCCAAAAGCCGTTTTGGCTATCTAACAGCCTTAATACTGGCTACCCAATACGCTTACTGGCTACCCAAATGGCTTAATACTGGCTACCCACCGACATAGTGATACACTGACATAGTAAAACACTGACATAGTGATACACTGACATAGAGATAAACATACGCACAGACATAGGGATGCACACTCCATTCACCACAATGCCCATATACTGAAAGGGGACAGCACTAACACCAGTAGAAAACACTGACCACACAATGTCCACAAATTTACACATATTGACCACACAATGTCCACACATTGAGACATATTGAACACTCATCGTCTACACAGTGACTACCCATTGTCTATACATTGACCACACATTGACCACACATTAACCATACATTGACAACTCACTGATAAACACCGACCACTATTGACCACACATTAAATACCCACATTAACCACACATTGAACACATACTGACTACACACTCACCACGCATAACCTCACATTTACCACTTAGGGACACAACACCGAGCACACAGTGACCACACAATGACCACACACGGGAGTGCTGTCCGTCACACTATAGTTTCTGATAGATCCCTCCTTGGGATGTACAAGTGTGTATTTTCTGCCTCTTCGTACCTTAGGTTTTCTCTCCATCCCGTTGGCTGTTCACGAAGAATAATCAATAAACTAGTTTCTTTCATGTTCCATTCATCTGTCTATTTCCTCCCTGGGTCACCCACTGCCCCTCTCACCCCCTCCCGATCCTCTCAGTTTTATTCCTGTCCAGTAATCGATAAATGTCGGGAATTCCACAGCTAAATAATAGATCGTTGTGTGTGGGGGAAGGGGGGAGATGCCTTTAGGGACCGTTACATAGTCTTTGAGTGGGGTGGGGAGATTTAGTTAGGGACTTGTACATATCCTATTGGGGGGGGGGGGTTAAGGCCCTTATGGACCGGTACATATCCTATGAGCAGGGAGATGCCTTTAGGAACCGGTACATATCCTATGAGAGGGTGGGGAGATGTAGTTAGGGACCGGTATATATCCTATAAGTGGAGGCCCTTGGGCACCGATACATGTTCTATGAGGGTGGGTGGCCTTTAGGGACTGGTACATTTGTATAGAGTGGGTAGGGTGGCCTTTTTGGGGCTGGTACATTTGTATAGAGTGGGAAGGGTGGCCTTTAGGGACTGGTACATTTGTATAGAGTGGGGAGGGTGGCCTTTAGGGACTGGTACATTTGTATAGAGTGGGAAGGGTGGCCTTTAGGGACTGGTACATTTGTATAGAGTGGGGAGGGTGGCCTTTAGGGACTGGTACATTTGTATAGAGTGGGGAGGGTGGCCTTTAGGGACTGGTACATTTGTATAAAGTGGGGAGGGTGGCCTTCAGGGACTGGTACATTTGTATAGAGTGGGAGGGTGGCCTTTAGGGGCTGGTACATTCGTATAGAGTGGGAAGGGTGGCCTTTAGGGACTGGTACATTTGTATAGAGTGGGGAGGGTGGCCTTTAGGGGCTGGTACATTTGTATAGAGTGGGGAGGGTGGCCTTTAGGGACTGGTACATTTGTATAGAGTGGGGAGGGTGGCCTCTAAGAACGCATACTAGTTCTATTGGGTTGTGCTATTGGTTGTTGTTGTGTTGTTGTTGTTTTGTTGGTTGTTGTTGTGTTGTTGGTTGTTGTTGGTTGTTGTTGTGCTATTGGTTGTTGTGCTATTGGCTGTTGTTGTGCTATTGGTTGTTGTGCTATTGGTTGTTGTTGTGTTGTTGGTTGTTGTTGTGCTATTGGTTGTTGTGCTATTGGTTGTTGTGCTGTTGGTTGTTGTGCTATTGGTTGTTGTGCTATTGGTTGTTGTGCTGTTGGTTGTTGTGCTGTTGGTTGTTGTGCTATTGGTTGTTGTGCTATTGGTTGTTGTGCTATTGGTTGTTGTGCTATTGGTTGTTGTGCTGTTGGTTGTTGTGCTGTTGGTTGTTGTGCTATTGGTTGTTGTGCTATTGGTTGTTGTGCTATTGGTTGTTGTGCTATTGGTTGTTGTGCTGTTGGTTGTTGTGCTGTTGGTTGTTGTGCTATTGGTTGTTGTGCTATTGGTTGTTGTGCTGTTGGTTGTTGTGCTATTGGTTGTTGTGCTATTGGTTGTTGTGCTATTGGTTGTTGTGCTATTGGTTGTTGTGCTATTGGTTGTTGTGCTGTTGGTTGTTGTGCTGTTGGTTGTTGTGCTATTGGTTGTTGTGCTATTGGTTGTTGTGCTATTGGTTGTTGTGCTGTTGGTTGTTGTGCTGTTGGTTGTTGTGCTATTGGTTGTTGTTGTGCTGTTGGTTGTTGTTGTGCTATTGGTTGTTGTTGTGCTATTGGCTGTTGTTGTGCTATTGGCTGTTGTTGTGCTATTGGTTGTTGTGCTATTGGTTGTTGTTGTGCTGTTGGTTGTTGTGCTATTGGTTGTTGTGCTATTGGTTGTTGTGCTGTTGGTTGTTGTGCTATTGGTTGTTGTGCTATTGGTTGTTGTGCTGTTGGTTGTTGTGCTATTGGTTGTTGTGCTATTGGTTGTTGTGCTATTGGTTGTTGTGCTGTTGGTTGTTGTGCTGTTGGTTGTTGTGCTGTTGGTTGTTGTGCTATTGGTTTTTGTGCTATTGGTTGTTGTGCTATTGGTTGTTGTGCTATTGGTTTTTGTGCTATTGGTTGTTGTGCTATTGGTTGTTGTGCTATTGGTTTTTGTGCTATTGGTTGTTGTGCTATTGGTTGTTGTGCTATTGGTTGTTGTGTTGTTGGTTGTTGTGCTATTGGTTGTTGTGTTGTTGGTTGTTGTTCAGTTTGTTTTATTGTTGTCTTTTTTTTTTCGTAAAATGGGGCCGGTGGACTTGGAAAAGAGAGAGGCCATTTAGCTAATGATTGTTGTGCTCTGTGCAGGCCACCGTAGGAGTGATGACGTGCAGGAAACAGGTCACAACGGGAAGTATGTCGCGTTTTAGACCCAGAGCTGAGTGCTGTCATGTCTTCGGTCTTCACCGCTCTCAGTGTCTGAACTTGTCCTAGAAGTAAACAAGTTTTGTTCTACGGAAAGGTAGAATGGATTCGTTTCTTACTGCACACAGAGTAGTACACACATTGATTCAAACGATTGGTCTAAATCTCATGGGAGGGGCGATGGGTCAGAGTATGCGGGTAAGGGTGGTGTTATAGACGGGTGGTAAGGGTGGTATAACCGTGCGGCCACCCCCAACGTTTTTTGTAACACACAAGGGGCCGGTTTTGGGGAAGACAGTTTCGGATTTGAACGCGCGCTCCGACTCACCATGCGCCCCAGTTCCTAATCGGACGAAAACCGATTGTTGGGGACCCCTGGTGTGACAGAAGGGTGGGTAGGGGTTTTGTTGCAGGGCAGAGGGCATTTTTACTTCTCGATGCTCTGGAGCACGTGCAAACCCACCCCTTGCTGTAAGCGAAGAGGGATGGTGAAGCGGGTGAACCTTTTATACACGAGAGAGGAGATTTGGGGTTGGTGGCATGAGTGGACGAGATATACCAGCAATCCAATGCTAAGCTGTTTGGAGGTGGGGATATGAATGGACGAGATATACCAGCAATCCAATGATAAGCTGTTTGGAGGTGGGGATATGAGTGGACGAGATATACCAGCAATCCAATATTAAGCAGTTTTCTGGCTTTCTGTTACCACGGAAAAGGGAGAAATAAGCTAATGAAGCAAGCACCGATCGCTCAGCCACACAAGACATGCAATAGACAGGCAATATACAGTGGATAGGCAATATACAGTGGACAGGCAATATACAGTAGACAGGCTATATACAGTGGACAGGCAATATACAGTGTACAGGCAATATACAGTGGACAGGCAATATACAGTAGACAGGCAACATACAGTAGACAGGCAATATTTAGTAGACAGGCAATAAACAGTAGACAGGCAATATTTAGTAGACAGGCAAAATACAGTGGACAGGCAATATACAGTAGACAGGCCATACACAGTAGACGGGCAATATTTAGTAGACAGGCAATATACTGTACAGGACATATACAGTGGTAAGGCCACATACATGGCACAGGCAACACTCAGGTGACAGGCTAAACTCAAGTGACAGGCAACACTCAGGGGACAGGCTAAACTCAGGTGACAGGCAACACTCAGGTGACAGGCTAAACTCAGGTGACAGGCTACACTCGGGGGAAGGCTACACTCAGGGCACAGGCTACACTCAGGGCACAGGCTACACTCAGGGGATAGGCAACACTCGGGATAGGCAACACTCAGGGGATAGGCAACACTCAAGGGATAGGCAACACTCAGGGGATAGGCTACACTTAGGGGAAAGGCTACACTCAGGGCACTGGCTACACTCAGGGAATAGGCAACACTCAGGGGATAGGCTACACACAGGGGATAGGCTTCATACAGGAGATAGGAAACACTCAGGGGATAGGCAAAACTCAGGGGATAGGCTACACTCAGGGGTTAGGCTACACTCAGGGGACAGGCTACAATCAGGGCACAGGCTACACTCAGGGGATAGGCAACAATTAAGAGACGGGCAACAGTGTTTACAATAACACATTAGACAGACGGCATAACACACTAACGACCATACAAAAACACGACACGTGCATTGTATAGACTCACAGATACGTGACACACAGTGATCCAGTTGACACACTGTTATTGTGTCAGGACACGGACACACAGAGTCTCCAGTACTCATCAGAGTCCATGTACTGCTGTAGTATGTCACGTGACGAGACCAGCCACTACCAATCAATAGCTCCTCGTGTCAAACTTGTCACCGTAATGAGAATCATAGAACACAAAGTTAAATGTCCGCCACAGCAGTCTCTCTTCTCCCCCCCCCCCCCCCCCGCGTCCGCTGGTTCTCATGTTATGCAGTATTGGTGGGGCCAATGTTTGTGGTGAACTCGGTCGATAATTTAAGTAGGTCAGTTTTTTCTGTCAACTGAGTAAAGAATTGAAGTTCGTGGATCGGTCATGGCAACGAGCCCTCCACGATGAAGCTTGGGAGAAGAGTTGAAAACTGCATTATAGAGGAAAGAAACAATTTTGTAAAACTGCCCCTATCAGTGGAATAGCTAGTGTTAATGCCTACCAGTGGCATAGCTAGTGTTAATGCCTACCAGCGGCATAGCTAGTGTTAATGCCTACCAGTGGCATAGCTAGTGTTAATGCCTACCAGCGGCATTGCTAGTGTTAATGCCTACCAGTGGCATAGCTAGTGTTAATGCCTACCAGTGGCATATTTAGTGTTAATGCCTACCAGTGGCATAGCTAGTGTTAATGCCTACCAGTGGCATAGCTAGTGTTAATGCCTACCAGTGGCATAGTTAGTGTTAATGCCTACCAGTGGCATAGCTAGTGTTAATGCCTACCAGTGGCATAGCTAGTGTTAATGCCTACCAGTGGCATAGCTAGTGTTAATGCCTACCAGTGGCATAGCTAGTGTTAAGGCCTACCAGTGGCATAGCTAGTGTTAATGCCTACCAGTGGCATAGCTAGTGTTAATGCCTAACAGTGGTATAGTTAGTGTTAATGCCTACCAGTGGCATAGCTAGTGTTAATGCCTACCAGTGGCATAGCTAGGGTTAATGCCTACCAGTGATATAGCTAGTGTTAATGCCTACCAGTGGCATAGTTAGTGTTAATGCCTACCAGTGGCGTAGCTAGGGTTAATTCCTCCCGGGTTGGGTCAAGATTTTTGCCACATTCCCACCCCCCACCCCCCACAACCGCCGCACGAAAAAAAGCAGAAAATGCTGCCCCTCAATATTTTTAATTAAAAAATTGCCACCCAGTGTGGTCACCCGTATTGGATCCTTTGTGGTGGGTGCGGGGTGGTACAAAGGATCTCCACCCACCGTATCAGGAGGATTACCACTACCACAGTTGGTGTATGTTGGAATATAGTTTAAAACATTTTCAAATATTTCCCTCTCTCTATGAGCAGCCGCCTCGATTAAAACATTTTCAGAGATGTCCCTCTCTCTATGACCAGTCACCTCGATTTAAACATTTTCAGAGATCTCCATCTCTCTATGACCAGCCACCTCGATTAAAACATTTTCAGAGATCTCCCTCTCTCTATGACCAGCCACCTCCATTAAAACATTTTCAGAGATGTCCCTCTCTCTATGACCAGCCACCTCGATTAAAACATTTTCAGAGATGTCCCTCTCTCTATGAGCAGCCGCCTCGATTTAAACATTTTCAGAGATGTCCCTCTCTCTATGACCAGCCACCTCGATTAAAACATTTTCAGAGATGTACCTCTCTCTATGAGCAGCCGCCTCGATTAAAACATTTTCAGAGATCTCCCTCTCTCTATGACCAGCCACCTCCATTAAAACATTTTCAGAGATGTCCCTCTCTCTATGACCAGCCACCTCGATTAAAACATTTTCAGAGATGTCCCTCTCTCTATGACCAGCCACCTCGATTAAACATTTTAAGAGATGTCCCTCTCTCTATGAGCAGCCGCCTCGATTAAAAATTTTCAGAGATGTCCCTCTCTCATTGACCAGCGCCTCGATTAAAACATTTTCAGAGATGTCCCTCTCTCTATGAGCAGCCGCCTCGCACTCTTGATTTTAGTGTGCTGACCTCACAGACCATTCCTCCTGGGGGAATTATTCCAATTGTCCACAAATCGCTATTTTATTGTTTTGTCCTCAACTTTGTCGTCTGCCCCCGTGATATCATTAAATTGACATCGTGGATTATTTGAGACAATATCAACCCACTCAGTAGTAACATTAGATATGTTACAATCGTACAGGACATATGTGACAACATCCACACACTCAGTAGTAACATTAGAGATGTTACAATCGTACAGGACATATGTGAGTACATCAACCCACTCAGTCGTAACATTAGATATGTTACAATCGTACAGGACATATGTGAGTACATCAACCCACTCAGTCGTAACATTAGATATGTTACAATCGTACAGGACATATGTGAGTACATCAACCCACTCAGTCGTAACATTAGATATGTTACAATCGTACAGGACATATGTGAGAACATCAACCCACTCAGTCGTAACATTAGATATGTTACAATCGTACAGGACATATGTGAGAACATCAACCCACTCAGTAGTAACATCAGATATGTTACAATCGTACAGGACATATGTGAGTACATCAACCCACTCAGTAGTAACATTAGATATGTTACACTCGTACAGGACATAATGCACTAGCGGTATCCGGAAGTAGCGTTGGAAACGAATGGCGTATCATAGAAGTGACCGGATGTCGTGTGAACAAATGTCTTTCAACTGACCTTGACCTCAGCATTAAATTTGTTGGACTGTCTTGTTCGCGTATTTTTAAATTACTTTTTTTTTGAGTCTAAATCTTGAAGACAGAAGTCTTCTCCGATGAATGATTTCTGGTATGCTCTTATCTAGGCAATGGTGTGACGGGCTAGGTCACGTGATTTGTATGTACAAGAATGACACCGATACGATAACAAACACTGCGGATGGTGACACGGGTGGAATAGACAAACTAGTCAATGTTTCGTGCCTTTCCTATAATTAACTTAGTGCCCCCCGCCCGCCCCCCCAACAGGGCTTACTTCCTATATGACCTAGTTTAGCGCCCTCACCCTACTACACACCTTTGCTGGCTAGAATGGTGCCCACTCCCCACCTCAGCCACCCACACTTCACCCCCACCCACATGAGGGAGGATGTGTCTCTGTTGGCAAAGCTGTGTTCCATTATTTTCCTGGCATTCAATATTTGCCATTAAGGGAACTTGCTGGAGAGTTCAAGGGTTGGGGGTTGAGGGGGGGGGGTTTCCTGGGAGGGGGGATCTTTGGAGAAATTGATTTTTCTTTGATCCCAAGACTTCCAATATCCTCTTCTCTCTACTTCAACACCAAGTGAGGGCGCGGGGGCCTTGCGGGGGCGTTGATTCTTAATTCATTTGAAGGGAGTGGTGCGTTGGGGGGCGTGGTTGATATATTTTGTAAATCCCGGGGGGGGGGGGGGTGACAGGTTTATTTGATATATCCTTGTTGTGGTAGGGCATGTATTTGATAGATCCTGGTTGTGGTAGGGCATGTATTTGATAGATCCTGGTTGTGGTAGGGCATGTATTTGATAGATCCTTGTTGTGGTAGGGCATGTATTTGATAGATCCTTGTTGTGGTAGGGCATGTATTTGATAGATCCTTGTTGTGGTAGGGCATGTATTTGATAGATCCTTGTTGTGGTAGGGCATGTATTTGATAGATCCTTGTTGTGGTAGGGCATGTATTTGATAGATCCTTGTTGTGGTAGGGCATGTATTTGATAGATCCTTGTTGTGGTAGGGCATGTATTTGATAGATCCTTGTTGTGGTAGGGCATGTATTTGATAGATCCTTGTTGTGGTAGGGCATGTATTTGATAGATCCTGGTGGACCAGTGGCAAATATATTTGAAAGAATTTGATCAAGTGCTGGACGGCTACTTAGTATTTAATGTTATTCAATAGCTATTTTTAATGGTATCCTATGTGCTCTATCCCAACCATCCAACCAATCCCATTTGCTCTGTCCCAACCATCCAACCAATCCCATTTGCTCTATCCCAACCATCCAGCCAATCCCATTGCTCTATCCCACCCATCCAACCAATCCCATTTGCTCTGTCCCAACCATCCAACCAATCCCATTTGCTCTATCCCACCCATCCAACCAATCCCATTTGCTCTATTCCACCCATCCAACCAATCCCATTTGCTCTCTTCCACCCATCCAACCAATCCCATTTGCTCTCTTCCACCCATCCAACCAATCCCATTTGCTCTATCCCACCCATCCAACCAATCCCATTTGCTCTATTCCACCCATCCAACCAATCCCATTTGCTCTATCCCACCCATCCAACCAATCCCATTTGCTCTCTTCCACCCATCCAACCAATCCCATTTGCTCTATCCTCTTGTCCACATCTCTCTCTGTCTCTTTCTTCTCTATCCGTCTCCGGCACTTGACATTGGCCACACTTTCTGATACATTTTCTATCACATAATTTGCATCCTCACTCAGTCTTCCATAAAATGCTCTT
Source organism: Omphiscola glabra (assembly GCA_964017045.1). NCBI lineage: Eukaryota > Metazoa > Mollusca > Gastropoda > Lymnaeidae > Omphiscola > Omphiscola glabra. Next base: position 2,763,075 of record OZ024808.1, read on the forward strand.
TACTGCCACATCCCTGCGTTCTATCACCCCTCTCTCTCGTTTTCTTGCTGTAACTGGCACCGCGTGGGAAAATATCCTCCTTCAAATTTCTCTCGCTCACTCCATCCCACCTCATCACCTTTCACTCCTCCTCACCCTTTCCATCTAAACAATGCCCTCTCAACCCTTGACCTGTCATTCCTCATTTATCAACATTAACCTGTCATTTTTTTTTCAAAATCAACCGTAACCTGTCATTCCTCCTTTATCAAACTTGACCTGTCATTCCTTCTTTATCAACCTTAACCTGTCATGCCTCCTTTATCAACCTTAACCTGTCATTCCTCCTTTATCAACCTTAATCTGTCATTCCTGAAAGCCCACTCTTTAATTAAATGCCAAAGCCATCTATTGAATGCCCTGCCATCTATTGAATGCCCTGCCATCTATTGAATGCCCTGACATCTATTGAATGCCCTGACATCTATTGAATGCCCTGCCATCTATTGAATGCCCTGCCATCTATTGAATGCCCTGCCATCTATTGAATGCCCTGCCATCTATTGAATGCCCTGCCATCTATTGAATGCCCTGCCATCCATTGAATGCCCTGACATCTATTGAATGCCCTGCCATCTATTGAATGCCCTGCCATCTATTGAATGCCCTGACATCTATTGAATGCCCTGCCATCTATTGAATGCCCTGCCATCTAATGAATGCCCTGCCATCTATTGAATGCCCTGCCATCTATTGAATGCCCTGCCATCTATTGAATGCCCTGCCATCTATTGAATGCCCTGCCATCTATTGAATGCCCTGCCATCTATTGAATGCCCTGACATCTATTGAATGCCCTGACATCTATTGAATGCCCTGCCATCTAATGAATGCCCTGACATATATTGAATACCCTGCCATCTATTGAATGCCCTGCCATCTATTGAATGCCCTGCCATCTATTGAATGCCCTGACATCTATTGAATACCCTGCCATCTATTGAATGCCCTGACATCTATTGAATGCCCTGCCATCTATTGAATGCCCTGACATCTATTGAATGCCCTGCCATCTAATGAATGCCCTGACATCTAATGAATGCCCTGCCATCTATTGAATGCACTGACATCTATTGAATGCCCTGACATCTATTGAATGCCCTGCCATCTAATGAATGCCCTGACATCTAATGAATGCCCTGACATCTATTGAATGCCCTGCCATCTATTGAATACCCTGACATTTATTGAATGCCCTGACATCTATTGAATGCCCTGCCATCTATTGAATGCCCTGGCATCTATTGAATGCCCTGCCATCTATTGAATGCCCTGCCATCTAATGAATGCCCTGACATATATTGAATACCCTGCCATCTATTGAATACCCTGCCATCTATTGAATACCCTGTTATTAATTGAATTCAAGCTGTAATTTATTTAATTTAGTTCCTGCATTTGAATTTACCATTGTAATTGATTGCACCACTGTCAGTCCACTCACCGCCTGTCAATGAATGCAACACATGGCGTTCTATTCACCGCCTGTCAATGAATGCAACACATGGCGTTCTATTCACCGCCTGTCAATGAATGCAACACATGGCGTTCTATTCACCGCCTGTCAATGAATGCAACACATGGCGTTCTATTCACCGCCTGTCAATGAATGCAACACTCTATTAAGTTTAAACACAATATATACCAGAAATAAATTAATATGACTTTAAATATATTTTAATTCTTTCAAAATAGCCAATGACAGTCTTTTGATGAACTATCTAGTTAAAAAGCATACTCACATCAGCTTGTGTCAATGTGTCCATATGCCTATGTGTCCATACGTCTATGTCTCTAAGAGACCATGTGTCTATGTGACCATCTGTCTATGTGGCTAGCTATCCTTGTGTCAAGAGACGTGTCTATGTGACCATTTGTCTATGTATCTATCTATATGGATGTGTGTATATTTGACCTTGTGTCCGTGTGACTATGTGGCTATATGCGTAATGTGTCTATATGAGACGATGTGTTTATGTGAACATTGTCTTAATGTGTTCGCACGCGTTTTAACAGCCTGTCGTATGCTGTGTTTACGCTCAGTGTGAAAGTAGCTTTAATTCATTGTAAAAGTAGCTTTAATTCATTGTGACCGGCCGACTCAATCGATACATTCAGTTGCCCCAACATGTAACGTTTGGTCTCTCTATACAAGGACATGTCTCTATACAAGGACATGTCTATATACAAGGACATGTCTCTATACAAGGACATGTCTCTATACAAGGACATCTCTCTATACAAGGACATGTCTCTATACAAGGAGATGTCTATATATAAGGACATCTCTCTATATAAGTACATCTCTCTATACAAGGACGTGTCTATATATAAGGACATCTCTCTATACAAGGACATGTCTATATACAAGGACATCTCTCTATATAAGTACATCTCTCTATACAAGGACGTGTCTATATATAAGGACATCTCTCTATACAAGGACATGTCTCTATACAAGGACATGTCTATATATAAGGACATCTCTCTATACAAGGACATGTCTCTATACAAGGACATGTCTATATATAAGGACATCTCTCTATACAAGGACATCTCTCTATACAAGGACATGTCTATATACAAGGACATGTCTATATACAAGGACGTGTCTATATACAGGACATCTATATATATATAAGGACATCTCTCTATACAAGGACATCTCTCTATACAAGGACATGTCTATATACAAGGACGTGTCTATATACTAGGACATCTCTCTATATAAGGACATCTCTCTATACAAGGACATATCTCTATATAAGGACATCTCTCTATACAAGGACATCTCTCTATACAAGAACATATCTCTATACAAGGACATGTCTATATACAAGGACATCTCTCTATACAAGGGCATCTCTCTATACAAGGACATCTCACTATACAAGGACATCTCTCTATACAAGGACATGTCTATATACAAGGACGTGTCTATATACAAGGACATCTCTGTATACAAGGACATCTCTCTATACAAGGACATCTCACTATACAAGGACATCTCTCTATACAAGGACATCTCTCTATACAAGGACATCTCACTATACAAGGACATCTCTCTATACAAGTACATCTCACTATACAAGGACATCTCTCTATACAAGGACATGTCTATATACAAGGACGTGTCTATATACAAGGACATGTCACTATACAAAGGACATCTCTCTATTCAAGGACATCTCTGTATACAAGGATATCTCTCTATACAAGGACATCTCTCTATACAAGGACATCTCTCTATACAAGGACATCTCTCTATACATGGACATCTCACTATACAAAGGGCATCTCTGATTTTAAAGAGATCTCTCTAAACAAGGACATCTTTCTATGGTGCAGTGTTTATATAAGGACATCTTTATTATTAAGGTAAAATGTCCTGTAACTTATTGATGTAAAATGTCCACTAACTTATTGATGTAAAATGTCCACTAACTTATTGATGTAAAATGTCCACTAACTTATTGATGTAAAATGTCCACTAACATATTGATATAAAATGTCCACTAACATATTGATGTAAAATGTCCACTAACTTATTGAAGTAAAATGTCCACTAACTTATTGATGTGAAATGTCCACTAAATTTTTTATGGAAAATGTCGGCAAACTTGGGTGCCGGATTATTCCCCGTAACTGAGAGTAACAAATTGATCACCGTAACATTAGTCAGGTTCTGAAATGATGAAATTGGTCTTCATTGTTCTGTCACAGAACATTCTCCTGATACTGTGCTTGGTGCCCTTTCAATGGCCACCCATGTGAAATTATTATCGATTAAATTCTCCCTTACCCATTTAGTCGAGGGGAGTTGGCTCCCTTGCCAAATTTCTTTCTTTTTTTAATTTTTTAATTTTTTTTTTGTGTGCCTTTTTCATAGCGAGCATAAGACTTTTGAAATATAAGTCAGACATAAAGTATCATTAATATCACAGTTATTACCTATTATCTCACAGTTATTACCTATTATCTCACAGTTATTACCTATTATATCACAGTTATTACCTATTATCTCACAGTTATTACCTATTATATCACAGTTATTACCTATTATCTCACAGTTATTACCTATTATATCACAGTTATTACCTACTATATCACAGTTATTACCTATTATCTCACAGTTATTACCTATTATATCACAGTTATTACCTATTATATCACAGTTATTACCTATTATATCACAGTTATTACCTATTATCTCACAGTTATTACCTATTATATCACAGTTATTACCTATTATATCACAGTTATTACCTATTATATCACATTTATTACCTATTATATCACAGTTATTACCTATTATATCACATATATTTAAATAATGCCATAGACGTACCAACTCTATCAAAAAACATACAAATTCTAAAACCAAATCTGTCACAGACATACCCAAGCTGTCACGGACATACCAATATGTCACAGACATACCTAATCTGTCACAAACATACCAAGTATGTCACAGGCATGTCAAATTTATGACAGGCATACCAACTCTATAAAAGACATCAACTCTGTCACAGGCAGATCTGTTATGCTGATTTGGACAGTTTTTACTCAACCTTTGAATTTGAAATCCCCTTTCTCTTCCAATACTCTCTCCTTTATATTGGAAGGCCCAATACTCTCCCCTTTGTATTGGACAATCCAATACTCTGCCCTTTGTATTGGAAGACTAAAGACTCTCCCCTTTGTATTGGAAGATCCAAAACTCCCCCCTTTGTATTGGACAATCCAATACTCTGCCCTTTGTATTGGAAGACTAAAGACTCTCCCCTTTGTATTGGAAGATCCAAAACTCTCTCCTTTGTATTGGAATACTAAAGACTCTCCCCTTTGTATTGGAAGACTAAGGATTCTCCCCTTTGTATTGGAAGACTAAGGACTCTCTGCTTTGAATTGGAAGACTAAGGACTCTCCCCTTTGTATTGCAAGACCAAGACTCCCTCCTTTGTATTGGAAGACCAAGATTCTCTCCTTTGTATTGGAAGACCAAGATTCTCCAGTTTGTATTGGAAGACCAAGACTCTCCCCTTTGTCTTGCAAGACCAAGACTCCCTCCTTTGTATTGGAAGACCAAGACGCTCCCCTTTGTATTGGAAGACTAAGGACTCTCCCTTTTGTATTGGAAGACCAAGACTCTCCCCTTTGTATTGGAAGACCAAGACTCATCTCTTTGTATTGGAAGACTAGGGACTCTCCCCTTTGTATTAGAAGACTATGGACTATCTCCTTTGTATTGGAAGACTAAGGACTCTCCCATTTGTATTGGAAGACCAAGACTCTCCCCTTTGTATAGGAAGACCAAGACTCATCCCTTTGTATTGGAAGACCAAGACTCTCTCCTTTGTATTGGAAGACCAAGACTCTCTCCTTTGTATTGGAAGACCAAAACTCTCCCTTTTGTATTGGAAGACCAATACTCTCTCCTTTGTATTGGAAGACCAAGACTCATCCCTTTGTATTGGAAGACTAAGGACTGACCAAGACTCATCCCTTTGTATTGGAAGACTAAGGACTCTCTCCTTTGTATTGGAAGACTAAAGACTCTCCCCTTTGTATTAGAAGACTAAGGACTCTCTCCTTTGTATTGGAAGACTAAGGACTCTCCCATTTGTATTGGAAGACCAAGACTCTCCCCTTTGTATTGGAAGACCAAGACTCATCCCTTTGTATTGGAAGACTAAGGCTCTCTCCTTTGTATTGGAAGACCAAGACTCTCTCCTTTGTATTGGAAGACCAAGACTCTCTCCTTTGTATTGGAAGACAAAAACTCTCCCTTTTGTATTGGAAGACCAAGACTCTTTCCTTTGTATTGGAAGACCAAGACTCATCCCTTTGTATTGGAAGACTAAGGACTGACCAAGACTCATCCCTTTGTATTGGAAGACTAAGGACTCTCTCCTTTGTATTGGAAGACTAAAGACTCTCCCTTTTGTATTAGAAGACTAAGGACTCTCTCCTTTGTATTGGAAGACTAAGGACTCTCCCATTTGTACTGGAAGACCAAGACTCTCCCCTTTGTATTGGAAGACCAAGACTCATCCCTTTGTATTGGAAGACTAAGGCTCTCTCCTTTGTATTGGAAGACCAAGACTCTCTCCTTTGTTTGGAAGACCAAAACTCTCCCCTTTGTATTGGAAGACCAAGACTCTCTCCTTTGTATTGGAAGACCAAGACTCTCCCCTTTCTATTGGAAGACCAAGACTCTCTGTATTGGAAGACCAAAACTATCCCCTTTGTATTGGAAGACCAAGACTCTCCCCTTTGTACTGGAAGACCAAGACTCTCCCCTTTGTATTGGAAGACCAATGCTCTCTCCTTTGTATTGGAAGACCAAGACTCTCTCCTTTGTATTGGAAGACCAAGACTCTCCCCTTTGTGTTGGAAGACCAAGACTCTCCTCTGTAAGTAAAAAAGGCTTACGGCGCTCAGGAGTTGAAGTATTTACTTTATGTCCGATGATGTCACAATCTAAGGATGGAATCAAGGGACAGCAGATGACATTCCAAAACAAGAATAGTTGGTAAATATGATTGTATTGAGTAAACTTGCGAAATGTATTATATAATGTCGAAATTCCAATGAAATGATACTGACATTATTTATTGTATAGAACTTGGTGTGTGTACAACATGCCTTACATAGTGATTCATGTACAAAAAGCTAAATTATTTGAATTCAGTGGGTGGTGTCAAATTTGACCTATATTCTAGTGACTTGTTTAGCAAATACATTTGTCAACCGTGTGACGTGTTAAGCAAACACATTGATCAACTTGTGACGTGTTTAGCAAAGATCATGGTGTCTCTGGTGTGTTAAAGATGAGCCATATGATGATGTCTCTGGTGTGATAAAGATTAGCCAAATGATGATGTCTCTGTTGTGATAAAGATTAGCCATATGATGGTGTCTCTGCTGTTTTAAAGATTAGCCATATGATGGTGTCTCTGCTGTTTTAAAGATTAGCCATGTGATGGTGTCTCTGCTGTTTTAAAGATTAGCCATGTGATGGGGTTTCTGGTGTTTTAAAGATAAGCCATGTGATGGTGTCTCTGGTGTGATAAAAATTAGCCATTTGATGATGTCTCTGACATGTTAAAGATTAGCCATATGATGATGTTTCTGGTGGGATAATAATTAGCAATATGATGATGTCTCTGGTGTTTTAAAGATTAGCCATAAGATAATGTTTCTGGTTTGATAAAAATTAGCCATATGATGGTGTCTCTGGTGTGTTAAAGATTAGCCATTTGATAGTGTCTCTGATGTGTTAAAGATTAGCCATTTGATAGTGTCTCTGATGTGTTAAAGATTAGCCAGTTGATAGTGTCTCTGATGTGTTAAAGATTAGCCATTTGATAGTGTCTCTGGTGTTTTAAAGATTAGCCATTTGATAGTGTCTCTGATGTGTTAAAGATTAGCCAGTTGATAGTGTCTCTGATGTGTTAAAGATTAGCCAGTTGATAGTGTTTCTGATGTTTTAAAGATTAGCCATTTGATAGTGTCTCTGATGTGTAAAAGCTTAGCCATTTGAAAGTGTCTCTGGTGTTTTAAAGATTAGCCATTTGATAGTGTCTCTGATGTGTTAAAGATTAGCCATTTGATAGTGTCTCTGATGTGTTAAAGATTAGCCATTTGATAGTGTCTCTGGTGTTTTAAAGGTTAGCCATTTGATAGTGTCTCTGGTGTGTTAAAGATCAGCCATTTGATAGTGTCTCTGGTGTGTTAAGATTAGCCATTTGATAGTGTCTCTTGTGTTTTAAAGATTAGCCATTTGATAGTGTCTCTGGTGTGTTAAGATTAGCCATTTGATAGTGTCTCTTGTGTTTTAAAGATTAGCCATTTGATAGTGTCTCTTGTGTTTTAAAGATTAGCCATTTGATAGTGTCTCTGATGTGTTAAAGATTAGCCATTTGATAGTGTCTCTGATGTGTTAAAGATCAGCCATTTGATAGTGTCTCTGGTGTGTTAAGATTAGCCATTTGATAGTGTCTCTTGTGTTTTAAAGATTAGCCATTTGATAGTGTCTCTGGTGTGTTAAAGATTAGCCATTTGATAGTGTCTCTGATGTGTTAAAGATTAGCCATTTGATAGTGTCTCTGATGTGTTAAAGATTAGCAATTTGATGATGTCTATGATGTTTTTAAGATTAGCCATTTGATAGTGTCTCTGATGTGTTAAAGATTAGCCATATGATGATGTCTCTGGTGTGGTTAAGAGTACAATTGTATGTCGGATATGACACGATTGTAATGGAAGTCCCTCTACTCTCCCGTTGAAGAGGAAGTCTTGCTCTCCAATTGTATAGTTCGACTCCCTTCCCTTTGTAAAGCAATTCTTGCTACCCTCCCTTTGTATATGGTACATCTCACTACTCTCCCTTTGTATCGAAAGGCTTTATAACCTCACCAGTTATAGGAAGTCCTTCTAGTCTTGTATCCAAATGATTCCGTATTTTTAGAATCGCAATGTTAAAACGCTTGATTATGTGTTGGTGACGGCGTACTTCCGGTTATGATAGTATTACAATAGTACACGGCCACATTTGTCCGAGATATGTCACATATAGAAATAACCAGGTATTTAATATCAAGAAGTAGCTAGCCCCATTTTGCCATGTATTTTTAGAATCGGAAATTCAAAACCCGTTGAGATGCGTCTCATAATTGTTATTATCATTAAATTCTATAAATACTGCTCCAGTTGGAACCTCAGAAACAATGAGTAACGTACATTGTATATCTTTCCTCACAATAACATAGCCGGGAATGGGAAACCCCTTGTTATCGTATCGAAGACGGGAGAATAGCATCAGATTTCTCACCAAGATGGCGGGGACTCGCCATTGGGAAATATGTAGAATTCAATTCGGCATTAAAACAGACATATTTTTTTATATGAGGATCTTGACATGAACATCTGACCTCTACTTATTGATGACGTGTGTATTTGGATAATGATTCTCATTTTTGTCTACAACGTCAAACAACGTCCTTTGATGGCTTAATGATCCGAGCTTATTTCAAGCTTGATTGGCGTGAGTCTACCCAGGGGCGTACGTGTGTGGGGGTGGGGGTGGTCTGACACGGTCAGCACTTTTATCTTAACAAAGAAAACGACATTTTCGTCCAACTGCAAAGGATGGCATAAATCTCAGCCCGCACAGGGCGCGGTTAACTCAAACGACGCCACCGACTCTATCACAACACACCACCATCACCACCAGCACTACCACAACCCGCTAGAATTCATCCACACGCATCCGACCTAAGCATCGGTGGCGCCCCAGGTAGTTACCTCCTTCAAATATCCTGAATGCTATTAACTGTTTTAGAGAGTTGCTGCTGGAGTAGACAGGAGATACAAGTCCTAATCTTAAAATACGTCTCCTTCTCTCAGTCTTTCAAGTATAAACAACGAAACAAACTATTTCTTAGATTTTTAAATAGAACATTAAAAACTAATCTGTTTGATATTACAGTAAATGCTATTGCAAAGTCGTAACTCATATGTTTGATATTACAGTAAATGCTATTACAAAGTCGCAAATAATATGTTTGATATTACAGTAAATGCTATTACAAAGTCGCAACTAATCTGTTTGATATTACAGTAAATGCTATTACAAAGTCGCAACTAATATGTTTGATATTACAGTAAATGCTATTACAAAGTCGCAACTAATATGTTTGATATTACAGTAAATGCTATTACAAAGTCGTAACTAATATGTTTGATATTACAGTAAATGCTATTGCAAAGTCGCAACTAATATGTTTGATATTACAGTAAATGCTATTACAAAGTCGTAACTCATTTGTTTGATATTACAGTAAATGCTATTGCAAAGTCGTAACTCATTTGTTTGATATTACAGTAAATGCTATTGCAAAGTCGTAACTCATTTGTTTGATATTACAGTAAATGCTATTGCAAAGTCGTAACTCATTTGTTTGATATTACAGTAAATGCTATTGCAAAGTCGTAACTCATTTGTTTGATATTACAGTAAATGCTATTGCAAAGTCGCAACACTAACAAGAACTAATCCCGACTTCAAGCATTCATTTCCTGTGCTTTATTTGAATGTGGGCTTGACTATTAAATTTGAGTATAATGACTATGCTTTTGATATGGTCAATCAACTAACAGCAACGTTTTCATTAGACAGCTTAGCCAAAGATGGGAAACTCCCTAACAGCAACGTTTTCAATAGACAGCTTAGCCATAATGGGAAACTCCCTAACAGCAACGTTTTCAATAGACAGCTTAGCTAAAGATGGGGAAACTCCCTAACAGCAACGTTTTCATTAGACAGCTTAGCTAAAGATGGGGAAACTCCCTAACAGCAACGTTTCCAATAGACAGCTTAGCCATAATGGGAAACTCCCTAACAGCAACGTTTTCAATAGACAGCTTAGCCAAAGATGGGAAACTCCCTAACAGCAACGTTTTCATTAGACAGCTTAGCCAAAGATGGGGAAACTCCCTAACAGCAACGTTTTCAATAGACAGCTTAGCCAAAGATGGGGAAACTCCCTAACAGCAACGTTTTCAATAGACAGCTTAGCCAAAGATGGGAAACTCCCTAACAGCAACGTTTTCAATAGACAGCTTAGCCAAAGATGGGAAACTCCCTAACAGCAACGTTTTCATTAGACAGCTTAGCCAAAGATGGGGAAACTCCCTAACAGCAACGTTTTCATTAGACAGCTTAGCCAAAGATGGGGAAACTCCCTAACAGCAACGTTTTCATTAGACAGCTAAGCCAAAGATGGGAAACTCCCTAACAGCAACGTTTTCAATAGACAGCTTAGCCAAAGATGGGGAAACTCCCTAACAGCAACGTTTTCAATAGACAGCTTAGCCAAAGATGGGAAACTCCCTAACAGCAACGTTTTCATTAGACAGCTTAGCCAAAGATGGGGAAACTCCCTAACAGCAACGTTTTCAATAGACAGCTTAGCCAAAGATGGGAAACTCCCTAACAGCAACGTTTTCATTAGACAGCTTAGCCAAATATGGGAAACTCCCTAACAGCAACGTTTTCAATAGACAGCTTAGCCAAAGATGGGAAACTCCCTAACAGCAACGTTTTCAATAGACAGCTTAGCCAAAGATGGGGAAACTCCCTAACAGCAACGTTTTCATTAGACAGCTTAGCCAAAGATGGGAAACTCCCTAACAGCAACGTTTTCAATAGACAGCTTAGCCAAAGATGGGAAACTCCCTAACAGCAACGTTTTCAATAGACAGCTTAGCCAAAGATGGGGAAACTCCCTAACAGCAACGTTTTCAATAGACAGCTTAGCCATAATGGGAAACTCCCTAACAGCAACGTTTTCAATAGACAGCTTAGCTAAAGATGGGGAAACTCCCTAACAGCAACGTTTTCATTAGACAGCTAAGCCAAAGATGGGGAAACTCCCTAACAGCAACGTTTTCAATAGACAGCTTAGCCAAAGATGGGAAACTCCCTAACAGCAACGTTTTCATTAGACAGCTTAGCCAAAGATGGGGAAACTCCCTAACAGCAACGTTTTCAATAGACAGCTTAGCCAAAGATGGGGAAACTCCCTAACAGCAACGTTTTCATTAGACAGCTTAGCCAAAGATGGGGAAACTCCCTAACAGCAACGTTTTCAATAGACAGCTTAGCCAAAGATGGGGAAACTCCCTAACAGCAACGTTTTCATTAGACAGCTTAGCCAAAGATGGGAAACTCCCTAACAGCAACGTTTTCAATAGACAGCTTAGCCAAAGATGGGGAAACTCCCTAACAGCAACGTTTTCATTAGACAGCTAAGCCAAAGATGGGAAACTCCCTAACAGCAACGTTTTCAATAGACAGCTTAGCCAAAGATGGGGAAACTCCCTAACAGCAACGTTTTCAATAGACAGCTTAGCCAAAGATGGGAAACTCCCTAACAGCAACGTTTTCATTAGACAGCTTAGCCAAAGATGGGGAAACTCCCTAACAGCAACGTTTTCAATAGACAGCTTAGCCAAAGATGGGGAAACTCCCTAACAGCAACGTTTTCAATAGACAGCTTAGCCAAAGATGGGAAACTCTCTAACAGCAACGTTTTCATTAGACAGCTTAGCCAAAGATGGGAAACTCCCTAACAGCAACGTTTTCAATAGACAGCTTAGCCAAAGATGGGAAACTCCCTAACAGCAACGTTTTCAATAGACAGCTTAGCCAAAGATGGGAAACTCCCTAACAGCAACGTTTTCAATAGACAGCTTAGCCAAAGATGGGAAACTCCCTAACAGCAACGTTTTCAATAGACAGCTTAGCTAAAGATGGGAAACCCCCTAACAGCAACGTTTTCATTAGACAGCTTTACCAAAGATGGGAAACTCCCTAACAGCAACGTTTTCATTAGACAGCTTAGCCAAAGATGGGAAACTCCCTATCAGCAACGTTTTCAATAGACAGCTTAGCCAAAGATGGGGAACTCCCTAACAGCAACGTTTTCATTAGACAGCTTAGCCAAAGATGGGGAACTCCCTAACAGCAACGTTTTCATTAGACAGCTTAGCCAAAGATGGGAAACTCCCTAACAGCAACGTTTTCATTAGACAGCTTAGTCAAAGATGGGGAAACCCCCTAACAGCAACGTTTTCATTAGACAGCTTAGCCAAAGATGGTAAACTCCCTAACAGCAACGTTTTCATTAGACAGCTTAGCCAAAGATGGGGAAACCCCCTAACAGCAACGTTTTCATTAGACAGCTTAGCCAAAGATGGGAAACTCCCTAACAGCAACGTTTTCAATAGACAGCTTAGCCAAAGATGGGAAACTCCCTAACAGCAACGTTTTCAAAAGACAGCTTAGCTAAAGATGGGAAACCCCCTAACAGCAACGTTTTCATTAGACAGCTTAGCCAAAGATGGGAAACTCCCTAACAGCAACGTTTTCATTAGACAGCTTAGCCAAAGATGGGGAAACCCCCTAACAGCAACGTTTTCATTAGACAGCTTAGCCAAAGATGGGAAACTCCCTAACAGCAACGTTTTCAATAGACAGCTTAGCCAAAGATGGGAAACTCCCTAACAGCAACGTTTTCAATAGACAGCTTAGCCAAAGATGGGAAACTCCCTAACAGCAACGTTTTCAATAGACAGCTTAGCTAAAGATGGGAAACCCCCTAACAGCAACGTTTTCAATAGACAGCTTAGCTAAAGATGGGGAAACTCCCTAACAGCAACGTTTTCAATAGACAGCTTAGCTAAAGATGGGAAACTCCCTAACAGCAACGTTTTCATTAGACAGCTTAGCCAAAGATGGGAAACTCCCTAACAGCAACGTTTTCAATAGACAGCTTAGCCAAAGATGGGAAACTCCCTAACAGCAACGTTTTCAATTTTACAGCTTAGCCAAAGATGGGAAACTCCCTAACAGCAACGTTTTCATTAGACAGCTAAGCAAAAGATGGGGAAACTCCCTAACAGCAACGTTTTCATTAGACAGCTTAGCTAAAGATGGGGAAACTCCCTAACAGCAACGTTTTCATTAGACAGCTAAGCCAAAGATGGGAAACTCCCTAACAGCAACGTTTTCATTAGACAGCTAAGCCAAAGATGGGAAACTCCCTAACAGCAACGTTTTCAATAGACAGCTTAGCTAAAGATGGGGAAACTCCCTAACAGCAACGTTTTCAATAGACAGCTTAGCCATAATGGGAAACTCCCTAACAGCAACGTTTTCAATAGACAGCTTAGCCATAATGGGAAACTCCCTAACAGCAACGTTTTCAATAGACAGCTTAGCTAAAGATGGGGAAACTCCCTAACAGCAACGTTTTCATTAGACAGCTTAGCCATAATGGGAAACTCCCTAACAGCAACATTTTCAATAGACAGCTTAGCCATAATGGGAAACTCCTTAACAGCAACGTTTTCATTAGACAGCTTAGCCATAATGGGAAACTCCCTAACAGCAACGTTTTCAATAGACAGCTTAGCCATAATGGGAAACTCCCTAACAGCAACGTTTTCAATAGACAGCTTAGCTAAAGATGGGGAAACTCCCTAACAGCAACGGTTTCATTAGACAGCTTAGCCATAATGGGAAACTCCCTAACAGCAACGTTTTCAATAGACAGCTTAGCCAAAGATGGGAAACTCCCTAACAGCAACGTTTTCATTAGACAGCTTAGCCAAAGATGGGAAACTCCCTAACAGCAACGTTTTCATTAGACAGCTTAGCCAAATATGGGAAACTCCCTAACAGCAACGTTTTCAATAGACAGCTTAGCCAAAGATGGGAAACTCCCTAACAGCAACGTTTTCAATAGACAGCTTAGCCAAAGATGGGGAAACTCCCTAACAGCAACGTTTTCATTAGACAGCTTAGCCAAAGATGGGAAACTCCCTAACAGCAACGTTTTCAATAGACAGCTTAGCCAAAGATGGGAAACTCCCTAACAGCAACGTTTTCAATAGACAGCTTAGCCAAAGATGGGGAAACTCCCTAACAGCAACGTTTTCAATAGACAGCTTAGCCATAATGGGAAACTCCCTAACAGCAACGTTTTCAATAGACAGCTTAGCTAAAGATGGGGAAACTCCCTAACAGCAACGTTTTCATTAGACAGCTAAGCCAAAGATGGGGAAACTCCCTAACAGCAACGTTTTCAATAGACAGCTTAGCCAAAGATGGGAAACTCCCTAACAGCAACGTTTTCATTAGACAGCTTAGCCAAAGATGGGGAAACTCCCTAACAGCAACGTTTTCAATAGACAGCTTAGCCAAAGATGGGGAAACTCCCTAACAGCAACGTTTTCATTAGACAGCTTAGCCAAAGATGGGGAAACTCCCTAACAGCAACGTTTTCATTAGACAGCTTAGCCAAAGATGGGAAACTCCCTAACAGCAACGTTTTCAATAGACAGCTTAGCCAAAGATGGGGAAACTCCCTATCAGCAACGTTTTCATTAGACAGCTAAGCCAAAGATGGGAAACTCCCTAACAGCAACGTTTTCAATAGACAGCTTAGCCAAAGATGGGGAAACTCCCTAACAGCAACGTTTTCAATAGACAGCTTAGCCAAAGATGGGAAACTCCCTAACAGCAACGTTTTCATTAGACAGCTTAGCCAAAGATGGGGAAACTCCCTAACAGCAACGTTTTCAATAGACAGCTTAGCCAAAGATGGGAAACTCCCTAACAGCAACGTTTTCAATAGACAGCTTAGCCAAAGATGGGAAACTCCCTAACAGCAACGTTTTCAATAGACAGCTTAGCTAAAGATGGGAAACCCCCTAACAGCAACGTTTTCATTAGACAGCTTAGCCAAAGATGGGAAACTCCCTAACAGCAACGTTTTCATTAGACAGCTTAGCCAAAGATGGGAAACTCCCTAACAGCAACGTTTTCAATAGACAGCTTAGCCAAAGATGGGGAAACTCCCTAACAGCAACGTTTTCAATAGACAGCTTAGCCATAATGGGAAACTCCCTAACAGCAACGTTTTCAATAGACAGCTTAGCTAAAGATGGGGAAACTCCCTAACAGCAACGTTTTCATTAGACAGCTAAGCCAAAGATGGGGAAACTCCCTAACAGCAACGTTTTCAATAGACAGCTTAGCCAAAGATGGGAAACTCCCTAACAGCAACGTTTTCATTAGACAGCTTATCCAAAGATGGGGAAACTCCCTAACAGCAACGTTTTCAATAGACAGCTTAGCCAAAGATGGGGAAACTCCCTAACAGCAACGTTTTCAATAGACAGCTTAGCCAAAGATGGGAAACTCCCTAACAGCAACGTTTTCAATAGACAGCTAAGCCAAAGATGGGAAACTCCCTAACAGCAACGTTTTCATTAGACAGCTTAGCCAAAGATGGGGAAACTCCCTAACAGTAAGGTTTTCATTAGACAGCTTAGCCAAAGATGGGAAACTCCCTAACAGCAACGTTTTCATTAGACAGCTTAGCCAAAGATGGGGAAACTCCCTAACAGCAACGTTTTCATTAGACAGCTTAGCCAAAGATGGGAAACTCCCTAACAGCAACGTTTTCAATAGACAGCTTAGCCAAAGATGGGGAAACTCCCTAACAGCAACGTTTTCAATAGACAGCTTAGCCAAAGATGGGAAACTCCCTAACAGCAACGTTTTCATTAGACAGCTTAGCCAAAGATGGGGAAACTCCCTAACAGCAACGTTTTCAATAGACAGCTTAGCCAAAGATGGGAAACTCCCTAACAGCAACGTTTTCAATAGACAGCTTAGCCAAAGATGGGAAACTCCCTAACAGCAACGTTTTCATTAGACAGCTTAGCCAAAGATGGGAAACTCCCTAACAGCAACGTTTTCATTAGACAGCTTAGCCAAATATGGGAAACTCCCTAACAGCAACGTTTTCAATAGACAGCTTAGCCAAAGATGGGAAACTCCCTAACAGCAACGTTTTCAATAGACAGCTTAGCCAAAGATGGGGAAACTCCCTAACAGCAACGTTTTCATTAGACAGCTTAGCCAAAGATGGGAAACTCCCTAACAGCAACGTTTTCAATAGACAGCTTAGCCAAAGATGGGAAACTCCCTAACAGCAACGTTTTCAATAGACAGCTTAGCCAAAGATGGGGAAACTCCCTAACAGCAACGTTTTCAATAGACAGCTTAGCCATAATGGGAAACTCCCTA
The DNA here is from genome assembly GCA_964017045.1 of Omphiscola glabra. Lineage (NCBI taxonomy): Eukaryota > Metazoa > Mollusca > Gastropoda > Lymnaeidae > Omphiscola > Omphiscola glabra. The sequence continues at coordinate 2,779,780 of OZ024808.1, forward strand.
ACAGCAACGTTTTCAATAGACAGCTTAGCTAAAGATGGGGAAACTCCCTAACAGCAACGTTTTCATTAGACAGCTAAGCCAAAGATGGGGAAACTCCCTAACAGCAACGTTTTCAATAGACAGCTTAGCCAAAGATGGGAAACTCCCTAACAGCAACGTTTTCATTAGACAGCTTAGCCAAAGATGGGGAACCTCCCTAACAGCAACGTTTTCAATAGACAGCTTATCCAAAGATGGGGAAACTCCCTAACAGCAACGTTTTCATTAGACAGCTTAGCCAAAGATGGGGAAACTCCCTAACAGCAACGTTTTCAATAGACAGCTTAGCCAAAGATGGGGAAACTCCCTAACAGCAACGTTTTCATTAGACAGCTTAGCCAAAGATGGGAAACTCCCTAACAGCAACGTTTTCAATAGACAGCTTAGCCAAAGGTGGGGAAACTCCCTAACAGCAACGTTTTCATTAGACAGCTAAGCCAAAGATGGGAAACTCCCTAACAGCAACGTTTTCAATAGACAGCTTAGCCAAAGATGGGGAAACTCCCTAACAGCAACGTTTTCAATAGACAGCTTAGCCAAAGATGGGAAACTCCCTAACAGCAAAGTTTTCATTAGACAGCTTAGCCAAAGATGGGGAAACTCCCTAACAGCAACGTTTTCAATAGACAGCTTAGCCAAAGATGGGGAAACTCCCTAACAGCAACGTTTTCAATAGACAGCTTAGCCAAAGATGGGAAACTCTCTAACAGCAACGTTTTCATTAGACAGCTTAGCCAAAGATGGGAAACTCCCTAACAGCAACGTTTTCAATAGACAGCTTAGCCAAAGATGGGAAACTCCCTAACAGCAACGTTTTCAATAGACAGCTTAGCCAAAGATGGGAAACTCCCTAACAGCAACGTTTTCAATAGACAGCTTAGCCAAAGATGGGAAACTCCCTAACAGCAACGTTTTCAATAGACAGCTTAGCTAAAGATGGGAAACCCCCTAACAGCAACGTTTTCATTAGACAGCTTAGCCAAAGATGGGAAACTCCCTAACAGCAACGTTTTCATTAGACAGCTTAGCCAAAGATGGGAAACTCCCTTACAGCAACGTTTTCAATAGACAGCTTAGCCAAAGATGGGGAACTCCCTAACAGCAACGTTTTCATTAGACAGCTTAGCCAAAGATGGGGAACTCCCTAACAGCAACGTTTTCATTAGACAGCTTAGCCAAAGATGGGAAAATCCCTTACAGCAACGTTTTCATTAGACAGCTTAGCCAAAGATGGGGAAACCCCCTAACAGCAACGTTTTCATTAGACAGCTTAGCCAAAGATGGTAAACTCCCTAACAGCAACGTTTTCATTAGACAGCTTAGCCAAAGATGGGGAAACCCCCTAACAGCAACGTTTTCATTAGACAGCTTAGCCAAAGATGGGAAACTCCCTAACAGCAACGTTTTCAATAGACAGCTTAGCCAAAGATGGGAAACTCCCTAACAGCAACGTTTTCAATAGACAGCTTAGCTAAAGATGGGAAACCCCTTAACAGCAACGTTTTCATTAGACAGCTTAGCCAAAGATGGGAAACTCCCTAACAGCAACGTTTTCATTAGACAGCTTAGCCAAAGATGGGGAAACCCCCTAACAGCAACGTTTTCATTAGACAGCTTAGCCAAAGATGGGAAACTCCCTAACAGCAACGTTTTCAATAGACAGCTTAGCCAAAGATGGGAAACTCCCTAACAGCAACGTTTTCAATAGACAGCTTAGCCAAAGATGGGGAAACTCCCTAACAGCAACGTTTTCAATAGACAGCTTAGCTAAAGATGGGAAACCCCCTAACAGCAACGTTTTCAATAGACAGCTTAGCTAAAGATGGGGAAACTCCCTAACAGCAACGTTTTCAATAGACAGCTTAGCTAAAGATGGGAAACTCCCTAACAGCAACGTTTTCATTAGACAGCTTAGCCAAAGATGGGAAACTCCCTAACAGCAACGTTTTCAATAGACAGCTTAGCCAAAGATGGGAAACTCCCTAACAGCAACGTTTTCAATAGACAGCTTAGCCAAAGATGGGAAACTCCCTAACAGCAACGTTTTCATTAGACAGCTAAGCAAAAGATGGGGAAACTCCCTAACAGCAACGTTTTCATTAGACAGCTTAGCTAAAGATGGGGAAACTCCCTAACAGCAACGTTTTCATTAGACAGCTAAGCCAAAGATGGGAAACTCCCTAACAGAAACGTTTTCATTAGACAGCTAAGCCAAAGATGGGAAACTCCCTAACAGCAACGTTTTCAATAGACAGCTTAGCTAAAGATGGGGAAACTCCCTAACAGCAACGTTTTCAATAGACAGCTTAGCCATAATGGGAAACTCCCTAACAGCAACGTTTTCAATAGACAGCTTAGCCAAAGATGGGGAAACTCCCTAACAGCAACGTTTTCATTAGACAGCTAAGCCAAAGATGGGAAACTCCCTAACAGCAACGTTTTCAATAGACAGCTTAGCCAAAGATGGGGAAACTCCCTAACAGCAACGTTTTCAATAGACAGCTTAGCCATAATGGGAAACTCCTTAACAGCAACGTTTTCATTAGACAGCTTAGCCATAATGGGAAACTCCCTAACAGCAACGTTTTCAATAGACAGCTTAGCCATAATGGGAAACTCCCTAACAGCAACGTTTTCAATAGACAGCTTAGCTAAAGATGGGGAAACTCCCTAACAGCAACGGTTTCATTAGACAGCTTAGCCATAATGGGAAACTCCCTAACAGCAACGTTTTCAATAGACAGCTTAGCCAAAGATGGGGAAACTCCCTAACAGCAACGTTTTCATTAGACAGCTTAGCCAAAGATGGGAAACTCCCTAACAGCAACGTTTTCATTAGACAGCTTAGCCAAATATGGGAAACTCCCTAACAGCAACGTTTTCAATAGACAGCTTAGCCAAAGATGGGAAACTCCCTAACAGCAACGTTTTCAATAGACAGCTTAGCCAAAGATGGGGAAACTCCCTAACAGCAACGTTTTCATTAGACAGCTTAGCCAAAGATGGGAAACTCCCTAACAGCAACGTTTTCAATAGACAGCTTAGCCAAAGATGGGAAACTCCCTAACAGCAACGTTTTCAATAGACAGCTTAGCCAAAGATGGGGAAACTCCCTAACAGCAACGTTTTCAATAGACAGCTTAGCCATAATGGGAAACTCCCTAACAGCAACGTTTTCAATAGACAGCTTAGCTAAAGATGGGGAAACTCCCTAACAGCAACGTTTTCATTAGACAGCTAAGCCAAAGATGGGGAAACTCCCTAACAGCAACGTTTTCAATAGACAGCTTAGCCAAAGATGGGAAACTCCCTAACAGCAACGTTTTCATTAGACAGCTTAGCCAAAGATGGGGAAACTCCCTAACAGCAACGTTTTCAATAGACAGCTTAGCCAAAGATGGGGAAACTCCCTAACAGCAACGTTTTCATTAGACAGCTTAGCCAAAGATGGGGAAACTCCCTAACAGCAACGTTTTCATTAGACAGCTTAGCCAAAGATGGGAAACTCCCTAACAGCAACGTTTTCAATAGACAGCTTAGCCAAAGATGGGGAAACTCCCTAACAGCAACGTTTTCATTAGACAGCTAAGCCAAAGATTTGAAACTCCCTAACAGCAACGTTTTCAATAGACAGCTTAGCCAAAGATGGGGAAACTCCCTAACAGCAACGTTTTCAATAGACAGCTTAGCCAAAGATGGGAAACTCCCTAACAGCAACGTTTTCATTAGACAGCTTAGCCAAAGATGGGGAAACTCCCTAACAGCAACGTTTTCAATAGACAGCTTAGCCAAAGATGGGGAAACTCCCTAACAGCAACGTTTTCAATAGACAGCTTAGCCAAAGATGGGAAACTCTCTAACAGCAACGTTTTCATTAGACAGCTTAGCCAAAGATGGGAAACTCCCTAACAGCAACGTTTTCAATAGACAGGTTAGCCAAAGATGGGAAACTCCCTAACAGCAACGTTTTCAATAGACAGCTTAGCCAAAGATGGGAAACTCCCTAACAGCAACGTTTTCAATAGACAGCTTAGCCAAAGATGGGAAACTCCCTAACAGCAACGTTTTCAATAGACAGCTTAGCTAAAGATGGGAAACCCCCTAACAGCAACGTTTTCATTAGACAGCTTAGCCAAAGATGGGAAACTCCCTAACAGCAACGTTTTCATTAGACAGCTTAGCCAAAGATGGGAAACTCCCTAACAGCAACGTTTTCAATAGACAGCTTAGCCAAAGATGGGGAAACTCCCTAACAGCAACGTTTTCAATAGACAGCTTAGCCATAATGGGAAACTCCCTAACAGCAACGTTTTCAATAGACAGCTTAGCTAAAGATGGGGAAACTCCCTAACAGCAACGTTTTCATTAGACAGCTAAGCCAAAGATGGGGAAACTCCCTAACAGCAACGTTTTCAATAGACAGCTTAGCCAAAGATGGGAAACTCCCTAACAGCAACGTTTTCATTAGACAGCTTAGCCAAAGATGGGGAAACTCCCTAACAGCAACGTTTTCAATAGACAGCTTAGCCAAAGATGGGAAACTCCCTAACAGCAACGTTTTCATTAGACAGCTTAGCCAAAGATGGGGAAACTCCCTAACAGCAACGTTTTCATTAGACAGCTTAGCCAAAGATGGGAAACTCCCTAACAGCAACGTTTTCAATAGACAGCTTAGCCAAAGATGGGGAAACTCCCTAACAGCAACGTTTTCATTAGACAGCTAAGCCAAAGATGGGAAACTCCCTAACAGCAACGTTTTCAATAGACAGCTTAGCCAAAGATGGGGAAACTCCCTAACAGCAACGTTTTCATTAGACAGCTTAGCCAAAGATGGGGAAACTCCCTAACAGCAACGTTTTCAATAGACAGCTTAGCCAAAGATGGGAAACTCCCTAACAGCAACGTTTTCATTAGACAGCTTAGCCAAAGATGGGGAAACTCCCTAACAGCAACGTTTTCAATAGACAGCTTAGCCAAAGATGGGGAAACTCCCTAACAGCAACGTTTTCATTAGACAGCTTAGCCAAAGATGGGGAAACTCCCTAACAGCAACGTTTTCATTAGACAGCTTAGCCAAAGATGGGAAACTCCCTAACAGCAACGTTTTCAATAGACAGCTTAGCCAAAGATGGGGAAACTCCCTAACAGCAACGTTTTCATTAGACAGCTAAGCCAAAGATGGGAAACTCCCTAACAGCAACGTTTTCAATAGACAGCTTAGCCAAAGATGGGGAAACTCCCTAACAGCAACGTTTTCATTAGACAGCTTAGCCAAAGATGGGGAAACTCCCTAACAGCAACGTTTTCAATAGACAGCTTAGCCAAAGATGGGGAAACTCCCTAACAGCAACGTTTTCAATAGACAGCTTAGCCAAAGATGGGAAACTCTCTAACAGCAACGTTTTCATTAGACAGCTTAGCCAAAGATGGGAAACTCCCTAACAGCAACGTTTTCAATAGACAGCTTAGCCAAAGATGGGAAACTCCCTAACAGCAACGTTTTCAATAGACAGCTTAGCCAAAGATGGGAAACTCCCTAACAGCAACGTTTTCAATAGACAGCTTAGCCAAAGATGGGAAACTCCCTAACAGCAACGTTTTCAATAGACAGCTTAGCTAAAGATGGGAAACCCCCTAACAGCAACGTTTTCATTAGACAGCTTAGCCAAAGATGGGAAACTCCCTAACAGCAACGTTTTCATTAGACAGCTTAGCCAAAGATGGGAAACTCCCTAACAGCAACGTTTTCAATAGACAGCTTAGCCAAAGATGGGGAACTCCCTAACAGCAACGTTTTCATTAGACAGCTTAGCCAAAAATGGGGAACTCCCTAACAGCAACGTTTTCATTAGACAGCTTAGCCAAAGATGGGAAACTCCCTAACAGCAACGTTTTCATTAGACAGCTTAGCCAAAGTTGGGGAAACCCCCTAACAGCAACGTTTTCATTAGACAGCTTAGCCAAAGATGGGAAACTCCCTAACAGCAACGTTTTCATTAGACAGCTTAGCCAAAGATGGGGAAACCCCCTAACAGCAATGTTTTCATTAGACAGCTTAGCCAAAGATGGGAAACTCCCTAACAGCAACGTTTTCAATAGACAGCTTAGCCAAAGATGGGAAACTCCCTAACAGCAACGTTTTCAATAGACAGCTTAGCTAAAGATGGGAAACCCCCTAACAGCAACGTTTTCATTAGACAGCTTAGCCAAAGATGGGAAACTCCCTAACAGCAACGTTTTCATTAGACAGCTTAGCCAAAGATGGGAAACCCCCTAACAGCAACGTTTTCATTAGACAGCTTAGCCAAAGATGGGAAACTCCCTAACAGCAACGTTTTCAATAGACAGCTTAGCCAAAGATGGGAAACTCCCTAACAGCAACGTTTTCAATAGACAGCTTAGCCAAAGATGGGAAACTCCCTAACAGCAACGTTTTCAATAGACAGCTTAGCTAAAGATTGGAAACCCCCTAACAGCAACGTTTTCAATAGACAGCTTAGCTAAAGATGGGAAACTCCCTAACAGCAACGTTTTCAATAGACAGCTTAGCTAAAGATGGGAAACTCCCTAACAGCAACGTTTTCATTAGACAGCTTAGCCAAAGATGGGAAACTCCCTAACAGCAACGTTTTCAATAGACAGCTTAGCCAAAGATGGGAAACTCCCTAACAGCAACGTTTTCAATAGACAGCTTAGCCAAAGATGGGAAACTCCCTAACAGCAACGTTTTCATTAGACAGCTAAGCAAAAGATGGGGAAACTCCCTAACAGCAACGTTTTCATTAGACAGCTTAGCTAAAGATGGGGAAACTCCCTAACAGCAACGTTTTCAATAGACAGCTTAGCCATAATGGGAAACTCCCTAACAGCAACGTTTTCAATAGACAGCTTAGCCATAATGGGAAACTCCCTAACAGCAACGTTTTCAATAGACAGCTTAGCTAAAGATGGGGAAACTCCCTAACAGCAACGTTTTCATTAGACAGCTTAGCCATAATGGGAAACTCCCTAACAGCAACGTTTTCAATAGACAGCTTAGCCATAATGGGAAACTCCTTAACAGCAACGTTTTCATTAGACAGCTTAGCCATAATGGGAAACTCCCTAACAGCAACGTTTTCAATAGACAGCTTAGCCATAATGGGAAAATCCCTAACAGCAACGTTTTCAATAGACAGCTTAGCTAAAGATGTGGAAACTCCCTAACAGCAACGTTTTCATTAGACAGCTTAGCCATAATGGGAAACTCCCTAACAGCAACGTTTTCAATAGACAGCTTAGCCAAAGATGGGAAACTCCCTAACAGCAACGTTTTCATTAGACAGCTTAGCCAAAGATGGGATACTTCTGTTTAAAAGACGGTCCTAAATAGATTTAAATTAATTTTACATTAGAAAACAATTGAAGACCTTAGTGCTAAAAGTACTTAAGTCACAAAATACACATTTTAATATAATCAAGCTCAAATATTTGTTTCGTCTATAAAATGTGATCATTTTAATATTTTTTCATGTTTAATTAAGGTACTTAAGCACATTTTAATGTTTTCAAATTTTTGCAGTGCACTTGGCTCAACCGTATAAGAAAAGGTCACAGTTTAGATTGATTTTGACAAAATGTGACTTAAGTACTTTTAGCACTAAGGTCTTCAATTTGTCAAGTCACAATGTAGACTCAAATGATCATCAAATTTCGAAGAACAATTAAAAATAAATTAGAAAAATGAGAATGTGTTGAGTGTAAAAATGTCAGAATATACAGTTGTGATTTCTTGCTTGTCTGAGATGTGTCCAAATATTCAACAGTTCCTTACGGGAGAATCTTTTCGAAACGTCCTGTCAAGAATGTACAGTGGTATAACTATGATATTTAAAAAAATTTTTTTATTTAAAGTCATATCAATTTTGAGCTTTTTTTTTCTTCGCCCCCTATCTCCCCATCCCAATTTGTTTCCTGCGAACGAAAGCAAAGTTAGATCCTTAAAAGGCCCCCCCCTGCCCCCCCCCCCCTTAGTTATGGAAAGTGCCCCAGGGGAGCGCCCCATTCTTCCTAACTGTGAACGCCACATATTGAAAATTTCAACACGATAATAGGCTCCGGGATCTTGTCATAGATTCGCTTCACATTACATGAAACTTTGTGGCGACAAACACTTATAACTCGGCTGTAGTAATGACGTTATTAAAGCATTCAGGGAACGTGAAAAAGCCTCAGTCACGTCTGCTCTTGATGTAAATGAACCGCTGACAAAATATGTGAAAATGGTACGAAACTACCACGCTGATGACATCATCAATCTAAACAACCACACATTTGAGAGAGTGGCTACATTAAAACATCTAGGGGCCGCTATAAACGAGCACAATGAAATAATGTCGGAGGTGAAATAAAGGATAGCAGCAGGCAACGGTTCCTATTTCAACCTACAAAAGCTACTGGGAAGCAAAATCCTCTCAAGGGGAACAAAAAAGACAGTATCAGACCTGTTTACTCTTACGATTTTGGCGTACTATGTACGATTTTGAGGTGTATACATTATATATACTGTATGTTTATTTTTTACAATTAAGATAATGTTTGAACGATTTTGTGATGATATTGTACGATTTAAGAGTTTGGGGGTAAACAGGTCTGCAGTATGCACCACTATCATGAGACCAGTAGTAACTTACGCTAGTGAGACTTGGACCCTTAACAAAAAAGCAGAGAACCTTCTCAATACATGGGAGAGAAAAATCCTAAGAAAAATATACGGCCCAATGATGGAAAATGATATTTGGAGAATCCGTACAAACCAAGAGCTATACCAATTGTACAAAGACCCACCCATAGTCGCAACAATAGAAAAGGCAGAGTGCCCTGGGCAGGACATATTGAAAGGATGCCGGATAGAGCAGCAAAGGTGGTCTAAAGGCAGAAACCTAGGGGCAGACGACTCACTGGTCGCCCAAGGCTGAGATGGATCGACGATGTAGAGAAGGATTTACACCAGTTGGGGGTTCACGCATGGAGGCGGAAGGCCATAGATCGATCCGTATGGAAGGATGGGGTTGAGCAGGCCAGGGCCCTACATGGGCTGTAGCGCCACTGAGGATGATGATGAAGGTCAACGACTGGACTCATCACCAGGAGTTACTACAAATGACTTTGATGTCATCTTTATATCATGGAAACCTCTCTCTCTTAATGTACATACCAATGTCTTTCTTCCATAAGTTTAGTCACATTTAACATTTCTTTTAAAAAATCAAATTTAAGCGGGGAAAATGTGTCAAAATAACAATTAAAATTAAAAAATATAATTACGTAACATCCTCAATGTTTTCTGTGCATATATATGTGTGTGTGTATGTATATAAAAAGGTCTTATTCCTACGCCTTACAAACCCCAAGCCTTTATATACACCCCCAACCCGGATGAAATGTTATAAATTCTCTATGACATTAAGTACCTCCATGAAGGAAATAATTTTACCTCCAAAATCCAAATAATTAATAACTGTTCTTGGTTTCTAAATGTTCTATTACTTAAAATGCCCGGGTCATTGGGGGTGGGGGGGTGGGAGAGAGAGAGAGAGAAAATCAATTTGTGAAACACTAATTTCAAACCTGTTCTACCAGCGTAGTGCAATGTACAAACAAGGGGAACAACTCCTTGGGTTATCCAAGGTGGCTTGATTATTCATTAACCATTTTCATTGGGCTTTTCATTCAAAGTATAGCTGTCATTCAAAGTATTGCTGTCATTCAAAGTGTTGCTGTCATTCAAAGTGTTGCTGCCATTCAAAGCATTGCTGTCATTCAAAGTGTTGCTTTCATTCAAAGTGTTGCTGTCATTCAAAGTATTGCTGTCATTCAAAGTGTTGCTGTCATTCAAAGTGTTGCTGTCATTCAAAGTGTTGCTGTCATTCAAAGTGTTGCTGTCATTCAAAGTGTTGCTGTCATTCAAAGTGTTGCTGTCATTCAAAGTATTGCTGTCATTCAAAGTATTGCTGTCATTCAAAGTGTTGCTGTCATTCAAAGTGTTGATGTCATTCAAAGTGTTGCTGTCATTCAAAGTGTTGCTGTCATTCAAAGTGTTGCTGTCATTCAAAGTGTTGCTGTCATTCAAAATGTGCTGTCATTCAAAGCATTGCTGTCATTCAAAGTATGCTGCCATTCAAAGCATTGCTGTCATTCAAAGTGTTGCTGTCATTCAAAGTGTTGCTGTCATTCAAAGTGTGCTGTCATTCAAAGTGTGCTGTCATTCAAAGTATTGCTGTCATTCAAAGTATTGCTGTCATTCAAAGTTAGGCTGTCATTCAAAGTATTGCTGTCATTCAAAGTGTTGCTGTCATTCAAAGTGTTGCTGTCATTCAAAGTGTTGCTGTCATTCAAAGTGTTGCTGTCATTCAAAGTGTTGCTGTCATTCAAAGTATTGCTGTCATTCAAAGTTTTGATGTCCTTCAAAGTTTTGCTGTCATTCAAAGTATTGCTGTCATTCAAAGTATTGCTGTCATTCAAAGTGTTGCTGTCATTCAAAGTGTTGCTGTCATTCAAAGTATTGCTGTCATTCAAAGTGTTGCTGTCATTCAAAGTGTGCTGTCATTCAAAGTGTTGATGTCATTCAAAGTATGCTGTCATTCAAAGTATTGCTGTCATTCAAAGTTTTGCTGTCATTCAAAGTGTTGCTGTCATTCAAAGTGTTGCTGTCATTCAAAGTGTGATGTCATTCAAAGTGTTGCTGTCATTCGAAGTGTTGCTGTCATTCAAAGTGTGCTGTCATTCAAAGTATTGCTGTCATTCAAAGTGTTGCTGTCATTCAAAGTGTTGCTGTCATTCAAAGTGTTGCTGTCATTCAAAGTGTTGCTGTCATTCAAAGTGTTGCTGTCATTCAAAGTGTTGTTTTCATTCAAAGTGTTGCTGTCATTCAAAGTGTTGCTGTCATTCAAAGTTTTGATGTCCTTCAAAGTGTTGCTGTCATTCAAAGTATTGCTGTCATTCAAAGTGTTGATATCATTCAAAGTGTTGCTGTCATTCAAAGTATGGCTGTTATTCAAAGTATGGTTGTCATTCACAGTGTGGCTGTCATTCAAAGTATGGATGTCATTCAAAGTATTGATGTCATTCAAAGTATTGCTGTCATTCAAAGTGTTGCTGTCATTCAAAGTATTGATGTCATTCAAAGTGTTGCTGTCATTCAAAGTATGGCTGTTATTCAAAGTATGGTTGTCATTCACAGTGTGGCTGTCATTCAAAGTATGGATGTGATTCAAAGTGTTGCTGTCATTCAAAGTCTTGCTGTCATTCGAAAAAATTGAAACATTTGGCTTAATGTATTATATTTTAAAACACCATTTTTATGCTTTCAGTTACAAGTGTGACGTCCAATTATTTCATTGAGATAGTTTTTTAAGCACTTGATCCACGTTGGTTGTAAAACTAAGACACAAAAAAACTCATTGCATCACATCACGTGACCGAAGAGTCGTTGAAATGAAACAATATTTCTCTTCATGTGTGCACAATTTGGTGACAAGTTAGTCTTTTATTTGGGTTTGTTCGGGATCCCAATGACGACCCTAGACATTAGCGCGCAAGGCAGTTGTCTATACCTAAGGTCGGTCTTATGGCCACAAAAACCCATCCACAGGCCTGCCCATGCTGTACTGTTGGACCTGCCCATGCTGTACTGTTGGACCTGCCCATGCTGTACTGTTGGAACTGCCCATGCTGTACTGTTGGACCTGCCCATGCTGTACTGTTGGACCTGCCCATGCTGTGCTGTTGGATCTGACCATGATGTACTGTTGTACCTGACCATGCTGTACTGTTGGATCGGACCACATTGTACTGTTGTACCTGACCATGCTGTACTGTTGGATCGGACCACATTGTACTGTTGTACCTGACCATGCTGTACTGTTGGATCGGACCACATTGTACTGTTGTACCTGACCATGCTGTACTGTTGGATCGGACCACATTGTACTGTTGTACCTGACCATGCTGTAATGTTGGATCGGACCACATTGTACTGTTGTACCTGACCATGCTGTACTGTTGGATCGGACCACATTGTACTGTTGTACCTGACCATGCTGTACTGTTGGATCGGACCACATTGTACTGTTGTACCTGACCATGCTGTACTGTTGGATCGGACCACATTGTACTGTTGTACCTGACCATGCTGTACTGTTGGATCGGACCACATTGTACTGTTGTACCTGACCATGCTGTACTGTTGGATCGGACCACATTGTACTGTTGTACCTGACCATGCTGTACTGTTGGATCGGACCACATTGTACTGTTGTACCTGACCATGCTGTACTGTTGGATCGGACCACATTGTACTGTTGTACCTGACCATGCTGTACTGTTGGATCGGACCACATTGTACTGTTGTACCTGACCATGCTGTACTGTTGGATCGGACCACATTGTACTGTTGTACCTGACCATGCTGTACTGTTGGATCGGACCACATTGTACTGTTGTACCTGACCATGCTGTACTGTTGGATCGGACCACATTGTACTGTTGTACCTGACCATGCTGTACTGTTGGATCGGACCACATTGTACTGTTGTACCTGACCATGCTGTACTGTTGGATCGGACCACATTGTACTGTTGTACCTGACCATGCTGTACTGTTGGATCGGACCACATTGTACTGTTGTACCTGACCATGCTGTACTGTTGGATCGGACCACATTGTACTGTTGTACCTGACCATGCTGTACTGTTGGATCGGACCACATTGTACTGTTGTACCTGCCCATCCTGTACTGTTGAATTCACTTGACGAAGCTCATATTAGTGGTGTGTGTGTTTGTGTGTGTGTGTTTACTCGCATGCAAGTGGGTGTGTTAATTGTAGTGTTAATGATATTCGTGTCGTGGCATATTAGTATTAGTTTAGTTGGGGAGGGGGTGGTAAGCATTATGTGTGTATATGTTCTGACTGTTCTGTGGCTGCCAAGGGTTAATACTCTTAAAACACTGGTACAGGCAACCAACATGTTAACTAAAAATCACTTCCAAATAAGCGAGAACAATTAATTTAGAAATAAAAGCAACGTGCTATCTTTGTTACATATGGAACCCTTTCTCTTTAGCATTTAACAACACACGTTCTCTTTAGCATTTGACTACACACGTTCTCTTTAGCATTTGACTACACACTTTCTCTTTAGCATTTGACTACACACTTTCTCTTTAGCATTTGACTACACACTTTCTCTTTAGCATTTGACTACACACTTTCTCTTTAGCATTTGACTACACACTTTCTCTTTAGCCTTCGACAACACACTTTCTCTTTAGCATTTGACTACACACTTTCTCTTTAGCATTAGACAACACACTTTCTCTTTAGCATTTGACAACACACTTTCTCTTTAGCATTTGACAACACACTTTCTCTTTAGCATTTCACAACACACTTACTCTTTAGCATTTCACAACACACTTTCTCTTTAGCATTTGACAACACACTTTCTCTTTAGCATTTGACAACACACTTTCTCTTTAGCATTTGACAACACACTTTCTTTTAAGCATTTGACAACACACGTTCTCTGTCACGTGTAACAAAACGCATTTATTTCTTAAAGGAAATGTGACAACACATTTTCTCTGTTACCGGTACATACATCACACTTTCACTATGTTGCATACATCACACTTTTATTATATTACTTACAACAAACTTGTACTATGTTACATGCAACACACTTTACTCTGATACATCTGACACCAATTTTTCTCTGTCCCAATTGTCCGCACTGGGTGACGGAGGGTGGAGTTGAAGGGTGGGGGTGGGGGGTAGAGAATCGATACTGCCACACATATGGCTAGAGTTAGGGAACATAACTCTTTTCTCGAGGATATTAAGCTAAGCATTTTTATAGCAGCTGTGTTAGGCAATGCTCAACGCAATTTTGAAGCTATTTTAGACGATTTTACAACATATTGAAAGGTTTTTTTAGACAATGGTAATCACTATGGTCAAACTGACAATGTTATTTTAAACTCTGTTGTAAAGATTGGTTAGGCAACGTGGGACTAAATATAAGCTATAAATAATACTCCACAGACATTCTCCAAGCCTTCTCTGCCGACATATCCCTATAATAACTTGGCCTGCAACATCCTCGTATTTTCTGATCTCATATCCTCCCAGCCCTCCATAGCCTACCTATTAACATTTCCCTTTTATCCCACGTCCTCCCAGCCCTTAAAATCCGGCCTATTCATAATTCCCTCTTTTACCTCCAAGCCTCCATTCTTTCTATTTTCCTTTTATCACTTGTACCTCAACCCGCTTCTATCTGCCCACATCTCCCCCACCTCAGCCCCCGTCCTATCTGCCCACATACTCATCACCCCTTGTACTCCCCCTTCTATCTGCCAACATATTCCTCACCCCCAGTCCTCCCGCTTCTATCTGCCCACATCTCCCCCACCTCATCCCCCCTCCTATCTGCCCACATATTCATCACTCCCTGTCCTCCCCCTTCTATATGCCAACATATTCCTGACCCCCAGTCCTTTCTAGCATAATTCCTTTCATTGACATTGCTACTCTCACATTTCGTCTATAATTTTAATTTATCTCCCGTGGTTTTGTTTAGTTGTTTCCCCTTGATCTCTCCCATTTCATGATCCTTCTTGCAGTAGAAAATATTTTTAGCTGCTCTCTCGATATTCTCCAAAACTTGTCAACACTTTTTCATTAGCTTTGAGCTTCACCGCTTGTCCCCCCTTCATTCCCTGCCCTGCTTTTTACAGTTATCTGCCCTGCTTTTTATAGTTATCGAACTCTGCAATTTGATATTTTCTACATATGTTAATGTGACATTTTTCACATCTCCCAAAATGTGACATGTTTCTCACTTGTCCATGTTAACATTTTTTCCTTGTGTAATCACTTACCACCCGGTAAAAATTTGTCGGTTGAAATGGTTGATGCGAGTTCAAGTTGAAAACATGACCAATCTTGTCAGGAGGATTTTCAACTCTTTATCCTCTCGCTCTCTCTCTCTCTCTCTCTCTCTCTTTAAGTCGAACTATAACTCAATTATATCTCCCCTCTCCCAACGACAATCTGTCTCTCTCAATCATTCTCTCAACCAACTTTTCCACGTTTTTCTCCTTTTCCTCTCAACCATCTTTCCCCTTTCTCTACCAATCCATCATCCACTCATCCACCTTTCCCCTTTCTCTACCCATCCATGATCCACTCAACCATCTTTCCCCTTTTCTACCCACCCATCATCCACTCGACCATCTTTCCACTATCTCTACCCATCCATCGTCCACTCAACCATCTGTCCCCTTTCTCTACCCATCCATCGTCCACTTTACCATCTTTCCCCTTTCTCTAGCCAGCCATAATTCAATCAACCGTCTTTTCCCTTTCTCTACCCACCCATCGTCCACCCTACAACCTTTCCCCTTTCTCTAACCAGCCATCATTCACTCTACCATCTTTTCCCTTTCTCTACCCGTCCATCATTCACTCTACCATCTTTTCCCTTTCTCGGTAGAGTGAATGATGGATGGGTAGAGAAAGGGAAAAGATGGTAGAGTGAATGATGGACGGGTAGAGAAAGGGAAAAGATGGTAGAGTGAATGATGGCTGGGTAGAGAAAGGGGAAAGGTTGTAGGGTGGACGATGGGTGGGTAGAGAAAGGGAAAAGACGGTTGATTGAATTATGGCTGGCTAGAGAAATTGGAAAGATGGTAGAGTGAGTGAAAGGATGGGTAGAGAAAGGGAATAGATGGTAGAGTGAATGATGGATGGGTAATCTATTCCCTTTCTCTACCCATCCTTTCACTCACTCTACCATCTTTCCAATTTCTCTTCCTATCCATCGTTCACTCTACCATCTTTCCCATTTCCCTTTCTATCCATCATTCTCTAAACCATCTTTCCCATTTCTCTGCCTATCCATCATTCTTTCCCTTTCTATCCATCATTCTCTCAACCATTTTTCCCATTTCTCTTCCTATCCATCATTCTCTCAACCATTTTTCCTAATTCCCTTCCTAGTCATCATTATCTCAATCATTTTCCCAATTCCCTTCCTAGTCATCATTATCTCAACCATTTTTCCCATTTCTCTTCCTATCCATCATTCTCTCAACCATCTTTCCCGTTTCTCTCCCCATCAAAATGTATATTGTAGAGATAAAACATGCAACAAGCTAGTAAAGTCTGTTCTGTTTCCTTCAAATGAAAAAATTCAAATTGAGACATGAAATATGTAGCGTCTCACAAATCACTGTGAGGCTATTAGTTTCATACTCCTTGTGTATTAAGTAGAAGCCATACTGTTAGCAACATGTTCCTATATGAATTCAGTTAATTCGATTGAAGCCAGACTGTTAGCAACATGTTCCCATATGAATTCAGTTGAAGCCAGACTGTTAGCAACATGTTCCCATATGAATTCAGTTAATTCAGTTGAAGCCAGACTGTTAGCAACATGTTCCCATATGAATTCAGTTAATTCGATTAAAGCCAGACATGTTCCCATATGAATTCAGTTAATTCAGTTGAAGCCATACTGTTAGCAACATGTTCCTATATGAATTCAGTTAATTCGATTGAAGCCAGACTGTTAGCAACATGTTCCCATATGAATTCAGTTAATTCGATTGAAGCCAGACTGTTAACAACATGTTCCCATATGAATTCAGTTAATTCAGTTGAAGCAAGACTGTTAGCAACATGTTCCCATATGAATTCAGTTAATTCGATTAAAGCCAGACATGTTCCCATATGAATTCAGTTAATTCAGTTGAAGCCAGACTGTTAGCAACATGTTTCAATATTACTCTAGAAGCAAGATCACGCGTGTTCAAATTAAATTTATCTAATTCATAATATAGAATTGTTGACAGCATGCGCAACGAATGTCAACAATCTTTTTGGTTTTTTTACTTCTCTTTTGTCACATTAGGAATTGGCAGCAACGGGCCGTCGAGCTATGCTCCTTATGCCCTCCCCAAAGCACACCCCTAAGCCTGAAAATTGGGCTGCGAAGCGGCACGTTGGAGATGTCCTTTTGCCAGCACTGCCCCCATCCGATTCCGCTCGATCGGGGTTCTGCCGGAGGCCTCCCCAACCCAAGGACACCCGGTCGGTCCGAGAATGCGCATACACGCAGTGCACACTTTCCTAGAATTTGGGATGGTAAATTTACGTCCTAATATACCACCACCCATCCCGGGGAAGCGTCGGACGCCCTCTAAGAGGGGTTCTACATTGGGTTTCCACCTCGAAACTAGTTTTCGAAGTAGCTGGGACGAAACGGCTGCTTAGGAGCAGCTTTCTCAGGGCTGCGTATCTAGAATCATCGGCCAGAGACTTCCACCTGAGCCTCTCTCCTCATATACTTTAACGGCAACTTCTAATCATGATCCCTACCCTGGCTCTGCCTTTTCCTCCAACTGTGAAAACATCACAGCTGGCAGTCCTGTAGGAACTGTTTAATTCAGGAGGTACCATGCATGTCTTTGTCTGCCCAGGCGGGACACGTAATGGTGGTCGTGTTCCCTGGGTTAACGTTGAGGAGGGGATCCGGTGGCCAACGTTGAGGAGGGGGTCCGGTGGCCAACGTTGAGGAGGGGGTCCGGTGGCCAACGTTGAGGAGGGGGTCCGGTGGCCAACGTTGAGGAGGGGGTCCGGTGGCCAACGTTGAGGAGGGGGTCCGGTGGCCAACGTTGAGGAGGGGGTCCGGTGGCCAACGTTGAGGAGGGGGTCCGGTGGCCAACGTTGAGGAAACTTTCCAGAAGTATGTGACAAAGATGAAACAAAAAAACAGCTTTTGTGGGAGGGTTGGTGTTGATGTGGGGGGGGGGGTCTAATGTGTCTCATGCATGTGTGTACCCCCGAGGACCGCATAAGGCCCGAGGGCCTGCAGTGAGACCCACCTGATCTAGAGGGTGCGAATACAACGTTCAAAGATTGTGTTGGTCTTTGGACAACCGAGGTAACCAAATAGAACATGAGGTAAGTGACAACCGTCACAACAGCAACACTCTAGATTGACCGGGCGCGTACTTTCGAGTGGAGAAAACTGTAGCTCTTTATAATGAAGAAAATAATAATAATAATACTATATTATTGACATGATGAGTAGGATTTATAGCACACTGTTTGAACTGAAATTTAAACTTCAGATACCTTGAGAATAGCTCCAGACGTTCCACTTGTATTATTGCTTTAAAACTTAGATTTTATATTCTTTGATACAATATATAATGTCTCCCCCCCCCCCCCCCACTCTTTTTTGTGTGTGTTGGGAATGGTCAAAATAAATCAGAATAATTACTAGCTCTTGACGTCATAGAGTTCTCCCCCCCCCCCCCCCTGATTCCTTCCCCAGTCCTTGCACATGCCAGTAGAGTGAATGTTCGGCTGGAAAATTTGACAAGCGATGAATAATGGGATGAACAGTGCAAGAACGTAACTGATGTGGCCATCTAGAAATGCCTTGGTCACTTAACTTTGGCTCAGACTTCCATTCACTGTGGACGAAGGTCTTACAATCCCTTGTATGCTATGTTACAATGGTCTTACAATCCCTTGTATGCTATCTTACAATATCTTAAAATCCCTTGTATGCTATGTTACAATGGTCTTACAATCCCTTGTATGCTATGTTACAATGGTCTTACAATCCCTTGTATGCTATCTTACAATGTCTTAAAATCCCTTGTATGCTATGTTACAATGGTCTTACAATCCCTTGTATGCTATGTTACAATGGTCTTACAATCAATTGTATGCTATGTTACAATGGTCTTACAATCTCTTGTATGCTATCTTACAATGTCTTAAAATCCCTTGTATGCTATGTTACAATGGTCTTACAATCCCTTGTATGCTATGTTACAATGGTCTTACAATCCCTTGTATGCTATGTTACAATGGTCTTACAATCCCTTGTATGCTATCTTACAATGTCTTAAAATCCCTTGTATGCTATGTTACAATGGTCTTACAATCCCTTGTATGCTATGTTACAATGGTCTTACAATCCTTTCTATGCTATCTTACAATGTCTTAAAATCCCCTGTATGCCATCTTACAATGTCTTACAATCCCTTGTATGCTATCTTACAATGTCTGAAAATCCCTTGTATGCCATCTTACAATGTCTTACAATCCCTTGTATGCTATCTTACAATGTCTTACAATCCATTGTATGTCATCCTACAATGTCTTACAATCCCTTGTATAACATCTTACAATGGTCTTACAATCCCTTGTACGCCATCTTACAATGTCTTACAACCCCTTGTATAAAATCTTACAATGGTCTTACAATCCCTTGTATGCCATCATATAATGTCTTACAATCCCTTGCATGCCATCTTACAATGTCTTACAATCCCTTGTATGCCATCTTACAATGTCTTACAATCCCTTGTATAACATCTTTCAAGGTCTTACAATCCCTTGTATGCCATCTTACAATGTCTTACAATCCCTTGTATAACATCTTACAATGTTTGCACCTCGTGTTTGCACCCATGTTTGTCTCTCTTGTTTGTTAAAACATGTTTGTGATCTCTACTCTTGTGTGGAGCCGTCCTCATAGTGAACTATTTATAACCACCGTGCTGAAGGTCTCATGTTGTCGCGATCCCATATCAAATGGCACCTCAGCATCCCCAACTATCGATCCCCTTGTGGCGCTGCCCCTGGTAGAGGCGTGAATGTCGTGTGTTAATTTATTGGAAGCTAGCGTGTTAGATAACAGTACCGAAGATACAAGCTAGCGTGTTAGATAACAATACCGAAGATACAAGCTAGCGTGTTAGATAACAGTACCGAAGATACAAGCTAGCGTGTTAGATAACAGTACCGAAGATACAAGCTAGCGTGTTAGATAACAGTGCCGAAGATACAAGCTAGCGTGTTAGATAACAGTACTGAAGATACGAGCTAGCGTGTTAGATAACAGTACCGAAGATACAAGCTAGCGTGTTGATAACAGTACTAAAGATACAAGCTAGCGTGTTAGATAACAGTACTGAAGATACAAGCTAGCGTGTTAGATAACAGTACTGAAGATACCAGCTAGCTTGTTAGATATCAGTACTGAAGATACAAGCTAGAGCAGGGGTGGGCAAACTACGGCCCGCGGGCCGCATGCGGCCCGGCAACTGATATTATGTGGCCCTCGAAGGCATTTAGAACTTTTAAAAAATTACTGTTTTTAAGTTATTTTGTTGAATTTTACAGAATTTCATGCACCGTTATGATTTTTAAAACATTTTTGATCAAATTTCTTTCTAATTTTCTTTTTTTTTTAAACAGTCCTTGACTTTTGCCATGTAATGCTAAAATGCGAAACTACCGATTTTAATATAGGGAAATGTTTATCGATATTTAAAAATTGGACATAATATACATGCTGCCCTCCAATAGCTTTACCTTTGTCAATGTGGCCCTCCGCACAAAAAGTTTGCCCACCCCTGAGCTAGAGTGTTAGATAACAGTACTGAAGATACAAGCTAGCGTGTTAGATAACAGTACTGAAGATACAAGCTAGCGTGTTAGATAACAGTACTGAAGATACGGCACCTCTCAATTTGTCCAACTTGATTGTACCAGCAGAAGGATGGACCCCAGATTCCCATGGCATAACTTAACTTGTACCCAGTTCAGCGAATTCAACTTGGCTTCGATCTTTCAAAATGAACACTTTTTTTTCCAAACTTGCCTGTCACAAAAAAGCCTTGCACACCATCAGTAGCGGACCTGAATTCATTATACACCAAATGACGCGTACTTCATCTATCGTTGTTTGATACTAAACAAACATGTTGATGGCAGAGCGCCATTTACTGGCCAACCAATCTGACTACCCATAACACCATTTACTGGCCAACCAATGTGACTACCCATATCACCATTTACTGGCCAACCAATGTGACTACCCATAACACCATTTACTGGTCAACCAATGTGACTACCCATAACACCATTTACTGGCCAACCAATCTGACTACCCATAACACCATTTACTGGCCAACCAATCTGACTACCCATAGCACCATTTACTGGCCAACCAATCTGACTACCCATAACACCATTTACTGGCCAACCAATCTGACTATCCATAGCGCCATTTACTGGCCAACCAATCTGACTACCCATAACACCATCTACTGGCCAACCAATCTGACTACCCATAACACCATTTACTGGCCAACCAATCTGACTATCCATAACACCATTTACTGGCCAACCAATCTGACTACCCATAACACCATTTACTGGCCAACCAATCTGACTACCCATAACACCATTTACTGGCCAACCAATCTGACTACCCATAACACCATCTACTGGCCAACCAATCTAACTACCCATAACACCATTTACTGGCCAACCAATGTGACTACCCATAACACCATTTACTGGACAACCAATCTGACTATCCATAACACCATTTACTGGTCAACCAATCTGACTACCCATAACACCATTTACTGGCCAACCAATCTGACTACTCATATTACCATTTACTGGCCAACCAATCTGACTACCCATAACACCATTTACTGGCCAACCAATCTGACTACCCATAACAACATTTACTGGCCAACCAATCTGACTACCCATAACACCATCTACTGGCCAACCAATCTGACTACCCATAACACCATTTACTGTCCAACCAATCTGACTACCCATAACACCATTTACTAGCCAACCAATCTGACTACCCATAACACCATTTACTGGCCAACCAATCTGACTACCCATAGCGCCATTTACTAGCCAACCAATCTGACTACCCATAACACCATTTACTGGCCAACCAATCTGACTACCCATAACACCATTTACTGGCCAACCAATCTGACTACCCATAACACCATTTACTGGCCAACCAATGTGACTACCCATAACACCATTTACTGGCCAACCAATGTGACTACCCATAACACCATTTACTGGCCAACCAATGTGACTACCCATAACACCATTTACTGGCCAACCAATCTGACTACCCATAGCGCCATTTACTAGCCAACCAATCTGACTACCCATAACACCATTTACTGGCCAACCAATCTGACTACCCATAACACCATTTACTGGCCAACCAATCTGACTACCCATAACACCATTTACTGGCCAACCAATGTGACTACCCATAACACCATTTACTAGCCAACCAATGTGACTACCCATAACACCATTTACTGGCCAACCAATGTGACTACCCATAACACCATTTACTGGCCAACCAATGTGACTACCCATAACACCATTTACTGGCCAACCAATCTGACTACCCATAGCACCATTTACTGGCCAACCAATCTGACTACCCATAACACCATTTACTGGCCAACCAATCTGACTACCCATAACACCATTTACTGGCCAACCAATCTGACTACCCATAACACCATTTACTGGCCAACCAATCTGACTACCCATAACCCCATATACTGGCCAACCAATCTGACTACCCATAGCACCATCTACTGGCCAACCAATCTGACTACCCATAGCGCCATTTACTAGCCAACCAATGTGACTTAATTGCATTTATAACGTTTTTCCTGTTTTTGCCTATGCACAACTTTCTAAAGATATCGATTGCACTAGCTAGACTTCTCCCCAAAACAAGGCTCGTTTTGATTTATTCCAACCACTGACATTAATCCCAACCACTGTCATCTAGCCAAGTCCATGACATATACCCCAATTCCTGTCATTTAGCCCAGTCAATGTCATTTAGCCCATTCTCTGTCATTTAGCCCAATTCCTGTCATTTAGCCAAATTCCTGTCATTTAGCCCAAATGCCTGTCATTTAGCCCAGTCCATGTCATTTAGCCCAATGCCAGTCATTTAGCCCAATCCATGTCATTTAGCCCAATGCCTGTCATTTAGCCCAATCCATGTCATTTAGCCCAATGCCTGTCATTTAGCCCAGTCCATGTCATTTAGCCCAATGCCTGTCATTTAGCCCAATCCATGTCATTTAGCCCAATGCCTGTCATTTAGCCCAATGCCTGTCATTTAGCTCAATGCCTATTCATTTATCCCAATGCCTGTCATTAAGCCCAATTCCTGTCATTTAGCTTAAGGACTGTCATTTAGCCCAATGCCTGTCATTTAGCCCAATGCCTGTCATTTAGCCCAATGCCTGTCATTTATTAGCCCAATGCCTGTCATTTAGCCCAATGCCTGTCATTTAGCCCAATCCATGTCATTTAGCCCAATCCATGTCATTTAGCCCAATCCATGTCATTTAGCTTATCTCCTATTGTTTACCCATACTCAAACGAATTTCAAATAGCACATGGATGCTGTGTTATTACTATGGCTGTTATTGGTTAACCAAGTTGGCTGTTAATGTTCCACCTAGTTGGCTGTTAATGTTCCACCTAGTTGGCTGTTATTGGTCCACTTAGTTGGCTGTTATTGGTCCCCCTAGTTGGCTGTTATTGGTCCACCTAGTTGGCTGTTATTGGTCCACCTAGTTGGCTGTTATTGGTCCACCTAGTTGGCTGTTATTGGTCCACCTAGCTGGCTGTTATTGGTTATCCAAGTTGGCTGTTATTGGTCCACCTAGTTGGCTGTTATTGGTCCGCCTAGTTGGCTGTTGGTGGTCCAACTAGTTGGCCGTTCGTGGTCCAACTAGTTGGCCGTTGGTGGTCCACCGATTCGTGGGGTACTGAAACAATCTCGTGATTACTGCAGAGAATCCGTGTCACTGTTTCCACGGCCAGAACAAAGGCGAGTAATTAGAAGTGACGGGTGGCAGGGAAACTTTCACGTGACCTTTAGAGGTGTCCCCCAGAGTTGTCCCCCAGAGCACTGCTTGACATGAGCAGGAGATTGGGAGGAGGAGGGGGGTGCTAAGTCATGCCAGTATATTTAATTGTACCAGTAGCAGAAGCTGAAGTCTAGTGCTGAAGTCTAGTGCAGAGGAGGTTTTCCCATTTATGTAAGCACATACACACATCTCTTACATACACACATCTCTTACATACACACATCTCTTACATACACACATCTCTTACATACACACATCTCTTACATACACACATCTGTTACATACACACATCTGTTACATACACACATCTCTTACATACACACATATCTTACATACACGCATCTCTTACATACACACATCTCTTACATACACACATCTCTTACATACACACATCTCTGTTTTCTCGCTCTCTCTCTCTCTCTCTCACTGGGTTCTGTCTCTATATATCACTATTCTTCTCTATCTTTCACACTCTGTCTTTTTCACTATGTCTGTCGCTCTCTTTCTCTCTGTGTGTGTCTATACCTATGTATGTCGCTCTCTCTCTCCCTCTCTCCCTCTCTCTCTCTCTCTCTCTCTCTCTGAGTGTGTTTCTATAAGTGTGTCCCTCTCTCGCTCTTCATCTTCCTGGACCTTGAAGGGCAGGGTTTTCCAACCTAGGGTGCTCGCTATTGACATGTAAGGGGAGTTAGGAAAAGGAATGATAAGAGCAGAACTTATAAATTGTGACATAAATATTTAAACATTTGTTTAATAACTTATTCCTTTATGCAATAAGACACATCTCTAGTTTATACGTTCTACAGTTCTCCTTTCAGTTCAATAATTACAATAGACGTTCATTATTTTCATATTTTAAAATACACTGCTACTGTTCTGATGGAGGGAGTCGAGGGGGGGAGACAAGTAAATAAAAATTCGTAAATTGTGCGGAGTACGGAAAAGGTTTGGGAATCACTGTTGGAGAGTAATCTATCAATGAAAATTTGTGTTACAAAATATTCCCCTTGTGACCAGGCGTCTCTGTCTCCAGCCTCAGATAAAATAATTACCAGCACACTCAGACACTCACACACTCGCATACAGGCATACACATAGACACACTCACTCAGAGAAACACACACATATGCACGCACAAACTGTTACACTCATACACAAACTCTCGCACAGAAAAACACCGACTCAATACAGATGCGCGCGCAGACAATTCTACTCATACTCAAAGCTCACACACAGACCCTCTAACAGACACTTCTACTCATACTCCAAGCTCACACACAGACCCTCTAACAGACAATTCTACTCATACTCCAAGCTCACACACAGACCCTCTAACAGACAATTCTACTCATACTCAAAGCTCACACACAGAACCTCTAACAGACAATTCTACTCATACTCAAAGCTCACACACAGACCCTCTAACAGACAATTCTACTCATAATCAATGCTCACACACAGACACTCTAACAGACAATTCTACTCATACTCAAAGCTCACACACAGAACCTCTAACAGACAATTCTACTCATACTCAAAGCTCCCACACAGAACCTCTAACAGACAATTCTACTCATACTCAAAGCTCACACACAGAAACTCTAACAGACAATTCTGCTCATACTCAAAGCTCACACACAGAACCTCTAACAGACAATTCTACTCATACTCAAAGCTCCCACACAGAACCTCTAACAGACAATTCTACTCATACTCAAAGCTCACACACAAATAACTCTCACACACAGACCCTCTCACTCTCACACACAGACACTCTCACTCTCACACACAGACCCTCTAAGTCTCACACACGCACTCAGGCTGGCCAGTGGGCTGTCATAAAACCAGCAGTCCTACTAAAGGCGAACACTTCATTCCCAACACATGGGCAACAGGCACTGTTGGTGGTTCAGATGAGATACACTGCAGTCCTCACCAACTGGGACAAAGGGGGCCAGGCACTGTTGGTGGTTCAGATGTGATACACTGCAGTCCTCACCAACTGGGACAAGGGGAGCCAGGCACTGTTGGTGGTTCAGATATGATACACTGCAGTCCTCACCCACGGGGACCAGGGGGGGACCAGGCACTGTTGGTGGTTCAGATGAGATACACTACAGTCCTCACCCACGGGGACCAGGGGGCCAGGCACTGTTGGTGGTTCAGATGAGATACACTGCAGTCCTCACCCACGGGGACAAGGGGGACCAGGTACTGATGGTGGTTCAGATGAGATACACTGCAGTCCTCACCCACGGGGACCAGCCCCCTCCCCTTTTTTTCTCAGTTGAATGGTTAAGAGCAACCCATTAGTTCCATCTTGCTTATTCCTTCTGTTGCTGATGTTCACGTCCAGGCCGCCTCTGATTTCCAGGATATCGATCTGATGTATCGATCTGATATCATCCTTGTTTTATTAGTCGTCCAACAATACTTCCTGTTCTGCCAAAATTACATCGTTCATAGACCACAAAATACATTAATCAGAGGCCACCAAAATACATCGGTCATAGACCACAAAATACATTAATCATAGGCCACCAAAATACATCGGTTATAGACCACAAACAAACATCGGTCATAGACGACAAACAAACATCGTCCATAGACCACAAACAAACATCGGCCATAGACCACAAACAAACATCGGTCATAGACTACAAACAAACATCGGTCATAGACACAAACAAAAATCGGTCTTAGACCACAAACAAACATCGGCCATAGACCACAAACAAACATCGGTCATAGACCATACAAATAAATTGTTATCAGACTGTCGAATAAATCGGATATACAATACATCGGATATACAATACATCGGATAAACACCGCCAAATACATCGGATATACACTGCCAAATACATCGGATAAACACCGCCAAATACATCGGATATACATCGCCAAATACATCGGAAATAGACCGCCAAAGAAGGCCATATCGGCTCTTCACTTCCGTGTGTCTGCTGTTTCTGTAGGAGCTGTCTAAGGGCTCAGGTTTCTTTGCCGCAGATTCTTCTTTATTTCCCTGCGCCAGGTCTCTTTGGTTCTTCCGTATTTTCGTGTTCCTGCCTGTTCACTGGGTAGTGATCTTGCTGGCAAGCAACAAATTTAACCAAACCATGTCCAGCGACGCTCCTGCACAAGTTCAGAGATGGATGCCACTCTCTTGTGGATCAGATCCCTTAAGGGGAATCGTTTTTAACGGGATTTTATTTATTGCTTTAAGTGTTTGGTCTGGAGTTTTTCCAGGTTTCATTCTAATATTTCAGTGGTTTCTAGCTTTCATGTCCTGAAATAAGCATTTTCCACTCTGAGCTGAGATACATTCTAATCGTATGCGCAAGCTGTTCCATTCAGATAGGTTTTTTTTTCTGTCAGCTTTGTGATAGCTCCTAAGTTCCAGGGGGTAGGGATCCCTTAAGTGTCCCGGCTCTGTCCTGTATGTCCTCCTAGTGGTCGTCTTGTCCGGTCCAATGCACTCGCGACCTTTATTCGGCCGCCGTCTGTGCCTCGTCTACAATTTTTGTATGACATTGCTTGTTAAATTGTATGTACAGCGTGCTGAGCCAAGCCCTAGGCTGGGGCACCATGCTATATACTACTACTACTACATCTCCTACCTACGTTACTACCCAGATGTTTCCTAACTGGTGTGTCAGCAACTATTCCATATGCTGTTACCTAACTGGTGTGTCAGCAACTATTCCATATGCTGTTACCTAACTGGTGTGTCAGCAATATCTCCACCTTCTGTTACCTAACTGGTGTGTCAGCAACTATTCCACCATCTGTTACTTAACTGGTGTGTCAGCAACTATTCCACCATCTGTTACCTAACTGGTGTGTCAGCAACTATTCCACCATCTGTTACCTAACTGGTGTGTCAGCAACAATTTAGTTTGTATTGATGTACTTCTACTTTTTTAATATCCCGTCAACTTTGCGCTTCCCTCCGACTTCTGTGGTGAAGTTGTTTTACTCCAGAGGTTAGTACTCCCAACAAAAAGAGCATTGCGGGAGGCCATATGTGACCAGGAGTCAAGGTTCTCCTGCAAGAGGTTCAGCCGAGACTACCATTCCAGGATCGACTTCATTAGCCATTTGATGAAGTGTACAAGGCTGCGCCATCGTCTCACGAAGACGGAAGGATGCCATGTCTGTATAGTCCTGCCCAAAAGCTATTTGATGAAGTGTACAAGGCTACGCCATCGTCTCACGAAGACGGAAGGATGCCATGTCTGTATTGTCCTGCCCAAAAGCTATTTGATGAAGTGTACAAGGCTACGCCATCGTCTCACGAAGACGGAAGGATGCCATGTCTGTATTGTCCTGCCCAAAAGCTATTTGATGAAGTGTACAAGGCTACGCCATCGTCTCACGAAGACGGAAGGATGCCATGTCTGTATAGTCCTGCCCAAAAGCTATTTGATGAAGTGTACAAGGCTACGCCATCGTCTCACGAAGACGGAAGGATGCCATGTCTGTATAGTCCTGCCCAAAAGCTATTTGATGAAGTGTACTCGACTTGTGTTCTTGATGTGTGATGTTTGTAATGGAACTAGACTTTGGAGCACACACAAAATCAGTTTATAGCAAACTGAATAGTTCAGGACACATCGTGCATGCACTTGAATATAAGCGTAACTAGAGTACTAACAAGCACTTGAATACATCTCTTAAGTAACTAGAGTACTAACAAGCACTTTAATACATGTCTTAAGTAACTAGAGTACTACCAAGCACTTGAATACATGTCTTAAGTAACTAGAGTACTATCAAGCACTTGAATACATGTCTTACGTAACTAGAGTACTATCAAGCATTTGAATACATGTCTTACGTAACTAGAGTACTATCAAGCACTTGAATACATGTCTTAAGTAACTAGAGTACTATCAAGCACTTGAATACATGTCTTAAGAAACTAGAGTACTATCAAGCACTTGAATACATGTCTTAAGTAACTAGAGTACTATCAAGCACTTGAATACATGTCTTAAGTAACTAGAGTACTATCAAGCACTTGAATACATGTCTTAAGTAACTAGAGTACTATCAAGCACTTGAATACATGTCTTAAGTAACTAGAGTACTAACAAGCAAAGCCTAATCATTTTGTTAGCGGGTATTCGAGGCTTCAAGGCGATTTCACGCGGGAATGTAAACAACAAACACACACACACACACACACCTAGACACATACACACCAGTATTGATGCTACAGATAACCATGGTTTGTTCCATGATATATCGAAACAACCATCACATTAAAAGACATCATGCTGGAGATGGCGTCATAGAAGCCTGGGAGATAGGAGATGTTGAAACATGCATCGCTATCTTGTCACTTAGATCACGTGGTCACTAAGTTTTTTTTAAAAGGAGGGGGGGGGGCATAAGTCCTCTTTCATTTGACCACTCATACAAGTAGAAGTTACTGTTACACACCTTCAGACTAGCGTAGCAATGCTTCTGAAAAGAGGGGGGGGGGGTGGTTCCAGGGTCATGATAATTGTGTATATGATGTATACAAGACACCAGTCTATGATTAAAATGACAATGAATGTCTGAAAAGACCAGAGAGGAAATAAAAAAAAAATTAAAATTGGAACCTCCCTACCCCCTATAACATGGAGTAGGCGGACACATTTGACACCCGTTGAACATGAAGTAGGAGGACACATTGGACACCCGTAGAACATGAAGTAGGAGGACACAATGGACGCCATTAGAACATGAAGTAGGAGGACACAATGGACGTAGGGGGACACAGATAACCCCGTAGAACAAGAAGTAGGAGGACACAATGGACCCTCGTAGAACATGAAAATTAAGGACACAATGGACCCCCGTAGAACATGAAAATTAAGGACACAATGAACCAAGCAAGAATCGTATTGTCGCCGTTAGGAAGATCGTAAAGAGATGACAGTCTATAAATAACCAGAGATCGGTAGAGCGAGCAGTCTCCCAGGAATAGTCGGATCGATACCAGAGTTGAGTGATGTCATCGGGCTGGATCGATACCTGGAGTGTCTTGAGAGCATTCAGTGCTGCCACGGGAGTAGTTAGTGACGGTGTCTTGCTCGGAGTCAATACTCGCGAATAGTTAGTGGCGGTGTCTTGTTAGGAGTCAATACTCTTTGTTTTATTTTTTTAACAGATGCCAGGGGCGTCTGTCGAAGAATCAGCGACGAACTGAAAACTAGATTTAGTCCTCTTTGCCTGACTCTCCTTTTGTAAGAGGCGCATTGTAATCATGACGATAACAGTCTGGCTGCCGCCATCCTAGCGCGAACTAAACGCGCGTCATCAAAAATTCCTGACATTGAAAACCTAACATCACAAATTTATTAAAAGAAAGCGTGAGTTTGGTGAGGGGAGGTGCGGGGGTGAAGTTGACAAAAGACATTGTGTTACCCCTCGACCCCCCCCCCCTTTTTTTTTTTCTCACGACAATTTCCCCTGGCATGAAATATTAGCTTTTTATTGAGACACGATTTGTTGAGTTCAGGTAATATGTGAACTATTATGTTGTGTCAGATGATTTGTTGAGTTCAGGTAATATGTGAACTATTATGTTGTGTCAGATGATTTGTTGAGGTCAGGTAATATGTGAACTATTATGTTGTGTCAGATGATTTGTTGAGTTCAGGTGATATGTGAACTATTATGTTGTGTCAGATGATTTGTTGAGTTCAGGTAATATGTGAACTATTATGTTGTGTCAGATGATTTGTTGAGTTCAGGTGATATGTGAACTATTATGTTATGTCAGATGTTTTGTTGAGTTCAGGTAATATGACCTCATGGCTGTGTATTTTACACTCGACCACTTTGCTTTGTAATTGAAAGACCTGACCTATTTGCTATGTAATTCAAGTACATGACCTATTTGCTATGTAATTCAAGGACCTGAACTATTTGCTATGTAATTCAAGGACATTACCTATTTGCTATGTAATTCAAGGACCTGACCTATTTGCTATGTACTTCAAGGACACAACCTATTTACTATGTTATTCAAGGACCTGACCTATTTGCTATGTAATTCAAGGACATGATCTATTTGCTATGTAATTCAAGGACATGACCTATTTGCTATGTAATTCAAGGACCGGACCTATTTGCTATGTACTTCAAGGACATGACCTCTGTATTTTGCATCGATCGGAACTCTTTGCTGTTTATTTCATAGATCTGACCTCTTCGCTGTCTAATTTAAAGACGTGACCTGTTTGCTTTTTAATTAAAAAACATCACCTTTGCTTTGTAATTGAAAGACCTCACCTCTGTATTTTGCAGACATCTGACTTCTTTGCTTTGTAATTGAAAGACCTCACCTCTGTATTATGCAGACATATGACTTCTTTGCTTTGTAATTGAAAGACCCCACCTCTGTATTATGCATACATCTGACTTCTTTGCTTTGTAATTGAAAGACCTCACCTCTGTATTATGCAGACATCTGACTTCTTTGCTTTGTAATTGAAAGACCTCACCTCTGTATTATGCAGACATCTGACTACTTTGCTTTGTAATTGAAAGACCTCACCTCTGTATTATGCAGACATCTGACTACTTTGCTTTGTAATTGAAAGACCTCACCTCTGTATTATGCTGACATCTGACTTCTTTGCTTTGTAATTGAAAGACCTCACCTCTGTATTATGCAGACATCTGACTACTTTGCTTTGTAATTGAAAGACCTCACCTCTGTATTATGCAGACATCTGACTTCTTTGCTTTGTAATTGAAAGACCTCACCTCTGTATTATGCAGACATCTGACTACTTTGCTTTGTAATTGAAAGACCTCACCTCTGTATTATGCAGACATCTGACTTCTTTGCTTTGTAATTGAAAGACCTCACCTCTGTATTATGCAGACATCTGACTACTTTGCTTTGTAATTGAAAGACCTCACCTCTGTATTATGCAGACATCTGACTTCTTTGCTTTGTTATTCATACATAGACAATCATTCAATTAATTATTATTACGTGAAAAATGAACCATTCAAACTAAGCTCTAAATAATCAACATAAGGGTAGACAGAATGGACAGTAGTATCTCAGCCCTTGATATTTCCCGAAAGAATACATATTGCCATTGTTATTCTTATAGTTCAATTGATCAGCGACTCTCCAAATCATATAGCAAAAACTGACGTCTCTCTAACATTAGAAGTAGGTTGGACTAGTCTGTTTCCATGACAGTAGATTTATGTGCATAAGGTCAATATAAAGTCGATATTATGTTCTTGCACATAATAATAATTGTGGATTTGTTTTGTAGATAATCAAATTTTGGAAATGTTGTTTAAGATATCATATGGATAAAGTTTAATTGTAGATACCAATTTGTGGATACATTCTGGTAGATAGCAAAATGTGGATACGTTGTTGAAGCAGCGCTATTTGGGAACTGACAACAAACACAACGCTATCTAGGAACTGACAACACAACGCTATGTAGGAACTGACAACACTACGCTATCTAGCAACTGACAACACAACACTATCTAGGAACTGACAACACAACGCTATGTAGGAACTGACAACACAACGCTATGTAGGAACTGACAACACTACGCTATCTAGCAACTGACAACACAGCGCTATGTAGGAACTGACAACATAACGCTATGTAGGAACTGACAACACAACGCTATGTAGGAACTGACAACACAACTCTATGTAGGAACTGACAACACAACGCTATGTAGGAACTAACAACACAACGCTATGTAGGAACTGACAACACAACGCTATCTAGGAACTGACAACACAACGTTATCTAGGAAATGACAACACTACGCTATCTAGGAACTGACAACACACCGCTATGTAGGAACTGACAACACAACGCTATCTGGGAACTGACAACACAACGCTATGTAGGAACTGACAACACAACGCTATGTAGGAACTGACAACACAAAGCTATGTAGGAAATGACAACACAACGCTATGTAGGAACTGACAACACAACGCTATCTAGGAACTGACAACACAACGTTATCTAGGAACTGACAACACAGCGCTATGTAGGAACTGACAACATAACGCTATGTAGGAACTGACAACACAACGCTATGTAGGAACTGACAACACAACTCTATGTAGGAACTGACAACACAACGCTATGTAGGAACTAACAACACAACGCTATGTAGGAACTGACAACACAACGCTATCTAGGAACTGACAACACAACGTTATCTAGGAACTGACAACACTACGCTATCTAGGAACTGACAACACAACGCTATCTAGGAACTGACAACACAACGCTATCTAGGAACTGACAACACAACGCTTTGTAGGAACTGACAACACAACGCTATCTGGGAACTGACAACACAACGCTATGTAGGAACTGACAACACAACGCTATGTAGGAACTGACAACACAACACTATCTAGGAACTGACAACAATACGAAGAAATTACAGTTAAAATACAAAAGCTAGAAACTCAAGTCTGCAGGGGAGCTAAGTGAAGACAGGCTCCCATCAATAAGTCATATGGAGACACCCCCCTCCCAACTCATCCACCCACCCCTTCATAGGGAATGTTGACATGGTGGTCGATAGAACCCACCCACCCCCCTCTTACGGACTGCTGACATGGTGGTCAATAGGGCCCATCTTATGTCTGGGACGCAATCGGGACAAGTACGCTAGGGATTTGACATCCCTTGGAACACTTGGCTTCAAAAGTTAGAAAATGGTTAAGATGGAACAGGGAGAAATGTAAAAATTAAGACGGAGAATTTAGATGAGGAAGTTATCTTGGACATATGGCCACAATTCTTTCTATACGGCATTACGCGGACAGAATGCTTACTATACACATTTGTTGGACAACAGGGCAAAGTTATGGCTCGACACGTGTTGATGGACAGAATTCTATTATGACAACGATGAACGACTGACTCTCGTTGACAATCTTGCCTGTCTTCAAACCCGTGCACCGGAATGGACGGGGCCGCCGGGATGGTCGGGCAGCTGAACCGTTAGAGCCGATGATATTTGAACGTTAGGACCAATGATATTTGGAATGTTAGGGCCAACAATATTTGGAACGCTAGGGCCGATGATATTTGGAACGTTAGGACCAATGGTATTTGGAACGTTATGGTCAATGATATTTGGAACGTTAGGGCCGATGATATTTGGAATGTTAGGGCAATGATATTTGGAACGTTAGGACCAATGATATTTGGAATGTTAGTGCCAAAGATATTTCGAATGCTAGTGCCAATGATAATTGGAATGTTAGTGCCGGTGATATTTGGAATGTTAGGGCCGATGATATTTGGAATGTTAGGGCCCATGATATTAGGAATGTTAAAGCTAATAATATTTGGAATGTTAGGGCCAATGATATTTGAAATTTTAGGACCAATGATATTTGGAATGTTAGGGCCAATGATATTTGGAACGTTAGTGCCAATGATATTTGGAACGTTAGGGCCGATGATATTTGGAATGTTAGTGCCAATGATATTTCGAATGTTAGGGCCAATGATATTTCGAATGTTAGGGCCAATGATATTTGGAACTTTGGGGCCAATGATATTTGGAACTTTGGAACGTTAGGGCAAATTATATTTGGAACGTTAGAGCAAATGATATTTAGAACGTTAGGGCCAATGATATTTGGAACTTTGGAACGTTAGGGCCAATGATATTTGGAACGTTAGGGCAAATGATATTATGAACGTTAGGGCAAATGATATTTAGAACGTTAGGGCCAATGATATTTGGAATGTTAGGGCCAATGATATTTGGAACATTAAGGCCAATTATATTTGGAATGTTATGGCTAATGATATTTGGAACGTTAGGGCCAATGATATTTGGAACATTAAGGCCAATGATATTTGGAATGTTATGGCTAATGATATTTGGAATGTTAGGGCCCATGATATTGGGAATGTTAAAGTTAATAATATTTGGAATGTTAGGGCCAATGATATTTGGAACATTAAGGCCAATGATATTTGGAATGTTATGACTAATGATATTTGGAATGTTAGGGCCCATGATATTGGGAATGTTAAAGCTAATCATATTTGGAATGTTAGGGCCGATGATATTTGGAACGTTAGGGCCAATGATATTTGGAATGTTAGGGCCAATGATATTTGGAACGTTAGAGCCGATGATATTTGGAACTTGGAACTTTACGGCCGATGGTTGGAAACTCCAGTCCACCCGCGGACGTATCCCTATCTCTTGTGTCAACTATGTAAAACCTACTGCTTGTTTCACCAATATAATCCCTATTTCTTGTGTAACCTATCTAAACGCTATCTCTTGTTTCACCAATCTAATCCCTATCTCTTGTTCACCAATATAATCCCTATATCTTGTTTAACCAATATAATCCCTATCTCTTGTGTAACATATCTAACCGATATCTCTTGTTTCACCAATCTAATCCATATCTCTTGTTTCACCAATATAATTTCTATCTCGTGTTTAATCAATATAATCACTTTCTCTTGTTAACCAATATAATCCATATCTCTTGGTTAAACAATATAATCCATATATCTTGTAACCATTATAATCCCTATCTCTTGTTTCATCAATCTAATCCATTTCTCTTTTTTATCCCATGTAATCCCTATCTCTTGTTTTACCAATCAAATCCCTATCTCTTGTTTAACCATTATAATCCCTATCTCTTCTTTAACCAATGCAAACAATATCTCTTTTTTAACCAATATAATCCCTACCTCTTGTTTCACCAATCAAATCCCTATCTCCTGTTTCACCAATCAAATCCCTATCTCTTGTTTCACCAATCAAATCCCTATCTCTTGTTTTACCAATCTATATATTAGCAACGTTTGATCTAAGTGGAGTTGAGCAGATCCAAGACTTGTACCGTCTTGCACGATATTCCCTTCTACATCTGTTTTACGTTGATTGGGTCTGATCGTTAGATTTGGATTGTTTATGATCTTTACCTTAATTGTATGTGATGTTTGTTTGGTTTGGATTGTGTATGTAGCTTTATTTGGACTTAACTCAGTGTGTTAAATCAGTGGTTCTCAAACTTTTTTTTTTGTCTACCGCTACTCCACGCCCCTTGGGGACAAAAACTAATTTTTAGCCTCCTTATCTCTGGACCCATCTTAAGAATTCTCCCAAAGATCGTTGGCGAGATCTTCTCATTAAAGATAACTTGACAATTGAATGTCAAAGTGTGACATAAGTGGAAATGTCTTAATAAATCCAGCTGTTTAAATTCCAGTTTATATCTCTAAGGTCCTCAATGGTCAATAATTATTAATTAGATGTACGCTATAAGTTTGTTAAAGTGAAGACAATGTCTCGTTTACTATATCCAATTCTCTATGACATTTCTTGCTTTGGGAGAGGGGGAGAGGTTGCAAAGTTGTGCGATAGAAATAAAACCACCTTCCCACAACATTCAATAACCACCTTCCCACAACATTCAATAACCACCTTACCACAACATTCAATAACCACCTTCCAACAAAATTCAATAACCACCTTCCAACAACATTCAATAACCACCTTCCAACAAAATTCAATAACCACCTTCCAACAAAATTCAATAACCACCTTCCCACAACATTCAATAACCACCTTCCACCAGGATTTAGGATACCAAAAGGATTCTTCACCCGCTTCCACGGTTCAGGCGAGAGTAAATTTCATTCACTAGCTGCTACTCTTGGTACCAATTCTTAAAGTTCGGTCAATACCGCATTTGACACTTGACCAACTGACTTAATCAAGGCAACTGATGTATTACTCTTTCTGTGACTCCCATCAAAAAGAAATCCTGAAATCGCTCAGGCTATCTCGGAATGGTCCAAAAAGACTTGTAGGTAATCCTTCATATAATCTGATGATTCTCTTTAAGCCAATACGGGCTTAGAAAACATTGAGTCAAGACAGATTAGTCGCGGTGGCTTAGTGCTTATTTTTATATCAAAGAATGGATGACATATTACAGTAAGGATGGCATAAAGTAAGGTTGACGTTAAGTATGAGTGACATATTACAGTAAGGATGGCATAAAGTAAGGTTGACGTTAAGTATGAATGACATATTACAGTAAGGATGGCATAAAGTAAGGTTGACGTTAAGTATGAATGACATATTACAGTAAGGATGGCATAAAGTAAGGTTGACGTTAAGTATGAGTGACATATTACAGTAAGGATGGCATAAAGTAAGGTTGACGTTAAGTATGAATGACATATTACAGTAAGGATGGCATAAAGTAAGGTTGACGTTAAGTATGAGTGACATATTACAGTAAGGATGGCATAAAGTAAGGTTGACGTTAAGTATGAATGACATATTACAGTAAGGATGGCATAAAGTAAGGTTGACGTTAAGTATGAATGACATATAGTAAGGATGGCATAAAGTAAGGTTGACGTTAAGTATGAATGACATATAGTAAGGATGGCATAAAGTAAGGTTGACGTTAAGTATGAATGACTTATATCAAGGATGGCATAAAGTAAGGTTGACGTTAAGTATGAATGACATATAGTAAGGATGGCATAAAGTAAGGTTGACGTTAAGTATGAATGACATATAGTAAGGATGGCATAAAGTAAGGTTGACGTTAAGTATGAATGACATATTATAGTAAAGATGGCATAAAGTATTGATGACATGTTAATCTTTTATAATATTGATTTGTCCTGAAACATCGTCCAACAGTTGGTATAAGTGAATAATTCACTTGCCTTGTAATGCAGACCTACAAAGTGAATCATTCACTTTCCTTGTAATGCAGACCTACAAAATGAATCATTCACTTGCGTTGTAATGCAGACCTACAAAGTGAATCATTCACTTGCCTTGTAATGCAGACCTACAAAATGAATCATTCACTTGCGTTGTAATGCAGACCTACAAAGTGAATCATTCACTTGCCTTGTGATGCAGACCTACAAAGTGAATCATTCACTTGCCTTGTAATGCAGACCTACAAAATGAATCATTCACTTGCCTTGTAATGCAGACCTTCAAAGTGAATCATTCACTTGCCTTGTAAAACAGACCTACAAATTGAATAATTCACTTGCCTTGTAATGCAGACCTACAAAATGAATCATTCACTTGACTTGTAATGCAGACCTACAAAGTGAATCATTCACTTGCCTTGTAATGCAGACCTACATTGTTAATCATTCATTTGCCTTGTAATGCAGACCTACAAAGTGAATCATTCACTTGCCTTGTAATGCAGACCTACATTGTTAATCATTCACTTGCCTTGTAATGCAGACATACAAAGTGAATCATTCACTTGCCTTGTAATGCAGACCTGCAAAGTGAATCATTCACTTGCCTTGTAATGCAGACCTACAAAGTGAATCATTCACTTGCCTTGTAATGCAGAACTACATTGTTAATCATTCACTTGCCTTGTAATGCAGACCTACATTGTTAATCATTCACTTGCCTTGTAATGCAGACCTACAAAGTGAATCATTCACTTACCTTGTAATGCAGACCTACAAAATGAATCATTCACTTGCGTTGTAATGCAGACCTACAAAGTGAATCATTCACTTGCCTTGTGATGCAGACCTACAAAGTGAATCATTCACTTGCTTTGTGATGCAGACCTACAAAGTGAATCATTCACTTGCCTTGTGATGCAGACCTACAAAGTGAATCATTCACTTGCCTTGTAATGCAGACCTACAAAATGAATCATTCACTTGCCTTGTAATGCAGACCTACAAAGTGAATCATTCACTTGCCTTGTGATGCAGACCTACAAAGTGAATCATTCACTTGACTTGTTATGCAGACCTACAAAGTGAATCATTCACTTGCCTTGTCATGCAGACCTAAAAAGTGAATCATTCACTTGCCTTGTCATGCAGACCTACAAAGTGAGTCATTCATTTGCCTTGTAATGCAGACCTACAAAGTGAATATTTCACTTGCCTTGTAATGCAGACCTACATTGTTAATCATTCACTTGCCTTGTAATGCAGACCTACAAAGTGAATCATTCACTTGCCTTGTAATGCAGACCTACAAAGTGAATCATTCACTTGCCTTGTAATGCAGACCTACAAAGTGAATCATTCACTTGCCTTGTAATGCAGACCTACATTGTTAATCATTCACTTGCCTTGTAATGCAGACCTACATTGTTAATCATTCACTTGCCTTGTAATGCAGACCTACAAAGTGAATCATTCACTTACCTTGTAATGCAGACCTACAAAATGAATCATTCACTTGCCTTGTAATGCAGACCTACAAAGTGAATCATTCACTTGCCTTTTGATGCAGACCTACAAAGTGAATCATTCACTTGCCTTGTGATGCAGACCTACAAAGTGAATCATTCACTTGCCTTGTAATGCAGACCTACAAAGTGAATCATTCACTTGCCTTGTAATGCAGACCTACAAAATGAATCATTCACTTGCGTTGTAATGCAGACCTACAAAGTGAATCATTCACTTGCCTTGTGATGCAGACCTACAAAGTGAATCATTCACTTGCTTTGTGATGCAGACCTACAAAGTGAATCATTCACTTGCCTTGTAATGCAGACCTACAAAGTGAATCATTCACTTGCCTTGTAATGCAGACCTACAAAGTGAATCATTCACTTGCCTTGTAATGCAGAACTACATTGTTAATCATTCACTTGCCTTGTAATGCAGACCTACATTGATAATCATTCACTTGCCTTGTAATGCAGACCTACAAAGTGAATCATTCACTTACCTTGTAATGCAGACCTACAAAATGAATCATTCACTTGCCTTGTAATGCAGACCTACATTGTTAATCATTCACTTGCCTTGTAATGCAGACCTACAAAGTGAATCATTCACTTGCCTTGTAATGCAGACCTACAAAATGAATCATTCACTTGCGTTGTAATGCAGACCTACAAAGTGAATCATTCACTTGCCTTGTGATGCAGACCTACAAAGTGAATCATTCACTTGCCTTGTAATGCAGACCTACAAAATGAATCATTCACTTGCCTTGTAATGCAGACCTTCAAAGTGAATCATTCACTTGCCTTGTAAAACAGACCTACAAATTGAATAATTCACTTGCCTTGTAATGCAGACCTACAAAATGAATCATTCACTTGACTTGTAATGCAGACCTACAAAGTGAATCATTCACTTGCCTTGTAATGCAGACCTACATTGTTAATCATTCATTTGCCTTGTAATGCAGACCTACAAAGTGAATCATTCACTTGCCTTGTAATGCAGACCTACATTGTTAATCATTCACTTGCCTTGTAATGCAGACCTACAAAGTGAATCATTCACTTGCCTTGTAATGCAGACCTACAAAGTGAATCATTCACTTGCCTTGTAATGCAGAACTACATTGTTAATCATTCACTTGCCTTGTAATGCAGACCTACATTGTTAATCATTCACTTGCCTTGTAATGCAGACCTACAAAGTGAATCATTCACTTACCTTGTAATGCAGACCTACAAAATGAATCATTCACTTGCGTTGTAATGCAGACCTACAAAGTGAATCATTCACTTGCCTTGTGATGCAGACCTACAAAGTGAATCATTCACTTTGCCTTGTAGTGCAGACCCACTTCGTTATGAAACATCTACTAAGGCGTATCGTTATCAAGGCCGAGGTCTTGCTACAGTCAGTCAAGGAGAGCATGGCTTGAAATTAAATCCATAGCAACACTGTTTGTCATGTTCTTTTTGTAAGCAACCAGATGGTGGTGGCCAACTGCACAGTTAGTAACGCTACATCTGACACTTTGAACATCAAAAACTAAAGCACTGCTGTACACAAGTCATTCAGTCCCAGACACAAAACTTACTATGTTACTGAGAAGATGCTCCGCGGCGCCACTCCGTTAAAAGCGGACACCAAAAGAAGAGGACTAATAAGAGGAATTTCCTGTTCAATGACGAGTAGCTCTTCTAAAAGGAATATTGTCACACTAGTATGTGTCACAGCTGTCCTAACTTTCTTCTGTTGATTTTTTTGTTAAAACATAAACAAGAAACAAATATTCAATGTCTGGAAAGTACCCATCCAATGTCTGGAAAGTACCCATCCAATGTCTGGAAAGTACCCATCCAATGTCTGGAAAGTACCCATCCAATGTCTGGAAAGTACCCATCCAATGTCTGGAAAGTACCTATCCAAATAATGGGAAGTAACCAAAATCTTGGAAGTACCCATCCAAATTCTGGGAAGTACCCATCCAGTGTCTGTATCCAATGTCTGTGAAGTACCCATCCAATGTCTTGAAAGTACCAATCCAACGTCTGGGAAGCACCCATCCAGTAGCTGGGAAGTACCCATCCAGTATCTGGGAAGTACCCATCCAGTTTCTGGGGTGTACCCATCTAATGTCTGGGAAGTGCCCATCTAATGTCTGGGAAGTGCCCATCTAGTGTCTGGGATGTAACCACCCAATGTCTGGTAAGTACCTATCCAATGTCTGGATAAAACCCATCCAGTTCCAATACACAAACTCTGTGGCTTTGCTATGCTTCACAACCAATGTGCCATACTCTCGACCTGTGTGTTCACGACACTCAGAACCACATCAACAGATGGTAGCTTGTCACCGATTGCTTGTCAAATTCCAACCAGCACAGCGATGTTATGTGATGTTAAGTCCATTTAATACTGTTCAAAGTTGACAGCGCTTCTGCCAAGTCTACATGTCATTATGGACCAATGACCATTCGTCAAGTCTACATGTCATGGACCAATGACCATTCGCCAAGTCTACATGTCATTATGGACCAATGACCATTCGCCAAGTCTACATGTCATTATGGACCAATGACCATTCGCCAAGTCTACATGTCATTATGGACCAATGACCATTCGCCAAGTCTACATGTCATTATGGACCAATGACCATTCGCCAAGTCTACATGTCATTATGGACCAAACACCATTCGCCAAGTCTACATGTCATTATGGACCAATGACCATTCGCTAAGTCTACATGTCATTATGGACCAATGACCATTCGCTAAGTCTACATGTCATGGACCATTGACCATTCGCCAAGTCTACATGTCATTATGGACCAATGACCATTCGCTAAGTCTACATGTCATTATGGACCAATGACCATTCGCTAAGTCTACATGTCATGGACCAATGACCATTCGCCAAGTCTACATGTCATTATGGACCAATGACCATTCGCCAAGTCTACATATCATTATGGACCAAAGACCATTCGCCAAGTCTACATGTCATTATGGACCAATGACCATTCGCCAAGTCTACATGTCATTATGGACCAAAGACCATTCGCCAAGTCTACATGTCATTAGGACCAATGACCATTCACTAAGTCTACATGTCATTATGGACCAATGACCATTCGCTAAGTCTACATGTCATGGACCAATGACCATTCGCTAAGTCTACATGTCATTATGGACCAATGACCATTCGCCAAGTCTACATGTCATTATGGACCAATGACCATTCGCTAAGTCTACATGTCATTATGGACCAATGACCATTCGCCAAGTCTACATGTCATTATGGACCAATGACCATTCGCTAAGTCTACATGTCATTATGGACCAATGACCATTCGCTAAGTCTACATGTCATTATGGACCAAAGACCATTCGCCAAGTCTACATGTCATTATGGACCAATGACCATTCGCTAAGTCTACATGTCATTATGGACCAATAACCATTCGCTAAGTCTACATGTCATTATGGACCAATGACCATTCGCCAAGTATACATGTCATTATGGACCAATGACCATTCGCCAAGTCTACATGTCATTATGGACCAATGACCATTCGCCAAGTCTACATGTCATTATGGACCAATGACCATTCGCCAAGTCTACATGTCATTATGGACCAAAGACCATTCGCCAAGTCTACATGTCATTATGGACCAATGACCATTCGCCAAGTCTACATGTCATTATGGACCAAAGACCATTCGCCAAGTCTACATGTCATTATGTACCAATGACCATTCGCTAAGTCTACATGTCATTATGGACCAATGAC
Organism: Omphiscola glabra; assembly: GCA_964017045.1. Taxonomy (NCBI): domain Eukaryota; kingdom Metazoa; phylum Mollusca; class Gastropoda; family Lymnaeidae; genus Omphiscola; species Omphiscola glabra. The sequence continues at coordinate 2,822,687 of OZ024808.1, forward strand.
CATTCGCCAAGTCTACATGTCATTATGGACCAATGACCATTCGCCAAGTCTACATGTCATTATGGACCAATGACCATTCGCTAAGTCTACATGTCATTATGGACCAATGACCATTCGCCAAGTCTACATGTCATTATGGACCAATGACCATTAGCTAAGTCTACATGTCATGGACGAATGACCATTCGCCAAGTCTACATGTCATTATAGACCAATGACCATTCGCCAAGTCTACATGTCATTATGGACCAAAGACCATTCGCCAAGTCTACATGTCATTATGGACCAATGACCATTCGCCAAGTCTACATGTCATTATGGACCAAAGACCATTCGCCAAGTCTACATGTCATTATGTACCAATGACCATTCGCTAAGTCTACATGTCATTATGGACCAATGACCATTCGCCAAGTCTACATGTCATTATGGACCAATGACCATTAGCTAAGTCTACATGTCATGGACGAATGACCATTCGCCAAGTCTACATGTCATTATAGACCAATGACCATTCGCCAAGTCTACATGTCATTATGGACCAAAGACCATTCGCCAAGTCTACATGTCATTATGGACCAATGACCATTCGCCAAGTCTACATGTCATTATGGACCAAAGACCATTCGCCAAGTCTACATGTCATTATGTACCAATGACCATTCGCTAAGTCTACATGTCATTATGGACCAATGACCATTCGCTAAGTCTACATGTCATGGACCAATGACCATTCGCCAAGTCTACATGTCATTATGGACCAATGACCATTCGCCAAGTCTACATGTCATTATGGACCAAAGACCATTCGCCAAGTCTACATGTCATTATGGACCAATGACCATTCGCCAAGTCTACATGTCATTATGGACCAATGACCATTCGCTAAGTCTACATGTCATTATGGACCAATGACCATTCGCTAAGTCTACATGTCATTATGGACCAAAGACCATTCGCCAAGTCTACATGTCATTATGGACCAATGACCATTCGCCAAGTCTACATGTCATTATGGACCAATGACCATTCGCCAAGTCTACATGTCATTATGGACCAATGACCCTTCGCTCTGCTCGCTGTGTTAACAAAATGATATCATCTCAGCCTGATGTCTAAGATCGACCTGAATTCGGTGCTGGAGTGGCATTAAAAGATTTTACGTGAATTGTGGGATTGGGGGATTCGCTGTAAGACTTAGTTTCTAATAAATTGTTCTATGGCGGGATGGAGGAAGTGACGTAACAGGGCATTTGGTGTGTAGATTTTACAGTGGGATTTAGTGTGTTGTAATATGATGGGATTGGGTGTGTAGTAATATGGTGACATTAGTGTGTTGTTTAATTAAGGTGTCATTTAGCGGGTAGTTGTAAGGTGACATTCAGTGTGTATTTTTATGGCGATACATAATGTCTAGCATTATGATCAAAGTTAGTGTGTGGTTTCACGGTCGTCAAGAGACCGTGTTTTTGTGACGTCTCCTTGTTTAGTGACTGATGTTTGACACCAATTTCGCGCAGGCAGTGGTCTGTGACTGATGTAGCATACTGGGGTGTGACCAGAGCAGTAGCATATCCTGAGCGAGTGTTGCCCCCCACCCCCGCCCCTCTCGCCGCCCCCACCCAGTGCCAGTGAGTATGGCTCACGCCCGATCAATACGTTCGCTGTGTGGCCCTGTACGTGGCTGGTCGACTCAGTTGATGCCCGCATCACTTGTGGAGTAGACTGCTGTACCCGCTTCGATGTCTGCGCCAGTTTTTCCTCTTTCATTTGGATTAGTGCACTGCAAACTTTCCTAACTTCAGGAGTACTTTCTCACTGAGGACCTTCTTTCATTTTTAACAATGGCCACCCGGCCGGACATCGGTAATGGTGGGTACACCAGTGAGTGTTGTTTAGTGTCGTTGGTTTATGTGGGAAGTACGCCACAGGGTTGAAAGAGCCTCAAGTTTGTATGGGAAGTACACAACAGGGTTGAAAGAGCCTCAAGTTTTTGTTTGGGAAGTACACAACAGGGTTGAAAGAGCCTCAAGTTTGTATGGGAAGTACACAACAGGGTTGAAAGAGCCTCAAGTTTGTATGGGAAGTACACAACAGGGTTGAAAGAGCCTCAAGTTTGTATGGGAAGTACACAACAGGGTTGAAAGAGCCTCAAGTTTGTATGGGAAGTACACAACAGGGTTGAAAGAGCCTCACGTTTGTATGGGAAATACACAACAAGGTTGAAAGAGCCTCACGTTTGTATGGGAAGTACACAAGGTTGAAAGAGCCTCACGTTTGTATGGGAAGTACACAAGGTTGAAAGAGCCTCACGTTTGTATGGGAAGGTACACACCAAGGCTGAAAGAGCCTCAAGTTTGTATGGGGAGTACACAACAGGGTTGAAAGAGCCTCACGTTTGTATGGGAAGTACAGAACAGGGTTGAAAGAGCCTCACGTTTGTATGGGAAATACACAACAAGGTTGAAAGAGCCTCACGTTTGTATGGGAAGTACACAAGGTTGAAAGAGCCTCACGTTTGTATGGGAAGTACACAACAAGGTTGAAAGAGCCTCACGTTTGTATGGGAAAGTACACACCAAGGCTGAAAGAGCCTCAAGTTTGTATGGGGAGTACACAACAGGGTTGAAAGAGCCTCACGTTTGTATGGGAAGTACAGAACAGGGTTGAAAGAGCCTCAAGTTTGTTGGCTCGTGTAGAATGGATGACAATAGTGTCTTCCCTTTCATTAAAACAACACGTTATATCAAGTGTATTTTTTTTTACCCTTTCAGATCTTTAGCATAAACCTCCTCCGCCCTCCCTCTTCTGATAAATCTCTATCTCCCCCTCTCGCCTTCCTCACTCCCTTGGTCAGCTCCAAGTGCTCTCTCACTCTTTAAAATCCTCTTGTGCATATGCCACTATCGTCTTCATGTCGCACCGTCTTCTGTCCCTGTCAGCTCTCTCTCTCTCGCTCTCTTTATCTATGTAATTTGACATATTTTATATTTAACCACCACTCTCTCGCTCTCTTTCTCTATGTAATTTGACATATTTTATATTTAACCACCTCTCTCTCGCTCTCTTTCTCTCTCTTTCTCTATGTAATTTGACATATTTTATATTTAACCACCTCTCTCTCGCTCTCTTTCTCTCTCTTTCTCTATGTAATTTGAAATATTTTATATTTAACCATCTCTCTCTCTCTCTCTCTCTTCAATATTGACTTAGTCATGTTATCCTCCCCAAGAAGAATGTTCACATTCAATGTTAACTCAGACATATATATCCGTGTAATGTTCATACAGAAATACATGGCCAGCTCCTGTAAACAACGTAGTAAGCATGGTGGCTTGGACTAGCCACCCCAAACACACACACCTATTTAGGCATTGGTTGAATATCTGAATGAGTCTATTGTATTCAAACTAAAATAGATCTACCCCCACCCCCTTATCTTGAAAACCAAAATCAAGACTCACCCATCGTGCCCCTATTCTACTGTGTCAGAAATTCACCCCCCCCCCTTTCCCCATTCCACTGTGTCAAGAGATAATGTACAATATTACCCTCACTCGTCCGTCATTCCACTGTGTACATTGTACAAGTGCGGACAACACATCCCACCATTCAACCTGTTTCCGGTGGTCAATATTTTAAAGGCCCGTAACTCGCTCCATTAGACGACTCAAACATCAAGACGGTATCGATTCTCGTGCCTTCTTTTCGTGTACTCGATACCAGCTCAAGAAAAGTTGCCGAGAATACGGGCCTTGTCTTGGCCATAAACGAAGGCGTCGAGTCGATACTGGAAATCGATGCAGACAAACCAGTTGATTGTTGATAAAACAACAACGTTAAGACATTGTATCAACGCTTATGGCTAAAAATAGGAGATCACGTTATGGAATTTACATTCAATTATCTTAAAACAAGGTGCAATCAGAGTGTTTGTGAGGAGGTTGTCTCCAAATGCACTTTGTCTTTTTTCCATAAATATGCCTTGTTGATCTAATGCTTTGGTTGGACTACAGTTGGTCACACTTTGTCTTTGTTCCATATGTATGCCTTGTTGATCAAATGATTTGGTTGGACTACAGTTGGTCACACTTTGTCTTTGTTCCATATGTATGCCTTGCTGATCAAATGATTTGGTTGGACTACAGTTGGTCACACTTTGTCTTTGTTCCAAATGTATGCATTTTTGATATAATGATTTGGTTGGACTACAGTTGGTCATAACTTTGTCTTTGTTCCAAATGTATGCCTTGTTGATCTAATGATTTGGTTGGACTACAGTTGGTCACACTTTGTCTTTGTTCCATACGTATGCCTTGTTGATCAAATGATTCGGTTGGACTACAGTTGGTCACACTTTGTCTTTGTTCCATATGTATGCCTTGTTGATCTAATAATTTTGTTGGACTACAGTTGGTCACTCTTTGTCTTTGTTCCATATGTATGCCTTGTTGATCTAATGATTTTGTTGGACTACAGTTGGTCACACTTTGTTTTTGTTCCATACGTATGCCTTGTTGATCAAATAATTTGATTGGACTACAGATGGTCACACTTTGTCTTTGTTCCATATGTATGTCTTGCTGATCAAATGATTTGATTGGACTACAGTTGGTCACACTTTGTCTTTGTTCCATATGTATGCCTTGCTGATCAAATGATTTGGTTGGACTACAGTTGGTCAGACTTTGTCTTTGTTCCATACGTATGCCTTGTTGATCAAATGATTTGGTTGGACTACAGTTGGTCACACTTTTTCTTTGTTCCATATGTATGCCTTGTTGATCAAATGATTTGATTGGACTACAGTTGGTCACACTTTGTCTTTGTTCCATACGTATGCCTTGTTGATCAAATGATTTGGTTGGACTACAGTTGGTCACACTTTGTCTTTGTTCCTAACGTATGCCTTGTTGATCTAATAATTTGGTTGGACTACAGTTGGTCACACTTTGTCTTTGTTCCATACGTATGCCTTGTTGATCTAATGATTTTGTTGGACTACAGTTGGTCACACTTTGTCTTTGTTCCATACGTATGCCTTGTTGATCAAATAATTTGGTTGGACTACAGTTGGTCACACTTTGTCTTTGTTCCTAACGTATGCCTTGTTGATCTAATAATTTGGTTGGACTACAGTTGGTCACACTTTGTCTTTATTCCATATGTATGCCTTGTTGATCTAATAATTTGATTTGACTAAAGTTGGTCACACTTTGTCTTTGTTCCAAACGTATGCCTTGTTGATCTAATGATTTGGTTGGACTACAGTTGGTCACACTTTGTCTTTGTTCCATACGTATGCCTTGTTGATCAAATAATTTGGTTGGACTACAGTTGGTCACACTTTGTCTTTGTTCCATATGTATGTCTTGCTGATCAAATGATTTGGTTGGACTACAGTTGGTCACACTTTGTCTTTGTTCCTAACGTATACCTTGTTGATCAAATGATTTGATTGGACTACAGTTGGTCACACTTTGTCTTTGTTCCATACGTATGCCTTGTTGATCAAATGATTTGATTGGACTACAGTTGGTCACACTTTGTCTTTGTTCCATACGTATGCCTTGTTGATCAAATAATTTGGTTGGACTACAGTTGGTCACACTTTGTCTTTGTTCCTAGCGTATGCCTTGTTGATCTAATGATTTGGTTGGACTACAGTTGGTCACACTTTGTCTTTGTTCCAAACGTATGCCTTGTTGATCTAATGATTTGGTTGGACTACAGTTGGTCACACTTTGTCTTTGTTCCAAACGTATGCCTTGTTGATCTAAGAATTTGGTTGGACTACAGTTGGTCACACTTTGTCTTTGTTCCAAACGTATGCCTTGTTGATCTAATGATTTTGTTGGACTACAGTTGTTCACGCCATGTCTTATTGGAAGAAATGTTCATTGACCTAGAATATATACTTTTTAAAAGAAATATCTATAAAGTGCGTTTTATTAACGTCAGTTTTGTTTCTTATTAATGATAAATGATATCAGGTGGGCACTCGCCCATGGTGCAAACATAGTGTTGAGATAGCACCACAATAGTCAAGTAAACGATAAAATCCCATATAGTACACAAAGGGCTCTCAAATCGGCCCCGGGTCGCACTTTTGTTCTATACTTTGAAGAGCGCCCTTTTCAGGCCTCGTCTGGGCTACGGGTTTCCTTGAAAATAAGGACATTTTTAAGAGTGGATACCAGCGATATAGACGTATCCAATCAATCAATCAATCAATTTTTGTATGACATGTCCAGTTTTGTTGCCATTTCTCGTCTTTGTGTAAACACGAATATTTATGGTCAAACAAAGAGAAAATATCATTAAAAATCTGCCATCGGTCTGCACACACATTTCTCAACTTTCCCACCGGTCCGCCAAACTTGGAGGTTTAGAAAACGCTGATCAGGTTCATAATGTCAAGATCAATCAGACTGCACACTTCGCTTCATGTACAGAACACAAGCCCCGTGTAGTTGGTGAATGTACTGTTGATGGCACTCATTATTGTTGGTGAATGTACTGTTGATGGCACTCAGTATTGTTGATGAATGTTCTGTTGATGGCACTCAGTATTGTTGGTAAATGTTCTGTTGATGGCACTCAGTATTGTTGGTGAATGTACTGTTGATGGCACTCAGTATTGTTGATAAATGTTCTGTTGATGGCACTCAGTATTGTTGGTGAATGTACTGTTGATGGCACTCAGTATTGTTGGTGAATGTACTGTTGATGACTGCTCTAGGGGTAATTCATTATTAGGGCTTGGGCAAGTAGTGGACTGTTTCTCGGCATCAGTCATCATTCAGGCAGTTTTGCTAAAAATATATTTTTGTGTTGGTAAACATAAAGATAGGTCATATCAGCAAGACTCTGCATCAGAGACATGAAGATAGGTCATGTCAGCAAGGCTCTGCATCAGAGACATGAAGATAGGTCATGTCAGCAAGGCTCTGCATCAGAGACATGAAGATAGGTCATGTCAGCAAGGCTCTGCATCAGAGACATGAAGATAGGTCATGTCAGCAAGGCTCTGCATCAGAGACATGAAGATAGGTCATGTCAGCAAGACTCTGCACCAGAGACATGAAGATAGGTCATGTCAGCAAGACTCTGCACCAGAGACATGAAGATAGGTCATGTCAGCAAGACTCTGCACCAGAGACTTGAAGATAGGTCATGTCAGCAAGACTCTGCACCAGAGACATGAAGATAGGTCATGTCAGCAAGACTCTGCACTAGAGCTGTGTTAAAATAGTGATTCACATGGTGTAGGAGGAAAGGCTGATGTGACTAAGAAATTATCCCATGGCTACAGCATTATTGAGATGGCTTTGTGCGCATTGGCGAAGGTGTGAATCCGAAGCCATATACAATTGATGAAGACAAATGTTTTGCGGAGTGAGCTAACATGGACGGAAAGGGTCATCGTGGCAGACTTTTGGGTTGTATGCCAGTAACGGATAATCGGAGTCTGTAAACCCTTCTCTATGTTTGGATTTTTCATTGCGTTACTAACGATGACAGAAATCGAAATTAAGGAACCGTCCTATAAACTCTAAGACAGAAAACAAAGCCATCCTGATGACATTGAGTGTGGCGATCAGAACCATCCTGATGACATTGAGCGTGGCGATCAGAACCATCCTGATGATATTGAGTTTTGCGATCAGAACCATCCTGATGACATTGAGTTCAGCGACCAGAACCATCCTGATGACACTGGGTGTGGCCATCACAACTATCGTCTGGCTAGGGGCCCCCACAATCCTGCACTGGGTGTTTCTAAACCAAACTTGTCAATGTTAACCCCGTGGCGTGTCCTTATGGCGAGACATATAATCCGATGCCTTCATTTCCATCCGATGCCTTCATTTCTATCCGATGCCTTCATTTCCATCCGATGCCTTCATATCCATCCGATGCCTTCATTTCCATTCGATGCCTTCATTTCCATCCGATGCCTTCATATCAATCCGATGCCTTCATTTCCATCCAATGCCTTCATTTCCATCCGATGCTTTCATTTCCATCCGATGATTTCATTTCCATCCGATGCCTTCATTTCCATCCGATGCCTTCATTGCCATCCGATGCCATCATTTCCATCCGATGCCTTCATTTCCATCCGATGACTTCATTTCCATCCGATGCCATTATTTCCATCCCATGCCTTCATTTCCATCCGATGCCTTCATTTCCATCCGATGACTTCATTTCCATCCGATGACTTCATTTCCATCCGATGCTTTCATTTCCATCCGATGCTTTCATTTCCATCCGATGCCATTATTTCCATCCCATGCCATTATTTCCATCCCATGCCTTCGATTCCACATTAGTTTGGGATACAATAATTAATCCTAGCCTCCATTTTGCCGGCTCATTTCTTCAGTCCGCGGTGCGTTAGCTAACGTTTCCAAACAAGTGCTACAAATTACTGGCCATGTGTGACTGGTGACGTTGGTGAACGAGCGCCAGCTGGTGGCTAGCTATGCCGGTCAAAGCAGGTTTTTCAATTTGGTTTATTTATAGTAATACCCAAGTGAGATAGGGGGATCGGTTAGTCATAATATTAAAGAGGGATCAGGTACTCTTGGCATAGGTGGATCAGTTAGCCTTGAGGTCATGGAGGGATCAGGTACTCTTGTCAGAGGTGGATCAGTTAGCCTTCAGGTCATGGAGGGATAAGTTAGCCTTCAGGTCATGGAGGGATCAGCTAGTCTTAATGTCATGGAGGGGTCAGTTAGTCTTAATGCCATGGAGGGGTCAGTTAGTCTTAATTTCATGCAGAGATCAGTTAGTCTTAATGTCATGGAGGGGTCAGTTAGTCTTAATGTCATGGAGGGGTCAGTTAGTCTTAGTTTCATGCAGGGATCAGTTAGACTTAATGTCATGCAGAGATCAGTTAGACTTAATGGCATGCAGGGATCAGTTAGACTTAATGTCATGCAGGGATCAGTTAGACTTAATGTCATGCAGGGATCAGTTAGACTTAATGTCATGCAGGGATCAGTTAGACTTAATGTCATGCAGGGATCAGTTAGACTTAATGTCATGCAGGGATCAGTTAGACTTAATGTCATGCAGGGATCAGTTAGACTTAATGTCATGCAGGGATCAGTTAGACTTAATGTCATGCAGGGATCAGTTAGACTTAATGTCATGCAGGGATCAGTTAGACTTAATGGCATGCAGGGATCAGTTAGACTTAATGTCATGCAGGGATCAGTTAGACTTAATGTCATGGATTGGTTAGTCTTGGGTCGAGATAGAGTGGTTTTTTTGGTGTCCGATGTAGGCAACTCCTTATTCGTTCATCCCCTCGTATATAAGAGCCCTAAACAACCCAGGTATAAACATCCTTAGATTACACGTTAATCCTTACCCTAAAAGCCTATATAATATGTGCACAAGGTGTGGCTCAATTTTTTCATGGAGTCAAGTAAAATGTCGATGACCGACTTTGGGACTGATAGGCTAAAGTATCGAACAAGTATGGATTATACTTCATTTAGTTCACCCTTCAATGGACGTCGTGACGTAACACACACACACGTGACACAGCTGTGACGTCATCAGTTCTTTAAAATCCGAAGTTCAATGGAACACTTAAAGCACATTAAATTGAGAATCCTTTCCACTCTTACCCACCACCAAGTAGTCTTTGCTTTGCTTAGGCCACCACCATCGTGCTCTTCATTCTTTGGTTGTTGGTCGATGGTGGCCCTTGAGTCTTGATACCTAAGGACGCCGAGGTTAGGACAGTCAAGGCAGCCGAGGTTAGGACAGTCAAGGCAGCCGATGTTAGGACAGTCAAGGCAGCCGAGGTTAGGACAGTCAAGGCAGCCGAGGTTAGGACAGTCAAGGCAGCCGAGGTTAGGACAGTCACGGCACACTTAAGGTGTCTACAGAGATTGTGTCATCTAGGTCTTCATAACCTACGGGAAATCTGAAGTCAATTACTTTAAGGATTTTGAGGGAGTGAGAGTTATAGCACTCGTTGGTAAAGGACACGTTGGGGTTTAATATGACACTCTGAGGACTAATTGGTATACGATTCTCTTGAGGACTAATTGCTATCGGACACTGGGGGATTATTTCATATAGGACACTTTGAGAATTAATTGGTTTTAGACACAGGGAAATTAATTGGAATAGTACCCTGGGGGGTTAATTGGAATAGTACCCTGGGGGATTAATTGGTATAGTAGCCTGGGGGATTAATTGGAATAGTACCCTGGGGGATTAATTGGTATAGTACCCTGGGGGATTAATTGGTATAGTACCCTGGGGGATTAATTGGAATAGTACCCTGGGGGATTAATTGGTATAGTACCCTGGGGAATTAATTGGTAAAGTACCCTGGGGGATTAATTGGTATAGTACCCTGGGGGATTAATTGGAATGGTACCCTGGGGGATTAATTGGTATAGTACCGTGGGGGATTAATTGGTATAGTACCCTGGGGGATTAATTGGAATAGTACCCTGGGGGATAAATTGGAATAGTACCCCGGGGGATTAATTGGTATAGTACCGTGGGGGATTTATTGGAATAGTACCCTGGGGGATTAATTGGAATAGTACCCTGTGGGATTAATTGGAATAGTACCCTTGGGGATTAATTGGTATAGTACCCTAGGGGATTAATTGAAATAGTACCCTGGGGGATTAATTGGAATAGTACCCTGGGGGATTAATTCGTATAGTACCCTGGGGGATTAATTGGAATAGTACCCTGAGGGATTAATTGGAATAGTACCCTGGGGGATTAATTGGAATAGTACCCTGGGGGATTAATTGGTATAGTATCCTGGGGGAATAATTGGAATAGTACCCTGGGGGATTAATTGTAATGGTACCCTGGGGGATTAATTTGTATAGCACCCTGGGTATTAATTGGTATAGCACACTTTGATGATTAATTAGTATAATACACTGGGGGATTAAATGGTAAGCACACTTTGATTATTAATTAGTATAATACACTGGGCGATTAATTGGTACAAGACACTGAGGATTAATTGGTATAGGACATTTTGAGGATTAATTGGTATAGGACACTTTGTGAGGATTACTTGGTATAGGACACTGGGGGATTACTTGTTATAGGATGGGGGATTACTTGGTTTAGGACACTGGGGGATTACTTGGTATAGAACACTGGGGGGTTAACTGGTATAGGACACTGGGGGATTACTTGGTATAGGACACTGGGGGATTACTTGTTATAGGACACTGGGGGATTACTTGTTATAGAACACTGGGGGATTAACTGGTATAGGATACTGGGGGATTTACTGGTATAGGACACTGGGGGATTAACTGGTATAGGACACTGGGGGATTAACTGGTATAGGACACTGGGGATTACTTGGCATAGGACACTTTGAGGATTACTTGGTATAGGACACTGGGGGATTACTTGGTATAGGACACTGGGGGATTAATTTACATCGGATTGAAACATCTCTCGTCGTTTGGTATAGGACAGAACTCCACAATCGGTGTTCTGCGACAAAATGCCAAGATAAGACAATTTATATAGAATGAAAGAAATGGAACAATGGTTGGCTAATGAACAGTCATGTAACAAATGGAACAATGGTTGGCTAATGAACAGTCATGTAACAAATGGAACAATGGTTGGCTAATGAACAGTCTTGTAACAAATGGAACAATGGTTGGCTAATGAACAGTCATGAAACAAACGGAACAATGGTTGGCTAATGAACAGTCATGTAACAAACGGAACAATGGTTGGCTAATGAACAGTCATGAAACAAATGGAACAATGGTTGGCTAATGAACAGTCATGAAACAAACGGAACAATGGTTGGCTAATGAACAGTCATGTAACAAACGGAACAATGGTTGGCTAATGAACAGTCATGTAACAAATGGAACAATGGTTGGCTAATGAACAGTCATGTAACAAATGGAACAATGGTTGGCTAATGAACAGTCATGTAACAAATGGAACAATGGTTGGCTAATGAACAGTCATGTAACAAATGGAACAATGGTTGGCTAATGAACATTCATGTAACAAATGGAACAATGGTTGGCTAATGAACAGTCATGTAACAAATGGAACAATGGTTGGCTAATGAACAGTCATGTAACAAATGGAACAATGGTTGGCTAATGAACATTCATGTAACAAACGGAACAATGGTTGGCTAATGAACAGTCATGTAACAAATGGAACAATGGTTGGCTAATGAACAGTCATGTAACAAATGGAACAATGGTTGGCTAATGAACAGTCATGAAACAAATGGAACAATGGTTGGCTAATGAACAGTCATGTAACAAACGGAACAATGGTTGGCTAATGAACAGTCATGTAACAAACGGAACAATGGTTGGCTAATGAACAGTCATGTAACAAACGGAACAATGGTTGGCTAATGAACAGTCATGTAACAAATGGAACAATGGTTGGCTAATGAACAGTCATGTAACAAATGGAACAATGGTTGGCTAATGAACAGTCATGTAACAAACGGAACAATGGTTGGCTAATGAACAGTTATGTAACAAACGGAACAATGGTTGGCTAATGAACAGTCATGTAACAAATGGAACAATGGTTGGCTAATGAACATTCATGTAACAAATGGAACAATGGTTGGCTAATGAACAGTCATGTAACAAATGGAACAATGATTGGAAAATGAACATGGGGTGGGGTATCACAAGTTTGAAGTCATAGAGCACAGCTGCACGTTTACATTTGGCGGTTCACATTTCATGTTACCATCTCAAATTGTCTTTTAATTCATCTTCCTGCTAAATTTGTTCAAACCTGCATGTTATTTTACTTGTAAACAAAACCACAAACAAAAAAACTGTTCAAAATTCCGTGCCTTGTAAACAACGGTCGACTCTTTTTGTCATGTTCTAATGTTGGTGTGCCGCGGAAACCTGGTCATGGTCTGCGTGTTGTAGTGTTGGTGTGCCGCGGAAACCTAGTCATGGTCTGGGTGTTGTAGTGTTGGTGTGCCGCGGAAACCTGGTCATGCTCTGGGTATTGTAGTGTTGGTGTGCCACGGAAACCTGGTCATGGTCTGGGTGTGCCGGGCAGGGGTGGGGGGTGGGGAGCACTGTGACAGGGCGTGATGATTAATGGCCTGGGCAGCAGATGGCTGCTGATTGAAGACTGAATTTTTATTGTGTAATTTTATAAGTGGACTGGTGTGCAGATGTTAGTTTAGCAAAAATCAATCAATTATTTAATACAGTTAGTGGTGCTCAAGCAGAGATACTTTGTGGACAGTTTCTTTTTAAGGGTTTCAAACAGTTTTTTAACGTATGTTTTTGTACAGCAACAAGAAGCATTTAGCACTTATGTTATCATTAGTCAGTTTGTCCTATAGATATGGGTACTTTCTAACTTTTTATGTTATCGTTGGTCAGTTTGTCCAGTAGAATGTGGGAACTTACTTGCCTATTTCTGATACATGACTTGACTAAATGATCATGTAATGATTGGTTCTTTGAACAGTTGGATGGGGCATTGTGATTTGGTGTGATAATCTTTCTGTATATCACTTTTGATGGGATAATCTTTCTGGATCTCACTCTTGTGGGGATAATCTTTCTGTATCTCCATTTTTTGTTTATAGCCCCATGGATACTCAATTGATAATCCCTTTCTAAACAAGTTTTTTAAATTATCGTCAAATGTTGGATAGTCGGATAGTTGGATAAGTTCTGTAAGTTGATCTGTTCTCGTCTTATGTAAAGTTGATATGTTAAAAATATTTGATACATGTTGATATCGTCTATAACTCTCTTCAATGTGTTACATGTGACAGTATGAGTGACTGACGATTATTGTTGTTGTGTGTATTGATTGAACTTGGTGACCTGATTGCCCCGTGTTGTTGTCATGTTGTATGACTGGACGTGGTGACTTGATTGCCTTGTGTTGTTGTCATGTTGTATGACTGGACGTGGTGACCTGATTGCCCCGTGTTGTTGTCATGTTGTATGACTGGACGTGGTGATCTGATTGCCCTGTGTTGTTGTCATGTTGTATGACTGGACGTGGTGACCTGATTGTCCTGTGTTGTTGTCATGTTGTATGACTGGACGTGGTGACCTGATTGCCCTGTGTTGTTGTCATGTTGTATGACTGGACGTGGTGACCTGATTGTCCTGTGTTGTTGTCATGTTTTATGACTGGACGTGGTGACCTGATTGCCCTGTGTTGTTGTCATGTTGTATGACTGGACGTGGTGACCTGATTGCCCTGTGTTGTTGTCATGTTGTATGACTGGATGTGGTGACCTGATTGTCCTGTGTTGTTGTCATGTTTTATGACTGGACGTGGTGACCTGATTGTCCTGTGTTGTTGTCATGTTGTATGACTGGACGTGGTGATCTGATTGCCCTGTGTTGTTGTCATGTTGTATGACTGGACGTGGTGACCTGATTGTCCTGTGTTGTTGTCATGTTGTATGACTGGACGTGGTGACCTGATTGCCCTGTGTTGTTGTCATGTTGTATGACTGGACGTGGTGACCTGATTGTCCTGTGTTGTTGTCATGTTGTATGACTGGACGTGGTGACCTGATTGTCCTGTGTTGTTGTCATGTTTTATGACTGGACGTGGTGACTTCTTTGCATAAATGTTTAAACTTAAAGGTGTGAATATTGGTTGGAGAACTAGAGTGAGTGATCACGTGATGTATGGAATACATATAATGTGGAATGAGGCATAAAGGTTAGTTGTTACACAGACCACAAACTTGTGCTGGTATCTTGTTACACTATTACATAGTTGTTACACAGACCACAAACTTGTGCTGGTATCTTGTTACACTATTACATAGTTGTTACACAGACCACAGACTTGAGTTGTTAACCTTTGATGCTATTACACACGTTCAATTCGTCTTGTTCTGTTTAATGTTATGTATTTAATAGTTATGTTTTTTCTTCTAATTCCTCATGTGATCACTGTGTGTGTGTGTGTGTGTGAGTATGTGTGTAATTTTGATCCATCCCATCTTTTGTTATCTATGTAGGTATTTATGTTCGACTAATTCCTTCTATTATCTGTATCTGTGTTTTACAAATTCACTCTATTGTTCTCTGTGCGTTGCTCTAATTCTTCTACTGCTATCCCCGTGTGTCGCTCTAATTCTTCTACTGCTATCCCCGTGTGTCGCTCTAATTCTTCTACTGCTATCCCCGTGTGTCGCTCTAATTCTTCTACTGCTATCTCCGTGTGTCGCTCTAATTCTTCTACTGCTATCTCCGTGTGTCGCTCTAATTCTTCTACTGCTATCTCCGTGTGTCGCTCTAATTCTTCTACTGCTATCCCCGTGTGTCGCTCTGATTCCAGCTATTTTTCTCTCCATCCAGGATGGCCACGTTTCAAGCCAACAACAACCAACAAGATGATGGAGACAACAACACCAACCAGGATGGACCTTTCAGCCATTTCTCACGGAAGGCGGCGCTGCTAGGACTGCCCGGCATGGCGAGCCAATCAACACGCTCGCTCTTTATCTTCAGCGAGGAGAACTTTATCCGGAAATACGCCAAGATTATTATCGAATGGGGATATCCTTTTATGGGTAGTCACGTGGTGTGTAGGCAAGGTTTGGACACATTGTGGGTGCGTGTGTGAATGGGTTCATGCGTGTATGGGTTCATGCGTGTATGGGTGCATGCGTTTATGGGTGCATGTGTTTATGAGTGCATGTGTGTATGAGTGCATGCGTATCTGAATGTATGTGTGTCTGTGTGCATGTGTGTCTGGGTGCAAGTGTGTCTGGGTGCAAGTGTGTCTGGGTGCATGTGTGTCTGGGTAACGGTGTGCGCGAAGAAAAGAAACCCAGTGGCTTGAGGATATCTGAAAATGTGCAAAATTCTGTGCTAAATTCTGTGCAAAATTCTGTGAACATGTATTTAAAATGTATAGAGATGTCTGTGATAATTTGTCAATTTGCCTATGTGACTGTGTCCTCGTGTCTATGGGAATGTATCCTCGTGTCTATCGGAATGTGTCCTCGTGTCTATGGGAATGTGTCCTCGTGTCTATGGGAATGTGTCCTCGTGTCTATGGGAATGTGTCCTCGTGACTATAACATTGTGTCCTCGTGTCTATGGGAATTTGTCCTCGTGTCTATGGGAATGTGTCATCGTGACTATAACATTGTGTCAAACTATCAATGGGAATGTGTCCTCATCTCTTTATGGTATATGTTGAATAGTATCACTTTGCTTTCTTGTATGTCCGTGGTGTCAGATGCCCCTTCAATCTGTAGAAGAAAATTTTTTAAACCACCCTTTAGACATGTATTAAATCCCATCATTATGTTGACATGCAGTATACCCCACCATTGTGTTGACTTTGAGTTAATCCCACCGTTGTGTTGACTTTGAGTAAATCCCACCATTGTCTTGACATTGAGTAAATCCTACCATTGTGTTGACTTTGAGTAAATCCCACCATTGTGTTGACTTTGAGTAAATCCCACCATTGTTTTGACTTTGAGTAAATCCCACCATTGTTTTGACTTTGAGTAAATTCCACCGTTGTGTTGACTTTGAGTAAATCCCACCATGTGTTCTGCATTTCGTCATGCGTGACACTATTAGCCAAATGATTCAATTTCATATCGACCACTGCCAAGGATCGATATCATCTGCTAGTGTTATATATGGTCAACTTAATTACTAATATTGCTTGGCCATTTCCTAGTGGCTCTAATTCAATCAGACACAACATACGAGAAATATCGAAGGACTTGCCAAAAAGTATCGTATATTTTGACTTTTAGTATCGTGCATTTTCCTACTAGTATCGTAGTGTTTGCCAGGAATAGCTTATGGTTGGCGCAGTATCATTGTTTAATAAGCCTTGTAGTATCGTTGAATTGGTAAGTAGGATTGTTGGCCCTGTAGCATCGTTAAATTGGTAAGTAGGATTGTTGGCCCTGTAGTATTGTTGAGTTGGTCAGTAGGATTGTTGGCCCTGTAGTATTGTTGAGTTGGTCCATTAATATTGTTTAGTTGGACCAGTAGTATCGTTTAGTTGGTCAGTAGGATTGTTTGTTGGTCCATTAATATTGTTTAGTTGGTCCAGTAGTATCGTTTAGTTGGTCAGTAGTATCGTTTAGTTGGTCCAGTAGTATCGTTTAGTTGGTCAGTAGGATTGTTTAGTTGGACCATTAATATTGTTTAGTTGGTCCAGTAGTATCGTTTAGTTGGGCCAGTAGTATCGTTTAGTTGGACCATTAATATTGTTTAGTTGGTCCAGTAGTATCGTTTAGTTGGACCATTAATATTGTTTAGTTGGTCCAGTAGTATCGTTTAGTTGGACCATTAATATTGTTTAGTTGGGCCAGTAGTATCGTTTAGTTGGACCATTAATATTGTTTAGTTGGACCAGTAGTATCGTTTAGTTGGACCATTAATATTGTTTAGTTGGACCAGTAGTATCGTTTAGTTGGCCCATTAATATTGTTTAGTTGGGCCTATAGTATCGTTTAGTTGGTCCAGTAGTATCGTTTAGTTGGACCATTAATATTGTTTAGTTGGGCCCAGTAGTATCGTTTAGTTGGACCATTAATATTGTTTAGTTGGACCAGTAGTATCGTTTAGTTGGCCCATTAATATTGTTTAGTTGGGCCTATAGTATCGTTTAGTTGGTCCAGTAGTATCGTTTAGTTGGACCATTAATATTGTTTAGTTGGGCCCAGTAATATCGTTTAGTTGGACCATTAATATTGTTTAGTTGGCCCTGTAGTATCGTTTAGTTGGACCATTAGTATCGTTTAGTTGGCCCATTAATATTGTTTAGTTGGACCATTAATATCGTTTAGTTGGACCAGTAGTATCGTTTAGATAATAATAATAATAAAGTTCATTTGAAAAATCACGCTTCATCCCCAAAGGCTCGAAGCGCGGTACAAAAACAAAGCTGGGAGATAATAACTAGCTGGAAAATATGGTAGACAACTTCAACCCAGAAGGTGTTTGCGGAATAGATGAGTTTTTAAATTTGTTTTGAAGGACTCCAGCGTCTGGCTGTGTCTGAGAGCGTCAGGAAGGGTGTTCCAAATGGTTGGGCCAGGAAATGCAAATGTGAGCTTTCCGTCAGTCTCAAGGCGAACACACGGTATCGAGAGTTTGACACTATCGGATGAGCGGAGTTGTCTAGTGGGTACATAAGGCGTCATGAGCGCTTTGAGATAGGACGGCGCCAGTTCATGCAAGCAACGGTGGCACAGAGTTGCAATTTTGTACTCTATGCGAGCGCGGACCGGATCCAGTGTAGTTCTCTCAGAAGAGTTTTAGCATGGTCGAATTTGCGTTTGCGAAGAACAATTCGAGCCGCATTATTCTGTGCTTTTTTAATTTTATTCAGGAGCGTAGCTGGAAGACCCACCATGAGAGCATTGCAGTAGTCCATGCGTGATAGCACGAATGCAGACATCAGCCTCTTTGATACATCCAACGTTAAGAAAGGTCTGATATGACTAATTCTGCGCAGCTCTAGAAAAATCGCCTTGCAAATCATGTAAATTTGATTTTCCATAGTTAGTGTTCTGTCTAAGTAGACACCCAGGTTTCGCATCGTTTAGGTGGACCACTAGTATCATTTAGTTGGCTCAGTAGTATCGTTTATTTGGCCCAGTAGTATCGTTTAATTGGACCAGTAGTATCGTTTAGTTGGACCAGTAGTATGGTTTAGTTGGACCAGTAGTATGGTTTAGTTGGACCAGTAGTATGGTTTAGTTTGCCCAGTAGTATCGTTTATTTGGACCAGTAGTAACGATTAGTTGGACCAGTAGTATCGATTGTTGGACCATAAGTATCGTTTAGTTGGACAAGTAGTATCGTTTAGTTGGACAAGTAGTATCGATTAGTTGGACCAGAAGTATCGTTTAGTTGGACCAGTAGTATCGTTTAGTTGGACCAGTAGTATCGTTTAGTTGGACCAGTAGTATTGTTTAGTTGGACCAGTAGTATCGTTTAGTTGGACCTGTAGTATCGTTTAGTTGGACAAGTAGTATCGTTTAGTTGGACCAGTAGTATCGATTAGTTGGACCAGAAGTATCGTTTAGTTGGACCAGTAGTATCGTTTAGTTGGACCAGTAGTATCGTTTAGTTGGACCAGTAGTATCGTTTAGTTGGACCAGTAACCGAGTGCATTTCTGGATGTCAATGAATACAATTTAAACGAGAGGTAGTTATTATTTTTTTTTATTTTTTAAATATAACTTTCTGTTCCGGTTGTCGGGTGAGTGTGATGTCATCTCTGTGCCTTAAGTTTAGACTTATAAGTTAGTGTGATGCGACGTGACCTAGAGACACGTCACATTGAATCATCTGCCTGGACCATCATGAATACGTTTCTTAAAGGAGTTTATGTTTATTGTGTTCACACATCATGTTGGAGATCAACGGAATCATCATTGAGATGTTGACCGAGTAGCTACCAATGGTAGCCATTACTGCTAATCACCACTGCAGGCCACCACTTCTAAACCACAATCCCTAGCTACCAATTCTGTCCACCCTTACTAGCCACAACAACTACAAATAGCCACTTCAACTAGCTTCTTCTGATAGCCACTACTGATAGCCACTACAACTGGCCACAACAAATAGCCACTTCAACTAGCCTTAAATGCTAGCCACTACAAATAGCCACTGATTAGCCACTAGCGCTACTTCGGCAAGCCTCTACTGCTAGCAACTACCATGTCCTCCGACGGATTGGATAAACATTTGATCCAGTGTTTCGTTTAAAATTCTAATTTGTTTCTTTGTGAAGCAACAACGGATTTAAGTTTTGCACAAATACCACTATGGATTAATAAAAAGTGTGGATAAGCTAATTAATGGGAAACATGGATAACGATGGCGTCTTTGATCCACGAGGAGAAAATCTCACAGAGTGTGACTTCTATCCTCATTCTGGGAGTGCATCATATTTGGATAGAAGTCATCAGCTCTATTGGGATGAACTCCTAGAGAGTAGAAGAGCAGTCATTTGCTCTAGTGGGGCGAACTGGTAGAATGGCAGTCATTGGATCTAGTGGGGCGAACTGGTAGAATGGCAGTGAATGGCTCAAGTGGGGCGAACTGGTAGAATAGCAGTCATCAGATGGGTTGAGACACACTGCTATAGCCAACAGCTTTCTTTTACCTACTGCCAGAGATCTGGATACAATAATGGATAATCCGATGGATAGTATGCTCGGCTGTCATAGGTCCAGAGGCTTCGCCGGCAGAGTAAGGCAGACTAGGTGAGTCTACATGTCATTGTCATATGTCAACATAATATTTTATTTTTAGTGTGTGTTGTGTTTTTTTTTATTTTTGCAGTGACTGACGTCTGGCTGACGTCATGGCGTGACGTCATTACAATTCTAGATCTGTCTACTTTTGTCAATCGTGGTTTTGCCAGGAATGTTATCGTCATTGATCTTTATGTAATGATACAATGTCACGTGGACATCTAGTTCTTCTTCTATATATTAAGGGCCCACGATCAATTTATTGATCATTATGGTCAATAGTTTTATTTAATCACTCAAAAAATGAAATAATTTAGACATAATTAAACATAAATAAAATATTTTAAATTTGTAATTATACATAACAAAAAAAGGACATAAACACTAAATAAATATTTAAACAATAACAATATGATATTGTGAATATCTTTAATCTTCAAACAAAAATACATATAGACACACTGTGAATGTATACAATAACCAAATGACATGTAGACACTAAAAAAACTTGTTATCGAATACAGGAAAAGAAACCATCAAATCTTTCCCAAATGTCTTTTAGACGATCTCTCGGCTGGATTTATCCAACTACAACGATGTATTCGAATCCGTTTTGTTGTGTTACCTCAGAAAATACTTTTTTTTAATAATTAAAATGTCGATACTAATGATTGGTGCTAATCAGGCCCGGGTTCTTTTCATATTTAATACTGGTCAGTTGTTTTCCTGCAAAATGTTATTTCCCGCAAAAAAGTCTACATCTACAAAAAAAGTCCTTACTAGAATAAATCAGACTTGGAATATAGCTTTGCTCCTCTTCAAATCGGTATCGTTTGAATATTTACAGCATCGGCTAGAAGTCAATCTGATACGGAAACCTGGTCAAAGCCAGCACGCGGGAGACTCATTAATATTCATGATTGGCTAAACCCTAGGAATCCGGGACCAGTCATGTGACCAGCATGCATTGGCCACGGCATGACGGGAGGGAGGAACTAATGCAATGTGGTAGGAATGGTAGAGATGGTTAGTGGAGTTGGTAAGGATGGTAGGAATGGTAGATGGTAGGAATGGTTGATGGAGTTGGTAGGGATGATAGATGGTAAGGATGGTACATGGTAGGGTTGTTGATGAAGTAGGTAAGGGTAGTAGGGATGGTAGATGGTTGGGATTGTTGAGTTTGCAGGGATGGTATGTATGGTTGATGGAGTCCGTAGAGGTGGTATTTGGTACGGATGCTTGAGGGAGTTCGCAGGGATGGTATATGGCATGGACTGTTGAGCGAGTCCGCAGGGGGGGGGGGGTAGATGGTATGGAAGGTTGATGGAGTTCGCAGCGATGGTTCATTCAGTTGAAAATATAAAACACAGAATGGGGAAAACCTTTAAAAAATTACGCAACGAAACAGCGAGCAAGTCAGCAAGACGCCTTCGTCGGCCTACAGTAACAATAGATAATAAAATAAAAATGTAATGTTGGTTGTCTCCCACAGAACTGCAAAAGGGATGTTGTGATGATGGTAATACATAAATGGTGTAGCATAGGTATATGAGATGATAAAGCATAAATGGAGAAGAATATTTAATAGGAGATTTGAATCAGAAATGGGGTAGCGTATGTGATATGAATATGACATAGTGAATCCTAAATTTGGATAGCGTATTTGATATGACATAGTGAATCATAAATATGATAGCGTATGTGATATGACATATTAAATCATAAATGGGATAGGTATGTGATATGACATAGTGAATCCTAAATAGGGTAGCGTATGTGATATGACATAGTGAACGCTTAATGAGAAAGAAGAGACTGCTAAGCTGTTTGAAGTGCTTGAAAGAGAAGTAGAGCTGATTAAATGCCTGGGTCCTGTCCCAATCATTTAACCCCCCTCCCCTCCCGCCAACCCTCGAATACATGAACCCATTGGATGTTGAAATGTGGAGTTTAATCGAGCTGAAAAGATTTCAAACAGTTACCAAAGCTTGAGTCAGTGATGACGTCACGCCAAGATTGATTCTTCTAATCTCTTTCATGTCTCCAGGATTAAGGCCAAATGTTCCATTGATTCTAGTTGTACTATGAAATTATTTTTTTTTTTAACTTGCTATGGAGATACGCTATTGGTACGGGCTTCACGGACGTGTTACATAAGGACAACGAAATGGGTGTGGTCCCAAGGGGGTCAAAGGTCGTCTTCGGCCATTCCTTGTGCCAGTCTTATTGACAATCCAGTAAGCAATTCGATGAAAAACTCTTATAGCAATAGATCCTTAATTTCGTTCATTGTGGATAGTGGGACAGTTATAGGGCGTTCGTTGGGTTAGTGGGAAAGTTATGGACCGTTAGTTAGGTTGGTGGGAAAGTTATGGACCGTTAGTTGGGTTGGTGGGAAAGTTATGGGGCGTTAGTTGGGTTGGTGGGACAGTTATGGACCGTTAGTTGGGTTGGTGGTAAAGTTATAGGGCGTTGGGTTGGTGGGACAGTTATGGGGAGTTGCACACCCACCCACCTCCTCTGGATCTGCTCAGAGTCATTCTTAACCAGATAGTACCGAGCCGATTACAGTTTGGTTTATAAATGCAGTTATAAAGCAACAAAAGACCTAGGAAGACCACATTAATGTTGAGGTAAACGCGTTTATAAATGCAGTTATAAAGCAACAAAAGACCTAGGAAGACCACATTAATGTTGAGGTAAACGCGTTTATAAATGCAGTTATAAAGCAACAAAAGACCTAGGAAGACCACATTAATGTTGAGGTAAACGCGTTTATAAATGCAGTTATAAAGCAACAAAAGACCTAGGAAGACCACATTAATGTTGAGGTAAACGCGTTTATAAATGCAGTTATAAAGCAACAAAAGACCTAGGAAGACCACATTAATGTTGAGGTAAACGCGTTTATAAATGCAGTTATAAAGCAACAAAAGACCTAGGAAGACCACATTAATGTTGAGGTAAACGCGTTTATAAATGCAGTTATAAAGCAACAAAAGACCTAGGAAGACCACATTAATGTTGAGGTAAACGCGTTTATAAATGCAGTTATAAAGCAACAAAAGACCTAGGAAGACCACATTAATGTTGAGGTAAACGCGTTTATAAATGCAGTTATAAAGCAACAAAAGACCTAGGAAGACCACATTAATGTTGAGGTAAACGCGTTTATAAATGCAGTTATAAAGCAACAAAAGACCTAGGAAGACCACATTAATGTTGAGGTAAACGCGTTTATAAATGCAATTATAAAGCAACAAAAGACCTAGGAAGGCCACATTAATGTTGAGGTTTATAAACTGCCAGGCAAACACCTCTCAGATAAACATCAATGATGAAACTTTGGTCACAACTTTATTTCCCTTGTCCTCAGGGTTAAAACCTTGCCAAGCACTTGATCCAACTCACCATTCTTTGCCTTATAACTTTCAGTTGAGAGAATCGCAAGAGCAGAAAGCCTGGACTGTACCACTGGAGATTGAAACAAGGTGTTTTTTTTATAAGTTTCGGTTTGGAAAAGCTCGTCTCGCGTGACGCCACATGCACACAGATCGTGACGCCACATGCACACAGTTCGTGACGCAACATACACACAGATCGTGACGCCACATGCACACAGATCGTGACGCCAAATACACACAGATCGTGACGCCACATGCACACAGATCTTGACGCCACATACACACAGATCGTGACGCCATATGCACACAGATCGTGACGCCATATGCACACATATCGTGACGCCACATTCACACAGATCGTGACGCTACATACCCACAGATCGTGACGCCACATACCCAAAGATCGTGACGCCTCATACCCACAGATCGCAATAGATAATTGTAGCCTTTTAGTGAGAGTTTTGACAGAGACTCTAGGAAGTCCCATTGAATTCTGAATGTCAAAACTTCAAATACTGACCAATGTGTGGCTTGGTCGAGATTCACATCTGTAGCGTTCGTGTGTCTTCCCGGTCTTGGTATTTCAATGAGATATTTTACTTTCAGTTGACTCATCATATAAAGTGCTTCGTTTGGAAATGGGAAACGGGACCTTGAACAGCCCTTGATCTGATCAGGAGATCGCTATGAAAACTGTTACTTCCGTGTTGGATCTTGATATGATCAGGAGATCGCTATGAAAACTGTTACTTCCGTGTTGGATCTTGATATGAACAGGAGATCACTATGGAAACTGTTACTTCCGTGTTGGATCTTGATATGATCAGGAGATCACTATGGAAACTGTTACTTCCGTGTTGGATCTTGATATGAACAGGAGATCACTATGGAAACTGTTACTTCCGTGTTGGATCTTGATATGATCAGGAGATCACTATGGAAACTGTTACTTCCGTGTTGGATCTTGATATGATCAGGAGATCGCTATGGAAACTGTTACTTCCGTGTTGGATCTTGATATGATCAGGAGATCGCTATGGAAACTGTTACTTCCGTGTTGGATCTTGATATGATCAGGAGATCGCTATGGAAACTGTTACTTCCGTGTTGGATCTTGATATGATCAGGAGATCGCTATGGAAACGATCACTACGTGCAAGCATCGCCCTCTGATGTTTTCTTCTTGTAAAGTGCGTCCGGCGTCTCTTGATTTCACTCCTGCCATTTTCTTCAGTGAACCTACACCAAGTCTGCCTGCCCTGATACCTTCATGCTTTGATGACTAAGTGCTCTTATGACTCCCTGCTCGTATGGCGCCCCTGCTTTCGTGGAATCCAGCTCAGTTTGCCCCCTGTTCTGACGGCACACTGCTCGATCTGATTGCACAGTTCTCTGTCTGACGGCACACTACTCTGTCTAATGGCACACTACGCTGTCTGACAGCACACTGCTGAGGGCACATTTTTCTGTCTGGTGATAACCAGCTCAGCGGCACCATGTTATGATGGTAACCTGCTGTGGTGGGGGACAACCAGTTTTGGTGGTACCATTTTCCGGTGGCATCCAACTTGGATGGCACCCTTCTCGTGTGACACCACCCTGATCTGGTGGTACCCTATTATGGTGGCACCCTATTCTTGTATTTAACTGAGTTTTTTTATGAAACTCACTCGAGTGAATTCTGTCAAAATCGATATTTCCATCGGGTGTCCCGTGAGGATGTCCCCCACCCTCCCCGTGAGGATGTTCCCCACCCTCCTCGTGAGGATGTCCCCCACCCTCCTCGTGAGGATGTCCCCCACCCTCCCCGTGAGGATGTCCCCCGGTGTGCTCCACAACCCCGCACTGGTGGGACATTATTAAGGTAACTCACTTATCCCAACCAAAACGTTCATATCCCCTTGCCTAGCCACACACCAACCCACCCAACAACCCAACAAGCCAACTTTTTGTTGTTCTGACTTAATCATAACCCATACTCTCGACCCCGTTTGCACTCAGCCACCCAAACACATGTTCACGTATTCAATCTTTCCTTGACCTCTTCTCTTTGATCTCTGCCAAAGGTCACATCAATCTGTTTTTGTTTTCATAGCAAACTTTGCCTTACCAGGAATGACTAGCGCATTCTATTTCAAACAAATACGATCGGCTCAATTTTTGTTTACTATATGAGTAGCGCCACTCGGGTCAAATTGTGTAATTTAATTTATCCCAATATTGACTCATAAAGGCGTTCAAACTAACATTTATAAAGTCAAATGCTGCATACAAGTGTCGTTGTAAATATTTGCTTAATTAGATTTAACAATTAGTTTGATACGGTTCAAATTTTACGTTTTTGAGAACCACTGCTCTAGTTTCTGTTTTTGATATCATGACCAGTTCATGGGGCATAACTGCTTCTCGCCTGTGATTAGCCCTGACTATAAGAAAAATCGATGCAAATTCTTGCTGTGTGGGCAACTATTTTTGCTGTGGTCTCCATTCTAGATAGTCGATGCAATACAATCACCAAATAGGTTTATTTTTACCAGACTGACAGCGTTATATAGTAAGGTTTCCAAGGCGGTAGCAAGAGTTTTATAATAATGTTTCCAAGTTACTGGCAAGAGTTCTATAATAATGTTTCCAAGTTACTGGCAAGAGTTCTATAATAATGTTTCCAAGTTACTGGCAAGAGTTCTATAATAATATTTCCAAGGCGGTAGCAAGAGTTCTATAATAATGTTTCCAAGGCACTGGCCAGAGTTCTATAATAATATTTCCAAGGCGTTGGCAAAAGTTCTATGATAATATTTTCAAGGCATAGGCAAAAGTTCTATAATATTGTTTCCAAGGCACTGGCCAGAGCTCTATAATATTGTTCCAAGGCACTGGCCAGAGCTCCATAATATTGTTTCCAAGGCACTGGCCAGAGCTCTATAATATTGTTTCCAAGGCACTGGCCAGAGTTCTATAATATTGTTTCCAAGGCACTGGCCAGAGTTCTATAATATTTTTTCCAAGGCACTGGCAAGAGTTCTATAATTTGTTTCCAAGGCACTGGCAAGAGTTCTATAATATTGTTTCCAAGGCACTGGCAAGAGCTCTATAATATTGTTTCCAAGGCACTGGCAAGAGCTCTATAATATTGTTTCCAAGGCACTGGCCAGAGTTCTATAATATTGTTTCCAAGGCACTGGCCAGAGCTCTTTAATATTGTTTCCAAGGCACTGGCAAGAGCTCTATAATATTGTTTCCAAGGCACTGGCCAGAGTTCTATAATATTGTTTCCAAGGCACTGGCCAGAGTTCTATAATATTGTTTCCAAGGCACTGGCCAGAGTTCTATAATATTGTTTCCAAGGCACTGGCCAGAGTTCTATAATATTGTTTCCAATGCACTGGCCAGAGTTCAATAATATTGTTTCCAAGGCACTGGCCAGAGTTCTATAATATTGTTTCCAAGGCACTGGCCAGAGCTCTATAGCAAATACTAAATTAAAAATCAACGGCGTCCATTATTAAGCACCTTTTTAAACCTTCATATTTATTTATACCAAAAAACCTTCAGATTTATTTGTACCAAAAAACCTTCAGATTTATTTGTACCAAAAAACCTTCATATTTCTTTATAACCAAAAAACCTTAAGATTTATTTGTACCAAAAAACCTTCAGATTTATTTGTACCAAAAAGCCTTCAGATTTATTTGTACCAAAAAGCCTTCAGATTTATCTGTACCAAAAAGCCTTCAGATTTATTTGTACCAAAAAACCTTCAGATTTCTCTATTAAAATGTTGCTTTATTTTTATTTGTTCGCATACCTAAAACTTCCTGGCGAAAATGGGGGAGGGGTCTTTGGAGGGGATCCCTGTCACTAAAAAAAAAATATTTATAAAATAAAACTGTCGGAATGCATTTTGGAGCATACCTGATTGAAGTTTTGTGTCACTCCACATTTAATCGAGAATGTCATACCTGATTTAAGTTTTGTGTCACTCCACATTTAACCGAGAATGTCATACCTGATTGAAGTTTTGTGTCACTCCACATTTCATCGAGAATGTCATACCTGATTGAAGTTTTGTGTCACTCCACATTTCATCGAGAATTTCATACCTGATTGAAGTTTTGTGTCTCTCCACATTTCATCGAGAATGTCATACCTGATTTAAGTTTTGTGTCACTCCACATTTCATCGAGAATGTCATACCTGATTTAAGTTTTGTGTCATTCCACATTTCATCGAGAATGTCATACCTGATTTAAGTTTTGTGTCACTCCACATTTCATCGAGAATGTCAGATGTTATGCCAGTGGAAATGTAAGTTCCCTTTACCTAGCTGTCATTATATCAATACTTTAATTTTGTAGGTACATAATAGTAATTTCGTTTCATAACTTTGTTCTTTTCGATTCGCCATTACTAATTTGAATCTATATTTCGTAAACATTCCACAAAGGGGACAGGTAAATCGAAAGGGCGAATACTATCACAGAGATGTCCTTTAGATATTTCACAAATGTGCGTTTATGCCAAAATGTAAACTATCGCTAATTGAATGAAGAAATAAGTTCACTTGTGATACATCCAATGGGCTGTAATATATAACGTGGCCACCCCTGCTATACAGCAAAACTTCAGCTTGCCCTACAACACACCTTCAGATTGCCATATAACAAAATTCATATTACTTTATAACACCTTCAGTTTGCCATATAACAAACCTTCACATTGGCGTATAACACTCCTTCAGATTGCTCTATAACACACCTTCAGATTGCTCTATAAAACACCTTCAGATTGCTCTATAACACACCTTCAGATTGCCCTATAACACACCTTCAGATTGCTCTATAACACTCCTTCAGATTGCTCTATAACACACCTTCAGATTGCCCTATAACACACCTTCAGATTGCTCTATAACACTCCTTCAGATTGCTCTATAACACACATTCAGATTGCCCTATAACACACCTTCAGATTGCTCTATAACACACCTTCAGATTGCTCTATAACACTCCTCCAGATTGCCCTATAACACTCCTTCAGATTGCCCTATAACACTCCTTCAGATTGCTCAATAACACTCATTCAGATTGCTCTATAACACACATTCAGATTGCCCTATAACACACCTTCAGATTGCTCTATAACACTCCTTCAGATTGCTCTATAACACACATTCAGATTGCCCTATAACACACCTTCAGATTGCTCTATAACACACCTTCAGATTGCTCTATAACACTCCTCCAGATTGCTCTATAACACACCTTCAGATTGCTCTATAACACACCTTCAGATTGCTCTATAACACACCTTCAGATTGCTCTATAACACTCCTTCAGATTGCCCTATAACACTCCTTCAGATTGCTCTATAACACACCTTCAGATTGCCCTATAACACTCCTTCAGATTGCTCTATAACACTCCTTCAGATTGCTCTATAACACACCATCAGATTCTCCGACAATACTGCAAAGATTTATTGTTAGCATTGCATCAATATTTATTTCTGACATTAAGCTCTGCAGATTGGCTGGTTGGGCTGGTGGATTGGCGAATGCAACTGCACCAGTTCAATTTTCATCTGGATTACGTCCAACTCTAAAATTACTCATACGATGACGTCTCAAATGATCCTCGCAATGCCCACCCCATTCTAATCTGGTTACCATTTTGTCAAAATAAAACAAAAAAAGATGTCGCATAATTTGGATATGGGGAGGAGAAGAATACAAAAGTGGAGTGGGGTATAATTGTTGTTACCTTCATTTCGTTTATTGCGAAACTTTTAGTATTTCTATTCATGCAATCTTCAGTCAAAGTATCACATTAAACATACGTGACATGGTCTAGTACTTGCCTAGCTTTAAAAAGTCATTCTCAAGCTGTGCTCACCGTAATCTTCTCAAGGGTTCCCTGTTCTCGGGGGGGTGGGGGGGGGTCTCTCTCTGTTCACTTCTCAGGAACCCTTCGATCGCTCCAGAAAAAAAAAAGCGTCATCTCCTTGTAGGAGATATTGTAGGCTGACCCCCGTAGACAATGGCTTTCAAATGCCGCTCTTTTAAAGGAATTATTCTTGATTTGGGCAGAACGTGAGACGCCGATGATATATGACAAGCAGCATACACAACATGTATGACATTCATATAACACATCACATATGGCATGCACACAACACATCAAATATGACACATGCAACCCATATGCATACAACACATAACATGTGACCTACACACAACAACGCAAATGTGACATGCATTCAGTACAACACATATGGAATACACGCAGCAAAGCACATATGACATGCAGGTAACACATCCCATACATTCAACACATAAGTCAAGTAACTATCACATATATAGGGGAAATATACGTGTGCAAATGAGACAGACATTATGGCAATTAGTGGAGTGCCTGTATTCGATATCAGAGTAGTTGCAAAGACGTTCAAGAATTATATCTAATTCTGTATGACACGATCCGAACTACACAGACACGAACACTCACGCGCACGCACACGCACACACACACACACACACACAGTGATGTGTTGTATTGGTTTATTTAATTAGGCAATCGTTCTGTCTGTGGCTAAGACATAATCGATACTAGAGCAGCTAAGTGAGAGAGGGGATCCATACCTTTATATTGTATTAGTTTTGGCTACTGTGTAGTTAATAGAGACAAAAAGGTTCTAATGACTTGTGTTGTATTGATGTATGACTGTTGTATGGGAAATATGTGTACGAATGTGGGGTAAAGAGAATATGTGTGACTGTTGTGTGGGGGGGTGGTTCAACGACTTTGTTTTGCATAGGTAATACATAAATGGCTGTTGTATAAGGAATACATAAATGACTGTTGTTTAGGGAACACATATTATGTGACTGTTGTGTAGGGAATACACATGTGACTGTTGTATAGGGAATACATAAGTGACTATTGTATAGGGAATAAATATGTGACTATTATATAGGGAATCCATAAATGACTGTTGAAAAGGGGAATACGTGTTTGCCGGTTGTATAGAGAAATAGATGTATGGATGTTGTCTAGGGAAAGAGTATCGATGTGTTGTTTGTGGAATTGATGCGTGAATGTTATACAGGGAATAGATCATACAACTATTGCTGTATACGACATATTTGTATGACTGTGGTGTGTGGGAGATATATTTGTGACTGGTGTGTGGGAAATATATGCATGACTGTGGTGTGTGGGGAATAGATGTATGCTTGTGGTGTGTGAGAAATATATGTATGACTGTGATGTGTGGGAAATAGATGTATGACTGTGATGTGTGGGAAATAGATGTATGACTGGTGTGTGTGGGAAATATATGTTTGACTGGTGTGTGTGGGGAATATATGTATGACTGGTGTGTGGGGAATAGATATATGTCTATTGTCTTGCAGTATGGCATATATGAATGGGTATTTATTTGATTGGCCCATTTCATATGAAACCCTCTCTAAGAGTTATTGGCGCCATTCAAACTTCTCTCTATACTGTGAACACGAGAGATGAACGCAATCAACACACCTATTTAATACTACAAGTTTTAACAGGCTTGCAATACAATGATGGAATATTGCGGCAGCGACACTTGAAAACTCTCCTATAAATAGTGGCTTTAATTATAGCAGACGGCGCTTCACTTGCGTCAGCCGTTCTTGTTCAATCGATGGAACGTGCACATTTGTTTTCTCTTCAACAATCAATGCCGGTATTTCTTTACTCTGTCACAGCCACTGACAGTTGTTTTCTCTTCAACAATCAATGCCGTTATTTCTTTACTCTTTGACAGCCACTGACAGTTGTTTTCTCCCTAACAATCAATGCCGGTATTTCTTTACTCTGTCACAGCCATTGACAGTTGTTCTCTCCCTAACAATCAATGTCGTTATTTATTTACTCTTTGACAGCCACTGACAGATGTTTTCTCCCAAACAATCGATAGAATTTTATTTTGTTTACTTTTCATGTTACGAACAATTTGATTGTGTCCTCCCAAATCCTGTAAACGCTTCAAATTTTCCCTGTGTGCCACTACCCACTCACCGTGTAAGAGCTTATGTTCCCTGTGTGCCACTACCCACTCACCGTGTAAGAGCTTATGTTCCCTGTGTGCCACTACCCACTCACCGTGTAAGAGCTTATGTTCCCTGTGTGCCAATACCCACTCACCGTGTAAGAGCTTATGTTCCCTGTGTGCCACTCACCGTGTAAGAGCTTAAAAATATTCCTCGTGTGCCACTACCCACTGAACTTTTTAGAATTTTGATTCCAGTGTGCTGGCTGTATAAGAGCTTATGTTCCCTGTGTGATATTAAAGATCCGCATTTTATACTGGCATTGCCTTGTGGGAAATCCTGACCTTAGCTACTTGACACACCAGTTCTTACATATGCTACTTGACACACCAGTGCTGACATGCTACTTGACACACCAGTTCTTACATATGCTATGTGACACACCAGTTCTGAAATGCTACTAGACACACCAGTTATGACATATGCTACTTGACACACAAGCTCTGACATATGCTGCTTGACACACCAGCTCTGACATATGCTACTTGACACACCAGCTCTGACATATGCTACTTGACACACAAGCTCTGACATATGCTACTTGACACACCTGTTCTGACATATGCTACTTGACACATCAGTTCTGACATATGCTACTCGACACACTAGTTTTGACATATGCTTCTTGACACACCAGTTATGACATATGCTACTTGACACACCAGCTCTGACAAATGCTACTTGATACACCAGCTCTGACATATGCTACTCGACACACTAGTTCTGACCTAAGCTAATAGACACATCACTCCTGACTTATGCTGCTCGACACACTAGTTCTGACCTAAGCTAATAGACACATCACTCATGACTTATGCTGCTCGACACACTAGTTCTAACCTAAGCTACTAGACACATCACTCCTGACTTATGCTGCTCGACACACCCGTTCTGACTTCTGACCATTACCACTGGAAACATCAGTTCTGACTTCTGACCATTACCACTGGAAACATCAGTTCTGACCAGTGGTAAGCCCACCGATCCTAAGTGGTCCATACAAGTTTCCAGTCGACTTTGCAAACATTCACTTAAAATTTACTTTGGTCCCGATGAAACACGAACAATTCTAAACAATAATCTTATCTTTGGGCAAGTCAAATCTAATCGATAATATTATCTTTGAGCTTGTCTATCTAATCGATAATGTTATGTTTGAGCGAGGCAAATCGAATCGATAATGGTGTCTTTCAGCAAATCAAATCTAATCGATAATGGTATCTTTGAGCGAGTTAAATCTAATCGATAATGTTGTCTTTTGGGCAAGTCAAATCTAATCGATAATGGTGTCTTTGAGCTAGTCAAATCTAATCGTAAATGGTATCGTTGAGCAAGTCAAATCTAATCGAAAATGTTATCGTTGAGCAAGTCAAATCTAATCGATACTGATATTTTTGACCTAGTCAAATCTAACCGATAATAGTATCCTAGAGCTAGCCGAGAGGTCGGCAGCACCTTTTAAGTGAAAAGCCATTTTTAAATATGCCTTAAATAAAATGTTTTTGAAGCCCAAGAAAGTTGTAGATTGTTAAAGTTGTAGATTGTTAAAGTTGTAGATTGTTTGATTGGCATTATGGGTAATGTTGTTTTTTTTAATTAAATTTCAAAAATGTCTTGATTGTTTTTATAAGCCGCATCTGATCCTGTAAAGATCCTCATGCGGCTCCGGGGCCACGGGCTACCGACCACTGAGCTAGTCAAATCTAATTCCTAATTGTATCCTTTATCTAGTCAAACAAGTCCAATCTAATCGATAAAGTAATCCGTTAGCTAGTCAAGTCGAATGTAATCGATCATGATATCAGCGCGCTGGCCGACCACTAGCGACCCATACTTCTCGTGTTAAGGTCCGCCAGTGCGTGCATCCACTTGGCCTCTTTCCTCTGTGCTCTGCACAAAGGAAAATCTCAAAGGCAATATTCTTGGTCAACACATAAGACAATCTGAACATGTCTTTCATGAGTTGTCTCTCTATCCTCGTAACTTCCCTTGACTAATAGCACGAGTCAAATCTCGACTATTTCATTTATCCACCGATGGGGTCATCGTCTAGCGCCGTTGGAGCTTCTACCTGTCGCCGTGTGAGCTGTCTGTTAACCTTGTGGGAGCTGTCTGTCTAGCGTTGTGGGAGCTGTCTGTCTAGCGTTGTGGAAGCTGTCTGTCTAGCGTTGTGGGAGCTGTCTGTCCAGCGTTGTGGGAGCTGTCTAATGGTCATGTTTCTAATCCACATATTCTTTTTCATTGTTCAGCACCAGATACCTTTATGTATACTGCTATTTCGTTTACCTTGGCTGTCATGGCAATCTTAAAGCTGTTCTGATGAGTGATCTTGGTGTCATTCTACAAATATTGCCATCTTAAAGCTGTCCCAGGAAGTGATCTTATAGCATTCTACAAACATGACCATCTTAAAGTAAAGCTGTTCTTTTGAGTGATCTTGGTATCATTCTACAAACATGACCATCTTTAAGCTGTTCTAGTGAGTGATCTTGGTATCATTCTACAAACATGACCATCTTTAAGCTGTTCTAGTGAGTGATCTTGGTATCATTCTACAAACATGACCATCTTTAAGCTGTTCTTGTGAGTGATCTTGGTATCATTCTACAAACATGACCATCTTTAAGCTGTTCTGGTGAGCGATCTTGGTATCATTCTACAAATATAACCATCTTAAAGCTGACCTAATGTGTGAGCTTGGTTTCATTCTAAAACATGACATATCCATCGACGTGATGCTTGTCTTCAAGTGGCTATCACCAGTGGCGTAGCTCCGGATAGTGCCGCCTGGGACAAGCCAATATTTTTGCCACCACCAACCCCCCCCCCCTTTTTTTTAAGCGTATGGTTGTCACTCTCGATCGGCGTCTAACTTTTTCATCAGAAAATGTTAATATCTAGATAATGATATGGATGCTTTGGAAGATCTTTGGTTTGTACAACAATTCATAGCTATTCTAAGCCACAACTAGTGCAACAATTCATAGCTATTCTAAGCCACAGATAGTGCAACAATTCATAGCTATTCTAAGCCACAGATAGTGCAACAATTCATAGCTATTCAAAGCCACATATAGTGCAACAATTCATAGCTATTCTAAGCCACATAAAGTGCAACAATTCATAGCTATTCTAAGCCACAGATAGTACAACAATTCATAGCTATTCTAAGCCAAATATAGTACAACAATTCATAGCTATTCTAAGCCACAGATAGTACAACAATTCATAGTTATTGTAAGCCACATATAGTGCAACAATTCATAGCTATTCTAAGCCAAAGATAGTACAACAATTCATAGCTATTCTAAGCCACATATAGTGCAACAATTCATAGCTATTCTAAGCCAAAGATAGTACAACAATTCATAGCTATTCTAAGCCACATATGGTACAACAATTCATAGCTATTCTAAGCCACAGATAGTACAACAATTCATAGCTATTCCAAGCCATAGATAAGAACGCACACGGTATTACTGTTTAAAAAATAATAATTACTTTAATGTGGTTGCCCATTAGGATGCCAGCTATACACATTGACTTTGTTGATCATTGCGTTCATGTCATTCTTGCAGACGTCACA
This sequence comes from Omphiscola glabra, assembly GCA_964017045.1. Taxonomy (NCBI): domain Eukaryota; kingdom Metazoa; phylum Mollusca; class Gastropoda; family Lymnaeidae; genus Omphiscola; species Omphiscola glabra. The sequence goes on from OZ024808.1 coordinate 2,858,038, forward strand.
TGTCATTCTTGTAGACGTCACATGACGTCATATTGCTCCAGATGTTCGAAAACTCGCCATTGTTGCTAGAGGCACTCACAATGGTTTCTAGAGGCACTCACAATGGTTGCTAGAGGCACTCACAATGGTTGCTAGAGGCACTCACAATGGTTGTTAGAGGCACTCACAATGGTTGCTAGAGGCACTCACAATGGTTGCTAGAGGCACTCACAATGGTTGCTAGAGGCACTCACAATGGTTGCTACAGGCACTCACAATGGTTGCTAGAGACACTCACAATGGTTGCTAGAGGCACTCACAATGGTTGCTAGAGGCACTCACAATGGTTGCTAGAGACACTCACAATGGTTGCTAGAGACACTCACAATGGTTGCTAGAGGAACTCACAATGGTTGCTAGAGGCACTCACAATGGTTGCTAAAGGCACTCACAATGATTGCTAGAGGCACTCACAATGGTTGCTAGAGGCACTCACAATGGTTGCTAGAGGCACTCACAATTGTTGCTAGAGGCACTCACAATGGTTGCTAGAGGAACTCACAATGGTTGCTAGAGGCACTCACAATGGTTGCTAGAGGCACTCACAATGGTTGCTAGAGGCACTCACAATGGTTGCTAGAGGCACTCACAATGGTTGCTACAGGCACTCACAATGGTTGCTACAGGCACTCACAAAGGTTGCTACAGGCACTCACAATGGTTGCTAGAGGCACTCACAATGGTTGCTAGAGGCACTCACAAAGGTTGCTAGAGGCACTCACAATGTATTGTGGGTCAGCTGACTGGTAAACAGAAGGACACATCTTTGCCAAATAAAATTGCTGTGGGCGAGCTGCCAGACGCTCTAAATGAGCTCTTTATTACAAAAGTTACGAAGATCAGGGCGAGACTTTACATTTGCACCGATGCTCCCGAATTCTTGCCGTTTAACGGCACTCCTATGAGCGAATTTGTGAAGAAAATCCTGGTTGACACCCCAAGAAAGTCATGCTTGCTTGACTATCTTCCGGAGGACTGTTGTACGAATGTTTGGATGAAATAGTCCCTATCATAACTAGGATCATAAGACAGTTTTTGAAAACTGGTAGTGTTCCATCCTCTTTTAAAGAGGCGGTTCTAACTCCACTGCTAAAGAAAGCAAATCTTGACCCAAATCTACCATTTGTATCCAAAATCTTAGAGAAAGTCGTTCTCCGCCAGCTCCTGATCACCTCACTCAGTGTGACTTGCTTGAGCCTTTCCAGTCAGCATACAGGGCGCATCACTCTACTGAGACACTTTCCAGTCAGCATACAGGGCGCATCACTCTACAGAGACACTTTCCAGTCAGCATACAGGGCGCATCACTCTACTGAGACACTTTCCAGTGAACATACAGGGCGCATCACTCTACTGAGACACTTTCCAGTCAACATACAGGGCGCATCACTCTACTGAGACACTTTCCAGTCAGCATACAGGGCGCATCACTCTACTGAGACACTTTTCAGTCAGCATACAGAGCGCATCACTCTACTGAGACGCCCCTGTTGCGCGTCTTAAACGACCTTCTGTCGTCTTGTGGTGAGGGCTAGGTATCCCTTTTGTCGTTACTGGATCTATCGGCAGCGTTCGATAGCTTGACCACGGCATACTTATCCAACGTCTGCAAAAAACGTTCGGTTTCACCGATACCGTCCTGAGATGGTTCCTCTCGTATCTGACAAATCGGGTCCAATCAGTTATCGCAAACGGTTTGACCTCGAAGAAATCCATTTTTGAATTCGGAGTACCCCAGGGCTCGGTCCTAGGCCCGGTGCTTTTCATTATGTACGTTCAGCCCCTGGGTGCAGTGATCAAGCAGTTTGACATGCTATATCCCATAGTCGCGGATGATACCCAACTTCAGCAGTCCTTGATCCCCTCTCAGTTACCTCAGCTTCTTAGTATGACACAGAAGACTGTGGAGACAGTTAAGTACTGGATGACCATAAACAAGCTCAAATTGAACGATGAAAAGACCGAGCTGATCCCCATTGCTACCGCTCAAAAGCTAAAATCTGTAAACAACACACCATCCTTTACTCTCTCAGGTGTACAGATTGCTCAAACATTGCGAAACCTGGGTGTCTACTTAGACAAAACACTAACTATGGGCATTCACATTACCGTTAACGTGCTTTGTAAGGAGCCTTTTCCGTTTGGGGGGGGGGGGGTAATGTTTGCAAAAATCAAATTGTTTTTGTGTTAGTTTTTTTTTTCTTTATAGAAAAATTACTGACACATTCAAAAAATGTTGGTTACCTTCATACATATTTAGTTAATCCAAGCCTAACTCGATCGGTATAATATTGAAAGTTGACCAGCTAAATAATTCTTTTAAAATGGATTTCATTGACAATTAGTTTTTATTTTCTTGTAATTATTACAGGTTTAAGTTCACCTTAACCCCAAGGGTTCTTAAGCAAGTTCACCTTAACCCCAATGGCTCTTAAGCTAGTTCACCTTAACCCCAAGGTTTCTTAAGCTACTTCACCTTAACCCCAAGGGTTCTTAAGCATGTTCACCTTAACCCCAAGGGTTCTTAAGCTAGTTCACCTTAACCCCAAGGGTTCTTAAGCAAGTTCACCTTAACCCCAAGGGTTCTTAAGCAAGTTCACCTTAACCCCAAGGGCTCTTAAGCTAGTTCACCTTAACCCCAAGGGCTCTTAAGCTAGTTCACCTTAACCCCAAGGTTTCTTAAGCATGTTCACCTTAACCCCAAGAACTCTTAAGCTAGTTCACCTTAACCCCATGGGTTCTTAAGCAAGTTCACCTTAACCCCAAGGGTTCTTAAGCAAGTTCACCTTAACCCCAAGGGCTCTTAAGCTAGTTCACCTTAACCCCAAGGGCTCTTAAGCTAGTTCACCTTAACCCCAAGGTTTCTTAAGCATGTTCACCTTAACCCCAAGAACTCTTAAGCTAGTTCACCTTAACCCCATGGGTTCTTAAGTAAGTTCACCTTAACCCCAAGGATTCTTAAGCTAGTTCACCTAAACCCCAAGGTTTCTTAAGCTACTTCACCTTAACCCCAAGGGTTCTTAAGCTAGTTCACCTTAACCCCAAGATTTCTTAGGCAAGATCACGTTAACCCCAAGTGTTCTGAAGCATTGTGTTGTTTTTTTTGGAACGCCGCACCCCTTCTTGGTGAATTAACAATTATCTATCTGTGTCTGGCCATACACAAACATTTGTTTCTTCTCTCTCTATCCACTCACATATATATGTCTATTCACTCACGTATCTCTGTCTATTCACTCAAGTATCTCTGTCTATCCACTCAAATATCTCTGTCTGTCCACACACGTATATCTTTCTATCCACACATGTATCACTGTCTATCAACACACGTTTATAAGTCTATCCACACACGTATCTGTCTATCCACACACGTATCTGTCTATCCACACACGTATATGTATATCCACAGACGTATCTCTGTCAATCCACACACGTATTACTGTCTAACATCCCATGTATGTCTTTCTATTAAAATGCCTATAATATACTCACTTGCCCATTTTCCATCCCACACATTTCCCCCCACTGACCACCGGGTAATATGTCCACAATCCAACACATCTTCTCAAAGAACTGGTAATATTTCCACCATCCAACTCATCTCCCTCAAAGAACGGGTAATATTTCCACCATCCAACACATCTCCCTCAAAGAACGGGTAATATTTCCACCATTCAACACATCTTCTCAAAGAACGGTAATATTTCCACCATCCAACACATCTCCCTCAAAGAACTGGTAATATTTCCACCATCCAACACATCTCCCTCAAAGAACGGCTAATATTTCCACCATCCAACACATCTCCCTCAAAGAACTGGTAATATTTCCACCATCCAACACATCTCCCTCAAAGAACAGGTAATATTTCCACCGTCCAACACATTTCCCAAAATTCTCAAGGTAATAATTCCGACATTCAACAGCCCCCCCCCCCCTAAACCTTGTGTGATATTTCCACCACCCAACACATGGTCTTCATAAAACCTCAGGGGAATAGTTCCACCATGCAACACATGATCTTCCCAAACCTCAGGAGAATAGTTCCACCATGCAACACATGGTCTTCCCAAACCTCAGGGGAATAGTTCCACCATGCAACACATGGTCTTCCAACACCTCAGGGGAATAGTTCCACCACCCAACACATGGTCTTCCCAAACCTCAGGGGAATAGTTCCACCATGCAACACATGGTCTTCCCAAACCTCAGTGGAATAGTTCCACCATGCAACACATGGTCTTCCCAAACCTCGGAGGAATTGTTCCACCATCTAACACATGTCAACTAATCGTTTCCCGGAGTTTTGGTTATCATTGACAACTGGAATCAAATTCATTAAATTAAAACTGTATAAACTGCACTAAAATAAATTCTAAAAGAAAAGATTAGATATGTATTGTTCAATTGTTATTGGATATTATTGAATAAAAAAATCAATGTTAATATTCGATGAGAGGTTGGTCACTTGTTACTAGCTGCATTTTCTACTTCTTATCCCTAACAATGGATCACTGCCTAATAATATGCTTATCAAGCAAATTCTGGATATAACCGCAAATGTTTGTAACAACTTGTAACAAGGGGTTCATGTACAACACAAGCAACACGTTGTAACAAAGGGTTCATGCAAAACACAAACAACAAGTTGTAACAAAGGGTTCATGTAAAACACAAACAAGTTGTAACAAAGGGTTCATGTAAAACACAAACAACAAGTTGTAACAAAGGGTTCATGTAAAACACAAACAAGTTGTAACAAGGGGTTCATGTAAAACACAAACAACAAGTTGTAACAAAGGGTTCATGTAAAACACAAACAACAAGTTGTAACAAGGGGTTCATGTAAAACACAAACAACAAGTTGTAACAAAGGGTTCATGTAAAACACAAACAACAAGTTGTAACAAAGGGTTCATGTAAAACACAAACAACAAGTTGTAACAAAGGGTTCATGTAAAACACAAACAAGTTGTAACAAAGGGTTCATGTAAAACACAAACAACAAGTTGTAACAAAGGGTTCATGTAAAACACAAACAACAAGTTGTAACAAAGGGTTCATGTAAAACACAAACAACAAGTTGTAACAAAGGGTTCATGTAAAACACAAACAACAAGTTGTAACAAGGGGTTCATGTAAAACACAAACAACAAGTTGTAACAAGGGGTTCATGTAAAACACAAACAAGTTGTAACAAGGGGTTCATGTAAAACACAAACAAGTTGTAACAAGGGGTTCATGTAAAACACAAACAACAAGTTGTAACAAGGGGTTCATGTAAAACACAAACAACAAGTTGTAACAAGGGGTTCATGTAAAACACAAACAACAAGTTGTAACAAAGGGTTCATGTAAAACACAAACAACAAGTTGTAACAAGGGGTTCATGTAAAACACAAACAACAAGTTGTAACAAAGGGTTCATGTAAAACACAAACAAGTTGTAACAAAGGGTTCATGTAAAACACAAACAAGTTGTAACAAGGGGTTCATGTAAAACACAAACAAGTTGTAACAAGGGGTTCATGTAAAACACAAACAAGTTGTAACAAAGGGTTCATGTAAAACACAAACAAGTTGTAACAAAGGGTTCATGTAAAACACAAACAAGTTGTAACAAGGGGTTCATGTAAAACACAAACAAGTTGTAACAAAGGGTTCATGTAAAACACAAACAACAAGTTGTAACAAAGGGTTCATGTAAAACACAAACAAGTTGTAACAAAGGGTTCATGTAAAACACAAACAAGTTGTAACAAGGGGTTCATGTAAAACACAAACAGCAAGTTGAAACAAGGGGTTCATGTAAAACACAAACAACAAGTTGTAACAAAGGGTTCATGTAAAACACAAACAAGTTGTAACAAGGGGTTCATGTAAAACACAAACAGCAAGTTGAAACAAGGGGTTCATGTAAAACACAAACAACAAGTTGTAACAAAGGGTTCATGTAAAACACAAACAACAAGTTGAAACAAGGGGTTCATGTAAAACACAAACAACAAGTTGTAACAAAGGGTTCATGTAAAACACAAACAACAAGTTGAAACAAAAGGTTCATGTAAAACACAAACAGCAAGTTGAAACAAGGGGTTCGTGTAAAACACAAACAACAACTTGTAACAAAGGCTTCGTGTACAACACAAACAACAAGTTGAAACAAAGGGTTCATGTAAAACACAAACAACAAGTTGTAACAAAGGGTTCATGTAAAACACAAACAACAAGTTGAAACAAAGGGTTCATGTAAAACACAAACAGCAAGTTGAAACAAAGGGTTCATGTAAAACACAAACAGCTAGTTGAAACAAAGGGTTCATGTAAAACACAAACAGCAACTTGTAACAAAGGGTTCATGTAAAACACAAACAGCAAGTTGAAACAAGGGGTTCATGTAAAACACAAACAACAAGTTGTAACAAAGGGTTCATGTAAAACACAAACAACAAGTTGTAACAAAGGGTTCATGTAAAACACAAACAACAAGTTGTAACAAAGGGTTCATGTAAAACACAAACAACAAGTTGTAACAAAGGGTTCATGTAAAACACAAACAACAAGTTGAAACAAAGGGTTCATGTAAAACACAAACAACAAGTTGTAACAAAGGGTTCATGTAAAACACAAACAACAAGTTGAAACAAAGGGTTCATGTAAAACACAAACAGCAAGTTGAAACAAAGGGTTCATGTAAAACACAAACAGCAAGTTGAAACAAAGGGTTCATGTAAAACACAAACAGCAACTTGTAACAAAGGGTTCATGTAAAACACAAACAAATATTTGAAACAAAGGGTTCATGTAAAACACAAACAACAAGTTGAAACAAAGGGTTCATGTAAAACACAAACAGCAAGTTGAAACAAAGGGTTCATGTAAAACACAAAAACAACTTGTAACAAAGGGTTCATGTAAAACACAAACAACAACTTGTAACAAAGGGTTCATGTAAAACACAAACAACAACTTGAAACAAAGGGTTCGTGTACAACACAAACAACTATTTGAAACAAAGGGTTCATGTACAACACAAACAACAACTTGTAACAAAGGCTTCGTGTACAACACAAACAACTATTTGAAACAAAGGGTTCGTGTACAACACAAACAACTATTTGAAACAAAGGCTTCGTGTACAACACAAACAACTATTTGAAACAAAGGCTTCGTGTACAACACAAACAACTATTTGAAACAAAGGGTTCATGTACAACACAAACAACTATTTGAAACAAAGGCTTCGTGTACAACACAAACAACTATTTGAAACAAAGGGTTCATGTACAACACAAACAACAACTTGTAACAAAGGCTTCGTGTACAACACACACAACAACTTGTAACAAAGGCTTCGTGTACAACACACAAACAACAACTTGTAACAAAGGGTTCGTGTAAAACACAAACAACTATTTGAAACAAAGGCTTCGTGTAAAACACAAACAACAAGTTGTAACAAGGGGTTCGTGTAAAACACAAACAACAACTTGTAACAAAGGCTTCGTGTACAACACAAACAACTATTTGTAACAAAGGGTTCATGTAAAACACAAACAACAACTTGAAACAAAGGGTTCATGTAAAACACAAACAACTACTTGAAACAAAGGGTTCATGTAAAACACAAACAACAAGTTGAAACAAAGGGTTCATGTAAAACACAAACAGCAAGTTGAAACAAGGGTTTCGTGTAAAACACAAACAACAACTTGTAACAAAGGCTTCGTGTACAACACAAACAACTATTTGTAACAAAGAGTTCATGTAAAACACAAACAACAACTTGAAACAAAGGGTTCATGTAAAACACAAACAACTACTTGAAACAAAGGGTTCATGTAAAACACAAACAACAACTTGTAACAAAGGCTTCGTGTACAACACAAACAACTATTTGTAACAAAGGCTTCATGTACAACACAAACAACAACTTGAAACAAAGGGTTCATGTAAAACACAAACAACTACTTGAAACAAAGGGTTCATGTAAAACACAAACAACAAGTTGAAACAAAAGGTTCATGTAAAACACAAACAGCAAGTTGAAACAAGGGGTTCGTGTAAAACACAAACAACAACTTGTAACAAAGGCTTCGTGTACAACACAAACAACAACTGGTAACAAAGGCTTCGTGTACAACACAAACAACTATTTGTAACAAAGGGTTCATGTAAAACACAAACAACAACTTGAAACAAAGGGTTCATGTAAAACACAAACAACAACTTGAAACAAAGGCTTCATGTACAACACAAACAACAACTTGAAACAAAGGGTTCATGTAAAACACAAACAACAAGTTGAAACAAAAGGTTCATGTAAAACACAAACAGCAAGTTGAAACAAGGGGTTCGTGTAAAACACAAACAACAACTTGTAACAAAGGCTTCGTGTACAACACAAACAACTACTTGAAACAAAGGGTTCATGTAAAACACAAACAACAAGTTGAAACAAAAGGTTCATGTAAAACACAAACAGCAAGTTGAAACAAGGGGTTCGTGTAAAACACAAACAACAACTTGTAACAAAGGCTTCGTGTACAACACAAACAACAACTTGTAACAAAGGCTTCGTGTACAACACAAACAACTATTTGTAACAAAGGGTTCATGTAAAACACAAACAACAACTTGAAACAAAGGGTTCATGTAAAACACAAACAACTACTTGAAACAAAGGCTTCATGTACAACACAAACAACAACTTGAAACAAAGGGTTCATGTAAAACACAAACAACAAGTTGAAACAAAAGGTTCATGTAAAACACAAACAGCAAGTTGAAACAAGGGGTTCGTGTAAAACACAAACAACAACTTGTAACAAAGGCTTCGTGTACAACACAAACAACTATTTGTAACAAAGGGTTCATGTAAAACACAAACAACAACTTGAAACAAAAGGTTCATGTAAAACACAAACAACTACTTGAAACAAAGGGTTCATGTAAAACACAAACAACAACTTGTAACAAAGGCTTCATGTACAACACAAACAACAACTTGAAACAAAGGGTTCATGTAAAACACAAACAACTACTTGAAACAAAGGGTTCATGTAAAACACAAACAACAACTTGAAACAAAGGGTTCATGTAAAACACAAACAACAAGTTGAAACAAAAGGTTCATGTAAAACACAAACAGCAAGTTGAAACAAGGGGTTCGTGTAAAACACAAACAACAACTTCTAACAAAGGCTTCGTGTACAACACAAACAACTATTTGTAACAAAGGGTTCATGTAAAACACAAACAACAACTTGAAACAAAGGGTTCATGTAAAACACAAACAACAACTTGTAACAAAGGCTTCGTGTACAACACAAACAACTATTTGTAACAAAGGGTTCATGTAAAACACAAACAACTACTTGAAACAAAGGGTTCATGTAAAACACAAACAACAACTTGAAACAAAGGGTTCATGTTAAACACAAACAACAACTTGAAACAAAGGGTTCATGTAAAACACAAACAACTACTTGAAACAAAGGGTTCATGTAAAACACAAACAACAACTTGTAACAAAGGCTTCGTGTACAACACAAACAACTATTTGAAACAAAGGCTTCGTGTACAACACAAACAACTATTTGAAACAAAGGCTTCGTGTACAACACAAACAACTATTTGAAACAAAGGCTTCGTGTACAACACAAACAACAACTTGTAACGAAGGGTTCATGTAAAACACAAACAACTATTTGAAACAAAGGGTTCATGTAAAACACAAACAACTATTTGAAACAAAGGCTTCGTGTACAACACAAACAACAAGTTGTAACAAAGGCTTCGTGTACAACACAAACAACTATTTGTAACAAAGGCTTCGTGTACAACACAAACAACTATTTGAAACAAAGGCTTCATGTACAACACAAACAACTATTTGTAACAAAGGCTTCGTGTACAACACAAACAACTATTTGTAACAAAGGCTTCGTGTACAACACAAACAACTATTTGAAACAAAGGGTTCATGTAAAACACAAACAACTATTTGAAACAAAGGCTTCGTGTACAACACAAACATTGATGAATGTAAATACATGTAGGTTTATATTTATACGTGTGACTGTTGATTTTAGCAAATAAAACCCCTCCATAATATAAAAGGTAGTTTGACATGTGAACGTCTTGGGATGACCAAGTTACTTGAGCAGCGGTTCACAAACTTTTTTTCTCTCCTGTACCCCTTGATTAGACTTTTCATTTTTAGCCACTCCCCCCTAAAAGAAAAACACTTATCCCCCAAAAAATCCACCATGTTATCTCAATAATCCAATGAAGCAGATCAATCTGACTTGTAGAGTTGTTCTTTTCAATTTTACACGTTAGTTCAGTTTCTTTTCTTACAAATAAACAATCATTTAAGGACATGTGAACCACGTTACTTTCAGTACAATAATTATTCATGAACTTTAAAATAAGAGTTCTTCATCTTGTTCCGATGTGGCTCTTTCAATGATTGTATATGGCTCAGGATTGGCCTTGAGTTTGTTGCATGGATCCTTTCGTTTTGAAATGAGGCTCGAAAAGAAGATTGCTAAAACTTCAAACTCATTGCGGTATTTATTCTAAATACATGTAGACGGTTAGAATGCTCTTCCCACAACTGCTAAATAGTAGGCCTATCACCACACAAAAATTGCTTCCTATAAATCAAACCTCAAAACTAACCATTGCAACACATTATCTGGCCTTAACATGAGAAATAATCACTCAAACTATCAACATCTGACTTCAATGAAACAAACAGTGTCCTCTTTAATAGTTTTATGAGGGAAATATATATATATCGATAAAATCTGTTGTTAATATACTGCCAACTATTGAAATATCTAAATATAGATATATCTAAATATTGAAATATCTTAGTAAAGTATCCAGTGAAGTATCCCCTTCTTAACCATGCACAGTTACATCGCGAACCCCCCTGAACCATAGGAGTCAGAATTATCAATTCGTTGATCGTGGACCCTTAAAATATAGAAGAAGAAGAGAAATATCTAAATATAGCTTCTCGTAAATTCGTAAATGAACGGGTGTAAAGAACTTTAACCGTCTTTCCGCCATTATCAATCGAATATTTGTTTACTTTTCAAGATGTCCCACAGGTATGCGTACCACAGGTTAGGAACCGCTGTACAGGTTTCCAGCCTACGGGAGGCAACCTCACATTGTGTTGTGAAGAAATGGATGTGGGGGGTCACCGGCTGAAACAATAGTCTAAAAAAGTAGTGATTTTCTAATAGTTTTCTTGTTTAATTGGTGTCTTAAAGTTTGAATTACAGTTACAGCGACAGTTACAATCATGACATTAAAAATGTCGCCAATGGTATTAAATTGGAAAATTCAGTTTTCAATTGTTTTTCATTCCAGTTATTTACCCTATTTTAAATAGCTTTTTTTCTCTGTATCGTGTTAAGAGCACTTTGCTTTTCTGGTTCTGGTTCTGGTTCGGTACGTTGCTGCATCCATATACTGGCATATGTGCAACGGTTGGGGAAGCGATGTTGCCAATCTAACGGCTCCTAGCAGATGCCAGGGCGGCCTTGAAGCTTTCGATCGTTGTCGAGTTCACTTTTACTTTTACATAGATTAATTAGACTCGAACAAATTGTGTCAATATAACAATATATGTTAAGCTTTACTAATAATTTTACCTAATACAGCAGAAGACGTTTCGGCACATGCCTTCATCAGTACAACAAAAAAACATTTAAATAAGTATAAATTAAATTTACATAATATATATATCTCCAAATTAGCCTAAATATCTCCTACCTAAAAAAGAAAAAAACAAAGGAGTAGGCACAAAAACCAGACAGAAACAAAGTAAAGAAGAATGGAAAGGAAGTGACTTGGAATAAAATGTAAAATCCCAAACAGGAAAAAGACATGGCAGTTACGTAAAATTGTTGATTTGACGTGACTTGAAAACGCTTGAGAACCTGTGTACTAGAGCTACAGAGCTTAATAATTCAGGGCAGTTAACTAGATTTTACAGGCCCTGGCTTTCCCTTGCTGAAAATGAAAGTAATACAAATAAGAAGAAAATTGTATTCAAAAAGTATGTACCCGAGATGGGAACATCTTGCAGGAAGTCTTTGGTTTTCCTAAAAACCTTGCGGGATTAAGAGGGAAAGCCCACCTTCAACTAAGACCATTGGCCACCCTCCCACATTGACCACCCTCTTCAATGGGCCACCCTTCCCATATTGACCACCCTCTTCAATGGGCCATGCTCCCCCATTGACCACCCTCTTCAATGGGCCACCCTCCCCATTAACCACCCTCTTCAATGGGCCACCCTCTCCCTTGACCACCCTCTTCAATGGGCCACCCTTCCCATATTGACCACCCTCTTCAATGGGCCACCCTCCCCCATTGACCACCCTCTTCAATGGGCCAACCTCCCCCATTGACCACCCTCTTCAATGGGCCACCCTCCCCCATTGACCACCCTCTTCAATGGGCCACCCTTCCCATATTGACCACCCTCTTCAATGGGCCATCCTCCCCCATTGACCACCCTCTTCAATGGGCCACCCTCCCCCATTGACCACCCTCTTCAATGGGCCACCCTCCCCCGAATCCTTTCCTTGTATTGATCGCTGGTTCACGGAATGGTTCACTATGGCAGAATCGATATACGAGGCCTACACACGTGAATTGGTATCGATCCGTGTATGACTGTTGGTTTTCATAACAAGTAGTAGTATAAATGTAATCTTTACCCATTGGATAAAGTGAAGGGTATCGATTACATTTGGCTTTACTCTGACATGTCTATGCTTTAGTTAAACCTACAATGTATGGTATGCCAGTGTGTTGTACTATAATGTATGGTATGCCAGTGTGTTGTATTATAATGTATGGTATGCCAGTATGTTGTATTATAATGTATGGTATGCCAGTGTGTTGTATTATAATGTATGGTATGCCAGTGTGTTGTATTATAATGTATGGTATGCCAGTGTGTTGTATTATAATGTATGGTATGCCAGTGTGTTGTATTATAATGTATTGTATGCCAGTGTGTTGTATTATAATGTATGGTATGCCAGTGTGTTGTATTATAATGTATGGTATGCCAGTATGTTGTATTATAATGTATGGTATGCCAGTGTGTTGTATTATAATGTATTGTATGCTAGTGTGTTGTATTATAATGTATGGTATGCCAGTATGTTGTATTATAATGTATGGTATGCCAGTGTGTTGTATTATAATGTATGGTATGCTAGTGTGTTGTATTATAATGTATGGTATGCCAGTGTGTTGTATTATAATGTATGGTATGACAGTGTGGTGTATTATAATTTATGGTATGCCAGTATGTTGTATTATAATGTATGGTATGACAGTATGTAGGGTCGGCCTTAGGCCACTGCAACCTATGCGGTCATAGGCCCCGCCCCGAATTTATTTTCTAATACAAAATCTTAATTTTCACTTATTATCCTTATTCCTACCCAGAATGGGCCCCGCGCAATCCGTTTCGCATAGGGCCCCGCAATTGTTAGGGTCGGCCCTGCCAGTATGCTGTATTATAATGCATGGTATGCCAGTATGTTTTCCATTCACGACAAACAAATATCTAAATTACCTTCGAATTTCGAAACTAAATTGTGTACATTTCAGCTCTCTAAAGTCTATGTTGTCGGGCATATAAAGTAATATGACTCAAATAAATCCAACCACTCAAGTCAAGTTGTATAAAAGTGTGTGTGTGGGGGGGGGTCAAATTAAGTACTTTACAGCTCCCTTATAATAAATATGTGATGATAATGATGATGTTATGATTAAAGGGCTCTGATGTCATCAAATCTGTTGAAAGAAAAATGTCTTTAAATGTGTCTTGAATGATTTTTTTTATCATTTTTAAATTCCCTCAAAGACTGAGGCAAACTGTTCCATCATTTTAAAAGAGCGCACTCCGAGGGAGTTCTTTTTGTGTCCATCCACACTGGGAACTCTCAGTAAGGACTGGGATGTAGAGCGCACTCCGAAGGAGTTCTTTTTGTGTCCATCCACACTGGGAACTCTCAGTAAGGACTGGGATGTAGAGCGCACTCCGAAGGAGTTCTTTTTGTGTCCATCCACACTGGGAACTCTCAGTAAGGACTGGGATGTAGAGCGCACTCCGAAGGAGTTCTTTTTGTGTCCATCCACACTGGGAACTCTCAGTAAGGACTGGGATGTAGAGCGCAGCCTCCTTAAGGATACATCTTTGGAAATCAGTTATTTTAGATCAGCGGTTCTCAACCTTTGGGTTGAACTACCCTTTCACAGGGGTCGCATAAGACCATCGAATAACACAACATACTCCATACTTATGAAGTAGCAACGAAAATAATTTGTGGTTGGCGGTCGCCACAACATGAGGAACTGTATTAAAGGGTCGCGGCATTAAGAATGTTGAGAACCATTGTTGTAGATAGTCAGGTGCAGTGCTTTCTTTACAGGTGTACGTCAGGGACAGAATTTTGTGGTATATCATGTACCCTACCTTGCTATTAATATATGAACAGGTAATGTTGCAACCTACCTTTTTCAAAATTTTTGTACAGGTAATGTAAAATATAAAATTATTAATATATATACACATGTAATGCAAAATACATATCATGGTCTATTTACATGCAATCTACAGGTCTGGTTATATAAATACATGCCATCTACCGGTCGAATATAGTTATATGTATGTACCTGCTATTTACGGTCAATCATAACTGTAAACATGATATCTACATGACTAATATAATTACAGACATTCAATCTAAAGGTCTTAACCTGGTGCATTTTTTTACACCGGGTCCGGGTGTGTTGAGAGTGAATTGCCTTCGTCAACCGTTTGTGTCAAGGAATAACCCACTGATAGGAACGGGCAGTTGCCGGTCCCCGGAATAGAGATGACGTACAAAACCCCGTCGACAGAGAATATACTGTCGTTCATGTTATAACAAAGAATTACGAAGCAATCCAAGTATAACGAAAATAGCAATACCTTCCTGTACCAGGCTACGGAAAAGACTCACATGCGCATACATGCCCGAAGTGAAAGGACGGCCCATGACCCAGTTATATATGGTATGCAGCCCCAGTTATGAGTGGTTTGCAGCCCCAGAACAAAGTTGTGTGTGGGGGGGGGGGGGAAGTGACACTTAATAAAAGAAAACTATTTTCTAAGGAACAAACTCAATCTATTTACGCATGAAGCGCGATGTGTGACAGGGGAACACGAACAATAACAACACCGAATTTTAGTCGCCTTTCCCTAAATAAACTAAAAGGTTAACATATTTACCAGAGTTCAGGCGTGACGCATTTAGTTCACTGCGTGACAGCCTTTTTTCACTCAATACTATGAATATAAAGCATTTGGAATTTTAAACTAATGGTGGGGGTTAAAGAGGAAACAGTACGCACCAGATGAAAAATACATACGAGATAATTATGTACATGCAGTCTACATATCTAACATAATTATATACGTTCAATATGAATATCTAGTATATTTTTTTCCTAATATAATTATAGTTGTGAAATAAAATTATATGCATGCAATCTACAGTCTAATATAATTATATTCAATCTACAGATCCTCTTGTATATTTACATACAAACAATCTACAGGTTTCTTTTAGATTTTTGAATGTTTTCTGCTTCTCATAAACCTTTTCTCGACCCCCCCCCCAACCCCCCTCCCGTTAAAACCAAATTCAGTGGAATTACTTTTCCTCTCTTCCGTCCCATTTTGGCTGTAATAAATCGCACAACTACTTATGTTCTATCACATTTCTCTTTGTCCTCTCAGACACTACAGTGAAGCTACAATGAAGCTACAATGAAGCTAAGTTTGTTTGTTTTTTTGTTTTTTTTATAATGCTTTTACTATTGTTAGTTTGCTGAAGAAGGCTTCTTGTCGACATGTTAGTTGTTTTCTTGCGTCCTTTTTAAGGTTATCCCTTATTTTGTTTCGCTCATTTCATTTTTTTTCAGCCAGGTGTCTTAATGTTGTTGTACATGTTGGTCTTGTCTTAAACAGTATTTGTACTTCGTTTGTTAAATATGAGTTGTAAAGGGCAAGAATGAGAGCTCGTGTTTAATTGAATCCGAGTGTGAAGTATTCCAAATGTTGTAATGTTTTTGAATGGCCAACCATGAAACAATATTTTCCTTGACCAATTTGTCCACGCCATTCGAGTACATGGTGCTACTCACGATCATCGCCAACTGCATAGTACTAGCGCTAGAAGAGCACCTACCATCGCAGGACAAAACACCTCTCGCCTTGCAGTTGGTAAGCTTAATTAAGATCATTCAGTTTTCATGTTGTCGTTAAAAATTATTTTTTAAGGAGACAAGTACATTGGTTTGGAGTAAATCCAAACTGGCCACCACTGGGGAAAAAAACGCCTTTAAAAGTATTTTGATAAACATATCGATTAGAAAAACTATATGAAATTAGGACTTTCTTCATTTCAGGACGACACAGAGGTCTACTTTTTAGGAATTTTCTGTGTAGAAGCTTTTCTCAAGATTGTAGCATTAGGATTTTGCTTACACAAACGTTCTTATTTAAGAAATATATGGAACATCATGGATTTTATAGTAGTAGTTACTGGGTAAGTACAAAATTATTTCATTCCTTAGTATTACCTAGGCATTACACTTATTAGTATTGTATGGCATACGAATATAATTAAATTGAAACTATATCTTTATATAATTATGAATACTACAATTAAATATAAGTCATAAATTAAATGTTTCAAACAAATTTGTGTTAAGTTTTTTTTTTTAAACCAGCCTTGCCAACACTTACCTGGCATTGATAGAATTTAAGTTAGCAGACGAGATTCTTGAAGTATTTTTTGGTTATATTTATTTATCTATCGAAGTGGCTATTGGTACCCGGGTAGCAGAGAGGTTGTGATTAAAAAACGATTTAAAATATCATTGTTGGGTTTGTAAGAACAAATGAGGTATCAAATGAAAGATAATTGAATGGACTATACGTTTGTAAACTTAATTCTTCATTTTAACTAAAATAAACTACTACATATGACATCCGAATAGTATTAGTCAAAATGGACCCGGACACGCAGCCGCCATTCGCACCCGGGTACCATTAGTGGAACAGGAACTCATGCAAATATGAAAGGAAAGGAGTGTGGCTTGAGCCAAAGTGTCTGGCACTTCAACGGTAAACAACACCCACTCTCTCTTTCTATGCCATCGAAAATCCAGTGTCCCTCTCTCCACTGTCCTATGGACATTAATAAAAGAATAACCTCTTAAATAGCACATCAAGCCACACAACACGATTCTTGAATAACTGACGCTGAAGCAGTGTATTACTTACCTATTTACTATGCCCCTATAAAATTGCTGTCTATGGTAACTTATATTTTATATAGCCCATTGTACTACGCGTATTATTGGAGCACCCTTTTTCTTCAGTTATAGTCAAGCTATAAGTAAGTTATAGTTACTTTTGCTTGGTGCAGAAAACTTGGTTGCATTTGAGTTAACTTTAAAAAAAGACCTTCTTTTGAAGTGGCTTTAAATTATGTTGAGTGTTCTTTGAGCACCTTTTCAGACAAGAAGGAAAAAGTTGAAAAGGAAATTCTGAAAAAGTTTTGGCTGAGTAAAGTTTAGCACAAATCAAAGTAGTACTAGTGTAAATTACTGCACATTTTAAAACCAGGCCTAGGAAAACATTGTTTTAATTTTAATTAAGGCCCATTACGTTGATGTCACCATCTTCAATTAAATTTGAGGCTACAAAAGGCTGCTTACACTTACACTTATATTATTTGATGCTTGAATCTGTTCCCACATTCCCAAAATTGTTTGCACTTGATAGACAAGTGGCCTAAAATGTGGATTTGATCTTACCTTCATTGGGCTCCAAATACAAATGCATGCCATGTTTCCTTCTCAGCATGTAACAATTATAAAGATTCTGATCAGAAAATAATATATTTTAAGGGAGCTATATCTCATTATTAAATAAAATTATGATTATATAATTATAAGTAAGAGTGAGAGATAATAACTAATTACAATGTTGTCCTATATTTTTTTATCTTAGTAAGAAAATTACATAATTACTCAACTTACAATTTCAATCTATAAATAATATATTTTAAGGGAGCTATATCTCATTATTAAATAAAATTATGATTATATAATTATAAGTAAGAGTGAGAGATAATAACTAATTACAATGTTGTCCTATATTTTTTATTTTAGTGAGAAAATTACATAATTACTCAACTTACAATTTCAATCTATAGTCTATAGACTTAATTCATGACTAAAATATAAAGGATAAATTGGGATTTGGCAAGGCAAGAGCATTTTTAAAATGTCACCTATTTTTAAATAGTTTATTAAGCACTGCTAAAATTATATACCATATTGATTTTTTTGTTGAAGTAAGTTTCTTTTCTTGTTAGATGACACGATTTCCTTATTAAAGAGATTTTTCTGAGATGTTCATTAATTTAAAAAGTAAATCATTATATTTACTTAAAATACAAATATTTTTTTTAAATTTGTGTAAAATCAACTTTTGATCTGTTATTAAATGCCAGTACTGATTTGGCCCATTGCCCACAAAAATGACCTTAAATAAAAAGACAGTTTACATTTAACAAAAGCGTTTATAAAATAGAATTATTTCTTATAAACATGGTTTGGATATAGGGTCGCCAGAATTCTTTTCTTTCTTTTTTTCAGAAAAAGATAGGTGGGAGGAAAACATACAGGAAAATTTAATACAGGAAACCATAAGTTATATACATTTCTCATACAGAAGCTTTAATTTTCAATTTACCTATAGGGTGGTCCTTGTCACAATGGAAATATCATGAACTTTTGATGATTAAATTGAATTTCATGAAAATTACCTTTTTCAACTTTTGTAACTTCAAATCCCAGGTTCATAGATTATATGCTTGACTCACTTGATCAACCTGCAATTCGTGCACTTCGAGTCTTACGTCCACTAAAATTAGTCAATGGCGTGGAGAGTGAGTCATAAATAAATAATATACTTTCCAGGATTTGGTGATGGCATTATAGGCTGAGGCTACATGATTGAGTGCTGATGCTGGGCATACTCTACTCTATAACTGTAATAAGTTTAGTCTGCTTTGATTTTTGGATCTTACCAAAAACTATGGAACTCAATGTTAATTCCCTTGACCCCATCCATAAATAAGATCCTGATATTATCTTTGAAAAGAATTAACTTTTGTCCATTTGAACATTCCATATAGTGAATTGTAAATGAGCCTTCAGTTTATTATTTTCCTAGCTAGGTGAATTAATTTCTAACATTTTATAAATAATTTGAATTTGAATGTAAAAACAAGTTGTTTGGTAATTAGGCCCTATGTCAAAAGTAAAATAAAATTTATTTTTTATTTAATTTGGGCCTGTATTTATTAAGCTTTATAGCTAAATTAATTACAATAATATCTTATGCTGAAAATGAGATTTCCACAATTGCTTATAAACTTATTGCTTTCCATAAATGTTTTAAACTCTTGATTTGAATTATATCAAAGTATAGGCTATGCTAGTAAAAGACATTCAAAAGTTAATCTAGCTTTGAAGGTATGGCATTTAATATTAATGCTATCAACTCTAAAATATCTCAAAACTAAGCATCTTAGTTTAACTTTACTATTGTTTCTAGAAAGAAATACCTTCCCATGTTAAATAGGGAATAAGTATTATGTACCGTACTGGAGTATGTGCAGCTTAAGCCTTCAATTATTTTGTTTGCACTGGACAGGCTAGTTTGGTATTTGTTCCAATTTTTTTAATTTATTTTTATTTCATAATCACTTGTGCACAGGTGGCACTTTTCTCTCTAGATGGATCGACCACTGTGCAGAATTTCCATGATTTCAGAAATTAATGTCATCATTTTTATGTTCATCAATTCTAATTTTTAAAATATTTTAATTTATCCCATCATCCCTATATCAATTGCACAGGTTTATCACCTTGTTTGCCCAGGGGTCATCAACCACCTTCGATCTTCGTACTTTGCGGGCTGTTCGGGTGCTTCGACCTCTCAAGTTGGTGTCTGGAATCCCCAGTATGTTTAGGCTGATCCTTGGTTTAAGGATGCACATATTTTGTTGTTTATATTGCTTAGAAGTTAAAGCTCACTGAAATCATGAGCATAGATTTGTTGTTTAAAACAATGCTGGCAATGTCAAAATGATCACATTCATTTGTTGTTTTTTTGTTTTTTTATATGCTTCTTTAATTCATTCTCAAAAACAAAGGTTGCTAGGCTATTTGAAATTTATAACATTACATTATACATTTGAAGATTTTTTTGAAATACACTGATAACTCAGTTTTGATGTCTTTTCAATATTTCTTGCAACAAATGTTATACTTATTGATTTTGGTGGGTAATTTATATTATTATTTTAGAGTAAGATATCTACAATATTTGATTTATTCTTTTTAAACATAATTAATAAATGTAATTTAAGCCTTGTTCATGAAAATTTTTAATAATATATATTTACAATATAAATATTACATATATTTATAATAATTATTTATATAGGCCTACTATAAATATGTAGGTGGCCTATATATATACATACATACATATACTGAGCTATTTTTGTTTAAAGCTATTTGAGATATGTATTAAAATTGTAGAAAAAATTAAAGAGGACGAATTGTAAAATGGAGACTGGAAGAAGTGGAATTAGAGACCATTAAAGTTGATGCTTTTAAAAATAGCAGTCATCTTAGATTTATACCATTGCTCTTTTTTAATTTGTTAGGTCAGTTGTTAAATTTTGAATTCACAAAGTTGGAGTGGACTTGCAAATTATTTTAAATTGCAGGCTTGAAATCTTAAAATGACATTGAAATATTATTGTTCAATACTGTGGTTACTAAAACCAAAGGCTCTGAAGATTACAGATGAAGCACATTTTAGAACATTATTAATATTTACAGCTGGAATGGAATGATCAGACACTTTCATTTTGATTAAACAGATATAAAATTACATTTTGTTGTTAATTCGGTAGTTGGCCTAAATAAGATCACTAGTGAACCTAATCTAAAAGTTAAAAAAAAAGACCTGAAGAGCTTTTTAAATATGCTTAATAAAGGATCAATTACATTTAACAAAGGGGAAGGAAATATCTGTTAGGCTGAAAAAAACTAAGAGAAACGGTGTGTTTTTTTAAAAAGCTGAAGTTAACACAAAATTTTAAGTGTGTAATCAGTGTACCCTCTTGAAAGTAGCTTTGTCCAATTTCTATCTCTTGATGAAATTATGACAATTTATTTATTCATGTTGTTACAATTTAAATTTAGCCCTGTCTAATTGGGAGAAGATGAAGGAATTAATTCCCGTAAAACACGTTTTGACTGCTACTTTCACTATTAGTAATGTGAATGAAGCACGGTGAATTAATCAAAGAAATTGGAAGTTTGTGACACCTTTAGCATTGGACTTGGATGTTTACTTTTTAAAATATGTGTTATCCAATATGGTTTTTAAAGCACATCTCCAAATCTAGAAATAGTCAGAAATGTTCCAACTAGTGTTACTATTACTCCAGTTTAAGTTGAGCTCAGCATGTTTCCAACTCCTGCTATTGTTACTCCTGTTTAAGTTGAGCTCAGCATGTTTGTACCAAAATAAGTCTTGGAAATAAACATAAAGAGAAGTGGTTATTCAAAATCGGTTGATTAAAAATTCTCCCCTTTACGTCATGCAAAAAGCTGTGATATCATAATTTATTAAGAGGTTTATACCTACATATATACGTATAATGAAATGTCTTTACTTGGGAATTAACACTGTACATATAGGCAAACTTGATTTTTTTTTTTAATAATTTTTTTTAGCGTGAGTAATCAAAGAAATTATTACTTTTTTAAACTTCTTAGTAACTGATATTTAAAATAATAGCGGCAACAAATTATGTTTTTTGAGATTTAGGGTGATCTCAACTATCCAACCTTCTGATAATTTATTTGTTTGCTGTTATACACAGGTCTTCAGGTGGTGCTCAAATCAATCATCCGTGCGATGGCACCTTTGTTGCAGGTTTGCCTCCTTGTTCTCTTTGCCATCGTCATCTTTGCTATCATCGGCCTTGAGTTTTATGTAGGTGTATTTCATAATGCTTGCTACAAAAAGGGCTCTCACACACGCAGTGAAGGTAAGTACTAAACTATGTTAGTTGTAGATGTTTTTTTTTAAATCAGTGTAATGAAGTTAATAATAAAATCTGAAGTACCACTAAATTTTAATCCTGACTATTTATTGTTGCTTTGCATCAATCATAAAGTCATGTTTTTTTAAAATTTTAATTAGATGACATAGACACCGGGGATGAAGATGATATACGCCCTTGTTTGCCTGGTGCAGACTCTTCAGGAGCATTTCAGTGTCAAGTCAACATTTCCAATTGTAAGGCAGGATGGCGAGGTCCCAACGCTGGCATAACAAGTTTTGATAACATTGGATATGCCATGCTCACTGTTTTTCAGTGCATCACCATGGAGGGCTGGACAAATGTTTTATACTATGTGAGTTGTCCAGAAAACAGAATAGCATTGTTTTTTTATGTCTTTATAGATTGAATTGAAGGATTTTTAAAAAAATTGTGAATGGCCTTCATCTCATCATCAGGTCCCGTAGTCCTTTGACCGTTGAGGCGCCACAGATGACATGTACACTATTCTTCTCCATTCCTCTCGGTCTTCTGCCATATGCATAGCATCGCCTAGTTTTAATCCCGTCCATTCTTTGATATTATCTTCCCATCTTTTTCTCTGTCTTCCTTAAGTCCATTAAAAAATAGGTCTCTTGTTCTATGTGATTATAATAAGTATTAGGTATAATATGATTAGGTAAAGCATATCTCTAAGTTTATGTTTTCCTATTGTTCTGTAATGTGATTATAATAAGTATGAGGTATAATATGATTAGGTAAAGCATATCTCAAAATTATGTTTTTAAGGCTGCTTTATTTTTCTTTGATTTTCAAATTAAATGCTGTTTAAGATTATGTTCTTCACAAATGACATTTCATAATTTTTTTCTTCAGACAAATGATGCTTTAGGAAATCAATTCAACTTTTTATACTTCATACCACTCATCATACTGGGATCTTTCTTCATGCTAAATCTAGTTTTAGGTGTGCTTAGTGGGTAAGTGAAAAAAAAATTCAATTTATTTAATTATTTTCTTATGTATCAAGAAAAAAATCAATGAAATATATTTCTCAGTGCAAGAAATTCTCATTAACCAAATAATATAAACATGAAGTCTTAATGATTGCCGGCATATTAAAAAATTTGAGTGGGAAAAAAACATGTAGGGGTTCAAACATTCAATATTAATCTAATTAATTAATACGACCTAAAATATCTAAATTTTAACTGCTTCACGTCTCTTTACAGAGAATTTGCCAAAGAGAGAGAAAGGGTAGAAAACCGCAGAGCCTTTTTCAAACTTCGCAGGCAGCAACAGATTGAGCGAGAGTTAAATGGCTACCTAGAGTGGATATGTAAGGCTGGTGAGTTGAGAAGTCCATTAAGTCTTATAAGACTGTTGATATCAGCAGATTGTTTTGTAATCATGATTGCTTCTCTCATGGAAGGATTTTAATTTAATTAAGGCAACATGTACATTAATAGGCCTATGTGTCTTCTTATCATAATTTATTTGTTCCTTTAATTAGAGGAAGTAATATTGAGTGAAGAGAGAACTACAGATGAAGAGAAATTAAAAATAATTGAAGGTGAGTGAGTTTTAATTTATTATGTAAATTAGTATTAATAATATCATTCTCTCATATTTATTGCTAGAATCGTAAGCATAAATATTTTTATATATCATTTCAAAGCTAAAAATTGCCAGTAAACTTTTAAAATGCTATCTTTATTTATTTTTATGATTCACTTTCCATTAGACAATTTGTCACCACTGCTACAGTTTTTGTGGATTAATACTCCTGTTTTTGGTGTGTTTTTTACTGTCTAATATTCTGCAGCTCGAAGGCAGGCAGCAGCAAGGAAAATGAAGCAGTTGAAAGCAGAGGATAATGAAAATGATAGTGAGCAAAATGACAATGACTTACTGGCTGCCATGGCACCAGGTAATTACTTTTGATATTTTACTCAAATTTAAGTCTATTTTATTTCCTATTTTATTTCCATCAGGTATCTGTCTTATACCTTGAATATGGTTCTCATCTTCTACCTTCAATATATTTCTCATCTTGTACCTTCAATATGGTTCTCATCTTGTACCTTCAATATGGTTCTCATCTTGTACCTTCAATACGGTTCTCATCTTGTACCTTTAATACGGTTCTCATCTTATACCTTGAATATGTTTCTCATCTTGTACCTTTAATATGGTTCTCATCTTGTACCTTCAATATGGTTCTCATCTTGTACCTTCAATATGGTTCTCATCTTGCACCTTCAATATGGTTCTCATCTTGTACCTTCAATATGGTTCTCATCTTGTACCTTCAATATGGTTCTCATCTTGTACCTTCAATATGGTTCTCATCTTGTACCTTCAATACGGTTCTCATCTTATACCTTGAATATGTTTCTCATCTTGTACCTTCAATATGGTTCTCATCTTGTACCTTCAATATGGTTCTCATCTTATACTTCAATATGGTTCTCATCTTGTACCTTCAATATGGTTCTCATCTTGTACCTTCAATATGGTTCTCATCTTGTACCTTCAATATGGTTCTCATCTTGTACCTTCAATATGGTTCTCATCTTGTACCTTCAATATGGTTCTCATCTTATACTTCAATATGGTTCTCATCTTGTACCTTCAATATGGTTCTCATCTTGTACCTTCAATATGGTTCTCATCTTATACCTTCAATATGGTTCTCATATTGTACCTTCAATATGGTTCTCATCTTGTACATTCAATATGGTTCTCATCTTATACCTTCAATATGGTTCTCATCTTATACCTTCAAAATGGTTCTCATCTTATACCTTATAGCCTCACATTTCAAAGAACAGAAATTAATATTTGCAAAAATAGAAATCAAATGATTGACAAATTAAATTTTTCTCTTACTGTTGAAACGTACTGTTATAATGTGTAGAGAATTTAATCTCTTATTTTACTATATGGCTCGTGACAAACGATACAAATAATTAAAAACAGTAATAAAGAACGTTACCCAAGCTAGTGCTAATTACAAAAAATAATTTATTAAGCTAACTTTACAATGCAAAATTAAATAGAATAAAACATTCACTTACAGTACAGCAATGAATTTGTACTGGTAATATGTTGGGAAGGTGCACACACATACAATAAATATAATATAAAAATCTTCGGTCAGTGCCGTACGTCAATCTATTAGTCTCGCTCTCTACTTGTATTGCAATCTCTGTCTCCACCACTCCCTCTGTCGATAGGCTTACTTATAGTCTTTCATAGAGGGTTTTTGAGGAAAGGGTCCAGACACTTTGTACCTGCATTAAGTGCACTCTTGTAGGTTCCATGGAACTCGACTATATTCTGTGTTTACATGTAGTAAAGGTCAAGGGAGACAATTCCCAAGCTCATACATGGGATTCACAACGTAAAGATGTCTTACATAACACTGTATTTTGAATGTTTTTTTATTGTTGTTTTTAAAATAAATATTTTGTATTAATAGCACTTGAGAGTTTTAAATTATGAAAACGCTGAAAAGTGTAATTTATTTTCTAACTACGGAATATCATATTTTTCTTGTTTATTTAGGGAATTCTTTCAAAAGCATGAAGAAGAGAAGAACAACCGGCAAGTGTGCTTCTTTCTGGCGAGCTGAAAAGAGGTTCAGGTACTCTATAAGACGACTTGTGAAAAGCCAGCTTTTCTATTGGATAGTTATAGTTCTGGTCTTCTTGAATACAGCATCGGTGGCATCTGAGCACTATAACCAGCCAGAATGGCATGTGCAGTTTTTATGTGAGTTGCCTTTGTATTGTTTCTTTTTAAAATTATTTGGCAACGGTGTCATTTATTATTTTAAGATCTTCGGTGATATTATTTTCCTTTCATTTATGTAGAATGTTTTAAATGATTTTGTTTCAGTCTCTTCAAATATCAATTATTTTATTAGTTTTAACATGGAGTAGCATTTGCATCCTTTGATAAATTCTTTATTTTCCTACCCAAAAATAAACTAGCACTGTCCTGTGTATTATCTCTATATTTATTGCATTGTGTTTTTCAATGATAATTACAAACATAGTCAGATTTATCAGGTGCTTATAAATCAACTAATTTGACCACCAAAAAAAAAATAATAATAATACCATTCAGCTGTTATGGCTTTTACCATCAAGAATAAAATGAATGAGGATCTGCTGTTTAAAGAAATCCCAAAAAGCTCGACTAAAAGCATCAGGAAAGTCTTGTAATTTCTTTAATGAACGTCAAAAATCTGCAGGTATGAGTTTGAATAAGAAGCTTTGACTTCATTCAGTATTCAGCTTTAGTTGCCCATTATTTTCTGATAAATAATCAATTCTCTGCAATACTGCCAAACTGAGTCATTGAAAAGAAATATTTGCTGGCCATTTCAAACAGTTAGCTAGATTATGCCTTTAATATTGTTTGACTTGGCTCTATATTCACCAACAGCTTAAAATAACATTTTATGTGCTCACTGCTCCAGGATCAGCAACCTTTTGGTAATGATGTGACAAAGTGTGATTTCTTATTCATTCATTGTGCCACAAACCTATATGTCTAGCTTATAATGTACATTGTTTAGTCAGTCACAAACCTATATGTCTAGCTTATAAGATGCAATATTTTTTAGGTCTTCCATGTGCCATTGAAAATCACTCCGCGTGCCAAGTATGGAATTTACGCCATTTGTTGCTGACTACTCCCTCCAACTTGGATACAAAATAGAATCAGATATCATGTTATTCAAGGAAACATATTTTGTAGTTCTAGAGGTTGTTCTCAGACCCATCAGTGGAAGCACTTTCTCTGATTAAACTTAGTTAATGTTTAGTGTCAAACAGTAAAGGGAGAATATTATGCTCTCAATGTGGAAACCCCCTGGGATCAGGCACAGACAGACGGATAAAGGAGTTCTGGTTTGCCTAGATAAAGTAAGAGAAGAGGAGGATGAAACAACACGCTTCAGACCTGATAATGAACTTAAGCCTTCTCAGTGGTACAAGTCAAGCAGAGGCAACTTTCCCCAGTGTCACCCTAGTCGGGGTGGGGATTAGATTGATTGAATTACTCTCTTTAATTTGCACTGAATCATGTATCCATAAGATTTGCATCTCATTTGGTCAAGGGCAGTGTAGGTGTTAAGTTTGTAGAGAAGAAATCTTCTACTATTTGTTATATTGAATTTTAAAAGAAAAGGATATTTTTTTAAACATTAATTTTCTTAAAAATTGGATGATTTTACTTTGTGATCAGCAACGATGGTGTAGTTTTGTTAGCCTGTAGTCATGGGATGAATACTTCATGAGCTGTGTCTTTATTGATCTCTTGGCTGTTCTTGATTTATTATTTAACCTCATGCTAATCAGAGCGTGTGTGGACCACAGCCAATCAACTCTGAGACACAGCTCATTAAAAAAATTGTTTCAGGAAGTTTGTGAGAGTGCCCTGTACTAAATAAATTAATCAAATGAACATTTTTTTATTGTTGTTACCCAAATACAAAGTGTTGTTGTTGTTGTTCGTTCTTCACATGCAAAGTATTACCAAGGCTATATCACATGGTGAGTACGATAGTGGCCTGCAAGTCCTTTTAGTGTCTGGAAAGCTTTCCCGCCCATGAAACACACCTTGTTTTTGGTCCTAGCAGGATTTGAGTTGATTCTGCTTTTCCTCTCAGTGCACTTTCTTTGGACATGAGTGGTGCGTTTATTTTCTGATGATTGTGCTCCGACAGTGAATCTGCCACACCAGCTTACACGACAGTGAATCTGCCACACCAGCTTACACGAGAGTGAATCTGCCACACTAGCTTACACGGTCCATATCAAGTGTCTCCAACAAATCGAGGTCAATGTGCATGGATTTGAGTGACACTTTTAGACTGTCCTTGAAGCGTTTTTGTCTGACATTCTAGGAACATGCCCTGCCTATCTGGCTTGTCCTTTTTATAGGAGCATGCGTATGCTGATAAAATCAGCCCATTGTAGGACCTCTGTATCCACCTTATGCCAAGAAGTTTACGTATGCAGCATAGTTGGAGATGGTTTAGCTGTCTACAATGTCTGCTGTACACTGTCCATGTCTCACTAGTATATAGATGTTAAGATGATTGCCCTATATACTTTCAGCTTAATGAAAAGACTGGGACCCCTTCAGACCTAAACACTCTTGCGGAGCCTTCCAAATGCAACATTTGCTTTGTAAATTGGTTACTGATCTCATCATCCATTGTTACTGACCTGGAGAGGGTGCTGCCCAAATATAAGAATTTTTCTGCTGATTGGAGATTCTGTCCCTTATTTTAGGTTCTTTGTGAGCTTTTCCTGAGCTGGCTGGTACAAGATCTCTGGTTTTTTTTTTCCATATTAATGGTAAAGCCGTAGTTGTCACAGGCCTGTGGTAATGCCGTAGTTGTCACAGGCCTGTGGTAAGGCCGCAGTTGTCACAGGGCCTGTGGTAAGGCCGTAGTTGTCACAGGCCTGAGGAAAGTTATCAAGTATTTGCTACAATTTCATTGACTGAAATTGAGTTCTTCATTTTTAAAGTTTGAACAGGTCATTTTTATTTTTTAATTCAGTATTCTTTTTAAATCAATTATTTTATTTTTTAATTCAGTATTCTTTTTAAATCAATTATGTCACCAATTCTCTCCTAACATATATGGAATATCTTCAACACAGTGCATTTTTACCCTGAACAATTATCAAAAGATAGTTTAAGTTGAAATAAGGATACCTTCTACCATATTGATTTTATGAGTTGCTTTATTATTTCCTATGGGGTTAGACTTAACCAGTTTTCTTATTGCTTTACAGCACCAAAAAATTTGTTAGCATGGTAGTATGCCTTATAAATTATAAATTGACTTATATAATTAGTGGGTATTTTAAATTACAAGAAGAATTAATAGAATGATAGTCACACCTCCTGACAACATTAGGCATTACTTGTGTCATTGTATGCAGTGAAAGAAACAGGGTAATGGCAGTAATGGAAGGGTATCCTGGTATCATGTCTCTCTCTCTGTCATGGTTCTTTCCTCCTCCTCCCCCCCCCCTTTTTTGTGTGACCCTACCCAGGTGGTGTTCTAATTTTTCTCATTTTTTGATAACTCAAACAGTTTATATATTTAATTTTCTTGATCTCACCACTGTACTTGATTATAAAAGTACACTACTAAACGGATGTACAAGAGAATTGAGTGTACTATAATTTTAAGTGGTATTTTCTTTTCTCATAGATATTACAGAATATGCTTTCCTAGGCTTATTTATATTTGAGATGTCCATCAAAATGTATGCGCTTGGTGTGCGTATGTACTTTCAATCGTCTTTCAATATATTTGATTGTGTGGTAAGTTTTTTCCTTTTTAGACAGTACTTTATTAAGGATTTTCGTGCATTTAATTTTGGTGATAGCTGTACATTTTCAACATGAGATAAATTAGAATGTAAGAGTACCTTTGGGTTACCTTCCTTCAATTAATTTTGTAGATATCAAGTTTTGTTCTGCTTCCTCTTTATAGGTAATTGTTGGTAGTATAGTTGAAGTCATCTGGTCAGAGTTCAAGAGAGGATCATCATTTGGTATAAGTGTGCTCAGAGCTCTTCGCTTGCTTAGGATATTCAAAGTCACCAGGTACATTAGCTTACATTTTGCTTATGTGTGACAGTATTATACCATACAAATTAAAGTGTGAAGTAAACAACTTACCATTGTTAATGAATTCATTGGTGAATGATGTCTTTAAAAACCAGACCTTCACTTAGAAATATCTTTATAAAATAGTTATCAATAATTTCAGGGGGGGGGGGGATTTATTGACTTTTAAGAAAAAATTATTGGACTAGAAAAGTGAACGTTGTATTAATGTTTACATCCGTTTTGTTTCCAAGATACTGGTCATCATTGAGGAATCTGGTCATCTCCCTGCTCAGCAGTATGAGATCAATTCTCAGTCTTTTGTTTCTTCTCTTCCTCTTCATCATAGTATTTGCCCTTCTTGGCATGCAACTATTTGGAGGAGAGTGAGTACATATCTACACACTTGTTTACCTGGGTTCTTTTGTAAAAATGCCACCAATTTTAAAAAGGGCTTTTCAAATACAAAACTTAAAAATAAAAGTTTTTAAAAAATGAACAATTACTTATAGAGTTGGCTTTAACCAAGCTGTTACAATTGTAGTCCCTAAACATGATGAATAACTTGAAAAGTCTCTTCAGCACTCTGGCCTTGCAACTGATACTAAATCCAAGACATCTGTTGTTCTTGATCCCATTTAACCTTATACAAAGTTGATGACAGTTTAGACATTTCAATAAACATGTAGTAGGACAGTTAAATAATTGTTTGGAGTCAAGAGGTCATGGTTTGAATTTCTGTCCTTTTTTTAGAATGAACTTTGAAGAAGGTCGTCCCTCAGCACATTTTGACACATTCCCTATAGCCTTGCTCACAGTATTTCAGGTAATGTGGCTTGTCTGGCTGACACTGTTATATTGTTAATCATCATTGACGTGTGACAGACTGGGGCTCTTGAATGTGCACTTCATTTGTTAATACAGTTCATGGTTTAAAATTCCCCTCACCCTGGATTTTTTCAGTGCTAGTTAAATGTGTCAAATATTTCTGTCTTGAATTTCAGATTTTGACAGGAGAAGACTGGAATGAAGTTATGTACAATGGTATTAAGTCCCATGGTGGCATAGAAAACCAAGGAATGTTCTACTCATCATATTTTATAGTGCTTGTGCTTTTTGGCAACTGTATCCTTTTAATGCACTATCTAAGTCACTACATCCTTGTGTGTATGTCGGGCTTCTGCGTTACATGTCACACTAAGATAATCATAGTGTGCCATTGTAAAGTTTTTAAATTTAAGAACTGAAACAATTAAAAGAAATCATCATTGGGAACTATGTCATTAAAAGTGTTTAGCTGTTATGTATGTTTTTTTTAAAGTGGGATTGAGGTGAAAACAAGTTTTAGTGCTTAAACATTTTAGTGAGCAATCTATTAATCTTTTGCTAATGTCACTGTTTAAAATTGGTTTTTAACAAACACCATGACAGCTTAACATGAAGTAGGTGTATGTAGGTAGGTATGTTTATAACATGTCTAAAATTAGTAAAGGTTACTGGCAGATAAGTTAGTCCTTAACCAAACTATAGATACACTGCTGAATGTTTTCTTGGCCATTGCTGTAGACAACCTGGCAAATGCCCAGGAATTGACAGCTGCTGAAGAAGAGCAGGAGGAGGAAGAAGCTGTAGTAAGTGATACATTTTATTTCAAACTATTCATTTATTAATTAATTCATTTCTTTCATTGGTCTTTGAAATATATGAACATTTCAAACTGTTTTTCTTTTACATTGCTTTTTTTTTCACTCATTGTTCAATCAGAAAGAATATTCTGTAATTTATTGTAATAATAAATTACATCTGTCACCAAAACCTGGATGGACACAATCACAATTATTCTTTTCTTTTTCTTATTGTCTTGTGTTTTGTTGTCATGCACTCTTATCATGGCTGCATTACCTCAAACAATTTTTATTTTGGTTTTGTTTATGATAAATTGACTTAGATAAATCATCACGTTAGTCTTTGACATGGTAAATACTTGAGATTCTATGCTTCATTGATCATATTTCATTCTAAGATGTCCACGTCTAGTAGGGAATTCTCATCTCACAATGCTATAGTTCTTGGGTACATAAGAAAAATTTTAGTGCACTAACTTAACTGCAAGTAGCAAGCCAAATGTGATGTTAGCTAAAATCAATACCATTTTAATTTGCTCATAGTTGCAAATTTTAACTGAGGGGAACAGTAAACAGTAATTGATATGTGCACAGTCAGGTAAATAAGTATGTTTGACCTTTCCCGTACAGGACACATTGGGCTATGATTAAGTTTAAGCTATCAAAATGTTGCCAACAAATTTAGATGAATCTTGTTGTTTTTTTGTTTTTTTATGTCTCGTCTAATTAAAAATCATTAAAATCTATGCTAGAAATGAGCAACACATAAGAAAGTTTAACAGGTGATTTGATCACTTCTCTGTAAGCTTTGTGTTAGCTACACAAAAAGCCACCAAAGCTAGATAGACACATATCTCAAGATTGCACAAGCAAGAAAAATCATTAACCATCGTGTCCAGAAAGCTCTATTTTCCCCCAGCTTGAGTTTAAGAAAACATCTCTTGAAGTTTGACTTATTTTATGCCCATCATGCACTCTAGGTAACTAGAATAAACAAATGACTGCAAGATGGTGATAGCCGCATAGGTGCTGTGCCCTGTCCCAATTATGAGCCTGCTTGATATCAAACTATTACTCAAAGTAAACTGTGACTAGAATCGGATGCTTGCGGTTTAAAATTAGCACTACATTTTCAACTAACAGAAATGATTAGGGAAATAACATTAAATGTTGGTTTCTTCTTTTCCGTCCATCAGAGTTGCATCTTTTGGAAGTTTGGCTCCGTTTGTACCTCAACTTGGAATGCAGTGCTTTATGTGTAGTTTTCAAACTTGAAAAAAAAATCTATGTTTGGTCCTAGTTCCATTTAATCGTGTGAAATAGTGCATCCCATTTATTAGAATGTCCAAATTAACAGTTCTGATGGTCAAAAAAAAAAAGTATGCTATTTGTAACCAATGCTTGTGTTTTAACTGTTTGCTTATTGAACATTTATATTTTTAATGACATTTTTATGTATTAATTAATATCAATTTATTGAAAAAGTATTGTTTAAAATATACTACATAATCCAAGTTTGTTGTGCGCATCTGTAGCTTTGAGTAACAACTTTTGTCCCAAAGAATTTTTTTTAATAAAAGCTCAATTAATTTTGTTTTAACTGAATTAAATGACGGTGCATGCAAAAATCTAAATTTCTGTAGGCTTCCACATTTAGAATGAGAAGACAATTACTTTGAAAGATCAAATGTGTCATCTTAAAGCTGAAAACAATAGGCAACATTCCCCTATCAATGGTTATAAAATCCAAATGTACACATATTTCTTTGTGGGTGTGTGCTGTCTTTGAACTTTATTTGTGGTGCACCTTATTCATTTATTTAATTTTTGAAATCCTCCCCTACCCCTGTCTTAATATATTAAATTCTTTTAATGGAATGAGAAAAGGTAGCCTGTTTAGAATAGTATATCTGCAATGAATTATCTGCATGCAATGTCAATGTTGTACCTCAATCTTAAATAAAGAGCCTGATTATCTATATGCATTTTATTAAAGCATTGAACTATATATCCTTATAGTTACTTTTATCAATTTGAATAATAGTACATATTAAACAACAAAGTAATGAATAAAACAATTATCCACAAATATTGAAGTAGCACACATTTTAAATACTATTATCACAAAGCAGCTAAGTAGTTTTTACCATTTCAGTCGTTGAATCAAGTCTATCCATCATAATCACTTAAATTTACTATTTAATCAATTTTAAGTTGATCGAAAAAAATTTGTGCGGAGATTTTAATATTTTCCATTGAAACTTCTAATTATCTGCTATAATTTTTTTTCCAGCGGCGTGAAGAGATTGAGAAAGAAATGGCGGAGCAGTTTGCCGCTCAAGGGAGACCACCGCTAGTGAACATTTGTCCTCCATCCCCGCAGAACAATGAAGAAAACAAAACGGCCAACTTTAACTAGTGAGTCGCTTATGTTTGTTTGTTACTTCATTGAACACTTGATAACTGATACAACACATGAAGGAAAGGAAATAGTGTCACTCCATAACAAAAATGTTCTTGATAAGGCATCTACTTTTCAATTACCATATACTCCATGTTACTAAGTTTTTGATAAGGTCTCCAGACCTCAATGATTATATGCTCCATATTACTAGGTTCTGAATTCAGCATCCACACACATGTCATATTACTTTACTAACCTTGGATCAAAACAACTTAATAGATTAGCAGTTCTACATATTGTAATGTAAACAAGAATATATTAGACATTTGAGATAAATATAAAACTTGTAAAAACTGCATGACTTTCTTCCCCTCATACCTAATACAACAACTAATCATGTGGGTGTATCTGTTTTAAATATACAATCTCCTAAGCATTATTTAATACCCTGCCTGTAATAGACTTTTAGTTTGTAGCTATAGCACCCATAGATTAGATGAGCTAGCTGATAGCCACCCTTTGAGTCAGCCCTTAAAACTACCATGATGACAATCGACATTTGTCTAACCAACAGCATCAATTTCAGCGCTGGCAACAGAGTGGACATCAACCTGAGCCAAAACAACTTGAAAGATAACAGGGACAAGAAGATTTCAGTTGACAATGTGCTAGAGACTGCCGCTAAGACGTCCTCCGTGACCATGCCATTGGCTAATAACACAGAGGAAGACATGTCAGACACAGGTTAGTTGAAATGATACATTTGACATTTTGTATGTCACTGCCTTTAGTACCAGCACCAAAATATTTAATATTTAGTGAAATTACATATCCAATTTTAAAAATCAGATCTTGTCAAAAATCATATTTTCCATTTTTAAAGCTTAAGTTGCATTTTGATCATTTGGCCTACTTTACAGCCAAGCGCAGGCGTGATGCACTTCGAGGTGATCAAGAAGGTAATAATTGTAAATGGTGAAAGGGGGCTTGAAATTTTTAAAATCTTATCTTTTCTATTGACTGGGAGCTTAGAACTTCATTTGCTATTTCCATTTGAAAAGGTATACATTTTTTTATTTGGATACTAAGCTGCAGTATTATTTCAGTGAAGTCATTGAAGTTCTTAAACTTTGAGACAAAAAATGGTATTGTCATTGTTAATGAGATTTTCTAATTCAGTTAATGGTATAAAAATGCACTCAAACACCAATGGAAAAATATGACAGTTAATTTTATGGATTGGATGTGGTTATGTTTGTCACCGAAAAGAAAAGTCAATTTTACCATTTAGATAGGGATACCTTTTGGCTTTCCATTCTATTTTTAAAATATTTCTCTATTTTTTTTAATTCTTTTAAAATTCTTGCTCATCTTTCAGTGAAGATTGTCCAGATAGTTAATTTATTTCTCATTAATAATTTTGTATTCTGGTATGGGTAATATTTAATTTATGGTGTTTACACTTTGGCTTTTCTCTGATATTTTAGACAGTCATTTAAACATTGAACATTACACAATAAATTTATTGTATTGGTAAATGGATTGATTTCTTAAGGTTTTTAGTATCTGTTATTAAATTTTTTATAAATTTACCTTTTCTTCAATTCTCTATTTAAATTAAATTAATTTCTGGGTGTTATGTAAATCTGAACTTTTTTGTTTTTCTAGTTTTGTTAAGCCATTTTACACAACCTTGCAAGTCTTATTTTACTTATGTAAGTTTCCTTTTCTTTCAGTTCGGTCCAAATTTTCTGACAGGTTCCATAAAGCAATCAATGTGTTCAGTGGTAAAAAATGTAAAGGAATTTTTTTATTACAACAAAGTAACATTGCGCATCTTACTTTTGGGCTGTTTTTTTTTTTGTTGTTTTTTTGTTTTGTTTTTTTGAGGTTCAGGGTTTTGTACAAATCTAGATGAAAGTCCAACA
The DNA here is from genome assembly GCA_964017045.1 of Omphiscola glabra. Taxonomy (NCBI): domain Eukaryota; kingdom Metazoa; phylum Mollusca; class Gastropoda; family Lymnaeidae; genus Omphiscola; species Omphiscola glabra. Next base: position 2,893,940 of record OZ024808.1, read on the forward strand.
ACTTTTAAAAGTATGCAAATTTGTCATAGAGTGACAATGTTGTAAATATTCTTCCTCTTTTTTTTTTTTTCATTAAACTGCAATCAGTTTTTGAGGTGAGGGTACAGCAGTTGGTAAAAGCACTTTAAACACCCCCACCCCTATGCTACAATTCATATAACATCAACCATATTTTCAATGCAATCTTTTTTATGTCTAGGGAACTTATGCAAAATGTGTGTTGGAAATAAATGGTGTCTTGTTTTCACATTATAACAGCTACAGATAATCCTATTTTAAAGAAAGGATTATTCTAAACACCAATTTATTTTATGATTAAATTTGTTTGGTCCCTTCTCTGCACTTGAAATTGAAACAACAGACACCCTTTTTTTTAAAAAAATTGTCCTTAAAAAACTTTTTCCAGGAATATTTCAAACTGCACTGTTTAATTTGTTTCATATCATAGAAAATTCCCCTGGTGTTTTATGACTTAAGGAGCTGAATAGTCCATTAATCCTGTAGACTTTGTTTTATAGAGGACATATTTAGGTATAGAAATGAGACACCCATTAAAAAGCCATTATGTTGATTAGTAAGTTACTTTGTAATGTCTTTCAGACTCAGCTTTTGCAGATTAATAATAGCACAATCTCATTTTGAATATTAAACGATTATTTTTTCTACCAACATCTGTTTACATTCAATTCTTTTTCAAATCAACTTATAAATGAATACAGTGAAAAATTCTGGAAGTACCTTTTCAATGTTAAAATTATCATTTTGCTATTTATTTATCTAAATATAAAAATTCAATGACGTAATCAGCTTTTCTGTATGTCTATAGTTGATTTAGCATCTATTGTATATCTTTAATTATTATTATTTTGTATTGCTTAATTTCAGGACCAATTTTTTAAAAAGATAAATGCTACATCAAGATGGCTGTTCCAGTTTGTGAATTAATTCAGCTTGGTCTCTCCTATGGTAATCGGTTGTTTTGACATGATGTTGATATCTGTCTAATCTCTGTCTGCAGCCAGCACAACTAGCAGTGGCACAGCTGATGTTCAGCCAAGAGCCAGTAGCCAGAATGATAATGGAGGCTTCCATGGGCCCAAACCCATGCTGCCCTACAGTTCAATGTTCATATTTGGTCCCACTAACCCGTAAGTGTACCCTGATATAAAATTAGGTTCCATACAAAACAGATAACACTGTGCCATATTTATCTCTGGAAAGTTTGTCTCATTGCATTATATCATTTTGACTTTTCAGTTAGTTTAATTTTTTTTATATTTTTGATTTGTTTTTGTTAATGATTTTATAATTTTTAAAAGATTTTTTTTTATTTAAAAAACTTAAGAACTTTTTAAAGGATACGGCTAAACCCTTTTTATGATTACCAGAATTCGCCGTTTCTGTCACTTTGTTGTGAACCTGAGATACTTTGACCTGTTCATCATGATAGTCATCTGTGCTAGCTCTGTGGCCCTTGCCGCTGAGGATCCAGTCATCGAAAATTCACGGAGAAATGAAATACTCAACTACTTTGACTTTGTCTTCACCGGTGTGTTCACCATAGAGCTTATATTAAAGGTTGGTTCATGGATGCACTCCTGTGTCTATGTACTGAAAGATAATTTCTGTGTCTATTACTGAAAGATGATTTTTGTATCTATGTACTGAAAGATGATTTCTGTCTATGTACTGAAAAATGATGACCGTGTCTATCTACAGAAAGATTATTAAAATTGATCATATTTTTTTTTTAAATATCTGCTACATGTAAGAAAACTTTTAACTGATGAGTTTAAAGACATATTCTGACAAATTTTTAACACACACTGATAAAATTATGAGTGCTGCATTTACTTAAGTAACACTCTTTCTCATCACAGGTCATTGACCTTGGTGTGCTACTTCATCCTGGTTCATACATCCGAGATCTGTGGAACATTCTTGATGCTACAGTGGTTATATGTGCCCTTGTTGCATTTGTTTTTAAGTAAGTTAGAATCAAGACTTTTAAAATGTGTGCTTCTTATTGACTACTGGTTGATTGTGGCTAACCTAGCTATCTCTGGCAGCTTCATCAAAAATTGATTTAGAAATACATCCTGGATTACTTCCATAAAAGTGGAGTCTAATAGAAATATTAAACTGAAATATGAAAACAAGTGATTGTAATTGGTAGTTTTTAAGAAAATCACTTACAAAACATTTGTCATAAGGAAAAATTTTTAAATATTTAGAAACTGACGCATTTATGCCAGCAAAAGTTAAACCGAGTTTTTCAGCTGGTAAACAAAATGTATTTTGTTACAAAGTCCCTGTAGCAGCCTAACCCTATGTAGAAACAATGTTTGGTTGAAGCACATCTCAATTATAAATCTAAATAGTTGAATTCCTGAGATAATTTTTTGATGCAATATCGCTGAACAGCAGGTAAGAATTGTCATCTTTACCTTAGTGCCATCATTAAGAATCTTACTGTGCAGCACTTGTGGTGGCTTGGTACATCTGGTTTTCAGAAATAAATTGAAATTGGTGGAGAGAGTTCAAACATGAGTAGCAGATCTTAAAATAAATTACTTAATTTTAACATTTTAATTGTATGATGCACAAGTGATTTAAATCCAAATAGAAATGATAAAATGAGCCCTCATGTACAATCTAAGCCTGTGGTGAACAGGAAACCCATTTCATGGATCACACTCGTGTGATTTGAGACTTACCAGCACAGCACACTATTACCAAAGTATAGCATCACAAAAAGGAATTATATCATATAAAACTATTGAGGTACTCACAGCACTGAAAGTAAGTAATATTCATGTGGCATCATTGTGAAATCACAGACCACATCATAGGCAACAGATAAATTTATCAGTAACTCGCTTAGAATCTTGATTTACATATCACATACGGGTAGCATGTTCTCATAGTGGAAAACTTATTAGCCTTTAATCAGTAATAAAAACTAAAGCAGAATTTTAAACCTATTAAATTGTAGAACAAGTATTTTTAATATTAACATTTATTTAGCAAAATTGTATTTTCAAAAATGTTAATTATTTAAAAAAATACAAGTGCAGCTCAATGTAAGGCTAAAAATGCTATAAATATGTATGAAATGATAGTTCAAGGTGCCTGGAGTTAAAGACAATGTAAGGCTAAAAATGCTATAAATATGTATGAAATGATAGTTCAAGGTGCCTGGAGTTAAAGACAATGTAAGGCTAAAAATGCTATAAATATGTATGAAATGATAGTTCAAGGTGCCTGGAGTTAAAGACAATGTAAGGCTAAAAATGCTATAAATATGTATGAAATGATAGTTCAAGGTGCCTGGAGTTAAAGACAATGTAAGGCTAAAAATGCTATAAATATGTATGAAATGATAGTTCAAGGTGCCTGGAGTTAAAGACAATGTAAGGCTAAAAATGCTATAAATATGTATGAAATGATAGTTCAAGGTGCTTGGAGTTAAAGACAATGTAAGGCTAAAAATGCTATAAATATGTATGAAATGATAGTTCAAGGTGCCTGGAGTTAAAGAACACATTTTCACAGCTTCCTAGCTTTTTTTTTTTTTTTATTGATTTTTTTTTTTAATCTTTTTTTTAATGGAAAAAGACATATTTTAGAAAAACATCATGCTCATCTTTTTATTGTTTAAGTCAGTTTTTATTTAAAAATATAGCTATTTCTTTTTTGAAAGAAAACAACTATAAAGCAGTTTTTTAGTTCTTTTTGTTCCATTTCCTGTTTTTGTTTTTTTTTATTATTCTCTTATTTTTTTCCTATTTTCTATGTTAACCTTGGTGTTATCAGTGCATTTAATAGGTAAGTGGCATCTGAATGAGCAAAACAAACAATGGATGTCATATTAGTTACGTTTAGTACACCTGCGGTGGCTGCTAGTGGTGGTCTCCCCCTTGTTCAGTTGCTGACTCTTCAACTTTGGAACTTAAATTCCTCTGTGGCTGACAAAACTCAACACCAACATTAGACTTTTTTTTTTCATCTTTTAACTGTGCCACAATACAAATTTTTTTAAATAAATTGTGGTGGGGTAGCTTTTAAATGTAAACAATAAGACACATTTCAAAGAATTTACTTGCGCTCCTTTAAATAGCCATATGGTTAGGATCAGAGTTGAAGAGGTCATGTAGAATCCCATCTGCCATTTGTATATTATGCTATGTATTACATGACTCAAAACTCATACATCAAATAAAAAAACCCACCCATATAGGGACAAGAGGTAAATACATTTCTTTGTGCATGGACAAAAAACTTTCAGTTGCTATACATGACTTCTGTGTACAGAAAACAAAATATTTTAATACAATTTCAATTCTTTTGAAATCTTCTAACAAATTCAATTTGATCACTGACTGTAGCATGTTCACCTCTTCTTATTTATACATGTCTTTCCACATTTTATCATGAGCTGGTCATTTGAGAGGTTCATTGGTGTATGTGCCACTAGCTGTACCATGGACTCATGTGGCATAATTCCATCCAATATTTTCTGCAGCAAATGTCCAATGCCAAATATATGTTTGATTTTAAAACATGATTCACTATGTCAAATAATGCACCCAAAATTGTTGTCAAATCTGGGCCGAAATTTGATTATGAAATTCAAGTTCAGACAATAATGCCATGGAGAGTGCTTGACGAATTTAAAAAAAAAAAAATTCCAATAATGGTGTCATATATAATAGTAGTGAAAAATGTAGAAATTAAATTTCCATGAATGATGCTAGGAAGTGAGGTAGTAGAAAAAATATAGTAAATGACAGTTGAAAGGATAATGCCATGGATAGAGATGAGATAGCGGGAATATCCCTTTGCTTGATCTCTATTATTAGCTGTTGGAGAAAGCATGATTTATTCCTGGTTTTTTTTTTTTTGTAGTTGATGTATGAATAGTTGAGTGGACACACATCTCTACCAATCTCTGCCACACATTTGAGTGTTGTCACTTTGTCATTGGCTCTCCACAAATGGCCATTGTACCGTACTAGCTGGTAGATCCACACACTGCCTGCATCCTGAGTTCAGTGTCACCTTGTGTTCGTTGTTACAGACTTGACTTGGTCAGTTAACAGGATGAGATAGATCAGAATTTAGTTGCTCTTAATACTCTTAGTTATTGATATAGTTTCAAAGTTGGAAAACTTTTTTTCAGACTTTTTGGTCTGGAAAAATTATATAAATTATATGTCTGTCTGTTAGACATACAAAATCATCTTTTTCCAGTAGAATTGTAATTGGTCTTCAGGGAGAAGATTATGATTAGTTCTGATTCAAGTTATATATTGTGTGGATGTACAGTGTAAAACTAGATCATCAAAACAACTTATTAAAGGCTACATGATCTTTTTTTTTTAAACCTGGTTTGGGGGGGGGGGGGCGCGACACTACTATTCGGACTTACCAGCAAAATGATTTTTACATGGTGTAACACTTTGTAGATATTCTTTTCAGAAAATAATTTTATTTGCATTTATTTAATCATTTGATCGTAATAGTGTTGCCTGTGGATTTAGTTCTTTCTTATAATGCTTAACTGTCAGTTGTTCCAACTCACTGGATTCAGACATGGCCATCTCTTTACCGGACCAAGACTTCTTGTAATGCTTAACTGTCAGTTGTTCCAACTCACTGGATTCAGACATGGCCATCTCTTTACCGGACCAAGACTTCTTGTAACACAGTTTTGGTTTTGTTTTCTTCATACAGATGCATGCCTTCATTGTATAGTAGTATTTGAAATAGTTTTATAGTCATTTATTAAATAGAATATTTAAAATTCTGTAATAATACAAACCCACCATCAACTTTCCATCTTAAATATACCTGATGATTGGGACTAATGGTAGTTAATGTTAAATGATGGTGATATCTTCCAAATTTAGAGGACACAAGTCTATATGATTTGAAAATCTTTTTTGTGTGTGTGTGCCGTTTTGGGGCCTAATATGCTGCATGCTGTGTTATAGCCAGTACAGCAATTTTACCATTCGCATGCTCCAACTGCATGTCCATGGTGAAAACAGAGGAGATAATGCTATTATTCAACATTGATTTCCTCATGTTGCTCCTAATCCAACAGCTTGGCTTTTTTTAAAACTGTATTCAGTGAGAAATCAATTCAACGTTACTGCAATAAATCTAGTACTGTTATCAAATTTAGAATGAAATGTGAAATCTTCTGTTATTATCTAACTAAACTTCTTGTGATGCCTTGTTTAATTTTATTACATTGTGTTTCCTTAAAGACTTTGAGCAGCAAATGTACCCGTACAGTTGATCCTTAGGCTATTTAAAACTAAGATACTCATTTGAACCTAAGATCTCTTCATGTACATAAGTACATCTTTTTTGTTGTTAAATATGACCAAGTGAAATATAAATTGTTACCTAAGATCTCTTCATGTACATAAGTACATCTTTTTTGTTGTTTAATATTACCATGTGAAATTCTGCTGTTCCCAATGGTTGATCATTGTTCACCTAATATAGTAAATTCAGGCACAGTTTGGAAATCAGTAGAAATTATACCTAAGACTGTTACATACCCAGGATGCAAGTTGACCATTGAGGCCATCCATTAATGACCTCATGCTAATTTGGCATCACAAAATCATCACAGATTTGTCCAAAAAAATTAGACACCCTGAGAACTCTTCACAAATTTGTGAACCCCCCACCACTAGATGTGGGATGTCATTTATGGATGGCCCCATTCCTATTTATTCAAAGCTCTTCTTTTAAATGTGGATGCCATATTCTATGATGGGTGTATCTGAAATAATAACAGAATATTTTGTGGTGATCAATTGAAATTTTCTATCCTAACATTAACTTGTGGTTCTCATGTTGTCTCCAGTGACAGTGCTGGTAAGAACCTCAACACCATCAAGTCACTGAGGGTTCTTAGAGTGCTGAGACCACTGAAAACCATCAACAGAGTTCCCAAGCTAAAGGTAAAGATCTACAACAGTTATTCCCTTGTTTTACTCTCATTTCACTTATTTATACCCTCATTTTTCTGGTTGCTAATGGATCATCAAGTAATATCTGCAACAGATTAATGCTTAACAAGGGTGACCTGACCATTGATATGGCAGACAAGACTTCAGAGACAAAGCCACTGATATGATGAAAGAGCTATGACCATTGACATGATGGGAGACAAGACTTCAGAGACAAAGCCACTGACATGATGAAAGAGCTATGACCATTGACATGATGGGAGACAAGACTTCAGAGACAAAGCCACTGATATGATGAAAGAGCTATGACCATTGACATGATGTGAGACAAGACTTCAGAGACATGAACATGTGCTTGACAATGAAAAATATAGTGCCAGACAGAAACAAGCCATTGCTTTTATATAATACAATGTTACTCCTCTGATTGCAGGCTGTGTTTGACTGTGTGGTCAACTCTCTCAAGAATGTCTCCAACATCCTAATTGTATATATACTCTTCCAATTCATCTTTGCTGTCATTGCTGTTCAATTGTTTAAAGGAAGATTTTTTTACTGCACAGATGAGTCCAAATCTACTAGAGATGAATGCCAGTAAGCAATTAACCAGATAAAAAAATGTTAATTTAACTTGTATGCCATTCACTTATATTTTGCTGATTAAGACTCTAAAATTCATCAGTAAATTGCCGATTAAATATTTAACTTTATACAATTCAATATCACCAGTGATATTTGATGCCAGATTTTCATTGGAATAAGTATAATCTTTATTTAACTTTAAAAATTGATTAGCCATTAATTGTGATGCATTTAAATTATTTTTTTTAATATCATTTATTTGTTCCAAACTCCAGAGGCCAGTTCTTTGAGTATGACGGCCACTCAAATGATCCCACTGTCAGAGACAGAGAATGGTTGAGACAAGACTTTCACTATGATAACATCATGATGGCTATGTTGACTCTGTTCACAGTGACCACAGGAGAAGGCTGGCCCAGGTCAGTGTAACTCATCTTATCTTACACTTGTCATATTAAAATGTCAATTTGGAATGTCTTTTACGATTGTATGCCGGAACCTCTTGAACTACAATTTTCTGATTTAAAAAAAAATGATTTAAAAAGTACAATTTTGATTGTTAGTTTTAACTTGCATTTGCATTCTACATCCAGCAGTAAATGAATCGAGAAATTCAATTGGTTGGAGACCTTCCTTAATTATTATACATTTGCCTTCAGAGGCAAAGGGAGAGCATCCAAAAACTCCTAAAATAGTATATTTATATTTCGAATGCTGTGTAAAATACCACCCGATGTTTAGTAGGAATTATCGTCGTGATGTTGCCATGTATTTTAACAAATGAACTCGCTAGCTATTTTCTCAGATATTACTCAGTAGTAGAGATATTAAGGTAATAATTGAGGAGACCAATTTCAAAAACTGCTAAGTCACTTTTTTTAAATAAATGAGTTAGCTATCTTGGCTGGTTAATTAAGTGTCAATATACAGTATTTTGTGTATTTAATGATTAAAAAGCTTTAAGTAAGTCTGTTGTCACCAGGCTCCTGGTGTAAAATTCTAACGAGTACACTTTGTAATAGCGAATAGATAAACAAAATAAAGGGTTGGGTAAAAATAAATATAACATATATGTAGGTCACTAAGCCCCATAGATACCGACGAGGCCATGACAGGCAGTTCCGGCTCATACCAGCGAGAAGCCAGTATAGGAACTGCTCATTCCTACCAAAGACAATCAGGGACTGGAACGAGCTTCCAAAAGGAACAGTTGAGGCGACAACACTTGACTCATTTGCGTCTATTGCCTCAGGCCTTCCAACCCCTAGTGCATGATACCCTCAAACAGTTACTCTTGTGACCAGTGAAATATCCTCATCAACACCAGGCACAGAGACATTGCAAATCCCATCTACATTCATAGGAGCCATAATGATCAATAAATTGATCGTGGGCCCTTAATATACAGAAGAAGATCTGTACTGCAAACAGTAGTTACTTAAGTGAGTTACTGTTTGCACAACGACCGAAATTGTCACATTGGATTAAAAGTGGAAATCATATGATGAAAATTTTGTCATAATTCACAACACACCATATAGGAAAATGTTTAAAATAGAAAAATTTGATTATTTTTGTGTATGTACCAATAGCCCCTCCCCACGTTTGTTTGCTTTGGTGCTGTGTAACATAATTTTGTGACATAATTATTTCTAATGGCTGACCAAGTAGACTATAGAAACAGTGAAAACTAGAGAAGGCATTCTGAACTGTTCCGTGCAGCAATATTAAATTTCGACATATATTATAGGATCATAGAGTGCCTTTAAAATCTGTTTTTAGAATACACAAAACAGCTTTACGATTTTAATACCCTTTCTTCCTTTCACCCATTTACAGCTTGTGATAGTAATCAGACTGTTATAATATGTTAACGGGAAATAGGCATAAATAAATAAATATTGATTCTTATTTCAATAAATTTTATTTTAGCTGATCTGACTTCTAGTTTAAACTATATTAAATTTCACCAGTGGCAGACTTTGATAATGTGGTCTGCACGTTCTCCTATGTATAGCTCATATGCATCTGTAAAACAAAGTGACCGCAGTTTGCAATATTGTAGAGAACCTTAATGCGTCTCTATTCTATAATTAATCTGCAACCTTGTACACTCTGTCTCTCGTGTGCACCAATATGACAAAACAATGAGGGTTATAGTCTTTGAACATTTAATTGTCTTATCCTTTGACTTCACTTATTTCTCTCGCGCTCTCTGTCGTACTCCACTTCGACTGTCACATTCCCTCTCTAACTCCCGTCCGTCCACCTGCCTGCCCGGCTGAGTTCTCCTTAGTCCCGTCCTACTGTCCCTTTTATAAGTCCCAAGTTCCCAGGGCCCCAATCCCCTTCTTAAGTAACACACCGCGTAATAGGTCATAAACCAACGCCGCCATTCCGTCGTGGGCAATCTGACAAGCTTGACACTTTGTTTGGTCAGTTGGTCTTAGGTCATAAAACCAACGCCATCATCCCTTACGGGTCGACTATTGTCTGGACACTACCTACACAGACTACAGGTCTGGACACGCCACAATATAAACATCAGTCATCTATTTTTTACCTTCAGTTCCCTTTTTTTTACGCAAGCTTAACTCGATTCCACTAGACGTGCGATGCGATTAGTTATTGTATACATTATATATTCTGTATATTTAATTATTTATATACTATTAAGATACTGTATTGTGGGATTTTGAAACGATATTGTACGATTTTTTGGAGTTTGTGGGTAGACAGGTCTAATCTTACAATTATTGCCTGCTGCATGAAACAAAGAGAGATATAATAAACAGCAAGTATTGTTTACATAGTGTTATAATGTTTAGATAGAGATGATATATATGAGGTACTAAAATCTAATCCTTCATTTCAGTTGTTATTGAAGGTTACATCTGCAGATTGGTATTTTTCCCTGTTTGTCTCTCCTTAGTGTCTTGAAACACTCAATGGACTCAACCTATGAAGACAGGGGACCTAAACCTGTGTACCGTATGGAAATGTCGCTGTTCTACGTCGTCTTTTTTATCGTCTTCCCTTTCTTCTTTGTCAACATATTTGTTGCCCTCATCATTATCACCTTTCAGGAGCAGGGAGAGAATGAACTAATGGACCAGGAAATGGATAAAAACCAGGTAGAATCTTCCCTATTGCATTGCATAGTGCTAGGATTAGCATTAGAAAATTATGATTTGAAAGATTTAGATGTATGTTAAATGTAAGCTTTAATCAGTCTTACTCTTACAAAAGGTTTTCATTTAAAAAAAATTCATATTCAATTCATTCAGTGGCTGTGCAATATAACAATGTACAATAGAGTCTTAAATAGAACATAGAGAAGAGTAGACTTAACTAGAAAAGCCATTCAAAAATTGTGTTTGCTTCTTCTTTCATACAGAAACAGTGCATAGACTTTGCTATCAATGCTAAACCTCACTGCCGCTTCATACCCAAGAACAAAAACTCCATCAAGTACAAGATATGGAGGCTGGTCCAGTCATCTAAGTTTGAGTATTTCATAATGATGCTTATTACGTTGAACACAATAGTCTTAATGATGAAGGTCAGCTCCTTTGGTATTTGTTGAATGTAAACAAAATAACCATTAACTGCATTCTTTCCATTTTTAGACGGCAGATTTATAAACTGTATGTCAGACCTGTTTACTCTTTCGATTTTGGCGTACACAGTACGCTTTTGAGATGTCTTTTACGATTGTACGAAAAACCTGTAAAAAAATACGATTTTATGAGACCAGGTTGAAAATATAGATATTCTGGAAGGTTTTCCGATTAAAAAATAATAATAATTAATTAAAAATTACATTTTCGGTTGTTAGTTTTAATTTACATTGTACATCCAGCGGTTAATGGATCAAGAAATACTATTGGCTGGTGACTATAATTATATTACGTTTGCCCAGAGAGGCAAAGGGAGTCGTGTTCATTTAGGATATTTTATGTTTGGGGTGCGGGTCTAAATATTTAAGTCTATAAAATAAACATCGCCACATTTTCGTAATGATAGTGAGGGTAGGGGGATCAGGCCAGAAAGTATGTGCGTTAATCAATAATCTCACAATATTCATTACAAAACTCTGAAAGTTCAAAAATAGCAAATTTATGTCTCGATTGCTGTGATATGCAATGCTTTGTAGGAATTATAGTCATATTGTTGCAATGTTTTTTCACAAATGAACTCGCTAGATATCGCAGCTAGTACTAAGTAGTGGAGTTATTACAGTTATATTTAATCCACCTTCTGTTCAACGTGCATGTGACATATATTTTGTTGGGCTACGACATTGGTTGTAAAATTTTCGTTGCCAAATTTAAGTTATCACCAGGCTCTACTTGTGTGAAATTCTTATTGTGTGAGTATATTTCAAAATAGCGAATATATAAATTATTATAAACAAAATAAAATAAAGGTTTGGGTAAAAATAAATATAACATATATGTAGATCACTAATGACTAAGCGCCATCTAGCAACTGCAAACAGTTGTTAGTCAAGTGAGTTACTGTTTGCACCACGACCGAAAGTTGTCACATTGGATTAAAAGTGGAAATAAAATAATGAAAATTTTGTAACGTTTCGAAACACCCCTGTGAGGAAGCCGCAGCAAGCCATAAAGAAAAATGTGCATCCCCCACCCGGAAGGACTAGTGAAAGGAATTTATTGCCCCCTTTGTCTTCGAGAAGTAAATGAGATTTTATAGTGTAATTTACTCTGAAGGTCCTTTCTAAAGACGATTTTGGCGCCCCCTAACCTTGGCATCTATTTCTCTTCACGCCATTCTGATGGCCCTGCCCGATGGTAATGAGCACCAAGGGTGATGTGGCATATATTATATTCTGGGAAACACTGGGCTTGGCGAATCCCCAGTGGTGAAAATCCATGTCACACTTTGTTTACTGTACCATCATAAATATATAAAGATTATTGTATTTTGTTGGTTGTCTTTTTTTTTTCAAAAGCTCATTGTATTGTATGCATGGGGGGGGAGGTGTGTGTTGTTAAAAAGGTGCATTTGCATTAGGGGAGTGGGGGTTAAAAATGACACTTTTTGTGTGTAAGTACTATATAGATGACCCCACCTTATGTTTGTTTACTTCGGTGCTCTATGACGTAATTTTGTGACTGAATTATTTCTTACGGTTGACGCCAGCCTAACTCAATTCCACTAGACACGCGATGCAAGTACTTATTGTATACAATATGTATACTGTTGGTTTATTTATTTACTATTAAGATACTGTATTGTACGATTTTGAGACGATATTGTACGATTTTAGAAGTTTGAGGGTAAACAGGTCTGGTATTTTCATTAGTATTACAACTTAAATAACTTTTGTATAAATCTTTAAATATCCATATTATCTGTAAACCAATAGTTTTACTTTAATTTTTGTTAATAAACTGAACTAACAAGAAGTTCAAGAAAGAAATTGTTATCAAGTTGCTACAAATGTTAGACCTAGAAAAAAAATGGTACTCCCAAAAGAAACTCCAGGCTTGTCCCTTTATACTTTATAATAAAGGTAAAAGTTTTCAATTGAAGGTATTTATTCACATATAAGAAAATGTGTCACAGAAGATGAAAGTAAATTTCTTTGTTTGCTGTTGACTTCCAGCTATGCTTGACAATAGTTTCAGGGAGATGTATCTGATGGATGTTCCCTTGAATGTTTTATGTCCAGATTTATTCCCACTTAGTGGCTGGCTAAATTATCGGTTGTGTGAATAAAACGTACTAAACATTTAAAGTTAGATAATTCATTTCTCTTAGTTAAACTCATTCGTTATATTGGACTCCATCTAATTATGACTAGACAGCTGATACTATCCTAACTTGGCCATCTTAGCTCTCACACCAGGCATCCTAAATCTGCTGCTCCTATTGTACTTCCCCATCCCAGGTGTGTGCAGCACATTCCTACTGTACTGTCCATATGGAGGTGTGTGTAACACATTCCTTCTGTACTGTCCCATTGGAGGAGTGTGTAACACATTCATTCTGTATTGTCCCATTGGACGTGTTTGTAACATATTCCTTCTGTACGGTCCCTTTGAATGTGATTGTAACACATTACTTCTTTACTGTCCCATTGGACGTGTTTGTAACATATTCCTTCTGTACAGTCCCTTTGAATGTGATTGTAACACATTACTTCTGTACTGTCCCATCACAGGTGTGCCAGCACCCGAATAAAATTTTAAACTCTTGACCAAAATACTGATGACTTATGTGTGTTAGTTCAAGTTTAGTCTGGGCTTTTTGAGGTGCACTTTTATATTTATATAGTTTAAATGGTATTTGAGATATCATAAATAGAAGGAGTTGACACCTACATTGAGGACAGTGTATACCTTCTTAAATGTGTAATATTAAAATATCCTCCAAAGGTTGGAGATACGCAAATATACTAAGATATAGAGAATAAAATCCCTTTGCGGGCAATATAAATTTTATAGCATAATTCACTAGGTTTCCAGAGAAATAACTTATTGAACTTATACAAAAGCACAAATGGCGATCTCTTATTATCCCTATCTAAGCCTGGTCTTGCAGTCTGGAGGAGAGAAACGTTCACTTGATGTTGTTGCGACCTGCCCTGAGATCTTATTCCATGAATGTATTCTATGATTTGGTGTTAGCATGGTGATATTTAATTTTCTAAAGCAGGCCTGCATAACTCAAAATGTTAGGCGGGCTGTACTACTTTATGAAAAACTTGTGGGGGCTGAAAGAAAATAGGACAGGGGGGAAAGCTATTCAGAAAATAATAGTAAAGAATATTTCATTACTTTCGTTGGCCGTTGGTTTGTGCAGGCCTGGTCTAGAGATTATTAAAGTTATAAAATGAACGTAAATTCTATAAAGAATTATTTTGCTATCAGGTTAAATAAATCTCTTCCTTTTACCAGTGGTTTTATCTAGTATTCAACTCTTACTTTACCTAAATGTATTGATGTCTTGTTTCTGTTTTGTTTTGTTTAAATTAACTGTGGAATTATTTGACTAATAATGCAGGCTTTGCACAATTGACTTCTAAACTTGCAGGTTTAAACTAAATAAAATGTCACTTCCTCACTCATCATGTATCACCCAAAACATGCAATTTAATGCATGGCTATTGTAAATAAATATATATGGCATCCTTCTGTCTTCACGAGATGATGGAGTAGCTATGTAGGCCTACACTTCGTGAGTGGCTCACTAGGCCAATCCTGGAATGACAATCTTGACTGCATTTCTCGCATGAGAATATTGATTCCTGGTCATGGTTAGATTTGACCTTCTGTATTGTCCTTTTTGTTGCAAGGGCTTCGTTTCACATATCTTCTGCCTTTTTGACTCCTTCATACACTGCTGTTCACCAGCTGGAACATTGTTCGGCAATGATCTCCCATTTGTTGATTTCATTGATGGCTTCCCTCATGCTTCTTTTGCAAACGTCCATAAATCACAGGCGTGGCCTTTCTAGTAAGTCTTGTCCCTTCTGCAAACTCTCCATACAGCACCATCTTTGGGATACGGCCTTCCTCCATTCTCCTTACATGGCCTAACCAAAGTAGGCATCTCTTGCTATGAGCGGAGAATATGCTAAATATTTTTGCTCGTTCCAAGACCTCTGTGTTAGGCACCTTGTCCTGCCATCGGATGCCTAAAATATGACGCAGACATCTTTGATGGAAGCATGTTGAGTTTCCGCTCATGACTGGTATATGTGGTCCACACTTCACTGCCATATAGGAGTGTACTAAACACGCATGCCTGATAGACACTTAGTTTTGTTTTATCAGTTAGATTGAAATTATAAATATACTGATATTGTAACAAAAATAATATACTCTTTATTATTGGGGGTGCATTTTGGATTACCCCTATCCCCATCCCATAATCATTTATAAATTCTAACTCAACAGATGGGGATAAAAAGAATAAAGAAAAGAAATATCATAGAGAAAAGAATTGTCTTAGCCGTAGTGCTCTCCTCTCGTTCGTGGCGACCCTTTGGCGTTTTTCATTTCAACAGACCGTTTATGTTGTATTTTGTGTGCCATCCTTGAAGTTCTTGTTCCACTTGTCTTATACTTTGTTTCCATGGCTGCCTAGTCTGTGATATCAGGTGTGATCAGCACTAGTTGTAAAAATTCTCTCATCACTAACTGATTTTGTATCTAAGGAGATTTAATGAATTCCAGTTTCAATTTATTCAAATCCATTATCATTATTACAAGTATCCGACATGAGAATTTATCTTAGTTTTATAGTAATTGCTTAGACTTTTCAGCCCAACAATTTTTTGTCTTCTTTCTATAATGTATTTTGATATTTATAACAATCAGATTCTTTTAAGCTAATTTGATGTCATCCCATGTCTGTTGCTTCAATCATTGGTTCTTTGTTGACCTTTGCTTATTTTATGACCTATTTCTTGTTGTTTTGTGCTTATAAAGTGGAGCTCATCATACCATGTCTTTTGCTATAGAGGGGACCCATCATCACATCATCATACTGTAGCTTTCAGAGTGGGACCCTTCATATTATCACCATTCATCTTATTTATTAGATGGAGGCAGAGCATCACATGTTTCTACCATGTCTTATACTGTAGAATGGGCCCGACAGCCATGTACTATGCCATAGAGGGGGTACATTATCTTTTCATACCCTTTATTATGTAATAGAGGCTGTCCAACATCTCATAATAATACTATCTAATATAATGGAAGGGGCCCATCATCTTATGTGACAGACGGGGGCCTATCATCATCTTATGTGACAGAGGGCGGCCTATCATCATCTTATGTGACAGACGGGGGCCTATCATCATCTTATGTGACAGACGGGGGCCTATCATCATCTTATGTGACAGAGGGCGGCCTATCATCATCTTATGTGACAGACGGGGGCCTATCATCATCTTATGTGACAGAGGGTGGCCTCTCATCATCTTATGTGACAGAGGGGGGACCTATCATTATCTCATCATCTTGTATGAATAGCCATAATTTTTTTACAAACAACCTGATGTCCCCCACAGTATGATGGTATGTCGGACAATTATAAAGATGTTCTAGCAAAGCTTAATGAGGGCTTCACTGTTCTATTCACACTTGAGTGTATACTCAAGATTATTGGCCTCGGGCCAAGGGTAAGAACTCTTCGGGACTCGGGAAATTATCCATACTACCCATTGTACTTTGCATGCTATTTTTTGGTTACTTCAATTTTATGTCTGTGGAATGCACATTTTTATTTGACATTTTTGTTTTCTAAATCAGCAGAAATTTAACCTTTAATTTCAATGGTGCACAAATACCTGTGATACACTATCCAATTGACATGTGACCTCAGCTCTTTGGCATTTTATATAAGGGATGTAGTCATGTAATGTTATATCCTGGTCAAATCACAAATGCTATTGCCGACAAGGCTTCCATGAAAACTATAGGAGAAAACCAGAGTTCAGTGAACCCTTTGTTGTTGGTGCTAATGTCAGCCATTGACAAATACTTGTGCTGGCTTTAATTACTCTTCGCATTTTGGATTTTACATATGTTTTTTAAAAACCAGTTTTCATGTTATTTTATTTGATAACATCTCTGAGTAGTTCAACATGAGATATACTCACTGTTTACATAATATAACATGTGTATTCTATTTTCAAGACTCAATTAGATTCATTTAGTAAAAAGAAATAATGCCTTTTTAAAGGCTCTTTTGCACAAGGTATTTGTGTTGATGTGTCACTTCAGGAAATTTAGCCATGTAGAATGTATCAATTTGCTCTAATATAATGCCAACATAGCAACATTTTATATAGTTCTGTTTTTTACCTACCATTGGTTGTTTCACCAAGGAGATATTTTTTGGTTGTCATGATTTTTTTTCTCCATGAATACCTTATCTTTTACATTGTGTTCTTTTTTGCTTTAGTCCCCATGCATTAATAATCCTTAGGATACACTAGTTGTGTATATGCCACATTACTTCAGTGTAGTTGTCCTCTGTTGTTACTCCTTGCTTTCTCTGTTTCAATCAGTTTGACCCTTCTTGACCCATTTCAATCAGCTGTCCAATAACACACCATTTTTCTCTGAGAGTTCTTTTCTTTCAGGACCTTAATATTGGGGCTCTTGTTTTCCTAACCAAGTCGATTCCATAGATTCTATTATTTCCCATTCCCAGTCGCTTGTTGTTTTTGTTTCCAAGGGTGGGATTTCTTTGCCTACATCTCTGTGGTCTGTGCTGAACATTTGAACCATATTGATGTAAGCTTTTGTGGCGGGCCGGTAGGAGCCATGGGCTATTTAAAAGGTCTGGTTGCTGTCTGTACCATTTCGCTATTATTTATCTCTGTGGCTTTGTGCAATTTTCAGTATGATGCCCCGAAAGCCGAGGAAGGCACTGTTTTCCAGTTTGGTAATTTCCTCCAGACTGTTAACATCACTTTCACATCACTGTACACATTAGAGTTTCTACTCAAGTTGTGTGCCTATGGAAAGGTTTGGCCTCCGCTAGCTACAGGCAGGGAACAACCAACTGCTCACACAGTCAATCAGCTGTCTGCACACAATCTGGTGGATATGATGTCTGATTGGCTTGAGGGTGGACGGTTGGGTTGTCTTGCTGTGACTGTCTCCATGTTCCATGTTGTCATGTACATCTTTAAGTTTGCGGATCCTCTTTTTTTTTTTTTTTCTTTTTTTTTTTTTAATCCTTTTTTTTCCTTACATTTTTAGGAATATTGTGTTATCTCCCCTTCTCTACCATTTATAGCTTTAGTTATTTTTCTTTTTTTTCTTAAATTTTATTGTTGTGAATCCTCTGATGTCAAAGTATGATAAGGGAAATAAAAGGCCTTCTATTAGTGCTATAGTTTAAAAAGGAACTATAAATAATTTTCAAATTTTTCAACTTTTCCAATTTTGTTTAACTTGAGCATATAACAAAACTTGAACGTTATATTACAAGGTAAGTAAGAAAGCATTGAAAAAATATTGAAAAATAGATTAAGATGGAATTTAAATATTAATATATTTGATTAATCTTTAGACAGCAACTTGATGATTATATATCCATGTCTACATCAATTTAAATCACATAAAGACATCTAATGTGACTTTATTTGATGAATCAAAAAGCAATAAGAGTGACTTGCTGCAGGCTACTTGTAAATGTTTTAATGGTGCTATTTAGCTCTGGCACTGTAAACATGATTTATCTTTTCTCTCAATTTTTCATGTTTGCTGATTGCTTTGATTTAGTTGAGTAACTCTTTCAGTATTGACTTGCAAGTTACCTGCCCTTATTTGAGAGATCACTTGTAACATTTGCCTGTACATCTAAACATCTATATGTTGTTTCATAAAGTTTGCCGGTTCACATGAGATCTCAATCCAGTTTTCATCACAACTTCTGATAACCTCATCACATAAAGTCAGGAACAAATTCTCTCTATCCAAGTCCAAATAAATTCTGTCTAGAAATTGTGTGAAGATCTCATCCTAACTGGCATGTTTTATTTCATGTTGATTTCAGTTTTAAAAATCGATGTTATATTTTTTTTATAAATTCAAAATATTACATTTTTTGCACGCAAATATGTTTTGTTCATTTTAATTGTGATTAGTAAACCTGTATGCTTTTTTCTACCTTATGGATAACTTAAACATAAACTATTTTTTATCTCTCTATAAATTACAAATATTAAATACAGAAAAATATTTTCATAACTATGTAGTAAACAAATTTGGTTTATTTAGGAAACATATCAAATGGCCTTCATGGTGGCTTTGTTCATCAACAAAAACAATTTAAAATAAAATAGAAAATTTAATTTTTAAAAAATTCATGATTTTTGCACAAACCGTTCGATAACTTTCATGAGAAAGCATTTTTAGATTTGTTCTTGTATTGCTTAATTTTATGTACATCATAAATATGCTTTAAAATTCTGGTTATTTTATATTTTGTTTGTGCTTTTCAGTTTTTGTACCAACTATTTGATTGTTCTGTGTAATAAACATAAAGATATAAATAAATGTGTCAAAATGACACCCTTTGGGAATTAGTTTTTAATTAAAGATACAATAAGAATTGTAATGAAATGGAGAACATTTAAAAATCATAAAATCTGAGGTCAATAGTTTGGTATTGACTCCAGTGGGTTATTTAATCCTGTTTAGTTTAAGTCAACTGATGCCAATTTATTATACATTAATTAAGAAAGGAATAAGAAAAAAGCCTCAAGTAATGACATGTAACTGTTTAAAACAAGTTCAATCACAACCATAATTGATTGGACATTCCTTATTCATTAAATCTACTATTTCATGTCAATTTTGTCTCTTAATGAAAAATGTGTATCATATTTTATTGAAATATTAAATATTTATGCTTTTTTTTTTAACACTATCCAGTTCTTTAGTTTAGCTACTTTTATTTTTTTTCAATTACAGAACTATTTTCATGATCCTTGGAATGTGTTTGATTTCACCACAGTGGTTGGTAGTATAATAGATGTCCTCATCACAGAGTTCTCGGTAAGCCTTTAACCTAAACACAGCAGTCAGATGGAACTAAATATAGAGGACAGGTAGAGCCAAATACAGCAATAAGCTATAAAATACAGTTTTAAGTAGCGAGACCCATAATAATCTTGTGCTCTGGTGTTGTTGTATAATCATGCTTAATATGTTGCGGCTATTTATGTTTGTGAATATTGCAGAAACGTCAAGTCAGCTTTGGTTTTTTCCGTTTGTTCCGAGCCGCTCGGTTGGTCAAACTACTTCGTCAGGGTTACACAATTCGCTTACTGCTGTGGACATTCTTCCAATCCTTCAAGGTATTATCTCTTCCAAAGTAACCTGCATAAAGACATTAGGGCTGAGACCAGTGAATAATTTGATAATCTTAGCATTGGTGTAGATCGTGTCTATTTGTTGTGTAGATCATGTATATTGTGTAGATCATATCTATTGTTGTGTAGATCATGTCTATTTGTTTTGTTGATCATGTCTATTGTGTCAATCATGTCTATTGTTCTGTAGATCATGTATATTGTTGTGTCGATCGTGTCTATTGTTGTGTCTATTTTTGTGTCTATTGTTGTGTAGTTCATGTATATTGTTGTGTAGTTCATGTATATTGTTGTGTAGATCATGTCTATTGTTGTGTCGATTGTGTCTATTGTTGTGTAGATCATGTATATTGTTGTGTCGATTGTGTCTATTGTTGTGTAGATCATGTCTATTTTTTATAGATCATGTCTATTGTTGTGTAGATCATGTCTATTGTTGTGTAGATCATGTCTATTGTTGTATAGATCATGTCTATTGTTGATCTCTCATTGAGATGACGAGTCTTTGATGTGCTGGTATTTCTTGTTACTCCCCAGGCCTTGCCTTATGTGTGTCTTCTCATCCTAATGCTATTCTTCATCTATGCCATTATTGGGATGCAAGTAAGTTTCTTTATTCAATTTTTGAAAGTCTCTAAGAGTTTTCAAAGTTTTTACACTTTTCTGTACATAGTAAAGCAATAATATGCTATTTGATAGGTTAATTTATTAATTATTCCACCCATTTATGTTATTAATGTAAATATTTGGTAAAGTTAATAAACAGTTGCGGTGACTACACTTGACACATTTGCGGCTCTTGCCTCCTGTCTTGCAACCAGTGAATTATCCCCTTGAAAACCACGCACATTAACATCGCAAACCCCTCTGAACCATAGGAGCCATAATGATCAATCCATTGATCGTGGGCCCTCAAAACTTAGAAGAAGAAGAAGAAGAAGAACTTCTTTTTGAATGTATTTGACCCTAGAAATAAGTTTTTTTTATTGTGTTTTATTTTTCTAGGTTTTTGGTAGCATCAAGTTAGACTCAACAGCTTCCATCAATCGCCACAATAACTTCCGTACATTCTTCTCTGCTCTGACATTATTGTTCAGGTAAAATTAAGTACATATTTTAGTACAACTCACATTACATGATCATTTATTGTATAAGTCATAGACCAGGTTGCATTTATCCTTGTTCAAATGTAACTGTCCAAAAGCCATTCAATTTTTATAAGGTTGTTTGAGAACTAAATGAACAGAAGACCCTGGGAGTAAAACAGCAATCAACTCATAGCCCTAGATTTATCAATGTGTATATAAATAATATGTGTCAAATAACAATGTAATTTTCTACACAACTTTTTTGTAATTAGCTTGATGAATATAATTACTCTAAGTATTCATAATTTGTCAATCTTCATTGTTTGCATTTATTTATAACTCAGATGTGCTACAGGTGAAGCCTGGCAACAGATAATGCAATCCTGCCTGGCAGGTCAGCCCTGTGACCCCGAGTCCATACGTGACGATGACCCACCAGACATGGCAGAATCAGGATGTGGCACCAACATCGCTTATATGTATTTTGTTTCATTTATCTTCCTGTGCTCATTTTTAGTGAGTAAAATGTTCCCATTTATGATTAGTTTCTGTTATAGCAGATGGACTGTTGCTTTTATAGGGGTGGGGTATTTTTGTTAACAAAAATCATAGAATCTAAATAGCAACATTATGGTTTTTAATTTCATACAATAATATCCTTTATCTGCTTAAAAGTTTGCAAATATCTGAACTTTGTTACACTGACCTGTAAAAATAGTACACAAAGGATGGTGTGCAGTTGTCAGGTAAATCTAAAAAGTTGAGTTTTGTGTAACTTGATATCTCAAGGCTTATGTTATTGCCAAAATAAATCGTTGTTTCAAGTCAAAGAATTTCAAAGTGCCAAGTACATGAAGAGCAAGACTGCAACAGATGATGAAAACTTAATTTCCTTCATTTCTACTCACTGTCTTATGTCAGATCAAAAACCTTAGCCAAATAAATATTTGCAAAAGT
Source organism: Omphiscola glabra (assembly GCA_964017045.1). Classification (NCBI taxonomy): domain Eukaryota; kingdom Metazoa; phylum Mollusca; class Gastropoda; family Lymnaeidae; genus Omphiscola; species Omphiscola glabra. The sequence continues at coordinate 2,916,433 of OZ024808.1, forward strand.
GACTCACAATCAAAGGAGAATGTAATCCTTTCTCCATGCTTATGTCCCCTCCCCCAACCCCTTTTATATTTTTTTAATATGATTTTAGAATAAATATCAATAAATAATCCACATGAAGTTGTATTTTTCATTGAACTAAGTTTGATCTTTTATACTAAGTTTGATCTTTTATACTAAGTTTGATCTTTGCCGTTGGTTAAATATATGACCAACTAACTAAGCTTGGGTTTTATGTGTGATCAGATGCTCAACCTTTTTGTTGCTGTCATCATGGACAACTTTGATTACCTGACAAGAGATTCCTCCATCTTGGGCCCACATCATCTGGATGAATATGTTAGGGTCTGGTCTATGTATGACCCTAAAGCTACGTAAGTCAATATTGAATTAATTTGCCTTAGTTTTTAATATGTTCAAATTTGGTTAAGATAAAGCTCAGTCCTAAAGCCAACACTCAACAATTGGTTTCTTCCCCAGTGGGAGAATCCACTACACTGATATGTATGAGATGCTGAGAAACATGGAGCCACCGGTGGGCTTTGGTAAAAAGTGTCCTTACAAGTTGGCCTACAGGGTGAGTTCCCACTTTTCATAGAGATAAAACCGCTAAACATAAATGTGTATGCATATTTATTATTTGTGCATTTGTCTGTCACAATGTCATGATGGTATAGACTTCACAGGACAAAATCACAATGACTGGGATTAGACAGCAAATCACATCTCTCTATGCATCAGGTGGACCCAAGTGTCATCATGTGTGGATGATGCAGCTTGGCACCAGTAGAGTCGCATGAGTTGCCGGAATTTTCATTAAGTTAATGTCATATTCCCAAGGTACTCCATCTCCAAGGTTTTAATTCCTTCTCATAGATGACTTTTCATACAAGGCTGACAAGTCCCATCCAATCTGGATGCTGGTGATGTTTTTGCTTGTCTAAGCATTTGCTGGGTGTTGAACTCCAGTCCACAAGCTTGGAATTGACACAGCTTAGACAGACATCCAGCCACCAATCTATAAATATATATTGGCCCAAAACATCACAAGTCCTTGTGAAAATGTTCATATGATTATACTCTTGATTTTCACTTTCAGAAACTAATCCGCATGAACATGCCTGTAGCTGAAGATGGCACTGTCCACTTTACCACTACTTTATTTGCACTTATTCGTGAATGTCTGATCATAAAGATGGGACCAGGTAAACACATGTCATTTTTGAGACTGTCTTTTGTCTGTATGACATATTCATGATTTAGTCTTAGTTAGGAAACATACAGCAGGAATCATTTAAAATTCCAGAATTCTCATTTTGTTGACATTACGTAATACCTATCCTGACTGTACCCAAACTTAATATAAGATGTTTGTCTGCATTTTAAGCTTGTATGAATGCTTTCCACAGCCGAGATCATGGACAGAAGAGATGAGGAGATGAGAGAAACAATACGCAAACTTTGGCCGGTCCAGGGCAAGAAAATGATGGATATGCTGATGCCGCCCAGTGATGGTTGGTACCATGCACATGTTTAACATTATATAGCTATGTGTTAATATAAGATATCATCCTATTGAACGAGATAAAATAATCTGCCGTAGAGTAAATAGAATGTCAGCATTTTGTGTGGTTACAATTCATCAATAACTCAAAAATCAAGTTTTAATCTTTAATTATGACTTCTGTCTCTTACGATAACATCCTTAAAGGTAAACATTGTTAATATATTTTGAATGTGCAGACATTTATTTGAACCTGTCTTATTTGTTGTCAAGATTTGTTTTTAATAGCTGTAAGGTGGATTGTTGTTTATTTCAGCTTCGGCTTGAGACATTGATCATATGTTTCTGTCACAATAACTAGCACTGATGTCACTTATACATTAGTCTATTAAGTGGATACAGTTATTTCAGTTTGAGACTATTTTGTTTGTTCATGTTTACAGAGCTTGATGAAGGCAAAATGTCTGTTGGTAAAATATATGCAGGATTGCTCATATCAGAAAACTGGAAAGCCTACAAGGCCAGTCAGAATGCATCAAATAACTTCAAAATGGTGAGTAATTCATGCAACCCTGCCCAGGCAAATGACTCAAAATTGATTTCATTTATTTGATAAAAAACCAGTTGCACATGGGCGATACCCAAATTGTAAAAAATGAGGTTTGGTAACAAGTTCTCCCTACCCAAAGAGAGCCAAACACAATATGGCTACCAATGCATATGAGCATGCCAGCAATCAGCTACAGCTTGTCTGTCCCATCTGGTGTGTGGCCCCACATTGAAGACATGAGTGTCAGATTGAACAGCGCATGAGCTTATCTATACCACTTCATCACTGTACCAACCATTGTGTCCGCTTTCAGTGTTCATACCCACCAACCCGAGCCACCTTGGTTATTTTATGTTTTATTCCATGTTGTGCCTACTAAAATCTTAGTCCACACTTTCAAATAGTGTCGAGTGAGCTTAAAATTGGGAAATATATTCCTTGAGTACCAGGAAAATCCACAACAATTTCATTTATAAGTTGTGTCAATGAGCCAAGATGAGGATTACTGTTAAATTTATTGTCCGGCAGCAAAGCAAAATAATTATAGATAAAAAGTGGCCCCATTTCATATTAGAGGAAAAAACTATTTGACTTTAAATCAGATGTATGCTAAAAAATTAAGATATTCTTGAATAATCAATTCACAAGGTAAACTTGTACATTCTATTATATATGACATCCTTCCGTCTGAACGAGACAATGGAGTAGCTATTGACACTTCATCAAATGGCTTACGAGGCCGATCCTGGAATGGCAGTATCGGCTGCATTTCTCCCAGGAGAACCTTGACTCCTCATTAAATTTGGCCTTCCTTAATGCTCTTTTTGTTTGCAAGAGCTTTGTTTAACACATCTTTTGCCTGTTTGACTCCTTCATACACGGCTTTTTGCCAGCTGCAATGGTGCTCAGCAATAATCTCCCAATCGTTGATTTCTATATTAGCTTTCGTCAGGCTCTTTTTGGAAACATCCTTAAATAACAGCTGTGGCAGTCCAATACGTCTTGCCCCTTCTGCCACCCATTTCTATTAGCCACAAGATAAACCTCAATTACTTCTAAATGAGTATCAAGAGTTTTAACAAAAGAAGCTTACAGTCAACACATTCTTTCAATTAGCAGATGGCTATTTTGTAATTGACAATGACCAATGTAAAATCTGCTGTGATTGTTTACTTGAATGGAGTAAAAAAAAAATATTTTAAACACAATGATTCAGTCTACGGCAGTGCCAGTGCAGTTTTTTTACACCTGGCTTGAATAGGTTCCGTGTGTTACAAAAAAAGAGTTATCTTTTCTATGAAGTGAAATGTGCATAATATATAGATCTGGTTGTGATCACAAAGGCATCAAAGTTGAAAGCTTCAAAACACCTATAACTCAATCATATAATCCCAACCCAGCAGTTCTGAATCTTTTCAGCAGTTTGACCCCTTTAGATCATTTGTCAAGTTGTGGCTGCCCACCACTAGAATAGTACCTTGAAATTGTAAATAGGTGTTGAGAAGTGGGAGGCTGCTTAGCTTTTTTTGTAGATACTATAATTTTGATCGGGTGGGGGGGGGGGGGGGGGGTTGAGGCAAGCAGAAATGAAGTCTAAAAAGGGTGGAGGGTTCTGTAGAAGGGGCTAATGCATCAATCCATAGATGGTTGGTAGCAGTTTTAATTTTTCTTATATTAACTTTTGCCTACCATTTTAATAAATATTTATATCATTTATCCTAGCCTTCCTTCAGTTAAGCCAATAGCTTTACTTTATTTGAATTCTATGACAATTAAGAAATGATCCACACATAAACGTTGGCTTCTCCACATCATCAGCCAGTCAGCATGTGAAATAAAATATTCATTGTAAATAGAAAGTGCCATGGTCATAACCAAAGATAAGCATATTTCTTAGACAAATAATTACTCATTTTCAAGTTTGACATCCATCGCTATTCACTTTTATATTATTATTTATTTAATTCAGGTAAAATGTAAAAAAAAATTTTTACTCAATATATTTTCCTTTCTCCCTATTGGGTGGAACACATAATAACAAATGAGAGGATAAATCTTTTTTACCACCTGGACCCACTTCAATTTTTTGCGGAGTCTGAGTATGTGCTGGGTGTGCTAATACTTGGCATTTCAAGTTATCTGGGTCAGTACCTGGCTCAGCCCTCATTCACTCACCCAACATGGAAACAGTTTGCAAGTGTTTCTAGATCAGCAGTTCTCAACTTGTGGGTACCAATCCCATTTTGGGTCAAATGACCCTTTCCCAGGGGTCGCCTAAGACCACTGGAAAACACATATACTTTACAGTTATGAAGTAGCAACCTAAATAATTTTGTATTTGGGGGTCGCCACGACATGAGGAATTGTATTAAAGGGTCGCAGCATTAGGAAGGTTGAGAACCACTGTCCTAGATCATCTTTAAAAAAACGAATTAGAGTTGACTGACTTTGTTCTTAATTAAAACATTGATTTAAACTGCTCATCATTGATAAAGCAATTACTGAACTATTCTAAAAGTCATAAGTCTAGCCTACATTATCTGTTAGTGTTCTCATCATGTTTCCATGAAGTCTGTAACTCATTGCAATCAAACACTTGCATCTAGTTAAGTTAACTTTCGTTGTCTTCCCAAATTTTCCTTGTTGATCCCAGTGAAGTGTCTTAGAATGACTTGCTGGAGGCTAAACTGTTTCAATAATTCTAACAGTTCTAACAACATGGTGCTAACTTATTGAAGACATGTATCTGACAGAGGCTAAACTGTTTCAATAATTCTAACAGTTCTAACAACATGGTGCTAACTTATTGAAGACATGTATTTGACAGAGGCTAAACTGTTTCAATAATTCTAACAGTTCTAACAACATGGTGCTAACTTATTGAAGACATGTATTTGACAGAGGCTAAACTGTTTCAATAATTCTAACAGTTCTAACAACACGGTGATAACTTATTGAAGACATGTATTTGACAGATGATATTTCTTTTTATTGCATTTATTTTTTTGTAATGCATTTTTCTTCTTGTAAATTTTCTTCAATTGACTGCTGCTTTATGCATTGTTCAAAAATCTGGTCAATGTTCATCCTAACTGAAACTGATTGCATTGAGCTGTCTTGTATCATATTGTGCCTCATCCTCAGTCAAAACTATTTGAGCACTACACAGTCCATTATGGAACAATTCATTATAACGTTGTGTGTGGAGTAAACCAGCTTTATTGTACATTGTGCATGCTCTGGTGTCACATCAAATATTTGATGCCCAACAACACTACCTACCTGTTGTGATTAGCTCCATCTGATCTGTGTGTTACCTCAAATATTTGATGCCCAACAACACTACCTACCTGTTGTGATTAGCTCCGTCTGATCTGTGTGTTACCTCAAAACTTCAGTCTCTCCTAGCCTTCATGTAATCTCCTTTCATTGCTGTGATATGTTCTAACAGTGTCAATAAGGACATCATTGTCCTGTCATTGCTGTGATATGTTCTAACAGTGTCAATAAGGACATCATTGTCCTGTCATTGCTGTGATATGTTCTAACAGTGTCAATAAGGACATCATTGTTCTGTCATTGCTGTGATATGTTCTAACAGTGTCAATAAGGACATCATTGTTCTGTCATTGCTGTGATATGTTCTAACAGTGTCAATAAGGACATCATTGTCCTGTCATTGCTGTGATATGTTCTAACAGTGTCAATAAGGACATCATTGTTCTGTCATTGCTGTGATATGTTCTAACAGTGTCAATAAGGACATCATTGTTCTGTCATTGCTGTGATATGTTCTAACATAGTCAATAAGGACATCATTGTTCTGTCATTGCTGTGATATGTTCTAACAGTGTCAATAAGGACATCATTGTCCTGTCATTGCTGTGATATGTTCTAACAGTGTCAATAAGGACATCATTGTTCTGTCATTGCTGTGATATGTTCTAACAGTGTCAATAAGGACATCATTGTTCTGTCATTGCTGTGATATGTTCTAACATAGTCAATAAGGACATCATTGTTCTGTCATTGCTGTGATATGTTCTAACAGTGTCAATAAGGACATCATTGTTCTGTCATTGCTGTGATATGTTCTAACATAGTCAATAAGGACATCATTGTTCTGTCATTGCTGTGATATGTTCTAACAGTGTCAATAAGGACATCATTGTTCTGTCATTGCTGTGATATGTTCTAACAGTGTCAATAAGGACATCATTGTCCTGTCATTGCTGTGATATGTTCTAACAGTGTCAATAAGGACATCATTGTTCTGTCATTGCTGTGATATGTTCTAACAGTGTCAATAAGGACATCATTGTTCTGTCATTGCTGTGATATGTTCTAACATAGTCAATAAGGACATCATTGTTCTGTCATTGCTGTGATATGTTCTAACAGTGTCAATAAGGACATCATTGTCCTGTCATTGCTGTGATATGTTCTAACAGTGTCAATAAGGACATCATTGTTCTGTCATTGCTGTGATATGTTCTAACAGTGTCAATAAGGACATCATTGTTCTGTCATTGCTGTGATATGTTCTAACAGTGTCAATAAGGACATCATTGTTCTGTCATTGCTGTGATATGTTCTAACATAGTCAATAAGGACATCATTGTTCTGTCATTGCTGTGATATGTTCTAACATTGTCAATAAGGACATCATTGTCCTGTCATTGCTGTGATATGTTCTAACAGTGTCAATAAGGGCCATCATTATTTGTTCTGTACTTGTAGAACTACATATGAAGAAGACCTTTTGAAACTTGATTCCACTTGAGCTTGTCTCTTGTCTGTATGTGCATTCCATGGCTTTTGTTTTTTGGTATGATCACTGGTCCTTATGTTGATCCCTTGTTGTAATGTTTGAGATTGTTCCCAGTCACTTAACACAAACAACTGTCATAATGTCATTTTGTTGGTCATAATTGCATAGAAATCAGATCTTTATTTTAGTTGGATTCAGTCTCATTATAATCAACGAAAAGTAAACTTAAACTAAAGCCTGAAAGTTTTCAAACACTGGTGTATAGAAATATCTGTTTGCTAATCATTTTATCTGTATATATTTTAATCAATCAACTCACAGGAGAAGAAAGAAGTAGCTAATATATTAGTTATCACTTAATTCCTTTTTAAAACTGATAAATTAAGCAAATATTGAGAGTAGGAATGGTTTTATCATAGAAATTGTTTACACGGTAGAGTGATAAATTAAATTCTTCTGTCTGCTTCATATAATATCTATAATTTAACATATCGAAACATTAACGAAAAACTGTCTTGGCCGGCAGCACGTCTATAGCATGATTGACTGTCCCAATATCAAACTATTTGAAACATAAACCATTGCTTAGACTCTGTTAAAACAAAATAGCATCCATTCATTCCCGTTTTGGTCAAGCAGAATTAGAGTACGAATTTAAGAAAAAAAACATCATTGGTTGATGAGGCACAAAATGGGTGCGGTTAGCTTATTATTATTTACAACATCAAATGCTGCCTAGAAAAAAGCAAATAGAATAAGATATTTTGCATGTTTTTTTAATGTATTATCAACGATAAGTGTAAACAAATAAAATAATAACTACATTGAGAAGAAAACTGCTAGTTACAAGCAGCAATTTCATGAATATAATGGGAAATGTTCCTGTTTGGAAAGAGACAATAATTGATGAAGTATTTTGAATAAGTGTTGAGCTATATTTGTAATGCTTGTCCTCACTAACCATGTGTCAGTGTTTACATCTGTCAGCTTAGTAGCATGGGACTGATATGTCAAGACTGATCATGTGTCTGTCCTTAACTTAAGACTTATTCCTTTTATTTTCCTCTCAGAACCATCATGAAAAGGTAAACTTTAAAGAAACCCCAAGTTTTCCAACTTGGCAACATACCAACCGCGATATTCTTCATTTAGACAGCTTCCTTTTATTTCTATTATTACCAGTTTTGGCCTTGGGAACTTTTGTTACTCCATAGTATTTAGTTTGTTTAGTTTTTCCCAATGGGTGCTTCTAGCACTGCAGTCATTGATTATCTTAGATGTTTGATTTCACCTGGACTTGATGTTATTTTTCTCATCACGGCATGATACTCCTCACTACAGGGCACCACAGGAGTAAGACATGGGGATGAACCCACGTTATGTTTTGTTCAAGCATGCTTCTGTCTTTTTCTTCATCATTTTTGTTTACTTTATATATATATATAAAGGAGTTGCCTGTTTGGATCCTTCTATTTGAAACCATGATTTTAGTTGCTGTTTTAAATTACATGATTGTATTTTTTTCATGGCAATAGCATCATACACACACTAGCTGTGAGTCTATTATTTATATTTACAATACATGTATAGAACCGTAGTCATAATTTGATTAGAATAATATACACGTTAATAAATAGTATGCTGCTTGACTTTATGTCTATATATTTATTTCAAAATCAATTTTAAATATTTCCCCACCTTACCTTTCATTACTTTTTTAATAGATCTGAAAGTTTTATTTGTTGCCATTTTATACTTGTCCCGAATCCCTTTGCATCCATTTTGAAATTTCTTCCATCTGTGGACAATTTTTTAACTATGAAATTATTTCAAGTTCTTATAGACTTATGACCTGGAACACTATTTATTGAATGTTTTAGCTTAGGAAATGTAAGCCATTTTGTCAACGTTATTCTCAAGTCCTTATGTAGAACTCAGCTTTTGGCTGTTGCTTGTTTTCTTGTAGTTTTTTAAAAGCATGAATTCTTGGTGTGTGGCAAGGAAAACTGTATTTTACCTTTCTTCTTATTCAATTTAAACAGTAACTTAAAACTTTGTGATAGCTAATAACTCTACTCTCCAGTAGAAAGAAAATAGTGCACACCTTGTCTCTATGTGCATGCCCAGAACTGTGTCTTTTTGCATGTCCAGATAGGAGTCAGAAATTGGAGACATTACTACACATTTTTTCATCTTTTTTTTTACTGTATTTATTTGTCTGGAGGACAAATGTAGCTCCCCCTTTGCATGACAGGAACACACTGATGACATCTTAACAAAGAGATACAACCACCTAACTAGTCTAGATATAAATTTAACCACCTTCTACACATACTAGTCTTATGTTTTTTTTATTTTGTCTATTTTCATTGTTGCTAGTATTGCTGGTTTGTTATTGCAGTGTTGTGTCACTCTAATTCGTAGTGCACTTATTCCTTGACTGTTGTTGTCCCTGGTGCATTTATTCGTGGTGTGCATGGGTTTACCTTTAAGTACTAACCATTCTTGTTGTAAGTGATCCCCTAAGTGAAGGCAATACTTACTTATTTCCATTTGTTTTTCAAGAACAAAAGCTATTACTATGACAATCTCATTCACTAATCATTTATGGAAATATCCAGTTTGTTTTGTTTCAATGCTGAAACATGTTTTGTGTTTACAGCTCTTCTGAATTTATTTTAGTGAAATGTGCATGCATTCTCACAAATTTCATAAGCAAACATTTTTTGAATTGCCTTTCTCTAAAGTTTTGTTGGATTTTTATATGTTGTAATGAACATTTGTAATTATTTTTGAGTTTATTTAATATTTATTAGTTCAAGTTTAAAATAGGTTTGTTTTAAGACAATACTTTTGGAGATAAGTACATAGCTTTTGTTCAATAAAACAGTCAAAAAAAGAAAACATAAATATTTCTTAACCCACCTTAATCTATTATTTTTATCAATTTTTTTCTAACCTATATTGTAATGCTGTATGCCACTAGTTATGTCCCTTGATCTCTTTTTCCTAGTAAGTATGCAAAGCTATCATGCCTAATGTTTAAAAGTCCTTCTTTATTTTGATGTGCATTTTGCCTGCGATAAAGTTTGACCATTTCTAACTCTAAATGACAATGGGTGACTGAATATGTCTTTGTTACGTACAAGGAAAGATCTGTCATCTCATGTAAATAAGAGTTTTTGTCTGCTTTCAGCGTCCTTCTTTATTTCGCCGCCTGATGGGTGGGATGAGGACATCTTCTGCAAGGTCAAGCCAGTCTTTGGATTCAGAACAGTCGGATGACAATGATGGTGGAGGGGGCGGAGGAGGAGGTGGTGGAGGAGGAAGTGCTAATGCTGGTGGTGGAGGATCTAGTGCAGGACACAGGTAGGCAGGCAGTCCATCAGTTCAAAGAGATTACTAAATATTCAATACAGGACACAGGTAGGCAGGCAGTCCATCAGTTCAAAGAGATTACTAAATATTCAATACAGGACACAGGTAGGCAGGCAGTCCATCAGTTCAAAGAGATTACTAAATATTCAATACAGGACACAGGCAGTCCATCAGTTCAAAGAGATTACTAAATATTCAATACAGGACACAGGTAGGCAGGCAGTCAATCAGTTCAAAGAGATTACTAAATATTCAATTCAGGACACAGGTAGGCAGGCAGTCCATCAGTTCAAAGAGATTACTAAATATTCAATTCAGGACACAGGTAGGCAGGCAGTCCATCAGTTCAAAGAGATTACTAAATATTCAATACAGGACACAGGTAGGCAGGCAGTCCATCAGTTCAAAGAGATTACTAAATATTCAATACAGGACACAGGCAGTCCATCAGTTCAAAGAGATTACTAAATATTCAATACAGGACACAGGCAGTCCATCAGTTCAAAGAGATTACTAAATATTCAATACAGGACACAGGTAGGCAGGCAGTCCATCAGTTCAAAGAGATTACTAAATATTCAATACAGGACACAGGCAGTCCATCAGTTCAAAGAGATTACTAAATATTCAATACAGGACACAGGCAGTCCATCAGTTCAAAGAGATTACTAAATATTCAATTCAGGACACAGGTAGGCAGGCAGTCCATCAGTTCAAAGAGATTACTAAATATTCAATTCAGGACACAGGTAGGCAGGCAGTCCATCAGTTCAAAGAGATTACTAAATATTCAATACATAAACTCAATGTCAATGTGCCTTAAATTTATCATCAATAATTGTTCTGTAAAACCTTATGATAAAAGCTAATATTTGAAAAATGTATCTTTTATTTAAGGAGTGAAAGAATATTTTTAATAAATGTTGCCAGCTTTTTTATGTGAATTTTGGCAATTTATTACCATTATATATTTATTAACCCACACCTTTTGATGTAAACCCTCTCTTATATCTATCTACCTAATGGAGACATGATTCTATCTTAACATTGATTTGACATCAGACATACTTCTATCATAACATTATTCTATCATAAAATTGATTTTACATTTAACGTGATTCTGTCATAAAATTGATTTGACACCAGACTGAATTTTAACATATTTATAGACAACTGACATTGATATGACATCAGACTATCAAAACATTGATATGACATCAGACTATCAAAACATTGATATGACATCAGACTATCAAAACATTGATATGACATCAGACTATCAAAACATTGATATGACATCAGACTATCAAAACATTGATATGACATCAGACTATCAAAACATTGATATGACATCAGACTATCAAAACATTGATATGACATCAGACTATCAAAACATTGATATGACATCAGACTATCAAAACATTGATATGACATCAGACTATCAAAACATTGATATGACATCAGACTATCAAAACATTGATATGACATCAGACTATCAAAACATTGATATGACATCAGACTATCAAAACATTGATATGACATCAGACCATCAAAACATTGATATGACATCAGACCATCAAAACATTGATATGACATCAGACTATCAAAACATTGATATGACATCAGACTATCAAAACATTGATATGACATCAGACCATCAAAACATTGATATGACATCAGACTATCAAAACATTGATATGACATCAGACCATCAAAACATTGATATGACATCAGACCATCAAAACATTGATATGACATCAGACTATCAAAACATTGATATGACATCAGACTATCAAAACATTGATATGACATCAGACTATCAAAACATTGATATGACATCAGACTATCAAAACATTGATATGACATCAGACTATCAAAACATTGATATGACATCAGACCATCAAAACATTGATATGACATCAGACCATCAAAACATTGATATGACATCAGACTATCAAAACATTGATATGACATCAGACTATCAAAACATTGATATGACATCAGACTATCAAAACATTGATATGACATCAGACTATCAAAACATTGATATGACATCAGACCATCAAAACATTGATATGACATCAGACTATCAAAACATTGATATGACATCAGACTATCAAAACATTGATATGACATCAGACTATCAAAACATTGATATGACATCAGACTATCAAAACATTGATATGACATCAGACTATCAAAACATTGATATGACATCAGACTATCAAAACATTGATATGACATCAGACTATCAAAACATTGATATGACATCAGACTATCAAAACATTGATATGACATCAGACTATCAAAACATTGATATGACATCAGACTATCAAAACATTGATATGACATCAGACTATCAAAACATTGATATGACATCAGACTATCAAAACATTGATATGACATCAGACTATCAAAACATTGATATGACATCAGACTATCAAAACATTGATATGACATCAGACTATCAAAACATTGATATGACATCAGACTATCAAAACATTGATATGACATCAGACTATCAAAACATTGATATGACATCAGACTATCAAAACATTGATATGACATCAGACTATCAAAACATTGATATGACATCAGACTATCAAAACATTGATATGACATCAGACCATCAAAACATTGATATGACATCAGACTATCAAAACATTGATATGACATCAGACTATCAAAACATTGATATGACATCAGACTATCAAAACATTGATATGACATCAGACCATCAAAACATTGATATGACATCAGACTATCAAAACATTGATATGACATCAGACTATCAAAACATTGATATGACATCAGACTATCAAAACATTGATATGACATCAGACTATCAAAACATTGATATGACATCAGACTATCAAAACATTGATATGACATCAGACTATCAAAACATTGATATGACATCAGACTATCAAAACATTGATATGACATCAGACTATCAAAACATTGATATGACATCAGACTATCAAAACATTGATATGACATCAGACTATCAAAACATTGATATGACATCAGACTATCAAAACATTGATATGACATCAGACTATCAAAACATTGATATGACATCAGACTATCAAAACATTGATATGACATCAGACTATCAAAACATTGATATGACATCAGACTATCAAAACATTGATATGACATCAGACTATCAAAACATTGATATGACATCAGACTATCAAAACATTGATATGACATCAGACTATCAAAACATTGATTTGACATTTTCGAGTATGAGAGTTCATTAGTAATTGCTGCGATTGAATGTGTTAGAAAGTTTTAATTAGTTATTGAACGCTCTTCTCTTCTCTGCTTGACTTAGTGACGTATTTTTATGCTAATTGTGATGTATTGTCTAGACTGTATTGTGACATAAGTTTACAATGTATTTAATAAATTGACTAATTACTCAATCTAGCAGAACATAGGAGTTGACAGACATCAGATGATGAAAACATTAATATGCCAAACACTGATATGACATCAGACTATATAAGCATTGAAATTACAGTCTATCAAAACATTGATATGACATACAATCAAAACATGACATTAGACTATGATGTGACACCAGACATATCAATCAGATGAAAGTTAAATCCCTTGTTTATGTTGTTCTGTACTGAAGTCATTTCATATTGTTTATATTTAACTTTGTATTTTGTGTCTGCTTTCTATATCAGCAATAGTCATTTGATTGCCTGTACTAATCACATTATTAACATACATAATTGTATGTTTCAATTGGCATGCACACTGAACATTATCATTTTTTTTTAGTGCAAATATTTCTTGAGATTTATATTATCAACAATTGTTTAGACCAGATAAGACATTTCAAAAAGACAATTGTTTAGACCAGACAGGACATTTCAAAAAGGCAATTTTTTAGACCAGACAGGACATTCTTTAAAAAAATTGGATGTGGTTTAGAAGATTTGTCCCATGTTTCAGTTCAAGAAATTATAATTTATCTCCTTCACAGAAGAGTTTGTTTCATTTACAAGTGATGTGCATATTTTCCAACACTGGCATCATTTATAATAAAGATAATGGAAAGCTGAATGTGTCCCAAGATCAAAACCACACCCATCATACAAACTCATTTCAATCTTATTATGGAATGCTCTTTTTATTTATAAAACATTCACTTATTTTACACAAAGGACAATGATTAACTTGTTATTTCTTTCTCCTCACCTCCCCCATCACCTGTGGATGTTGTACCTTTCTGATGATGATGCTTGATGTTTTCACTGATCCGCCATCTACTCATTTTAATGTTGTCATGTGAAAACCATTCACAAAATAAAAAATGTCCCAAATGGACACCTGGCATCCAACTGTCCACTTAATGGACACCTCATAACTGTCCCAACATGTCATGTTTTCCATGCCTACAATTTGACTGGAAATACTTGCCAATGTTTGATGTTGTCATTGCTTCTTGTGATGAAAAATAAATTGTCACCAATATTATGGTGACTTTGACAACTTAACATCTGCTTCACCTCTTGCTTGATGTAATGCCACATCATCACATGGATGGCATCTATTACCCGCACTTGATGTTGCACCAATCACTTTGGATGTTGTCTTGCTGGTAGTATTGACAAAAAAGATGATTGGAATCAACCTCGTTCTTTCAGTTTTCTACGTAGAAACAGTAGCAAGCGAAGAAAGGGAGGTGACCACGGCGACAACTCAAATGTGCAGGTGGGTTCAGCTTTGTATTGCACATCCGACATTTTGCTTTTGAATTTCCATTTTTTTTCCAGTATCATTTAGTTTTTACTTGAGATTTTGAATGTACACATTTTTCCAGAAGTTATCTCTATCTTCTTGCTATCCCCTATAACACAATGCATTTTCTACTTATGATGTTATTTTGAAGTGGTGTTTTAGTGTACACAGTTTAGTTTGTAGTAGATTTAATTTGGACATAGCATGAGAAATTTGATGAATTCAGTCAAAAGCTGTTCTTGTGATGACCAACACTTTTTCTACCTACCTGATCATTGCCAGATATATAAGCTATTCCCCATCACTAAGAAATCATACTATATAAATGAGCTGCCAACACCACCACCACCCCCTTTTTTCAAATCCTCCAAAGTAGATGAATTCTAACGTAATGAGCACATTGATAGCAGTGCTGTTGTTTTCTAATCATGGCATGGCATTATCAAGGTGTTGGTGGTCTATGCACTTTAGAACTTCAATTTTTGATCTGATACGATTGAAAGAGTTGATTATGAGATTTCCTTCAATTTGGGGATCAAGTAGGTGATTGAGTTCATCATCTGTTGACAATTCTTGATATCTAAAAACTATAAGACTTGTTGGGGTGATTTTAAGACAAGCTACCTTGGGTTAACATTATATAATGCAAATACATTTTGACCATATATTGAGATTCATCACAGCTTTACAAATATCTATGTTTAATAACTTCTGGCTTTTTATTGTGTTTTTTCATTTAATTAAAAACTCTCCGATGCTGCTATAGAGACCAAACTATCATTTTTGATCTGAGCCAACAGTAGGTGTTTCACTCGATCTTGTCATCTCATGACTTTCTAATCAATATACTCTTCTGATAGGCACATTACAGTCGCCGATATGGCGGGTATATCAATAAGTCATTTACTCCAGATGACTTATCCACCTATCACCCAAATAATCGTAATCAGGTAGCATTTTTTAATATTTACAGGGCTTTTTGTAGACTCCAATTAGCCACACCTAAGGGCCCGTTTCTCATTGAAATGATTACACCAATAACTCAGTCATTATTATGCGTTTATTATGTTTTTAGTAATTTTGTTTAATTCAATGCTTTTCAAGACAAGCAAAGAAATGAGAAATAGGTCCTAGGTTACACAGGTGAAGGTCGGTTATAGAAATGAGAAATAGGTCCTAGGTTACAAAGGTGACGGTGGTTTTTTTTTTCTCTAACAATTTCTCTTTGCTTTGACATTTAACCATGGAGGTTCATTTTGCCTATAAGTTTGTTTGTTTGCCAGTGGAAGTAATGGGAGTTTTATTCATTATGTGCTTCTATAACAAAACTTAAAGAGTATATAACTTGCAGGCCAGTGAAGTTAATTATGGAGATAGCAGGCTAGTGAAGAAATGAGCTCCACATATATCATTATATGCAAGTTGTACTGTATTTTATGAAGTATTAATGTTTTTTACTTGTTTATGTGAAGAGGGAGAAACTACGCTGCAAGCTTTCTATGGAATATTTTATAATTTTCATCTCTCATTCATTTTACCATTTTATTTTATTATTTTTTTTTTTTTATTGTATAGAAATATATTCAACATAAGTGATTACAGATCCAAAATATTTTATAAATTTTTCAAAGAAGCAAATAATCAGCACATTTTAAAGGATAAATGATTTGGTTAGTTGAAAAGAAAAGGTTATTCATAAAAGAACAAAGAATGTATTCCATGAAAATTCATGTTAGAATTGGGCAACGGTTGACCATCCTGTGATGTTACACTTGATCTGTTAGCTGTCTGAAATTAAAGATTTTTGGCCATTTGTACAGAGCATGGAACTCAAGGACATCCCAAGTGTTTCAACACCAAATGTCAATGGCAGTGAAAACTCTCTCATTGCTCAAGCAGCCAACGAAATCACAGCATCCTTGTCAAAACTCAATGAGGTGATTTGCCATTGGTTGCATATGTATAGGCTCTGAACCCTCCCACGTTCCTTATTGGCCATTGTCCAGACTTGGGAATGTGCTACCAAATTCTGTTGTGGTGGTGTTCTCCATTACTTAGTAACACTTTTCTATCAGTGGAATTTTTCTATCAGACATCTAACTCCTTGTCTCATTCCATTGTCATTTTTATTTTGCTTTTATAAATTACAAACATATGTTTTATTTGGACAACTTTTCCACCTACATTTTAAGGGGGAGATAGGCTGTTGGTAATGTTTAAAGGTTTAAACCATCAAAGTAATAAATAATGACTCATTGTAGCAACACACTTGTGTACTTTTGGAAGTTTTGTGTTCCTAAAATATCACAGGTAATAAAGTTAATTTTAAATGTGTCATTTCACCAATTGATCAAATGAACTTCTGACTAAACTTTTAGATTCGAGCGAAGTACCAGATTGTCCATAGATGTACTAGCTAATTTGCATGTCAGCACTATAAGTAGAGACCGGCTGAAACTATTTTTTGGTCAAAACAAAAGTGAAAATGTGTGTTTTATTTTGGTCATTTATTTATCATTCAATTTTTGAAATGACCATCTGAAAATGATGTGTATGAAACTACTTTAGGAACTGTTCAAAATTTGGTATTAAGTTATGGATCTGATATTCTGAGAAGCTTGACACTTTAAGATCATGTGCTTCCATCTTTTTTTTCACATCATTTGTTTGCTAATTGAAGCTGTCCATTTTTTAAACATCCAATAGAGGGAAATTAGTGATGGAATATATCTGATTTTGCTTCATAGAAAAACATTTCAAAACTTTAGCCATCTTTACCTCACATCTTCAAAACTGAGGACCTTTTTATAGAGACAAATATTCCAGCATGGATGGTGACTCATCTTAAATGAAGAAATGGCTTGGTAAACAAAATATGTATCTTGACATTTTGAAAAGCCTCTTTTTGCCTTTAATTTACCCTATTAATTTTGTTGTTAATCTAAGGTTGTTTACACGGAGACTTGCTTTAAGGCCCAAAGATAAAAATGAAATCCTCTCCTCAATAGGCAAGAATCTGATTACCCTTTCCCAGTATTGGTTCAATGCCAAAAATTTACTTTTGCCAAAACCCAATGTTCAGCCGGTCTCTAACTATAAGACACTGAGTAAAGGAAGTGTTTCAGTATTTCTACTAATTATTTTTGCTGTTAATCAGTGTTTCCATCTCCTTAATAGTCTCAAATACTTTTCTTATAATATATGATACATCCTAGTAATTAATAGCACCAATTTTAGACCAATTTCCTATCACTTAACTGTAGAGTCTTTGCCAATTGTTGCATCTGGTGTTTGTAATGACATATTGTAGTCATTGCAACATGGCTACATGAAATGGCCTAATGATGCCCTTACCAATACAGACTGCATGTAATGACCCACTGCTGTTCTTACCTACATATAATGACCCACTGATGTGTTGACAAACACAAACTACATTTAATGACCTGCTGATGTTTTTACCAACACGGACTACGGGGTACATGTAATGACCCACTGATGTTCTTACCAACAGACTACATGTAATGACCCACTGATGTTCTTATCAACACAGACTACATGTAATGACCCACTGATGTTCTTACAACAGACTACATGTAATGACCCACTGATGATCTTACCAACACAGACTACATGTAATGACCCACTGATGATCTTACCAACACAGACTACATGTAATGACCCATTGATGTTCTTAACAACACAGGCTACATGTAATGACCAAATGATGTCCTTACCTAGATGTAATGATCAATGATGTCCTTAGCAACAGTCTGCCTATTGATTTCTGTGATGTTGTACCCTGTATGTCTACTGTAGCTCAAGTTGTTGGTCCCATGGATTATGTCCTCAGCTCAGTCTTATTTCTCCATGAAACTGTTCCATGCGTGCTATCTCTCCTCTGTGCACACTTTGTATTCTATTGGCATGTACATTGGGTTCAGTCAATTACAATATTACCTTAATTCTAGTGTTAAGACGGCAAAGAATCTGACATTTTAAAACTGTGTGATAAAATCTATTATGTTCTATCTGGTCCTACAATATGAAAAAACTAGAATGACTGGACATGATGGAATGACTTTCTAATGTTTGGGATTGATGTTCTGGTGGCTGTTGACCCAAGTCAATGTTCCATGCACATCCTATGCCTCATTGATTGATGTTCTGGTGGCTGTTGACCCAAGTCAATGTTCCATGCACATCCTATGCCTCATTGATTGATGTTCTGGTGGCTGTTGACCCAAGTCAATGTTCCATGCACATCCTATGCCTCATTGATTGATGTTCTGGTGGCTGTTGACCCAAGTCAATGTTCCATGCACATTCTATGCCTCATTATCCATTGGAAGAAAAAGAACAGATCCTTTATTTCTGTGTTTTGTTCACTATTTTACCCTTGTTATTTGTCTGTGTGAAGATGTGCACAACCACGTCCATACTGCAGTTTAATCTAGGATTCCTTTAAACACATGGCTTGGCTCTTGATTTTAACACAACTCTGACTCACGTGCTCAGGATCAACATGTAGTCTTGTAATTAAAGTATACGTACAGTGGAAACCCACTACAACGCATTAATTTAATAGCAGGACACGTTAGATCAGTTTTTTACAAAATTCTGTGTTAATAGCATTCTGAGACAGTGGAACTCACATTGTATCCAAATTTGCCATTAAGCAGGGTTCCACATTTCAAGATAAAAGATTGAATCTGTTACTGGCAAACTATCATTTACATATTTACATTTTTATTTTCATTGTTCACACAAGTCTTAATGTTTTTTTTAATAATTGTGGCCATCAAGCCAACATATCATTAAACATGGTTGACTTTTCCTCCTTCATTTTAATGTTTAGTTCAATTGATTAATTTTAGTTCTTTTCTATTACCAGATATTTAGTCTAGTTGGCATTTTCTATGTGTAGGTCTCTATAAATATACATTTGTACAATAATTCCATTATTTTAAGTTATTAAATTAAATAAATTTAATGTTTATTTAGGATCCAAAATGTGGTGTATTTTGTGTGTTCTCACCCCTCATGAATACTCTAATAACATTTTCTCCCGTGTTATTAAGGCTGTATTTTATTTATATTTCTTCCAGTTTATATCTAATCAAAATGGCAATGAATACACTTGTTGTAAAAAGACTTAGTATGCACACAATTGGTTTGATGGCGTCAGTAGGAATAACATTTTATTGCAACATATCCTCCTTTTTTTAGCCTGGCACAGACTTTTCAGGGGGGCTGCGACCCGAGCATGCATCCTCCCTGACATCAAGGGGAGACCGTGCAGGTGCCAGATCTCCATCACTGCCTCCAACACCACTGTCACCAAGGTCACCTATGGGAGCACAAAGTCCCTTTGGGTCACCTAGAGCCTCACCAATACCTTCACGACGCTCACCATCTCCAAGGCGTTTTGATGTGGGCTTTGCCTCCGCTGTGGCTAATCTGTGTGAGCAGGCACACACCATTGCAGACCAGGACAGACAGAAGAGATATGGTTTGTTCAGCACTCTGTATTATTTGGGATTAAATTCGTAAACTATCACTTTTTTTAAAGAAATTTTTCTCAGTAGAATGTTTTACAGAGGAGAGATAATTAATTTTACTTACCCTAATGCATTTATATATAACTATGTTGGCTTTTTGTTCTAGTACAATTGCACGGAACTAAAGCTACACATTTCTCTCACAGGTGTTAAAGAGGATAGCATAACATCCTCCTCGCCTACTTTCCGTGGCCGCTCAAGGCAAAGGTCAAGGCCACCCTTGCAGGCACAATCCCCTGTGCTGGGATCCCCATTACCCAGCCCTGCACACCCAAGGGTGAGAGGGGGAGGAGACTCTGGATTTTACAGATCTACTTCATTGGAGACAAGATCTCGTAGTCCGTCCCCAAATCTAACTGCTTCTCCTCCTCCGCGGAGTGGCTCCACAAGTCTGGTTCAGAGGTCAAGGTCACCATCCCCCTCACTGGTGGCCGCCAGTCCTCCCATGACGAGCAGTGCACATCGACGTCTACCTGTGGCACCCTCGTCCACCAGTAGTAGTGGGAGTGGAGTGACCACAATGTCCCCAGCCAAACCTGTGTCTCTTAACCTCTCAGAGCCGCGCTACAGGGATAACATCGCCATAAAGGACACACTTCCTGTGCGTGGAGCCCCATCTCCACCTGGACGGGGCAACATTAACTTTCCCCGTCTCAACGCATCACCCACACGTGTTCCTAAACTGAACATCCCAGTTTCATCCACTTCTGGCATTGCTGCTGCCTCATCTCTTCCCCCACACCACCATCGCCACGCACCGCCACCTGGACGGTTGGGTAGACCTGAGCCGTACAGTCCTACGGAGAGGAACAACCTGAACAAAACTTCTGACCCATCTTCTTCCTCTGCTCGGTCTAGTACTTTACCAATTGCTCACAGAACTAGTGGCTATCCACGAGATGACTCAAACTGGGGTGCCCGTGAGCTCCCTGGTGAAGGAGGCAGGGATTCTCGGTCTTTACCTAGGCCATCCCCTAGAGCTTCCTCAAGATCTCCTGACCCACGTGGAGGGTCTCAACATGACGATCGTTTTATGGCAGCCAGCCAACAGGAAGGTAGCCCGGCCAGGGGAACACGATCTAGAGGGGGGATCTTACCTAACGGATTTAAGCCAAAAGGTCGTAAGCCAGAAAAGTATGAAATGCGCAGTGACAGCCATACAGCGTTGCAAGAGGATTCTGATGAAGATGACGATGACTGGTGTTGACCGACCAGATCACTATTATTGCATTGTCAAATTCAAATAAATAAATAATATTCTTGGATTTTATCCAAATTTGTATCACTCTGCAGCAGCACTAAATATAGGGACCATTGTTTATTTTGAAAATGCCATGCATTTGTACTTTATTCTCTATATTTCATCCACTTGTGTTTGAATGTTTCCTATGAATGGTAATTGGTTTCTTAAGGATTTTCAAGATCACATTCTAGTTTTGAAATTCTCTATTTGTCATACAGACCAGTGGTTTTCAAACTCTTACATGTGTGGACTGGTGAAAATAGGAAAAAATCTAATGCAGAACGCTAAAACTAAAATGATAATATAATATGAAGTATTAGGTGAATTTGTTTTTTTCGATGTGATAAAAAAGATATAGAAGACTGTCTGTGGAAACTTTGTGTTGAAAGCCTCTGATATAGGCAGCTTGAAAGCCACTGTTTTAAAATGTGTTAACGTTACTGTTATAGATAGTTTGAAAGCCACTGTTTTAAAATGTGTTAACGTTACTGTTATAGATAGTTTGAAAGCCACTGTTTTAAAATGTGTTAATGTTACTGTTATAGATAGTTTGAAAGCCACTGTTTTAAAATGTGTTAACGTTACTGTTATAGTTTGAAAGCCACTGTTTTCAGTTTTAAGACTTGTAGGTGAGCTAGTGCCATCATAAAGATTAAAAATGCATGTGGTGATACTTGCATGCCTGACGGGTTGACATCTATGGACAGCAATCTGAGATACAGTTATACAGGCTTCTAGACTTAAATTACTTAAAATAAGTTATTGTAGATATTGTCTAGATATTGTCAGAACTTCTCAGTTGTAACTTTTTTCCTTTTAAGAAATTTTTGGGAGATAACACAGCTTTTTTAATTCTTAACTTGATAAATCGGAGAGAGCATATATGCTGGAATGATTTCAAAACAGATGTGTGTTATCAGATGTGTGATTGAATGGTCTTTAAACATTCTTTGCTTTTAGCCAGCATCAACATTGCTAGCTTGTGAATCCAAGCATGGTGTAAATTGTTGAGATCAATAATGTGTGTGATCCCTTCCATTCTTTGTGATATTTAATCCCTATTTATGTTTATGTAACCATCTCATTGATTGCTTTGATCAATTAAGTCAGTCTATCTACTTCATTGAGTGTGGACTGCATGTTTGGTGGCTCCATCTGTGCCACGGAGAGGCATGTCACAGTGTGTGCTTTTTGTGTCGGGCCGATACCAGAAATTTATTCATTGACTTTAGTATTGACATTAGCATTGACATTTTTTGTGATGAAATTTTAAGCCTCCAAGAGTTGTAAATCATCTCATATCTATATTCTATGTTTTTATGCAACATTATTTTATATAAAGGCATTTTTATAACAAGGGTTATTTCCAACATTTGAACAAACTTATTAATTTCAAATCTATTTATACATTGTCTTTTACAATCATTAATGTTTTCCAACCATACCTAATATAGTTTGACATGGGGGCAGATATGTAATCTATTTGATAAAATTATATATTGGGGAACGCTTGTTCAAATGAAGTCATTACTAGTGTATCTCGGATTCAGCTGTAGGGCACAACTATACCATAACTATAACTGTTTCCTATTGGTTGGATTCAGGAGTGGCCAATTGTGGGCAGCATACGGCCCGCCACATCATATTTTGCGGTCAACTGATTTCCGATTTATCACAAATAAACTTATTTGGGTTGGCCAGCTCTGGGTTGGACAATGCTTTGATTAAGAGATGACAATTTTCTGTCTCAAGTCAAACAACAAAAATTACATCGCCTCAGGACTTTAAAAATGATTTTTAGAATAATAATCCTATTTGGGGATTTGGTTCTAGATAGGTCTTTGGTTCTAAATAGGTCTTCTAAAAAAAGTCATCATAAATTGGGATTAGATTCTATGACTGTCATAAGTTTTGAATACACAGCAATTAGTTTAGAAGCACCTGGATGTAAAAACTCATCGTTTTTTTGCTCTCCTTTGAAAAATTCATTTTTACTATGTCCAATTCCTTCAACTGCTCTAAATATAAGAAAATTATGTACAGGATTTTTATTGTTGATGTCTTTAGCTTTGTGGCATCACCATGTTCTTTTATTTTTCAAGAGAGGAAAATAAATGAGTATGAGGATCTTTTAGATGGTCGATTTGATACTTAAAACAATGAGGGCTGTAAAAAATATTTAGTTATCTCTGTGATATATGGGTAGTACAAAATTGTAAAGTATCTCTGTGATGTTAAGGGTAGAACAAACTTGATAGACCTGTATTTATGTGATATTAGGAGTGGCACTAAATTGTGTGGTATCTCTGTGATGCCAGAGATAGCACTCAGAGCCATCACATGGGTCATGCAACCTCAGGGGGACCTCAGATATTTATTAAAGGGGTCCATAATTGTGATGGAGAGATTTTTTTAATCAACTTTGCATCAAACCAAAAAGTGGCAGGGGGACTCCAAAAGTATCTCTGTAATGTTAAGGGTAGCACAAAATTTTGGGGAGATAAAAGATATTATTTTTAGTTGCCTTTATTGTTTTTTAATGACCATATTCTTCCTATTGAAATTTATTTGAATATCAAAATTCAGATCCAAATGATCATCTACAGATACTTCATTCATTTCAATGAGAGAATAATAGTTGAGATCATGTGTGTGTGTGTGCTAGTAGTTGCTTTTCAATACTTTTGATTATACCTTTTCAACAGCTTTTCTATTCTCTAAAAAAAAATTGTTTTTTAACTATGATATAACATTATTTATCCAGAGTTTTACTTCCAATGTTTCTGCTATTTAAAAGATTAATTAATTTCTAATTCTGGAGTTTATGTGTATTTGTCTCTCCACTGATGTTAAATGCCACCATGAAACCTGTCTGTGTCCTAGTGGCAAGTGTGCTATGGCTGGCCACAGACACACAGTTTTGTATATTTAGGACTACTCTAATCAAATATGCCTCAGCTGTGATTTTAATTTTTCAATTCCTTGATTTGTTATGCTTCTTCATTGACAGATTGATGCTTGTTTCCATTTATAGCACATGTTACCAACAACCTTCATAGTGTCGCAGCCCCATTATATAGACCGGCAACCTGACCCACAACCGAAATACATTTTTATTTTAAAAATTAAACCGATAGCAGATAAAACACATAGGAAATTGATGTTTCTGATGAGAGTTAACTTTAAAGTATTCAAAATATATTAAGACACCAATGATAAAAACGAAAATTTCAGCCAGAAACCCTTTCTGAAAACCCTTAGATACCCCACATAGGGTTGTGCCCCATAGCTTGAAAATAAAAGATTTACAGGACTGGCATTCAATTATAGTCATAATAATGCTCACTTCAAGTGATGTGCAAGGTCTTTAATTTTGAAAAAAACGTATTTATTATTAATAAAAGGACAATTATTCCATAGGATGCTTTTGTCTTCACAGATATTTAGCTATAAGCTTTTTCTCATTTTTCCCACAGAACCCCCTTTTTGAGTTAGATGTTTTGTGTCATCATCATTTTATAATTTGTTAATTTTGCTTATAAGAAAACATTCACTGATCAAAATTATCAACGAATTATGAAATAGATCTTCTTAAAGTCTCTGGTTTTGTTAATGCCTGTTCACCACTCGTGGTTTGTGTATGAATGAATGATATGAGACTTTGGGCAGATGTTTTTATAACACATGAATTGGTCATCTAGGTTAAGAGAATCGCAGTCTATAATTATATAGACTATTGCAAACCTCTTCGTCAAAGTGCTCAATTTTCTGCATTTGATTGCTTCAGTTTTAGTGTGTAGGTTTAACAAAACTCATTTCTCTCTTTACATATATAAATATATATATATATATATATATCGGCATTTGACTCATGCTCAATTTGATTTGCACATCATTGAAAGATTAGCTGAGAAAACCTTCTTGAGTGTCATGCCTTAACTCTGTGCAGCCTGCAATCCTTTCATCTCTTATTGTATAACAAAAGATATAATAACATTGACTGGTGCCAATGGATTGAACCAAAGATAGAAACTACCAGTCAAGGGTGCAGACGCCACCTTCCGACATTTTAGCAATTATTTGACAAGCAACACTAAGTGACATTGTCAATACTTCTTGACTAAACTGAGCATGTAAAAAAAAATTAAAAGACACTACTATATTGACTTTTAGATTGATCTCCCATCAAAGTCACATGTATACAATTTCGGTGCAGAACTCTCTTTATCAATTGATGTGCCTTTGTTGACGGTGGCTTGATTTTTTATTTGTTTCTTTTTTCAGTATGAATATTCCATGCAATAGCAGGTCCTCATATTGTCTACATGAATGTGCTCACAATTAATTTGTTTTTTGGTGGTTTTTTCTCTAATAACACAACTCTTCTTTTTCTATGTATGGTTCCTCCACAATTAGCTTCACAATAGTGGGGGGCGGCGGTGAAAAGTGAGTTGAATATTGGTGTGGGCATGATAGTTTAACAAGAGTGTAACATTTGATAAATTTTGATAGTTGTGGGATGCTATGTAACATTTATGATTGTGTGGTTGCTATGTAAACACAGGTGGTTGTGTTGTAGTTTGGGTAACATTTGACATGCAACTAAATGTTTGTTTGTCAGTATATATATATACAATGATGTAAACAAGTCCCTGTATTTTTGTGTCTTTTATACGTGTCTATTCATGGCATGTTTGTTTGTCAGTTGTGACGTCAGTTGTTAGCTACACATCAAGAGATGTTTGCTGGGATGTTATTTGTTACATATACACATCACATGATGTTTGCTTCTTGAGTTCATACCATTTGTGCATACCATTATTAAATCTAGCTTGCCCAGCACCAGAATTTTCTTCTTTAAATCAGAGCTCCACAACCGGTTTACCACAGCACTGTGTACCCGAGAGGGTGTTAGGTGCGCCATGGCAGATTCCTCCAAGAGGATGAAAAATACGAGAAGAAGATTTCAGTTTATTAAAAGAAAAGGGACGATGTTTTGCTAAATAAAAGGCTGTAAAAGTTTCATTCAAACAGCACATCTAGATGTTCAATTCATCGGGTCACCTGACAAGTCACCATCCCAAGTGTCTGAAGTGATGAGTAAAATATGTCCTCTTCAATTTGCACTTTGATGGCAGGCTTTTCACGCCTGTAATTTAATGTACAATACTTGGGACTAGGTATAATATTTTATCACCGATAAATGAGCATAAGCTCAGACCAAGGTAACGAAGAATTTTCATCTAATTTGTTGACACACATTAAACACGTGTTTATCTTGTGACATATTTTTAAAATATTTATTTGTTTTATTGTTATTTTTGTGTTGGTTTTTTTTTTTTTTTTTTTTTTAAATATATTTTCCCTATACTTCATTTCTAAAAAGTTCTATTGATATTCGGACTGAAAAAGTGAAAATCTATTTTATTTTATATCATATAAAAGATGTACTTGCTCATGTTAATTTCATAATTATAACAGATAAAAAAACAACCTTTTAAATGTTGGTACATGTAAACAACCGCAAATCGATTTTATTTTTTCTTCATATCTTAATTTCGAATACGGCGAAAATCCGGGAAGGGTCTATGTGTTGTGCTTGGACTGAAAAAAGATTGGGGAACACTGCTTTAAATCATCAGCACTACTATTTCTTGTCATGTTTATTAGTCTCGCTATTTCTCACTGTCATGTGACCTAGCATCTGCAAGCTTTATCTCCCTGTCACATTCATATTGACTTTTTAACTTGTCCATTTCTTTTTGCCCAGCTGTTGTTCTGTGATTGAATCAACTACTTTGTCACTGATGACTTGATGCTGGTTTTGTACATGCATGGAACATTGGTTATATTTACTGTTGATCAGCTTATGCCACTTTGTTTATACTATTTTCCCCCCTATTCCTTTTTAAATATAAATTATTTTCACCTTTTAATATCAATGTACATTGTTTATTCCTATATGAATCTTTTTTTTTTTTAATGTTTTTTTTCTAATAATAATTATTGCCTTCAAAATAAAATATTTCCAATTATAAAGGCAGTATTTCTCTGAGTGGATAAAAATAAAAGTGTTGTTAAGTTAACCTGGTCAATGGAAGAAGTCCCTGTATAGTAGGAGCCTATTTTATATTCCTTACTTTCAAAAGTAAACAGATTTGATTCTTAGATCACTTCAGCATATCAAAACATGATTTCATTAGCCGATAGAAAGAAGAAGACAATATTAGGATTATATTGCCTGAGCCTTGATACTAATAGCCTTGATACTGATAGCCCTGAGCCTTGATACTAATTGCCCTGAGCCTTGATACTGATATTAATAGCCCTAAGTCTTGATACGAATATCCCTGAGCTGTAATAGTCCTGAGCTACAACTAGTGATTATTTGAAATAATATTTTTTTAAATAAACATAAAAACACACCACAACTGGCAAATAAACTGGACTTTAAATTCAGTATAGACATTTATTTTAAACTATAATTCTTGTTCAACTTTATAAAGACACAAAGCTATCACATTTGTACTTCTCATTTGACAAGTAACAGCAATAATTTGCAATGACTTAGATTCTGTCCAGCCATACAACTGAGATACATACACATTCTTTATGAACAATAAAGATAATGATGAAACACCAACAGTTAGTGTAAATAAAACAATATATGTCAAGCTTTCAATAGGATTGGACAAAATACAAAGTCTAATTTTTCGGCTAATGCCTTCAACATTACAACAAAAAGCTTTAATTTGAACCTAACATATATATCTTTTGTTTACACAAATTCTTTGTGTATAATGAGAAAGCTTTATCACAGTCCTACATAGGGGGTGACACTAAATGGAAAATGCGGAAATGACACAGTTCACTCAATTCTGTTACATAATGGAACTCAGTTAAATATATGAACATGGTACCACCAGAATAACGTGTCACCAGAGCACGATAACACCAGAACAGGGTACCATACAATCAGGTTGCTATAGACACTGCAGGTTGCAAACAGAATAATTGAGCAGGTTTGGTAATCTATACCAATCCTCATTACGTCTACAAGTATTATCATGTTCTGTGGCTTCATCTGAGATGATCTTTTCAAAACTGAAATTTTTTGCTATCAACTATAGAGCAGTACAGGTCTTCTGGTCTAGCGATTTTGTCTGTTGAAAGTGATAAGGTGAAGAACTTTGATGAGGTGATTGACATATTTTCATATTTTAAGACCTGGAAAGTAAAATTTTAAATGTAAAGTTTAATGTTTCATTCATTAATGAGTAGCCGTGTTGCATTTTTTAAATGTTTTTACCTCAAATTCTGTTTTCTTCGTATGTCTTATGTTGCTTTAGGAATTAAATTTACAAACAATATTGTAAGCAGTTCTATATGATCTGGTCGGAGTGGGTGTGACACCAAGAGTTTAATGCACGGGTGACACCACGAGTTTACTGCACCGGGTGACACCAATGCTGTCGCTGGTGACGCCTCTGGACAAAACTATCATTTTAAAATCTAGCCCCATTGGTTTAATTATTCGGATATTCTACAATTTCTCATTGACTGGTCTATATTTAGAAGGAACATGATGTATTTTCTAATAAGTTATTGCAGCCAATCAATCTAGAGGCAATAAGCTTCATTGAACCGTACATTTAGTTCTCATTAGTGTGGCATGAGAGTACTTAACCTATTTAAAGTAACTACACGAGCCCTTGCTGTAACTATACATTTATGCAGAAATCAAAGTATATCATGAAATGTTTTAATAATATTCAGTCAGTTATGGCTGGTTTCACAACTGGTCTCACAGCTCACTTAACAGCGTTTCAAGTGTCAAGAGGTTGCAGCTATGTTCAGGTTCTTGCTGTATTACTCCACAATTCCTAATTTCAGAATTTAAGCCATATTTAATTTTAGCACCAAAGTATGATTTTCAAAAACCATTGAATTTGATAAAATTATTTTGAAATTTGTGGGGGCCGAAATTTTGGAGTTTCTCAGGACCCTGCTCATGCCTCATGGCAAACAAATATTCTAAATATACAAGCTAAAATTCTCTCACAAACGTTCACAGTAATCACAGAAAAAATGTTCTCTAAAATTAAATGGCAAAAAATGGGGACATATACAAAAAAAATTGGTGGGGGGGAGGGTGTAATTTGAATGTTATGCTCATTGAAAGGACTATGCGAAATAGCATCTAGAATGAAAAGAATGCTAGCTGAGACTTCTTTTACACAATCACTTCGATAGGTTCATACTATACAGGGATTTCAAATGCAGTCGGTCCCGCTAATCTCGACCTCGGTTAATTCGCCAACCCTATTAAGTCGACGTTTTTGAAGTGGAACCGCCAAATTCTCTCTTTGTCTTAGAATTTTCTCATCGGTTATGTCGATTCTTTTATGTCGCCGAACCCTAATATCTCGAGCACAAAAGAGGGCCAAATTTGCCACTTAACGTTGGTTATCTCGACCAATCTCTAGCTTTTGAAAATGCTAGTTACCGATGCCACTTCACCATCTCACTACCGTATTTTCGCGTTTGTATCGACAACCCCATCTTAGCAGTGCATTGTTGGTTGTCAAGGAAATTTGTAGCATACGAGACACATGGGTAGGGGGATTGGTAGGTGTGTCAAAGGTTATAAAAATATCACCGCAAAGTATCGTATTGATCATGATGGTCATATTGTTGCTTTGTGTGTCACAGTGAACTAGTTATCTGCGGGTGGGGGAAGGTTGGTTCCGCCGAGCGAAATAATGACGTCACAGCACGGAAAGACGTGTTGGCGGACTACAGTGTGTTGTGACTATGTCATGTTAAATATTACCACTACAGCGATCTCTTTATGAAAACACAAAGCAATAGTATACGGGCATACGATAACTGACTTTGTAAAGAAACCATAGTAACCGCGTGTACGATACATTTCAGAGCTGTGTCAGAGTGAAATGACTCGCGAATTTAATTTTGACACTGGTTAGCTTTTTTGTAAAAACGAACTACACCCCGCACGTTTTGTTGTTAGCAAACATGTATGTACATTTTTATAGCATGCCGATCGCTTCATCAAACAAATAACGGCAACGTTGTTGTGTAAACAAAACTCCAAAAACACGTGCATGTACATTCTCATTTATTAACGCACATCATGTACATAAAGAAATTTCAAGTACATGTTAATATTTTGCCGTCATATTGGTTTTCGTTTATCTCGATCATCGGTTATCTCGACGCTTTTTGGCAAACCCCGAGGCCGTCGACATAACCGGGTTCTACTGTAGTGTCAAATTAAAATGAGCGATTGAACATAAATAAAGAAAAAATATATTAAATTCATAAATGCAAAATTTAAACTTGCAAATGAAAACCTTTACCTTTCTTTCATTTAGTAACCGCGAAAATAACCCT
Source organism: Omphiscola glabra (assembly GCA_964017045.1). NCBI lineage: Eukaryota > Metazoa > Mollusca > Gastropoda > Lymnaeidae > Omphiscola > Omphiscola glabra. The sequence continues at coordinate 2,947,612 of OZ024808.1, forward strand.
GCATTTCCCCCTTTTTTAAAGTTTTATAAATATAATTGATTGCTTTTTAAATTGTTAATAAAACAAACCACATTTTAGCTTTGTATTTTTAAAATTGTATAATTCTTTACTTATATTTCATTTCAAAAATATACTTCTATCAAATTTATAAAGTAAAAAAAAATAATTAACGTTTAAAAATACTTTGATTAATAAGGAAATTAAGTTTAAAAGAGTCGGCTACTTTAATAGACTATATGTCATTTATTTATCAAGCATAACATATATCAAGCCTATGCGCGAAAGGTGGGTAGAGTAGAAATAGAAAAAAAAAATTTTTGTTAACAAAACATTGTTTTGTCATTGGTGTTTCCATTTTTAATTAAAATATAAGCATTTCTGGAAACGTAGTGATGTACCATATTCTTTAAACATTTCCGGTTCAAAACAGTTTGTGATAAGTTCTTTTGATGGTTTCATACTCAATTGTGGTTCGGTGGTCATCAGAGTTCATGTTTCGGTCGTCAGCAGGGTTCATGTTTCGGTCGTCAGCAGGGTTCCAGTTAGGTCATCAGCAGGGTTCATGTTAGGTCGTCAGCAGGGTTCATGTTAGGTCGTCAGCAGGGTTCATGTTAGGTCGTCAGCAGGGTTCATGTTAGATCGTCAGCAGGGTTCATGTTAGGTCGTCAGCAAGGTTCATGTTAGGTCGTCAGCAGGGTTCATGTTAGGTCGTCAGCAGGGTTCATGTTAGGTCGTCAGCAGGGTTCATGTTAGGTCGTCAGCGGGGTTCATGTTAGGTCGTCAGCAGGGTTCATGTTAGGTCATCAGCAGGGTCTACGATTTGATTTGCATGTTAATAAAAATTAGACCACTATTTCTTATTTAATAATCTATATAATAAACCACCCCCCATCCCCCCTCCCAAAAAAAAAACAAAACAACCCCATTTGTTTAGCATTCACTATTAAATATTGTTCTAAATATGGACTTAAAACCCCCACATACAAAATGATTAACTGTGAGCATCAATGGCACCGTACTATTTTGTAGAGTGCTGTGATTTTGTCTAATCATGGATTAAAATAATTTTATGACACAGTTAAGGTCAAATAAAAATCTCTTATCTATATTTTGCTTGCGGTGTGGCTGCTTCCTTTTCACAACCGGCCCTCTCCTTACTCAACAGATTTTATATTAATTGTACTGAGGGGGGCAAAAGCTGTCATGTGTGACGAGTGAACTCGGGTAATTTTAGCGGGAGACGAACTATTATTCGGTGTTTTTATTGTTTGTCTTCTCTGTCCCACAGCGAGCGTCATCATAATGTGTAGCGCCTGAACTCATTTAAATAGTTTGCTATCTTCGTTATACCGCTACTGTGACTGTTGCTTCGTAAGTAAATCTTCGTTATACCGCTACTGTGACTGTTGCTTCGTAAGTAAATCTTCGTTATACCGCTACTGTGACTATTGCTCCGTAAGTAAATCTTTGTTATAAAATGAACGATAGTATTTTCTCTATCGACTTTTGTTCAACGTCTTCTCTCTTCCGGGATCCCGCAACTGCTTGTTCCTCTCAGTGGGCGTCAGTGGGTTATTTCTTGACACAAACGGTTGATGACGGTAAGCCACTCTCACTACGACATAGGGCAGTGCACTCTCACTACGACATAGGGCAGTGCACTCTCACTACGACATAGGGCAGTGCACTCTCACTACGACATAGGGCAGTGCACTCTCACTACGTCATAGGGCAGTGCACTCTCACTACGACATAGGGCAGTAGCAGTAGATTTTGTTGTATCACATAGGGACTGATATTGAGATGTCTGTTGTTCTTTCCACCGCACCTCGAGTTATCACAACAAATCATGAGTACTATCAATACAGACCAACATCTGTAGTTTTTGGTGGCGAAGCTGAAATTTCAGCTCTATCCGAGATTCTCAATGCTACCATTGTCATCTACTTCAAATAAGACCCCAACCACCCTCACCCGCCTTGCATTTACAATTATGTAAATACTCTCTTCATTGACCTTCTGTACTCTTGGACAATGGTCACTATGAAGTGGACAATGGTCACTATGAAGCCATCCTACCGATACCGATAATGTCTCCACAGCACCATATAATGTCTGATGATAAAACCAACACATCGGTCCTCAGTCATTTTTCCCTTTCACACAACACAACAGGTCGTCCGCTGCTACAACTTTCCTCTGCGACATTTGTAGTAAAACTTTTCAAACAAAATCCAGCCTTGCCAACCGCAGCAAGACAATTGACTGCCATGCCCCATTGTTTGAGTGTAAGACTTGCACCAAACGTTTCACAACGCACAACTATCATCACACAAATATACAACTTCACTCCGCTGACATACGCCCCATTGTTTGAGTCTAAGACTTGCACCAAACGTTTCACAACGCACAACTATCATCACAAAAATATATAACTTCACTCCGCTGACATATTACCTGACTCCCACTCCAGGAACACATTCTTCCAGTGGCAGTGCGATTCCTGACACAAAACTTTTCAAACACGAACTTCACTTGCTATACACAAGAAAAGTAATTGTTTCCTAAAACTATTTGATTGCCAAAGATGCAATAAGTTCACTACTCGGGATTTTTTGACTAGACACAGTAAAACTCATTCATAACTCTTGCAATACGACATCTGGAAAGTAACGTTTCCAAACCAACACTGCCAAGACAGTCTCAGCAGACATACACACAATCCTCTTAGTAGGCCTACTCGTCAAGGTGCTGCCACGATGGTAAAGTAGCTTTACCACAACGTCTTACACAGCAAACATCAGAAGTACAGAACAGTACTGCAGGCAGTATACAGTCCACCTCTTCATTCCAAGAGGGGGGGAGGTAAAAATCGCCAAAAATTTGTTGACATAATTAATGGACAGCCCCATACTGCACATTCCGTGTTCAAAATACTCCTTCAAATAAAACCAACATCAACATGCAACGTTAAGCCAAATACCAAGGATGCCAATAATATATTTGAAGCGAAAATTATTTTCTGACATGAAGCACTAATATGACACATTGTTATTAATTTCAAGCGGTTGACATATCAAGAGATCTCACTCAGGAAAATGCACCTTTCGGTAATTAAACCTTTCTCTCAGTTGCGATTTCCGCCAAATACCGCCAGCCGCCAGTTATCTTCCGAACTTGTTAAATGGCATGTTCAAGCTGTGAAAGGTAAAACTGGAGACACTCCAGAACTACCTACTACTCAATGTTTACCACAAGACCCGGTTGTCAAAGTTATGGCATGGTGATATTCACTGTGATATTAAATTTCGGTAAATTTTGAGAGATGGGGCCGCGTTTTTTACCATGGCCGCCATCTTGGTTGACACGACCCGTAAAATTAAGAATAAAACGTTTAAAAATAATGAAAAAATTTCCTAAATGTATCCCTAAACCTAACCTAAACCCAAAAATATATCCCTAAGCCTAACCTGAACCCTAAATATAAACCTAACCTGAACCCTAAAGTCATCAGCAACATAACAAAACACGCAAATGACGTCATGACCCCATCTTTCAAAATTAGCCTAAATTTCTTTACTGTGACTTTCCAAGGACTTGCTGCAAGAGCAATACTGAGCGTCACAAACAATTATTCTGTACATATTAACAACAAAAGTTGGGCTAATGCTAAGAGTTAGTAAGTTGATTTAGGGTTCAGATTAGATTTAGGCTTAGGAATACATTTAAATGTTTTATTCTTAATTTTACGGGTCACTGCAATCAAGTTGGCGGCCATGGTAAAAAATGTGGGCCTATCTCTTCGCATTTACCCAAAGTTCTTAATCTTATAGTTATGGGGGTGAAAATCTGACTTTCAAGAGTGTTGATACAGTGAGTGAGTGGTTAGTGATGATCCTAAATTAGGCACTTCTGTATTGGGCTAATGCAGAGGATTAGTGCCATTAGGAATACATTCATTTAGGTTTCAGGTTAGGTTTAGGGAAACATTTAGGGGTAAATTTGGAGAGATAGCTTTGGATGACACTATCTATCCCTGCCTAAACCTACCTGAACCCTAAATTTATCCCTAACCTGGGTTTTGACCCTATCGGAATCAGGGTTTTGACTTTATCGGAACTAGGGTCCTGCAATAAACACGCAAATGAATTCATGATGCTATCTCTCCAAATCCGAATAGCATTGAGTCTAATGGTACCCAGGTGCGAATGGCGGCGCTGTGGGGCCGGGTTCATTTGACTAATGCTATTCGAATGTCATTTGTGGTAGTTTATTTTAGTTAAACTGAAGAAGTAAGTTTACAAACGTACAGCCCATTCAATTATCTTTCATTTGATACCTCATTTTGTCTTACAAACCCAACAATAATATTTTTAATAGTTTTCTAATCCCAACCTCTTACTTCTGGTACCCGGGTACCAAAAGCCACTTAGTAGTTGGTTTGCCTTTTATAGTCGATTTTTAGAATTATAATATATTCTAAATCCGCCAATTACTTAAAGCCGACATCTTGCTAGTTCTATTGAGAGTTCATTAGATTTTTTTTTTCAAGGTTAAAGCTTTGTTGTTACTACTACATATACTTTGAAAACTGAAGTTAAAAATAGGTAAACTTCGCTCATCAATACCTTTTTTTTAAAAATGCGCTCCTAAAAAAATACCCCGCTCCTTAAGTTTATAGGTTCATTTACAATATATCCAAAATTCATGAGTGTAGACCATTGGTAGGCTTCAAAAACAAAAGTCCCAGACTGCACAGAGGTCATTTTTTAGGCTATGTCATTTATCATCATGGCCACCGTGCTTGTCTGTTTATTGCCAATGATAGATAGCAGCCGTGGGGGTAGTTAATTATTTATTAAATTGTTTGTCCAGAATATTAATGGGAAATATAACTCATAATAAAGCATCTTATATAATATAAATAACAAATGTTTTATAGCATAAATAACTTAATGGCTTATGAAATATAAGTGGTTTTAATTTTTGGGTTGGTTGCCATGGACATGGCTGACACTGACATGGGATTGATAAGCTGCATTTAGCACTTGTCTTTAACTTAGATAGGCTTAGTAAAAGTATTAAAATAGTAATTATACTATTATAAATGATTTAATGAGTGGGATAAATAGCTTTTATTACAACTAATATATTTATATTAGTTGATATATACATAGATAAATATTATCGTGTGTGTGTGTATATATATATATTTAATGTCTATAGTCTACAGGCCTCGTATAGACATAGTATAATACAAAGTATACTATATTATAGTTTAGGCCTAGACCCAACCGAACTTCTTTGTAGTGCCTATTATAATAAATTATATGTAAAGATATTTTAGGCTATGTAATTATATTTTAATGAATATTGTGATTCATAAGGCATCATTCATAAACTAAGTAAAAAATTTAAAATATTCACTTACCTTTGGTATTAAAATATCCTATATTTAATCACATATCACAATATTCCACAAGAGAATTATTATATAATCCTCACTATTCTCAAAGAAAAAAACACTTTCTGCCACAATAATCCAAGAATTACTCAAATTATTACTAAACAATCATAAAAACTTGTACTTACCTCAAGCAAATGACTAGAACTTATTTTATTTTCTATCAATTGATTCTAAATAAATTTTAACAAAATGAACCAATACTGTATTATTTGTTGTTACAAATGTTATAAATGTTAAACAGTTCCACAGAAAATTTGAAATTAATATCTTAAGAATATTAGTATTATTATTATTTTGGGAAAATTTGAAAAAAAAATAAAATTAATTAATTAATTAAATAGAAATAAGTGTTGAGTCAGCATATTTGATACATTTTTATAAGGAAAATTATAAACATTATAGAATTTTTTTTTGAATATTACCAATAACTAAATTTAAATTTGTAGTTTTATTTAGTAAAAATCATATCTAACTATATTCTCTGTAAATGTGTGGTGAAATGACTTTGATTATAGGGAGTGTTGGAACGACTCTGTAATAAGTGTCACACCTACTTGTGTCTAGGAACAACTCTCTAAAGTGAGTGTCACACCTACTTGTGTCTAGGAACAACTCTCTGATGAGTGTCACTCCTACTTGTGTCTAGGAACAACTCTCTGATGAGTGTCACACCTACTTGTGTCTAGGAACAACTCTCTGATGAGTGTCACACCTACTTGTGTCTAGGAACAACTCTCTGACGAGTGTCACACCTACTTGTGTCTAGGAACAACTCTCTGATGAGTGTCACACCTACTTGCGTCTAGGAACAACTCTCTGATGAGTGTCACACCAACTTGTGTCTAGGAACAACTCTCTGATGAGTGTCACACCTACTTGTGTCTAGGAACAAATCTCTGATGAGTGTCACACCTACTTGTGTCTAGGAACAATTGTCTGATGAGTGTTACACCTAGTTGTGTCTAGGAACAACTCTCTGAGTGTCACACCTAGTTGTGTCTAGGAACAACTCTCTGATGAGTGTCACACCTAGTTGTGTCTAGGAACAAATCTCTGATGAGTGTCACACCTACTTGTGTCTAGGAACAACTCTCTCATGAGTGTCACACCTTCTTGTGTCTAGGAACAGCACTTTGATGAGTGTCACACCTACTTGTGTCTAGGAACAGCACTTTGATGAGTGACACACCTACGTGTGTCTAGGAACAGCACTTTGATGAGTGTCACACCTAGTTGTGTCTAGGAACAGCACTTTGATGATTGTCACACCTAGTTGTGTCTAGGAACAACTCTCTGATGAGTGTCACACCTACTTGTGTCTAGGAACAGCACTTTGATGAGTGTCACACCTACTTGTGTCTAGGAACAACTCTCTGATGAGTGTCACACCTACTTGTGTCTAGGAACAGCACTTTGATGAGTGTCACACCTACTTGTGTCTAGGAACAACTCTCTGATGAGTGTCACACCTACGTGTGTCTAGGAACAACTCTCTGATGAGTGTCACACCTAGTTGTGTCTAGGAACAACTGTCTGATGAGTGTTACACCTAGTTGTGTCTAGGAACAAATCTCTGATGAGTGTCACACCTAGTTGTGTCTAGGAACAAATCTCTGATGAGTGTCACACCTAGTTGTGTCTAGGAACAACTCTCTGATGAGTGTCACACATAGTTGTGTCTAGGAACAACTCTCTGATGAGTGTCACACCTAGTTGTGTCTAGGAACAAATCTCTGATGAGTGTCACACCTACTTGTGTCTAGGAACAACTGTCTGATGAGTGTTACACCTAGTTGTGTCTAGGAACAACTGTCTGATGAGTGTTACACCTAGTTGTGTCTAGGAACAAATCTCTGATGAGTGTCACACCTAGTTGTGTCTAGGAACAAATCTCTGATGAGTGTCACACCTACTTGTGTCTAAGAACAACTGTCTGATGAGTGTCACACCTAGTTGTGTCTAGGAACAAATCTCTGATGAGTGTCACACCTAGTTGTGTCTAGGAACAAATTTTCCGATTGATTGTCACACCTACTTGTGTCTAGAAACAACTGTCTGATGAGTGTTACACCTAGTTGTGTCTAGGAACAACTGTCTGATGAGTGTTACACCTAGTTGTGTCTAGGAACAACTCTCTGATGAGTGTCACACATAGTTGTGTCTAGGAACAACTCTCTGATGAGTGTCACACCTAGTTGTGTCTAGGAACAAATCTCTGATGAGTGTCACACCTTGTTGTGTCTAGGAACAAATCTCTGATGAGTGTCACACCTACTTGTGTCTATGAACAACTGTCTGATGAGTGTTACACCTAGTTGTGTCTAGGAACAACTCTCTGATGAGTGTCACACCTAGTTGTGTCTAGGAACAAATCTCTAATGAGTGTCACACCTAGTTGTGTCTAGGAACAAATCTCTGATGAGTGTCACACCTACTTGTGTCTAGGAACAGCACTTTGATGAGTGTCACACCTACTTGTGTCTAGGAACAACTCTCTGATGAGTGTCACACCTACTTGTGTCTAGGAACAGCACTTTGATGAGTGTCACACCTACTTGTGTCTAGGAACAACTCTCTGATGAGTGTCACACCTACGTGTGTCTAGGAACAAATCTCTGATGAGTGTCACACCTACTTGTGTCTAGGAACAACTGTCTGATGAGTGTTACACCTAGTTGTGTCTAGGAACAACTCTCTGATGAGTGTCACACATAGTTGTGTCTAGGAACAAATCTCTGATGAGTGTCACACCTAGTTGTGTCTAGGAACAAATCTCTGATGAGTGTCACACCTACTTGTGTCTAGGAACAATTGTCTGATGAGTGTTACACCTAGTTGTGTCTAGGAACAACTCTCTGAGTGTCACACCTAGTTGTGTCTAGGAACAACTCTCTGATGAGTGTCACACCTAGTTGTGTCTAGGAACAAATCTCTGATGAGTGTCACACCTACTTGTGTCTAGGAACAACTCTCTGATGAGTGTCACACCTACTTGTGTCTAGGAACAGCACTTTGATGAGTGTCACACCTACTTGTGTCTAGGAACAGCACTTTGATGAGTGTCACACCTACTTGTGTCTAGGAACAACTCTCTGATGAGTGTCACACCTAGTTGTGTCTAGGAATAACTCTCCGATGAGTGTCACACCTACTTGTGTCTAGGAACAACTCTCTCCTTGTGTCTAGGAACAGCACTTTGATGAGTGTCACACCTACTTGTGTCCAGGAACAGCTCTCTGATGAGTGTCCCACCTACGTGTGTCTAGGAACAACTGTCTGATGACTGATACACCTAGTTGTGTCTAGGAACAACTCTCTGATGAGTGTCACACCTACTTGTGTCTAGGAACAACTCTCTGATGAGTGTCACGCCTAGTTGTGTCTAGGAACAAATCTCTGATGATTGTCACACCGGTTGTGTCTAGGAACAATTGTCTGATGAGTGTTACACCTAGTTGTGTCTAGGAACAACTCTCTGAGTGTCACACCTACTTGTGTCTAGGAACAACTCTCTGATGAGTGTCACACCTAGTTGTGTCTAGGAACAAATCTCTGATGAGTGTCACACCTACTTGTGTCTAGGAACAGCACTTTGATGAGTGTCACACCTACTTGTGTCTAGGAACAGCACTTTGATGAGTGTCACACCTACTTGTGTCTAGGAACAACTCTCTGATGAGTCACACCTACTTGTGTTTAGGAACAGTACTTTGATGAGTGTCACACCTACTTGTGTCTAGGAACAACTCTCTCATGAGTGTCACACCTACTTGTTTCTAGTAACTGCACTTTGATGAGTGTCACACCTACTTGTGTCTAGGAACAACTCTCTGATGAGTGTCACACCTACTTGTGTCTAGGAACAGCACTTTGTTGAGTGTCACACCTACTTGTGTCTAGGAACAACTCTCTGATGAGTGTCACACCTACTTGTGTCTAGGAACAGCACTTTGATGAGTGTCACACTTACTTGTGTCTAGGAACAGCTCTCTGATGAGTGTCACACCTACTTGTGTCTAGGAACAGCTCTCTGACGAGTGTCACACCTACTTGTGTCTAGGAACAGCACTTAGATGAGTGTCACACCTAGTTGAGTCTAGGAACAACTCTCTGATGAGTGTCACACCTACTTGTGTCTAGGAACAACTCTCTGATGAGTGTCACACCTACTTGTGTCTAGGAACAGCACTTTGATGAGTGTCACACCTACTTGTGTCTTGGAACAACTCTCTGATGAGTGTCACACCTACGTTTGTCTAGGAACAACTGTCTGATGAGTGTTACACCTAGTTGTGTCTAGGAACAACTCTCTTATGAGTGTCACACCTAGTTGTGTCTAGGAACAAATCTCTGATGAGTGTCACACCTACTTGTGTCTAGGAACAGCACTTTCTTGAGTGTCACACCTAGTTGTGTCTAGGAACAGCACTTTGATGAGTGTCACACCTAGTTGTGTCTAGGAATAACTCTCCGATGAGTGTCACACCTACTTGTGTCTAGGAACAACTCTCTGATGAGTGTCACACCTACTTGTGTCTAGGAACAACTCTCTGATGAGTGTCACACCTACTTGTGTCTAGGAACTGCACTTTGATGAGTGTCACTCCTACTTGTGTCTAGGAACAACTCTCTGATGAGTGTCACACCTACTTGTGTCTAGGAACAACTCTCTGATGAGTGTCACACCTACTTGTGTCTAGGGGTATTTTGTTGTATCGATTTCACACACTAAGGGACATAATTACTTTACTTTTTTATGCCTTAACTATCAAATACTTCATAACACCATTCTGTAAATGAAATGGACTTATTTATTTACAGGTGTATTAATATATGGCATGATAGTGAAGGATATGCAAAACAACTTTCATATAAATTAATCTAGGTTCTACTTTATTATGGGCTATGGCTTCCCTTGTAGCCTAGCTCTCATCATAACAGTTGCTTTGCTTTGTATTACAATCGTATGCAGTCAGACCTCTCAGGCTTAACTTATCAATTTATTGTTCTGATTATCTGGCTCAATCAATCAGAAGCAGTTTCACTTCGAGGTGGAGGTGGCTCCTCAGATTCTTTACTTCGTGGCTTTTCAGGGCTCAGGGCGTTCACGAAAGTAGATGTTATGGCAGTACAATACAGAGATCTAGCCAATGTGGGAGTGGACTCTTCATCCTATGTACCTCGTGGCTTTTCAGGGCTCAGTGCTTCTCAGGGCGTTCACTTAAGTAGATGTTATGGCAGTACAATACAGAGATCTAGCCAATGTGGGAGTGGACTCTTCATCCTATGTACCTTGTGGCTTTTCAGGGCTCAGTGCTTCTCAGGGCGTTCACGAAAGTGGATGATACCAGTCACAACTGTACCTTCTGGGATACCTCTTCCCTAGTACGCTGTGGTGGGTGTATGTGACACTTCTCTTTGGGAGTAAAGTCTATCAGCACGCGGTCCTATCATTGTGGGCGATGATTTGGTCTTCAGGATGGGGTTCATGGACTCGGGCCTCAAGAAACAGATCCTTCAATCTAGCTGCTAAGGTGCGGTTGACGTAGAATTAAAAAATCCACAGAACGATTGTAAAATGGCCACTAAAGGTTTTGCATCATTTTTTGACATGCGCAGACAGCATGCGCGATTGAGTATTGTGATGCCTATCTTGCCCTAAACTAAAGTCAGGCTAATATTAATCAGGCCTAATTATAAATTGCTACTTCTTACCAATTAATGTAAATGGTAAACAATCATCTTGTTAGTCCTATGCTATAATTGATCATTTTATTTTATTGTTTTGGATTTGTTGATTGTCTCTTTAGTTTAGTCTTCATTCAGTTCACACTTTGAGGCTTAGTAGTTAGTCTTGTCACTCTTGCCTCAGCCTCACAACCCAGGTAGTCTTTGCACTCTTGCCGTGCCTCAGCCTCACAACCCAGGTAGTCTTGGCACTCTTGCCGTGCCTCAGCCTCACAACCCAGGTAGTCTTGGCACTCTTGCCGTGCCTCAGCCTCACAACCCAAGTAGTCTTGGCACTCTTGCCGTGCCTCAGCCTCACAACCCAGGTAGTCTTGGCACTCTTGCCGTGCCTCAGCCTCACAACCCAGGTAGTCTTGGCACTCTTGCCGTGCCTCAGCCTCACAACCCAGGTAGTCTTGGCACTCTTGCCGTGCCTCAGCCTCACAACCCAGGTAGTCTTGGCACTCTTGCCGTGCCTCAGCCTCACAACCCAGGTAGTCTTGGCACTCTTGCCGTGCCTCAGCCTCACAACCCAGGTAGTCTTGGCACTCTTGCCGTGCCTCAGCCTCACAACCCAGGTAGTCTTGGCACTCTTGCCGTGCCTCAGCCTCACAACCCAGGTAGTCTTGGCACTCTTGCCGTGCCTCAGCCTCACAACCCAAGTAGTCTTGGCACTCTTGCCATGCCTCAGCCTCACAACCCAGGTAGTCTTGGCACTCTTGCCGTGCCTCAGCCTCACAACCCAGGTAGTCTTGGCACTCTTGCCGTGCCTCAGCCTCACAACCCAGGTAGTCTTGGCACTCTTGCCGTGCCTCAGCCTCACAACCCAGGTAGTCTTGGCACTCTTGCCGTGCCTCAGCATCACAACCCAAGTAGTCTTGGCACTCTTGCCGTGCCTCAGCCTCACAACCCAGGTAGTCTTGGCACTCTTGCCGTGCCTCACAACACAAGTCTAGTTCCAAGTCACCAAGTGTAAGTCCTAGGGAACAAACTCATAGATTACTTAGTCTTAGTTTGCTTTTATGATAAAAGTGTTCGTTCCCAACCACCTGTTTACTCCACCAGTGGAGACCACCTGTTTACTCCACCAGTGGAGACCACCTGTTTACTCCACCAGTGGAGACCACCTGTTTACTCCACCAGTGGAAACCACCTGCTTTCTCCACCAGTGGAGATACTGATTGTTGGTTCAATAATAATACATTTAACATGTATGTAGCCGAGTGGAGTGCGGCTGACAGTTTAAATATAGACAAATAGACACAGGTCTGAGAACTATAGCTTTATTTCACAAAAACGTGTGGTCTAATCATTTTGAACAGTCAAATAGAACACATGCAGCCAACTCCCAGTATCAGTTCACACTCTTGCGGGTTAAAACAACCTCCCATCAGCATCACGGGTTGATGTAGGGTCCACCCCGGGGCAGGGATGGTCATTCACGCGTGTAAATAACCAAACATAGAATTTAAGGCCCAGTTTACTGTTTACTGTTACAATTTTGGCGTACAATGTACGATTTTGTTGTGTGCACATTATATATACAGTATGTTTATTTTGTTTGCTGTTAAGATGATGTATTGAATGATTTTGTGATGATGTAAACAGGTCTGTGTTACTTTACATGTCCATGGGTGTGTACTTGATGATGTTAACAGTTCTGTGTTACTTTACATGTCCATGGGTGTGTACTTGATGATGTAAACAGGTCTGTGTTACTTTAAATGTCCATGGGTGTGTACTTGATGATGTAAACAGGTCTGTGTTACTTTAAATGTCCATGGGTGTGTACTTGATGATGTAAACAGTTCTGTGTTACTTTACATGTCCATGGGTGTGTACTTGATGATGTAAACAGGTCTGTGTTACTTTAAATGTCCATGGGTGTGTACTTGATGATGTAAACAGGTCTGTGTTACTTTAAATGTCCATGGGTGTGTACTTGATGATGTAAACAGGTCTATGTTACTTTAAATGTCCATGGGTGTGTACTTGATGATGTAAACAGGTCTGTGTTACTTTAAATGTCCATGGGTGTGTACTTGATGATGTAAACAGGTCTGTGTTACTTTAAATGTCCATGGGTGTGTACTTGATGATGTAAACAGGTCTGTGTTACTTTAAATGTCCATGGGTGTGTACTTGATGATGTAAACAGGTCTGTTACTTTAAATGTCCATGGGTGTGTACTTGATGATGTAAACAGGTCTGTGTTACTTTACATGTCCATGGGTGTGTACTTGATGATGTTAACAGTTCTGTGTTACTTTACATGTCCATGGGTGTGTACGTGATGATGTAAACAGGTCTGTGTTACTTTAAATGTCCATGGGTGTGTACTTGATGATGTAAACAGGTCTGTGTTACTTTAAATGTCCATGGGTGTGTACTTGATGATGTAAACAGTTCTGTGTTACTTTACATGTCCATGGGTGTGTACTTGATGATGTAAACAGGTCTGTGTTACTTTAAATGTCCATGGGTGTGTACTTGATGATGTAAACAGGTCTGTGTTACTTTAAATGTCCATGGGTGTGTACTTGATGATGTAAACAGGTCTGTGTTACTTTACATGTCCATGGGTGTGTACTTGATGATGTAAACAGGTCTGTGTTACTTTACATGTCCATGGGTGTGTACTTGATGATGTAAACAGTTCTGTGTTACTTTAAATGTCCATGGGTGTGTACTTGATGATGTAAACAGGTCTGTTACTTTAAATGTCCATGGGTGTGTACTTGATGATGCAAACAGGTCTGTGTTACTTTACATGTCCATGGGTGTGTACGTGATGATGTAAACAGGTCTGTGTTACTTTACATGTCCATGGGTGTGTACGTGATGATGTAAACAGTTCTGTGTTACTTTACATGTCCATGGGTGTGTACTTGATGATGTAAACAGGTCTGTGTTACTTTAAATGTCCATGGGTGTGTACTTGATGATGTAAACAGGTCTGTGTTACTTTAAATGTCCATGGGTGTGTACTTGATGATGTAAAAAGGTCTGTGTTACTTTAAATGTCCATGGGTGTGTACTTGATGATGTAAACAGGTCTGTGTTACTTTAAATGTCCATGGGTGTGTACTTGATGATGTAAACAGGTCTGTGTTACTTTAAATGTCCATGGGTGTGTACTTGATGATGTAAACAGGTCTGTGTTACTTTACATGTCCATGGGTGTGTACGTGATGATGTAAACAGGTCTGTGTTACTTTAAATGTCCATGGGTGTGTACTTGATGATGTAAACAGGTCTGTGTTACTTTACATGTCCATGGGTGTGTACTTGATGATGTAAACAGGTCTGTGTTACTTTACATGTCCATGGGTGTGTACTTGATGATGTAAACAGGTCTGTGTTACTTTACATGTCCATGGGTGTGTACTATAAGGAGCGGAAACAGGTCTGTGTTACTTTACATGTCCATGGGTGTGTACGTGATGATGTAAACAGGTCTGTGTTACTTTAAATGTCCATGGGTGTGTACTTGATGATGTAAACAGGTCTGTGTTACTTTAAATGTCCATGGGTGTGTACTTGATGATGTAAACAGGTCTGTGTTACTTTACATGTCCATGGGTGTGTACTTGATGATGTAAACAGGTCTGTGTTACTTTACATGTCCATGGGTGTGTACTTGATGATGTAAACAGGTCTGTGTTACTTTAAATGTCCATGGGTGTGTACTTGATGATGTAAACAGTTCTGTGTTACTTTAAATGTCCATGGGTGTGTACTTGATGATGTAAACAGTTCTGTGTTACTTTACATGTCCATGGGTGTGTACTTGATGATGTAAACAGGTCTGTGTTACTTTAAATGTCCATGGGTGTGTACTTGATGATGTAAACAGTTCTGTGTTACTTTAAATGTCCATGGGTGTGTACTTGATGATGTAAACAGGTCTGTGTTACTTTAAATGTCCATGGGTGTGTACTTGATGATGTAAACAGGTCTGTGTTACTTTAAATGTCCATGGGTGTGTACTTGATGATGTAAACAGTTCTGTGTTACTTTAAATGTCCATGGGTGTGTACTTGATGATGTAAACAGGTCTGTGTTACTTTAAATGTCCATGGGTGTGTACTTGATGATGTAAACAGGTCTGTGTTACTTTACATGTCCATGGGTGTGTACGTGATGATGTAAACAGGTCTGTGTTACTTTACATGTCCATGGGTGTGTACTTGATGATGTAAACAGGTCTGTGTTACTTTACATGTCCATGGGTGTGTACTTGATGATGTAAACAGGTCTGTGTTACTTTAAATGTCCATGGGTGTGTATTTGATGATGTAAACAGTTCTGTGTTACTTTAAATGTCCATGGGTGTGTACTTGATGATGTAAACAGGTCTGTGTTACTTTAAATGTCCATGGGTGTGTACTTGATGATGTAAACAGTTCTGTGTTACTTTACATGTCCATGGGTGTGTACGTGCCTGGGGTTACCCACAGCAGTTACACTAAGAGAGTGTACTCTTTTATTCCTTTTGGTGGCACACTGCCACATAAATTATGTTTGGTAAAATCAAGATCGGTGACACACACTCTAAGATCTGTGGCACACACTCTAAGATATGTGGCACACACTCTAAGATCTGTGGCACACACTCTAAGATCTGTGGTGCACACTCTAAGATCTGTGGCGCACACTCTAAGATCTGTGGCACACACTCTAAGATCTGTGGCACACAATCTAAGATCTGTGGCACACACTCTATCTTTTAGATCAAGATCTGTGGCACACACTCTATCTTTTAGATTTGTGCCTAATCCTATTCTCCTAGTCCTAGGTGTGTGGTGGTGGGTGGGGGTGTAATGGTTTAGGTGAAAATAAATTGATGGTATCAGCCTGAAATTAGGCATAATTACTGCAAGCCATCCAGTACAAAGTAATGCATGACAAGCCTATTTACTTTGTATGCTAAGTCTAAGACAATCAGTGAATGTTCTTTCTTTTCTTCATTGCACACAAAATATTGCTCTGGTGTCTTTAGTCAACTGCAAAATATATTGTGGCAAAATAAAAGCAATTAAAAATAGTATATGTTTTTTTTTAATAATAAAGATGTCTGCCAAATAATTGTGCAAAAAAAAAGCCTTTGCCCTTATCTTCTTTCAACTTTATTTTTGTAAATAAATTTTTTTTTTTTTGGGTGGTCTCTACAGGAATACAGTTTCTTCCCAAAGGCAGTTGAAATTAATGTTAAGTTGAATGCAGGATATGAGTCTTGAAGTGGAGACTTGTCTAGATGTGTCAAGTTAACCATCATGTCAAGTTAAACATCATGTCAAGTTAAACATCATGTCAAGTTAAACATCATGTCAAGTTAAACATCATGTCAAGTGGTATGGGTGATTTTATATTTATTAACTATTGAACAGTGCCAGGATTTGATTGGTTGAGACAGCTATCAATTGGTTAATTGTGGGGTCCTTACATTTAGCCAATATTTTATTACTTTTTTATATTTTAATGCTATAATTCTACTTTTAAAAAGTTTTAGAAAATTATCCATATGATTCTTGGGATTTCAAAACGTATTAACAATTTTTATTTGTTTATTTATGAGTTTAATTAATTAAAAATGTTCTATTTCTGATCATGGGATTTGACAAGATGCTTTTTTTTATTGAATACTTTTGGTACAAATAAAATTTATTAAATTGACTTTATGAAAACAATTGTTTGTCACAAACTATTAGGACAAAATTAAAACCCCTTTTCTTATTATTATTTGTTAGGACTAACACCACACTAACTGGCAATTAGCCTGACCAAACATTTAACAAAGTTTGAAATAGAGAAATTGTTTTCAATTTGAAACATATCCTTTCTTTTTTTCTTCTAACAGTTATTCCTAGAAGGGAATGGAATGCTGCATGTCTGAAGTGATCTCTTGGCTTGGTCAGTAGATATCTGTGTCTGAAGTGATCTCTTGGCTTGGTCAGTTAATATCTGTGTCTGAAGTGATCTCTTGGCTTGGTCAGTAGATATCTGTGTCTGAAGTAAGTTCTTGGCTTGGTCAGTAGATATCTGTGTCTGAAGTAAGTTCTTGGCTTGGTCAGCAGATAGCTGTGTCTGAAGTGATCTCTTGGCTTGGTCAGCAGATATTTGTGTCTGAAGTGATCTCTTGGCTTGGTCAGCAGATATCTGTGTCTGAAGTAATCTCTTGGCTTGGTCTGCAGATATCTGTGTCTGAAGTAAGTTCTTGGCTTGGTCAGTAGATATCTGTATCTGAAGTCATCTCTTGGCTTGGTCAGCAGATATCTGTATCTGAAGTCATCTCTTGGCTTGGTCAGCAGATATCTGTGTCTGAAGTAAGTTCTTGGCTTGGTATGTAGATATCCGTGTCTGAAGTAAGTTCTTGGCTTGGTCAGCAGATAGCTGTGTCTGAAGTGATCTCTTGGCTTGGTCAGCAGATATTTGTGTCTGAAGTGATCTCTTGGCTTGGTCAGCAGATATCTGTGTCTGAAGTAATCTCTTGGCTTGGTCAGCAGATATCTGTGTCTGAAGTAAGTTCTTGGCTTGGTCAGTAGATATCTGTATCTGAAGTCATCTCTTGGCTTGGTCAGCAGATATCTGTGTCTGAAGTAAGTTCTTGGCTTGGTCAGTAGATATCTGTGTCTGAAGTAATCTCTTGGCTTGGTCAGCAGATATCTGTGTCTGAAGTAAGTTCTTGGCTTGGTCAGCAGATATCTGTGTCTGAAGTAATCTCTTGGCTTGGTCAGTAGATATCTGTGTCTGAAGTAAGTTCTTGGCTTGGTCAGTAGATATCTGTGTCTGAAGTAATCTCTTGGCTTGGTCAGCATATATCTGTGTCTGAAGTAAGTTCTTGGCTTGGTATGTAGATATCTGTGTCTGAAGTAAGTTCTTTGCTTGGTCAGCAGATATCTGTGTCTGAAGTAATCTCTTGGCTTGTTCATGTTAGGTCAGTTTTGATAATAAACATTTTTTTAAACTTGTTTTGATTGTAATTTAAAAACTATATTTAAAGAGAAACAATATTTATGTATATTTTGTAATGTTTTAAAAAACACTTATAAAGTTTACATTTATAAGTTTATAAACTTTTATTTATATCTACAAATATGATTTTAAAAAATTGCTTTTTATTTCTAGCTTCAACTATAGATGACAAGATTAACAACCATGGGCAGCAGCAATAATGGATGACACATCAACTACCACTGTTAGATCCGATGGATAACTAACTCCTCACTATCTGATGTTAGCTTCAATTTCATTTATAATTATATAATTTTTAAGAAATATGTGCATTTAAATTTTTTAATATATTTTCTGTTAAAACTAAAAAACATTCTTGAAAATCTGAACATTTGTTCCTACATGTTAAATATTTTAATATATACTAATCATAGATCATGTCATTTCTGTATCTCAATGTCATGGCTGTATCCTTATTCTTTTAGGTTTGAGAACATCTGAAAAAACTCTGACATGATGTCCAATTTAACTCTAGACGTTGCTGTGCTGTGTGGGATATTTTCTCATCTTTCTTCTTGTTATTTCCTGAGCACAAATCTCAAGTAAACAGCCTGATAATATATGATACAATTTATTCAATAACCCAAATTTCTTATTTTACTTAACTGGTTCAGTAACTCCTGATTTGGCAGTAATTTTTATATAGTAAAAACTTTGGTGAAAAATCAAATCTATTTGTTGTCATGAATGTGTACGGTACAAAGAAAATGCAAGATAATGTTCCAGTTAATTTGAAGACATAAAGAGTGACAAAATGAATTAATATAATACATTTTTTTGTTGTAAATATCCTTACACTTACACATTCAATTTTTGCCATGCCATATTTTCTCAAAGTTTCTGTATTTCAACTTAAGTGATTTTGAATTTTTAAAAATGATATAATAAAATAATAAGATTACTAATCAAGTTATTTTTGTTGTTTTTATTCAATTTGTTCTCAAAAGTTGTGTTATGTTGGATGTTGTAACAATCAAAACTTTGTCCATCACATTCATTTTATTAATTGTTTTCCTCTATACTAATTTTTTTAAAAATATATAAATTTATATATATATATATAATTTTATATAGATACTGATGCATACTAAGATCCTTCCAACCCCAAACACCGGAAAAAAAATTCTGATCTGTACTTGTCTATCAATATCTTACAAAGGTTAAAGTCAGTGGTCATAAATTGTTATCCTAAGACATACTTGTTAAAAACCTGTTTTTGGGGACTTCAATGCATGATGTCTTTGAATTAATTCACAATTCATACATATACATTTTTCTAATGCATTAAGGAGTGTATGAAGCTCATTCCCCTTGCTAAGCCCAGCTGTCAAAATTAACATCTTGTATGAGATCAGGGATAAGAAGACTTCAACTTCCTGTTTACTTTTGGAATATTACTAATAATTACAAGCCAGGAACTAATATTAGCTGTCATTGAACACATGAGAAAAATATCAAACCACATTGTAAGGGCTTTAATGAAAGGCCCTAAAGTGAAATTAAATTCTTTACATTATCGTTATTATATAAAATTAAAAGGAGAAGAATTTTTTTAAAGATTCTAATTTTTATTGTTACATCAAGTTTAAACTACATGTACCAGGTATTAATTAATTAAACACAAAATATAAGGTAGCAAATAAAAACTAAAACATAATTGCCCTAAACTGTCCCGATTTTAAATACCATTTTTAAAAGTGCTTCATTAAATTAAGATCTGTATTAAAATTTCTCTTCTTAAAGTCTTTAAATCATCGATTTAAAAGGAGCTCATTTCAAATTTATGTTTCATATTTATTATTTTTGTTTAAAAGTATGGTCAAAGAGAGATAACAGGGAATCTGGAAAAAATTTGAAGCAAATTATTTTACGGTCTAAGGGAAATAACCTGGCACAGAAAAATTTAACTCTTATAAAAAATTTGCTAATTTAATGGGGAATAACTGTAGCAATATTAAGATTTAAAAAATTATATACACGATAACATCCCATTGGCCGTACGATTGTAAAAGAAAATACACGACAGCCTTTGACGTAAGAATTGAAAAAGGTGATTTGCCGCTGGTAATTTCGTAATTTTAAAAATGAAATGATGGAACTTTCTGACCACTAAATTGGTACTTATTTGCAAAATATATAATTCCGGAAATGCACAAAGTAACCTATTAATACTTAGAGCCTGTATCAGTTATGGTGGAGAAGACCAAGTTTCAGTTTTTGCTCTAAATCAATTCCTTTTTTGTGTGGATATCACAGCCTTGCAACTTTGTTATGATGAAAACCAGGGGAAATAAAGAAGAAAGATAACACAGCCATATATTTAATTAAGTTTATATGCATATATTTATTAGAGAGGCATATGCAATTAACATACTGGTATTATGATTACATTATAATGATTAAATATATGTTTTAAACTATAAATACATATAATACCCCATATATATGCTATTGCTTATTTTATATTAGCAATCGAAATTTGTATATGCAAATTTTCAAACACCTATCAAAACTGACCATCTTTTAAACTTATCTTCAAAATTTGCGGGGTAGGTGGTCGGGGTGGATGGAAAAATAAGGGCAAAAAAAAACGGATCCAAATTAGCAGGCCCGAATCCCATCACACTCAAAAAAAAAACAGGATTGCGACATAGGGGGAAAGATGACCCCCTGCAGAAAGACCACAATAATAAGAGGAACATCATCATAAAAGACAAAATATGGCCCAAATAGGGGAGACAACCGAACAAAGGGAAGCAACCCAACCCCACGACACATACACTTCGATAACAAAGTCAATTTTAAAGCCTTTAAAATAACCTTTATTGCTCTCCCCTTACCAATCACAAAAAATAGCAATAAAACAATAACCATCACTGAACACAAACCCATAAGTCCAGTGCAATGCCTGCCGAAAAAACCCTGTTGCCCCAGTCAATGGCTGCTTGAAGGAAGAGGCTGTCAAAAACACATTTTAAATTTACCAAATACTAAATTAGAAACGGTTCAAATAAAATAAGACTAGATGACATGAGATAATGAAGACAACACAAATAAAATGGAATGTGACCAAGCAGGGAATCAAATAAACATAGAATATGTGCAAATCAGAGTGAGCATGCACTAGTGATGCATTAATGGCGCCCCATTAGAAGATGTGGACTTTGTATTGCATTTTGCTTTTCCATCACTTATAACATGTTAAATGGAATAAATCACATGGCATGCTAAATCACATGGCATGTTAAATGGAATAAATCACATGACATGTTAAATGGAATAAATCACATGGCATGTTAAATGGAATAAATCACATGGCATGTTAAATGGAATAAATCACATGACATGTTAAATGGAATAAAGCACATGACATGTTAAATGGAATAAATCACATGACATGTTAAATGGAATAAATCACATGACATGTTAAATGGAATAAATCACATGGCATGTTAAATGGAATAAATCACATGACATGTTAAATGGAATAAAGCACATGACATGTTAAATGGAATAAATCACGACATGTTACATGGAATAAATCACATGACATGTTAAATGGAATAAATCACATGACATGATAAATGGAATAAATCACATGCAATCAAACATAGTAACTTGATATATTCACATGAAATTTTAATTGCTATATGTATCTGAGATAATTTATCTCCTAGAAAGTTTTAAAAATATAATATTTAAAAAATGCCGAAATATACATTTTAAAAAATTTCCTTATGGCATGTATTTGTTTGTACAAAATGTCTACTTCTTCTATATTATTGATCATTTAGCACAATGGACCGAAACTAGGAGGAAACTTTCTGTTTTCAAAAGTTGGTATAACATCTTTGATGAGGAGTTTATCTACTGAGTCAGTGGGTCTCAACCTTCCTAATGCCGCGACCCTTTCAAATAGTTCCTCATCTACTAAGTCAGTAGTTCTCAACCTTCCTAATCCCGCGACCTTTTCAAATAGTTCCTCATGTTGTGGCAACCCCCAACCACAAAATTATTTTCCTTGTTACTTCATAACTGTAGAGTATATGTGTTTTCCTATGGTCTTAGGCGACCCCCATGAAAGCATCATTTATTTATATTCTTGATGATCTGATTATGTTGTTTATATGATTATTTATGAAGAATGTAAGAAGTATTAATAATGTGAATAATTTTCTAAAAAGTTTTTTTAAATATATTTCTTTTGAGATGTCATGTGCCGCCAGCAGCTTCGTAGAATTTTTCTTTTTACCCACAGAGTCAAAAAGGTTGGACAGCACTGCCGTAGGGTGTCCCAGACCACATGTTGAGAACCACTGATTTAGTGTAATAATCATAATTAAATATATATATATATATAACAGGTAAATGTAATGAATGCAATTATTTGGTTTCAATGAGCTCCTAATCTTGATTCCAAGATGTACTCAGTCCCTCAGAATCCATTGAGTCCCTCCAATGATCATGTACTTAGACCCTTAGAATCCAATCAGTCCCTCCAATGATCATGTTCTTAGTCCCTCAGAATCCAATGTGTCCCTCCAATGATCATGTTCTTAGTCCCTCAGAATCCAATGTGTCCATCCAATGATCATGTACTTAGTCCCTCAAAATCCAATGAGTCCCTCCAAAGATTATGTTCTTCATCTTTCTGATTCAGACATTCTACAGGTTTAAAAATAAAAATTACATTTTAGACAGAGTATGCATACAGTAACATGTGTTTGGTCTCTTTATAACTTAATTTTGATTATTTATTTTACTTGTATACAATGGTTGGTGTTGGTTGATCTGTTGGTCTATCTAACAATGGTTGGTGTTGGTTGATCTGTTGGTCTATCTAACAATGGTTGGTGTTGGTTGATCTGTTGGTCTATCTAACAATGGTTGGTGCTGGTTGATCTGTTGGTCTAGCTAACAATGGTTGGTGCTGGTTGATCTGTTGGTCTATCTAACAATGGTTGGTGTTGGTTGATCCAATTTGGGTAGCTTAACGTTCATTCTAAAGTTGAATCTAGAAAACAATTTAAAAGTAATTAAAATTTCAGGATATTATAAAGATTTCAAAAACAGCATAAAATATAAATAACATTTTTTTCAAATATGTTAAAAATTTAAGATGACCTAACATGGTACACAACTTGTCTATGATTAAGATTAGAGTCTACATCAGGATGACCTAACATGGTACACAACTTGTCCATGATCAAGATTAGAGTCTACTTCAGGATGAACTAACATGGTACACAACTTGTCTATGATTAAGATTAGAGTCTACTTCAGGATGAACTAACATGGTACACAACTTGTCCATGATCAAGATTAGAGTCTACTTCAGGATGAACTAACATGGTACACAACTTGTCCATGATCAAGATTAGAGTCTACTTCTGGATGAACTAACATGGTACACAACTTGTCCATGATCAAGATTAGAGTCTACTTCAGGATGAACTAACATGGTACACAACTTGTCCATGATCAAGATTAGAGTCTACTTCAGGATGAACTAACATGGTACACAACTTGTCCATGATCAAGATAAGAGTCTACTTCAGACAAGGTCCACTTGTAAGCAATCTTTACATAGAGGCTTGACTTGTTGGCACAGCTTTTTCTTGTATTTACTATTAGAAGAAAATTAAAAGATTACACTTACAAAAATATTTTTGACAAGAATTTGTCTATTTGAAATGCTGTTAAAATATTTGGTTGTGCTCATAGGCAGTTAGGGTGGTGTTCTTCCTCCAAAATAATTTTAAAAAGAAATGATTAATTAGTTTTGTCACAATAAGTTGTACAAAGAAATTATTAATTAGTTTTGTGACAATAAGTTGTACAAAGAAATGATTAATTAGTTTTGTCACAATAGGTTGTACAAGGTTGTGGAAGGATTTTGTCCCTAAGTTGAGTTAATGATTTGGCCAAAGAGGTCATTGACTTCTTGTTTTTAATTTTTAACAAATTTTGTTACAGAAGATATTCCTGAAACAAACCTCTTGAATCAAATGATCAGAAATGTAAATGTCCAATGAACAAAATCTTCATACATAACTAACAAATAATAAGTTTAAATAAGTTTTCAAACGCCCCAAAAATTACCGATTAATTTTCCAAAACTTTTTAAATGTGACAAATTAAATCAAGAAAGATCAAAAGCCTTGGCAAATACAACCTCTCCTCAGTATGCAAAGAAGGAGCCAAAGTAGATGTGTAATGAAGGAGCCAAAGTAGATGTGTAATGAAGGAGCCAAAGTAGATGTGTAATGAAGGAGCCAAAGTAGATGTGTAATGAAGGAGCCAAAGTAGATGTGTAATGAAGGAGCCAAAGTAGATGTGTAATGAAGGAGCCAAAGTAGATGTGTAATGAAGGAGCCAAAGTAGATGTGTAGTGAAGGAGCCAAAGTAGATGTGTAATGAAGGAGCTAAAGTAGATGTATAAAGAAGGAGCCAAAGTAGATGTGTAATGAAGGAGCCAAAGTAGATGTGTAATGAAGAAGCCAAAGTAGATGTGTAAAGAAGGAGCTAAAGTAGATGTGTAATGATGGAGCCAAAGTAGATGTGTAATGAAGGCGCTAAAGTAGATGTGTAATGAAGGAGCCAAAGTAGATTTGTAATGCTCATTCATAGCTTGAAATAAAAATTCCCCAAACAGATGGAGCAGACAGCTTGATCATTTGTGTGCATTATGCAATAGTCAACTTCAGATATTATAAAGTAATTAAAAGTTTATTCTTAATAACTTTAATTTTTTTTCATGATTATTACAATTCATTCATTTTAAATAACAATTTTAAAATAGAGTTATGTGCTATTGCTTATGCAGGAGGGCAAATTAACATTAGGAAGGAATGGGTTAATTCAATATCATTTTATCTGTAGGGATGAAATGTCAATTATATCTGTAGGAATGGAATGTCAATTATATCTGTAGGAATGAAATGTCCATTATATCTGTAGGAATGAAATGTCAATTATATCTGTAGGAATGAAATGTCAATTATATCTGTAGGAATGTAATGTCAATTATATATGTAGGAATGAAATGTCAATTATATCTGTAGGAATGAAATGTCAATTATATCTGTAGGAATGAAATGTCAATTATATCTGTAGGAATGAAATGTCAATTATATCTGTAGGAATGAAATGTCATTTATTTCTGTAGGAATGAAATGTCAATTATATCTTAGGAATGAAATGTCAATTATATCTGTAGGAATGAAATGTCAATTATATCTGTAGGAATGAAATGTCAATTATATCTGTAGGAATGAAATGTCAATTATATCTGTAGGATTGAAATGTCAATTATATCTGTAGGAATGAAATGTCAATTATATCTGTAGGCATGAAATGTCAATTATATCTGTAGGAATGAAATGTCAATTATTTCTTGAATAGAAAAGTATTAAGTTTTTTATTTACATCAAAAAAATTGCAATTAAAATTGAATAATATTTAAAGAAAAAATAGATTGATATTATAAGCTATAAATAGATCACATAATAATATTTTAGTAGAGCTAGATATGAGGTACAGAAACAAACATTTTAAGATGGCTACCTTGTGAGCCAACAAGGCCTGAACCATCATCAAGACATTTCTCGTACAGCTGTCTTTGCTGTTCATTCTCCAGCATGAAGGAGCTGCTCTCTGCCTCCACCATCTTTGATCTCTCCAATGAAAGTTTAGTATTGTCTCGGAGCAATAGTCATCAAATAAAATAATACAAATGCATATTAAGGATTTATATGAAAAACTCAACTACTGGCAGACAAGAGTCAGATTTTAGAAAGATTGGCAGAACACTTTTGTCAAGTCCTTAACAGCTGGAAACAATAATGCCATTACTTGTTTACCACAGGTGGAGATCAACCAAGAGCCAAGACAAAAGTCCCAAAAGATGAAGTCGAGAGGGCAATCCAGCAATTCTCCTCAAATAAATCCACAGGACAAGAAGCATTTCCTGTTGAAATCTACAAAGTAGGAGGCCCTGTCCCAGAGCTGTTTGGGGCGATATGGAAAGATGGTACTGTCCCTCAGCAATTCAAAGATGCAAATATAATACGCATACACAAGAGGAAAGGCAGTCGGCAAACATGTAACAACTATCTCTCATTTCCATAGCTGGGAAGATCTTGGCCAGGGTCCAATTGAAAGCCATTCAGAACAGGGAACAGTTGACATAATAAAAAATATAGATTTTGTAACAGCCAGCTCCAGGATCCAGGAAAAGCTCACAAAGAACCTAACATATCACTGAAGGGACAGAATCTACAAGCAAAAGAAAAATTCAAATATTTGCTCAGCCCCCTCTCCATGTCAGCAACAATAGATGATGAGGTCAGTAACCAAATTTCCCAAGCATATGTTGCATTTGGAAGGCTCCACAAGAGTGTTTAGGACTGAAGGAGTCTCAGTCTTGTCACAAAGCTGAAAGTATATAGGGCAATCATCTTAACAACTCTCCTACATGCTAGCATGACTTGGTCAGTGCACAAAAGATATGCTAGACAGCTATACAATCTCCACCTACACTGTCAAAATAAACTTCTTGGCATAAGGCTACACATCAAAAGATGTTTGCTGGGATGTTATTTGTTACATATAACATCATGTGATGTTTGCTTCTTGAGTTCATACCATTTGTGCATACCATTATTAAATCTAGCTTGACCAGCACCAGAATTTTCTCCTTTAAATCAGAGCTCCACAACCGGTTTACCACAGCACTGTGTACCCGAGAGGGTGTTAGGTGCGCCATGGCACATTCCTCCAAGAGGATGAAAAATACAAAAAGAAGATTTCAGTTTATTGAGGATGAAAAATATGAGAAGAAGATTTCAGTTTATTGAGGATGAAAAATATGAGAAGAAGATTTCAGTTTATTGAGGATGAAAAATAATAGAAGAAGATTTCAGTTTATTAAAAGAAAAGGGACGATGTTTTGCTAAATAAAAGGCTGTAAAAGTTTCATTCAAACAGCACATCTAGATGTTCAATTCATCGGGTCACCTGACAAGTCACCATCCCAAGTGTCTGAAGTGATGAGTAAAATATGTCCTCTTCAATTTGCACTTTGATGGCAGGCTTTTCACGCCTGTAATTTAATGTATAATACTTGGGACTAGGTATAACATTTTATCACCGATAAATGAGCATAAGCTTAGACCAAGGTAACGAAGAATTTTCATCTAATTTGTTGACACACATTAAACACGTGTTTATCTTGTCACATATTTTTAAAATATTTATTTGTTTTATTGTTATTTTTGTGTTGGTTTTTTTGTTTGTGAAATTTTAAAAAAAAATATATTTCCACTATACTTCAATACTAATAAGTTCTATTGACAATGATATTCAGACTGAAAAAGTGAAATCTATTTTATTTTATATCATATAAAAGAGGTACTCAAGGTCTATATGTGCCCGTACTGAAAGGAGCACTGCTTTAAATCATCATACTGATAGCCCTAAGTCTTGATATTAATAGCCCTGAACCTTGATACTAATAGCCCTTAGCCTTTATAGCCCTTAGTCTTGACCCTAATAGCCCTGAGCTTTGATACTAATAGCCCTGAGTCTTGATACTAATAGCCCTGAGCCTTGATACTGATACTAATAGCCCTAAGTCTTGATACTGATATTAATAGCCCTAAGTCTTGATATGAATATCCCTGAGCCGTAATAGCCCTGAGCCTTGATACTGATACTAATAGCCCTAAGTCTTGATACGAATATCCCTGAGCCGTAATAGTCCTGAGCTACAACTAGTGATTATTTGAAACAATATTTTTTAAAATAAACGTAAAAACACACCACAACTGGCAAATAAACTGGACTTTAAATTCAGTATAGACATTTATTTTAAACTATAATTCTTGTTCAACTTTATAAAGACACAAAGCTATCACATTTGTACTTCTCATTTGACAAGTAACAGCAATAATTTGCAATGACTTAGATTCTGTCCAGCCATACAACTGAGATACATACACATTCTTTATGAACAATAAAGATAATGATGAAACACCAACAGTTAGTGTAAATAAAACAATATATGTCAAGCTTTCAATAGGATTGGACAAAATACAAAGTCTAATTTTTCGGCTAATGCCTTCAACATTACAACAAAAAGCTTTATTTTGAGTCTAACATATATATCTTTTGTTTACACAAATTCTTTGTGTATAATGAGAAAGCTTTATCACAGTCCTACATAGGGGGTGACGTGACACTAAATGGAAAATGCGAAAATGACACAGTTCACTCAATTCTGTTACATAATGGAACTCGATTAAATATACGAACATGGTACCACCATAAACCAGAATAACATATATCTTTTGTCTACACAAATTCTTTGTGTCTGATTAGAAAGTTTTATCACAGTCCTACATTCTTATAATGAAGAATTAATATTTTCAAGCCACTTTTATTTCTACATTTACTTAAAGGACTTCTGATTAAATAATATTTGTTGCTCTCCTTGTTAGAAGTCTTTGATTAAAAAGAACTTGCGGAGAGGTTAATGTTTTGAATAAACCAAGCGCAACCATGAAATATGGCCTACTTGACCTGTTGAAGCTGGGGTTGAGTGGCCGCACAGTGTCTGCCACCATCCACATAGATCATTTGACCAGTCAGGAAGCTGGCTCGTTGTGATGCCAGGAATACTATGGAATCTGCCACTTCTGAGGCCAGGACCATTCTGCCAAGGGGGTGTAGAGCAGGGGACGACTGGGCTTTTTCAAACTAATCCAGAAACAAAGACAAGATTAGTACACATGAAATAGAATAATATCTAACATTACACTTTCACATAACTTTTTCACAATGCTTGCTTAGAGAAGGACAAAACCAGTGGCATCATTAGGGGGTGTGGAACACACCGGGTGATACCCTAAGCCTAAAAGGAGAGTGACCAAAAGGGTGACAACAAAATGGAAAATGCAAATTTGACATGGTTCACTCAATTTGGTTACATAGTGAAACTCAGTTAAATACAAGAACAGGGTACCACCAGAATAGCGTGTCACCAGAGCAAGAAACCACCAGAATAGCGTGTCACCAGAGCAAGAAACCACCAGAATAGCGTGTCACCAGAGCAAGAAACCACCAGAATAGCGTGTCACCAGAGTAAGAAACCACCAGAATAGCGTGTCACCAGAGTAAGAAACCACCAGAATAGCGTGTCACCAGAGTAAGAAACCACCAGAATAGCGTGTCACCAGAGTAAGAAACCACCAGAATAGCGTGTCACCAGAGCAAGAAACCACCAGAATAGCATGTCACCAGAGCAAGAAACCACCAGAACAGGGTTCCATACAATCAAGTTGCTACCACGGCAGGTTGCGAACAGAACAACGTGTCACCAAACACTGCACCATCAGAGCTGGCTGCAAACAGAACAACTGAGCAGGATTCCACCAGAGCAGTTTGGTAATCTATACCAATCCTCATTACGTCTACAAGTATTATCATGTTCTGTGGCTTCATCTGAGATGATCTTTTCAAAACTGAAATTTATTTGCTATCAACTATAGAGCAGTACAGGTCTTCTGGTCTAGCGATTTTGTCTGTTGAAAGTGATAAGGTGAAGAACTTTGATGAGGTGATTGACATATTTTCATATTTTAAGACCTGGAAAGTAAAATTTTAAATGTAAAGTTTAATGTTTCATTCATTAATGAGTAGCCGTGTTGCATTTTTTAAATGTTTTTACCTCAAATTCTGTTTTCTTCGTATGTCTTATGTTGCTTTAGGAATTAAATTTACAAACAATATTGTAAGCAGTTCTATATGATCTGGTCGGAGTGGGTGTGACATTAAGAGTTTAATGCACCGGGTGACACCACGAGTTTAAAGCACCGGGTGACACCAATGCTGTCACTGGTGACGCCTCTGGACAAAACTGTCATTTTAAAATCTAGCCCCATTGGTTTAATTATTCCGATATTCTACAATTTCTCATCCATTGGTCTATATTTGGAAGGAACATAATATATTTACAAATCTTTAAGTTATTGCAGCCAAGAAATCTATAAGCTATAAGCTTCAACCGTGAATTTAGTTCTCATTAGTGCGGTATGAGAGTACTTGGGGCATCAGAGTACTTGGGGCATCACAGTACTTGGGGCATCAGAGTACTTGGGGCATCAGAGTACTTGGGGCATCAGAGTACTTGGGGCATCAGAGTACTTGGGGCATCAGAGTACTTGGGGCATCAGAGTACTTGGGGCATCAGAGTACTTGGGGCATCAGTGTACTTAGGGCATCAGAGTACTTGGGGCATCAGAGTACTCAACCTATTGAAACTAACTACTCTATTCCTTGCTCTAATTATAAGCTAACCCTTCCAGTACCCAGCGCGTCTTTTTGCAGCGACTCCGATTTTCCCCCCGGCCCAAGCGCGTCTATTTGCCACATAGAGGGGTATCTAATATAAACACAAAAACGAGGTTATAACCTTTCACCTTAGTCTCGGGCAGAATGTTTATTCGCTAGGGGAATAGTCGAATTTTATTTGGCTTTTTAAATAATGAAAATCAACCAATTACTGAATTTTTTGTGGGGATCTGAATTTTGTTGGTTCCGTAGCGCCCAGGCGCGTCTATTTGCCACAAAAAGGGGTAACTACTAATAGTAATATAAACACAAAAACAAGGATATAACCTTTCACCTTTGTGTCGGGCAGAATGTTTATTCGTTAGGGGAATAGTTGAATTTTATTTGGCTTTTTAAATTATGAAAATCGAACAATTACTGAATTTTTTGTGCTGATCTGTAAATTATCAAATTATGGATTATTTCAAAATAATACCCGGTACTGAGAGGGTAGGAGAGCAAAAAGTAGGTCGGTACCAGAAGGGCTAATACAGAAATCAAATTATATGTCATGAAATTAAATTTTTTATTAATATTACATTATGATGTGCAGGAATTAAAATAAGGACAACCGCCAATAAATTTAGAATTATTTTCCCTTGCAGGCGCCTTACACTTTGATAATAATATTAATATGGTTAAATGCTATGTTAAATGTTCAGCTGGCCGTACCTGTGCGTATTGGTCATCTGTGTAAGCCTCTTCCCCTCTCCTGTACAACATGGTCACCACAGAGCCAGGGCTGTCAACATTTCACTGGCTACATTAAATGTCACAAGAAATCTTTTTGCCAACACAACACAACACAACACATCACTGCTACAAAGATTTTGTTAAACACCTGAACGTGTCACATGCTGTAAGTATTGACTTCTATGACTGCTAGTATGATCTTATCCTAAGTATAAGTATTGACTTCTATGACTGCTAGTATGATCTTCTCCTACGTGAAAGTATTGACTTCTATAACTGCAGGTATGATCTTATTCTAAGTGTTAGTATTGAATTCTATCACTGCTAGTATGATCTTATCCTATGTGTAAGAATTGACTTCTATCACTGCTAGTATGATCTTATCCTACGTGTAAGTATTGAATTCTAAAACTGCTAGTATGATCTTATCCTACGTGTAAGTATTGACTTCTATAACTGCAGGTATGATCTTATCCTAAGTGTAAGTAATGAC
This sequence comes from Omphiscola glabra, assembly GCA_964017045.1. Lineage (NCBI taxonomy): Eukaryota > Metazoa > Mollusca > Gastropoda > Lymnaeidae > Omphiscola > Omphiscola glabra. The sequence goes on from OZ024808.1 coordinate 2,979,396, forward strand.
TTCTATCACTGCTAGTATGATCTTATCCTACGTGTAAGAATTGACTTCTATCACTGCTAGTATGATCTTATCCTACGTGTAAGTATTGAATTCTAAAACTGCTAGTATGATCTTATCCTACGTGTAAGTATTGACTTCTATAACTGCAGGTATGATCTTATCCTAAGTGTAAGTAATGACTTCTATCACTGCTAGTATGATCTGATCCTAAGTGTAAGTAATGACTTCTATCACTGCTAGTATGATCTTATCCTAAGTGTAAGTATTGAATTCTATCACTGCTAGTATGATCTTATCCTACGTGTAAGTATTGAATTCTATCACTGCTAGTATGATCTTATCCTAAGTATAAGTATTGACTTCTAAAACTGCTAGTATGATCTTATCCTAAGTGTAAGAATTGACTTCTATAACTGCAGGTATGATCTTTTCCTAAGTGTCTCCTCATCAACTTAAATGTCAAAAAATAAAATCAACTTACTTGACAGAATTCACCCTGACACCATGTGGAGCAAGCGCTAGAATGGGAAAACTCAATTATAATTATAGAAATAATACATACCTTTATTATCAGGAAATTAAATTTTAATATTTTTTTTTGTACTTACTAATTGAAAAAGCTAGAAGGCCAGCTGGATATTTTCAAAGTCTAAAAGAAAATGTATTGTTCTTGAAGTCACAATGAATCAATAGTGGATCTGATAACAAAATAACTATTACTCTGCAATTGTTACCAAGATCTGATAACAAAATAACTATTACTCTGCAATTGTTACCAAGATCTGATCACAAAATAACTATTACTCTGCAATTGTTACCAAGATCTGATCACAAAATAACTATTACTCTGCAATTGTTACCAAGATCTGATAACAAAATAACTATTACTCTGCAATTGTTACCAAGATCTGATAACAAAATAACTATTACTCTGCAATTGTTACCAAGATCTGATAACAAAATAACTATTACTCTGCAATTGTTACCAAGATCTGATAACAAAATAACTATTACTCTGCAATTGTTACCAAGATCTGATAACAAAATAACTATTACTCTGCAATTGTTACCAAGATCTGATAACAAAAATAACTATTACTCTGCAATTGTTACCAAGATCTGATAACAAAATAACTATTACTCTGCAATTGTTACCAAAATCTGATAACAAAATAACTATTACTCTGCAATTGTTACCAAGATCTGATAACAAAATAACTATTACTCTGCAATTGTTACCAAGATCTGATAACAAAATAACTATTACTCTGCAATTGTTACCAAGATCTGATAACAAAATAACTATTACTCTGCAATTGTTACCAAGATCTGATCACACAATAACTATTACTCTGCAATTGTTACCAAAATGAATAATTCATTGTACCCGCAATCAGTGTCTAATAGATTTGAAATATCAAAATCCCATAAGTGCTCAAAGCTGTAGATTAGCAGCAGCTCCTGAATTTCACACCTACTTCATCTCCATCATCTGTTTCACACCTACTTCATCTCCATCATCTGTTTCACACCTACTTCATCTCCATCATCTGTTTCACACCTACTTCATCTCCATCATCTGTTTCACACCTACTTCATCTCCATCATCTGTTTCACACCTACTTCATCTCCATCATCTGTTTCACACCTACTTCATCTCCATCATCTGTTTCACACCTACTTCATCTCCATCATCTGTTTCACATCTGCTTCATCTTCATCACCTGTTTCACGTTTACTTTATCAAATCTACTGTAATATACTACATCTAAATCTGCTGTAATATACTACATCTAAGTCTAGTGTAATATACTACATCTAAGTCTAGTGTAATATACTACATCTAAATCTACTATCATATATTTTATCTCAATCCACCATACTATAATTTATCTAAATATCGTATTTTAATCTACCTTCATATTACATCCTATGATTTATCTAAATTACCATAATCTACTGCAGTGGTTCTCAACCTTCCTAATGCCGCGACCCTTTAATACAGGTCCTCATGTTGTTTGCGACCCCCAGCCACAAAATTATTTTCGTGGCTACTTCGTAACTGTAGAACATATGTGTTTTCAGATGGTCTTAGGCGACCCCTGGGAAAGGGTTGTGCGACCCCCAAAAGGGGTCGCAACCCACAGGTTGAGAACCGCTGATCTACTGTCATGTATTTTTTCAATTTAGAAATTGTATCTACAACCACAGTTAGGTACGTACTCATTGCTAGTGACATCGTATAAGAATCAAGGGCTGCCTTTGACATGGAATACACTACAGCTTTTGGTATCTGAAACAAAACTATAACAGCTCTATTGGGGGATTCTGTTAGTCGCTTCAATGTTCAATGGAAGTTAAACAAATTTGAAAATATTTTAGCCTAGGGGCCTGCCTGTTATAATGTTAAATTTCAAACACAAATTATTCATAATTTTATAATCCAATCCAATAATATACTTACAGGCTTGTCACTGACAATGCTTGAGACATTAACAATGTTTCCTGGAACAAACAAAATGATAGTATCAGGAAACAAATCTCCACACATTTAAAATACAAACTGCAAATATTGGGTTTCTAAGAAAATACTGTGTTTCTCAGAAAATATTGTGTTTCTAAGAAAATACTGTATTTGTAAGAAAAGATTGCAAATAGAATATCAACTAAAATGTTGAATCTGACCTTTAGATTTAATCAAGTGCGGTATGACGAGCTGTGTCAGGAAAAATACACTCTCTAAGTTGGTTTTCATGATCTGGTCATAATCATCTCTGCCTGTTGTGATTGGGTCACGGATGATGTTCATACCAGCATTGTTGACCTGGAAGCAGAGGAAACAGCAAATCGTTGTAAGTGATGACATACCAGTGTCACATGATGACATATCAGTGTCACATGATGACATATCAGTGTCACATGATGATATAACAGTGTCACATGTTGATATACCAGTGTCACATGATGACATATTAGTGTCACATGATGACATACGAGTGTCACATGTTGATATACCAGTGTCAAATGATGACATATCAGTGTCACATGATGATATAACAGTGTCACATGTTGATATACCAGTGTCACATGATGACATATCAGTGTCACATGATGACATATCAGTGTCACATGATGATATACGAGTGTCACATGTTGATATACCAGTGTCACATGTTATACCAGTGTCACATGATGATATACCAGTGTCACACAATGACATACCAGTGTCAAATGATGACATACCAGTGTCACATGATGACATACCAGTTTTTTTTAGTGTGATTTAATTATAAATTGCGCTTAAAAGAAAACCAAAAAACTCACTTCTGACCCTTACAAAGGGGAGTTAATGGAAAAAATAAACTGGTAGTAATGGTTAGTGGAATTTTTATTTTTTGGGGGATGGTTCAGTCAGAAAATATCAGTCCTACATTGCTTCTATAGTCTGCCAAAGACTGTAGGTCAAAGTCCTACATTGCTTCTATAGTCTGCTAAAGACTGTAGGTCAGAGTCCTACATTGCTTCTATAGTCTGCCAAAGACTGTAGGTCAGAGTCCTACATTGCTTCTATGGTCTGCCAAAGACTGTAGGTCAGAGTCCTATATTGCTTCTATGGTCTGCCAAAGACTGTAGATCAGAGTCCTATATTGCTTCTATAGTCTGCCAAAGACTGTAGGTCAGAGTCCTATATTGCTTCTATGGTCTGCGAAAGACTGTAGGTCAGAGTCCTATATTGCTTCTATAGTCTGCCAAAGAGTGTAGGTCAGAGTCCTACATTGCTTCTGTAGTCTGCCAAAGATTGTATAACTTAAAATCCACTGTTTTTTAATGTAGCACCCACCATACAAAATGTAAAAGAATGTTTCACAAAATATAACCATACGGATTTTTGATATCAAATAATATGCCAGAAGTAAAATTGAAACATCTTTCATGTGACTTACTAAAATATCAATACGCTCACATCTTTCATGTGACTTACTCAAATATCAATACGCTCACATCTTTCATGTGACTTACTAAAATATCAATACGCTCACATCTTTCATGTGACTTACTCAAATATCAATACGCTCACATCTTTCATGTGACTTACTCAAATATCAATATGCTCACATCTTTCATGTGACTTACTCAAATATCAATACGCTCACATCTTTCTTGTGACTTACTCAAATATCAATACGCTCACATCTTTCTTGTGACTTACTAAAATATCAACACGGTCAAAAGCTGTTAAAGTGTCTTCAACTATTTTTCTCTGCACATCTGCTTCAGTAATGTCACCACTTGAAGTTTTGACCTAAGGGCAAGAAGTTTTCATTTTAAAATGTGAATAGACAATGTTAGCTAGACAATGTTAGCTAGACAATGTTAGCTAGACAATGTTAGCTAGACAATGTTAGCTAGACAATGTTAGCTAGACAATGTTAGCTAGACAATGTTAGCTAGACAATGTTAGCTAGACAATGTTAGCTAGACAATGTTAGCTAGACAATGTTAGCTAGACAATGTTAGCTAGACAATGTTAGCTAGACAATGTTAGCTAGACAATGTTAGCTAGACAATTGTAGCAATTACTCTAGTCTAGAAATGAATGTAATCATTGTGGGTTTCATAAAAGTTATTTTCCTTATGACATTAGACATAAGAAAATAATTCAATAAACATTTATACGATCTGACCTTCTTACTCCTCCTTTGTTCCACTACACAAGAAAAAAGTTCCCGCAAATTTACAGTTAAACTGCATTATATTTAGGGGACGCTCAAGTAAGTTAATTTTTGGTCATGATCTTCAAATGCCATAAAGTGAAAACAAACACTGATTGTCAATGAAATAATGGTGCATTTTATGAGCAATCAAACAATCTTTTCTACTGTTTTTCTTAGAAGTTGATTCGGTGAGAGTATGGGAACTGTAACCTTTGGTTCTGATGTACACATCTTAAAGAGAATGGGAACTGTAACATTTGGTTCTGATGTACACATCTTAAGTATGAGAACTGTAACCTTTGGTTCTAATGTACACATCTTAAAGCCCTTCAAGCAATCATGGAACAAAATTGATAAATCTTATTAAGAAATTGGTGATATTGATGAAATAGTTGATACTAATGAAATTGATTCTAATGAAATAGTTATGGACAGTTTAATAGATGACAAGAACAGATTGCTACAATTGGTCGATTTCAAGCAACTCAGCCCAGAGATGATTACAAGGATTGTCTCGGGTCAGATTTTATATTTGTATGAGAATCACATTCATGCGGAGGGCAGTTTACGATCCCTGGAGCAATCATACAAGATGGATGGCACAAGCACTATACTCTTTTAAAGTAAGAATGTTCTGTAGGCAATTCAAACTCACTGCAGGAGAGGAAAGTAGGATTTCCTAATTTGGGCAAGGTTTACTGCCCAGAGATAGCCACTGAACGCTGAATAACAAGCTGGATAACACGCTGAATAACATACTGAATAACACGCTGGATAACATGCTGGATAACACGCTCAATAACACGTCATGATTTTTATTCTAAAAGTGTGTGAGAAGTGTTATGTTGTTTATATGCAATTCTTTGTAGAAGAAACAGTTTGATGTGCGCTTTAGTGGTCTTTGTAAATAAGCGTGTAATGAAGAAACTTCAAGGCTGTTGTGATAACGGTAAATGTTAATAAAAATCCACAATATTTTACATACATAGTTTTTCTTACATAGTAGAACATATTAAGGCGGTCAGACCATTGAAAATAAACAGATTTTTTAAATGTGTACATTAAATACATGTATAAACTGTGACACGTGTACATTAAATATGTGTATTAATAGGGATGAGTGCACATAAAGTCCATGTATTAATTGGGGCATGTGTTCATTAAATATATGTACTGACTGTGATGTTATCTCCTTCCTTCAAACATTTTTCTCTGACAACTTCAAGCCGTTGAAAGTCCCGTCCACAGAGCATTAGATGGCAACCTTGTCTCGCAAACTCCAGGGCAGTGCTCTCGCCAATACCAGCACTAGCACCTGATGAACAAGTCAATAGTTATGTCAACACAAATAGATATTTATATCAGCACTAGCACATGAACACAAATAGATATTTATATCAGTACTAGCACAAGAAAACAAATAGATATTTATATCAGCACTAGCACATTATCACAAATAAATATTAATGTATGGCCATGGTGTATGGGTTTATTTTTCAAAGCCATCTTTGTGTGTTCTGTCAATGTAGTCATTGTTATCTTTGTGTGTTCTGTCATTGTAGTCATTGTTATCTTTGTGTGTTCTGTCATTGTAGTCATTGTTATCTTTGTGTGTTCTGTCAATGTAGTCATTGTTATCTTTGTGTGTTCTGTCAATGTAGGCATTGTTATCTTTGTGTGTTCTGTCAATGTAGTCATTGTTATCTTTGTGTGTTCTGTCAATGTAGGCATTGTTATCTTTGTGTGTTCTGTCATTGTAGTCATTGTTATCTTTGTGTGTTCTGTCAATGTAGTCATTGTTATCTTTGTGTGTTCTGTCAATGTAGTCATTGTTATCTTTGTGTTCTATCATTGTAGTCATTGTTATCTTTGTGTGTTCTGTCAATGTAGTCATTGTTATCTTTGTGTGTTCTGTCAATGTAGTCATTGTTATCTTTGTGTGTTCTGTCAATGTAGGCATTGTTATCTTTGTGTGTTCTGTCATTGTAGTCATTGTTATCTTTGTGTGTTCTGTCATTGTAGGCATTGTTATCTTTGTGTGTTCTGTCATTGTAGTCATTGTTATCTTTGTGTGTTCTGTCAATGTAGTCATTGTTATCTTTGTGTGTTCTGTCATTGTAGTCATTGTTATCTTTGTGTGTTCTGTCAATGTAGGCATTGTTATCTTTGTGTGTTCTGTCATTGTAGTCATTGTTATCTTTGTGTGTTCTGTCAATGTAGTCATTGTTATCTTTGTGTGTTCTGTCAATGTAGTCATTGTTATCTTTGTGTGTTCTGTCAATGTAGTCATTGTTATCTTTGTGTGTTCTGTCAATGTAGGCATTGTTATCTTTGTGTGTTCTGTCATTGTAGTCATTGTTATCTTTGTGTGTTCTGTCAATGTAGTCATTGTTATCTTTGTGTGTTCTGTCAATGTAGTCATTGTTATCTTTGTGTTCTATCATTGTAGTCATTGTTATCTTTGTGTGTTCTGTCAATGTAGTCATTGTTATCTTTGTGTGTTCTGTCAATGTAGTCATTGTTATCTTTGTGTGTTCTGTCAATGTAGGCATTGTTATCTTTGTGTGTTCTGTCATTGTAGTCATTGTTATCTTTGTGTGTTCTGTCATTGTAGTCATTGTTATCTTTGTGTGTTCTGTCAATGTAGTCATTGTTATCTTTGTGTGTTCTGTCATTGTAGTCATTGTTATCTTTGTGTGTTCTGTCAATGTAGTCATTGTTATCTTTGTGTGTTCTGTCATTGTAGTCATTGTTATCTTTGTGTGTTCTGTCAATGTAGTCATTGTTATCTTTGTGTGTTCTGTCAATGTAGTCATTGTTATCTTTGTGTGTTCTGTCAATGTAGGCATTGTTATCTTTGTGTGTTCTGTCATTGTAGTCATTGTTATCTTTGTGTGTTGTCATTGTAGTCATTGTTATCTTTGTGTGTTGTCAATGTAGTCATTGTTATCTTTGTGTGTTCTGTCAATGTAGGCATTGTTATCTTTGTGTGTTCTGTCATTGTAGGCATTGTTATCTTTGTGTGTTCTGTCATTGTAGTCATTGTTATCTTTGTGTGTTCTGTCAATGTAGGCATTGTTATCTTTGTGTGTTCTGTCAATGTAGTCATTGTTATCTTTGTGTGTTCTGTCAATGTAGGCATTGTTATCTTTGTGTGTTGTCAATGTAGTCATTGTTATCTTTGTGTGTTCTGTCATTGTAGTCATTGTTATCTTTGTGTGTTCTGTCATTGTAGGCATTGTTATCTTTGTGTGTTCTGTCATTGTAGTCATTGTTATCTTTGTGTGTTCTGTCAATGTAGGCATTGTTATCTTTGTGTGTTCTGTCATTGTAGGCATTGTTATCTTTGTGTGTTCTGTCATTGTAGTCATTGTTATCTTTGTGTGTTCTGTCATTGTAGTCATTGTTATCTTTGTGTGTTCTGTCATTGTAGTCATTGTTATCTTTGTGTGTTCTGTCATTGTAGTCATTGTTATCTTTGTGTGTTCTGTCAATGTAGTCATTGTTATCTTTGTGTGTTCTGTCATTGTAGTCATTGTTATCTTTGTGTGTTCTGTCAATGTAGTCATTGTTATCTTTGTGTGTTCTGTCATTGTAGTCATTGTTATCTTTGTGTGTTCTGTCATTGTAGTCATTGTTATCTTTGTGTGTTCTGTCATTGTAGGCATTGTTATCTTTGTGTGTTCTGTCATTGTAGTCATTGTTATCTTTGTGTGTTCTGTCATTGTAGTCATTGTTATCTTTGTGTGTTCTGTCATTGTAGTCATTGTTATCTTTGTGTGTTCTGTCAATGTAGTCATTGTTATCTTTGTGTGTTGTCAATGTAGTCATTGTTATCTTTGTGTGTTCTGTCAATGTAGTCATTGTTATCTTTGTGTGTTCTGTCAATGTAGTCATTGTTATCTTTGTGTGTTCTGTCAATGTAGTCATTGTTATCTTTGTGTGTTCTGTCAATGTAGTCATTGTTATCTTTGTGTGTTCTGTCAATGTAGTCATTGTTATCTTTGTGTGTTCTGTCAATGTAGTCATTGTTATCTTTGTGTGTTCTGTCAATGTAGTCATTGTTATCTTTGTGTGTTGTCAATGTAGTCATTGTTATCTTTGTGTGTTCTGTCATTGTAGTCATTGTTATCTTTGTGTGTTCTGTCAATGTAGTCATTGTTATCTTTGTGTGTTGTCAATGTAGTCATTGTTATCTTTGTGTGTTCTGTCAATGTAGTCATTGTTATCTTTGTGTGTTGTCAATGTAGTCATTGTTATCTTTGTGTGTTCTGTCAATGTAGTCATTGTTATCTTTGTGTGTTGTCAATGTAGTCATTGTTATCTTTGTGTGTTCTGTCATTGTAGTCATTGTTATCTTTGTGTGTTGTCAATGTAGTCATTGTTATCTTTGTGTGTTGTCAATGTAGTCATTGTTATCTTTGTGTGTTGTCAATGTAGTCATTGTTATCTTTGTGTGTTCTGTCATTGTAGTCATTGTTATCTTTGTGTGTTGTCAATGTAGTCATTGTTATCTTTGTGTGTTCTGTCAATGTAGGCATTGTTATCTTTGTGTGTTGTCAATGTAGTCATTGTTATCTTTGTGTGTTCTGTCAATGTAGTCATTGTTATCTTTGTGTGTTGTCAATGTAGTCATTGTTATCTTTGTGTGTTCTGTCAATGTAGTCATTGTTATCTTTGTGTGTTGTCAATGTAGTCATTGTTATCTTTGTGTGTTCTGTCAATGTAGTCATTGTTATCTTTGTGTGTTGTCAATGTAGTCATTGTTATCTTTGTGTGTTCTGTCAATGTAGTCATTGTTATCTTTGTGTGTTCTGTCATTGTAGTCATTGTTATCTTTGTGTGTTCTGTCAATGTAGGCATTGTTATCTTTGTGTGTTCTGTCATTGTAGGCATTGTTATCTTTGTGTGTTCTGTCATTGTAGTCATTGTTATCTTTGTGTGTTCTGTCATTGTAGTCATTGTTATCTTTGTGTTCTGTCATTGTAGTCATTGTTATCTTTGTGTGTTGTCAATGTAGTCATTGTTATCTTTGTGTGTTCTGTCAATGTAGGCATTGTTATCTTTGTGTGTTCTGTCATTGTAGTCATTGTTATCTTTGTGTGTTCTGTCATTGTAGTCATTGTTATCTTTGTGTGTTGTCAATGTAGTCATTGTTATCTTTGTGTGTTCTGTCATTGTAGTCATTGTTATCTTTGTGTGTTCTGTCATTGTAGTCATTGTTATCTTTGTGTGTTCTGTCATTGTAGTCATTGTTATCTTTGTGTGTTCTGTCAATGTAGTCATTGTTATCTTTGTGTGTTCTGTCAATGTAGTCATTGTTATCTTTGTGTGTTGTCAATGTAGGCATTGTTATCTTTGTGTGTTCTGTCATTGTAGTCATTGTTATCTTTGTGTGTTCTGTCATTGTAGTCATTGTTATCTTTGTGTGTTGTCAATGTAGTCATTGTTATCTTTGTGTGTTCTGTCATTGTAGTCATTGTTATCTTTGTGTGTTGTCAATGTAGTCATTGTTATCTTTGTGTGTTGTCAATGTAGGCATTGTTATCTTTGTGTGTTCTGTCATTGTAGTCATTGTTATCTTTGTGTGTTCTGTCATTGTAGTCATTGTTATCTTTGTGTGTTCTGTCATTGTAGTCATTGTTATCTTTGTGTGTTCTGTCATTGTAGTCATTGTTATCTTTGTGTGTTCTGTCATTGTAGTCATTGTTATCTTTGTGTGTTCTGTCAATGTAGTCATTGTTATCTTTGTGTTCTATCATTGTAGTCATTGTTATCTTTGTGTGTTCTGTCATTGTAGTCATTGTTATCTTTGTGTGTTCTGTCATTGTAGTCATTGTTATCTTTGTGTGTTCTGTCATTGTAGTCATTGTTATCTTTGTGTGTTCTGTCAATGTAGGCATTGTTATCTTTGTGTGTTCTGTCATTGTAGTCATTGTTATCTTTGTGTGTTGTCAATGTAGTCATTGTTATCTTTGTGTGTTCTGTCATTGTAGTCATTGTTATCTTTGTGTGTTCTGTCATTGTAGTCATTGTTATCTTTGTGTGTTCTGTCATTGTAGTCATTGTTATCTTTGTGTGTTCTGTCAATGTAGGCATTGTTATCTTTGTGTGTTCTGTCATTGTAGTCATTGTTATCTTTGTGTGTTGTCAATGTAGTCATTGTTATCTTTGTGTGTTGTCAATGTAGTCATTGTTATCTTTGTGTGTTCTGTCATTGTAGTCATTGTTATCTTTGTGTGTTCTGTCATTGTAGTCATTGTTATCTTTGTGTGTTCTGTCATTGTAGTCATTGTTATCTTTGTGTGTTCTGTCAATGTAGTCATTGTTATCTTTGTGTTCTATCATTGTAGTCATTGTTATCTTTGTGTGTTCTGTCATTGTAGTCATTGTTATCTTTGTGTGTTCTGTCATTGTAGTCATTGTTATCTTTGTGTGTTGTCATTGTAGTCATTGTTATCTTTGTGTGTTCTGTCATTGTAGTCATTGTTATCTTTGTGTGTTCTGTCAATGTAGGCATTGTTATCTTTGTGTGTTCTGTCATTGTAGTCATTGTTATCTTTGTGTGTTGTCAATGTAGTCATTGTTATCTTTGTGTGTTGTCAATGTAGTCATTGTTATCTTTGTGTGTTCTGTCATTGTAGTCATTGTTATCTTTGTGTGTTCTGTCATTGTAGTCATTGTTATCTTTGTGTGTTCTGTCATTGTAGTCATTGTTATCTTTGTGTGTTCTGTCAATGTAGTCATTGTTATCTTTGTGTTCTATCATTGTAGTCATTGTTATCTTTGTGTGTTCTGTCATTGTAGTCATTGTTATCTTTGTGTGTTCTGTCATTGTAGTCATTGTTATCTTTGTGTGTTCTGTCATTGTAGTCATTGTTATCTTTGTGTGTTGTCAATGTAGTCATTGTTATCTTTGTGTGTTGTCAATGTAGTCATTGTTATCTTTGTGTGTTGTCAATGTAGTCATTGTTATCTTTGTGTGTTCTATCATTGTAGTCATTGTTATCTTTGTGTGTTCTGTCAATGTAGTCATTGTTATCTTTGTGTGTTCTGTCAATGTAGTCATTGTTATCTTTGTGTGTTCTGTCATTGTAGTCATTGTTATCTTTGTGTGTTCTGTCATTGTAGTCATTGTTATCTTTGTGTGTTCTGTCATTGTAGTCATTGTTATCTTTGTGTGTTCTGTCAATGTAGTCATTGTTATCTTTGTGTTCTATCATTGTAGTCATTGTTATCTTTGTGTGTTCTGTCATTGTAGTCATTGTTATCTTTGTGTGTTCTGTCATTGTAGTCATTGTTATCTTTGTGTGTTCTGTCATTGTAGTCATTGTTATCTTTGTGTGTTCTGTCATTGTAGTCATTGTTATCTTTGTGTGTTCTGTCAATGTAGTCATTGTTATCTTTGTGTGTTGTCAATGTAGTCATTGTTATCTTTGTGTGTTCTGTCAATGTAGGCATTGTTATCTTTGTGTGTTCTGTCATTGTAGGCATTGTTATCTTTGTGTGTTCTGTCATTGTAGTCATTGTTATCTTTGTGTGTTCTGTCAATGTAGGCATTGTTATCTTTGTGTGTTCTGTCAATGTAGTCATTGTTATCTTTGTGTGTTCTGTCAATGTAGGCATTGTTATCTTTGTGTGTTGTCAATGTAGTCATTGTTATCTTTGTGTGTTCTGTCATTGTAGTCATTGTTATCTTTGTGTGTTCTGTCATTGTAGGCATTGTTATCTTTGTGTGTTCTGTCATTGTAGTCATTGTTATCTTTGTGTGTTCTGTCAATGTAGGCATTGTTATCTTTGTGTGTTCTGTCATTGTAGGCATTGTTATCTTTGTGTGTTCTGTCATTGTAGTCATTGTTATCTTTGTGTGTTCTGTCATTGTAGTCATTGTTATCTTTGTGTGTTCTGTCAATGTAGTCATTGTTATCTTTGTGTGTTGTCAATGTAGTCATTGTTATCTTTGTGTGTTCTGTCAATGTAGGCATTGTTATCTTTGTGTGTTGTCAATGTAGTCATTGTTATCTTTGTGTGTTCTGTCAATGTAGTCATTGTTATCTTTGTGTGTTGTCAATGTAGTCATTGTTATCTTTGTGTGTTCTGTCAATGTAGTCATTGTTATCTTTGTGTGTTGTCAATGTAGTCATTGTTATCTTTGTGTGTTCTGTCAATGTAGTCATTGTTATCTTTGTGTGTTGTCAATGTAGTCATTGTTATCTTTGTGTGTTCTGTCAATGTAGTCATTGTTATCTTTGTGTGTTCTGTCATTGTAGTCATTGTTATCTTTGTGTGTTCTGTCAATGTAGGCATTGTTATCTTTGTGTGTTCTGTCATTGTAGGCATTGTTATCTTTGTGTGTTCTGTCATTGTAGTCATTGTTATCTTTGTGTGTTCTGTCATTGTAGTCATTGTTATCTTTGTGTTCTGTCATTGTAGTCATTGTTATCTTTGTGTGTTGTCAATGTAGTCATTGTTATCTTTGTGTGTTCTGTCAATGTAGGCATTGTTATCTTTGTGTGTTCTGTCATTGTAGTCATTGTTATCTTTGTGTGTTCTGTCATTGTAGTCATTGTTATCTTTGTGTGTTCTGTCATTGTAGTCATTGTTATCTTTGTGTGTTCTGTCATTGTAGTCATTGTTATCTTTGTGTGTTCTGTCATTGTAGTCATTGTTATCTTTGTGTGTTCTGTCATTGTAGTCATTGTTATCTTTGTGTGTTCTGTCAATGTAGTCATTGTTATCTTTGTGTTCTATCATTGTAGTCATTGTTATCTTTGTGTGTTCTGTCATTGTAGTCATTGTTATCTTTGTGTGTTCTGTCATTGTAGTCATTGTTATCTTTGTGTGTTCTGTCATTGTAGTCATTGTTATCTTTGTGTGTTCTGTCAATGTAGGCATTGTTATCTTTGTGTGTTCTGTCATTGTAGTCATTGTTATCTTTGTGTGTTCTGTCATTGTAGTCATTGTTATCTTTGTGTGTTCTGTCATTGTAGTCATTGTTATCTTTGTGTGTTCTGTCAATGTAGTCATTGTTATCTTTGTGTTCTATCATTGTAGTCATTGTTATCTTTGTGTGTTCTGTCATTGTAGTCATTGTTATCTTTGTGTGTTCTGTCATTGTAGTCATTGTTATCTTTGTGTGTTGTCAATGTAGTCATTGTTATCTTTGTGTGTTCTGTCATTGTAGTCATTGTTATCTTTGTGTGTTCTGTCATTGTAGTCATTGTTATCTTTGTGTGTTCTGTCAATGTAGTCATTGTTATCTTTGTGTTCTATCATTGTAGTCATTGTTATCTTTGTGTGTTCTGTCATTGTAGTCATTGTTATCTTTGTGTGTTCTGTCATTGTAGTCATTGTTATCTTTGTGTGTTCTGTCATTGTAGTCATTGTTATCTTTGTGTGTTCTGTCATTGTAGTCATTGTTATCTTTGTGTGTTGTCAATGTAGTCATTGTTATCTTTGTGTGTTGTCAATGTAGTCATTGTTATCTTTGTGTGTTGTCAATGTAGTCATTGTTATCTTTGTGTGTTGTCAATGTAGTCATTGTTATCTTTGTGTGTTGTCAATGTAGTCATTGTTATCTTTGTGTGTTGTCAATGTAGTCATTGTTATCTTTGTGTGTTGTCAATGTAGTCATTGTTATCTTTGTGTGTTGTCAATGTAGTCATTGTTATCTTTGTGTGTTCTATCATTGTAGTCATTGTTATCTTTGTGTGTTCTGTCAATGTAGTCATTGTTATCTTTGTGTGTTCTGTCAATGTAGTCATTGTTATCTTTGTGTGTTCTGTCATTGTAGTCATTGTTATCTTTGTGTGTTCTGTCATTGTAGTCATTGTTATCTTTGTGTGTTCTGTCATTGTAGTCATTGTTATCTTTGTGTGTTCTGTCATTGTAGTCATTGTTATCTTTGTGTGTTCTGTCATTGTAGTCATTGTTATCTTTGTGTGTTCTGTCATTGTAGTCATTGTTATCTTTGTGTGTTCTGTCATTGTAGTCATTGTTATCTTTGTGTGTTCTGTCATTGTAGTCATTGTTATCTTTGTGTGTTCTGTCAATGTAGTCATTGTTATCTTTGTGTTCTATCATTGTAGTCATTGTTATCTTTGTGTGTTCTGTCATTGTAGTCATTGTTATCTTTGTGTGTTCTGTCATTGTAGTCATTGTTATCTTTGTGTGTTCTGTCATTGTAGTCATTGTTATCTTTGTGTGTTCTGTCAATGTAGTCATTGTTATCTTTGTGTTCTATCATTGTAGTCATTGTTATCTTTGTGTGTTCTGTCATTGTAGTCATTGTTATCTTTGTGTGTTGTCAATGTAGTCATTGTTATCTTTGTGTGTTCTGTCATTGTAGTCATTGTTATCTTTGTGTGTTGTCAATGTAGTCATTGTTATCTTTGTGTGTTCTGTCATTGTAGTCATTGTTATCTTTGTGTGTTCTATCATTGTAGTCATTGTTATCTTTGTGTGTTCTGTCAATGTAGTCATTGTTATCTTTGTGTGTTCTGTCATTGTAGTCATTGTTATCTTTGTGTGTTCTGTCATTGTAGTCATTGTTATCTTTGTGTGTTCTGTCAATGTAGGCATTGTTATCTTTGTGTGTTCTGTCATTGTAGTCATTGTTATCTTTGTGTGTTCTGTCATTGTAGTCATTGTTATCTTTGTGTGTTCTGTCAATGTAGTCATTGTTATCTTTGTGTGTTCTGTCATTGTAGTCATTGTTATCTTTGTGTGTTCTGTCATTGTAGTCATTGTTATCTTTGTGTGTTCTGTCATTGTAGTCATTGTTATCTTTGTGTGTTCTGTCAATGTAGTCATTGTTATCTTTGTGTGTTGTCAATGTAGTCATTGTTATCTTTGTGTGTTGTCAATGTAGTCATTGTTATCTTTGTGTGTTCTGTCATTGTAGTCATTGTTATCTTTGTGTGTTGTCAATGTAGTCATTGTTATCTTTGTGTGTTGTCAATGTAGTCATTGTTATCTTTGTGTGTTGTCAATGTAGTCATTGTTATCTTTGTGTGTTCTGTCATTGTAGTCATTGTTATCTTTGTGTGTTGTCAATGTAGTCATTGTTATCTTTGTGTGTTCTGTCATTGTAGTCATTGTTATCTTTGTGTGTTCTGTCATTGTAGTCATTGTTATCTTTGTGTGTTCTGTCATTGTAGTCATTGTTATCTTTGTGTGTTCTGTCAATGTAGTCATTGTTATCTTTGTGTGTTGTCAATGTAGTCATTGTTATCTTTGTGTGTTGTCAATGTAGTCATTGTTATCTTTGTGTGTTCTGTCATTGTAGTCATTGTTATCTTTGTGTGTTGTCAATGTAGTCATTGTTATCTTTGTGTGTTCTGTCAATGTAGTCATTGTTATCTTTGTGTGTTCTGTCATTGTAGTCATTGTTATCTTTGTGTGTTCTGTCATTGTAGTCATTGTTATCTTTGTGTGTTCTGTCATTGTAGTCATTGTTATCTTTGTGTGTTCTGTCATTGTAGTCATTGTTATCTTTGTGTGTTCTGTCAATGTAGTCATTGTTATCTTTGTGTTCTATCATTGTAGTCATTGTTATCTTTGTGTGTTCTGTCATTGTAGTCATTGTTATCTTTGTGTGTTCTGTCATTGTAGTCATTGTTATCTTTGTGTGTTGTCAATGTAGTCATTGTTATCTTTGTGTGTTCTGTCATTGTAGTCATTGTTATCTTTGTGTGTTCTGTCATTGTAGTCATTGTTATCTTTGTGTGTTCTGTCATTGTAGTCATTGTTATCTTTGTGTGTTCTGTCATTGTAGTCATTGTTATCTTTGTGTGTTCTGTCAATGTAGGCATTGTTATCTTTGTGTGTTCTGTCATTGTAGTCATTGTTATCTTTGTGTGTTCTGTCATTGTAGGCATTGTTATCTTTGTGTTCTGTCATTGTAGGCATTGTTATCTTTGTGTGTTGTCATTGTAAATGTTCAAATTCTGGCCTTGTTAGTAGCGGGACTGGTGGTTGAGAAGCAATTTTTTTTTCCCTTTTAACAACCTTTTATTAAAATAAAGGAATTATTTACAGTTCACACGCAGCGACGTAGCTAGTGTTATTGCCGCCTGGGACAAGCAATGCTTTTTTGCTGCCCCACTTTCACACAGCAGCCCACAAGCACCGTTTTAATGATTTTTCCCGACCTGATACACTGGACACGACGATTCAAGTGCACTTGGACCAAACATAAAATTGTAAAAATTTACTTGGAAAATCCGCTGAAAGAAGGTGCCGATACACCATTTGGGTGCATGCTGTTTGGGTGCATGCTGTTTGGGTGCATGCTGTTTGGGTGCATGCCGTTTGTGTGCGTTCTACAACAAATAAAGCCCTGCATACAACCATACAAAATTTAATGAAACATATTATTGAGAAATTCAAATATGTTCACTATTTTTAAAATTTACATAAGTATATAACTTTTAAATGTGTATCAAGTAAGCCTATTAAAAAATATTATATATATTGTATGATCAGTAGGTTTATTTTTCCCGACCACTGTTTCTGTCTGGTTCACAACCACTGTTTCTATGTCTAATTCACGACCACTGTTTCTGTCTGGTTCACAACCACTGTTTCTATGTCTAATTCACGACCACTGTTTCTATGTCTGGTTCACGACCACTGTTTCTATGTCTGGTTCACGGCACACAACTTAGTCTTTAAAAAAATGTGATCATTCATACTGCTCTTACAACCACAAGGGCAGTACTCAGTACTGTTTTTTTTACCATTGTCCTGGTATGAAAATCTAAAACAAAGTATAGTTTAAAACTACACAATTTTAAAAATAAAAAAAGAATTTTGAACTGATCAAAAGATCAAGTAAGTTGATATGCAGGCATAAATAAATGACACAACAAGAAGAAATATAACTAATAAAAATTTGCAAGACAATAATTTTGAAAAAACAGCACTTACTGACAGAAGAGCTATTTGTACAATCATCACCGATAATTGTTTATTTTTTAACACTAATGGTGTGAATCAATTTTTAATTTT
Organism: Omphiscola glabra; assembly: GCA_964017045.1. Lineage (NCBI taxonomy): Eukaryota > Metazoa > Mollusca > Gastropoda > Lymnaeidae > Omphiscola > Omphiscola glabra. Next base: position 2,997,122 of record OZ024808.1, read on the forward strand.
GACTATTTAATTTGGAATTTTTAAATTTAAAATGTCCTCGTTATCATTTTTTTTAAAAATGGTCATTTTAAGACCAGTTTTTATTGCAGACAACTTTCTTCGGGTGGGGGGGTCCAGATGTTTGGGGGTGGGCAGTGCCAGTGGCATAGGAAAGGTGGGCACAGATGGCAGTCCGCCCCAAGGGGTCCATTTTTTCCCCCGCACGAATCTATATAACCCTACAATATAAAAAATTAAACATAAATAATATATTTTTAGTCATCTCAATTACTAACATCCACTGTTATTGTTTTCAATTACTAACATCCACTGTTATTGTTTTCAATTACTAACATCCACTGTTATTGTTTTCAATTACTAACATCCACTGTTATTGTTTTCAATTACTAACATCCACTGTTATTGTTTTCTTAAAAAGGTGTCATTATGAGTAAGGTAGGCGGGCAGAAAGCCAGGGAGGCAATGACTACGGGGTAAATATTGGGAGGAGTTTAACAGAATTTTTTTTATAAATTCAAAATCATAGGGGGCGATTTGGCATTTTCATGATTATCAGTGTTTCTTTCACAGAAACTTTGATCCAGCAAAGAGAAATTTCAGGCAACTGTCAAGTAGGCCCATTGGTCTTATTTTCTTTGTTTCATATTTTAAATTTAGGTTACTAGGTAGAGCTTTATAAGATATTTAAACTAAGATAACGTATATTCTTTTTTTTTTTTTATTTTGCCGGGGACCTCTTGTCACATGACATGTCTGCCGAATAATAACACATAATAGTCTCCGGCGGTTACGTGACATGTCCACCAGAAGAATATCTCCGGCACTATCTGTCCGGTCGCCGGACGTGTAAACATTGCCTATGCCTATAATATTTATATCTAAAAAAATCCACACTTTTTAGCTTCATTTTATAATTTAAAAAACTCGGATAAAGATAAAGGCAGGCATGGCATAACTTATAATTACAACTGATAACGTAACGGCACGGTAACAATCATCAATGAATAAAATAAGTATGAGTCTGAGCATGGGCATGGGTTGCTCACGGAAACTCACATCTCTTTTCTTTAAACAATGTCCCACTCCGTCCAGTCATACTAAAACATAATTTAATAATATTTTTAATGTGAACTCAGGTTCTCACCTGTAATTAATACGATTTTCCCAGTCAAGTTTAACCATGTCTGACCAGCCATTATTGTTTTGCTTTTAAATTTCAATTGACCTTTGAACCACACCATCGTGTTGACCTTCCACCCTTACTTTTCAGGACCAGGCACATTTTTTTTTTAAACTGTTGTTACAACTTTGTGTGGGTGTTGTCAGAACGAAACCTAAAGTGAAAACAAGACTAACAGTTTATGTTTCCATGTTTGAAATACAACACTCGGCATATGCCGTGTGTATGAATATTTAAAATATTATTTTGCCGGCTCTCCCCCACTTACCGACTGACCCTTTCCTTTTTTATCTTAAAATTACCTGACTTTGACTCAACTACTAGGAAAAAAAATTGTTGTAATAGCTAAAATATATTGTACTTATTAGGGGCCACCATAAACAATTATATATATTTAAGCCAAAAAGTCCCAACCGATGCGGTCATCCCCTTCGCACCTCCTAAGGTTCGCCACGCTCAGTATGGTGTTTGGTAAATCGTTGCGTCAGACACCGATGTACAGACAGGACTCTACAGTATCGATACCATTTTGATTAGGTCCCAGCTCCACTGGGCGGGCCTTGTCAGACCACCGGTTGTCCAAGAGAACATGGAAAGCGGTGGTCGGAAAAAACGCTTCAAAAACCTCCTGAAAGCCTCTTTGAAAGCGCTCTGTATAAACTCGAACACATGTGAACGATCGGCACGAGATCGAGCCTCTTGATGCTCCTAACATCATAAAGCCAACAGAACAGCTACTACAACCGCTCCACACAACATAAAGCCAACAGAACAGCTACTACAACCACTCCATACAACGCAAAGCCAACAGAACAGCTACTACAACCACTCCATACAACGCAAAGCCAACAGAACAGCTACTACAACCGCTCCATACAACGCAAAGCCAACAGAACAGCTACTACAACCACTCCATACAACGCAAAGCCAACAGAACAGCTACTACAACCACTCCATACAACGCAAAGCCAACAGAACAGCTACTACAACCACTCCACACAACGCAAAGCCAACAGAACAGCTACTACAACCGCTCCATATAACGCAAAGCCAACAGAACAGCTACTACAACCACTCCATACAACGCAAAGCCAACAGAACAGCTACTACAACCACTCCATACAACGCAAAGCCAACAGAACAGCTACTACAACCACTCCATACAACACAAAGCCAACAGAACAGCTACTACAACCGCTCCACACAACGCAAAGCCAACAGAACAGCTACTACAACCGCTCCACACAACGCAAAGCCAACAGAACAGCTACTACAACCGCTCCACACAACGCAAAGCCAACAGAACAGCTACTACAACCACTCCATACAACGCAAAGCCAACAGAACAGCTACTACAACCGCTCCACACAACGCAAAGCCAACAGAACAGCTACTACAACCACTCCATACAACGCAAAGCCAACAGAACAGCTACTACAACCACTCCACACAACGCAAAGCCAACAGAACAGCTACTACAACCGCTCCACACAACGCAAAGCCAACAGAAAAATCTGCTTAAAAACACAAAAGATAATCCAGAAAAGCCTGGGATAGTTCTGCACCTGGAGATGTCCCATCTATCCATTGCACTTACTGAGCTGGTTCTACACCTGGAGATGTCCCATCTATCCATTGCACTTACTGAGCTGGTTCTACACCTGGAGATGTCCCATCTATCCATTGCACTTACTGAGCTAGTTCTGCACCTGGAGATGTCCCATCTATCCATTGCACTTACTGAGCTAGTTCTGCACCTGGAGATGTCCCATCTATCCATTGCACTTACTGAGCTAGTTCTGCGCCTGGAGATGTCCCATCTATCCATTGCACTTACTGAGCTAGTTCTGCGCCTGGAGATGTCCCATCTATCCATTGCACTTACTGAGCTAGTTCTGCGCCTGGAGATGTCCCATCTATCCATTGCACTTACTGAGCTAGTTCTGCGCCTGGAGATGTCCCATCTATCCATTGCACTTACTGAGCTGGTTCTGCACCTGGAGATGTCCCATCTATCCATTGCACTTACTGAGCTAGTTCTGCGCCTGGAGATGTCCCATCTATCCATTGCACTTACTGAGCTAGTTCTGCACCTGGAGATGTCCCATCTATCCATTGCACTTACTGAGCTAGTTCTACACCTGGAGATGTCCCATCTATCCATTGCACTTACTGAGCTAGTTCTACACCTGGAGATGTCCCATCTATCCATTGCACTTACTGAGCTGGTTCTACACCTGGCGATGTCCCATCTATCCATTGCACTTACTGAGCTAGTTCTGCGCCTGGAGATGTCCCATCTATCCATTGCACTTACTGAGCTGGTTCTGCACCTGGAGATGTCCCATCTATCCATTGCACTTACTGAGCTGGTTCTGCGCCTGGAGATGTCCCATCTATCCATTGCACTTACTGAGCTGGTTCTGCACCTGGAGATGTCCCATCTATCCATTGCACTTACTGAGCTAGTTCTACACCTGGAGATGTCCCATCTATCCATTGCACTTACTGAGCTGGTTCTGCACCTGGAGATGTCCCATCTATCCATTGCACTTACTGAGCTGGTTCTGCACCTGGAGATGTCCCTTCTATCCATTGCACTTACTGAGCTGGTTCTGCACCTGGAGATGTCCCATCTATCCATTGCACTTACTGAGCTAGTTCTGCACCTGGAGATGTCCCATCTATCCATTGCACTTACTGAGCTAGTTCTGCACTTGGAGATGTCTCATCTATCCATTGCACTTACTGAGCTGGTTCTGCACCTGGAGATGTCCCATCTATCCATTGCACTTACTGAGCTGGTTCTGCACCTGGAGATGTCCCATCTATCCATTGCACTTACTGAGCTAGTTCTGCACCTGAAGATGTCCCATCTATCCATTGCACTTACTGAGCTGGTTCTGCACCTGGAGATGTCCCATCTATCCATTGCACTTACTGAGCTGGTTCTGCACCTGGAGATGTCCCATCTATCCATTGCACTTACTGAGCTGGTTCTGCACCTGGCGATGTCCCATCTATCCATTGCACTTACTGAGCTGGTTCTACACCTGGCGATGTCCCATCTATCCATTGCACTTACTGAGCTAGTTCTGCGCCTGGAGATGTCCCATCTATCCATTGCACTTACTGAGCTGGTTCTACACCTGGAGATGTCCCATCTATCCATTGCACTTACTGAGCTGGTTCTACACCTGGCGATGTCCCATCTATCCATTGCACTTACTGAGCTGGTTCTACACCTGGTGATGTCCCATCTATCCATTGCACTTACTGAGCTAGTTCTGCACCTGGCGATGTCCCATCTATCCATTGCACTTACTGAGCTAGTTCTGCGCCTGGAGATGTCCCATCTATCCATTGCACTTACTGAGCTGGTTCTACACCTGGAGATGTCCCATCTATCCATTGCACTTACTGAGCTGGTTCTACACCTGGAGATGTCCCATCTATCCATTGCACTTACTGAGCTAGTTCTGCGCCTGGAGATGTCCCATCTATCCATTGCACTTACTGAGCTGGTTCTACACCTGGAGATGTCCCATCTATCCATTGCACTTACTGAGCTAGTTCTGCGCCTGGAGATGTCCCATCTATCCATTGCACTTACTGAGCTGGTTCTGCACATGGAGATGTCCCATCTATCCATTGCACTTACTGAGCTGGTTCTGCACATGGAGATGTCCCATCTATCCATTGCACTTACTGAGCTGGTTCTACACCTGGCGATGTCCCATCTATCCATTGCACTTACTGAGCTGGTTCTGCACATGGAGATGTCCCATCTATCCATTGCATTTACTGAGCTGGTTCTACACCTGGCGATGTCCCATCTATCCATTGCACTTACTGAGCTGGTTCTACACCTGGCGATGTCCCATCTATCCATTGCACTTACTGAGCTAGTTCTGCACCTGGCGATGTCCCATCTATCCATTGCACTTACTGAGCTAGTTCTGCACCTGGCGATGTCCCATCTATCCATTGCACTTACTGAGCTAGTTCTGCACCTGGCGATGTCCCATCTATCCAATGCACTTACTGAGCTGGTTCTGCACCTGGCGATGTCCCATCTATCCATTGCACTTACTGAGCTGGTTCTGCACCTGGCGATGTCCCATCTATCCATTGCACTTACTGAGCTAGTTCTGCACCTGGAGATGTCCCATCTATCCATTGCACTTACTGAGCTAGTTCTGCGCCTGGAGATGTCCCATCTATCCATTGCACTTACTGAGCTAGTTCTGCACCTGGCGATGTCCCATCTATCCATTGCACTTACTGAGCTAGTTCTGCACCTGGCGATGTCCCATCTATCCATTGCACTTACTGAGCTAGTTCTGCGCCTGGAGATGTCCCATCTATCCATTGCACTTACTGAGCTAGTTCTGCACCTGGCGATGTCCCATCTATCCATTGCACTTACTGAGCTAGTTCTGCACCTGGCGATGTCCCATCTATCCATTGCACTTACTGAGCTGGTTCTACACCTGGAGATGTCCCATCTATCCATTGCACTTACTGAGCTAGTTCTGCACCTGGAGATGTCCCATCTATCCATTGCACTTACTGAGCTAGTTCTGCGCCTGGCGATGTCCCATCTATCCATTGCACTTACTGAGCTGGTTCTGCACCTGGCGATGTCCCATCTATCCATTGCACTTACTGAGCTAGTTCTGCACCTGGCGATGTCCCATCTATCCATTGCACTTACTGAGCTGGTTCTGCACCTGGCGATGTCCCATCTATCCATTGCACTTACTGAGCTAGTTCTGCACCTGGCGATGTCCCATCTATCCATTGCACTTACTGAGCTAGTTCTGCACCTGGCGATGTCCCATCTATCCATTGCACTTACTGAGCTAGTTCTGCACCTGGCGATGTCCCATCTATCCATTGCACTTACTGAGCTGGTTCTACACCTGGAGATGTCCCATCTATCCATTGCACTTACTGAGCTAGTTCTGCACCTGGCGATGTCCCATCTATCCATTGCACTTACTGAGCTAGTTCTGCACCTGGCGATGTCCCATCTATCCATTGCACTTACTGAGCTGGTTCTGCGCCTGGAGATGTCCCATCTATCCATTGCACTTACTGAGCTGGTTCTACACCTGGAGATGTCCCATCTATCCATTGCACTTACTGAGCTAGTTCTGCACCTGGCGATGTCCCATCTATCCATTGCACTTACTGAGCTAGTTCTGCGCCTGGAGATGTCCCATCTATCCATTGCACTTACTGAGCTAGTTCTGCACCTGGCGATGTCCCATCTATCCATTGCACTTACTGAGCTAGTTCTGCGCCTGGAGATGTCCCATCTATCCATTGCACTTACTGAGCTAGTTCTGCACCTGGCGATGTCCCATTTATCCATTGCACTTACTGAGCTAGTTCTGCACCTGGCGATGTCCCATCTATCCAATGCACTTACTGAGCTGGTTCTGCACCTGGCGATGTCCCATCTATCCAATGCACTTACTGAGCTGGTTCTGCACCTGGCGATGTCCCATCTATCCATTGCACTTACTGAGCTAGTTCTGCACCTGGCGATGTCCCATCTATCCATTGCACTTACTGAGCTAGTTCTGCACCTGGCGATGTCCCATCTATCCATTGCACTTACTGAGCTAGTTCTGCGCCTGGAGATTTCCCATCTATCCATTGCACTTACTGAGCTAGTTCTGCGCCTGGAGATTTCCCATCTATCCACTGCACTTACTGAGCTAGTTCTACACCTGGAGATGTCCCATCTATCCATTGCACTTACTGAGCTGGTTCTGCACCTGGCGATGTCCCATCTATCCATTGCACTTACTGAGCTGGTTCTACACCTGGAGATGGATCTATCCGTTGCTTTTGCTCCACAAGAAAATTTCGTATTAGAATTGGTCTCATCAGCCATCTGCACACCCTCAGACAGAAGCAACCCCAGGTCTTCAAACCGTCAACCCCAGGTCATCCAACCGTCAACCCCAGGTCATCAAACCGTCAACCCCAGGTCATCAAACCGTCAACCCCAGGTAATGAAACCGTCACCCCCAGGTCATCAACCCTAGGACCAATCAGATTATTAAGATACTCCGGTTCCAGTTGACGGACGAACCCCACGACAATTGGCACTATTATATGACAGATGGCACTAAAATATGACAGATGGCATTAAAATATGACAGATGGCACTAAAATATGACAGATGACACTATAATATGACAGATTGCACTAAAATATGAAGATGGCACTAAAATATGAGAGATGACACAAAAATATGACAGATGGCACTAAAATATGACAGATGGCACTATATTATGACAGATGGTACAATAAGGTGAAGAAATATCGCTTGTAAAATGACAAATATCTCCATAAGATGTCACAATAAGGGGGCTTATAATAAGGGGGGGGGGGCGTACCCGCCACTGTTAACTGGCCTGGAGACCAATCAGAGTTACATGTACATCTTTAATTCATTTCCTTCTCCCCCACAGCCACACCCATACACATCCACACACACACACATCCAAACACACACACTTTTCGTCTCGTAGAAAGACAAACATGTTTGAGACCAGGAAGTAAAAAGCAGACGACAGCGATAAATCTAAAATTGTTCATGAAATCTTCATTGAGGCACAGTGGGGCGGGAAGCTTGCTAACCAATTGCTTTTGTTGATAGACCAATGGCTGAAGAGTTGATTAACCAGTGGTTGTAGAGTCGAGAGACCAATGGCTGAAGAGCTGACTGCGACTACACAACAAACGTACATATAACATATGCATTCTCTCGGCGTAGTGTTTGAGAAGAGGGGCATACAGCCTTCCGTGTAAAAAAAAAAACAACTGTTTTCAATTTTCAAGTTACCTCCGTGTGTAGGTCAGAACGAGGAGAAGTTGGCCATTAAAACTTTACCAGTGATTTTAAACATGTTTTAATGTGTAATAATATGTAAAGCCTACATATATGTGTGTGTTGTAGGAACACAACTGACAACAGCGTTTTTGGAATAACTAAAGAATATTTTTGTGTTCTCAACTGGAGTACCTAGAAGTCACTCAAGCAAATCGATGTACTAGAACAAGACATGGTCAAAGGCCATAACGCTAACACCAGCACAGGTAAGTTAAACCCAGGGCCTCATGCTTTTAGGGGGCCTCCTGCTTCTATGGGATTAAGGCAATTTAATTTGATTTAAGTTTAATTGGACATCACGTTTCCCAAATTTAACCCACGATATTATCGGCAAAAATTCCAAAATTGATATTATAAATGCGAATCACACAGTGGATACTTCTTAAAGGGGAATAACTCTCTTCAACAAGTTTTACTCCTCCCATTTATGAATCAAGACATAAAATAGGAATTTGTGTATACATTCATGTTAGACTGAGATGTTAGTCATAGACGGTAATAACTCTAGCTACGCCACTACTTAGTAGTGAAATTAGTGGAGAAAAGCAGTGCCGTCTTAAGGCATGGTCACACTGGGCACTTTCCCAGAGTATCATGCGTGTAGGGGGCCTCGTGCTCTAGGGGGCCTCATGAATCTAGGGGACCTCGTTACTCTTAGGGGACCTCGTGCTCTAGGGGGCCTCGTGACTCTTGGGGTCTCGTAACTCTAGTGGGCCTCATGCTCTAGGGGGCCTCATGCTCTAGGCTCTAGGGGGCCTCGTGCTATAGTCGTGCTCTAGGGAGCCTCGTGCTCTAGGGAGCCTCACGCTCTAGGCTCTAGGGGCCTCGTGCTCTAGTCGTGCTCTAGGGAGCCTCATGCTCTAGGCTCTAGGGGGGCTCGTGCTCTAGTCGTGCTCTAGAGAGCCTCATGCTCTAGGGAGCCTCATGCTCTAGGGAGCCTCATGCTCTAGGGGGCCTCGTGCTCTAGTCGTGCTCTAGGTAGCCTCATGCTCTAGGCTGTAGGGGGCCTCGTGCTCTAGAGGGCCTCGTGCTCTATTCGTGCTCTAGGGAGCCTCATGCTCTAGGCTCTAGGGGGCCTCGTGCTCTAGGGAGCCTCATGCTCTAGGCTCTAGGGGGCCTCGTGCTCTAGTCGTGCTGTAGGGAGCCTCATGCTCTAGGCTCTAGGGGGCCTCGTAACACTAGGGAGCCTCGCGAAAATTCATGCTGTCTCATTTTCCCACAGATAAGTCATACATTAATAAATATAATAGGCCCTTTTTAAACATGTCCTCTGCTTCTTTAGTATTATTTTATCTTTTAGTTACAATTTTGTTTTTAAAAGACCAGTTTTAAATAGCCATACAAAATGTATAAATTATAAACCTTTTCTAAACAGTATTTTTAATATATATATATATTTTTTTTTTTGTGTGACTGTACTTAAGTTTTAAATTAAATCCAAAATGATAAGTTTTATTATACTGGTAGACTGTTTGTCGCTTTTAAAAAAAATATTCATTGATGAAGTAGTTTAAACAAATAAATAGCTTCAAATAAAAATATGAAACAATATTACAATGTAGATACAAATTAAAAAAGGAACCGTGGAACCCTTGCATCGTAAAAGGAACCTAAATTTCAATTAGTATTTTTTCTGTTTCTAGCTAATAAATCAACGAATGATGCAAACTAAATTTAAGTAGGCGCCAAAATGCATCCCATCATATTGAATTTATCAAAAAATGTCTGCTTGTAAAATGTCTGTTTTGGAGTCCACTGAAAACGGCGCGTTGGATGGGTGTTCCTTTCGACACCCACCCCCACCCCCTTTTCCTTCGCACGGTCCTGGTCAGGATAAGGTTTAAGTGGATTAAGAAAATAACGTTTATTACAATGCTAGTGCAGACTTCATAGATGACATTGATATTTGGTTGTGAACAGTTCTGGTTCTGGTTCGGTACGTTGCTGCATCCATATACTGGCATATGTGCAACGGTTGGGGAAGCGATGCTGCCATCCTAACGGCTCCTAGCAGATGCCAGGGCAGCCTTGAAGCTTTCGACAGATGTCGAGTTCATGGCGGTATTGTCCAGGTGATTCCAAGCGATTATGGTGCGTGGGAAGAATGATTGTTTATGTTGCACTGTCACTCACTGTGTTACTCCGAGGCACAGTGAAGCATTTGATATTGTTCCGGGTGTAATTTCTCATGGGGTTGTCACAGGTTAAGTCAGTGTTAAGTGAGTTTTTGGCTTTAATTAATCGACCTGACTTCTGTGGGGTGAGATAATTAAGTCTAGTCCCACGGATTAGTTGGAGCAATGTCTTTAGTTAAGTCTAGTCTCACTGATATTGGTTGGAGCAATGTCTTTATAGTTTTAAGTCTAGTCCCACAGATTGGTTTACGGAGTTCATGGAGAGTATGATTCCAGGAAACAATAACACTTGACTATACCAACAACATGATCAGTGCCTTAGCCTTATCCCTGTTCGGATTAGTGATTTACCCCCCCCCCCCAATCAGGGGCGTAGTTAGAGTAGTTTTGGACACGAGGACAAGATAAAGCCCCCCCCCCCCCTTTTTTTTTTTAAACTCTGAAACCCATTATTTTTATCAAGCCCCCCTTTCCCACTTAATTTAGCCTCTGTCCCCATGACTAGTATGCTGTCCCCTTATGGCCATTATGTTATGTCACCAGTGTGTTTCACACTATGACCAGTGTGTTGTCCTATCACCAGTGTGTTGTCATATGACCAGTGTGTTGTCCTATCACCAGTGTGTTGTCATATTACCAGTGTGTTGTCCTCCTATCACCAGTGTGTTGTCATATCGCCTGTATGTTGTCATATAGCCAGTGTGTTGTCCTATCACAAGTGTGCTGTCCTATCACCAGTGTGTTGTCCTATAACCAGTGTGTTGTCCTCCTATCCCCAGTGTGTTTCCCCCTATGACGTCTGCGACCCTTTAATACATTTTTACCTGATAGTTACGGGAACAGGACACCCCTCCCACACACCCCCACCCCCATTTGAACTTTCGATTCCTAGAACGTCGTGATTAAGTGGCTAAAAGAAACAGGAAGTCTAACCAAGGAAATCAAGGCACATAACTTACAACACAGAGGTGAAAACACCGACTAACACGGAAGTAAACAAAGAGAAGTCACATATCAACACACATAGCATACAGATTTGCACAGACGGAATATCATACAGAAATCCGGTTATCACATCCTCATTCAGAATAAGTGGAAAAGCAGCCACACAAAAACTTTTTTTTTTAAATCTTATTTGAAGGCCTTGGTCTTGGTGTTTAATTTTCTGAGAATCTCATAATTGAGAAATAAAACATATGACTATATGGTACACACACAGAGGGAGATAAGGATTACATAAAATATTCAACCTTGAACTTCCTAATAAAATAACTCCCCGTACTATAAATAGCCTATAAGTGCTTATTGAAGTTATTGGTAGTGTTTCCGTACATTATACAAACTCCGCAGCCTGCCACATGAATTTGACTAGTCTCGGCGCCACCTACTAAAGTAACAATGTATTTGAAACCTTGAACGTAATGGAGTTCTAATTTATTTATTGATTTGTTGAGAAAACTGTAGACCTTAGAAAATAAACGTGTGGCTTGTGAGTTAAAGGAAAATGGTAACAAATAAATGTGTTCGAAAATATAAACATTTATATAATTTAAAATAACTTTAAATCTAATGTCTCTCATGTCTCCTTTGTTCTTGTAATTCATTTTCCTCACACCCCCTAAAAGGCCACCTGGGGGTGCGAACACAGGCGTAAGAGTAAGAATGGGGAGCGGTGTCCCAGGTCTGACACTATTTTTTTCTATAAATTAAGTAAGGGGTAGCATTTTCTATCAACTGCAGTTTTTTCATTGGTGGGGGGATCTTTGCCCGTCCCGGTCGGCACTAGCCCTAGCTACGCCACTGGGTGCGAGCATCCCATTTGGGAAACCCTGCCTTTAGACTCCCACCCGCACACTCCCCACCCACCCACTTTCCACTTCACACTCCCCACCTCACACTTCCACCCACACATTCCCACCCACACATTTTCACCCACCTCCCACCCATACACTGCCAACCTCACTCTTCCACCAACCCACCCACTGCCACACACCCGCTCCCCGTCCACCACTCCCACCTCACACTCCCACCCACCCACCCACTGCCATCCCCACACTCCCTATCTCACACTCTCACCAACACAAAAACCCGCATTTCCCAATCTGGGGGTAGATAAAGTAGAATACAATGCCATAAAATCTAAGAGTATTTTTTCATTTTTTTAAAGTAAAGATTTCCTCAGGAAAAGTGTGTTCTACGTAGAACCACGTCATTGGCTGCCTTCCAATTTCTCTGCTCATCCCCATCACACATACCGGTAATCGATTTGATCAAAGTAGTCAACTAGGTCTTGTAATGTAAGAGCACGTGTCTAATGAATTCGATAACGAGTTTAAGCATTCGACATGACCGCTTTTTTAAGAATAAAATATAGTAACAATGACGTCATTGTTTGTCTTTGGGCTCAAAATGTTTTCTTTGAAAAGTTTGTACAGATTTACCACGGAGCGAAGACACAAAAAGCTGAGATGTCAGTGTACACTCGAGAATTGTGTACTTGTATCCATGTACGTCGCCCTACCTAGACTTGCGTACACGCATTTATATGTAGATTTATATGAAAATTGTAAATTTTTCATAAGTCCAACTCTCTCACGGTAAATTTATATGTACCCATAATATTAATATCTCTTTTGGAAACTGTGTCCATTTTTACATATTTCTCATGTAAAATGTGTACATATGTCTATATATATCATGTAAAATGTGTACATATGTCTATATATATCATGTAAAATTTGTACATATGTCATTATCTCTCATGTAAAATGTGTCCATATGTCTATATATATCATGTACAATTTGTACATATATCATTATCTCTCAAGTAAAATGTGTACATATGTCTTTATTTCTCACATAAATTGTGTCCATATGTCTATACATATCATGTAAAATGTGTACATATGTCATTATCTCTCATGTAAAATGTGTACATATGTCTTTATTTCTCACATAAATTGTGTCCATATGTCTATATATATCATGTAAAATTTGTACATATGTCCTTATCTCTCATGTAAAATGTGTACATATGTCTTTATTTCTCACATAAATTGTGTCCATATGTCTATATATATCATGTAAAATTTGTACATATGTCATTATCTCTCATGTAAAATGTGTACATATGTCTTTATTTCTCACATAAATTGTGTCCATATGTCTATATATATCATGTAAAATTTGTACATATGTCATTATCTCTCATGTAAAATGTGTACATATGTCCATATCTCTCGTGTAAAATGTGTAATTATGTCCATATCTCTCATGTAAAAATCCATATCTCTCATGTAAAATGTGTAGCCTACATATGTCCATATCTCTCATGTAAAATGTGTACTTATGTCCATATCTCTCATGTAAAATGTGTCCATGTGTCTCTTGTGTGGGCTGTGTACAACTAATGCGTAATGTACTGAGAGAAGCGAGATCTGCGTGTGATACGCTTATCATCAGAGCCGTCACGTGACTTTTGGAGGCCACCTTGCCACTTTTTGGTTCTGTGCCCCCCCCCCCCCCCCACATTCAAAGTTGATAGTGTTTTTATTTCTTCCACCCAACACGTTTAAACCCCCTTATATAGTTTAGGTCCCTTGCAACCGCCAGCGCTGAAGGGCCTTCGTATCTAGATCGTTAGGTCCCCTGCAACCGCCAGCGCTGAAGGGCCTACATATCTAGGTCGTTAGGTCCCCTGCAACCGCCGGCGCTGAAGGGCCTTCATATCTAGGTCGTTAGGTCCCCTACAACCGCCGGCGCTGAAGGGCCTTCATATCTAGGTCGTGAGAAAAATTTGATCAGAAGAAATATTGTTTTAGCTCCTGGTCAAAATTCAAGGAAACTGGAACCAGAAGTTCACAATGAAGCTACATGTTAAAGCCGTAAATATGTGAGTTATTTGTTTAACTTCACCAAACAAGAATCAGCCATTCGCTGTCAGGTTATACTAATTATACAATATTACTAATGTTTTTAATCGTTTTGCTCTCCTGTTGAAAATTTCATAGACAATGACAGACACGCAACAAGTTCATAGACAATGACAGTCACGCAACAAGTTCATAGACAAAGACAGACACACAACATCACCTCATATCAAATGTTTCTGCAATGCAACTAGTGTGAGAAGTTCGCGATTTCCCCCTCAGCTCATTTCGCAACATCCACCCCCCACCTCAATTTTCATTTTTTACATTTATTTTTTTAAATTCGGGGATTTCCCTTTAATTGTTTATAGTCCATGACGCATAGTCACGAGACAATAAGCCGCTGTTGCTATTGGTTCATGTGGAACAGTGGGAGGGTTGTTTTAAACTACAAACTTGAGATGTGTGGAAGGGACATCTAGGCGTGTTGGGGGAACATCTAGGCGTGTTGGAGGACATCTAGGCGTGTTGGGGGAACATCTAGGCGTGTTGGGGGAACATCTAGGCGTGTTGGGGGAACATCTAGGCGTGTTGGGGGAACATCTAAGCGTGTTGGGGGAACATCTAGCCGTGTTGGGGGAACATCTAGGCGTGTTGGAGGACATCTAGCCGTGTTGGGGGAACATCTAGGTGTGTTGAGAGGACATCTAATAGGTCAGGCGCTTGAAGTTGGTTATCAAAGAGATTCAAGCTTGCTGTTAATTATGTATGAGACACACACCTATCCCTCCTTTCTAACCTTTTCAAAATGAACGTTTTGACCTGTTCAGTGGGCCCTATACCAGTGGTTCTCAACCTTCATAATGCCGCGACTCTTTAATACATGTCGTTCAATCCCCAAAGCTGACCCACAAGCTGAGAACCGCTGCCCTATACAATTATTTTTAGAAACATTCCCTCGAGCGTTGTTTTTAAACCCTGGAATTATGCGTTCTAAATTTAATCTTCGGGAAAACCCAGAATGTCGTGATTCAATTTTCCGGTACGTGTTATGTGTTTGGCCCTTTACCAAGCCAGCAGCTTTACACACAAGGACAAGCTATTCGTGTTCGCGCTCCTAGTCCTACCATTGACAATCATTGAGTGCTAAGACGAGTTTGATCTAGACCAGGATAGTAGACTAGGAATGGACGGGGCGAATATATTTATGTCTAAATGAGTTTTAAAATTGTGTGTAAATAAATTTAATTTCAATAACTATAACGGATCAATTTATTAGAAGGATTTAGTCCAAGGCCAAGGTAAGCAATTTCTGACATCGTGATTTAAAAAAAATAAGTTTAAAAAATAAGTTTAATAAGGCTAAGGCCGCCGCTAAGGACTTAAGGAGTATGCAGAAGTTGCGCATTTTCAGTTTTGCGAACTGTAAACACAGATTTCTGTTCATTTCATAAAATGTGAAGTAGATGAAAAGTGGTTTTAACAATAATTATATTTTTAATTTTTATTCTATTTTTTTTTTTAATGTTTGGTGTTTAATTGCCTCTAAATGTTTGGTGTGTTTAATTGCCTATAAATGTTTGATGTGTTTAATTGCCTATAAATGTTTGGTCTTGGTGTGTTTAATTGTCTCTAAATGACTGGTGTGTTAAATTGCCTCTTCATGTTTAGTGTGTTTAATTGTCTCTAAATGTCTGTTGTGTTTAAATGCCTCTTCATGTGTGGTGTGTTTAATTGCCTCTAAATGTATGTTGTGTTTAACTGCCTCTAACTCTAAATGTATGTTGTGTTTAACTGCCTCTAAATGACTGGCGTGTTTAATTGCCTCTACATGTTTGGTGTGTTTTATTGCCTCTACATGTTTGGTGTGTTTTATTGCCTCTAAATGTTTGGTGTGTTTAATAGCCTCTAAATGTCTGGTGGGCCTGGTTATTTAGTTGTCCTAAATTAAATGTCTGGTTATGTAGTTTTCCTATATATAAAGTCTGGTTATGTAGTTGTCCTATATTAAATGTCTGGTTATGTGCTTGCCCTATATTAAATGTCTGGTTATGTAGTTGTCCTATATTAAATGTCTGGTTATGTGCTTGCCCTATATTAAATGTCTGGTTATGTAGTTGTCCTATATTAAATGTCTGGTTATGTGCTTGCCCTATATTAAATGTCTGGTTATGTGCTTGCCCTATATTAAATGTCTGGCTATGTAGTTGCCCTATATTAAATGTCTGGTTATGTGTTTGCCCTATATTAAATGTCTGGTTATGTAGTTGTCCTATATTAAATGTCTAGTTATGTAGTTGTCCTATATTAAATGTCTGGTTATGTAGTTGCCCTATATTAAATGTCTGGTTATGTACTTGTCCTATATTAAATGTCTGGTTATGTGTTTGCCCTATATTAAATGTCTGGTTATGTAGTTGTCCTATATTAAATGTCTGGTTATGTAGTTGCCTTATATTAAATGTCTGGTTATTTAGTTGTCCTATATTTAATGTCTGTTTATGTAGTTGTCCTATATTAAATGTCTGGTTATGTGTTTGCCCTATATTAAATGTCTGGTTATGTGTTTGCCCTATATTAAATGTCTGTTTATGTAGTTGTCATATATTAAATGTCTGGTTATGTAGTTGCCCTATATTAAATGTCTGGTTATTTAGTTGCCCTATTTTAAATGTCTGTTTATGTGTTTTCCCTAGATTAAATGTCTGGTTATGTAGTTGTCCTATATTAAATGTCTGGTTATGTAGTTGCCCTATATTAAATGTCTGGTTATTTAGTTGCCCTATTTTAAATGTCTGTTTATGTGTTTTCCCTAGATTAAATGTCTGGTTATGTAGTTGTCATATATTAAATGTCTGGTTATGTAGTTGCCCTATATTAAATGTCTGGTTATTTAGTTGCCCTATATTAAATAGTCTGGTTATGTGTTTGCCCTATATTAAATGTCTGGTTATGTAGTTGCCCTATATTAAATGTGTGGTTGTGTGTTTGCGTGTGTACACTGTTTCCTTTTCATTGAGAGATAGTGTGCTTTAAAAGTGACCTAACTGTGGCACAGGACGAAGGGGATAGACCACCTTAATTTAGATCACACCAAGCTGAGTCTCAAAGCTGTAAAGTATCTGCTTTACCTTGCTCTGGCTACAGTCGTTTGTGACTAATGGGATCTGGCCGGGAACAATGGTGTGGTAGCTAACAGGAGAGCGAGGTGCATGTTGGGCTTGCGGGGATTTACGGTAAACGTAGCAGGCGTCACTAGATTTATTTTGTGTTAAACAAAAAGTTCTCAAATTACTCTTTGACCCACTTAAAACCCTGTGGTAACTAGAGCATAATAACTTAGCATATAATGAGTTCTATTGATCTGTTACACATGTACCACTAGTGGGCCATAACACATCTACCACTTGAGGGTCATGGCTCATATAGGCTACCACTAGTGGGCCATAACACATCTACCACTAGAGGGACATAACTCATTAACCACTAGTGGGCCATAACACATCGTCCACAAGTAAGTCATTGTACATCTGCTACATATTATTCATAGCACATCATCTACAAGTGGGTCATAAGAGATCTACAAGTAGGTCATGAGACATCTGATACACGTGGGTGACATATACTACAGGTGGGACAAATCATATAATCTACAAGTGAGCCATAAAAAATCTTCTATAAGTAGGCCATAACACATTTTCTACAATCAGACAACTGCTACATGTGGGTCATATTATGATCTATATTCCATAATTAGGTCATAACACAACTACCACTAGTGGGCCATAACACATCTACCACTAGTGGGCCATAACACACCTGAAGTGATTTGATGTCTATGGAACCAGATTATCCTCCTAAAATGACCTAAACGAAAAATTCCAGGCCGTATCATGCGAAGTCTACACCCTCGCCATAACGCGACGGGCGGATACCAAAAAGAAAAACAAAATACACCATTGGTTTATAAACCCAGTAAAGACAGCACTTAAACACCAGTGGTTTACAAAACTCAGTCAAGACGGCACTTAAACACCATTGGTTTACAAACCCAGTCCAGGTGGCACTTAAACACCAATGGTTTACAAATCCAGTCCAGACGGCACTTAAACACCATTGGTTTACAAACCCAGTCCAGGTGGCACTTAAACACCATTGGTTTACAAATCCAGTCCAGACGGCACTTAAACACCATTGGTTTACAAATCCAGTCCAGACGGCACTTAAACACCATTGGTTTACAAATCCAGTCCAGACGGCACTTAAACACCATTGGTTTACAAACCCAGTCCAGACGGCACTTCAACTCTCCATTACATAATGTTTCCAATTTACATTGTCGTCATTTATGTTCAATGCCACTGATTATTGTCTGCCTTTTTCCCTTTCAGATTCTGACCTCCAACTTACGGAACCCTCGTCAAATGGTGTCGACGTTGACACGTGGATTGTCCTTGACAGACTTTGACACATGGATTGTCCATGATACGTTGTAGGTGTCCTTGACGCACACGTAGTTGTCCCTGACACAGGGATTGCCATTGACGCATGTAATGTCCTTGACACTTTAACAGCAGCATGGGAGATGAGGGGAGATAATGAACTTTGACAGACAAACGCCCCACCGCGGTGGTGTTTCGCCCATGGCCAATCACAGGCCACCACCTTTGAGTGATGAGTTGAACGCGCCACACTATGTCCAAGCACAGCACCAGCGTCTACAATATCCGCAGCTTCCACAACATCATGATGTTAATGATGGACACACCCAGTCCTCAGGGTACCATAATCCAGCACATCCGCTTGTATATATAGGTCATAATGATCAGCCCTATACTCCAAGGGCATCAAACCAAGGTATTGTAGCACCTGGGCCCTACCAACACTGTTATGCAAGGCCACCATACCAAGATACTCAGGAATATGCCCTCTACCAACAAAATTATCAAGGGGCAATCACGCAAGATGTTCAGGAATGTGCCACCTATCAACAACACTGTACAATGGCACCAAACCAAGGTGTGCAAACCCCGTACCAACAGAATATCTACAGGGCACCAAACCAAGATGCCCAGGAATGTGCCCCCTATCTACAAAATAATTCATGGGCACCAAACCAAGTTTCACCAAGCCCCTACCCACAGAACATCCCCAGGGTATCCCCACAGAACATCCCAAGAGCATCCCCACAGAACCACCCAGCGTATCTGCCTGAGTCAAGACCCCCGTCCAACCAGCGAATGATCACATCGACCACCTCCATCTCTCGCCTTTCTGATGACGTGTTCTACGCAAAGTCCTCCAGTAGCTGCCCACCAAGCAGTTCGGCCCCAGACAGCCAAGCGGATATGTCACATGACCATCGTCTATTTAGGGCAACGCTTCCTCCGGGAAACTTCGGAGATCGGGAGTGCCTTCCGAATCCACCCTTCCAACTCCCGCCACTGCTTCACTGCCCGATCATGATGTTGAGGACAGACTATAATCTCAGTGACCACGATAAGCCGGGCACAGTTGGCTCCAGGCAGAGCGACTTGGGACAGTTTACAGCTGGCACTCACAGGCTGCCGGCCAGTGGTAGACAAGTGCACTTGGGGGCCAACATACGACAGAAGGATAAAGAGCGTATCAAAGTCCTGCTACAGAACAGATCTATCATTCAAGTCTGTGGGCCACCCATGGCGGGAAAATCTACCGTAGTTAGACAGGTAAGTCTAATTATTGTAGGGAAATCTACCTTATTAAGACAGGTGAGTCAAATTATTGCAGGGAAATCTACCTTATTAAGACAGGTGAGTCAAATTATTGTAGGGAAATCTACCTTATTAAGACAGGTGAGTCAAATTATTGTAGGGAAATCTACCTTATTAAGACAGGTGAGTCAAATTATTGTAGGGAAATCTACCTTATTAAGACATGTGAGTCAAATTATTGTAGGGAAATCTACCTTATTAAGACAGGTGAGTCAAATTATTGCAGGGAAATCTACCTTATTAAGACAGGTGAGTCAAATTATTGTAGGGAAATCTACCTTATTAAGACAGGTGAGTCAAATTATTGCAGGGAAATCTACCTTATTAAGACAGGTGAGTCAAATTATTGCAGGGAAATCTACCTTATTAAGACAGGTGAGTCAAATTATTGTAGGGAAATCTACCTTATTAAGACAGGTGAGTTAATTCATGGCATGCACATTTACATACCTGTTCACTGTCCTCGGGGGGGGGGGGGGGCAGCAAAAATTTCTGACTTCACCCCAGATAACAATTCATGACCCCCTGTATTACAAAATCATAGAATCCCTGGCTTATCAAGCTTCTCAACAATCATTCAGTGAGAGGAAAGCCCATCAAATATTCGGCTACATAAAACTGTTTTAAAATCAACTTTCTTCCTTTTTGTTGTTGATGAAAAAACTGATATTTTTTGTTTTTCTGCCAGTCCATTAGTGAACTGACTGAGAGCTCAGTGTCCACAAGCAGTGCCAGCAGTGACGGTGGCATCATCCAGCACCACTTCGACTGTAAGCAGCACCGCACCTTCACCGATCTGGTCACCACTGTGATCAATAAGCTCCGTCCGGGCGATGTCTGCACCGACGTCGTCGACAGCGACTTCCTGGTGAGCATCTTCCAGGCCGTCCTGTGCGGGTTCAGCCACTGCCACCACATCATCGTGTTCCACAAATGTGAGGGCTTCCGGTCGTCCGACGGCGGTCATTTTTTCTTGGACTTCCTGGCCCAACTCCTCCACAACTTATCCTTATTTATTAAAGTGACCGTCATCTTCACCAGTTACAAAAGTTTTCCTCCGATGAGATCCGGGATGTCGACCGTTGAAATTGGCGTGCTGTCTGACATCTGGGACGTTGTGTCTCTTCTACAGCACTACGCGCCAGGGGTGGAGGTGCTCAGCTACGCGCACGTCTGCATCAAAACATTATGTCTCCCGGAGGCTGTGCGGTTTCTGGCGGAGAAGTTCATTGCTAATGAGGAGTACAGGATCCCCGCAGACATGCTGGAGAAGAAAATTAACAGAGATGTCACGTTCTTGTCGGAGGTGTTCGGTAGCAGGGTGAAAGAGGTGACGGAGTGGATACCGCAGTCAACGCTCTTGTCCATTGTTCACTTTTGTCACTCTGTTGACAGTTCTTTTGAGAAAGGTGAGACATCGGTAATACATTCTGATTGTGTTGTTATATGATGTCTTCATGTGTTGTCATGTGTAGTCATGTGATGTCTTTGTAAGATGTCTTCATGTGTAGTCATGTGATGTCTTTTTGGATGTCTTCATGTGTAGTCATGTGATGTCTTTCTGGAATGTCTTCATGTGTAGTCATGTCATTTCAATATGCGTTTTCTTTATATGCTGATGTCTTCATGTGATGTCTTCATGTGTTGTCTTCATGTGATGTCTTCATGTGATGTCTTCATGTGCTTAATTTGTTATGTTACATTATTTTTTTACAAAATGTTCATAAATATTTAAGAAAAGTTATTGTTTCCTAATTGTAAAAAGTGAATAAAATTATGCACACATTTTGCACACTCTGTGAAGATTCTACTGATTTAGTGTTGTATAAATTTTGTGACCAGCACTTTCTTTGCATCAGACACAACTTTAAATATGTATATATGATAAAATCACTCTACACAACGGTGGTGTATATGTCATTGAACGATGTACACAAATGTTGTGTAAATGTCATTGAACTGTGTACACAGAGACAAGAGAGATGTTTGTGAAATAGGCCTATGTCATCTCTACACTGGGGTGGGGGGTACACAGTAGTCATAATGAATTTACTGCATACACTTATCTTAAACCAATTACTCAATCATGGGTGTCTGCTTAAAATTACAAACCACCACCATCTACCATTAAAATATGCTGGGATGGTGTTTGGTTTGATCTACCATTAGCAGCCAATATGCAGCTATGGTGTTTGGTTTGGTCTACCATTGAGCCAATATGCAGGTATGGTGTTTGGTTTGGTCTACCATTGAGCCAATATGCAGGTATGGTGTTTGGTTTGGGGTGGGAGGGATGAACTGACTTGAAGGGTAGGATGGGTGATATCCTAATTTAGTGCAGCCAGTAAAGTCCACAGTTCCATGTTGTAGGGAGCTATTAAATTGTTGATAGAACAAACAGACTTTTTTGACGTGGGGGTGGGGGGTCCAACCGTAGCCGCCCTTTGAGCACTTTTACTGTTATGCTTTACAGTTTTACAAAAATATTATCAAATTTGGGTCATTTTAAAAAGTACCTTGATGCCCGCAAGGAGGGTCCAGACCCCCCACTTTTTGGCCAGCAACGCCGCTGGCTGTGCTGCTATAAATGATAGTAGAAGATAAGTTGCTGTGTAAGATGTTAAATAATGCAGGGTAGGCCACTTAGATAAAAAAAATATATATCTATTTCAGGGGATCGGTCATAGAAGAAAACTTGTGGGGACAGTTAATTGTTTATGTTTAATTTAAATACAGCAGCCATATTTGTTATTAGAGATAATTGGTTCCTCCATTCAAGAGATGAAATTAAACACATTTTATAATACAACCTCAGCACACTTCAATTTATAACAGAAACAGTTCCAATCAATTGATTGATTAGTCTTGTGGCATCGAAATGATTAACTTGTCTTGGACATTAATTTGACTCATTTCAAAATTTGCCTTGGCATTGGAATAGAAAATATTAAAAGTAAAAGGACCCTATTTTTTCTGTAGTCGTATTAGTTAGGCCTACTTATTAAATTAAAATAACTAACTTGTCTTGTGACATTAAAATGACTCAACTTATCTTGTGACATTAAAATGACTCAACTTATCTTGTGACATTAAAATGACTCAACTTATCTTGTGACATTAAAATGACTCAACTTATCTTGTGACATTAAAATGACTCAACTTATCTTGTGACCTTAAAATGACTCAACTTATCTTGTGACATTAAAATGACTCAACTTATCTTGTGACATTAAAATGACTCAACTTATCTTGTGACATTAAAATGACTCAACTTATCTTGTGACATTAAAATGACTCAACTTATCTTGCGGTTGCAGCTCACCTGGAATATGTGAGTTCCGAGCACGACTTCCTGGAGTGGACAAGGACCATTCAGTACCTGAAAGAGAACTTTGTGATCAGGGAGGTCAGTGTCACTAGGCGACTTGTCATCCACCCCCTGGTCGTCTACTACTGTATGACATCTGTCAGTGAAGGGAGTTTGGTGCTACGTGGACAGTGGTATGACCAGTCCTGCAACAAGTGAGTGACTGTATCTTGACCATGAGTTTGGTCATTTCACTCTTTCAGTTGGTCTCTCTGTCTGTTGGTCTATTCCATTTCTGTAATTTGGTCATTTCTTTCGGTGCATTTTTTATTTTGATCTGTCAGTAGGTCATTTCTCTGTAATAACTTATTTCTGTGGTTTGGTCATTTCTATCTGTGATTTCATCATTCATTTTCCTCTATGAGTTGGTCATTTCATTCTGTGGGTTGGTCATTTCATTCTGTGGGTTGGTCATTTTGTTCTGCGGGTTGGTCATTTTTCTCTATGAGTTGGTCATTTTGTTCTGTGGGTTGGTCATTTTGTTCTGTGGGTTGATCATTTCGCTTGTGGGTTGGTCATTTCGTTCTGTGAGTTGGTCATTTTTCTCTATGAGTTGGTCATTTCATTTTGTGGGTTGGTCATTTTGTTCTGTGGGTTGGTCATTTCTCTGGTGACATGATCTCATGGCCCCATCGCATGACACCAACTCATGAAACCCTCTTACCCCGTTCCCAGGTACACCAATTTCCTGTGCCGCCTCCTAATGAACACAGAGGCCAGCATGAGGCAGCAGGGTAGGAAAGGCCTGGTCTACAGCGGCCTGATCTTGGAGTGGCCCAACGTCAAATATATGATAGAGAGGGCCCTGCACTGTGATAGAAACACATATGGAGAATTTGTACAGGTGGGAGCATACTTTACAAACTCTGCTGTGCTCTAGGGATAATTAGTTGCCTTTAATGATAGGTTAACTTAATTATTAGTTGCAGTTAATGAAAGGATAACTTAATGATTAGTTGCCTTTAATGATAGGTTAACTTAATGATTAGTTGCCTTTAATGATAGCTTAACTTAATGATTAGTTGCCTTTAATAATAGCTGAACTTAATGATAGGTTAGCTTAACGATTAGCTTCCTTTAATGATAGGTTAACTTAATAATTAGTTGCTTTAATGATAGGTTAACTTAATGATTAGTTGCCTTTAATGATAGCTTAACTTAATGATTAGTTGCCTTAATGATAGGTTAGCTTAACGATTAGCTTCCTTTAATGATAGGTTAACTTAATAATTAGTTGCTTTAATGATAGGTTAACTTAATGATTAGTTGCCTTTAATGATAGCTTAACTTAATGATTAGTTGCCTTAATGATAGGTTAACTTAATGATTAGTTGCCTTAATGATAGGTTAACTTAATGATTAGTTGCCTTTAATGATAGCTTAAATTAATTATTAGTTGCCTTAATGATAGGTTAACTTAATAATTAGTTGCCTTAATGATAGGTTAACTTAATGATTAGTTGCCTTTAATGATAGGTTAACTTAATGATTAGTTGCCTTTAATGATAGGTTAACTTAATGATTAGTTGCCTTTAATGATAGGTTAACTTAATGATTAGTTGTTGTTAATGATACGTTAACTTAATGATTAGTTGCCTAAATGATAGGTTAACTTTATGATTAGTTGCCTTTAATGATAGGTTAACTTAATGATTAGTTGTCGTTAATGATAGGTTAACTTAATGATTGGTTTCTTTTAATGAGAGGTTAACATAATGATTAGTTAATGAGATCACTTAATCTGGGTGTTGACACATGGCTGGTGATGATATGGGATTTGTGCTCTTGGTTAAAACTCTGGCTTGAGGTCACAAAAACTCTGGCGTGAGGTCACAAAAACTCTGGCTTGAGGTCACAAAAACTCTGGCTTGAGGTCACAAAAACTCTGGCGTGAGGTCACAAAAACTCTGGCTTGAGGTCACAAAAACTCTGGCTTGAGGTCACAAAAACTCTGGCTTGAGGTCACAAAAACTCTGGCGTGAGGTCACTAAAACTCTGGCTTGAGGTCACAAAAACTCTGGCTTGAGGTCACAAAAACTCTGGTGTGAGGTCACAAAAGCTCTGGCATGAGGTCACAAAAACTCTGGCGTGAGGTCACAAAAACTCTGGCTTGAGGTCACAAAAACTCTGGCTCGAGGTCACAATAAATGTTCATAATTTTCTAAAACAGTTTGTCGATATTAAAATAGTTTTGTTTTTTTAAAATCTTTTATTGTTGGACATCTAAAATCATAATTTTTTAATTATATTTGAACTTTTTTTTTGAAAGTTAGGCCAGTCACCATAATTAGGCCAGTCACCATTACTAGGTCAGTCATCATAACTAAGTCAGTCATCATAACTAGGTCGGGCACCATAACTAAGTCAGTCACCATGACTAAGTCAATCATCAGTCAACAAAAGTAAGTCAGTCAGTCAACTTAACTGGTGGTCGTTTTTTTCCCTCCAGATCGCTGTGTCTACTAATGGTCTGATCATGAAATGTTTTACAAAGGAGGCCAAAGATTTTTACCAGGGTCTCTACAACAGTGCCAGAGAGTATGGGACCTCGAGAGAGGTGGCAGTGCTCCAGGCATTCTTAGGCAATGCCATAGGGGCCAGCTCAGGTATTTCAAAAGGAAAGTATGGTTCAATATCTCTGGCATGTCCTGTCTGCTTCTACCATGCTTCACCCCCACATCTTGTCACTGCTAGAGTAAGTAAGCTCTTACGGACTTTTGGACATTTTAAAATATTCAAGCTGGTCGATTTATGGGTACATCTTTTGCCTTTAGAATCAAATTAAGGCTAGAAAATTGTAGATCTTACTCATTTTTCTGGCAAAGATGTATGCATATACAAATTATTAACTTATTTTGCATAAATTAAAATAATTTTCATGACCAAAAACAACTATTGAGGTTATAATGAATGAAAATAAAATCTATTTTAAAGCTAAACCTCTGAAAATGGTGAAATCAGAACATAATAAACGTATGATCATTATGTTCAGTGTGAAAATTTATTGAGTCATGAAAGTATACATTAAAATCTACTCTAATAAAAAGAATTTAAGTTTAAGTTACAAAATAGGTTTGTACGGTATATTTGTATGGTATATTTGTACAGTATATTTGTACAGTATATTTATTTCCAGCTGCGTATCTTTAAAACAATTTTTAAACATCCATAGCAAACATGAAATTTTATTCTTTGACCATTTCAAAGTAACCTTCAATTGAAATATCTACAAATTTAATGCTTGTACATATTTTTTTTCGACACTAGAATTAGAAGCAATATGCTCAAAGCTAAAAGCAAGCCAAGGCCATCAATTATGTATTTTTATTAAATTTATTTATCCAATGTGGAAAATATCAGTAAAATAAATTTAAATTAAATTTTAACTGAGATTTAAATAACACAGTTATAATTTTGAGAGCTGGATTTTGGTGCTTTCATTGTAAGACTAAGTGCTTTGGTGGTCATTGGTCAATGCCATCTCTAGTTGGTATCTCTGTCACTGTTATGCCTGGATCATAGCTCAAACGGGAGGTCACTATAAAGCTTGGCTTTGTTACATATTACCAACAAATAGAAATGGGGTTACCGTGGCAGCCATGATGGTTATCATTTTACGCTATGTCAACTCAAAAGTTTTCTTCCTTATCACTGTGAACCTTTTCCCTCCCTGACTTCACCCCTCCAGATTTCCTCTCCCTTCCTTGTTTCATTTCTGTTGCTAAACATTACTTCTTTTTGTAACTTTGATGCTCCATACTATCAGATTAATTGGATCCAAAACAAAAGGAAAATAATATCTCCAAGCAGAAATTTAAATTTTTTTTAAATGCAGTGTGAGCTAATAACCCAATTTCAAAATTATTTTTAACGTAACGTATTTAAGTCTGCTTTCATCACTTTCTGTACTTGTCTACCTTAAAATTTAGATCTTTAATTTTAATAAAACGTAAAGGGCCAACGCCTACTCATTTAAATACAGAATACTATAGATTTTTTCATTAAAAAAAAATAGTAATATATTATTATCTAACTGTAACCCTGTGTATAATAATATAGCCTAATCTTCCACATTTTGCAAATTTGCTTTTCAGGATTTAAAATTGATAGCTTCAATTAGTCTTTTAACATAATGTCTAATTCATACCTTTAAGAACTTTACCTTTTTTCTTTCAATTGCTTAATGCTAGAACTAGACAGATCATAGCTTTTATTTTTATTTGTACTCTAGTGACTAAGCTAAAAATTGCAAAACTTTACAATGCTTTCATCACATTATCTGATAACCTTTGCCTGTGTTGCCAGTTAAGATTTGAAATAAAATTAATTTTTGAACGGTAAAAATAGAAACTTAAAGGGTTCCAAAAATGACATTTGCAAGTCTTTTTTTTAATTTTTTTTTTTTTTTTTTATATTCTGAAAATTTTATATTTAATATGTTTGACTTTAAAACTATTTTTTAAATTAACCCTCCATTTTGGCAAAGTTCTTGTTGGTAATAAAGTAGAAAAAAAACTGAAAAGTAAATTAACGGGAAAAAAAAACTGTCTGCATTCAAGTAAATGAATAAGTATGAAAGAGAATCCCATTATATATAGTATAAAACATTACTCAGAGCCTATTGTTGAGCTGTCATTCTTAAAGCATACAAATAAAAACACTTTGCAATTAATTAAATGTATAATTTTAAGCTTGATAAATATCAACTTTCTCCATTGATCAAGTTAAAATTCAAACATATAATGTTGGTTTTATTTAGATATGTCATGAATTATTATCTTTTGATTAATGATATGAATGACTTAGGTAATTTGTTGAAAACCATCAGATCTGAAATGAAGAACATTACTTTTTATCTATAAACTGTTTATTTATAATTGTACACCAAAAAAAAGATCAGGTTCAGAGACCATAACAAAATTAATTTTAATTTCAAATACCATACATATAATTATAAATTGAAATGAAATGAGAATTAGTTATGATATTTTTTTAAAACCATCATATTATTTATGTCCTAAATAAAAAAAATCATGTGTTCGCTGCTAGTAAGATCTGATTACAAAAATTGGACAAAATTAAAAATAGATTTAAATTTAGATCTTTTAAAAACTTAAATCTAGTAATATTCTCCCACCCTTGCCAATAATCAGTTACAATAGTTTAATCACCCCTGTGGTGACTACAATAGTTTAATCACCCCTGTGGTGACTACAATAGTTTAATCACCCCTGTGGTGACTACAATAGTTTAATCACCCCTGTGGTGACTACAATAGTTTAATCACCCCTGTGGTGACTTTGTCACCTTACACCCTCCCCATCACCACTTCATCAATTTAACACTCTTATGTTTTTTACATTAACCAGACAATTTGTATCGATTTTATTTTTCTATCTAGCTCTGTCTTTCTATCTCTCCCTCCATTTCCACAGCTCTGACAGCGGAAACTGAAGTTCTAGACAGCTGTAAGTTGAGGCTAAATTTAGTGGCACAGAAATGGTGGTGGGTTGTTAGCTTTTTTTTTTTTTTTTTTTTTTTTTTTGGGGGGGGGGGTATTTGGATTTCGACATTTTGAAATTTAGTTAAGTTCCAGCAAGTCTGATTGAAGTTACCATATAGTAACCTCAACTCTAGACAGTTGTTATAAGTTACAGTTTCTTTTCAACTTTATTAACCTGAAACATGCCAGAGGTTTTGAATCCATGATTTTTTGACATGTTGACATTTGCGCTGTGCATAATTATTTGGTGTTTTTATTTTGGAGATTTATTCATTTTTTTGATGGAAAAACAAAAGAATTAATGCAGGCAGCAGACATCTCATTAATGCAGGGCTTCTCAAAACTAAATAAAGTTATAAAGTGCAGTATTTATAAATAAAGTTATAAAGGACAGTATTTTCAAACTTGGTCTTTTTTGTTAAATTGTTTACTAAATCGTATACCTGTTTCAAAACATAATTAACTTTGAAATTATTTTAATGATGATTCAAATCCTCTGACCAATTGACGTAGACGCCTTGCATTAATGTCTTGTGTATGCTTCATAATCCAATATTACTTTTGTAGCCTGGGCACTGGTCAATATCAATATAAACCAATATCAATATAAACCAGCCAGTGTTTGTAACATTTTTGTGGAGTTGGACATGTGGGATAACTCTTGTGGATTTAAGCTACTTAATTGTGGTTCAATTTAATCCCGGGATCTCCTCAGTTTTAAAATGTTTAAACAAGTTGCAATAATTTTTTTTTAAACTCAATAAGGGATTCATGTTTGAATTTGTAATTATTAATCGGCATGGACTGAAAAAATATATTGCACAGGAAATAAAAAGTAGTGGATGAAATTTCTAGACAATATATTTATTGTATTAAAATTTAATACTGACAAACAGATTGTGTCTCAAAGTTAACCCGCATCCCAACCCCACCAGATTACTAGAATATAATAAAGATTTCATATGTTTTGTCCACATGTTATTTATAAGTTTCAGGTTGCTACATAGTGAAGCAAAATTATGTTTAGTTTTACTTTGTCAAGAAAATAAAACCATGAGTTTGAGATGACTACCCATCCACTATCCTACCTTATCCAACCTGACCCCACCCTACCCCTACCTTATCCCACCCTGTCCCTACCCTATCCCTACCTTGTCATATCCTACCCCTACCTTATCCCACCCTATCCCTACCTTGTCCTATCCTATCCCTACCTTGTCATATCCAACCCCTACCTTATCCTACCCTATCCATAACTTATCCTTCCTTACCCCTAACTTATCCTTCCCTACTCCTAACTTAACCTTCCCTACTCCTAACTTAACCTTCCCTACCCCTAACTTATCCTTTTCTACCTTATCATACCCTACCTTTACCTTACCATATCCAACCTCTACCTAATCCTACCCTATCCCTACCTTGTCATATCCAACCTCTACCTTATCCCACCCTATCCCTACCTTATCATATCCCACCCCTGCCTTATAGTACCTTACCTTATCCTACCCTACTCTCTAAAAGTTAATGTGTCAGGTCAGTTTTTGCACTTAGTTGCTGACATGTGAACTCCTATCTCTTCGACTAACAGGTCTGGAATGGCATCAAGCTAACAACCTCCTCGACGGAGCCATCGAGATGCTATCAAAGGAAGCTCCATCGTATCACTTGATGTGGGCTCTGGATAAGAAGGCAACCATTTTACACAGACAAGGAAAATACAAAGAATCAATCCAGTAAGTTGGTTAAAACAAAGCACATTAATCCAGTAAGCTAGTTAAAACAAAGCATGTCAATCCAGTAAGCTAGTTAAAACAAAGCACATCTATCCAGTAAGTTGGTTAAAACAAAGCACATCAATCCAGTAAGCTAGTTAAAACTAAGCATGTCAATCCAGTAAGCTAGTTAAAACAAAGCACATCAATCCAGTAAGTTGGTTAAAACAAAGCACGTTTTAAGGTTGATGATGGCCATGGGTGGTCTAATCGGATTTTCAAGGGGACACAACTCTTACGCTGCCAGCTACAGTAGAAGGCAATCGATGTCTGCTGTTGGTTCCCGGTAATAACGGGGGATATACTTGATACTACGGCTATGCCAAAGAATACTGTGGAAAGATTTAATCAGTTGCCAAAGAACATCGAAGCTGCTGCTATGTGCCGGTGTCGAGAATTGGCCTGAGCTTCATTGTAGTCAAAATATAAGGTGAAGTCATAACCAAATTGTATGCCTTCGACACCAAGAATTCAAAGGTGATTAACTTCTTCCAGCGAGCAATGCCATCTCAAATGAACATACCGCTGGAACAAAGCTGCAATAGCTTTATAAAAAAATCATTGTTTCACATTTTAGTCCCTTTTAATAAAACTTCGTAACTTTTTAATAAATCTGTAAATTTAAAAAAAAACAAAAAAACCTGTAAATTTTAATCGTGACATTTTAAAAATAAAACTCTAAAACTTTCAAATCATTTGAACTTGTTGAATCAGATGTTTCAAGCAAGCCAAACAAGTTTTCAGACAAGTCAACAGCCAGGCACTAGGGGAACAGTTCTTTGTGTCAGATCTGCAGGTCTGGGAGGAGAGGATCACCCAGGAAATTCAGGAAACTATTCCTTTAATATTTACTGGTAAGCTAATCCCTATCACATGGACAGGTCAGCTTATCCCTATCGTATAGACAGGTCAGCTTATACCTATCCTATTGACAGGTCAGCTTGTCCCTATCTTATTGAAGGTCAGCTTATCCCTATTGTATTAACAGATAAGCTTATCTCTATCCTATGGCAGGTCAGCTTATCCCTATCCTATTGACAGGTCAGCTTATACCAGACCTGTTTACCCCCAAACTCTTAAAATCGTACAATACCATCACAAAATCGTTCAATACATTATCTTAATAGTAAAAAAATAAACATACAGTATATATTATTTATACACCTCAAAATCGTACATTGTACGCCAAAATTGTAAGAGTAAACAGGTCTGGCTTATACCTATTCTATTGACAGGTCAGCTTATCACTATCCTATTGACAGGTCAGCTTATCCTTATCTTATTGACAGGTCAGCATATCCCTTTCCTATTGACAGGTCAGCTTATCCCTATCATATGGACAGGTCAGCTTATCGCTATGTCGTCATTACTGTAAACACTTCTCTCACCAATGACATTGCAGTTCTTATATTTTGGTTGATGGATATAAGATATTAGTCTATTGAATAGATTAAGATTTATCTAAAGATGTAAGGTTTATATAAAGATATAAGGTGTCTGTATAAAGATATAAGGTGTCTGTATAGAATAAGGTGTCTGTATAAATATTATAAGGTGTCTGTATAGATAGGAAGTTTATGCATGGATGCAAGGTTTATGTATAGATATAAGTATTGACTATAGTAAATAGTATCCATATATTTTGTTATCCAGGTAATAACAAACTGGCTCGTAAGAGGCTGGATAAACTGTTGGAGATCATCAATTATAGGTGTGAGAACCATCCAGAGCTGTCCACTTTACTTAACCTTATAGGTCTGACAGAGGAGAGAGGTATGTAACAAAGACTTGCATTCCAACATTGTAATCATTCATCGACAGAGATTAAATTATTCAGTTTCTGTTCCAGTTCCAACTACTTAAAATTTTTAATCCATTTTTGTTGCATTGAACTATTTTTAATGGAAATGTTTTTGCTACATGGTGATGGAAAGATAACAAATAAAATTATGTTAAAGGCAACAACAATCTGGCAGACGCTTTCAAGTGGTACAAACTCAGCTACAATGAGAGAATGTATCTGGCCAAGATGTGCCCTGAAAACCTGCTGGTCTCTTTAAACAACATGGCCATGATCCTTTTACGGGAAGGAAAGCTGGGTAAGGGCATTACATTCTTTGTTATGTTGGCATTACATTCTTTGTTATGTTGGCATTACATTCTTTGTTATGTTGGCATTACATTCTTTGTTATGTTGGCATTACATTCTTTGTTATGTTTGATTTGAGTAACTTTTCTTGAGTTAGGGATCAGGGTATCATCACATTACAACCATTATATGCCATGTTAAGTGTCAAATCAAGGTGTTCCGATGTAATATGCCAGTTTTAGTGTCAAATCAATCCAATCATAGAATCCATTTTTTTTCTCATGAAAACTGGCAAGATTAATCCAATATTCTATATGTATTTGATCTGGTTTTCACTATTGAACAGATGAGTGTTTGAGATATCTCTATCAAGCCCTGGATATCAGACGTGAATGTGGTTGGAGTCACTACTCAACAGCCTTGACCCTGACTCATTTAAGTGAAGTCAACATAAAGTGGTAAATTTGAGTGATACTTTTGTTGTGTGTGGGTTGTTTAGGTATTGAGTGATACTTTTGTTGTGTGTGGGTTGTTTAGGTATTGAGTGATACTTTTGTTCTGTGTGGGTTGTTTAGGTATTGAGTGATACTTTTGTTGTGTGTGGGTTGTTTAGGTATTGAGTGATACTTTTGTTCTGTGTGGGTTGTTTAAGTATTTACCAGAGTAACAATATTAACTTAAAGACATAACAACTACTTTTTTTTACATTTTTCTTGAAACATTTTTGAATCTTCTTTGAACAAAAAATGAACTACTATTTTTTTTTTTTCAATAAATCTTTTTTGCCCAAGGAAACAAGAAAATAATTTACATGAGTGTTTAAATTAAAGCTTGATTAAGGGAACATCAATTATTAAATAATTTTCCTATATGACTATGTAAAAATATGTCATTTTATTAAGAACATCAACTCTTCAAGTGCTTCTCTGAAAGGTTAATATTAATTATCTCCCATGTTTTCAGTGACAACTTTCCTGAAGCCTTCAAAAATGCCCTGGAAGCAGAAAGAATTCTTCGAATGACAGTTAAGGACCATGACATGCGGCTCCGCTTGAATTTCACTCTCGCTCATATACGAGTAGTCCTTCGACAAAAAATGGATCCTGAGGTCTCCAGAGTGTATCATGTTGCAAACAATGGTGGGAACCCCAATAATGTGCCCAATTTGCATCAACTCTTTGATGATATTCCCTTTGATGCATCAGATGGCGGAAGAACACCAACAGACCACAGTCCTCCTTGGACAGCCGCACCCCAGTCAGCTTCCAAAAATAGAGACACAGCTGTTAAAGTCTGCCCAGATTATCCATGTGCTTCTAGTCATCCTTTTGTGACAACAATCCACATTGACCCTGTCGATCTCAGTATGTCGGCAGATAATTACTTAGACCGTGTGATCCAGATTGCTCATGAGATGACCGGAACACTCAGCGACGACGGACACAACAATTACCTGGCCACTCACATGCATGCCATGGTGCTTAACTGGAATGACCGGGGGAAATTTCTCGATCACATCAACGCCATCAGAGACTACACTAATCAAAATCCCTGGATTGAGGAGACTGTGTTTGGGGATGAATCTGTTTCATTGGACTCGAGGTATAATCGCCTCAGAAAGCAGAAGCCGTTGTTCTATTATATTGTCAACACACCTGTTGAACACTTGGATTTGGATAGGTTTACACAACTTTTGGTCAAATCCTGTCAAATTTGTGCTTTTGCGGAAAGGATTTACACATGTGAGATGTGGAGCAGAGAGGCCCGTCATTTAATGTGGGTAAGGCAAGAGAAAGATTCTTTCGGTAGAATGTTTGATAACATGGCGTTAGATGACCTCGAAACTCTTGATGTGGAGCCACACGAAAACTGCTTAACCCATTGCAGTAACAGCAAAGCTGCAGCATGTGATGGTGGGGGTACAGGCACACTTTATGGTACACCTGCTGCATGTGACAGTGATATTTCCTCTGGTAATCTACACTCCCCAGACAGATGGCACGTAATTGGCAACAATATATTTGCCCAGAGCAATTCAATGGATAATAACAATCTGTCCCAGGTGGTTGAGTCCCCCAAGATACTGCAGGACCAAAAGGACATAATGGAAAAGATCAAGTGCCAACATCAGCCCCCATCTCAGCCCAACCAACTGGATGATATGAACATGACAAGCCCCAAAGGCTACAACTTTGCCTGCAGAGAACACCAGAAGAAGGGTTCTGGGGGTTCAAAGGTTATTCCAGAAGTGAGTGGCCGAGTGCCAGTGGAGCAGAGTGAAATATCTTTAGCCCCTGACGCCCACCCAGAGTCCCAAATAACGGCAGACCCCAGAAGGAAGCATGAAACATGTGTCGCAGATTTGGGTGGTGGCGCGGGTGTTGGTGGCAGTGCAGACAAGTTGAGACATTTCTTGCAGCCAGGCACTAATACAAACTCACCAACATTGACTAATAAACAGCATTTAAATGAGGTAAAATTACCCGAGCCTGTGGAGAATTCAGGGGACAATGAGCCGCCCAAGTCAAATTCTGACCCGCAAAAATCAGAAAAATTCTCAGTTTCTCGTTACCTGCGTCTGGCATGGCCTGAAATAACATCAGCACAATCGCAGGCTAGCACTGACCTAAAGCAATCTATCCTAACAGAGTCAACCCCTTCGTTATCTGATCAGAAAAATGACAATAAATCCCAGAAAGACTTACAGGCTACACCAGACCCTCTGTCTAAGGTTTCATGTCTAGAAAGGCAATTGGACCAACCTAGTGTTAAAAATGCTTCACCCTGTCTAGGTTCATGTTCACCAAAGAGATCTGTTCATAAAGGTGTTTCACCGAGGGATGGTGAGAAAAAAAATTCATGCGGTGATAATGGCCGGCTGTCATTTGCTGAGAGTGGCTTTGCGGGATCCTCGCTGTCAAGTGAAGACGATCACACAAACCACGAGTTGTCACAAAGTGGGCGCAGTGTGCACAACATCGTTAGTCGACACAGCAATGTCAATCCTGAAAGTGGTTTTCTTTCTCAAGGGGCAAAACCAAAGACACCTAAAACTGAAATGTTGGCCCACCTGTCTCACAGTCACAGCAACGAAGAGAATTTTGTGGACAGTCCAATAGCTGGCTATTCAGGAGACCCAGATTTTGGACTAGATCTAGAAGAAGGGAGAGTACCCAGAGAAAACTGTGAAAACTTTCTTAGCTGTTCAAATCCTAGAAAGCCAGAGGAAGGGCTGTGGTGTGATTACTCTGGACAAAGTGGCTGCTATTCTGAGGAAGGCTTCCAAACTGTCATCTCACCAGAACAAAAGGATGTGACAAAATTATAGAGTAGCTTAACAATCATTACATAGGAGATTCTGATAAACATATCATTATCATACAAGTGTTTGATAATCATAACAGGATAGTCTGATAGTCATAACTTAGTAGTTTTTTTATCATTATAACATAGGAGAGTTTGATGATCCCATTAAACAATGACAGCTTGGACAATTTTCTTGTTTCTATGTTTTCACAAGTTAACATTTGATCCCAGCTTAAATGAAAAATCTAGAAATTATGGACTTTATGTTGACAAAATCTTTAGAAATCATGAACTTTATGTTGACAAAAATCTCTAGAAATCATGGACTTTATGTTGACAAAAATCTCAAAACTTACTTCAGGATTTTACTTTTGGATGTTTGCTGAACTATAAAGAACAATGCTGACCCATACTGAGAACGAGATTAGTGTACGACTGACTCCCTCTTCTTGCCATGTCTTTCTAGCAAATTTTAATTTATAGCATTACGTGTTCCTCTAAAGCAGGGGGGGGGGCCTCTCCGCAGCCAACTGATTTATCACAAATAAACTTATGAGCTCTTCATTCAATGTACCATTACAAAGAAATCCATTTTAAAAATTAAGTGAGCAAAAAGATGACAAAATCACATTGGTGAAGTATTATTCATTTCATTATGTGAATTAATGAAGAAATAATTGTATTCTATACAGCATGTAAGTGGTGTTAAGAAAGGCCACCCCTGCTTTCAAGAATGATTGTATCATACCAGTGACCAGTACTCATGTTTAGAAGGAAACTGGCAAAATTATTTGCAATGGCTCTATCTAAATTGTAATTGTAGTTGGTAAAAAAGCATGCATCGGGATAGTCTTTTCATTTCATTTGACTAAGAAGGTAATGAGTTGACTAAGAAGGTAATGATTTGACTAAGAAGGTAATGATTTGACTAAGAAGGTAATGATTTGACTATGAAGGTAATGATTTGACTAAGAAGGTAATGATTTGACTAAGAAGGTAATGATTTGATTAAGAAGGTAATGATTTCACTAATATAAATATTACTGTACTAAAATTAAAATAGTTCATTGATTTATATTTCTGTTAGTTCCTTTCAAAATCGCATGATTTTTTTTGTTTAATAAATTTTTCATGAAAAGCAACGTACAGTGAAAATCTTTTAATTTAAACACGAAACTGAGAAGACCGAAATATTTCTTTGTGTTAAAAGAATTTCGTGTTAAATGATGCATACAAAAAAGAATAGATAGGCCCTATACTCGTGACCGCATTATTATATCATTGTTAACCGATTTTTTATGTTAACCGTATTTCACTGTAATTCATTTTATTCTATTCTTGGTGTGTTATAACTGTTAAAACTAAATTCTGATCTGCATCATCCATCTGTCATTGATTGTTTCATAGTATAGATATTCACCAGTTTCTACAAACATGCATTGGAAATGCTTTAGCAAAATTCAAGAAATAATCATCATATTTATAATCAGATCCTTCCAGCCTTCTTGAAACTGAAGGAAAAGTCATAAGAAAATGCTTTTAGTGTTAGTCTGGCCTTATTGTTTCATCATTACTTAGTGTATCATACACAAACATTTTTGACAATTCAAAATTGAGTATTACCAATACATTATTTTAAAAAAGAAATAGATAATACTAATAGGCAAAATCCAATTAATGGTATGGTACAGTCACAAATTATGTACCTGGTGGAGCTCCAGAACATCAGCATTATGTATGCAGTAGACTATGCTTAAAATTGCTCGCCTTTTTCTTTAAACTAATCCCAAGTCCTGATATAACTTGTAACTCAAGTGTTAGTTATTGTTTGCTTTTGCCATGTTGGTTCTTGTCTTCCTAACTTTGGTGATATAGAGTTTTTTTTAAAAACTCAGTCAGTGCTTACTTTCTCATCAAAGATACCTGCCTTCCAGCCAGATATTTGCCATAAACTGATCTAGAACATTTCTTCTGCTTCTTTTTCCTTATAGCTGTTAAAAGGCTGATGAGCTTTTGCCCTAAGTAACTGATGCCTCTTATCTTCCTAAAACTAAAATGCATTTTTATGTTTTTATTCTTATTTAAATGTTTCATTTTCCATGTCTTACTGGGATCCAAACATATATAGTTAACTGAACAGTTATAATTTATAGTTTAGTTTATAGGCCTGAACAAAACACACAAAAAAGATGGAAGTTTGCAGTGTTAAATTATATCATGAGTGAAATAACAACTCTGATACAGCTAGTAAATATACTACTATAAGATATACTACTAAAAGTATAACCCTCAGAACAACCATTTAACTTGAAATAGAGATACAGAATAGAAATATTAAAGTAATTGCAAGATTTAGTTTAGCTACCGGGTATGTAAGTCATTCTGTGTTATAAGAAATGAAACGTTAAAAAATAACTTTGTAACGTTGCTCTTGTGGCCATGTTACTAACTGTTCTCAAAAGTTTTACTTGCAGTGGTCGGGAGATGTTTCAGGTTGACCACTGAATATAAAATTATTTTAGGGTACCGGTACTGGTATTTATTTGTATATATAGCTTTTTACATCATGAATATTTAATCTGATTTCAACAAAAGTACCAGTACCCTATCGTTCGCTGTAAATACATTTAATTTGAGCATTGTATAAATGTAAGATGATCTTGGGGTAACCTATTTGATTTCTTATGTTTTTTTGTAAAAATTGCTTTGTTCATTTAAATTAGTATTACTTATTATAATTATATTATTATTAAAATTTGAAAAAATAATACAACCTCCTACTGCAATGTTGTTCAATACATTTGTAGATATACAGAATCTCCGCCCTACGCAGTCACTTCAAAAACAAATGAGCATTGATAAAGCCTGCGAGTGTGGGGTAAAAAGCTATAAAATATAAAAATTGTGCACATAAAGCTTTCTACTGTGTAATAACACATCAGGTAAAGAAAGGTGCTCTCAGAAAAATAATACAGAAAGTGCAAAAGAAACTTTGTGAAATGCAGCATTTATGGCTCAGTAGGAAGCCTGATGAAATTCAGGGCTATGACGATAGACATGATACCAAACGTTTCTACAATGCAATAAAAGAAGTCTATGAACTACAGTCCTCAGGCTGCTTGTCCAACCTTAACAAAGATGGTACTCAGTTACTGACAGATATTAGAAAGATGGACAGAACAATTTTGTAAGGTCCTTAACTGCTGGAAAAAATAATGCTATTGCTCGTTTACCACAGGCGGAAATCAACCAAGAGCCAAGACAATAGTCAAGATGAAGTCGGGAGGGTAATCCACCAACTCTTTTCAAATAAAGCCACAGAACAAGATGCAATCCCTGCAGAAAACTACGAAGTAGGAGGCCTTCTGGACAAAAAGACTGCCAGAGAAAGGGCAGTCGCCAAACCTGTGACAACGATTGTGGCATTTCTCTCCTTTCCATAGCTGGGAAGATCTTGGCCAGAGTTCTATACTTAATCGTTACAAACTACACCTTGAACAGGGACTACTGCCTGAAAGCCACTGTGATTACATTTAGAATGGGGCACAGCTAACATATTTGCTGCACGCAATCTCCAGGAAAAATATCAAGGACAACACAGTGGCCTGTTCATCACCTTTGTTGATCTGACCAAAGCATTTGCCTCAGAGATAACATGTGGAAGATAATGGAGAAGTTTGGCTGCCCGAACAGATTTATTACAAATATTACATTAACTCTATGAATGTATGATGGCCAGGGTGGCGGATTCTGAAGATGAGTCTGTGGCTTTTCCTGTGACTAATTCTTGACAATAATAATATCGGCATTCCGATAAGATACAGGACAGATGGAGGACAAATAATCTCAGGAGACGGCAAGCTATTACGAAAGTTCAATAAACGTTTATTTGGTTTGCTGATGACTGTGCATGCAAACTTCAAACTGAGAATGCAGCAAAACTTGATCGCTTTACCAAGAAGGACTGTCACATCTAAGGCCTCGCCATCAATATGAAAAAAACAAGAGCTCTTGTTGCATTTGCAGGGATCCGCAAGAGTGTTTAGTAGCGAAGGGGTCTCAGTCTTGCTACTTTGCTTAAAGTATATAGGGCAATCATCTTAACATCTCTCCTATATGCTGGCGAAGCGTGGACAGTGTACAGCAGATATGCTAAACATCTACACCTACGCTGCTTATGTAAACTACTTGGCATAAGGTGGCAGGTCAGAATCCCTGGTACAGAGGTCCTACAACCAGGGCCGTCTTAACATAGATGGCCCTGGGCACAGCGTAATGCAGTGGGGCTCCCTAACAACACAATACACCAGGGTAGTTAGAAGGGGGGGTGGGGGGCAAAGGGGGCACTCCCCCCATGCGCAAACAGTTCTTGCGCCCCACCAACTCACCAAGAAGAATAAATTAATTCAAATAATTTTTACAAAATCATTCCAAATCAATAATAGTTTTAAAACTTTATCAGAAATAAATTATAATTAATCGCAGATGATGATAAATTATCAGGTTCTCCATTTTCTTACTTAGTCCTTCAGCCTCACGCCTCGTATTCACTTCCTGATCATTGTCAGCTCAAATAGAATCCAGCACATCTTGAATTTTTTTGGAAACCTTCACGCAGAGCATTGACGGCCTCAAAATGTGCTGACCATCACAAGATGCTTTCCGACAACGAGAGCTTTTCCTAAGGAAGATACCAGAACATTCCATCGATGTGTAGAACCTGAGGAATATAGGCGCTGAACATGTCAAAAAATTTTCCAACTTGTAGACAAAACTCTTCTGCTTTTAAGCCCACTAAGTTCTGGCTGTGTCCAGTACAAGGGACATACAAGGCAAACTCGTTCAGTTGACACATCAATGCTTACAATCCAGTGTAGTGTCCAGACCTATTTGAAACATTGTCATACGATTGACCACGGCAGTTTGATAGCGAAATTTTGTTCTCATTCAGGAAATCCAAAACAGTGTTTGCTAGATCAATTGATACACAACAGCGTCTGCTGAATCCTTTGATACACTACAGTATCTGTTAGATCCTTAACTCCACTGCAAATCCAGTACTCAACTGTACAAGTATTCTTAATATTCCATAGCCACGGGATCTGTGTCGTGAATCACACTCTCGTTTTCTGACACAGCTTTGTGTGTTTCGTCTTTTGCAATTGCCCCAGCAGGGAAATAGGTAATGGTATGTCTGGAACTGGATGGCTGGATACAATAGTGGATGTGGATGATGCTACTTTATTTTGAGGATCAGTACTAGTATCTGATAATTTGATTGGATTTAAGCCTGGTGTTAATTTTGCAAGTTTACACGTTTTCCTTGTCTCCTCTGCATGCAGCTCTTTTTCTCTGTGCTCCACTCAATAAAATACTTTTTTTTTTAATTTACGCTTAAAGGGTTATACATATAGAAACATATTCATTTGTTACAAATGTTTATATTGTAATAGCAGCAATCCGTTCAAAAGATAAAGGTAATTATTTTTAAAAAATGACTTTCATCTTTAAACAGTGACAGTGTCAGTGACAGTGAGTACAAATTATGTCTACCTGCCTATATAATATATATTTCCGCCTTCAGCTCAGACGTACGGTGACTGTGGGGCCCTATTTATCATCTAAATATGTTTTTCCGACACAGAAAACAAAATATTTTTAGGTCGCTAAAGTTACCCTTTAACTTCAATGTAAAAAAATATTCTTACTTTATTTATTTTCGATTCATTTCTGGGAGAAGTAAAACTTGTTGACGAGAGTCATTCCCCTTTAAAGGTTTATAAAGTATCCAACTTGTGAATCGCATTATAGGCCTAATATTAATTTTGGAATGTGCCGATTATATCGTGGGTTAAAATTGGGAAACGTGTTGTCCATTGATTTTTAAATCAAATTAAATTGCCTAAATCTTTCAATATTCATTAACAATATGTGCAACATGATGCCTCTATAAGAGTGAGTCTCCTAGAAAAGTTGGCCCCCTAGAAGCGTGGGGCCCTGGGTAAGTGCCTTACGACGGCACTGCCTACAACGATCTGGCAGGTCAGAGTCCCTGGTACAGAGGTCCTACAACGGACTGGCAGGTCAGAGTCCCTGGTACAGAGGTCCTACAACGGACTGGCAGGTCAGAGTCCCTGATACAGAGGTCCTACAACGGACTGGCAGGTCAGAGTCCCTGATACAGAGGTCCTACAACGGGCTGGCAGGTCAGAGTCCTTGATACAAAGGTCCTACAACGGGCTGACTTTATCCTTGGACATTAATTTGTGGAAGACGCTATGGGAAGCTGGCGTGGCAGACTCACTGTCGGAGCACAAGCTGGCGCGGCAGACTCATTGTCGGAGCACAATCCTCAGAGAATAAGCCCACCGCTCACGCCCAAAGAAAGCGCACTGCAAGGAAAAGCAGAATGGACTCAAATCCTACTAGGCCCCAAATCAATGTGTCCCACATGCAGGAAAGCTCTCCAGGCACTTATAGGAGTGGCAGGCCTCCTGAGTACTTACTTTAATATAGCCTTGGTCACCTTTGCATGCTAAGGACGAACAACATGTACATCACCAACTGCTCTGCCTGTTTTATATTCATTCCTCGACATGATTTATTTAGCTCAAGTTTTAATTGAAGCACAGCAAGAAAATGAAGCGGAGGTTAGTTGACCTTACTTAGACTTATTTCCTTAGATTTTATCTGTTCATCAAAATGATCAATGCTGGAGAGCTTTCCTCTTACTTCAAAGTTTCAATCATTAGCTCATGGGATGCTTAGGTAATGTTCACGCCAGTAAATGATTTTAACACAAATTTAAATAAAAATGTCATGTAATTGTAAGGAATGTATTAGTTATAACTTCATATCCAAGTATGCTTGATCTTGAGACAGACCTGGTTACACTGGAACTCCCAATATAGTCTCAGAATAGTACTTAGTACTTTACCATCTCAAAATCGTACAATACTGTATGTTAATAGTAAGAAAATAAACCAACAGTATAATGCATACAATAACTTTTCTCACCGCATGTCTAATAAATACACTTCTCAAAGTAGATGACTGTCGTTCGTATATTTATATTCAGTGCAATATTGCCAATAAAAATGTACTCGTCCTTTGACACTTTGATAGACAAAGATGGGATGGGGACGCGAAAATTGAGGATAACTGCCGAAGTCACCCAACAAAAGTGGGGGTGGGCAGGTTGAGCTGCCTAGAATTAATCGCAATGCTAGAGAAAAATTAGGTTCTCCTTACTTAGCTTTGTAAAATTGTTTTGTAATTTATTTATTTCTATATATTTTTTACCTTATCAGTCCGCATCGCGTGCGGATACACCAAAATGGCGCGTACGGTCCACACAAAATGATGTATTTATTTAAAATGTGCGTTTATGACACATTAAAATAATCGCTATATGAATTTAGTTTAAAAATGAATTAATTTGTGATACAGACGGTGATACATATAAATTGGCGGGCCGCGGGTTTCCCACCCCTGTAAGAAGCCTGAATGTATTTTATTGTCACATAATGTGGTCTAAAACTAGAGCAAGCTGTACTGGGAGAAGGGGAGAGAGAAGTGATGGAACAAAACTGGGATAATACAATTGTACAGCTGTTTAGTGACTTTCTAAATTAGATTTTAAATGCCGATTACTAGATCTTAGACTACTTAGAATATGACAAAAGTCTAACGCTGCTGAGAATATATATATTTTTTTTTTTTA
Source organism: Omphiscola glabra (assembly GCA_964017045.1). Lineage (NCBI taxonomy): Eukaryota > Metazoa > Mollusca > Gastropoda > Lymnaeidae > Omphiscola > Omphiscola glabra. Next base: position 3,040,732 of record OZ024808.1, read on the forward strand.
AAAACAGCGCGGATTCCATGCCGATGATAACATTAAAATCATCCATACAATGTGCACGTCCGTCAATGTAGCCAAATTTGAATGCCCCGAGTTGATTGGACAATGGGACACCCATATAAAACGTATGCAAAAAAAACCCATTGTCATACCTCACCTTGTCAAAGCAAGGGGCTGTCCATATATTATTATTAAGTAAGCACTAAGGATGCGTTTGACAGCGTGGGGGAGGTCACCAGAATGTGCATAAATTCTACAATAGTTATCTCTAATAGAGCCGTCACCTAAACATCTGTTAAATTACTTAAATCCGTAATCTGATTAAAGTAAAGGCCTATTAAGGCTACAAGTATAAGAATATAACTATTATAACCACAATGTTTCGCCTTTATCAGAATACTAATGTACAGCGCGCAGAGTATAGCCCTAGAATTAGAATAATGCTTTGTGTTCGCTAGATATAGCTGTAGTAATATTTAGTATAGTGACAAACCACAGTAGTCTTTTCAATTATTTCGTTTGGTAACCAATATTTTTTTAACCGGGTCCCTTAATTAAAATCGTAGAAACGTAAAAGGCATTTCAAAATCCTACAATTGTACGCCAGTAGTATATGAGTTAACAGGTCTGTGAGTGTGAGATCTAGCGGATCTACCAGATTTTTAAGCCCCTAGTTGGATCTTTTGACCAAAGTTTACTGGGACATAAACGGAATATACATTAAAACAATGCAAGATCACAGGGCTTACATTTCTCAAGTAATTTACTTTCCACATACGGCTGCAATTTCTTTAGGTTTTAAATTTATCCTGTAACTAAACTAACACAATAACTACAGGGCTGACCATAGGCAACAGTTTATTGGTACCAGTACTATTTAGACCATGTACGTATTGCAATAATAGCAATTTTTCTCCATTCAGATAAGATGCCTGCCTAAGCATTTATCTTTTCATCTTGCCTACTGGTATCTAGTTAAACCGAGACCCTAAAATGAAACAAATTAGACAAAATCCAAAAGATGTTTTACATATAAATTTACTTTTGAAATATACATTTAAAAACCAAAGAATCAATAACAATGTTTATTAATAGTAATCCAATGAGAAAATATGGACTGAATTAATAATAACCAATACACACGTGATTACCAAGGCAAGTTAAGAATACAAAAAGTTAAATGTTGAAAAAACATTGTCTTCTATTGAACACAAGAAAATAATACATACAAATATTGAATCAAGCAAAAAGGGAGAAGAGAATTAAAAGAAAAAACTAAAACTAATTTACAGTTGCTGTAAAATTCTATACCATATCAAAAGCATACAAACAGCACAGCACGATTACGATAACAAGACATAGATGAAATCTTTTAGTCAAAATCTTTTTCAGTAATCATATCCTTTTATTGTATGCAAAAATAAAAATATGAAAGGGGAAAATGATGCTTTATGCCACAAGCTATCAAGTATTTGATGATATATCTAAAGAAAAAAATGTGTTAAAGAGAATTGCAGTTAACTGGAGTACTGTCAGGGTGTTGAGATGAGACCAAAAAAAAGTGAGCCTAATGGTAGCAACTATATACATAACAGGCAAATACAAAAATGGAACCACTCGATATCCACACATAAGGGAGGAAAGATAACCACTCCAGTACACTTGAATCATCCCCGCCTTCTAAGCACATGGTTGCTAAATCCAACCTAACCAAAATTAGGAATAATTCTGACAAGATATTTTAGTGAAAGCTCAAGCCTTAAAAATAATATACAAGCTTGCTTTATCTATGTCAAGTATCACACCTTTTGAAAAATTAAATTGGACAGGAGGGGGTGTAGAAAAGACCACATTTACACACATATATTCTCATTTACACATCCCACATTCCATTCATATCTACTTACTTTGTTTTCTTAAAGTGATTTGAATATATAGCAAAATATAAAAATAAAATGCCTCAACGCATTCCATCTTCTAAAATAAGCATTTGCTAACATTTTTAAACTTGAAGATAATTACTTTGTAGCAATGATAATTTAATACAAATGATGCTCCTTACAATAATTTCATGTCTAAAACAGAGGAAACAAGCATTTCTAGTTATATTTGTTGAATAAATGACAAGACATGATAAAACTATACAACAGGTTTACATACAATACATAGGATTAAAAATTATACCAAATGATTTTTGATCAAAACTTATGTGGGGATATTAAGCGCAATCTCATGGTTTGTGCTATTTCTTCAGCAAATAATTATCTAAGATTAAGACAAGGATTCATGTAAGTCAAAAAGAGACAAGTTTCATTATATTTATATCAGGACTGGGCTGCAGTAATTCAAAATAATGATCATGAGCAGGAGAGATAACGAACATTTTGTACCAGTTGGAATCATAACAATATAAGATATATCATAACTTTGGTTGCTTGGTATTGTTAATATGTTGAAAGTAAATCCAAGAACAGGGGAAAGTCAACTACATATGGTAATCAAGGGTTAATGTGCAGCAAATATTAGACGTTGAACCAAGGAAGCACATGGTGAACATTACTTTTTTAAAAATCTAAAAATATTGATGGCATAATACAATTATGAATATTGACTCCATTCTATGGGGATAAGTTCAAATCAGAACATTTCACATATCAATGAGTATTAAAAGCATCAATTTGCAGCCATGAATTAAATCAAGTTTATTTTGAGGAAAGATAATTTATGCCATGAAAAGCTGAGCAAAGTCTCCAGAGATGATAACCGACATTTTTGTCCAAATAAATTCAACTATATGCCATTTTGAAATATTCTGTAGCTACACGTCTATTATAGTGACATGGCTTACTTAAAAGATAAGCATCAAAAAGATGGGGGCAGTAAGGCCTTGTGCATTTAGGACATAGTACCAAGTACACTAACCAAGTTATGCAAGGGTAGGGGAAAAAAAGACATGTTCGCAAGTTAACAACATGATCACAGCTCGTTAACATCTTGCATGTTTACAAAAAAAATAATCATTGTAACAATATTAACCATTGCAGCAATTACCTTAATATTCAACTTTAAATTTTAAAAATAAGATTAGAGACATTAAGGAGAGAAAACTGTTCATACAACATAAATTATTATCATTTATAAGCATTTCAATAAATAAAATTAACTAATGTCATCAGTGTGAAAACTACAAGGAATGCTTAAGACAGGCTCCATTTCTCAAATTTCAAAAAATGGCACAATTGAATTGTGCAAAATCCAACATGCCAATGCATAATTATACAAAAATATGTTAAATATCCTTTATCTTTTAAAAATAGAAGCCATATCAATCAATTAAGATATTTTATGAGTTATTTCTACAAGTTTCAAAAGCTTATATTTATACAGTAGAAATTTGTTTTTTCATGAAGGAATGGGCTAATAGAAAACTTGCCTAACTCAGTCACAAAATAAAATAGGTTATCTCGTTTATCTTACAAATGTAACAATATTTGACCTAGCAGTTTTCTTACTATATAAAGTGATAAATGAATAAACTTAATCTTTATCAAACTAACTAAGGCAAAAGAGAAGATTACAGAAGTAAAGATAACATACATTTAAATTGTCCACGAATAACATTATATACCAATTGCTGCACATGAGACGGGACAAAAAAAGATTGGTCAACTATTGATGGTTTAAAATCACTTCAAAGGAAATAAATTTTAGGTTAATGTACAACACAGAGCAATGATTAAAATAACTTTACATCAGTGATGGCATATTTAAGAAAAAAGATGTATTTCAGAAGGGATCAAAATACACTAAATTTAAAAAAAACTACCTATTTTCATTAAATTCTCTTTTACATGAAAACAAGTTAACAAATGTATGGCATGTTTAAATAAAAGACAATTTGTTTTCCTTTTTTAAAATTAAACAAAATGGAGCATCATTATAAATATTAAAAAACATATAACTTTGGCATCTAATTTTCAAAATTAAGCATTTGCATCAATTAATGACATCCTATGGGCAGAAATAGCAAAATACGATATGTTCCATTGTTTATTTTCATACTGAGTTCCCATGGTCAAAAAATCAATAAGTTAACAAAATGAGCATCATAAAAATTCAGATCATCATCATTGTCAACACTTTAAAAGGCATTTGAAATAATGATAATGTATTAATACTGTATCGTTTTCAATCTGCCATCACTAATTCAATGTTTTTTTTAAAAAAGTTATGGAAATAGAAGGGGGAAATGTTCATTAACAGCATACATAATCATCCTATATAGCTGGAGGGAAAGACTTTTTTGTTTCCTTATGTACAAAATACAAGCATCGAAACAATAGCTATTTATCATTGTTAATCTCTAACAAGTTTTAATTTGCATTTAAAACAAAAAAAAAGTAATTAAAAAATTATAGGAAATTCAATTAATATCAGTATCAATCATCATTACTTCTTTTTTTGTTGATAAATTACTAAAATAAAATATATATAAATATATAAATGAACGAGGGGAAATAAAATGAATAAAACTATGTTTTTCATATAATTTCTATGCACCATATACACATTCATATTCTCAATCATACCTCACATACATAAAACACCAATCGATTCAGCAACCATCTTTAGGTGTAAAGAGGGGGTTGGACAATACCACCATGTTAAAAAAATAAGTAAAAAGACATTAATCCATGCAAGGTGAATAGGGAGTGAGTGTTGTATACAAGACAAGAAACAAAATGCTACAATATATCCAAACTATGTATGCCTTTACCAGATAGAAATATTCTTGATACAATGGGAAATCTACTACACAATGGAGAACTGGCATGAGTAATAGTTTAAAAAAAAATGTAATTTGTAAACCTGTAAGCCAAATAGTTGTTTTAAAAAAACACGCACATCCCGCCAGAGCTGTATTGGAATGTGGTGCACAAGTTAATCGAGGTGCAGCAGCAGTTAACATGACCAACTATTTCTTTTAATTTAAAGAAGCAATTAAGCCAAACCATTATCATAGAAGTGCAATGTGGTTATTTTCATCAAGGCCATGCTAGTGTTAATAAAATGAAAAAATGTCAAGGGTGAAAAATTCTTCATGTCTGCCAAGACCTAACTACACATTTTAGGTTAATATTTATATTTAATTCAAAAGCTAATTTGGCAGTTAAATATCCAGTTAAATATGTTACCAAAAAAGAAATCAAGGTGTTGCAGAAATTTTAAAAGAACATGTAACTTTGCACCATTCATTAAAAATCCACACTGCACAACAATGAAATGACACCAGTTAGGTATGGGCAAAGCTTGATTAGATGAAAATACAATAAAATATACAGCCGCCATTCTTAAATCAACTCTGATCTTAATACAGTTGCAGTGACCACATTAGGTATTTCAACAAAATATATAATTAAAAATCTATAATACTCTTACAGCAATATTTTTAGTTCAAAAGTACAAAGCAATGCATTATTTCTTGTCTGTTTAAAAAATAAACACTGTAATGAAAACACACTTCATAAAATTAATTTCATCTGCATTAAAGTAATAAATTATAGGAAATAGATAACCCGTAAGAACAATAAGATATAACATTATTAGTCACAATGATACTGGCATGTTATCATTATCATTCTTCTTGAAAACTCTTTGAGAGCAATATATTCTATCTTGTTCAAACATTATAATTGTCATTGATTGCAGGAAATATAAAAATACAAAATTTTGTTAAAGAGGCTTGCCTCTTTTATTGTTAAAAACAAATGCATGGTATTACAACTTAGTGTGACAATCTAATCAAGAGTGATTTAATAATGGCATTACTAAAAAGAGGAATAATTACAGATATTAATCATCACCAATTATGTAATATATAAGTTTATATAAGACTGCTTACAAATTGAACAAGTTAATGATAATATGTAATGGTAACGATTAAATATTGCAAACACCAGCAAATACAACACAAATTTTAAAGGGAAATAGAGATAACAGAGACATACCCCATAAATCAAATAACAGAAATCCTGAGGACTTAACCTTTATGACACCAGAAAAGTTCTCTAATGTAACAGTTCAAATATAAAATCTATCCTAAAAGCACACCTGTCAAAGCGCACTCTTGCAGCTTTACAAGTCTTCAAGCTTGAGTGAAGCAAAGTTCCCACTGTCTTGTACACAATAACACATCCACTTGTCTCTAATGTTAGAAAGTTTTCCTAACAAGTTTCCACTTTGAACTATGAAAAGGATGAGAGAAAAAATTGAAATGGCATCCAACTAAGTACGGTACTCTAAATAAAAAAATTTGAAAATTCTCTTATTAAACCAGCATCTGCATATTTTTAAAATAGGGCTTGCTCAGGATAAAAGTTCAAATGATATTCAAGCAAAGAAATATTAGTCAATTGGATCAAACACCCCAAATACAAAAATAAATCTACTTACAATTTAACACTAAACACCATTCCATCCTTCCACTAGTCACTGTTGTCCAGGTTGGCCCCCTTGAGCAGCTGCCTGATTTGCAGCCACCTGTTGAAGAACCATCTGGGCCTCATGAATCATGCCCTGAGACCTGTAGTATTCTATCCATGCCTGACTGTAGTCTGGTTGACCAGTCTGAGGGTTGATGGCTGCAGAAGGAGAGGCAGAATCTTAGAGAAGAGAAAATAGTGCAATCCAAGACAATTTGTTTTAATGTACAAAAATTTTTACCTTAAAAAATAGTTAGAAATATAATTAACATGGCCTTATGCATTAAATTTGAGTGATACAGCGAGTTACCAAAGAGAACTGTTGCAAGGTCTACTATCAAACTCAAACAATGTGACCTAGAGCATGGCCATGTCTGTGTTAGCGAATCCTTGCGGTACAATATTGCAGATTTTCGACACCCCAAACCAGAATGATCAAGCATTGGGCTCTAATAATCTGCAGCCATCTTAAAAATCAAACGGGGTAGGTACATCGTGTCTTCTAAAGCAATTACCAAAATTATATCCGGAAAAAAATTGCATTTAAAATCAAGTTATACCTTTAGTCCTAAATAAGACTTATTACAGATAATTTAAAACTTAACTATCTAAATTATAAAACTGTCAATTTTTTTCTGTAGTGTCAAGCCATTTTTAGCATTTTATATGCTTGTAAAAAATTACAAAATCCCAAATTAAGTCAATTCCTAGAACCTTACAAGTATAAATTTGCTGAAAGTACATTGGACAAGATATCTTTAGGTATAAAAAGAAATTGTTCATATATTATGTATGTTGTATTTTGACACTAAAAGCAATATTCCTCCAGAAAATTCCAAGTTATAAGGTCTTAGTACGAAAATTGTAATATTGGTAATTTTTTTCTTCTTCACTACCTTCAATTTTTCTGTCTCACAAAATACAAATTTTGGAAGGGATGAAATGAGTTCAAAAATCCTTTTTAAATGAAGTTAAAATATCGATTTCTTATTATTAACCAAAAGAACATAGACAAATGTCTTTGAACCTCTTTAGGGTAGGTCATTTCCAGCCCTTTCCCCAAAAATTTTTTTTACCATTAGGGCTAAGTTTAGAGCTCAGACTGCCAATATCTGACATCTGTTGCCATCACTACCAGTGCTAATACTATCATTACTGGCATGTAGAATAGATCTGAAATCACCGCCTTCAATTAAATCCATGTGAAATAATGCCAATAAGAGAGACAGAGGGAAGGGGTGTGTGTTGTTTTGGGTTTTCCCCCAGCTGTTACTGCTGCTGCTCGGCTCCAGCATCAGACAGTAAGAAGCAAACTGATTTATTCTTATCCAATATACATTAATACATCCGCATTTTAAAGGAAAATTTTGCTAAAGGTCGCCGATATAACTGGCCATGACACCACAGAAAGGGGTTTAATGGCCAATGATCTGCCATTATGACAGTTTTAAGAGTAAATTCACAATTCCAGAACTCGGCACAGGCTTATGACACTGGCGAGAAGTGGGAGCAACTTCTAAACCTACTGTGATTGACTCTACATTCATTTGGTTGAGCGTAGGAAGTCTGTGTTGGTTGCTGTTGTTGCATGGGTTGTTGCTGGGGAGCTGCAGGTTGCTGGGGAGCAGCAGGTTGTTGTCCAGGTTGACCCTGACCATAGGTGGCATAATAATATGCTGCCCAAGCTGCTGCATTGGCATCATTGGGTTGCTTGTCTGACAAGATAATAAATTATGAATGTAAATTTTTTGGGGTTAAAATACATTTTATATAGAAAAAAGTTAAAAGTAAATAAATTATAATGTAAGACTTACTTGGCATATTTTGCTGTTGAGGATATTGATTGCCATATGCATTCCAACCTTGAGGGGCTCCACCATACTGTTGCTGTGGGGGTTGGCTGTAAATATAAGTTAAGACCATACTAAACTTACAACCGAACAGTGATTTTTAATTTTTTTTTAAAAACAGCTGGTTAATACAATCAAGAAATTTGTTCGTAATTGTTGCAAGGTCTACTATCAAACTCAAACAATGTGACCTAGAGCATGGCCATGTCTGTGTTAGCGAATCCTTGCGATATAATATAGCAGATTTTCGACACCCCTTACTAGAATGATCAAGCAATTGGCTCTAATAATCTGCTTTAATTAAAGGACAAAGGGATATAAAATAAGAAGTTCTACACTTTAGTCAGTGATGGTGGTTTCTGGAAACACCTTGAAAAAATTACCTAAAGCAGGGGGTCAAAGATTTTATATATAGCTATATTCCCCAAAATACATTTCTTTATGTCAACTACACCCCTTAAAATTGAAGGATGAACAATTGAGTATTAAGTATACTTACTTAGGCTGTCCAAATTGACCACCAAATTGATCATAGCCACCAGGGCCTTGAGGTCCAGGTCCACCTGGACCACCTTGTGGTCCTGGCCCTCCAGGTGGGCCACTGGGGCCACCAGGACCACCCATCATACCACCAGGGCCACCTCCAGGTCCATGTCCCTTAGGAAAGAATGACTAAAGAAATGAGACAAAAAGTTAGACTAGACTACAAGGGGAAAACCGCATTAAATTATACAAGTCAAAATTATCTTTCATTAACCAAGTTCTAGCTGTAAAGGAAGATACAGAAATTCAGATTTTGACAGTCAACAAGGAAATTCAGTCCGCCCGTCAATATTTTCATCATCATATCCAAGTCTAACCCCACAAAAAATTGACTCAGAAGACCTAAAATGTTGACGCACCTCAGCCCAACCCACCTGATCATTCGGCCCTCCCTGTTGCCCAGTCTTCTCTTGAATAAGTTGAATTGCATGCTGAATTTGGTTTGGGTTGCCTCGGATATTGAACAGCTTTTCATTCATGTTGGGAGGTGGATTGCGGTCTAACTCAACATGAGCCCCAGACTGGCGGTTAATCTCCCGAATTGTTTCACCACCTGAACATAAACAAAAAAATGATTTCCAACATCAAATGCTTGAATTAAACAATTTAAATTTAAAAAATAAAAGTTGATACAACTTTAACAAAAAAATTCATTAAGCTTACCTTTGCCAATAACCAATCCACATTTATCAGCTGGCACACTGAAAGTGGTGTGATCTTGGAAGTTGGGATCAAATCTACCTCCCATTCCACCACGAGGACCAGGTGGGGAGAATGGACCATTACCTGGACCACCCCTACCCATGTCATTACCTGGACCAGGACCCATTGGACCACCAAAGTTATGAATAGGTTGACCCTGAAAAAACAAATTTATTTAAGCATATTTTAAGCTTTAGCTTAACTTAAATTGATTATATGTTGGTGGCAAATTCCACTTAATAAGTAATTAAATATCCATCAGTCCCGTAAGACTCGCCTAATCAGAACTATTTAAAAAACATAAACCACACCCAAATTAACATATCACGAGGTGAGAAATAATCCTTCAAAACTGACCATTAATTTTTCAATGCCCAAGACTTTTTGTATATGCTTGCCAAAATTAAGGGCTGTGAAAATTAAGGTCTACAGTAAATGAAGGAATAATACAAACCCCCATTATATTTGCCTTGGCCAGCAGATCCTGAATCATCCTCACAGCTTGTTGTACTTTATCCGGGGGACCTGTTACAGAGCATATTCTGTCTTGACTCTGACCATCATCTGCAATAATATACAACCAAGAACATTAAGCAGTTTTTATTGGTTGCATATAATTTTCATCAGGACTGCCTCATCCCAATGACTCAAAGCATTCCACTTAAACTTCACCCCATTTATGAAAAATGTTAATATTCAAATTATACTGTTTTATACCCTAATTAAACCATTAATTTTCTTGTATTTTCAATCAACACCCTTAACGTAAATTTTCCGAACCTGGCTTAAACTGTACTTTAGCACCAGTTTCAGTCTGAATTTTCTTGATCATGTCTCCCCCTTTGCCAATGACCAAACCAACACCTTGTCGTGGAACACCTATATCCATGCCATTGGGACCACCACCTCCATGTCCCATATGACCCATTGGAGAGCCAAAGTCATTATAGCCACCACCACCTCCACCACCTGGTCTTGGAATACCGTCTTTCTCAGCAAGAAGATCAAGCACCATATCTTTAGCTCTTTGACATTTGCTTGGGTCACCACTAATACGCAGTGGCTTATCATGTGCAGATGGTGCATTGCTATCCTGGATCATAACCATCTTTACTCCGGCTCTTTCCTGAGAAAAAATATTTTTTTAAAAATTGTGTTAAAACAATAAAAGGCCAAGCAAGCAGACAAAAATAATATATTTTTTAAATATACTTATTTGAAGTATTTATTTACCTGTAGCTGCCTTATCGTCTCGCCTCCTTTACCAATAATAAGCCCCACTTTAGATCCAGGAATATTCATCTCAACAACAGTTCCTCCTTCGCCCATTCCATCCATTCCTCCCATATGTGGACCTCCTCCTCCACCACCACCACCACCACCACCTCCTTGACCACGTTCAATAATTTGCTGCATTGCTTGCTTACACAGCCTGAAACAAGAAATACGTTTTAAATTCGACAGCTTCGCTCCTCCGCAGACACGTATTCTGTCTGTTGCTAGGACACGTTTCTCTTTCTGTGCCCCCAAACAATGGAATTCTCTGCCACTACACATCCGCAATATACCAACCACACAGGCCTTCAAAACTGAACTCAAAACACATCTTTTTAAACTCTACTACCCGACTGATTCCCCACATCTGACCAATAACGATGCTGCTGGCCACCGTCCATGGCTTCACATGTAAAAGTTCTGGGGTGGATGGGTTGAATATGCCATTGTTTTTATTTTGTTGTTATACGGCTGTTCTTTATTACATAAATGTATTTTATGTAATTTTCACAATTATGCCTCTTTTGCTAATATTTTTATGTACAGCGTGGTGAGCCTAGCCCTAGGCTGGGGTACCGCGCTATATAAAGACAACTAATAATAATAAAATATTTACAATCATTTACCTTTATCTTTACCTAAAATGAATCAAATTTTGTGCCATAATTTACTTACATAATTGCTTGGGGAGACCCAGTGAGTGTACATGGTCTCTCAGGCATCCCACCACTATCTGTAAAATATTTTCAAATAATTTTTTACATTTTGAATAATAAGCTTTAAAAGTTAATTTTAGTGGATAAAATAAAATTCAGAGGTTGACAGTCAACAAGTAAATTCAGTCCGCCCGTCAACTATTTTCATCATATTTCATAATCAAATCTGATATACATGGGAAGACTTCAAACTACGAAATGTGACCATGGTCATGTATATTCCACAAACAATTTATCATGAGGTATACTGTTGTTATGGAAAACATGCAAACAAAACTGCCAAAAAATATAAGAATCCAGAGTCCAAACTTTACTTGATACTTTGAAAACTGATTTTTTTTAAATGACAGAATTAGAGTCAGCATCCACTTTCATTAGATTAGTCATTCATGTTAATATAAAAAAAGGCACTGTTTCTTAGGGATTATTTCTTTTAAACCTAACAATTACAATATTTCTGTAGGACCAAAAAGTTTACAGTATTAGAAATGGTAACAAAAATATTTTGAGTCACTATTGCAAAAGTAATTAGCATTAAATAAACTGACTAGCCTAACCATTTTAAAAATGCAGATTAAATATAAAAAAATTACCTGGAGCAATCTGGACCTTGCATCCAGTTTCTGCTTGTAATCTTGTAATCTGTTCACCACCTTTCCCAATAACTGGAATAATTTTAAAAAATCCATACTAAGTAAATTCATTTCAAATACAGTTTGATGAGCCACAGCTTGAAATTAAAATACCATTACTACGAAAAATAACATTTTTAGGGGACTTCAGAGACAGTGAATTTCTAAAAATTGTAGCAAGGCATATTACTTGAACACTGATCAAGTGGATATTACCCCATCAGTGCTAGTAAAAACCTTGCAATACTACTATAGCAGAACGAGGAATTCCAAGGGTCTAGCAAAACCCACGGCCAGTAAGTTCTGCACCAATGTTGCAAAAAAGAATTAGCAAGAACATTATCATTCAGAAAGTGGATGTTATGCACAAATACCAACTGCACAGCTTGCGTCTTTGTATACTGTAAGAGCACATTAAAAAAAAAAGACAAAACTCTTCCTATAGCAGGTAGTAACATCTTTATACCACATAGCTCATTAATTTTCTTGGAGACAGTCTATTAAAAATTGTTTAATAAAAGATTACATTTTGAACCAAAACATTATTGTAACAATTCAAATTAATTCTCATAAGGGTCTTCCCTTAATTCATAAAAAATACGGAACTAACAGTTGTCAGGAAATTAAAATGTCAAATATGAACTCATTCCCTCCCAGTGAGCACATCCATACTTTACTTTTACTACTAAACTAAGGGAAGTAACACATAAGTATACAATTAAACCATCATTGTTTTTTAAAAAACATTAAGGTGCTAATATAATTTTAGGACCGATGGCTTGGGTTTAATAAAAATGTATTGCGAAAAAGAAAAAAAAAGTTGATGCCTCGAACCAACATAGGTTAGAAATAAAACAAGAAATATTAGATGTCTTTAATGATATCACCCCACCAGATGTAGCTGAGAGGTGCATGAGAAGTTAAACCATAGGGAACAAGTTAAAAATGAAAACCTTAACATGTATAAAGGCAAAAAAAAATATGGCACTCTTACATAAAACTGAAAAAAGTCACTATCCAATTATTCTCTTTTATGTAGAAAGGCCTACAATCAAACTCTAGAAATTAAAATCTGATCAGTGGGAAATCCTTTCACAATCCTGTTACAGAATCAAAATTCTGAAAGTTGAACAGAAACTCCCAGCCAGTAAGTTATGTCTTTCTAATTAAAATCACTACCTATGTATCACAAAAAGACTTACTTAATCCAACCATTTTATCAGGAACTCTATGCTCTTCTGTGTTAATCATTCCTCCTAGGCCAGCATGGGGTCCTGGTTTCTGTGGCTGCATACTCGGGTCTGGCTGAATGCCCAATTGGCGATTAATTCTGGCTGCCGCTTCCTGAGCAGCACGTGCTGCGTCTGTTCCTTGACCAAATCTTGATAGTGATAAATTATTCCTTAGTCAAATAAGACTTTCATGACCACATAATATTCTACACTATAGTAACAACTAGGGGCTAACCAAATGATTTAGCTCAATCTAGCTGTTTCATTTTAATATGAAATTTTTAAATGATAAAATAATACTCACCCTTGATTATCTGCAATAGCTCTCAACTGTGCACCTATTGCTGCTGTAAAATAATTTTATACTCAAAATGTATAAATGAACTCATACAAATAAATATATTAAAATAGAAAAAAAGAACGTCTTTATATAAAGAACAAAATAAAATAAAACCCAAGCTTATATATTGCCACTCCATGATCTAACCAATCACTTACAATCACCAGCTATTTTCTTTGTTTCTGGCTCACCTGAAATGACACAAATAGAAAAAATGTATTGAATACATTTCAAAACATAATATTGAACAGTTTTAAGACCGAATTTATAAAATTCAATATTAGTACTATATAAGATTATGATTCAAAGAGCATTTTTCAAGCACCCTTTTAAAGGAAAATATGCCAACTTATTTAGTCCATGATACAAAATTTAAAACTAGATAAACAAAAGTAAATCCATGATTATTTTTTTAGAACATTTTTTCTAAGCTATTGGTTCCTATTGATAAGCTATTGGTTCCTTATTGATTTTTATGTTAATACTTTATTAAGTTTGATCATTATAGCATATTGTTTAAAATATTTGATCATGTGTTCAGATAAGACGAGTCTTCATGTTGATATTCAGTCCGCCCGTCTTATTTTCATCATAACAATAATGACTATGAAAGTACATTGCTCAGTGTCTTTTTCAATCTATTTACTGTAGAATAAAATGCCTTTTTCAGTAAATAAATCCCAAAACAGTATGTAAAGTAGAGAATTGAAGTAGAATAAGACAAAATGCATTACATAGGAATCAACGCATTACAAATTGATGCAACTTCAAAAACTACATTTCTTTTTTTTTTAAATTTATTAAAAGCTCCTTCACCTCATAAAGTTCTGACGTGGAGAAAACAACTCTTAAAAAGAATCATAATAATTTAGAAAAATTAACATCTGTATCATTGATACATCAGTGAAAAATAAATAAATGAGTATATATATGTATAATTTCAATATATATATATATATAAATAAATTTTAGCAAATGTCTGGTCAAGATTTTTAAAACGGCAAACACAAAAACTGCGCAATAACTGCAGTAGCAGCCTTTTTTCTTTACATATAAAGAACACAGAACATTGTTCTCCATGCCTCTTTATAAGCCCTTAAATACCTGATTGGGGACAAATAACCAATGAAACAAAATTACAAATATATGCAAAAGGTATCAATTTGTTGCACATATGAAAGCTGTTTATGGAGTTAACATGAATAGTGTGGTATACGGCAGATAAACAAACAAAACAAGTATAAAACAAAAATTCAACATGTAAAAGAAAAGAACATGCAGGTAATTTATAGACTGCCAATTTGTATCAACAGAAGTTAAAGATGTCAAAGATCTTGTGGCAAGTATACAAAGACACACTTGAGGATGAGGATTGTAAGATCATTTTAAAAAAATGAGAACTCTTAAGTGTTGGTTAATAGTTTTATATACAACTATGTACAACATTCCCAATACTTCAACAAAACTTATTTGCTAAGCTAATGATGTTTACAGAGGTCATTTAATTTAAATAGCGTACCTCTCTGTATAACATGACATAAAAGAAGGAAACATATCAATGTCATCAGAAAAAAATATTTTTAAAAGCCTTTTTTTAAAAAAAAACAAACATGGTAGAAGCATGCAATTATCCGAAACAATTATATTAAATAAATTACAGAACGACTGAATTCAAATATAGAAATTTTTAACACGATAACTTTCTTTAAAGAAATGGAAATATTAAGCATTGAAATTACAAACAATACAAAAATTAAACTGACCAACTAGACAGATGATGCCCCCTTTTAGCTTAGAAAACATTTTATCTCAACTAAAAATAAAAACTCAAGATTCCTATTTTTCAAATCTATTCATAATAGAAATACGGCAAATTCGGTGGTTGATTAAAGGGATCGCGACTTTTCCCCCGATAGTTTAAACAGTTTTGAAAATGGTATGAAATCTAGAAGTTGAATGAAAAAAGGAATGAAACGAAGGCCAAGACTAAATAAAAAGTAAGCAAATTATATGGGCTATGTTGAAGAGGAGCTTTGAATGGTGTGTTTAATTTAATTGTACACCTCTTAGTATCAACTGACAGATTTAACGTCCTAAAACTTTTTATTAGCTATGAATGCAAATAGCTGGGAAAGAAATATTCTTTTTTTTGCTTAAAAAAAAGGGGGGATGCACAATAAAGTGCTATGTATGAGTAATCAATTAGCAATAATAAAATTAGTGTTTGCACAACAGAAAAAAAAAGGAAAGAAACTAACCGAACCCAGGGTTAAGCACTTATACAGGCAACTAACAAAAATATTTTAAATTTTTTTTTATTTGTTAGACTACGGTAATAGAGACCAAAACGGGTCATCAAACGCACGGTATTATTGTCTTACCATATGTTTCTACTTTGGTGGGGAAAAGTTTACTTTTTGATTTTGAGGATTTTGAAATGTCTTTTAATTTGAGAAAAATGATCTAATTTACCAAAGGAGGCGCCATCATCCAAAGGTCTCTTGATACCTTGCACTTGTGCGTCCCCTGCTCCTGGTGTGATCTTGGCTGCTATCTACACAGGGCGAACACAGGCAAATGCACGAAACAGAGAAGAAAAATGGGAAGTGGGGATGGGAAGGGGGAAAAAAGAGAGAAAAACACATGGTTAGCATTAGGCTGAGGCCATATTTGTTGCCGCTGAATCACCTGTTGCAGTTTCTTTGTTTTACATTAAGAAGCCTCAATGAAAAGAAAAAAAAATTCTGAAAACATAAGTCTTGGTATTTGCATGATAAAACAATTACCACAAATTAAATACATCCCAACAATGCAATCTACTTTGTTTTCTTAAAATGCATGACAAAAATCAGCATGTAAATATTCTAAAGCCATTTCTACCATTCTTCCCTCTTAATGTATATTTTATAAAACAAAAAACAACCATAATGAAAAGGATTGACTTTAAAAATAGTTATATGCATTGAAATCCCAGCATAAAATGTTTATAATAAAAAACGTCAACTTGGTGATTCATCATACAAAAAAATATTTAATACATGAATAACAATATCAAAATATATTAAACTAATAGCGTATAGCATATATATAGGAATTAAACCATTTCCTTCATTTGAGTCAAATATCTTAAACATAAGCAAGGCCCTATGTAATGTGAAATATGAAACCTTACATCTGAAACAGTAGTTAGTGGGGAGATCAACATACAATTGCACAATAATAGTAGGCTAAGCAGCCTGTCAGCATCATGTTAGGCATAGCTAATGGAAACCATACCATTTACATTATTTAAAATACAAAAAATCTAAATCCTGAGTAGAAATTTTAATACTGAACCCCACTAATCATGTATTTTAGTAGCAAATTCTAAAGCCACAAAAAGTCAGGCAGCTAAAGATATAGATTCTTTAAATATTAGGGTCCACATACAAAAATAGAAGCTAAGCTGCAAAGATTTTATAAAATGAATTTGACAAGCAATGGTGAAATTTTCTTTTAAATGCCTTCAGTGTCATACATACAACATATCCCCATTTAACAAAGCCGAAATATTGGGAATATTACACCTTAAATTGTTAAATTGTAATGCTTGTCGTTTTCAAGTCTTCAAGACATACATAAAATACAAATGTGGGGATCATTATAAATTATGTACTGTTAAGCTTAAAGCATTTGGAACATAGCAGGCCCATTAACTTGTTTAAAATATAATATTGTAAGAGTTCAGAATTTTAGAAAGCCAAATAAAACCTCATAAAGTAGGCATAAAGTAATACCTTAATAAATCAGTGTCACATAAGTAATACCAAGATATTTTTAACGCAAGCCTGTAAACATTCAACAAACAAGTTTCATATTAAACATTTTATCAATCATGCCTCCTCTTTTGACCCTATGAAGTTCACTATTCAGCCAAATAAGACAAGATTGGCAATGCAATTAAAATTCAACTATATAATTTGAAAATTATTAACAATGGGAGATTTTCCAGTTATCTTGCAGTTCAGGTGTGTATACTATTTATCGAATTTCATATTAACCCATGTAAACTTATGTGTACTCTTCATTAAATTAAATCCAGGCAGTGATAGTTAACTAATACTGAATTATACAGCGCTTATTTTAGTTTTATTTTATTTCTGAAGCGTCTTTGAACATCCCAACCTACCATAGCTATATGTTTTATTTCCACCATGTTGCCAGATTTTTTATCACCTATAAGTTGGTATGCTGAATGAAATTTTCATACTGTAGGCATATGTACAAAAAGAATGAAATTGAGGTGTGTGTTTGAACATAATTAGACGTTCCATTTATTTAGTGGACCAAAATTCTTTTTCTTTCTTATATGGCATGGGGTGTATAAATATAATTACAGTAGAAGTCCATTAGTCCGGCATCCAACAGTCCGGAATGCCCGATAGTCCGGCATCGCTCCGGAAAATTGTAAAAATTTTGGATTTCTCCAAAAGTGTGTCTTTAAAGCAAATAAAAAAGCTCGAGAGCTATTCGGAAGTTTTCTGGGTAGTTCGGGATCATCCGGAAGCGCTCGGTATTGCTTGGAAACAATTAGCGGCCGGCTAGTCTCAGCTGTCACAACAAATACAGGTGTAGTGCAGCACAGTTAATCAATCATATACGTACGTAACTTTTTAAACTTTATAAACAAAGTGAGTTTTGTTCTAACTGTACAGTGACCATGTTTTCAAAACCTAAGCCTTCAAGTTCAAAAGGAGAGAAACGAAAACACGTAATACTAACTCTCAATCAGAAACTAGAAATCATCAAACGGCTAGAAAAAGGTGAGAATAGAAATGTTTTAATGAATGAGTTTAATATTGGCTCACCAACTATTTATGACATTAAAAAACAAAAAGATGAACTAATGAAGTTTGCTTCTCAATCGGTAACAAATGAAAAATTGTCTTCTAGACAAACATTAAAAAATTAATTATTAACCTAATTGTTCTTATAATTACGATTTATGTATGTAGTTAAAAAAACAAAGTACATTTGTTTTACGGCAAAGCTTACAATAAAAAGAAGGGGCACAGCGATATACCGAAATTTTCGGTATTCCGGCACCGAGGCGGTCCAGATTATCGGACTTCTACTGTACAAACAAAGGCCCCTGCATGGGTGAATGAAACGAGATCAAACTTAGTACACATACACTTGATTATCCATATTAAAAAAAAAACCTACTGGAGGGTAATGACCTCATAATTTTAATTTTTCCTAAAACTAGCCAATATACACGGCGTCACTCGAGATGGCATTTGGAAATGAACATCTTAAAAAAGCCATTTCGCTAACATCTAAATTATGGGGCCTGTAAAAATAAAAAAACGGGGAAATGGAAACTTGCAATCTGAATTGTAGAGTGAATTAAAAAACAAAAAAATGGAGAGATCGTTAACGTTTCGGCTATGTACCAATGGGGGCTGTAAAAATCAATAAAAAGAAAAGTTTGTACTGTACAATTTAGTGTTAACTAATACTATTGTCTGGACTTAATTTTGTAAAGAATACACTTAAGTTTACACAGAATAATACGAAATTTGATCAGAAATAATATATACACCTGAACTGCAAGATTACTGATTTTCCCAGGATATAAAAAGGAAAACTGAAGGTCAGCATACTTTAGCAAAGGTTGAGGCTCAATTACACAATGAGCTGTTGAAACAACTTTTTTCTAATGAATGGAACCCGACAGAGGTTTCTAGCCCTTCATCAGCTCAGGTCATGTCAGTTATTAAAACATAGATTTACAGACACTAATAACATAAGTTTTAAATTGACATGACCAAAAACTAACGCATTACAGCAAGTTCTGTAGTTGCTGCCACCCTCTGAAAATCAAAATCGAACTTTCATCTCAAACATAATCATAAGTGGTCAGAAGTTGTCCTTGGGTTTTTTTATGAATAAAAAAAGTGAAAAGGTATATAGAAAGGGCAAATAATCTTCAAGCATGCAATGTCTTAATTATATGACTATTAGCATTTATAACCAAGACTGTCAAACAAAAACAATAAAACTGCATATACGAGGGAAATGGAGAACAATGACGTGACTTTCTAGGCGAAGCCGTGAAAAATGACGGGCAAATCTTCTTTATACCACGTGTTCAGACCAGTCATTTTTTTTTTCATTTTGCACAAATTAGACTTTTACTATCCACCCAAACTTCAAATTAATGAGTTTAAAAAGCTTATTTAATATACCTGTCTTGCACGAGCCACAGCCGAAGCAAAAGCACTTGTTCCGTCAAATTGAGCAGAGCCGGGGTTATCAGCCATGTTCAGGAAAAATGGCGTTGAGAAAAGGCGGAAGCTTGACCCTGAGTGGGAATATTGCACGTTTTCTGGTTTGCCATTGGTTAAGATGATTTGCAGCGACATCTGTCTTAACAAAACCTGCCCAGTTATATCCCCTTACCTTGTACAGTGGCCCTCAGATTGTGGCCCAAAGCAGCGTTCCCCAAATGGTGGTCCGCGGACCGGTCCGTGATTTTAATGTTGCCAGTACACACAACATGAATACTATGGTCAAATAAAAAAGATATATAACTAATACATCTGACGCCGGTCTGTGGTGCAATTATGAAACTGGTCCGCCAAACTGTCAAGTCTTGGAAACCTGACCCATTATTAGTAGGATGCTAATGGATTCTTTTTGAAAAGAATAAGTAAAATTAAAAATTTTAGGGGATTTTGCTAAAGCTTTTATTGATTAAATACGCGGGGGGCTGTATATGGATAATTTTAAATAAAGTTTTTTTTTTAAAGCTTAATTATAAAATAGTTAAATTGCTGCTTCGTTTAGTTTGCTGGTGAGAATCAGTTTAGAGAAACGTTTGGTAGTTGGCTCATATATCATGGTGTCAAAAGTTTTGAATTTAATATTATAGGCTACTAGCCAATAAACCTGACTTTGTTTGGGTTTGTATTTGGGAAAAAAACTAAAGCCTTATCATCATACACGTAAATTTAGAGGCATGACTAAAAAAATATTTTTTTTAAAAATTAAAAAAAATTAACTCTCTGCTAAATTAGTAATTAAAATGTTAAAAGAAATCAAGATTCAAAAGAACTCTTGTAAACATTTAGTTTTGGTTCCATCCCATTTAAGTTAATATTCACAGCTGACCACATCCAAAAACAATGATTCTAACTTTTTCAGGAAGCCTTGTTAAAACTGGTATTTACCAATGATATTAAAATAAATTAGAATCCCCGTTCCAAAAGGTGTAATTTTAGTTATCTACAAGAAAGGTGCACATTAAAAAATAATTCATATAAATAGTCAAGTTATTTTTTTTCAAATTTACTCCATTAAAATCGGAAGGAACTTCCAAAGATGTTGCCTTTTAAGTTTTAACTATTGGGGCCCCGATGCCAAAAGAACTCAGTCTTTCATATTTTAAAACAGTTGGTATTTTAGATTGGAAAACTAGCAAACTTTATTTTTCAAAATGTTCCATTAAAATGGCTGAAAAAAAGCAAAAGATAAAGCATTTTATCGACAATAAAGTTTGCACACACCCCCCCCCCCCTTTCCCCAATTTAACCTTTTTTGGCACAAAAATATGTGTATATTATTAGTTTGAAATCAACCGCTATTTTAAAGGGATTATGATAGGTAGACTATGTGTACAATGCTGGGCTGAGATGCAGCAATTTGTAACCTAAACATTCGTGTAGAGCTTTGGCTATTAAAAAGTAATTAGGCCTACATTGTAGAACCTCCTACCACAAAACTTCTGTACTTTTTAGAAGCTTCAAAAACATCTTTAAATCTTATTTCATAACATTTGTAGAAACTTAAAAAGGACATTTATATTATCTTAAAACTCTTATTTAAAAATCGGACGTTTTATAATAAAGGACAAACTGCAAGAAACTTTTTTTCATCGATATCAGGGAAACACAGGGAAGCATAGTAATATTAATATTATATATAATAATATTGTATATAAACTAAACACAACATTATTTTAAAAAATAAGCGAACTGAAAAGTAGAAAGAATTTTCTTAAAATTCATTACGTAAAGAAGAAAGAAGGGGGATAATAAAGCACCAAATGAAGCCAAAAGAATTCCAATTAAATAAATTAATTTTTATTTATCTTTTAATTTCTAATTTTAAAAAAAATATTTTCTGCACCGACTTTACAGATTTATTCTTCATTGTCACTCACTAATGCTAACTATTGCTAGGTCAGAGGTCATGCCCTGCCTTAAGATTTGCCAGTTAAGATACCGGGTTATTCAACCACGGTAAAAAAAAATCAATCATTTTTTTAACCAAAGTTTACTTTATCAATCGATCGCTGGTCGACCCCCCCCCTACCTGGTCGAGCCCCCCCCCCCCCAGCCATGATACTCTTTTAAAGTCACGGTATTATCGGGCTAAGTGAACTGCCGCCCAACTGGCCTTTTGAAGAATTAGTCAAAGGCGGGGGCGGGGCAATTGGAGGAGTTATCGGAAGGCGATTCCATAGAAGATTTGATATATGCTTAACCTTAATCAAATTTTATTTTTTAAATATTAAAAATCAGTTTATAAGTTTATTTATTAATCTACTTCCGTAACTCTGTGATCATAAAATGTGTTACAACTTCGGAATTCGTCTCAAATTTAATTTACTCATTTCTTATAATATGTTTCTTTTTACTTTACAAAATACGGAGTGCAGTAGATTGCC
Source organism: Omphiscola glabra (assembly GCA_964017045.1). Lineage (NCBI taxonomy): Eukaryota > Metazoa > Mollusca > Gastropoda > Lymnaeidae > Omphiscola > Omphiscola glabra. Next base: position 3,063,214 of record OZ024808.1, read on the forward strand.
TTATTATTTAAATTACAGTGGGCTATATGTAGCCAATGTTTTTTTGGTGTGTACCTTTTGAAAAGGGTGATCACCATGGACACGCCTACTCGTGGCTCGTTGAGTTTGAGACATGCCTCCTAGTGGGATTTGGGGGGGGGGGGGGGACAGTTGTCCTGGTTGCAAGCCTGATATTTCCAAAAGAGTTGCGTGAATAGTTCTGGTCGCGCCGTACATAATCTGACTGCTAAACTTCTCCTGCGTGTTCATCTTTCAGTCTGACTTACTAAGGACTGTGGGTGTTTATAAGTGAGTGTTTGCAGTAGTTTTCCCTCAGTGATTGGATTTTGGTGGTGTTGAATAGTAACATGACAACAACGAGACACAACTGCTGTGTGTAATTTTCAATGATGGCTTTGCGTAGAGAGTAACGGTTTCAGTTTGCCAAACAGCTAGTGGTATAGTTCAAGTACAGCTTAACGAGAAAGGAGTTCGAGATTACCGAATATATATATTTTTAGCGACACAAAGAGGTGTTAGCTTGGCTCATCGTAAGTATATGGCATAGGTATTTGGTATAGGTATTTGGTATAGGTATTTACCGGTAAAGGTATTTGGTAAAGGTATTTGGTATAGGTATATGGTATAGGTATTTGGTATAGGATCAGATCGGTCGGGTGGGCCCTGCAGCCCCTACCGCTACAGTCAGGGCCGGATTTACAGACAGGCCGACTAGGCCGTGGCCTAGGTGCCCCGCGAAATAAGGGGCCCAAAAATTGGGTGTAGTATATAAAAAAAAATATATTATTTTTGAATTTAAAAAACTTAGCAATATTTTTTATTTTTCAAAATGGGGCCTCAAATTTTTTTTTGGCCTAGGGCACCTAAAATTGTAAATCAGGCCCTGGCTACAGTGGCATAAAGTTGTGTCGTGGACTAACAACCCCCCCCCCCCCCCCCCAGACAAACTAACAACTGGAATGCAAAGGACACAATACGAAAAAAAAAATGGTAGGAGTTCTCAAAAAGTCACGCGATCGCTTTGGGTATGGGTTGTATTAAACAATCCTGTGTCGACTCCGCAATCAAATTGGAGGACCGCTCATAATAGTTTCTATGGTCCTTCTATGGTCCTTCTAACATGATGCCTATGTCGAGACGGCAGCGGAGATTTGTAATCGGAGTTTTTCCATCTCTGATATGAACCACCATCCGAGGTAGGTTGATTTTGGATGGGAGGGGGGCGGGATCTACCCGAGGTAGATGCTCCAGCCCACGAGTGTGCTGGTGTACACACACATGACCCTAACAGACAGCTGAAACATCCAAAACAAGGGCTTCACCTTACCTATGCCGTAGCGTATCCGGAAATTTGATCGAAAGAAATTTCGTCGACGGAAATTTGATCGACGGAAATTTGATCGAACGGAAATTTGGTCGAATCTTTTTTTTTAGTTTACACGTTAAAATTTTGCGTCAAATTTCTATTTGAACGCATTATTTTGTTTTACAATATAGTATAGTACGTTCAAGAAGAAATTTGACGAAAATTTTAACGTGTGAACTAAAAAAAAGATTACATCTGAGCTGTTTGTGGTCAACTCTATACAGACTACATTTGAGCTGGTTTGTGGTCACCTCTATACTGACTACATCTGAGCTGTTTGTGGTCAACTCTATACTGGCTACATCTGAGATGTTTCTGGTCACCTCTTCGCGGGTTACACATGAGCTGTTTGTTGCCACCTCTATACTTACATATGGCTACATATGGTTACATATTGACTTTGTCACAACAAAACGTTGCATAAAACTAACTCCATGTTTGGAAGTTAACAGCTGTTATTATCTAAACACTTACAACTAAGGGGACGCTCTCTGAATACACCCAGGGGCGTAGCTAGGGCTAGTGCCGCCCGGGGCTGGCCGAGAATTCTGCCGCCTCCCTTCACCGAACCCCCCCCCCCCCCCCACTGTGCCGTTGGCCGAAAATGCCGCCCCTTCATATAAAGAAAAAAAATTCCACCTGGGGTAGCCTACCCCCTCCGCTCCCACCTTCCTACGCAAACACCGAATGCACCATGGAATCGAACTATAAACAAGGGTGGAGGTATAGCACTTTGAAATTGTCTTTATTATTATTATTGATTCCTTGAAAAGGGTGAGGCACCGGGGGAGTGGGGTGTCACAGCTATATCGTATTCTAAATTTTGTAACACTTCAACGGCCCACTTAATGAAATAGTGACGTCACAGAGTTTGACTCTTCTAAATTTCTACTACACACATTACAACACAGTGTTATGGAACACAGTGCTACGCTAGAACACACAGTGATACACTAGGACACACAGTAATACACTAGGACACACGGTACTACTTTAGGACACACAGTGCTACATTAGAACACATTACTACACTAGAAAACAGTACTACACTAGAACACAGTACTACACTAGAACACAGTACTACACTAGAACACACAATACTACACTAGAACACACAGTACTACACTAGAACACAGTACTACACTAGAACACAGTACTACACTAGAACACAGTACTACACTAGGACACACAGTACTACACTAGAACACACAGTACTACATAAAACACAAAACACTACACTAGGACACAGTAATAAACTAGAACACAGTACTACACTAGAACGAACCATATTCAATAGGACACAGTAATACACTAGAACACAGTACTATACTAGGACACAGTAATACACTTGGACACAGTACTACACTAGAACACAAAGTACTACACTATATCCCAGTACTACACTAGAACACTGTACTAAACTAGACCAGAGTACTACACTGGAACACAGTGCAACACTAGGTCACACGGTACTACACTAGGACACACAGTATTACACTAGTATACAGTACTACACTAGAACACAGTACTACATTAGAACACAGAACTACACTAGCAAATACTAATAACAAATTGTTTTTACCCTTTTTCTTTCTAAGGACCCAACGTTAAAAACTGTCTAGGTTAAACATGGAGAGTTTCTGTAGATCAAAGTAGCCAGGAGTCTAGTGACGGTAGATTATGTTATGTACGTGTTAAAGATACGGTGTACAACTGCACATGTCATGGGGATGGTGCACATATGTGCATGTCAGAGGGCCGGTGTACACATGTATATGTCATAGGGACGTGCACACATGTATATGTCATAGGGACGGTGTACACAATTAATATGTCATAATGACGGTTTACACATGCACAAGTCATAAGGATGGTGTACACATGTACATATAAAAAGGGACCAGGTACACATGCACATGTCATGGGAACGGTGTACAGATGCACATTAACCCAAGCAGTGGCAAGTTATTTATTAACCCAATTAGTGGGATGTCATCCATTAACCCAAGTAGTGGTATAATGTGATCCATCAACCCAATTAGTGGCATGTCATCCATCAACCCAATTAGTGGCATGTCATCCATTAACCTAAGTTGTTAGAAGTAGCGATGTCATGAAATGAAGCACATCCATTGTATTGTTGATTCTTGCGCATTGCAGGAGCTGCACCGCTGGAGTTCTTGACCATGTCCAGTCCAACAGAAAGTGCAACTGCCATCGGAGGGGACACATCCCATGCTGGTTTCGACACGAGACCAGGTGACCTTGTAGGCGACCAGCAACATTTCTCAGATGGTCTGAATGATGGGGAGGTGGGCCCCTCTCACGATGAACTAAGTGATCAGCAACTGAATAGACAAACGACCGAAATTCAACCCGAGGGTGACGACGCTGCCGACGAGGCGATCATAGGTGGCGCAGCTGAAGAAGAAGATCCACAGCAGACGTCGAGGTCATCCACTACCACCCCGGAGCTGCCGCCTGATAGGGAGTTTGGAGACGGCGGCTCCGCTCCTGACCCACAAGACGAACATACACAGAGAGCGGCCTCCAGTGACCTCAGTGCGGTTCAGGATGACCTCGATGTGGGACAGTATGACTTCGATGTGGGACAGGATGACCTCGATGTGAGACAGGATGACCTCGATGTGGGTCAGGATGACCTCGATGTGGGTCAGGATGACCTCGATGTGGGACAGGATGACTTCGATGTGGGACAGAATGACCTCGATGTGGGGCAGGATGACCTCGATGTGGGGCAGGATGACCTCGATGTGGGACAGGATGACCTCGATGTGAGACAGGATGACCTCGAAGTGGGTCAGGATGACCTCGATGTGCGACAGGATGACCTCGATGTGGGACAGGATGACCTAGACGTGGGTCATGATGAAGGGATACCGGACAGTGCGGATGACGAGCCCTCAAGGCATGACCAAACCGGAGCAGACGTGGGTGAAGTGTGTATGCAGCTAGTGAAGTGTGTATGCATCTAGTGAAGTGTGTATGCATTAAGTGAAGTGTGTATGCATCAAGTGAAGTGTGTATGCCTCAAGTAAAGTGTGTATACATTAAGTGAAGTTTGTATGCATTAAGTGAAGTGTGTATGCCTCAAGTGAAGTGTATATGCATTAAGTGAAGTGTGTATGCCTCAAGTGAAGTGTGTATGCATCTAGTGAAGTGTGTATGCATCTAATGAAGTGTTTATGCATTAAGGGAAGTGTGTATGCATTAAGTGAAGTGTGTATGCGTCTAGTGAAGTGTGTATGTATTAAGTGAAGTGTGTATGCATTAAGTGAAGTATGTATGCATCAAGTGAAGTGTGTATGCCTCAAGTGAAGTGTACACATGCACATGCACTTGAGTGTGTATGCCTCAAGTGAAGTGTGTATGCATCTAGTGAAGTGTGTATGCATCTAATGAAGTGTGTATTCATCTAGTGAAGTGTATGCATTAAGTGAAGTGTTTATGCATCTAGTGAAGTATGTATGCATTAAGTGAAGTGTGTATGCCTCAAGTGAAGTGTGTAATGAAGTGTGTAATGAAGTGTGCAATGAAGTGTGTAAAGAAATGTCTTAGTAAAGTCTGTAGTGAAGTGTGTAGTGAAGTTCGCATAGAAGTATGTAGTGAAGTGTGTAATATGTAGGAGTGTAGTGAAGCTGAAAATCTCGCGTTAAATCTAAATCGGTTCAACCAGTGGCGTGGAGGGTAAGTGCCGTCCGGGGCGTACCAATTTTTTGCCACCCCTCACCCATATCCACGAAAATACTCGACAGTTTTCAGAAAATGCCGCTTCTCGAAATAATGAAAGAAGTGCCGCGCAGGGCGGACCCCACCCCCTCTGCACCACCTTCCTACGCCACTGGGCTCAACATTATTACAGACTTGATTTAATGGAAACCACATTATTGTAAGATAAGATATCTTATTTGATTTAATGTAAAGCACATTATTTTAAGATAAGATATCTTATTTGATTTAATGGAAACCACATTATTGTAAGATAAGATATCTTATTTGATTTAATGGGAACCACATTATTGTAAGATAAGATATCTTATTTGATTTAATGTAAACCACATTATTGTAAGATAAGATATCTTATTTATTGATCCAGATTCGAGGGGAAAAGTTGTTTTTCATACATGGTAGGCCTACATATACATATTAATCATATATATATAAATTAAACAACACCTACAACAACACTTTTCGTATAAATCCTTTATATGCATTTATATCATTTTTAAAAATATAAATATTCGAATGACTATCCAATTTTATACCGCATATTTATTTCACCATCTATTTCAGAACAAAAAATATATTACGCACGAAACGCACATGCGATGTGTATAAGAATTTCATTTAGCGTCGTTATCTCGAACCTTATTTAATGAATTCGGTGTCATCATATTTCCTGAATCTTCCCCTTCAAAGACATAAAAAAAAACTGATTTTTTTGGGATAGCTGCGATGTGGCTGAAAATTTGATAGAATGTGTTGTCATCGGCAACGAGTCTGTGTGCTAAGTTTCAGCTCGATATGTTGACGGCAAGTGGGTCAATAAGCCGTCCGAAGATTTTTGCCACACACCCAACCGGAAAGAAACACACGAACAAAAGAAAAAGTTAATATGAAGGATGTTAAACATTCTTATTAAGATAATAAAAATTAATTGAAGGCAATTAATTATAGACTTTGTTAAATGGCAGTGAGGATGCTGTTGTTCCATGAGACGTTATGTTACCTGACATTATATTATACAAGGATCACTACACCTACTGTTATATGGGCTTTCCATTGACCATTATGTATGTGGCCATTCATTGCGCAGTCCACTTACCATAACAGCTGGCCATATGGCCATGAGATGATTTTTTTTTACGCCAGACGTTGCCAGGCGTCCACTAATTTTCCCAAACGGCTTTAACCCAGTTTTACTGATAAGAGAAAACAGCCCACGTGATACTTTGGTATATTTTTAGCATTGACATGGATTATTCATCTTATTTGTTGGCTGTTTTGTTATCTTTTAACTATGACATATTAAAAAAAACGACTACTATATCAAAAGTAGGCCATAGAAAACGTTCCCTAGAACAGCTACTTTGTTTGTAAGTCTTGATACTGTCCAAGTCCTTATTTACCCAAGTCAGTCAATTATCAAAACCCACCCATCAACACTAACCGAGACACCATTTATTACCATTTATTGTGTGTGTTGTTTTGATTTCTAGGACGACACCGTAACCGTGGTGACCGGACTGGCGGCAAATCCAGATCGCGACCTGCAAGCCTTGGGCCTTGAGGTCTCCCAGCATGCACCGCCAGGTACAGCAGACGGTAGCCATTACGAGAAGATAACCCTAGGGGGCGTGCACGGAGTGGGGCGCAAACACATCTCATTGGCTGTCAACCAGTCCGCCATAGAGGCGAGCGCCCGCAACAAATTGCCCATCACTGAGGTTGGTTGAGGGTTAATGTCATATACTACAAACTTCCCATCACCAAGGTTGATTGAGGGTTAAGGCATGTATTCAACAGACTAACCACCCCTGAGGTTGGTTGAGGGTTAATGTCATATACAACCAACTTCCCATCACAGAGGTTGGTTGAGGGTTAATGTCATATACAACCAACTGCCCATCACAGAGGTTAGTTGAGGGTTAATGTCATATACAACCAACTGCCCATCACAGAGGTTGGCTGACGGTTAATGTCATATACAACCAACTGCCCATCACAGAGGTTGCTTGAGGGTTAATGTCATATACAACCAACTGCCCATCACAGAGGTTGCTTGAGGGTTAATGTCATATACAACCAACTGCCCATCACAGAGGTTGGTTGAGGGTTAATGTCATATACAACCAACTGCCCATCACTGAAGTTGGTTGAGGGTTAATGTCATGCATTCATATTAGCTTAAAATAGTATTAGTTATCACGTCGGGTACTTTCAGTGGTGTAGCCGAGCATGGTCGTCACCTACCCAGTACTTGAGTCGTAGCCAGGGGCACATCACTATTTCACCATATGTAAAATGACTTTTTCAAACTTACTTTATTTTGAAGATGTTCGCCAGCCATTATTTACATTCCCAGTGAACAACTTCTTTGGGACAGATCCAAAGGGGAGGCAACAAAGAAATTGTGCACTTTTGAGCAATGTTGAACTATAGTTTGTGTGACATCCGTCCACCCACTTGGATCTGCCACTGACTGCCTCTCTGGGGGACTTGCAGTCTGGTGGCCCTTGACCTCAATGACATGGGGCATTTATTCTCAATGTCTTGGGGCCTTTGATCTGCACGTCTTGAGGCCTATGATCTGAATGTCTTGAGGCCTTTAATTCGTATGCCAAAGGCCGTTGTTCTGATTATCTAGAAGCCTTTGGTATGGATTAGGGATTTAGAAACAGAGGCTTTTTGGCAAACCGCTTTTCTGTTTTATAAATCAGGGATCGAGTCCTCAAAGGAATGCGTGGTGCAGGCGTGTCCTCAAGGAATGCGTGGCGTAGGCGTGTCCTCAAAGGAATGCGTGGTGTAGGCGAGTCCTCGAGGAATGCGTGGTGCAGGCGTGTCCTCAAAGGAATGCGTGGTGTAGGCGAGTCCTCAAGGAATGCGTGGTGCAGGCGTGTCCTCAAAGAATGCGTGGTGTAGGCGTATTCCTAATTTTTTAAAAATAGTCTACGTATGTATTTCGGTGGGGACGGGGATCTTGGGTGATTTCCCCCCCCCCCCCAGGAATTGACCCCTGCATATTAAACATCACCCCACACCCATGGCAGATGGACATTTGTTTAAGGATCACGGGGTGTGCCAACCACGGGGTGTGCCAACCACGGGGTGTGCCAACCACGGGGTGTGCCAACCACGGGGTGTGCCGACCACGGGGTGTGCCGACCACGGGGTGTACCAACCACGGGGTGTACCGACCACGTGGTGTGCCGACCACGGGGTGTACCAACCACGGGGTGTACCGACCACGGGGTGTGCCGACCACGGGGTGTACCGACCACGGGGTGTACCGACCACGGGGTGTACCGACCACGGGGTGTGCCAACCACGGGGTGTGCCAACCACGGGGTGTGCCAACCACGGGGTGTGCCAACCACGGGGTGTGCCAACCACGGGGTGTGCCAACCACGGGGTGTACCGACCACGGGGTGTACCGACCACGGGGTGTGCCAACCACGGGGTGTACCGACCACGGGGTGTACCGACCACGGGGTGTGCCAACCACGGGGTGTACCGACCACGGGGTGTACCAACCACGGGGTGTGCCAACCACGGGGTGTGCCAACCACGGGGTGTACCGACCACGGGGTGTACCGACCACGGGGTGTGCCAACCACGGGGTGTACCGACCACGGGGTGTACCGACCACGGGGTGTACCGACCACGGGGTGTGCCAACCACGGGGTGTACCGACCACGGGGTGTGCCAACCACGGGGTGTGCCAACCACGGGGTGTACCGACCACGGGGTGTACCGACCACGTGGTGTGCCGACCACGGGGTGTGCCAACCACGGGGTGTGCCAACCACGGGGTGTACCAACCACGGGGTGTGCCATCCACGGGGTGTGCCAACCACGGGGTGTACCGACCACGGGGTGTACCGACCACGGGGTGTGCCAACCACGGGGTGTACCGACCACGGGGTGTACCGACCACGGGGTGTACCGACCACGGGGTGTACCGACCACGGGGTGTGCCAACCACGGGGTGTGCCAACCACGGGGTGTACCGACCACGGGGTGTGCCGACCACGGGGTGTACCAACCACGGGGTGTACCGACCACGGGGTGTGCCGACCACGGGGTGTGCCAACCACGGGGTGTACCAACCACGGGGTGTACCGACCACGTGGTGTGCCGACCACGGGGTGTACCAACCACGGGGTGTACCGACCACGGGGTGTGCCGACCACGGGGTGTACCGACCACGGGGTGTACCGACCACGGGGTGTGCCGACCACGGGATGTGCCAACCACGGGGTGTGCCAACCACGGGGTGTGCCAACCACGGGGTGTGCCAACCACGGGGTGTGCCATCCACGGGGTGTGCCATCCACGGGGTGTGCCAACCACGGGGTGTGCCAACCACGGGGTGTGCCAACCACGGGGTGTGCCAACCACGGGGTGTGCCAACCACGGGGTGTACCAACCACGGGGTGTAGGGAGAGTGGACGGAGAGAGCTCTTCGTCTTGGGTGGAGGTGGGGTTGTTTGTTTGTTTTTTTTTATTGTGGAGGGGGGGCAACATTATTTGGTCCAATTCATACACCTTAAAACTTTATTTTTATCTTCACGTAATCTCTTTAGAGTTTAAATTTTATTTTATTTGAGGGGGGCCGGGGGGGGGGGCGTGAAGTTATGGGTGACTGGGATGTATCAACTTGTCCCTGTCTGTCACACAATAGATAAAAAGTCGACCACTTTTCCTACCAATTTTATGCAAAATAAATTACACAACATCTTTATTTAAATAAATATCACATATACACATTATTGATTAAATAATAACAATTCATTGAATTCACTAATTCGTTTATTATTATTTTAATCTTGATTGTTTCTTTCTTTTTTAGATCATGATTTTTAAAAAATCGGTAACCTGTTTGTAAAAATCAATACACCCGAAACCGGTTTTCGTATAACATCCATACTAGCCTGAATGTGTGCGGGACTTTGGAAAGAATTGTCGGGGGGGGGGGCTATGGTGTGAATGTCCTGGGGTCATTGGACTGAATGGCCAGAAGTCTTTGGACAGGATGTCGGGGGGTGGGGGGAGGTGGTCTTCGGTCTGAATGTCAGGGGACCTTTGGTCTGAATATCTTGAGGCCTCTGCTGGCCTTTGGTCTGGGGCCTTTGAGCTGGGGGCATTTAGTCTCAATGTCTGGAGGCCTTGGTGCCCACCTAAAAAACTCGTCTATAAAAATTAGATGTTGAATGTTTGTTTGTTTGTTGGTGCTTTTTTGCTTCAACTGTGCGAGTCAAGTAAATGAATGGGTGGCCGGGGGGGGGGGGGGGAGGAGAGGGAAACAATAAGTTTGCGACATTGCACCATTATAAATTTATTACGGCCACAAGCCCAAACTATGTAATTTACAGATGTATTCGGAAAATAAGTGAGGGTGTCAGATGTGCCCCACCGCGGGTGGTACTTTGTTTTATATTGAAGGGTGGCATTTTCAGCAGGTTTTTTTTTTGTGGTGGAAGAGTAGGGCGTCAAAAAGCTTGTCCCCCTACCCTTACTCCGGATGGCACTAACCCTAGCTACGCCGCTGGGTGTACGTGTTTCCTTGAGATTGATTGGGTTAACAATAAACCTCGAGAGCATTCTATTGGACGCCGGCGCTTTCATCACGTCGAACGGGTTACTTGATATGCATTCAGGGGCGATCAAACGGTATCCAAGGGAGTTAAATAATGAATAAAAAGCTGACCATTGAATTGCCCCCCTTTACGCTACCCGTATGTTCGGTTAAGAGTACTCTATTATGAGGACGCACTTGTTAAATACACTGAGAAGCAGACAATGGTCGAAAAAGATGGCTTCGTTTTTTAAAATTAAAAATATCTGTTGCTTTATGTCAAGTCAGTAAATTATTTTAATGATATACAATTATAGCTTCTTTAAATAGTTTTCATTTAGGTTGTTTTGATTTAGCAAAAGCAGAGCTGAAATATGAAACAGCTTTGATGAAACATATCAGAGCTGAAATATAACATATCAGAGCTGAAATGTGGACAGTTTGATGAAACATATCAGAGCTGAAATATGGACAGTTTTGATGAAACATAGAGCTGAAATATAACATACCACAGCTGAAATGTGGACAGTTTTGATGAAACATAGCAGAGCTGAAATATGGACAGTTTGATCAAATAAGTGCGTGATGTCTGAATGGTGGGCCATCTGACTTCCTGTGTCTTGATGGTGGGCCAGGTGATTTTATGTATTTTGATGGTGGGCCAGGTGATTTTATGTATCTTGATGGCGGGCCAGGTGATTGTATGTATCTTGATGGTTGGCCAGGTGATTGTATCTTGATGGTGGGCCAGGCGATTGTATGTATCTTGAATGTGGCCAGGTGATTGTATCTTGATGGTGGGCCAGGTGATTGTATGTATCTTGATGGTGGGCCAGGTGATTGTATGTACCTTGATGGTGGGCCAGGTGATTGTATGTACCTTGATGGTGGCCAGGTGATTGTATCTTGATGGTGGGTCAGGTGATTGTATGTATCTTGATGGTGGGCCAGGTAATTGTATGTACCTTGATGGTGGGCCAGGTGATTGTATGATAGACAAAAAAATCCCTGAACATTAAAACACATTTGTATTATTTTCTAAAATATGTCTCATAATTATACCCCGCTCTTTTTTGTCATGATCTTTTCAAAGGTCAAAGGTCTGGTGACGCGTGTCAGTCGCCCTACAGAGTCAAGTTCCCACAAGACGAGAACCTGGTACAAAAATGAGCATTACGTGGACAAAGATTCATATTCCTGGAAAAACATGCCGCTGTTCGACGACCACCAGCGCCATCTTTGGACAACAGAGGGCGCTGTGAGACAGACCTTCAAAAAATAAATAACAATAGAGGTCGCTGTGAGACAGACATTCAAAAAAATAAATAACAACGGAGGTCGCTGTGAGACAGACATTCATAAAATAAATAACAACATAAGTCGCTGTGAGACAGACATTCATAAAATAAATAACAACAGAAGACGCTGTGAGACAGACATTCATAAAATAAATAACAACAGAAGTCGCTGTGAGACAGACATTCATAAAATAAATAACAACAGAAGTCGCTGTGAGACAGACATTCATAAAATAAATAACAACAGAAGTCGCTGTGAGACATACATTCATAAAATAAATAACAACAGAGGTCGCTGTGAGACAGACATTCATAAAATAAATAACAACAGAGGTCGCTGTGAGACAGACATTCAAAAAAAAAATAACAGAGGGCGCTGTAATACATCCGTAAAAACAGTTTGAGATACCTGACAGCCCTGACAATGTAAACCAATAGAACAAAGATTCTATCATTACAGCCAATTAACAAACTTAATACAGAAATATTTTTGTTTACATAAATTAGTGTAAAATATTGTACAGGAAACCATTCAGTGTTAAGTTTCTTCAGAGATTCTCAGAGTGGGAAGACATATAACACGTTTAAGCTTTGTGATGTACATTAGCGGAAGTTATCTAATAAATTTTGAGGATCACTGAAAATATTTTTAAAATTTTAAATAAACAATTAATTATGTAAGAAGCACCATTCACTCCATCTGGGGAATCAAAAATTAAGTTTAACTTAATTGAATAAACACTACTAGAAACACACCATTCTATCCCAACCATCCTATCCCAACCATCCTATCCCAACCCTACTCTTGCAGTCAAGCTTTGCACATTTGACATTATGATGTCGGCAATAGTCACGGGATGAAAAAAATATCCTTAAAAATGACGTAACATCTCATCGTCCACCCGCCCCCCACCTCAGAGTGTTGGCACGTCTGATGCAGGCCTTGCCTTTGCGGAGTGCATTGAGGAGCCACTCAAGGCTGAGACGGCTGGGTTTGCACGCCGATTCCGGTGAACTGCGTTTCCAGAGGTCGTCCGCCGACAGCTGTTGGTCAAATCGGAGATCTGAAGTTCGGGGGGGAAATCCATCTGTGCCCGAAAACGTTTTGGTTCGAGCACCGTTTGGGAAACTGGGGCCTGGGCCCTGGCCGAAGTCACTTCTTTTATGAGAAGAAATATGCGACGTAATGTTTTCTAGATTACGTCCGATGCCAACGGGAAATGGGTTTAAAAAATATCGAGTTAATTTGTCGACCAGAAAGCCTTTAGCAGTTTTCGCAAAATGGATGCCATTTCTGAAGTGCGGACGTGGTGATGACGTCATCGCTTTGTGTGTTCCTTGCACAGCGTACTCCGGTTTGACAGGCTCATTGAGATCGAAATGACGCTCAAGGCTGTGCGGGCCGAGTTCAGCGGGGCCGGGAAAGACTGTGTCAGAAGCCGATGTCTTGTCGAATGGATTCTCTGACCGTTGCTGGCCGAATAAAAAGTCATGGATGTGATGTAATTTGCTGAGGCGTGGAGTCGGATGGACAGTGCTGAAAAGGTCACGGAAAATGGGAGGCCTGAGGTACTCTTGATAGACAGTAGCTCCTGTGAAAGCATTAAAAACCTGGACATTACAACGGGACTCTGTTGATTGGGGGCTAGAGTCACTCTGGGCTAGAGTCACACTGGGCTAGACTCACTCTGGGCTAGAGTCACTCTGGACTAGAGTCACTCTTTAAAAATAAAAAAAACCTGGGATGGGGAGTTTAACAATCAAATAATAATTTTAAAAATGACTACACTCAGTACACACAGACAACACACTACACACAAACTACACAAAAACAACCCACTACACACAAACAACACACTACACACCGACTACACAAAAACAGCACTACAAACAAACAACACACTACATACAGTCCAAACCCCACACAGTCACTTCACACATATCCCTCCCAACACACAATGGCCAGCTCAAATTATAATGAGACCACAAGATAGCACCCGTCTGCATATATTTATACATTAATGTAATATATATACACACGGTTCAAAGGGGATCTCGACTATATGAGTATGAGACTTAAATAAGACATGCATGAGACATAGGAGACACATAAAATACATGTACAAGACTTACGAGACACACGAGACATATACGAGACTTGACAAGACATACGAGACACATATGAGATATATACGAGATATTTACAATACATATGAGACGCATGAACGACATAGGGGACATTTACAAGACACGCGGGACATATACAAGACATTCAAGACATAGATGATATTTCTACGAGACACACGAGACAAGACCGCGACTTACCTATTTGCTGGGCGATGCATTGTGCTATGGCTAAGATCACAAACAGCATATTGGTATGGTGAACTTGGTGACGTAGATTAATATTCTGAAACAGTTTTTTTTTTAAAAAAAAGTAATTGTAATTAACCACGAAAAAGTAGCTGCGCGTGTGGAAGTTCCATGTCGCGTGTGGAAGTTCAATGTCGCGTGTGGAAGTTCAATGTCGCGTGTGGAAGTTCAATGTCGCGTGTGGATATTCACACTTAATTGTTGCGCACCGAGTGTGGTGTTATATTGTGCGCGGTGCGTCTTGTGTGTCAGTTTGTTTTCCGTATGCACGTTTGTTGGCACCATGAGGCTTGTGACGTATTCGTGACGTGATTTTGTGTATCTGTGACGTAGTGGCTATAGCTTGTCTTTGAGTAGCGGTACGTGCTATCTGAGCTCTTTGGGTGAGAAGGTTGGATTGTATTCCTCTAGCGAGCAGTGCTCTGCGTGCTTTTATTATTGTATCCGCCCGTTTCCGTATTTTTAGAATCGGAAATTCAAAAAAGCTATACTTTGTATACGTGATTGCTTACTCCCGGTTATAATAGTGGTACTATAGTACACAACCCTATTTGCCATTTAAACCAAAAATGCTTCATAAATTGCGTATTAAACACACAAAATGTGTTGGTACCCACTGAGAGCTTAACCATTGTATGATTTTTAAGTTCTTTATATTAACTTCACTTTTGTTCGTGTGTTTCTGTGTGGCAAAATCTTCGAACTGCTAATTGGCCCGCTTCCGGTCATCCCATCGAGCTGAAATTTGGCACATAGACTAATTGCCGATGACAACACATTCTGTCAAATTTTCAGCTGCACCCCATCCCCGACTCAAAAAAATCATTTTTTCCTGATTTTCAAAACGAGGGCGGGGGTGTTAATCTTTTGTTCAGTGGATGCGTGTTTTGGTGTGGAGATTAATCGTGTAGCTGCTGCTGTGTGCTTTGTATCTGCGACGTACAAATATGAGAAAATGAAGGACACATGAAATGTGTTTTCGCCAGAACTTTACCCCTTTTACATAACCGCTTTTCAATAAACGATAAATCGCGTATAAATACATACATGTAAAAAAAAAAAAACTTTTTATTCTATAGGTTGTTTAATGGACTACGATGAGTCACTTCCTTGTTTTGTCACGTGATACGTACCAGCCATTAGTAGGCTTTCTGCTACACATAACAACACATAACAACAGATAAACAGCTGATCAGCCATTGCCATTATCATTAATTCTAAAGCAAAATGTTTGTCTCCATCAGCGCTCCCCCCGGTGTTAATTAAAATTTTACTTTTCAAAATATTCTTGAATACACGTGTTTTTTTTTAAAATGACATTCATAAAATGTGACAATAATTATAATTCAGTTATGATTAAAGGAAGAAAGTTGTTTGAAGAAAAATTTGTGAGCGACTAGTGTGTTGCAGACAGCCTACCGGAAGTATTACTTGTTTTTACACGTATCACGTGACAAAACAATCGACTAATCGTAGTCCATTGTATAGCAAGCTCGGCAATATGCCACTGAGAAATAAACAGTTATACTATATCAGGAAGAAACGAATGCCTTTTTTCTGTATTTTTAGAATCTGAAATTCAAAACCCTTTATTTTCATCATATCGAAAACGGAAGAATAGGAAACCATTTTCAACAAGAAACTCGCCAACACGACCAGACGATAGAGACGCTTGGAATGCAGTTTATGATCTTCTTGGAATAGGACTTGTGTTCTGCTTGAGTGATAGCACCACGCTTGACAGAATGAATGAATTGGACGCGAGAAACACAATCTTTGCTGATTTCTTTAAGTACATTAGATAAGTGAGACCACGACAGATTAGTGCGACCACGGCAGATTAGTGAGACCACGGCAGATTAGAGAGACCACGAGAGATTAGTGAGACCACGATAGATTAATGAGACCACGAGATTAGTGATACCATGGCAGATTAGTAAGACCACGGAAGACTAGTACGACTGTTCAGTGAGACCCCTGGCCGATTAATGAGACCACGGAAGAATTGCGAGCCCACGGCCGTGCGGAGAGTGCGCCACCCCGGGTGCCGTCTTTTACTGCACGCATTTTTAAAAACGTACGGCTCAGCGACGCTTTGGAAAAGGGACACAACGGCATATTCTGAAAATGAAACGCGGTCTCTCAAAAATTGAAAGGTTGTTCTATGTCAGTTTGATGCAGGCAGTATGACTATGAAAGGTTTGTTCTATGTCAGTTTGATGCAGGCAGTATGACTATGAAAGGTTTGTTCTATGTCAGTTTGATGCAGGCAGTATGACTATGAAAGGTTGTTCTATGTCAGTTTGATGCAGGCAGTATGACTATGAAAGGTTGTTCTATGTCAGTTTGATGCAGGCAGTATGACTATGAAAGGTTTGTTCTATGTCAGTTTGATGCAGGCAGTATGAATATGAAAGGTTAGTTCTATGTCAGTTTGATGCATGCAATATGACTATGAAAGGTTGTTCTATGTCAGTTTGATGCAGGCAGTATGACTATGAAAGGTTTGTTCTATGTCAGTTTGATGCAGGCAGTATGACTATGAAAGGTTAGTTCTATGTCAGTTTGATGCAGGCAGTATGACTATGAAAGGTTAGTTCTATGTCAGTTTGATGCAGGCAGTATGACTAAGAAAGGTTAGTTCTATGTCAGTTTGATGCAGGCAGTATGACTATGAAAGGTTTGTTCTATGTCAGTTTGATGCAGGCAGTATGACTATGAAAGGTTTGTTCTATGTCAGTTTTATGCAGGCAGTATGTCTATGAAAGGTTAGTTCTATGTCAGTTTTATGCAGGCAGTATGACTATGAAAGGTTAGTTCTATGTCAGTTTGATGCAGGCAGTATGACTAAGAAAGTTTAGTTCTATGTCAGTTTGATGCAGGCAGTATGACTATGAAAGGTTTGTTCTATGTCAGTTTGATGCAGGCAGTATGACTATGAAAGGTTTGTTCTATGTCAGTTTGATGCAGGCAGTATGACTATGAAAGGTTAGTTCTATGTCAGTTTGATGCAGGCAGTATGACTATGAAAGGTTTGTTCTATGTCAGTTTGATGCAGGCTATTGCAGACTATTTTTTTTTTTTTTTTTTGCATTTAGAGAACGCAGCGATGTCAACAACTAAGACATCAGAACGGCGCACGAAATCAAAACGTGGATGCAATTTGAGCACGCTTAAGATGTCGAGGAAGATGGAGACATTGACATTTTTCTTAAGAAGTTACTATACGACTATGTTGCTGTCTATTCATTGACTTTTTTTCCATCCTCAATATCCACCTCTGTTTTCGCCGAACCACAAAAGTTATGATTGTGCCATTTTTGGGGGGTAACCCTCAAGTCCCGGTCAATGGAGGTCTTTAGCTTGTTAGCGTGGGAGGGACTATTTTCTCACATCGTGCGTGTGGGCGTTACACAGCCCATAATGGCGGCTTAATTTCCGAACGCGTTTCCGCGGCGGAGAGCTCGCGAGAGGGTCAGATCACGTGACAACGAGTGGACCGAAATGAAACGGTCACACCGGCCAGATGGAAAACCCAACAGGGTTTACTTTAGTATGTTTGAACAAATACTTAGCTCAGTTTTCATCTCATTTGAGAAAATCTCTACGCCACAGGCGAACGTACTTTTCTGTCACTTGAATATTTTTATCTTGTACGGGGTCTTGAATTTACTATATCAGACCAGTGTACCCCCAAACTCTTAAAATCGTACAATATCATCACAAAATCGTTCAATACATTATCTTAATAGTAAAAATAAACATATACACAATATATAATGTATACACCTCAAAATCGTACATTGTACGCCAAAATCGTAAGAGTAAACAGGTCTGCTATATATGTGTATAGCCTTCTACCTGCTACACATCCTTCATTAACTTCTAAACCACTAACAGAGCGAGAGAGAGAGGGGGAGAGAGAGATGGAGAAAGAGTGAGAGACAGAGAGAGAGAGAGAAGGGGAGGGAAATATAGGGAAAGCGGTATGGCGGGATGAAGGGAGATAGAGAGAATGAGAGGTAGAGAAGGTTGAAGAGAGAAAGAGAAAGGGCTAGATAGGGAGAGGAAGGAAAGTATCATGAGAGAAAAAGAGAGGGCTGGAGAGTGAGAGGTAGGGAAGAGAGAAAGAGAGAGAGAGGTAGAGGTAGGGAAGGATGAAGAACGAGAGGGGAGGGAAAGATTTAAGGAAGGATGAAGAGAGAAGGAGAGAAATGCATTGAGAAGGAAAGAGAGAGGGTTAGAGAGAGAGAGGGTTATAAAGAGAAAAAGAGGGTTAGGGAGAGTGTGTTATAGCGAGAAAGAGAGGGGGCTAGAGAGAGTGCTAGAGAGAGAGAGAGGGAGAGAGAGAGAGGGACAGGGAGTTCAATACAGAACAAGGACTGGTCTATGGGATAACATTACAATTGTCTGCCTAATTAAATCGCTGGCCGTAAACAAAGACACTTCCATTTTTGTGCCGGGTCAATCCTTCACCTTAACTCAGCAGATAGGCACCAGAACCGATGCTAGCGACGGTGCTACATCTCATCTGTCAGTGCTACATCTCATCTGGCAGTGCTACATCTCTTCTGTTAGTGCTACATCACACCTGTCATTGCTACATCTCACATTTCAGTACTACATCTTATTTGGCAGTGCTAAATCTCATCTGGCAGTGCTAAATCTCATCTGGCTGTGCTAAATCTCTTCTGTTAGTGCTACATCACACCTGTCATTTCTACGTCTCACATGACAATACTATTTTTCATTTGTCAGTACTACATCTCATGTGTCAATGCTAAATCTCATCTGTCAGTGCTACATCTCTTCTGTTAGTGCTACATCACACTTGTCATTGCTAAATCTCACATTTCAGTACTACATCTCAAATGTCAGTGCTACATCTCATATGTCAGTGCTACATCTCATATGTCAGCGGCACAATTTAATGGTCAGAGACTTTAATTTTGAATAATTAAAATGTAACCCCTGAGATCTGCATAGCCAACCCAGAAAATGTTAAAATGTGACCCCTGAGATCTGCATAGCCAACCTAGAAAGCGTTAAAATGTGCCCCTTGAGATCTGCATAGCCAACCCAGAAAGTGTTAAAATGTGACCCCTGAGATCTGCATAGCCAACCCAGAAAGTGTTAAAATGTGCCCCCTGGGCGCTGAAAACCCCTCTTATTTCTTTCATTATATTTTCTTCATTTTTGAAATGCCAATTCATTTATGCTGGTGATTATCCATTAGGGAGTAAAGTTATATTGTGCGTAAAACAATTCTTGGTGTAAAACACGGTATGTGCAATACATCTTTGGTGTTGATCCATCTTTGGTGTAAGAACCACATTTGGTGTAAAACCATCTTTGGTGTAAACATCTTGTGTGTATAACTATCCTGGCCACGAATCCCTGGTAGGGTACCACCTTCGGTGTCAACAAACCATTCTTAATGTAACCCACCCGGGATGTTCCGGGCGTCCCTATGGACTGACGCACTGTAACCCACACTGGATGTCCCGGGTGTCCCTATGGACTGACGCACTGTCATCCTTCAATACAGCGGTTCTTGAAGTGAGCGTTTGGGTCGCTTGGTGGGAGGGGGGTGAAAGACTCAGGGAGATTTTAGGGGCGCCGAGACTCTTAAAGGCGTGGGGGCGTTGGGGATTATTTTGAACATAACTCTTTTTCATAAATATTAAAAATTTAAACTTAAAATGAGGATTAGGAACTACATTTGGTTTTCATTGTCAGTAACAAAGAGGCGATGATGGAAAAGAAATTCTCCAAACAAGGAAGAGAAAAAAGACGTTTGATCTATTTTACAAACAGAGATACCAGTGGCGATTAGCAATACAGTTGAAGTCAGATAGACGCTGTGTTACAGCCACACGACTGCTGTGAGCTGACAACACGACTGCTGTTAGCTGAAAACACGACTGCTGTGAGCTGACAACACGACTGCTGTGAGATGAAAACACGACTGCTGTGAGCTGTCAATACGACTGCTGTGAGATGACAACACAGCTGATGTGAGATGACAACACGGCTGATGTGAGATGACAGACAACACGGCTGATGTGAGATGGCAACACGACGACTTGTTTTTCAAATGGACTTCACAACTGAGCCAAAAACCTATAAGCTTGATATTAAACAACCACTAAATATAAAGCTGTTTGTTTAAATCCTTTATAAAATGTAATATAGAGCAATGAGGGTGAGGCTGAAATTTTGGCAAAACATGCATCAAGTGACGCCCCCCCCCCCCAACCCTCAAGACTCGCAACAGCACATTGTTTTCACACCCCTGAACTATTTTAATATACTAATGGCCCAACCGCTTTTGTACACAATATATTTATTTCACCAACTATTTAGGAAAAAAAAAGAAAGAAAATATTTCGCACAAACGCACTTGCGATAAATTTGATTTAAAAAAATTTTTATAAAAAAAGAATCTCATTAAGCGCAGATATCGGGAATTTCATTTCGTGAAATCCGTGTCACAATATTTCTTTCATCTTCACCTTGTCAAACGGGGGAAAGCTGATTTTTGGTGGTTAGGGTTGGGAGTTGGGCTGGAACATTGGCAACGAGGATATGTGCCAAGTTTCAGCTCGACAGGTTGACGGGAAGTGGGTTAATTAGCCGTCCAAAGATTTTTTGCAGGCCAGCCACAAACAAAAAGCGACGTTAATATAAAGGATTTAAAAAGCAGACGCCAGCCATAGGCCGCGCGCCAACAATGGCCGACTTGATCCGGTTCGTTGCTGCTTATTCAAGAATTTAAAAAAAAATCATTGCAAAATGTCTTTATTATTATTTGTATCATTCATCGACTATGTCTGGTGGAATTCTTTCATGTTGACAATGATTGTCAATGTCTGGTGGCATTCTTTCATGTTGACAATGATTGACAATGTCTGGTGGCATTCTTTCATGTTGACAATGATTGACAATGTCTGGTGGTATTCTTTCATGTTCACAATGATCGACAATGTCTGGTGGTATTCTTTCATGTTCACAATGATCGACAATGTCTGGTGGTATTCTTTCATGTTCACAATGATTGACAATGTCTGGTGGTATTCTTTCATGTTCACAATGATCGACAATGTCTGGTGGTATTCTTTCATGTTCACAATGATCGACAATGTCTGGTGGTATTCTTTCATGTTCACAATGATCGACAATGTCTGGTGGCATTCTTTCATGTTCACAATGATTGACAATGTCTGGTGGCATTCTTTCATGTTCACAATGATTGACAATGTCTGGTGGCATTCCTTCATGTTCACAATGATTGACAATGTCTGGTGGTATTCTTTCATGTTCACAATGATCGACAATGTCTGGTGGTATTCTTTCATGTTCACAATGATTGACAATGTCTGGTGGCATTCTTTCATGTTGACAATGATTGACAATGTCTGGTGGCATTCTTTCATGTTCACAATGATTGACAACTCCTATTGTTTTGTGTTGAGAAGGATGTCGCATTCCTGCTTTAAGAAGTTCGTTGCGACTAATGCTTCTATTGTGTGATGACCCCCAACCCAGCCTCGCCACACGCCACATTGCTAATCAGAAATATTTGCAAATTCTATAACAAGGAATGTGCATTTACAGGGCAGTGAGACCTGTCCCTTAAAAGCCAAATCTGCCTTCTCTAATTTGGATTTAAAATTATAATTCAATTTTTCACAAATAGTTTCAGTGTCTTTGGGGAAAGAATTTTAATGGTTGTCACCAAAGTAGGCCTATAGAATTATAATGGTTGTCACCAAAGTAGGCATATAGAATTATAATGGTTGCCACCAAAGTAGGCCTTTACACAATAAAACAATGTTTTTTCAATGTTTTTTTTTGGGGTCGGTGCACACAGATGTAGTTGGCAATGTTTCAAGTGTAGACGTATTTCGGTGCTGGTTTATAAATAAATCTACGATGAGCGTATCAACATAGTTCTCTTAGGTAAGCTGGTCAACATATTTTGCCTCGCTACGCTTATCAACAATAGTTTTCCTAGCTTAGTTTATCGACATAATTTTAATTTGTCTTTAAGTAGGCTAAAACTATCAACATGGTTTGTTTATAAGTCTGGAAACAAATTGTGCTTAATTTGAAAACAAAAGCAATGTATCAAATTATTTTATACAATTTTTGGACACCCGCTCACACCACCACCCCCCCCCCAAACCGAAAAAAAACAAACCAACAAAAAAAAAAAAAAAAAAATTTAATTTTTAAAAAAATCTTTTTTTTGGTGCTAAAAACAACTTTTTATCATAAAAATGAGCTATAAAAATCGAAAACAGCAGACTGACAGTCTCCCTAACTGAAACAACATCTACTTACTGTCCAAACCACCACACAAAAATCCACTTGTTATCTCTGATTAAAGCTGTCCATGGTGTCCACACCACTGGTCATTATTTTACCCAACACCCAGATCAAAAGAGTTCACTTATAAAGCTCGACATCGAGGCCCGCGCGTGCGGCGTGCTAAATGAGTCTCTGAACATTAAAGCAACTTTCTACCGGTGCGGTAATCGATTTTGCGAGTCTTAATATGTCTCTTCTTTTTAGCTCTTTTAAACTCTATCTAAGAAAATTTCTTTTTAAAAAGACGAGGTGAATTTTTCTTCTTCTTTTTTTAAAAGACTTAATAAAGGATTTTAAAAAAATATAACAATAGAAAATAATAATTTTTTGATGAGGTTCTAAACTGCAAAAGATTTTAGAACCACTGGTAAAGCAACTTCTGCAAAGAACAACATGATTTCTAAACATAGCTGATCAGATCATTCGGTAATCAATAGTTAATACCCGATAGAAGTCCAATTAAACACCACGTGACTACAATGAGCCATTCGTGTGATTCATAATCTTTAGGATAACACCGGCCCTTGACCCCGGAACCAAACGTTTGCGGATGTGGCTGAACAGACTTTCGTTCCAGTTGATCATATTAAAGTGAGAGAGAAAAAAAAGGGTGGGGGAGCAGGGAGTGTATATGTTTGTAAAAGGGATGGTGGTTGCGGCGCTCACGAGCGAGTTTCTGTTGCGGGTAAAAACACGTTTTAGAATCTTTGCTATTCTATAGCACGGACACGACTACCCCTAAATAGAATTACATTAACACTTTTGGAAACAAAGTAGTCAATTAGAGGTCGTCCATAAAGTACGTCACGCTCGGGCGGCGGGGGTCTAAGAAAGTGTGACAGTTTGTGACCCCCGGGGGTGGTTTAGATCATACGGGAGGATGTCACACATTTATATATCTTGTTAATCATACCGGTACACATAAAATCTGAAATTGACAGTGTGTTTAATTTTATGTTGTGCTGAGTGCTGGGTGTATTCTGACAGTGGTTAACTTTATGGTGTGCTGGGTGTATTCTGACAGTGGTTAACTCTATGGTGTGCTGGGTGTATTCTGACAGTTTGTTTAACTTTATGTTGTGCTGGGTGTACTCTGACAGTGTGTTTAAATTTATGTTGTGCTGGGTGTATTCTGACAGTGTGTTTAAATTTATGTTGTGCTGGGTGTATTCTGACAGTGTGTTTAAATTTATGTTGTGCTGGGTGTATTCTGACAGTGTGTTTAAATTTATGTTGTGCTGGGTGTATTCTGACAGTGTGTTTAAATTTATGTTGTGCTGGGTGTATTCTGACAGTTTGTTTAACTTTATGTTGTGCTGGGTGTATTCTGACAGTTTGTTTAACTTTATGTTGTGCTGGGTGTATTCTGACAGTGTGTTTAACTCTATGGTGTGCTGGGTGTATTCTGACAGTTTGTTTAACTTTATGTTGTGCTGGGTGTATTCTGACAGTGTGTTTAAATTTATGTTGTGCTGGGTGTATTCTGTCAGTGTGTTTAAATTTATGTTGTGCTGGGTGTATTCTGACAGTGTTGAACTCTATGTTGTGCTGGGTGTATTCTGACTGTATGTTTAAATTTATGTTCTGCTGGGTGCTGTGTGTATTCTGACAGTTTGTTTAACTTTATGTTGTGCTGGGTGCTGGGTGTATTCTGACAGTGTTGAACTCTATGGTGTGCTGGGTGCATTCTGAAAGAAGATGTCATTTACTAGTCTCTAATTTAATAGTCAAGTGTGTTTTAGATTGAACTTTATTTAGTGCTAAGTTTTAAAATATTTCATTTTTAAATTGTGACTTGTGAAATTTATTGTTTCTTTTAGACACCAATAGCATCAAAAAGATTTTGAAATGTCCCGATTTGATTTTGAAATGTCCCGATTTGATTTTGAAATGTCCCGATTATATTTTGAAATGTCCCGATTAGATTTTGAAATCTCCCGATTTGATTTTGAAATGTCCTGATTTGATTTTGAAATGTCCTGATTTGATTTTGAAATGTCCCGATTTGATTTTGAAATGTCCCGATTTGATTTTGAAATGTCCTGATTTAATTTTGAAATGTCCTGATTTGATTTTGAAATGTCCCGATTTGATTTTGAAATGTCCCGATTTGATTTTGAAATGTCCCGATTTGATACGTTAATGTGAGCCAGCATAGTGGGTCTTAGCCTAGACGAAAACGTGCTTACAATTTTACGAAAGATTTTACAAACTAATTTTTGCTGCTATACATTTGCGTAAAAATGTTGTTAGAGGCTATGCATTACGAAGACATTGTCTAAAAATAGTAGCATTATGTAATGCGATATGCGGTCTTCCGGTATTAGAATTGACAAACCCTTTAAGCCGCCATGTTTTACGAAATGCTTGTCCGTGCGTTCTAAAGATAGTAACATGACATAGCGCGCTGTAACGTTTTCCGGTCTGAGAAATGACAAACCCTAATGGCTCGTCGGTCAGATAGATAGTTCGTTAGTTGGTTGATTAATTGGATTATTGTTTAAATAGTTAGCCAGAAAACCAGTTAGTAAGTCAGTCCGTCAGTCAGTAAGTCCCGGCAGTCAGTAAGTCCCGGCAGCCAGTAAGTCCCGGCAGTCAGTAAGTCCCGGCAGTCAGTAAGTCCCGGCAGCCAGTAAGTCCCGGCAGCCAGTAAGTCCCGGCAGCCAGTAAGTCCCGGCAGTCAGTAAGTCCCGGCAGCCAGTAAGTCCCGGCAGCCAGTAAGTCCCGGCAGCCAGTAAGTCCCGGCAGTCAGTAAGTCCCGGCAGCCAGTAAGTCCCGGCAGCCAGTAAGTCCCGGCAGTCAGTAAGTCCAAGCAGTCAGTAAGTCCCGGCAGTCAGCCAGCCCGACCGTGAGCATTTACAGAGAAATAGAACACACACAAACAGAAAAAATGAGCCAATTAGTCGGCGTGAAAAGTGAGACATCACCTTTCCTAGTTACCCGTTGGAATTACGGGAACTCTGTCCCACTTAAAGAAAACAACACGAGAGTCTGTCAAGTCGAAGTGGGCGTCTTCCGGTGTTACCTCTGATTGGCTACACTACACGGGACAAGCTTAGCTCGCGACATTTAAAAAAATACCATCGGCGTTTATTCCTGTCTTGACATTTCAAACTTATGGGCTCTTACTTTCATGGCCTCATACTTTGTGCCACGGATTTCGAACTTATGGGCTCTTACTTTCATGGCCTCATATTTTGTGCCACGCATTTCGAACTTATGGGCTCTTACTTTCATGGCCTCATATTTTGTGCCACGCATCTCGAACTTATGGGCTCTTACTTTCATGGCCTCATATTTTTTGCCACGCATTTCGAACTTATGGGCTCTTACTTTCATAGCCTCATATTTTGTGCCACGCATTTCGAACTTATAGGCTCTTACTTTCAGGGCCTCATATTTTGTGCCACGCATCTCGAACTTATGGGCTCTTACTTTCATGGCCTCATATTTTGTGCCACGCATCTCGAACTTATGGGCTCTTACTTTCATGGCCTCATATTTTTTGCCACGCATTTCGAACTTATGGGCTCTTACTTTCATAGCCTCATATTTTGTGCCACGCATTTCGAACTTATAGGCTCTTACTTTCAGGGCCTCATATTTTGTGCCACGCATCTCGAACTTATGGGCTCTTACTTTCATGGCCTCATATTTTGTGCCACGCATTTCGAACTTATGGGCCCTTACTTTCATAGCCTCATATTTTGTGCCACGCATTTCGAACTTATGGGCTCTTACTTTCAGGGCCTCATATTTTGTGCCACGCATTTCGAACTTATGGGCTCTTACTTTCATGGCCTCATATTTTGTGCCACGCATTTCGAAATTATGGGCTCTTACTTTCATAGCCTCATATTTTGTGCCACGCATTTCGAACTTATGGGCTCTTACTTTCATGGCCTCATATTTTGTGCCACGCTAAAGAAAACCCGAACAATTGAACTCACTAAACCAAAAAATATACTTCCAGGCCTACTTTTGGGCTTTACGAAATAGTCTTTATCCTTTTCAGTCATTAATTATTATGCTATAAATACGCGTGAAGAACTATTTGGAACATAGTGTCACAGAACGGTTGTTACGGAGGAGGGCTCAGGTCCTGACTTTATTGATGAAGTAGTAATCAGTACAGGACTGCTCCTCTCTGTGATTTATATTGTGGGTATCTAGGCGTTGGGACAGACAAAAGCACAACGTAGACAAACGTAAACTGAACAACTCCAACTCCAGGTGTCCAGATGATAAAAGAGAAAGTATTTATTACTAAAATATCAAAAGCTCTTCTGAAGTCTTCACTAACTGTCAGCTACCTATATGAATCTCTAAATCTATGACTGTTCACTGTTTCGTCTCAACTATGTTCAACTAGTCAACTGTCGTATCCTGGTCTCTCTTGCAGACATGTGTATTCACCATCAACTGCCCCCCTCCTATAGCTCTTTATGTTTTCATACCTCCTATAGTTCTTTATGTTTTCATACCTCCTATAGCTCTTTATGTTTTCATACCTCCTATAGCTCTTTATGTTTTCATACCTCCTATAGCTCTTTATGTTTTCATACCTCCTATAGCTCTTTATGTTTTCATACCTCCTATAGTTATTTATGTTTTAATCCCTGATTAAGTAGTTAAGGAGGTGTCTTTGTAATCACCACTCCTAAACCTCCTAAAAATACGCGTCCATTGGAGCACTATATACTACTGACCATCTGCTGCCCAGTCCACGGTTCTAAATCACGTGACGTCCATGATGTGTTCTATTTAGAGCATCGTGGGTGGCCAACAAGGATTCCACGCCCCGCTGGTCCAGTGTGGCTTTAATAAAAGATGGCCGGCTCTTTTTATGTTGATTGGGTTGTAAACACGGGTAATGGCGTTCTTTGTAACTGGTACTTTATATAGTTTGTCTGTGTGTGGGAAGACAAGTTATCAGACTGTGTGTGGGAAGACAGGTTACCAGTCTATGTGTGTGGGGAAGACGGGTTACAAGTCTGTGTGTGTGGGAAGATAGGTTACCAGTCTGTATGTGTGGGAAGACAGGTTACCAATATGTGTGTGTGTGAAGACAGGTTACCAGTCTGTGTGTGTGGGAAGACAGGTTACCAGTCTGTTTGTGTGGGAAGACAGGTTACCAGTCTGTGTATGTGTGGGGGGAGACAGGTTACCAGTCTGTGTGTGGGGGGAAGACATGTTACCAGTCTGTGTGTGTGGGAAGACAGGTTACCAGTCTCTGTGTGTGGGAAGATAGGTTACCAGGCGGTGTGTGGGAAGACATGTTACCAGTCTATGTGTGTGGGGAAGACGGGTTACAAGTCTGTGTGTGTGGGAAGATAGGTTACCAGTCTGTATGTGTGGGAAGACAGGTTACCAATCTGTGTGTGTGTGAAGACAGGTTACCAGTCTGTGTGTGTGGAAAGATAGGTTACCAGGCGGTGTGTGGGAAGACATGTTACCAGTCTGTGTGTGGGAAGACAGGTTACCAGACTGTGTGTGTGGGAAGACATGTTACCAGTCTGTGTGTGAGAAGACAGGTTACCAGTCTGTGTGTGTGTGAAGTCAGGTTACCAGTCTGTGTGTGTGGGAAGATAGGTTACCAGTCTGTATGTGTGGGAAGACAGGTTACCAATATGTGTGTGTGTGAAGACAGGTTACCAGTCTGTGTGTGTGGGGGGAGACATGTTACCAGTCTGTGTGTGTGTGTGAAGTCAGGTTAACAGTCTGTGTATGTGTGGGGGGAGACATGTTACCAGTCTGTGTGTGGGGGGAGACAAGTTACCAGACTGTGTGTGTGAAGTCAGGTTACCAGTCTGTGTATGTGTGGGGGGAGACATGTTACCAGTCTCTGTGTGTGTGTGTGAAGTCAGGTTACCAGTCTGTGTATGTGTGGGGGGAGACATGTTACCAGTCTGTGTGTGGGGGGAGACAAGTTACCAGACTGTGTGTGGGGGGAAGACAGGTTACCAGTCTGTGTGTGTGGGAAGACAGGTTACTAGTCTATGTGTGTGGGAAGACAGGTTACCAGTCTGTGTGTGTGGGAAGACAGGTTAATAGTCTGTGTAAAACATCAGTTTAATATTCAATTTGTGTGGGTAGATGACATATAGCAATAGCAATGCGTCTGTGTATGTGAGGGGGATTGTCAAGCTGAACGTGTGGGGTGGGGGGCAAATTGACAGTCTGTTTGTGTTCGGCAGGACAGATAGCCAGTCTGTTTAATGTGTGGGAGTGGGCTATGCATATTACCGTTCTGTAAGTGTGTGTGTTGGTTGTGGGGAAAGAGGAGATATTTTTATGTGAGAAATAAATTTTATCGGGATGTAAAATGATCTTTGTAAACACAATCACGCCACACATGGACCGAGCTCTCGTTTAGTTCCCGGTCCCGTTTCAATAAACGAGATAATTCAACTACGCTCAATGGGGCCACAATTACAATGGAACAATTTTAAGTTTTTTTTGTTTTTTTTTTCAATTATGGGATGTGAAATGTGTTTCAATGGATATCGGTAAGGCCTACTTTAATTACACGTGACATACTAGCAAAAAGCATGTCATCGTATGAGCACATCACGTGGGACTAGGTTGGTCAGTGCTTACATTTTGTCAAGAATTTGGCATTAACTTATTGTAAACTAAAACATGACGTAGGTGATTGGCTACGACTCCGTGCTTCTGTTTCAACTTTGTGACTGTGTGTGTCTATTTATCATACACAATTTACACATCCCACTTAAAACTACACATATTTGTGTATTCTTCTAATCGAAAAGTTCCCAACCTTTTTTTTTTAAAGTCGTGATTCCATTTTATAGAAGAAAAGTTATCCTCTATCCCTATTATTTTTTTTAAAAGAGGCTTTTCAATAAGGTATAAGTAAAGAATAGGGCTGAGCAGAGTATGGACTATTTGCGTTTAAAATCCACTCTCACAGAGATGTGGAAATGAAAATGGGAGACCCTTGGCGTGCCACTTTTCCGTTTTGAAGCCCCCATGCCACCCACCCCCTGCCACTCACCCCTGCCACCCATTCATGCCACCCACCCCCTGCCACCAACCCCCTGCCACCCACCACCTGCCACCCACCCCATGCCGCCCACCCCTTGTTTCGTTCAAAGTTGACAGTTAAAATTGTATCCACATAAAAACTTTTAAACTCCCGATTACACGAGCCCCCCCCCCCCAATTTCCGCACAGTGGCGTCAATAGGGTTGGTGTCAACCGGTGCGGTAAACTCATGGTGTCAACCGGTGCGGTAAACTCATGGTGTCAACCGGTGCGGTAAACTCATGGTGTCAACTGGTGCGGTAAACTCATGGTGTCAACCGGTGCGGTAAACTCATGGTGTCAACCGGTGCGGTAAACTCATGGTGTCAACCGGTGCGGTAATCTCATGGTGTCAACCGGTACGGTAAACTCATGGTCTCAACCGGTGCGGTAAACTCATGGTGTCATCCCTCTTTTTCTGGATCACCCTCCGGACCTGCACCGAGTTATTCTTAAACACATCAACCAAAATCGCTAATTGTCTTGTCCGTAAATGAAGTACTAAAGCAACAAAAGACATAAGAAGTAAATATAGAATTCGAGGAAAAAATTTAAAAAACTGCAAAAATTTGTGTGTGTGTGTCAAAATGTTTAACTTCGTTAAAAATTTACATTCATGATCTTCAAAGATGCAAACATGCCAATCACCTCATCAAAATCCTTCACCTTATCAAAATCAACATTCTTTAACTCATTAAAATCAACATTCTTCACCTCAGAAAAATCACAATTCTTCACCCCCATCAAAATCAACATTCTTTACCTCATCAAAATAAAGATTCTTCACCTTATCAAAATCAAGATTCTTCACCTTATTACTTTCCATAGACAGCATAACTAGACCAGGAAGTCTGCCCTGTTCCATGGTAAATTCCAAATAGTTCTTTATAATTTTCAGTTTTGACAAGTTCCTCTCACACGAAGCCAAAAGAGACACTGGCCGTGAGATATAATTGTGTGCTCAATGGGACGATTGGGAGAGATTCTAGCAAGTCCCATTCAGCTATTAGTTTCAACACTAATTGTGTGCCCAATGAGACGATTGGGGGAGATTCTAGCAAGTCCCATTCAGCTATTAGTTTCAACACTAATTGTGTGCTCAATGAGACGATTGGGGGAGATTCTAGCAAGTCCCATTCAGCTATTAGTTTCAACACTAATTGTGTGCTCAATGAGACGATTGGGGGAGATTCTAGCAAGTCCCATTCAGCTATTAGTTTCAACACTAATTGTGTGCTCAATGAGACCATTAGGGTAGTCTAGCATGTCCCGTTCAGCTATTCATTTCAACACTAATTGTGTGCTCAATGAGACAATTGGGAGAGATTGTATTCAGTCCCGTTCAGCTATTCATTTCAACACTAATTGTGTGCTCAATGAGACCATTGGGAGAGATTGTATTCAGTCCCATTCAGCTATTCATTTCAACACTTCAAATATTGAAACATCGATGATTTAAAGTTGGCCTTTCAGGTCATAAAAAGTGGCCCACCTGGCCATCGTGCAAGTACCTGGTAGCAGTGTCAATTTTAATATTGAACCGGACATTAATCATCTCATAAGCCAGAAGCAGGTCCAAACATTTCATGGCAATACCAAAACGTTTATGTATAATAGTTTTTTTATTTAAAATATTTAATGGTTTTCCCATCTTTTTGTGCCGCAAATAAGAGTTTTTGCACTGTGCATCATGTGCACTGTGCATCATGTGCACTGTGCATAAGAATCCGTTATTTAAATTTGAAAAAACGACAACTTTAGTTTGGTCCCCAGCGCTGTTTGAAGGACAGTGAACCGGCCCTTTGTTTCATGTGTTTGCGGACTGTTGCTCAAGCATATCTGATAATTCCTTGATGTCTCTTGATCTGTCTCTTGACCCCCCCCCCCCCCCCCACCATTTATTTTGTTGTTGTTTGGTTTCATTTTCTTTACCTCGTCTAGACTTCCACATGAACGCCCTTCGATTCTGTCTGCTTTGTTGCCACAATGTTCTGTTTACACCCTAATCTGATGTCACTCTGCTCTGTCTGACGACACCCTGTTCTGGTGGAACCCTGTTCTTTCACACCCTGTTCTGATGATATCCGTCTCTATGACACCCTGTTCTGGTGGAACCCTGTTCTTTCACACCCTGTTCTGATGACATCCGTCTCTATGACACCCTGTTCTGGTGACATCCGTCTCTATGACACCCTGTTCTGATGACATCCGTCTCTATGACACCCTGTTCTGATGACATCCGTATCTGTGACACCCTGTTCTGATGACATCCGTCTCTGTGACACCCTGTTCTGATGACATCCGTCTCTGTGACACCCTGTTCTGATGACATCCGTCTCTATGACACCCTTTTCTGGTGACATCCGTCTCTGTGACACCCTGTTCTGATGACATCCGTCTCTGTGACACCCTGTTCTGGTGGAACCCTGTTCTTTCACACCCTGTTCTGATGACATCCGTCTCTATGACACCCTGTTCTGATGACATCCTGCTCTATGACACCCTGTTCTGATGACATCCGTCTCTATGACACCCTGTTCTGATGACATCCGTCTCTATGACACCCTGTTCTGATGACATCCGTCTCTATGACACCCTGTTCTGATGCCATCCGTATCTGTGACACCCTGTTCTGATGACATCCGTCTCTATGACACCCTGTTCTGGTGACATCCGTCTCTATGACAGCCTGCTCTGGGGACATCCGTCTCTATGACACCCTGTTCTGGTGACATCCGTCTCTATGACACCCTGCTCTAATGGCATCCTGCTCTGTGGCACCTTTTTCTAATGGCATCCTGCTCTATGACACCCTGTTCTGATGACATCCGTCTCTATGATACCCTGTTCTGATGACATCCGTCTCTGTGACACCCTGCTCTAATGACATCCTGCTCTGTGGCACTTTTTTCTAATGGCATCCTGCTCTATGACACCCTGTTCTGATGACATCCGTCTCTATGACACCCTTTTCTGGTGACATCCGTCTCTGTGACACCCTGTTCTGATGACATCCGTCTCTGTGACACCCTGTTCTGGTGGAACCCTGTTCTTTCACACCCTGTTCTGATGACATCCGTCTCTATGACACCCTGTTCTGATGACATCCTGCTCTATGACACCCTGTTCTGATGACATCCGTCTCTATGACACCCTGTTCTGATGACATCCGTCTCTATGACACCCTGTTCTGATGACATCCGTCTCTATGACACCCTGTTCTGATGCCATCCGTATCTGTGACACCCTGTTCTGATGACATCCGTCTCTATGACACCCTGTTCTGGTGACATCCGTCTCTATGACAGCCTGCTCTGGGGACATCCGTCTCTATGACACCCTGTTCTGGTGACATCCGTCTCTATGACACCCTGCTCTAATGGCATCCTGCTCTGTGGCACCTTTTTCTAATGGCATCCTGCTCTATGACACCCTGTTCTGATGACATCCGTCTCTATGACACCCTGTTCTGATGACATCCGTCTCTGTGACACCCTGCTCTAATGACATCCTGCTCTGTGGCACTTTTTTCTAATGGCATCCTGCTCTATGACACCCTGTTCTGATGACATCCGTCTCTGTGACACCCTGCTCTAATGGCATCCTGCTCGGGTGACACCCTATCCTTGTGGCACCTTACTCTGGTGGCACATTACTCTGATTGCACCTTACTCTGGTGGCACTTAACTCTGATGGCACCTTACTCTGGTGGCACCTTACTCTGGTGGCACCTTACTCTGGTGGCACCTTACTCTGTTGGCACCTTACTCTGAAGACACCTTCAAGGTCCTTGTACTTTTATTTAACTAAGTTCTGGTATAAAATCGACGAGAGCGAACTGATGCAAATTTGAAATTTTTCATTTAGGTGTCACCCCCTTGTGAGGCTGTCACCTGGTATGGTCCGCACCTTCCGTACCCCCAGTGGCGCCAATGCGCCTGCAGCCGAAGGTTGAAGCCGGGCCCCTCGTCGACGTCTCGACTAAACACTAAAAATCGGAGCATTACATTTTAATATTTTAGACACCGCTTTAAAATGAAAATTGAGTCAAAGACATTAATATTTTTAGCTTATAGTTTTAGCAAGCAACCCCACATCTTACGTTGTTACTTTGAATCTTTTGGTTCTGAGTAACAACTTACTGTCAACTTATTTTTACTATTAAGATAAAAACTATAAAACTCCAATATTACAGTATTGTTTTACAACTTTTACAAATAACTTTAAATTTTAAGTCCCACTTTCTTATTAATCAATTTCCATTTCCGCCTCCTGTATATTTAGAAGTGTTTGGGATTTCCGATTAGACTGGGTTATATTTTAATGTTCACACATCAAACACACACATTTCTTACAATTTAGGCCTACCAAATATGACTTTTCGTCTTGGAAAACTTAAATTTCAACAGAAATCAAAATTTCTACCATTTTCTAATTGGGATATTAAATTAGTTAAAGAAAAGGTATGCCTATTATTGTGTGGATACAATTAATACAAGTCAGGAACAGTTGAGGCGACAGACTTGACTCATATTGACAATTGAGTCATATACCATGATATGCGTCTATTGCCTCAGGCCTTCCAACCAACCCCCAGTGCATGGTACCCTCACTAAGTAACTCTTGCAACCAGTGAAATATCCTCATCAACACCAGGCACAGAAACATTGCAAATCCCATTTACATTCAATGATTCATAGGAGCCGTAACGATCAATACTAACGATCAACCTAACGTCACTATTGATTCAATAAATTGATCGTGGGCCCTTTATATAAAAGAAGAAGAAAACTAAAGTACTAAGACTAAAGACTACACTTCACTAGACTAAAACTTTTATTAAATTTTAACTTTTACTAAAAGTTTTAGTAGTTAATAGTTAGTTAAGTTAGTAGTTTTAGTAAAGTAAATTAGTAAATCAAAAGACTAATATTACTAATAATATTACAACTAAGTTATAGTACAGTAGACTTATTAGACTAGATTTGTCTAGAATACTGAGTAGTGGCCGCCTTAGTGGGAAAAACGTAGTCAGTACTCACTGACAGTAAATAGTTAACAGTATTATTCAGTATAAATTATAATTAAGACATAAACTAATGATAATGTTTAAATAATAATTAATTACTATTAACTATTAATACTGTTTAATGCTAGTTTATGCTAGCCTTGGCCTTGGTTGAATAGTTTTATTTTTATATTGTTAACTGTTAAGCCTTAACTGAAGGCTGTATTTGTATTTTATAATTAAAAGTTCAGTAACAGTTTTTTTAACTTTAGTTTAAGTCTTACACATTTTTTTGATTAATTGACTGAGAATACAATACAAATGTTGGAGGAAAAAACACATTCACTCATTCACCATTTATTTAGCAATGAGGGCATGCTTTTTATTCAAATCAAATTGTAGACAGGGCTACACTCCTTAAAATTTTAATCGGGCACATAACATTAGCTTCACAAGCTTCATATGATGGAAACAACACAGTATTTTTATGTTAAAGACAATCTCAATTTTTTTAACTTTTTGTGAAACGACTCAAACATGTAACTTTCCCCCAGTTTCTAGACTAATTTATTTTAGACTAGTAATGCAAGGTTTGTGGACCTGCAACGTAAGGCTTGCAGACCAGCACCAGTGTATTTAGTAGCATTATTGAGATTCTAAACTAGGCCTAATTTACTTTAATGAAATAACTACTTTATTAATTGACTTTATTATTGTTCTTAATGATTTATATATCGTTCAGCTTTGCTATTTATCTAATGAGGGGGCATACATAAATGATTGGGGGGTGGGAGGGGGGTGCTTCTTAAAAAAAAAGTGGGGGGAGGTATATACATTCTGCCAAAGTAGCATGACATTATTTATGTTAGGCCCTGAGGAAAGTCAAAGTAATGTCATGCTCTGCAATTAAGTTTAATTATTTGCTACACACCACCACACCAGGGCAGGCATTTCAGTTAACCAGTACACTTAATGGCTTGATTTCAGTAGGAATTTAGTTTCATTTTATAACTTAATTTTTTTATCTTATTCTGTTTTGAGGGCTCTCAACCTGCCCCTTGTGTCCAGAAGAAGAACAGTTTAGATGCAGACTTCTGCCATAATGCAGCATACAACAACTGTCCTAGTCCAAAGTCATTGGCTGACTTTAAAACATGTATCTCAAGACTCTTATATCAATTTAAATTTGACTGTAAAGTTCACAATGGTTTCAACACGATAACTTCTACTGGAGTTAAACAAAATAATTGCATGAAATATCATTTGTGTAAAAGTGACTTCAGCTTTAAAAAACTAAATTGTTTAGGATATAACCAGTTAATGAAAATGAGTGTAAAAAGGCATTATTGCAGCCAAGTTGGCAATATGAGTCAAAAGAAAGAAACAAAGAAGGATAAGTCTGATAAACAAGCTGGACAATCTCAGGAAAATTTGGCCAAGATTCAAGAAAGATTAAAATTATTAGTAAGTTAATTTACTTAATTATATTTAACTTGTTTGATAAGTCAAAATAATTTTAAAAATTGAAGCTTTTTGTCTATCTTTTACATATGTAAAATATTTACCATGACAAATTTGTTAAAAGTTAACAACTTTGCGATTGGTGTTATGGAAGTTCAATATTATCATTTCTGCACATGTAATTTTTAGGTGTCACCATCAATAATAAGCCAACATGGAATGAACACATCCTAAGTCTATATAATAAGCCAACATGGAATGAACACATCCTAAGTCAACATGGAATGAACACATCCTAAGTCTATATAATAAGCCAACATGGAATGAACACATCCTAAGTCAACATGGAATGAACACATCCTAAGTCTATATAATAAGCTAACATGGAATGAACACATCCTAAGTCTATATAAAAAGGGAACCAAAGACTTTTCTATCTTAAAAATTAATATAATTTTGGTGTAAACAAATAATTAACTTATTCTACAGTGCAACTATTGGAAGCCTACTGAACTTCAGTATTACCTGCTGGTGTGGGAATTCAATTCTAACATCAAACACCCACTAAACAGAATAATACAAAAAGCTAGTAATATCACACAAATAAAACAGACTTCACATGCAGAACTATTTGAAGAAAAATGCTATTAGGTGGCCCAGAAATGCTATCTAATAACACATCCCTGCCCCCGAATTTCTGGTCAATTAGAATTATCCGTTGTTAACCCCAAAATTATCATGCGAAGTCTGGAATCCCGAAACATAATAGTATAGAAAGAAACAATCCCCTCTATCTCCAGATGTGAGAATCTATTAATCTTAACCTCACCCCCTTAACGATGCCCTCCCTAAAATAACAGCAATTTTTCGTTCATTCTATAAGTTACCTTAAAAACAATGGAGATCTGTCCTGTACCCTAGTGCCAGTCATTTGTGACACCATCTTCACCCCAGATACCTAAGATTAGCTTGATTAGTGCAAATTCTTTTCCTTAAAGTTAAGACAGAGATTTATACAAATTCTTTTGTTTCCCAGTCTATCAGAATTTACCAACATGCTCCCCCAGCTGTAACAAAATCTTAATGATTGCTAATTAAGTCATAACTGTCACTAAAGGAGTTAAGTTTTTTGGTATAAGATGTTTGATTTGTACACTAGAGAAATACTTTAGTTGTATTATGTTTAAATTGCTCAAGTTGTAAAATGCTGTCTGGGGCTGTCCATTAATTATGTCAACAAATTTTTGGCGATTTTTACCTCCCCCCTCCCCCTTGTCAACAACTTGTCAAACTTCCAGAGCCCCCCCCCCTATAAAATTACGTAAACATTTGATTACCCCCCCCACCAAAATAAAGATAAAATGGGGAAAAAAAAGCAATATTTTAAATAGACTAGTTTACAACTACAACAAAAAAGTGAATAAAAGTAAAATGTTTAAAAAAAAAAGTTTTAAAAATTTTAAATTATGAAATTAAATTTATTTTGAAAAAGTAACATGTTGACGTCAACTTTTCTTGACCTCCCCCCTCCCCCTTGTCAACAATTGTCAAAAATTTTCAGACCCCCACCTATTTTGTTGACATAATTAATGGACAGCCCCTCTTGGTTAAAATGTTTATTTATGTGCTGAAATTGCATATATGCAATGTAATCAAGAAACATTTCCATTTATTTGGATCATTGAAAGAATCTTATCTAATCTTTTCTAAATTAAGATTAAGAGCCTTGTGTTTGTTTTCTGCAGGTGATGGATATGTTTAAAAATCGTCATGACTATGGAGCTTTACACAAAGATGTTGTTATGGAAAACAACTTATTTGGGGCAGACAAGAAAAGGATGTAAGTTCTAATTAATGTATTCTTTGATGCCTAGAGGCGTCCAGGGCTCATTGAAATGTACAGTAGTAAAATTTAAGTACAGTTTTAATTTAGCTATAAAATATTTCCTGGTGGTTTTTTTTCTAGTATATTTGCCATTTTAAGTGTAAATAGATTTTAAGAAAGACATAGTTCAATATTTGCATCAATAATTCTCTTACTTCATATGCAGTACCACATTTTAATTATCTCATTTTTTCCTTGCTATTCTGGTTTGGAAGAGGGGTAATGGCATATGCAGTGGAGTTAATGAAACTGCGATTACGCATCCACTTTCGCTACCCTGGTGCTTATTGTGATGTAGAAGACGTGAAATTACTTGAAGGATCTCACAATGTAATCAGAATACAGTGGACACTTCGGGGTACATCAGTTTACATTTCCCTTGTGTTCTTCTTATTTCTTAAATAATTCATCAGTTCTTAATTCCAAAAAGACCTTTAAATTTATGTGACATTATCCTTTCCTGCCATTACTTCATAATTTATACTTCAGTAAGAAATATTTTGTTATATTTTGAAATACTTTGATATAATTTGTTAACCTAGCCTCAAGAGACCAAAATCCTAATCAGAATTTGAGGATGTCTTAAATTGTTGGACAAATTTGTGATGATGGTCAAAATCTGCAGAAATTTCATGACATTATTTACAGATGGTCCCTATAACATCTGTGATAATTTCAAATGCTGGGAATAAAATTAAATGTGTTGTCTCTTTTTTACCAAAAGGTGTTCCACAAAAGCACATCTTCAAGTTCTGGAGGCTGCGAGAACCCTTCGATCATTCTGATATTGAGTGAGTTTGTTAGAGCTGGGGAGTTATCATTACAGATAAGAATTAGTGGCCTAATTATTGCTGCATGTAAATTTACTCAATTTTTAAAATAAGGAATAAACAATTGGAACGCAGGCGTTAAATAGAATCCTAGGTGCACATACAAATTTCTAATTATAAAATGAAAGATGTTTTCCTATTTCATTTTCTTGCAGATATCTAAATGGATTCTCATACTTCCACATTGGTAGTGATGGCTTGATACATACACATAGGCTTGAAAAAGTTCCCCTGCAACGCAAAAATGAAGAGAAAAGTGAAAAGAAAAAAGAACATTCAGTGCCATTCTTAGGTTAATTTTATTTGGAATGGATGGTTCAGTTTTAAACTGGGTCGTTTTTGGATTTCAAGTTTATAAATAATTTTTTCTATGTCTTGGTTATGTCTATTTTGGAATTTAGTGTTGCTGATTAAATAATTTTCTGAGTGGTTTTTCTTTTTATGTCTATAGATTCTATTGTCCATAGGATACAAACAAGATATATTTCATTTATTGCTAGTTACCTACATTATTTTACACTTGACCTATCAATCAGCAGCATTGTATGTCATTAAAAAAATTCTTAAATGTGAATATTTGGGTTCTTTTGTTCTTCTAGTGTGTCTTTTTAATTGGCTTATGCTCTGTGCACTATATTAAGTATTTTATGCTATATGCAGTACTCTGTGTTCAACATTAGGGCATTTGAGTCAATATTCAGTACCATGTACATCATTAAGGGCTATAACTATAAACAGTACTCTGTACATCATAAGGGACTATATTCAGTACTCTGTACATCTTATGGGGCTAAAACAGTGCTGTTGGAAAACGTTTGTCAAAATTAAGAATTTTTCTAAAGCTTTTATTGCTTCGGTTAACTATCTAAATTAACATAGAGTAATGCAGTGATGTGATATTAGAGTAATGCAGTGATGTGATATTTCAATTATTCTGTATGTATAAATTGTACATGAAATAATACAGACACATGCTCATGGCATGCAAAAACTACACTTGGGGGCTCAGCCTGAATTAAGGTGCCCTCATTACCCAAAAGTTTATGATTAATATTAATACACTGAAAAAATGTCTTATTTTGTATGAAAAATTATGATTTTGGTGCCTTATAAGTTTAACACCATGGGCAACTTATAATTATAATTTATTTATTTTAATCCTCCCCTCTCCCTTGGTTGTAATGGCCTTGAACTCAAATCCATGGACATTGACCTTGATTTTTGGAAAGCACTTGCTATGACTCAAACAAGCTGGCGAGGCAGACTCACTGTTGGAGCTCAATCCTCACAGAATAAGCACACCGCTCACAGTAAGAAAAATAAGAATCGACTCAAATCCAACTAAGACCCATAACAAGGTGTGTGTACAACATGCAGGAAAGCTTTTCAGGCACAAATAGGACTGGCAAGCCACTGGGAACTCCCTGTTGATTATTGCTTTGTCTCTTCGCACGCAAAGGACGAACAATAATGGCCCAGTAATCCTAATTAGATTTTAACAGAATGTCAAAAATGTGTTTATCGCTAAGTAATATACTAACAAATGAAAAACTTAAACAAAACACATTATTATAAATATTTTAATTAAAGGCAAAAACCATTTGCCAAAAAAAGGTCATCAAAGAGAAAGTACCAAAACATTAATATGGGGTATGCCTCTTTACCATGAGTTATGTAATAAGCCAATACAGTTGAATACACCTCCCCCCCACCCCAGCGTTGGTCAATTCTGTGGGTAATGGTATGCCTCTTTACCATGAGTTATGTAATAAGCCAATACAGTTGAATACACATCCCCCCACCCCAGCGTTGGTCAATTATGTGGGTAATGGTATGCCTCTTTACCATGAGTTATGTAATAAGCCAATACAGTTGAATACACCCCCCACCCCAGCGTTGGTCAATTCTGTGGGTAATGGTATGCCTCTTTACCATGAGTTATGTAATAAGCCAATACAGTTGAATACACCTCCCCCCCACCCCAGTGTTGGTCAATTCTGTGGGTAATGGTATGCCTCTTTACCAAGAGTTATGTAATAAGCCAATACAGTTGAATACACCCCCCCCCCCACCCCAGCGTTGGTCAATTCTGTGGGTAATGTAATGGTATTAAATCCGAGAACTCCCTGTGAATAGTAGCAATACAAAAATTGACAGTTGCAAATATTCTAGAATATTGTTGACAACAAACGATTACAATTTTGCTAATACCTCAATAATTCTGCAATGTTTTTTAGGAAATCAAATCCAGTGATTGTTCAAAAAATGAATTTCAATAGGCCTATACTATATTTATTTTTTTAAAGTTTAAATTCAATTCTAAACATGCAACATTGTGTGGGTGGCTATATGGTTGCGCTGTGAAATTGTCTCAAGTCCAAATTGGTGGAACGCCTGCTTTTTTTTTCTCTTCAAAAATAAAATCCCAGGTCTCGTGCTTTCGTCATATTATAATTTATATAAAAAAATTGAGTATTTATATTTTTTCCGATCTTATACTAGTAATGGTAATACTCATTTTAATTTTGCTACTTGGAGAAATTCAAAAGCTGGAAGTGGGGTGTTTTTGTTTACCCCCCCCCCCCCCCAAGCCCCAACTAAAATTGGAAACAGCTGTCGCCCCCCCCCCCCCCCTTTTTCTGTCACGTACCTATGATACAGTATTTGTGCACTGTACAGGATTAAAAACTAGTCGCAAAGTAAATAACTATAGTAAAAGTAAAATTTTAAATATATTACTAATTGCTTCCCTTTATCGATTGAAAAAAACTCGATATTCATTCGCAAATGATAATAAATTCCAAAATTTTTTGTGTTGGTAAATTATGTTCATATTTTTAAAGAAATTTAAATATTACAAAAAACAATAAACCAGATTTTTTTTGGTTTGTCATTAATTTTTCTCTATGAGTTGCCAGTACTACTTTTTAATTTAATTTCGCTTTATTTTACTGCTTCCTGCGTCGTTGTTTTTTATTTTCAATTCAGCTGTGTCTGTGAGTTAATCATGTAACCTATCTAAGATTACTTGTACTGCGACAACAGTATCAAAAGGAAGATTAATTTCGATCATGGCTTATCACTTTAGAAAACTCAGTCAGACATTTAGATTTATTCCTTCTTCCAAATCAATCGGATTTTCGACAAGAGTCGAAGGAGACCAAACGAAGAATGTAAATTAGTCTTATACTTATAACTTATAATAACTATCATGGATGATTTTTATGAGAAATTATAATTTATATCGTTAAATCATAAATGTGTAGTTATGTGTCCGCGTTTTTTACCATGACGAATAAAAAGTTTTTAAAAATGAAAAAATGATCTAAATCTATCCCTAACCTGAACCCTAAATTCCTCCCTAACCCGGTTTTGACCCTCTCCCTTGCCACGGACACACAACTACACATCAGCCTTTATATCTTTTAATTTTAGCTCAAAACAATTCCAAAAATAATCAATAATTTTAAAATAAATAAATAGCAAATGCCGCACATTGTTATTTCATTAACTGTCATTATTTTTTTGGTAAAGAATCAATCATCTTATCTACTTTGTGAGAACTATACTTGATACTTGCTTAAAAATGTTTCAAAAATATACTCGATTATCGAACTCAAAATTTTATTTAAAAAAATATCTAAATAATGAAGCTAATCTTCTAAGCAAATTAATTTTTTAAATTGAGGTTACAATATTAAGGCAGGCACTTTATTAAAACAATTATGAACCACTTCAGTTACTGCATGCATGTTCATTTTTTCATTATCAGTCTTGCTTAGACAGTACTCAAGTCCAAGTTATATCCAACTTGCCCTGCATTCAGCTCTACGACAGGGCTCTCTTATGCCAATATGAGGATCATGGAAATGTTGTTATACCCGACTCTTATGCAATCTTGAGATCACAGAGTGAATCTGATCTCCTAAGCCGCCTGCTTCCACTTCCCCTACCTGTTCATGCCACACCAGCAAAGCCTCTGCCGATTTCGTACAAAGACCTCATTCAAATTTTTCTTCCCAAGCATGCAG
Source organism: Omphiscola glabra (assembly GCA_964017045.1). Taxonomy (NCBI): domain Eukaryota; kingdom Metazoa; phylum Mollusca; class Gastropoda; family Lymnaeidae; genus Omphiscola; species Omphiscola glabra. Next base: position 3,106,205 of record OZ024808.1, read on the forward strand.
AGGAAACAAGTACATCCTCAAATGATATATTTACTTTCTTATCCTCTGTGAAGTCTGTGAATATAACCAGTGATGATATACTAGTGCATCCCCAAACACACTTTGGCAAAATAATAGAAGATGAAATAAGTTCAAGGGAAAGAATGCCTGTAGATGTTCTAACTCAACATCATTATTACAATCAACAGGCCAGCCCAGCTGTTACCAATTTTTTCCCTGTTACTATAGGACTGGGTAGTTATGCCCTGCTCAATCAGAGCCTTCAGACACTTAGTGCGGATAATGTTGGTCACACTTTAACTCACCTGTATTGTTCATCCGGGGGGAATCCTGGGTCATCTAAAGGTAGCGGAAAACATGGGCCCACACGTTCTCAATTGCATGATATAAAGGAGAAGCTGGAAGATCTTGTAAGTCTTTTTGTTGTATTACATTTATTGACCTAACATTATGGTGATTTTTGGATTGTTATTATTAGTATTTGTTTTTTATAATTTTTTTCTTTAGTTGCACAAGGATTATTCTGTAAATTGGAGTGGCGATCCTGGATGTTTTTATCTGATAGAGACATAAATGACTTTTATCTTATTTTCTATGTGCAGGTCTCCAAACTCTTCAAAGGCCAACACAACTACGAGGTTCTACATAAAAATGTTACATTAGAGAACAACTTGTTTGGTGATAATAAAATATGCATGTAAGTTTTTGTTTGAACAAAAATAATAAAACCCGGTTCGAGAGCTGTTTATGGAGATTAGGTTACAGAAGAGTATCGATTATCCAAACTAATTGGGACCAGGGGTGGTTCAGCTATATTTCTAATAGCCAAACACTCCCACTAAAAGATTGCATTGAAGAAGTTAGTGGTCACTGCATGTACAATACATACCTAGATTTTACCTAGATTGTTCTGAAGGGGTTGGCATTTTTGGTGTTTATATACCAATACTTCATGCCATGCACATGCGTACAATATAATTTTTTTAAAAGGACATGTCTATTGCGGAAGGTCGGTGGTATACTATATAATTATGGATAGTTTTATATGTCATTGTAATATTGTAACTGAAGTTTTAAACAAAAATGTAATACGAAGACTAAAACACATCTGTAAATTGAAAACATAAAAAATATAAATTGTTAGGTTAACACTGATAATTATATAACTTATTGGTTTTTTTTATTCTCCAGAGGAATGACAGCATACAAGCTCGAATTGTGGAAACTACGACTACGAATTAATGCACAGTATTTTAGTACAGCAATGGAAATCTTGAGTGTGACAACCTTGGAGCAGACTGGTGTTATTCGAATACATTGGAGGCTTAAAGGTCTGACTATAAGATTGGTGCATCCCTTAAACAAGTTTCATGACATACACACAAATCTTACTTATTATTTAAAACACTGTAAATATTTAGAAAGGGAAGCATTTAGTTAGCCATAATGAATGCGGTAATAAAATTTTGGTCTCTCCTCAAAGCGTCGTCATTCATAATGGCTTTTGAGGATTTGAAGATACGTTTTTGTCAGAAATGATATGTCAATAATGTGTTCTATTTGAAGGTCTACCACAAGTGCAAAATCTGAAGTTCTGGCGACTGTTTCAAAGTAACAAGACCATAGCAAAGGAAGACTGGGAGTAAGTTGACTATGGAGTTTTTGTTGTTGTTATTGTAATGGCTTGCAAGGTTATAGTCTTATTTGAAAATTACACCAAGTCAGTAAGAGAAAGTTCATATTATGATCAATTAATGGAGTTTCAATATAACTTGGTGTACATTTTTCCTGTGCAAAAAAAGATTGTTTATTAAGATGTGTCTGTAGCACAGTGTCAAAATTCTGATTTCCTTGTTTCTTTGTTATGAAAAGATGGTTTGATGTTCTTTAATTTCATGATTCTTTCTTTCTTGACAGATGGCTTGAAGCATTTTCATACTTTCACATTGGCAAGGATGGCCTTGTCCACAAACACAGAATTGACAGGGTGAGTGGCAACTATCCACTTTAGTCTTTTCCATTAGTGGGCAGTCCCCTGGCTTGTTTTCCCAATTCCAATTCCATTTTCGGGCACAGGAAACTTTGAATGATAAATCAAGCAATAGATCTGCAACTCACTGGCTTACTTAGATGTACATTTTATATTATTGTGTTAAGTTAGCAATAAAGAGATTGTAAACCTTAATGTTTTAGGGAAAATTAGTAAAAACCTTATGGGTTACAAAAAAAATAAAAATCTGTGCATGAAATAGAATTACACTTTAAGGTAATTTTACCCTATAAATATCTTGTGTAAAAAGTCCATCCCTGTGTTTTCTAATAATTTAATCTTATAAGACTTTCAATGATCACTCTTGATATATCTTTTATTTAAGCGCTATGCCTTGAAATACCGTAATATGTTCCCCAAACTCTCTGCTGGTATGTGATAGAGTTTTGCATCAAAGAATTGGTAACTTTAACTAGTTATTAAGACTTGACCCACTTGTGGTCTATATTTGCTGTATCTCAATACTGTCATCCCTTGCCACTTTACACTTTGATTTTCACGGCTTCTCTATATGTTATTATATATCCCTTATTTTTTCAAATATAACATGTGCTGATTAACAAGTTGATCAAGATAGTGAAAATGGTACAGCTCGGTTGTCTGAGTCATTAACAAGTTGATCAAGATAGTGAAAATGATACAGCTCGGTTGTCTGAGTCATTAACAAGTTGATCAAGATAGTGAAAATGATACAGCTCGGTTGTCTGAGTCATTAACAAGTTGATCAAGATAGTGAAAATGATACCGCTCGGTTGTCTGAGTCATTAACAAGTTGATCAAGATAGTGAAAAGGATACAGCTCGGTTGTCTGAGTCATTTAATCACCCCTGTGTTAAAATTACTGTAGGTATGGACTGTAGACATATGTATTCAAGCATCCCCAGAGGGTCTAATTATGTTAAAAACCATATTTAGAGGGTCATGTACAAGGCTCTATGAAAATCTTTAATTTATAAGTAAAGAATCCTACTTTGTGGAAATTCACTTATTGTGGTGGAGTCTGGAGCTGATATACTGCAATAAACAAGGGACGAATGTATATAGAATTTAACTTAGAATTTTAATTTTTTAAAAACTTTTCTGTATTCTTATGTTTTCAGATGATTCCAGACAATGAGATCGAGTCTGGCAAACTCACTGACAAACTGAGGGGACTTCTAAACCCAGCAAAACCTTTGGTCAGTTGATCACAAGTGCTACGAACTCAACTTTAACAGATGACCTATGATGAGCATGAGATACGTCATCATTATTAAGATGAGAATATCTGTTGGATTAGCAACAAAAGGACGTCCCTTGTTACATCAAAATTAATTTGTTTCTAATGCTATTTATTATATTATTGTAGTTTATATTATCATGAAAACTGGAAACGTTTCTAATTTAAAAATGATTCCAATGTTAACACCAACATTCTTGTCATTTATTTTATATTTTAACCTCATTCAGGCTTTAAAGGTGTGTTTAATTTATTGATGACGTGTCACATGTATCAATGTGATAATCAGTGGACAAGATTTTGAGTAGGGTATCAAATATTTAGAACAAAACAACTCTAATAGTTAACTCTTGTGTGCACAAAGACTGGGACGTTAACTGGAGGGCTTCTATAACTGGAGATACCTGTAATTTTCATGCCAATTAAAACATATGTAGATGTTTTTTTACTAACAGAATGTTCTAGTTCTAGAATCATTGTATGCACAGAGTAGACAGTCTGACAAGTGATCATTGACCATTTTTTAAACTTATAATCAAGTTGACTTGACTAATCAAGGCAATAAATATTCATTCTCACTGTTAAACTTGGACAATGATGATAAACAGTATATGAAGCTTTCTAATAAAAAATGTATCAAGTTTTCTTTTGATAGGACATCACTTAAATAAATGTACACCATTTCAATATTAGTGATGTCATATTTATTAGAGATGTTTTATTATGTCTGGATATAGTAGTTCTGTTTTACTTTACAAACAACTATTTATAATGTGAAAAAATTCAAAATTGTTGTCCTCTGTGTCATTACTTGTTCACCTGTCAGGTACAACGTGTCATTACAACATGTATGTCACTACTTGTTACTGTCAGGTGCAACATGTGTCACTACTTGTTCATCAGGTACAACATGTGTGTCACTACTTGTTTATCCCTTTGCTGCCAGCAGTTACATAATCTGCAGGAAGTGTGATTTATGATGTGAAATTTCTACACAAACAGATTTTTTTGCTGGTTGACTAGTCTTTCATGGAGCCATTAGTTTTGTATTTGTATGCTGTACAATTGAGTTCTACTTCAGTTAGTGGGTCTGATGTGAATATTTCATGACGTTTGCTAAGATACTAATAAAAACAGAGCTTGAATACTTTTAGTGTTCCCGTGTGACTGATGAGAACTACTGAGATATTTCGTTGACAAGATGTATTTGATTATAAACTGTGCAATCTTGTATGTTCAGAACACTATTAAATTTAGCCTTTCATAATAATTGTTCATTGTGAAATTAAAATTTCATGGTTGTACTTTAACTGAATGTTTTGAAAATGTAACTGAAAATATTTTCCTAGATATAATATTAGGATTGCATTAATCCCATCCTTGATCAGCTGTCAAGAGAATTAACATGGGAAAGTACACTTCACAAAGTTGACCGTGAGAGCCACAAATTAATATAATAATGAAATAGTTTGGAAAATATCTGAAGAGAACTTAGATCAATTCAATGCTTTGAAAGTCCTCTTTCTTAAAGCCCACACCATCCAACAGTTTCAGTACACACTCATCCCTTGGCTGTTGCCACCATTAGTAGCAGTCAATATTTGGATATAGTATGTGAACACTTATGAGTAGCTATATTACTGTGTGATTTCAACTGAACAGACTGGTTCTACACGGGTAGTATGTGAACACTTTAGAGTAGCTATATTTCTGTGTGATTTCTACAAGGTTTTGCTCAGTTTGCAAATGTCGCCTTGACTCTCCCGGACGTTTGATGAGCTTTTCCACCATTGTGATAAAAAACAACAATTTATCAAACACATGAGACTACAAATAGTATATTTTCAATTGTTTTAATTATGTGTCTGAACATTGTTCATTTGGAAGCGGAAAGGGACAATTTCACAAACAATGGTTCTCAATGCAATAAGAGAGCCATTACATGGCATGTTTGATCTTCGGGTTATAGAGTGGTAATGACGCCACAAACACACCCCCCCCCCCCCCACCTTTGAAAAAGAAGCAGAAATGCAAAATTCATAAAGTAATTGTTAAAAAATTTAGTTTTCATATACAACCGGTCACAATTATATTATATAAATATAGACACGTGACTGATCATATTTTAAATTAATACACTACTTTGAAAAGTGCCAATACCAAGGGTATATATTATTTTGGCATTTTAATGAATTACAGTAGCAATGTAACACAAGACAGGTGGGGGGGGGGGGAAGTGTTTTTTTTTTTTTTATACAAAAATATGTTAAATTATACTTGATGGTTTCTATCTAATAATGATATATCATGTGGCTAGTCTGTTCTAATGCACCTGTTACTTAAATGTTACATGATCCAAAAGAATTATGGATTTGCATTTGTATTCTACATTTCCATTGTTAATGAAAATCCATTTAAAGAATATGAAATTAGGATTGGATTACCCCAATTGCATTATAAATATTTTTAAAAAACAAGTAATACTAACAACAGCTCATTAATGTTAACAGAATTATCTACAAAATCTTTCTATCAAGTTAACAGAATTTTCTAGATCAAATTAAACAAAATCTTCACAATGAAAACAAAAAATACATATTTTACTTGTAAAATGCAATGGGTCATCACAGCTTGAAGAAAAAAATTGTTTTTATATTTAAAAAATGTATTGAAAAAACAAAAGTTTACCCAACAAAACATTTTGAACAACAAGAAAACCAAATCTATAACTATAAATCTACTGGCCTTGCAGATCCTTTTTTAGTTTTTAGACAAGTTGAGGACGATACAATAATCAAAGAAACATAAATTAAAAAAATTTAAGTTGAGCTTAATTACTAACTGAATGTGCATGGATAAATCCTGATTTTCTTGTTGGAGGTGTAATGAATTATATTTTAACACCACAGACCCACACTGAAACCCCTATTTGAAACCATTCATATAAATTGTGGAGGGCTCCAGGTGAAATTCATGCATCAGGCATACTACTCATTTTTTTGCATACATAAAAGTGGATGCTGTAACTGTAACATAAATATGCACCTAATAAAGAATTAAAAAAAAAAATTTTAAAAAGAGGAAATGCCAGATTTTTAAAAATTAAATGTTACTTCTCACAAATTGAATCAAAAGGCCCAAGAAAAGGCAGATTTTCATGCTGCCTTGATCCCATGAATATAAAAAAAATATTCTTACACTGCATTACACATCATAAATTCAATAATAATTAAAAAGTATACATTTACTTCATGTTATTTCAACAACAAAAAATTAAATTAAAGGAACTATATTTTGTTAATTCATATAATTTTAGTTTTTGCATGCAAAGAATTATTACCTCAACACACAAAAAGGAAATGTCATTCAATTTATATAATCCAAACACAATTTGTAAAAAATAACTGTCATTTACTTGGTTTTTAGTTTATCTGGCAAAAAGATTTCTTACATTTATTTTTTTGAAAGCTGCATTAAGAGTGAAGTAATTAATTTGAATGTGTACTTAAATAATGCAATTTCATCAGTTCTTTAAGTTAGTACCTGATATCAACGGGAGCGAGATTCTCACCATTTAAGTTTAAAAAACCACAGTTAATTCAATAAAATAAATTAAGAAACTATTGTGTTTCAGTCATTTGTTTCAAAACTACAAGACCAGGAGTCAGTGTAGGATAAAAGATAATACAACATGAATGTATTTGATAAGTGAGCATTCACTCACTCTCCTCAGCTTTTCAAGCCATCTCATCATCTCCAGTTTTAAACAGCAGATATATAACACTTAGCAATGCCTTGATCAGCCGCAATGCAATGTAGACATTTTAAAAGTAGCATCACATAAAAACATTTGTTGAAAGAATGCCATATCAGCCAAAAACTGATTTATTGAGATATAGAAAAAAAATTAATAATTATTTAATCGTAAAGTAATTTTTTTAAAAATGCCATTTTTCATATTTGATATTCTGAGTCACAACAATACCAACATACAAATATAAGGACATTTTAAAAAGTAGAAAATTTAAAAATAAAAATTTAGTTTCTCAATGAAAATTGTTTCTTATTTTACTTACATTCATCATTTAACATATTTTAAGAATCAAGAATGTCAAAACACCCAACTCTGACAATTTTTTTATATTTAAAATTGTCAGAATATTTGTATTTTTAAATCTGGTTAACTTCAAATATTCATTTGTGTTCTAGCTGGATTAAGAGTAATAGTTTCACTACAATTATCCTTATATTAAAGTTCTATTTTTGAACCAGATCTTCAAAGGACAATGAGGATTACAAATACATATTTGAATTATGGACAAATTAATGCCATATATTTATTGATGCCTGTTTTGGCAATCGTTTAACTTCGAATTCATTTGCTTCTTCTATACACTGCATAGATGTCACCAACTCACCAGTATGATAGAGATGGTAATGTTAACTACCAATAGTAAATAGTGACTGTGCTGTCATTGACTTATGTACACACTCTGCACTATGTTGTAATATATTGGTTACAGAGTAGAACAGTCAGAACTAAAGTGTACATAACTATTGGACACAGATACAGTCCATACTAAGATGTTCATACTGGGCACAGAATGGTACAGTTAGCAGTACGCTCCAGGTGTAACCTTGCAGGTGAAATTGTTTCCAAATAGAATTGTAAACAGATTCTATGTGCGTAGGCCAGGTAACAAGATTACCTTACAAGACAAGGAGTCAACAATGCAGGACTAAACGCCTGCCTGGGGGAGTTAATGATAGAGACATAAAACAAGGGGAGGCTATCTCAGAAGCTACATGAACACACTTTACTGGCAGCCATTAGGTTTACCTTCACAATACAGATATTGGTATGGACGTATCAGCTTTTCATATATCTAACAAAAGATAACCAAATGTATCTATGGCGGTGTACTAAGTAAGTTATTAGAATGGTAAAAGTTCCAATTGCATTTGGTCAATTTTAAAAATCATTAACTTTAAATTTTAAAAATAAAAAATAAAGGTAGGCTACTTTGTTACTTGATACAAGGCTAGCAAGGTTGGAATTATTTTAATAAAGCCACAGAAGCTTACATTTTATAAACTATCCACATCCATATGGATGCTATTTATACCGGTCTCTAAATCTCTATTGTCAAGTGATAAATGAGTCTGACCCAAGGCTACCTGACCATTGTCACCATCAGCTGCTCCCATCTCAAAGTCCATTGACTGCACCGGGGCAGCAGTGGCAGAATCCACCAAGATCTGTTGCGTGGTGGACAGTGGGGGGGAAGTGCTCGGTGAAGTGGAGGACGCCATCCTGGGTTGTACAGCGGCCACAAGTTGAGGGGACGACAACCTTGAGGCTTGGGTTGGTCTCTGCGGCAACGGGTTGTTTCCTAGTGGCCGGCTGCCAATGCCGCCCGACACTGGAAAAGCCGCCACAGCTCCGATGATGTGAGTCTGCTGTGCAGGCACAGTGGCGGTGGATGCGGCGGCCACGACAGGCGCTTGGGTGTGTGGCATAACAGGATGAGAAGGGATTTTATCCACTTTGCCACCGTCGATGTGAAACGCTGGGGCCACCCAAGCTCCACAAGGACATTTTTCCCCTGATTTAGATGGAAACATTCAAAGAGAAGAAATAAATATTTTGTCTGGAAATTGTACACATTATTATATTGTAAATGTCTCATTCTCAAATTTGGACTTATATTTTTTGGCTAAGAAAATGAAGAATGGAAAAAAGACCATCAAAGTAGCAACACTCAAAATAAAATGTTACTAATTATAGCATTAAGCAGTCTGTAAATAAGAACATATCATTTCAACAACTTTCATTGGCAGCACTGCGACATCAGAACTGATATTGTGTGCTGCAATTATCTCGTTATCTTACACTAACAAACAGTAACAGGTTATATTGTATTGATGAAAACCCCCATTCAGCACAATGTCATACAATGCCTAAATTCTATCCATAACAGGTCATATTGTATTGATGAAAACCCCCATTCAGCACAATGTCATACAATGTCTAAATTCTATCCATAGAATCTACTCACCAAACCAAACATAGGAACCAATCTTAATATCACACTTTGGACAATGTAGCTGAGGAGATATTAGACTTTTGGTTACCAGTAATGTATTGTCAATGTAGCTGAGGAGATATTAGACTTTTGGTTACCAGTAATGTATTGTCAATGTAGCTGAGGAGATATTAGACTTTTGGTTACCAGTAATGTAACTAAGAAAATTAGGTAGATTTATCAAACATACAGAAGAGAAAATTGATACCATGTCTAAAAAAAAGGTTCTTTTAAATAACTTTTACATTAAAAGTGATTCTTTTAAAAAAATTTGAAATTTTGTGAAGAGAAAAAAAAAAGACCAGATTATAGATAATAAGTTTATGTAAGTTTCCATTGGCCCAACATGAACATTCTAGTTAGTATCACCTTGCCCTGAACTATATTGATCTTCCCCTTCATCCACGTCAGAGGGTCAACAAACAAAGATCTCTGGCAAACAGAGTCGCCGCCGCCAGCAGAATTTGTTGGACGTTTATTGGCAGGCACCTTACTCCTCCAGTCAAAGGCGGAGTCACCTTGACCTATATTGTGTGAGGTCAGCGCTCCATCGTGAAATAAAAACATTCTGTAAAATGAAAAAAAAAACAACAGCACATATATAAAAAGAATCTGCACAGAGGCCCAAATTGATGTGACCAATGGAAAAATTAGTGCAGTTTAAGACAGTGGTCTGTTGCTTCTTTCTTTTATAAAAACGGGGAGTGTGTGCCATTTGTAAATGCCGGGCGTTGAAAAACTGGCATTAGTTCCTTCTAATCAGTGGTTCTTAAACCCTATTTGAACATTTTTGGGGAATCCCCTTCTATAAATTTTTTTTTACTACATTTCAAAAGATAAAATTATTTCAATGAAGAGGAATTAGCCCTTACTTCAAGTAAACTGACTTTTTATTTAGTTCTCCCCAAACAAAAACATCTTTTCAGGGCCCATTTACGTATCTAACAGCTCAGTAGAAAAGTTGATTGCATTACAGTGGGTCAAGTTTTATTTTTTTAAAATCTAACCAATGGTTTACTGGTGTAAATTGGTTTTTTTAACTTCCACCCGGAAGCTATGATTAACATGTTTTGGCGGCATCTCACCTACACTTACGGCACTTGTAGTAGGCATCATTCCCTTTGGCTGAGTAATCAGGCTGGACGTAAACCTCAGAGGGTATTTCTGGGTCACCTGCATCATAGCGATAGAACAATTTAAAATGATATAACAATCCATAGCAAGGGGATAATACATATTGACGGAACAATTCATTTTGACTTTTTGAAGCTTCAAAAGACTCTTTCTATGTAAGCAGTTCAAACCGAAATTTTTTATAGCCAAAAAATTGTAAACTAAATTTTATCAATCTGTAAATTTGTTCAAAAAATGGATCGAATTAGAAATAGATGATACCATATGATAAACATCTGATGGAAAAAAGGGAGACAACTGTCCATTATTTTTGAAAGCTTTAATTATTTTATATCAAAACTTTTAGCAGCTCTTGAAATTGAAACAAAGAGATCAAATTCAATTAAAATGATTAAAGAAACAAGACCAAACATGTTGACATCATTTATTGCAAGTTAAAACATTCAATGGATCATTTGAGAAAACTACTAAAGCTGTTTCCTAATTGGCAGATTAAGTAGGTGCTGCTCAAAGTGTTAACGAGAATTACAATTTTAAAATGTATTTTGATTTACATCCAACTTCCACAAATAAATAACAGCATTCATTTATCAGTTAGTTACCTTGTGAAAACTGTCCACATTTGAAGCGTACAGCTAGTTTGCTCAGCTGGTATGCCCGATATTCACTATGTGTCTTGTCGATTCTGCACCCCATATTTTCAAACAATTGCAGCTGCTCTTGAAAACCATCATTGGGTCTAGCAACAATAACAAAGTTATTCATAGACATATACTCTTAAGATGATATCTTTAAATTGATTTGGTGGAAATTAAAGATCGACAAAAGGTAAAAATTCTATTAGAATCTCATATTGGCAAAGTTATTTAGGAACCTCCACCTAGAGAGTATTTCAAAGTTATTTCCCAATAAATCTGTTTCCATACATAATGTAGCTCGACTCCCCATTTCTATTCAAAATGGCCCAATGCAACAAAATTGGTTTATAAACTCACCTGACAAACTGTCTAGCTGCAGCTACTATTTCCAGGGCCCTGTCTTTGGATATAACATGCTTCTGCATAATGTATGCTACTACAATTGTTGCACTCCTTGATATACCTGCTTGACTAAAGACAAGAAAAATCCTTAACATGATCTATTTTCAAATTAAAAGTCTTCTTCGCCTCTTTTGCTTTATTGAAAAAAATACAAGACCAAAAGCTATCAAAGGAGAAGGTTACAAACCCATAAAGGTACACGGGTAGCAATGTCTATGGGTACCACTCAAAATGAGCTTAATTTTACTGCAGTGGACATCATTTAGCACTATGTACATGCAGCAAATCAGTACATCTGCATCTCGGTCCTAATGTAAAGCTGGATCATGGTTATGGATGGCTGGGGAAGGGAGGGTAGTTTTCTTGTAAATGAAATCAAAGTCCTAATTAAGCCTTTTGTTTTTACAGTTTTAATAGAAGCTAGAAAATAGCAACTGTTCCCATCTAAAATAGTTACTGATGTGATTGCTTCCTCTAATCCATGCGTCTATTTCGTTTTAACTTATACACTGGATAATCAACATTTCTACTTCACTGGTAACAGAGGTAAAGTTAGTGACTTTTTGCTTTGGCAACTTGATTTATTAAATTTTTTTTTTTTACAGCATTTTGAAATATTTTGAAAGTCCTATATTTTAGCTATAACTATAAGTAAGCCAAGGTATAGATATTTATATTCAACAAAAATTGTAGATTCTCAACATGAAAATAAATAGGTAAATTTTGATTTAAAAAAAGATAGTCTATTAAAAAAAAATTACTGTTGGGAACTTTGAGTCAAAGTTATTTCTTTTATTACAAATATTACTTTTTTTTAAATAGCCTTTAAAAATATTTACAAACTTTAAAATTTTCCTATTACTGTTAGTGTTTACTTTGTGACAAAATTTCTAGCCAAAATAAAGGAAATAATTGTCTTTTTTTACCAATGAACTAATACAGCGCCTCCATTCTCCCTGGCCTGGTCAATAAATGTAAAACATTCAGGGAATAACTCCAGTAAATCAAAGTCATATAGATCCAGTGCAAAAATATGTTTATAGGTACATTTATTAGTCAACATTTCTGGCAGTGGCTTTTCATCAATGGACAAGATGTGGGTCACTTTTTTTACTTGCAAGTCTCTCTCATTTAAGGCAGCCATGACACCACCCAAGTACAGCCCTTCAATAATGCAGTCAGAGGTCTCCATGATAAAAAGTAATCACGTTAAAATGTCAGTGGGTGGTTGCATCAAACTCCTGAAAGGCTGCTGGACCAGATCAGTAAAAAAAGGTTGGTACTTGCTCTCAAAACCAATCTACTCTGTAAATAGGAAAAAAACCTAGATAATGTATATTTCAATAATCTTATAGACAATAAGGGAACTGTGTCATTTGATAAATTTAATGAAGAGACAAGGTGAGGCAAGACGTGCACTTCTTGTTTCTGCCAATTTTGACAAAAACACCAAGTCGACACCAGCAATATTTAAAAAATAATTTTTTCTATCTTTTTTCCTTTTTACACTTTCTAATTGTCACCAGTGTGTAGCTAGCCCATGAATTTAATTTACAGCATGAAATTATGTTGACATATCTTGCTTTCATCTAGAGATATACAATAAAGTTGCCCAGAAAATGTTTATATAAGCAAGGAGGAATTGCATACTGCATTAATTATACTTAGTGAGCTCTAGTCATCACGTAAATGCTAAGGGCGTCTCGCCTACGCCTACCCGCCATCACCGGTGTCAAGTATGGGAGTTCATTAGTTATTGTTGCGTTTGAATGCATGTTATTACGCGCGGTGTGTGAAAGAGTTTTTATTAGCTAATCGGCTAATGAACGCGCTTGTCTGAATGACGTATTTTTATGTTAATTGTGACGTATTGTCTAGTCCGTAGTGTGATGTAAGTTTGAGTCGTGCAGCAGTTATTGTGTAGAACGTTGTAGAAGAAAGATGTGTTTCTTGTAGCTCCAGCCTGTATTCCTCATTGATTATTAAAGTTATAGTTAGTACTAAAAAGACTTGAGTTATTCACTAATACTTGGAATAGTAAGTTAGTAAGAGAACTTGATGAATGATTCAATCAAGGAGACATAGGAGTTGACATGGGGAGCTTGAATTGCTAAAATTCTTTGACACACTACTAACTTAGTCTAAGTTGAGACTAGGCTATATTTAAAAACTGTTTTTTTTTATATTGTAAGTAGTAGCAGTAGGCATAGTATAGGCTATTAATAACTACTAACTACCAGATAGGCAGACAATTCTTAAATATCTTCATTCCATAAGCCTATTATTATAATTATATTATAATAATTAGCAGCAAGCTAGTTTACTATGATTCTTTACCATGCTCATACTACATAGGACATAAACTATGACTAGGTAGTAGTAGTCTTAAGTTACACACCTACATTTTCACCCCATCTCTGTAAGCTACGGTTATGAATTTAAAGGTTCATTTGGTTTCTTTTGAGAAAATATGCAGCCCTTTACTACCAAGGCCAATTGACGATAGTCGTAGCCTAAAGAATACTAAAGATAGACACTATTTATTTTTATATTTTAGTGGGTTCCAGTCTGAGTGACAGCCCGCACTAAGTTGTAACTTGTAACTGTAAGTGTAGGTTTTTCCTGCTGGAGATTTTTCGCTACGCTTTATTCTTGACATGTTTTTCTACTGCATTAAAAGTAATTGGTGATATGTTTAATTTATCCATTTCAATAACTTTTACGTTGGACTAAGATTTAAAGGTATAAGCAAACTGATTAGCTTGCACCATTTGTTTACCTCATTTAACACGACATGCTTATACGGACATATGTGTAGTTATTTGCGGCTATTTCCGAGTCTTACGCCTGGTCTTCTGTTCCATACTATTTAATATGTGAGCTGAGCCTGAAACGATAGTCAGACGACACAAAGTTAAGTAAATTCATAAAAGGCCTATATTACGTTCATTTATCATACCTATTCTTCATCAATTAATAGACTTAATTAATATTCGAAATTATATAGATTATTAATATGATTTCATTATTTATTCATAGCCCATAGAGAAGAGATTGATTATCAAGTTGACTTTTAAATGACTTCTTCATATGATTTTATTACAATTTTTTGCTCTAAATTTGACTGCTTCGTCATAAAAGTCATCTGGTAATCAAATATAACTTCCAAAACTCTTACCCACTCTTGAAGTTAATCATAGCGTGGCGTTCAGCATTGATAATGGGGAGCAGAATATTTCCTTTCAAACAACATGAATGCATTCTCAATAGTAATTATTATGCTTTATACTTTGATACTTGACTACTATTATTTTTTGGTCGCCTGAAGTAAGGGGAGTCACTGGGGTAGGTGTCCCCTGGTGCAGTAAACTCATAGTGTTACCCCATCTCCTTCCGTATTGCCCCCCACCCGGGTCCTGCACTCAGTAATTCTTAACCTGTTCATACAAAGCTGCTTATATTTTTATTTTTAAATAAAGTCCTAAAGCAAATTAAAGATAAATAAGAAAATATATACTTTGAAATAAAGCGTTCAAAATGGCAACAAAATGACTTTTTTTCATTGAAACATTAAACATTTGAGGCCAATTTCTGTTAAACTAAGTTTTTTGCTGTTTTATGTTGTTCGCTGAAGATGGCTTTCACCCGATGTCTCTACTATTACTAGTCCAATATTTCAGGTTTTTACACATTATTTTCTTACTATCTACCTTCATAAAGCTTTAAAGCTGTATTCTTAGTATAATCTTGTCTAAATGCTTTATGACTTGATGCCATGTTTATTGTTTATGTCACAAGCTTTATCAATTGATGTATTTCAGTTTGGAGATTATTCTAATAAGCAGGTGGTCGAAAATGGCCTTAAGATTTGTATCTTCTGATAAACATCATAAGATTGGGGATGATGTTGATGGTGGACATGCTTTAACATTTTTTTTTAACCGGCATTGAACTTTAAGGGTATCATGTATTGATATAGGGCTTATTTTGGATGATACATCCCACCCTCTTCATCACTTGTACCTAAGATAGGGCAAATTCTTTCCCTTAAAGTTAGGACCGAAGGATATAAAAATTACTTTGTTCCCCAGTCTGTAAAAATTTACAATCATGCTCCCCCAGCGGTTACCAAATCTTAATGATCACTAATAAAGTCATTATAATTGTTACTAAGGGAGTTAATTTTTTAGGGGGTATATGATGGCTGATTTCTATGCTAGAGAAATACTATAAGACGACTTGTGTTTAAATTGTTCTGATTGTTAAATGTTTTATTGGTTAAAATATATCTTTATTTATGTGTTGACAATGAATATGTACAACATAATAAAAAAAACATTTCCGTTTCTTTGGATCAATAAAAGAATCTTATTTTTAATACCTGCACTCTGGACAAATGAAAGTACAAGTGAACATAAAATGCAAAACTATATCTACTACAGGCCTATCGGTTCCAATAAAGGAATACCATTTCTGATTCCAATATAGAAACTATAAATCTACTAATTACACTTTACAATATAGAGATTTAATTTTTTTTAAGGATTTAAACTTAATTTTTTTTTAATTAACTCTAAGCTAATGGGCCTTGCTGGGTGACTTTGGCCAAGATTCTGATAGTTCCATCTAGCTTATTTTGTTGCCTGATATAGAACTAGACAAGACATTCAGTAGTTATAAAGCAGTTGACACCAAGACAAGACATTCAGTAGTTATAAACCAGTTGAGACCAAGACAAGACATTCAGTAGTTATAAACCAGTTGACACCAAGACAAGACATTCAGTTGTCAAGTAATGGTTTCCCCACAAGATTTGAAGAATTTCAAAAAATCTTATGATACCTATGAACATAACAAACACATTTCTTATAGATGAACATAACAAACACATTTCTTAAAGATGACTCCGGCATTTATTTTTTTCTGACACATTATCAATGTTATAAAAAGATTCAACATTTGGACGTTTTATTAAATCCATGTTTAACAATCCTACAAGAAGTTGGCAAAAGAAAATCAGAAACATTGCTTGCATCTTATGTAAAGTTATTTTTATATCGCCAGACAATTCTAGGCACACACATTTGAATGTTAGAGCTGTTTTGTCCAGCATACATAATGGTGAAAGATGTTGACATAATAATGAAAGCTGCTCAAATTAAGACACCTTGTTACAGGATATTTATTTTTCTTAAATATAAAAAATAAATTTAAATATTTATATAAAAAAAATCACTGCTATGATAAGAATCTAGCAGAGACAAATTTTATTTCTTACAAGTTTTCTATATTTCTAATATCCCTTGATCTATATTATATTAAATCCTTCTAAATCTACTCAATATATATTTGAGAGGTTGAATTGTAAAAATAAAAAAATTGAAGTTTCCAGAATAAAGTACGAATATAACTGTTATATCATAGCACCCACCTTTATAGATAATTTCAATAAATTAACACAGTGTGTTGCCTATTCAGCATTCTGTATATTTTGTATCAATAACAGCGTTTCCCCATATTTAAAGAAAAATACAATATATAAATGTGTTTTTAAAACACCTTGAGCATATATTATTGCATCTCAAACAAGGATTTTCAAGACTGAAAAAAATATGTACAATGAATGAAAAAAGAAATCCAACAAATTCCCATTTATTTGTATCAATAAAAATTCTTATCTTACTTCATCTATGAAAAATATAAGCTCTAGTTGATATGAGCTCAGAACAAATGTCAGAATACAGTCACAAAATTCTTCTCCATTCATTTGTACAATTTAAATTTGGAAGTGAGCCAAACATTTCCAAAGAGGAACAACTTAACAACTTTGAAAGAGGAGCCTTAAAGTCCTAATGCAAATGCCTCCAATCAAGAGTTGGAGAGAGAGAGGAAGCTCAAGGGATACAGATCATGCCATCATTTCAGACTTGATACCAGTTTGTTTCATACCATGCTGTATTTATATAGGTACAAGTGACCTACCAGTTTCTTTCATACCATGATGTATTCATATAGGTACTAGTGACCTACCAGTTTCTTTCATACCATGCTGTATTCATATAGGTACTAGTGACCTACCAGTTTCTTTCATACCATGCTGTATTCATATAGGTACAAGTGACCTACCAGTTTCTTTCATACCATGCTTTATTCATATAGGTACTAGTGAGCTCTGTTATAAATATAAATATCACATGTTTAATAAAATAAGACTTCTTTCATAGACTACATCAAATCTGTTAGGTTACAGTGGAGAAATTACATTAGAGTAAGCACACAGGTAAGGTTCAACAGTTGAAGTAATAAACACATACAAGTCACATAAACACAAATCATTGAGACCTACAAGTCATAAATGCAAATTATTAACATACAAGTCATAAACACAGATTATTAACAAATACAAGTCATAAACACAAATTATTAACACATACAAGTCATAAACACAAATTATTAACACATACAAGTTGTTAAAACGTACAAAACACAAATGAAAACTCAGCTTAACTATGACCATTTTTAGATGACTAGCAAGTCACAGCTTATAAAGAACTACAAAATTATCAATTGAGCAGATCCTTATTTTGGCAATAGAAGAATCAACACACTATTAATGATTAAATAAGTTGATGGAAAAAAACTGAGTTTTCCACAATGGCATAGTAATAATAGTGCTGTTACATCTCCAATTTCATAATCAATCAATCAATCGTCACATAGATGGAACACAAACACACTCAGCAGTTCAATCAATAGCCACATAGATAGAACACAAACACACTCAGCAGTTCAATCAATAGCCACATAGATAGAACACAAACACACTCAGCAGTTCAATCAATAGCCACATAGATAGAACACAAACACATTCAGCAGTTCAATCAATAGCCACATAGATAGAACACAAACACACTCAGCAGTTCAATCAATAGCCACATAGATAGAACACAAACACACTCAGCAGTTCCGCTCCAGTTTAAACACAAGTCTTTTCTGTATATACACAAATAAAAATGGAACTGAAATTGAAAATATTGGTCTGAAAACAACTGATTACTTTGTGGGGCAGAGCCTTTTAACAAAACAACTCCATTCAGCTTACTAAAGAGAGAGGGTTTGTCTAGTCTACCTAGGGCACAATCAATCTGAACATTGTTTGTCTAGTCTACCTAGGGCACAATCAATCTGAACATTTTCTTGACTCTGCTAAATGTATCTAGAATTTAAAAAAAAAAAAAAAAAAAAAAAAGGCCCATGAAATATTGACATTATTATTTGTGGTTATGGCAGAATTATGTTGGTCTATCTGTGATGCAAACAAATGGGTCAGCCTGTCCCAAGTATATGAGTTTTACCAGAGGCCCCCCCCCCCCCCCAAATGAAAAATTGTACACACACATTTTTACTGATGGAAACACATGTACACTCACAATTTATCAGGCCAGTGAACACATGTACACTCACAATTTATCAGGCCGTGAACACATGTACACTCACAATTTTTTTCAGTGATGCCCAAGTCTACAGAACCTGTGAGAAACTACCTATAAATACAGCAATAAATAATTGGCATTTTTTAACATTCTTAATTAATACTTGACATTGAGAAAGCCGGTTAGTGCTATTTTGTTAAAAAGATCATGTTTATAGATTACCTTTTCTCTGGTTACAACTTTTGGGGCATTAATTTTCTGATTTATCATAGACATTTATTGGAATCAATTACTCACCGCTTGAATGCAGTCCATTTATTATTGGAATTAATAATCATCTTTAATTTTTAAAAATGGATCACAAAAAATAGAAAAAATTAAAATTAAACGTCAACATTACCTCAATGGAATGGTATTTCATTGATTGGCCGATGCTCACCGATAAGTCCAGTTTGTTAAACCATTCAAAATACTGCTAAATAAAATATCTAAACAGAGAAGATTGATTCCAAGAAGTTAGAACTATTTTTACTTTCTGTATTTCCAATTATTTTGACTCAGATGGTCTTCATTGGGTCAAAAGGATTAAAAAAGAAAAAAAGGAGCAGCTGTAGGGATACAACAAATTACTGAAAATTTCCATTATATTTCTAAATGAAAGAAATAAAAATCGATATCAACCCGTAACGAGAAGGTAAAAAAATGTTTTGTAAACATGTATACAAATATAATGCAAAACAAATGCTATGTAAACAAATATTATGTACTCAGATTATTATAAATTCAGTTTTTTAAAACATGGATTCAAATTTTTGAAGCATTGTAAAATTCATTAGTTTTTTTAAAACTCAAATTTATAAAATTATGGTTATGTTTGAATATTCAATACCAGTGTAAATAATTCACAAACAAATAAACTGACAGATAAAAATCAGTTGAACTATTTTCAGTAGTCCTATAGTTTAATATTTATATAAATGTTCATACAAAAATTGTAGACCAATGCTATCAAATAGTTCAATGAAATTTATGATAAAAAGGGATCATATAGTGAAGTAAACAAAGTGTCTTCATACATTCCATTATTTTTACTCTGACTTTTTGAATTAGAGAGAGGAGAATGAAATAAAAGCTGCGGGAATTCAGTCATTATAATCTAGAGCAGGGGTTCTTATCCTGTGTTCCACTGAACCCTTGGAATTTTGTGCCTGACCCCTTGGAATTTTGTGTATTTAAAAACTGTAAGGTGTCATTGGAAAAATAAATAAAATAAAGAACACTTGATCTACAGCCTCATGATAATATCTCTCAAATCTCATGGACACTCTAAGTAATGAAATAAAGTTCAAGTAGTCAAGGCCAGTGTAAAAATGTTACAATCCTTAGGAATCGATTCAATTGTAAACACATCTAAGTCACTTGTGGAAATTACTTAATGTCATAAAGAATAGATTAACTGGTGGGTACAGTCTGAAAATTATATACTTTGACTGGTGGACTTATTGATGGGTACCTTTAAAAAAAAAATTATGCCCCATAAAATGAATTGACCATTCACTTTAAAAAATCATGTTAAACATATTTAATTATTAAAATATTTTAGTAACCAACACCTTAGTGAAATAGCCTGTTTTTTTTGCTACAATCTTCCCCAAAACTAAATGGAAAATAGACTAAACATTTTCCAATTATAGAATGAATACTTTCTTATATAGACTAAATATTTTTGAATGAGCATGTGCTACAACTTAGACTGCGGATGACTGGCCAACAAGGTTTGCATGTCAAGGAGAGATTTTGTTAGACTCTGAGAGAACTGGCCAGAGTTGGTCTGTGGGCTGTTATTGAAGGATGAGATCGAGAATATCAGCTGGTTGTCCTGAGGATTGTAACAAATGCCGTAACCGTCAGGGACCACCGGGCCGAAACACAGGAATGATGAGTACTTGGATGCCACCTGGTGGGAGAATTCCGATGTGACATGATCAAATATTTACTTGTGGGAGAATTCAGTCATGACCTCAAATTAACAACATTTATCTTAGTAGTCACTAGGAGTCTGCTAAAGACAATCAGACATTAAGACTATTATTACAAAATTTTAAGGAATAGGGATTAAATTACAAATCTGGCGCAAGAACTTCTAAGCTCGGGTCAATATATAAAACAAGGAGATATTGTTGTTGTTCGTCCGTCAAATTGAATAGGACCATCCAGTCATCCGGTTTGGGGGGTGGGTTACAAGGAGATATAATGATTCAATAAAAGATAATTTTGTATAAGTAATCATGGATTTCCCTTGTTTGAGTCTGGTCTAGATAAAATTTGATATTAATAGGGACTTTAATCCTAACTCACAGGGAGGTAAACCTACCTGACTTGTTGATAGTCTGTAATGGGTGCTCTCCTTGTAGGAGAGATCCATGAAAAGTTCAGGAACATTCATACCATTCTCCACAGCTATCAGTTTCAAACCCAGCAGATGTCTGTCAATACCTTGGCCTGACACAGTCTACAGAAATAAATATTACAGAGGGCAACATTAGAAACATGAACTCATTCCCTATGGGTGCGACTACACGCGCCATACATGGATCACGACGCCATACATGGATCACGACGCCATACATGGATCACGCGCCATACATGGATCACGACGGATGTGGCCAAGTCCAGACTTGTCCTAAAACACCTCTCTCAATGCTCTATTAAAGTTAGCAAAGAAATCACTCGCTGAGACTTCCAGTGATGACATGATTCTGCATGATTGCAATGAAGTTTTTATTTTGTTTCGTTTTAAATCTAAATGTTCATCTTATATCTACATGTGTTCGTCCAAAGTGCAATCAGTTGATTTTTAAAAAGAATTCTGGTTGATCCCATATTTATATAAAATCTATCATATTTCTCAATGAATTTGTCCTTAATTTGTCAAAATTAATATTTAGCTACTTAAAAATTATTTACAAATTATTTCAAGTGAAAATCTGAGTTACTTTGTTCAGGAAAATAGACTGAGTTCGGAAGTCGCACAGCTGGAGGGAATGAGTTAAGGATAAAAAAATATTAAATAAAGAGAAATGAATGGCATTACGCTCTGGAGACCGCATAATAATCCCAAGGGGCCTCACCCAGTCTCATTCTTAGATAATGCAGAAATCAGGAAGGACCTGACATCAGAAGTTTCAAACAATTTCAACTCATTGCAGAGTTCTTGTAAAAAATCAAAACTTAAAAAAAAACTATCCATATTAGTCACAATTTAAAACAAATCAAATCAACACATAGAAAACTAGTAGACATCAAATAATAACAGTCCTAAATCTAGCAACGAAACAAGTTTTACCTCATCTGTATATTTTCTATGGGACGCTACAGCTTTCTTGAGAAAATCTACTTTTGCTGTTCCAGGCAGGGAGGCATCATCCATGGCTTTAGTGAAGGCAAGGGAGGCTACCGAGCAGGACCTTATAGTGTCTGTGCGACCCAGTTGAAATCTGCGTAACGAGCCTGTCTCGTATGTGGCGCAGGGCTGTTTATAAATTCTATGGATTGGTAGGACACGGGAGACAATTATTTTAAAAAGTTGTGTGTACAACTTGGTGTATAACAATTTTTTTTCCTTAGACACACAGAACTCATACATGAGAAAGTTTCAGCTTGGGATTTGAATTCATATAAAAATTGTTTCATTTTAGGTTTTAATTTTTACATCTAAATTGATTCTAATTGAACGACTTGTGAAACCACTCAGATGATTTTGTAATATATGGTTGACAGCTAAATTACCTGTAATACGCTAACTGAAAGGCAATTTGTATGTAGGCATCAGGACTTAGTTTCTGAGATTTGATGAAATTTTTACCATATCCCTTAAAGAACAAACTCCTGAACATAAAGTCCTCGACAGCACTGAACAAAAATAAAAAATTCAACCATGAATTAAAAATGATCAATGCCATTCGTTCACTTAACTATCTAATAAACACTTTTTGAAAACATTTTCTATAAATTTAGAATATTATACAATGTAACATGGTAGAATTCATGATCAATTATTCCAATCTTATTTACTTATTAAATATGCCTTTCTAAACATTGTTACACTGGTTATATAAATATATATAACTCAAATCTTACACCTACAAACGTACATGTCTATTTCTTCATTTGTAACACCTACAAACGTACATGTCTTTTTTTTCATTTGTTACACCTACAAACGCATATGTCTATTTCTTCATTTGTTACACCTACAAACGTACATGTCTATTTCTTCATTTGCCCTGTTGATGACTTCCTTGTTCTTGTCACTAACATGAAATGTCAGTCTCTCAGGTAGATGGACATTAGCTGCAGCTGACCATGACTCTCTGTTCCTCTCTCTGTCGATACAATAAAACAAAGAAGATTTAAAAATACTGCTCGTCAAACTAATAAACATATTATAATGAATATTTTAATGAATATTTTCATACAGTAAATGGGAAAAAAATTGGTGTAAAAACTTATTCTGAAATTTTGTTCCTCTTTTTTAGTTAGAGAAAGATTACAAATAACAATAACAACAGGTCTGACCAGGACCAGCTACAACAGGATCTCATCGGTTAACTGAGTGGGAGATGAGCTGGGACATGGAATTTCATCTTGCCAAGTGACAGACACTGTCAGTCTCTAGAAGTTATACTCCTCTACACTACTATTACGAACTGCATGGCCATGTACTTGAGTCAGTTTCCTCCGTAAGGTACCTGGGTGTTACCATTCAGAGAGAGGTCTGCTGGGACGAGCATATTAACAATGTGTGCAACCAAGCAAACAAGACCCTGGGGTTCTTAAGGCGTAATCTAAAGATCAGCAACTCCAGTGTGAAATAAAGAGCCTATAGAGCAGTGGTTCTCATCCTTTCTAATGACGCGACCCTTTAATACAGTTCCTCATGTTGTGGTGACCCCAAACCACAAAATGATTTGCGTTGCTACTTCATAACTTTAGGGCATATGCATTTTTCGATGGTCTTAGGCGACCCCTGGAAAAGGGTCATTCGACCCCCAAGGGGGTCGCGACCGACAGGTTGAGAACTGCTGCTACAGAGCCTTTGTCCAGCCACTTTTAGATTATGCATCTTCAGTCTGGGACCCATTTACCCCGAAGAGCATTGACAGGTTGGAGGCGGTCCAGTGATGGGCAGCATGCTTTGTCCTCAAACCGCTACAGGAATACCTCTAGTGTTGGCAGCATGCTGGAAACACTGGGCTGGTCAATACTGGAGGAACGATGACAACTATCCAGGCTCTCCATGATTTACAAGATAAATAATGGGCTAGTCCACTGCTCTGGCATAAAACAGAAACTCGTCCCTCTCCCCATAGATAGTGACGGGGCCGTGACAGGCAGTTCCGGCTCATACCAGCGAGAAGCCAGTATAGGAACTGCTCATTCCTGCCAAAGACAATCAGGGACTGGAACAAGCTTCCAAAAGGAACAGTTGAGGTGACAACACTTGACACATTTGCATCGATTGACTCAGGCCTTCCAACCCCCAGTAGCCCTTGCAACCAGTGAAATATCCTCATAAACACCAGGCACAGAAACATTGCAAATCCCCTCTACATGCATAGGAGCCAGAATGATCAATAAATTGATTGTGGGCCCTTAGTTTTTAGAAGAAGAAGAAGCCGAAGAAGAAGAAGAGGCTTCTAAATATGTTTGTTTCAAAATATATGTCAACACTGTGAAGCTGTGAACAAAAGAATGCTTAATTATCTTATGAAAATGTATACAAATAAATTTGGTGATCAGACACAATGAATGAAAAGATAAAGCAATACCTGAAATTATTTAATAAAGTCGATTCAGAAAGGAAATTATTTATTTTGTCAAAGGTATCGAAATGGGGAAATAAAAATTTTAAAACAATTCCCCACCATCCCACAACCCCACCATCCTACAATCCCCACCATCCCACAATGCATTCACAAAAATTACAGGTTATTTTTATTTTAACTTTTAAAACTTATTTACACATTGCAAAACACAGAAGACAATTTAAACTTCATGGTGCTGGTACATAAGACAGTTTCTAGTTTAAACTTCATGGTACTGGTGCATAAGACAGTTTCTAGTTTAAAAACAAAAAAACATGTGCTAATTTTGATTTAGTTTTTTTAATTTCTTTTCATTCCAAATTTATATCACATTGTAGAATTTCATTTTAATCTGTGCATTCAGGAACTAGTGGATGTATTATATTGTGGTTTGTGTTAGTTACATTTGAGACACTTGAAATCAGTTTTAATAAATCACCTAATGCTCAAATAATTTCCTCTGTGAAGTCAATTAAGTGTTAAATTTTATGCAACTTCAGTCCATCTATATCGTAGTTTTATTTTGAACAAAATAGAAAAAAGGGGCTTGTCCAGTGCTGATCTCTTTACTTAGGGTGGTATTTCCATTTATCAATAGGTCAACACAACACATGAATGAATTGTATGATTTCAGAATCTGATTTGACAATATTTGGTTTTCTCACCAGTAATTGCCTAAAATACACAATCAGATTTGGTTCTGTTTACAAAAGAAAATCCATTTAATGTCATATAGTGAGACTTTTTTATATTCTCTTATCCACCACATAGCACATTGCTTTCATATTTTTCATTCATTTTCTTCTGATTAAGCCTGACAACAAAAATTCACTATGCACAGTTTGTCCTTATTGTGTGTTTCAATATTAGAACCTTTGAAGAATGTCCTAATTTGAATAAATCTGTTTTTGGGAATCAGGCATAAGCCAAAAATTCATGTCAGTAATGAGAGATTGTTGAAGTATTTTTGTACACTGAGGACATGTACAGTTGCCATGCACATTAGTGGTCCTAGCAATTTGTACAATTAGTCCCATGGTAGATGAAAAGCCGGTGTATTTTACAAATGTTTCAACCAAATCCAGTGTGAAAAATATCTTGAAAAACTTTAGGATGAAGAAATTGGCTCACTGTATCCATGTGGACATTTCATCCCTCTGATGTAATCCTGGCTATCTTGCTGGAAGAAACTCTAGGAACTGAAACGGTGGGCCATCATTGGGCCATCATCTTGAACATCATAGGAGTTTAGCCTGTGAATGTAACAGAACAACTAATATTATAGACCTATATGCTATTTTTAGGGATGAGATGAATACAAAAAATATACTTCACTTTAAGTTCCAGTTTTAGTACTTCCAATACCATCTAAAAACATGACTATAAAATTTAGTGTCATTTTTATGACACACATGGAAGTCCAACTTCATGTCCTTTAGGTTGAAATATATCATAATAAGCAGTGCCAACTGCATTGTTTACATTCCTTAGTAATAGCTTCTAAGAATAAAAACTTCTAAAATTATCTATGTACTAAAATATTATAAAATGATTTTATTCACGTAGATTCATTTAAAAATGGCTAGTAAATATTTCAATATGATTAAAAATACAATTCAAACTGATAAAATTAAAATAATAAAACTAAAAAAAAACCATAAAGAATGACGTAACACTGGATTACAAACCTTCTAGTTTTAACAACTGTATGGGCACCAAAGGAATATTCTCATGACATCTAAAGCAGAATCACTTGATTCATGTTACCTCCCCAAGAAGATTCAGGAACGGTTGGGGAAGCGATGTTGCCATTCTAACGGCTCCTAGCAGATGCCAGGGCAGCCTTGAAGCTTTCGATCGATGTCGAGTTCACGGCGATATTGTCCAGGTGGTTCCAAGCGATTATGGTGCATGGGAAGAATGACTGTTTATGTTGCACTGTGTTACTCCGAGGCACAGTGAAGCATACGCTATTGTTCCGGGTGTAATTTCTCACGGGGTTGTCAGAGGTTAAGTCAGTGTTTAGTGAGTGTTTGGCTCTAATTAAGTTGATTGATATTTTCATTAGTAATATTAATTATTCAAGACTTTGTGCTGCTTAGTCTAAAACAAATTTGCCTAAGATGGCAACTCCTGCTTTGGCATGTCACGTGAATCTCTAACTCGCAAAAAACATCAAATCTTTTAATTTAATTAAAATGTTTTTTTACTTTCTTCCAATTGTACGATGAAATAAATATATAATCCTTAAAAAATAAAAAAAGACAAAATTTTATAAGCGAAAGTAACATGCGTACATAAAAGTAACATGCGTACATAAAAGTAACATGCGTACATAAAAGTAACATGCGTACATAAAAGTAACCTGCGTATATAAAAGTAACCTGCGTACATAAAAGTAACCTGCGTATATAAAAGTAACCTGCGTACATAAAAGTAACCTGCGTACATAAAAGTAAGCTGTTTATAGACGAGGAATGAAACAAGTTAAGAAAATGTTTCATCACAACTTACATGTAGTCTATTACGTGATCACAAAGCCCTATCACAACTTACATGTAGTCTATTACGTGATCACAAAGCCCTATCACAACTTACATGTAGTCTATTATGTGATCACAAAGCCCTATCACAACTTACATGTAGTGTATTACGTGATCACAAAGCCCTATCACAACTTACATGTAGTCTATTACGTGATCACAAAGCCCTATCACAACTTACAAGTAGTCTATTACGTGATCACAAAGCCCTATCACAACTTACATGTAGTGTATTACGTGATCACAAAGCCCTATCACAACTTACATGTAGTCTATTACGTGATCACAAAGCCCTATCACAACTTACATGTAGTCTATTACGTGATCACAAAGCCCTATCACAACTTACATGTAGTCTATTACGTGATCACAAAGCCCTATCACAACTTACATGTAGTCTATTACGTGATCACAAAGCCCTATCATAACTTACATGTAGTCTATTACGTGATCACAAAGCCCTATCACAACTTACATGTAGTCTATTACGTGATCACAAAGCCTTATCACAACTTACATGTAGTCTATTACGTGATCACAAAGCCCTATTATGGCCGGACCTTCGGCTGTGGTGTGCTCATAGTTTAAACCAACAAAGCCTTCTTGATTGACGATAAACTGAGGAGTTGTAGAAAAGACATTGTAAATTGAGGAGTTGTAGAAAAGACATTGTAAATTGAGGAGTTGTAGAAAAGACATTGTAAACTGAGGAGTTGTAGAAAAGACATTGTAAACTGAGGAGTTGTAGAAAAGACATTGTAAACCGAGGAGTTGTAGAAAAGACATTGTAAACTGAGGAGTTGTAGAAAAGACATTGTAAACTGAGGAGTTGTAGAAAAGACATTGTAAACTGAGGAGTTGAAGAAAAGACATTGTAAACTGAGGAGTTGTAGAAAAGACATTGTAAACTGAGGAGTTGTAGAAAAGACATTGTAAACTGAGGAGTTGTAGAAAAGACATTGTAAACTGAGGAGTTGTAGAAAAGACATTGTAAACTGAGGAGTTGTAGAACAGACATTGTAAACTGAGGAGTTGTAGAAAAGACATTGTAAACTGAGGAGTTGTAGAACAGACATTGTAAACTGAGGAGTTGTAGAACAGACATTGTAAACTGAGGAGTTGTAGAACAGACATTGTAAACTGAGGAGTTGTAGAAAAGACATTGTAAACTGAGGAGTTGTAGAACAGACATTGTAAACTGAGGAGTTGTAGAAAAGACATTGTAAACTGAGGAGTTGTAGAAAAGACATTGTAAACTGAGGAGTTGTAGAAAAGACATTGTAAACTGAGGAGTTGTAGAAAAGACATTGTAAACTGAGGAGTTGTAGAAAAGACATTGTAAACTGAGGAGTTGTAGAAAAGACATTGTAAACTGAGGAGTTGTAGAAAAGACATTGTAAACTGAGGAGTTGTAGAAAAGACATTGTAAACTGAGGAGTTGTAGAAAAGACATTGTAAACTGAGGAGTTGTAGAAAAGACATTGTAAACTGAGGAGTTGTAGAAAAGACATTGTAAACTGAGGAGTTGTAGAACAGACATTGTAAACTGAGGAGTTGTAGAAAAGACATTGTAAACTGAGGAGTTGTAGAACAGACATTGTAAACTGAGGAGTTGTAGAACAGACATTGTAAACTGAGGAGTTGTAGAAAAGACATTGTAAACTGAGGAGTTGTAGAACAGACATTGTAAACTGAGGAGTTGTAGAAAAGACATTGTAAACTGAGGAGTTGTAGAAAAGACATTGTAAACTGAGGAGTTGTAGAAAAGACATTGTAAACTGAGGAGTTGTAGAAAAGACATTGTAAACTGAGGAGTTGTAGAACAGACATTGTAAACTGAGGAGTTGTAGAAAAGACATTGTAAACTGAGGAGTTGTAGAACAGACATTGTAAACTGAGGAGTTGTAGAACAGACATTGTAAACTGAGGAGTTGTAGAACAGACATTGTAAACTGAGGAGTTGTAGAAAAGACATTGTAAACTGAGGAGTTGTAGAACAGACATTGTAAACCGAGGAGTTGTAGAAAAGACATTGTAAACTGAGGAGTTGTAGAAAAGACATTGTAAACTGAGGAGTTGTAGAAAAGACATTGTAAACTGAGGAGTTGTAGAAAAGACATTGTAAACTGAGGAGTTGTAGAAAAGACATTGTAAACTGAGGAGTTGTAGAACAGACATTGTAAACTGAGGAGTTGTAGAAAAGACATTGTAAACTGAGGAGTTGTAGAAAAGACATTGTAAACTGAGGAGTTGTAGAACAGACATTGTAAACTGAGGAGTTGTAGAACAGACATTGTAAACTGAGGAGTTGTAGAAAAGACATTGTAAACTGAGGAGTTGTAGAACAGACATTGTAAACTGAGGAGTTGTAGAACAGACATTGTAAACTGAGGAGTTGTAGAACAGACATTGTAAACTGAGGAGTTGTAGAACAGACATTGTAAAATGAGGAGTTGTAGAAAAGACATTGTAAACTGAGGTGTTGTAGAACAGACATTGTAAACTGAGGAGTTGTAGAACAGACATTGTAAACTGAGGAGTTGTAGAAAAGACATTGTAAACTGAGGAGTTGTAGAACAGACATTGTAAACTGAGGAGTTGTAGAAAAGACATTGTAAACTGAGGAGTTGTAGAAAAGACATTGTAAACTGAGGAGTTGTAGAAAAGACATTGTAAACTGAGGAGTTGTAGAAAAGACATTGTAAACTGAGGAGTTGTAGAAAAGACATTGTAAACTGAGGAGTTGTAGAACAGACATTGTAAACTGAGGAGTTGTAGAACAGACATTGTAAACTGAGGAGTTGTAGAAAAGACATTTTAAACTGAGGAGTTGTAGAAAAGACATTGTAAACTGAGGAGTTGTAGAAAAGACATTGTAAACTGAGGAGTTGTAGAAAAGACATTGTAAACTGAGGAGTTGTAGAACAGACATTGTAAACTGAGGAGTTGTAGAACAGACATTGTAAACTGAGGAGTTGTAGAACAGACATTGTAAACTGAGGAGTTGTAGAACAGACATTGTTAACTGAGGAGTTGTAGAAAAGACATTGTAAACTGAGGAGTTGTAGAACAGACATTGTTAACTGAGGAGTTGTAGAACAGACATTGTTAACTGAGGAGTTGTAGAACAGACATTGTAAACTGAGGAGTTGTAGAACAGACATTGTTAACTGAGGAGTTGTAGAACAGACATTGTAAACTGAGGAGTTGTAGAACAGACATTGTTACAAATGTTTCAAGCTGTGAACAGTGGTAGTCATTGCTCTAGGCATGTCAAGTATTAAAAGCACATTTATTTCTTTAATGTGTAATCTTCATA
This sequence comes from Omphiscola glabra, assembly GCA_964017045.1. Taxonomy (NCBI): domain Eukaryota; kingdom Metazoa; phylum Mollusca; class Gastropoda; family Lymnaeidae; genus Omphiscola; species Omphiscola glabra. The sequence continues at coordinate 3,136,896 of OZ024808.1, forward strand.
ATTCAATAGTAGGTTATTTGAAATGTTCAAGGGAGCTGAGACTTGAGGAATGTTTACAAAAAGTGCATCAGCTTGTAATCTGTGTGTTACTGTCAGATACAGTATAACACCCTATGGACATGCAATGTGACACAATGGATACATGTCTCTGCACAAATTGTGTTCAGTAACAAAGGCCTTTTCATTGCTATTGATGATTATATTATTATATGTTGTACAAAGTTCTGAAATGTTATATGAAAGAAGCACAAGAATATGTAGAATGTCTATTCAAGTATGTCTTGCTTACGTGTCTGTTAAAAAAAAAGAATGCATGATTCAGTTGTGTGACTATACATTGTTACCATGAAGTAATGTAAGCACGAAAACTTACAAGTGTATTTCAACAGAGGCAAGTGGTCTCCTATAAACATATGCATTGTAACAACATGTCACAGATTTGATATTTACACATGTGTTCTTACTTGAAGAGTTTTGTCAAACCATCTGTTTCCAGAGTAGACCTTGCTTCCACCCCCATGAAGACAAATGGTAGCTGCCAGATCAACTGGATCTCCATCGGCTTGTGGATTAGGTCCATCCAAACACAAGGCAAAAATGCTGCGCTGAATATTCTCAAATGATGCCTTGTTTGTTTTATCTATAAAAATTGTCAAGAAAATGCAAATTATGTGCACACCTTTTGTGACATACGAACAAGATTATGTTTTTGCCTCTAAATAACCTATTAGTTTATGTTAATTAGAATATAAATATGTTTTTGTGTTCTAATTTGTTTTGTCAACTGAATAAAATAAGCTGTACAATTTTTTTTTTAACATTTATTTTAAAAAGTAAATAAAAAACAAAGGCTTGTTTCGTAGAACCTTACTAAAATCATGAATTAAGGTTTAAGCTTATGGTAGCATACAAAAATAGAATTTACACATTGCTAAACTAGACACGCAAACAAATCCCCTGAAATTCAAACACTAATTATGTCACTATCACTATCACACCGTGTCACTATTTGTTATAAATAATACTGAAGAAGATGTGATTCAAATAGTGACTGATGTTAATATCGATATTCACAATAATAAATATGTTTCACAAAATATGAAGATACTTGGAATTATATAAAACAAATTTGAATATTGAACTTCTACATAACATAATCTTCTTTTACTTTAACTTGATAATGTTATCAACAAAATCTTGATACAATGTCAATGGTTTCTGCTCATTCTTCTCTCCTTTCCAAAACAAACACCTTATTCAACCAAAACACCTTATTCAATCAAAACACCTTATTCAATCAAAACACCTTTTTCAACCAAAACGCCTTATTCAACCAAAACACCTTATTCAACCAAAATACCTTATTCAACCATAACTCTGATTGGCCAGTTCCTCCCTAGTCCCAACACTCTGTATATTATTAAAGAAATATTAACCATATTACTTGTCTCCCATTAGTGGTTCACATATTCATGTATGTGACAATTTATCTTTGACAATAGAAAAAAAAAAGGACTATATTATGATCATCATATAGAATGATCTAGTCCTTCTCTACCTTTGGCCATATTGGCGTAGACCTTGCCCCAAGATGTTCTATCCAATGTGGTCAGGACTCCTACGGGCGTTGCGGGACTCTGGCTCTGGTCAATACAGATCTGTAACTGATCCCGCAGCTGGTCAACACTCAGTGGTTTCCCTTGGTTACCGTAGACATCCACAGAAAATATCTGAAGTTTTACAGGTCCACCATTTGTACATTACACATGTCACATTAGAAAAAAAAAAAATGCTTAGTCAAACAACTAGAACATAATAATATAGTATCAATAAATAGGTGAACTATGCCATATTTTTGTGTCTAAGACATTTTTAAAATGAAAACTAACTTTATGTTCATTAGAGGCAAAACTTTCTAACAACAAGTCTTTAATAAGATATGTATAATACATAGAGCAATAAATTGGAAGCTAGTGTATTTTTGCTCTTACATTCCTGAAGGTGTCACAACCATAGAAACACTATTGTGTAAAATCCTGAGGTAAACTTACATGGTTGTTGTGAATGACTGTGATATGCTTGGGTCGGTCAGGATCATCAGGCCCAATGCACACGTGCGTGTCCGTCTTGACCCCAGGTATCCTGCAGGCGTTCATCAACTGGTAGTACTGCACCATGCACAGGGGCTTGCCTCCCAATGTGTCCACTGGAACAGTTTGTCTGTAGGAGATGCAGGTGAGGATAGTGAGTGCCTACTAACAGGTAAGTTAAATGTGTGCTTACAAACATGTAAGATCAGAGACCGTCTACAAACACATTTAAGATCAGAGACCGTCTATGAGCAGAGGATTCACTGACTTAACAGAAGACAATCGATGACAGGAGTTAGCTGTAATGTAGCTACTTACTCATCCAACATAATCTTGTAGTCAAGTATACCTGCAATAAAGCGGGCAGCAAACCTGTCAGAGACAAAATGAGAAAACTGAAATATGGGTGCCGGGGTAAATAATAAAAGATTGTTGCATTAATTTGACACTGGTACATTTAAAAAAAAAAAAAGCCTTTTCGAACATTAGCTTGATAAAATTACAAGATAAGCATTGTGGTTAGTCCTTAACTGTTGGTAGAACCAGTGCAACCTAAATGAAGGATGCACTGCAGCTCCCCACGGAAAAATTTTACATTAAAAAAATTTGGAGTTCTGATTATTGGTCATGAAGATGAAAATAAATCAATATTTTGAAGGCATCATAACGGAATTGAATTGTGTTATCATTTTTGTAGTGAATTAATTATCTTTAAAAATTGATAGCTCTATGATAAATATTGAAAATATGGGCTAACAAGTGCCATGTTTATTACCCTTGAAAATGACCAGACTTACGCAATTTGTTCTTTCTGTCCACGATAACTCTGCCTGGGCAGGATGGTACCCGGGTTAACATTGACCACCAGAGGTATCCTACTTTCCAGGTATGCCACATGTTTCCACCAGTCTGACAGCTGACAGGAGGAGCAAGTGTTTGTAATACATAACTTAGATTATCAGTGCCCCCTCCCCATGGTTTGCTACACAGCAAATATTTAGTCAACTATTGTAATACCTTAGACCACATGTGTCAAACTCAAGGCCCGCGGGCTACATTTGGCCTGCCGTACAATTATATAAGGCCAGCGAGGCCTTGACCGGCGTACAATTATATCCAAGTCAACGATATGGTGTTTCCCAACGCAAACTTTGCTGAAAAACTGAGCTTACTTCGCGCCGAGTTTGCACAGCGCTGTAAGGACTTTGAAGCACAGAAATGTAATTTCCAGCTGTCTCGTAACCCATTTGTCATAGATGTGGAAACTGAACCTGTAAATTAGCAGATGGAGCTAATAGAGCTGCAGTGTAACGGGACACTAAAGGCAAAATATGACACTGTGGGGCCTGCACAGTTCACTCGTTTTATTCCTGAAGAGATGCCCCAGCTTTGTCTACATGCGGCTTAAACCTTTAGCATATTTGTGTGAGCAGCTGTTTACTGTGATTAAGATTAACAAAGCGTCACACAGGAGTCGTATCACTGATGAACACTTGCAGTCCATCATGAGAATCTACAAATGTGTCCTATCTACAAATGAAAGAAAAGAATAAGATTGGGCACAAGTGCCTGACAAAAGCAAAGCTCAGAAGAAAACTTAATCGCAGTCCAAGACTCTATTATTTGCTGAATTAAACAAATGTCAAACAATTTTCAAGAGGGGAGGAACAGACCTATGAATAACACGCCAGTTCCAATTTATAGAATTCAATTTATTGTTAATATTGCCTACATAGGTGTTGTAAAGAATTATCTTTTTTTTAAACTACATAGTATATGACATACCCAGTTGGTGTGGTTAAGAGCCCTTTCTTCCAATAATTTTTGTAATGTTGGCCCCTCTTTGGACTGGAAGCTTTTCACTATCTATCACAGAATAACAGGAGATATTGTTGTATTATATACACAATATAACACAGAATAATAGGGTATATTGTTGCATTATATATACTATCTACCACAGATTAATAGGAAATATTGTTGTATTATATATATACTATCTACCACAGATTAATTGGAAATATTGTTGTATTAAATATACTATCTACCACAGAATAATAGGATAATGTTATGTACTGTTAATTCAAGTTGTAGGCCTATCTGTACAATGTACCACAGAATAACATATACATGCCAACCAGTGGGATGTAAACGCTTTACAAAAAAGTCTCAAAAACTGTAAAACAGTATAAAAAACTGTACAGAAAAACTGAAAAGTTTAAAAAAGTACAATTTATAACTTTTTCAGGCAGGAAGAAACTGAATTTACAATGGACTCACCTCTTCTGTGGCAGGAAGAAACTGATGTTACGCTGGACTTACCTCTTTTGTGGCAGGAAGAAACTGATTTTACCATGAACTTACCTCTTTTGTGGCAGGAAGAAACTGATTTTACCATGAACTTACCTCTTTTGTGGCAGGAAGAAACTGACCTCTTCTGTGGCCATGTACTGATCTCACAATGGACTCACCTCTTCTGTTGCCATGTACTGACAATGGACTCACCTCTTCTGTTGCCATGTACTGATCTTACAATGGACTCACCTCTTCTGTTGCCATGTACTGATCTCACAATGGACTCACCTCTTCCGTTGCCATGTACTGATCTCTAGTCAACAGAGGCTGACATGTCTCTAGATACTTCCTCAGAGTTTGTTCCAGAGGTGGCACGGGCAGTTTGGGCAGCGAGTACTGGATGGAGAACGTTCGACCTTTAGGAATGATCCGCTGATGACCTTCGACTGCCATCTTGCTTAATATGTTGGTCACATGCACCTGCAGAGGTATTCGGCAGGGGCTGGTCAATTCAATTAATTACTATGTTTGACATAAAATATAGACCAGATTATATGGACATAATGACTCTTGATGATTCTAATAATACATACCCGAAATACAAGTCAATTCTTGATAAAAATGTTGAGACCAAATTTGCTTCAACACTAAAATTTAGCTGAATTTTTCTCTTAAAGGCGTGTAATCCTAATAAATTTATATTTTGGTCATTTGGTTTGTATATTTGTCCCTTTTTGCACCTTTTTTTAAAACGTACCCTACAACTCTTTAACACATACAAAAAAATTACCCAGATGTATTATGCTTATAATGAAAAATGATTGAACTCATCTCTCAGATCCTATTACAGTGGTTCTCAAGCTGTTGAGTTCTCATGACACAATTAATATACTGTCAGTGTTGTCACAGTTTTGAAAACAATGTAGTAATCTATATAAAATCATAATTATTTGTTAATAAACTAATGTTATATATGCCCTATATTCCTAAAGTAAGTCTTGTTCGTCTTGATATGATTACCGTGTCTGGTATATAAAAAAGGCAGAGCTGTGAAGTTCATCTAGATGAAACTCCAAATTTATGTTAAATAAATCCAAGTAAGTTAAGCTGCTCGTCTCATCATCTTGGTGGTCTGACAAACTAAGATAGCAATGTATAATGTGGCATGAATCATTGCAAACCAGTTGTCTATAAAATACTATGAAATATAACATTACAAAAATATCACATTTTTAATACACGGGGTGGGGGTGGGCTGGGTGTTTTGAGGCACTCATATAGACATTTGAAATTGTTACATCAGCAATGGCTGGGATAAATAATAGCATTAAGTAAAATAAGTGGTTTAAGTAAGTGAATTTAGACATCTAGATTACATGTATTTATCCTTCAATTAGACCACTATGTTATCATTTACTCCTACAGCTCTGAGGACCTCTGATAAACAGTTATGACATGTTTCCAGATGCTCACCAAGCATGGCATTTGATTATCACCAAGCATGGCATTATGGCATTTGATTCTCACCAAGCTTTGCATTTGTAACATAAGACTCACCACTGCTTGTATTTTATTGTCCTCCCGCAGACTAACTTAGTTTCAGTTACACTGTTAAATTTTTTTCATTTGAAAACCTTTTCCAGTATAGCAGACCAGTGCTTATATGGAATGTTGAATGTTGTTCTTACTTGATACTAATGAATAGGATAAATTACACAGTGCTGACTACAGGCCACGGTCTCCTTCAGTTAGAATCCACTCCCCTTTTACATCAGATGAACAAAAAAAAAATTACACAGTACTAAATACAGGCCAGGGCCCCTTCAGTTAGAATCCACTCCCATTTTTACATCAGATGGACAAAAACAAATTACACAGTACTGAATACAGGCCGCGGTCTGCTTCAGTTAGAATCTTACTCAATATTGCACTGTGACAGTTCATTAGTAAACTATTGAAAACCACTTCCAGCCTGGAACTCTTAGTGAGCAGCTTTAAGTAACGACAGGCTGTATCTCATTGGGGGGACCGGGGGGGGGGGGGGGGGGGGGGGTACGACCAAGCCTCAACTCAAATGTACACATGCAGGTTTAATATTAATTTTAAGTTCTGTAAAAATAGACATGATATATCCCCACCCCCCAAATTTTTTTAACCAACTAATTTAACACAGAAATAAATGTAAATTGTGCTATTTCTAACTGCAACTTTCAGAAAATTATAATTAAAACATTTGCTTTAAGCAACTAGTAATAATAAAACCTTGTCACAGTGGTTTGAACTGGGGTTTTTTCTTGGATCATTTACTTTTGCACTTTATAAGGCATTTTTCCCCTGTTTATCACGTCACACTCAGGGAAACCTGATCAAAATATTAATCTTCTGGCCAAGAGAAACATACTACCTCAAATCCAGAAGAAAATTCCAACTAAACTGTCACTAGAGATTAAATGCCATGCTGCTTCATAGTTAGCATTTGAATATGAAAGCAGTCCACGTAGTTTTATCTATCTGTCCAATAAACATCATTCATAGGGTGACGTGAAAAAGAAGAGTAACAGTTATTATTACATATAGTAAACCCCCCCCCCAAAAAAAAACCCTTTTTTGTCAAGGTAATGGGAGACTACTGAGGAGACAGTGAAGAAAACAGTGCAGAGAGATCCTCACACTTTATCATGAAATGACATCAGAGTTAGGAGTCTGAAAGTGTAACACCAAGGGCTTGATATCTTACCGAAGGTCATGAGACATCAGAGGTCACCATGTTATCTATTTTTTTTAATGTAACACAAGGGGGTGGTGTGGGGGTGGGGTGGGGTAGATAACACTGTCAACTTTGATGTTTATGAAGTAGTTCTAACAACAATACAAGATTTTATGGACACAATAAAAGAAGTAGCATTGTTATAGCATTGTTATAGCATTGTTATAGCACTGTTATAGCTTTGTTATAGCATTGTTATAGCACTGTTATAGCTTTGTTATAGCACTGTTATAGCACTGTTATAGCTTTGTTATAGCATTGTTATAGCACTGTTATAGCACTGTTATAGCACTGTTATAGCACTGTTATAGCACTGTTATAGCTTTGTTATAGCACTGTTATAGCACTGTTATAGCACTGTTATAGCTTTGTTATAGCACTGTTATAGCACTGTTATAGCACTGTTATAGCACTGTTATAGCACTGTTATAGCACTGTTATAGCACTGTTATAGCACTGTTATAGCACTGTTATAGCACTGTTATAGCTCTGTTATAGCTTTGTTATAGCACTGTTATAGCACTGTTATAGCACTGTTATAGCACTGTTATAGCTTTGTTATAGCACTGTTATAGCACTGTTATAGCACTGTTATAGCACTGTTATAGCACTGTTATAGCATTGTTATAGCATTGTTATAGCATTGTTATAGCACTGTTATAGCACTGTTATAGCACTGTTATAGCACTGTTATAGCACTGTTATAGCACTGTTATAGCTTTGTTATAGCACTGTTATAGCACTGTTATAGCACTGTTATAGCATTGTTATAGCACTGTTATAGCACTGTTATAGCACTGTTATAGCACTGTTGATTCCCAGTGTACACCCCTAGTACATGTTATAGACCACAACTTGCCACTGATAAAAATGTTAGTTAAAGAATTAAAAGTTAAAGCATCACAACAAGTACTATTTTTGTACAAGTCCCTTGTACACAACAGCCGCCCATTGTACACAACAGCTGCCCATTGTACACAACAGCCGCCCATTGTACACAACAGCCGCCCATTGTACACAACAGCCACCCATTGTACACAACAGCTGCCCATTGTACACAACAGCCGCCCATTGTACACAACAGCTGCCCATTGTACACAACAGCCGCCCATTGTACACAACAGCTGCCCATTGTACACAACAGCCGCCCATTGTACACAACAGCCGCCCATTGTACACAACAGCCGCCCATTGTACACAACAGCTGCCCATTGTACACAACAGCCGCCCATTGTACACAACAGCTGCCCATTGTACACAACAGCCACCCATTGTACACAACAGCCACCCATTGTACACAACAGCCGCCCATTGTACACAACAGCTGCCCATTGTACACAACAGCTGCCCATTGTACACAACAGCCGCCCATTGTACACAACAGCTGCCCATTGTACACAACAGCCGCCCATTGTACACAACAGCTGCCCATTGTACACAACAGCTGCCCATTGTACACAACAGCCACCCATTGTACACAACAGCTGCCCATTGTACACAACAGCCGCCCATTGTACACAATGGTAGCCCCTATTTCACCAATAGATGTGACATCAATCACTGTTCCAAGGTAGCCCCTATTTCACCAACAGATGCGACATCAATCACTGTTCCAAGGTAGCCACTATTTCACCAACAGATGCGACATCAATCACTGTTCCAAGGTAGCCCCTATTTCACCAACAGATGCGACATCAATCACTGTTCCAAGGTAGCCACTATTTCACCAACAGATGCGACATCAATCACTGTTCCAATCACCGCTAGTGACACAGAAACAAAACACTCATTCCGGATTAGGAAAATGTCCATCAGTTTAACTCTTGAATTCTTGATATTTTTCAAACTTGATTCTATCCTCAGGCAATGAGAGCAACATTCTATCCTCAGGCAATGAGAGCAACATTCTATCCTCAGGCAATGAGAGCAACATTCTATCCTCAGGCAATGAGAGCAACATTCTATCCTCAGGCAATGAGAGCAACATTCTATCCTCAGGCAATGAGAGCAACATTCTATCCTCAGGCAATGAGAGCAACATTCTATCCTCAGGCAATGAGAGCAACATTCTATCCTCAGGCAATGAGAGCAACATTCTATCCTCAGGCAATGAGAGCAACATTCTATCCTCAGGCAATGAGAGCAACATTCTATCCTCAGGCAATGAGAGCAACATATCTTTTTGTATGATTGTAAATTTTGTTGCAATGAAATGGGGGCGAGGGATAACAAAGCAATAGGCTGGCATAATAAAGACTTAGTAGCAAGGCGGAGGCAGTGACATTATACTATGTAAAGCACAGGGAATAAAAAATATTAGGACAAACAAAAAGAGCATTTTTACATATGAAATTATTAGAACAAGCTCTGACTGCATTGGTACAATCTTTAGATCAAGCTCGGACTGCATTGGTACAATCTTTAGATCAAGCTCTGACTGCATTGGTACAATCTTTAGATCAAGCTCTGACTGCATTGGTACAATCTTTAGATCAAGCTCTGACTGCATTGGTACAATCTGAAGAAAAGCACCTTTGAACAAGGGTTGGGTTTGAAAGGCTAATGAGGTTTAAACTTGAATTTAGCTACCTGCAACAATGTATGTAGTTCCAAGCTTGATTTTTATCAAATATATACTAAAACTTATTATCCATTTGACCTCATTCCAAGTCCATTTACCTGGCTGCTTAATGGGGTGGGGGGGGGGCACCAAGGATTTGAGCTTCAGACTGTGAATGCACACCCCAAGCACACAATAAGTCTTTATTCTTTGACCTACTTCTGTTGTTAACATGCATGACTGGAGTTTCTGACCCTGTTCTGGTCCTGTTACACTTCCCATAGACAGGGTCTCAAAATGGGAAAAGTGGGTTGGGGGAGGGGGGCTATCAATGATACCTCTTTGAGCTTGCATCAAAAGCAAACATTTGATTTAACACCAATAAAAGATGACTAACAGTTTTAATGGAATTTCTCAAGAAGTTCATTACACTTCCATCATAATAAAATTTTTCTTTCTTATTTTAATAGTTGTAAAAAAGTATGTTGAATAGAGACAGTTCAAAAATACAGCATGTCATTCATTGAAAACAAACAAGTAAATATCTGAAATCACACTGACAGAACAGGGGAAATGCACAGGAATTAAGCAGCTCCATTAGATGTGTGGTCCACAAATGGTAATTCCATAACTAATATAGGCTAGTATAACCCTATTATTTATAATTTCTATCTTTTTAAAAAAAAAAAGTAATTTGATGCGATGGAAATGTACAAATAAATCATTTCAAAGATTTTTGTTGTATCTGTTGTAACACGACAGAGAAAAACTTTAAAACTATGTAAATCTACCAACTTTGTCATTTTTTACAAATCACGATTTTAAAAAAAAAAATCATCAAAATTTAAAATGATTTTTCTCTCTTCTTTTTTAAATATTGCTTAAATAAATATTTTGGATTTCAATTTCATTTTTAAATTTAAAATTGGATTTTGTTCTTGAAATTGATTTTTTTCCTCATTGTTTAAGGATTGCAGTGAGTAATTTTTAAAAATATAAAAACAATAAAGTTAATTGTATTTAAATCAATTTTTTGGATTTAATTTGAATTTTAAAATACTGATTTAAATTTAAATAAAATAATACTAGAAAAATTAACAAAATCTTAATTAAATCCATTTGAAATCATTTTTCAGACCTTTTCCAAAACTCAAATTTCTTATTATATTCTTATAAAATGATAATAAATATCCAACAATTACCTGAAAAAGTTTTAAAAACTTATTATCAACAACAGTTATAGTCTTAATATTATATAGATCTAGTCTATATTAAATCTATATACATAAAATGTCAATTCAGTTTCACACTTTTAAAATATCAATATTGCAATTAATGTCATTCGATTCCACCAAAGCCTTTTGATTAAATAATTTAAATAGAAAAACTCATTTTACAGCTTCCTCAATGCCAATTAAATTTCTAATTAATGAAAAGATTAAATAAACATGAAATTTATCATAATTAAATTGTGCAATCAAATTTAAATGTTTTTTAAAAATGGATGTAATTCATAATTTTGATTAGTCTCATTTAAATCATCTCCACCCTGAAAGCTACCAACTTTCAAATTATTTAAATCTACAACCAGATACATTGGTGTTTTCACCATCCTGTTGCATTTTTTTTTGTATACTGCCATAAATAAACAAATACAGTAAAAATCAAACATTCGTCAATGATTGGAAATGCAAAAAGGAATTATTATGAGAAGTGTTTGTGGTCATCAGGAAGGAATGAATATGAAAAGATGGAAGAGATTAAACTAAGAAAAGGAAACGGTCTCATTTATATACTTGGATTCAAGGGAAATGAGGTGGGACGATGGAGAAAGTTCAGAAAGACATAGCCGGGCTGTGGCTTACCTGCTACACACGTTAGTATATAGACCTGTTTTAAGATGATCTAAAAGATACAAATTGGAACCAGTGAGATATAATGTGTAAGTTGACACTGTTAACATTGTATGCATACTCTCAAAGCTCTTTGTTATGTGTGCTCAGCTATTAGTCTGTTACAATATAAGTCTGTTATCAATGTTTATAGGAAAAACCCTTTCCAGATTTGTTTTTTGGCATTAATGGCTAATTAGATGTTCTTAAATATCTTGTTAACATAAAGAAAGTCAATGAAAAGGACAGGTGAAAAAATAAGCTTTCTTAAACCCAAAACTAAATCTGCATTAGGCGAAAATGTTTACAAAATTAATTCATCTAAGCACAGTCAATGTTTTTTTTAAAGAAATATTTAATTTATGCTTAGAAAAAATTTAATAAAACCCTTGTAATGTCAGTTTCAACTGTAAAATAATAAGAACTATTATCTTCTTATAATTCATTTTTTCATGACAAGTTGATATTCTACTTATTTGAAAAACATTCTTACACAGAAACAGTAACAATACTAATGTCATTTACACAGAAACTGAAGCAGTAACAATACTAATGTCATTTACACAGAAACAGTAACAATACTAATGTCATTTACACAGAAACTGAAGCAGCAACAATACTAATGTCATTTACACAGAAACAGTAACAATACTAATGTCATTTACACAGAAACAGAAACAGTAACAATACTAATGTCATTTACACAGAAACTGAAGCAGTAACAATACTAATGTCATTTACACAGAAACAGTAACAATACTAATGTCATTTACACAGAAACTGAAGCAGCAACAATACTAATGTCATTTACACAGAAACTGAAGCAGCAACAATACTAATGTCATTTACACAGAAACTGAAGCAGTAACAATACTAATGTCATTTACACAGAAACAGTAACAATACTAATGTCATTTACACAGAAACTGAAGCAGTAACAATACTAATGTCATTTATACAGAAACAGTAACAATACTAATGTCATTTACACAGAAACTGAAGCAGCAACAATACTAATGTCATTTACACAGAAACAGTAACAATACTAATGTCATTTACACAGAAACTGAAGCAGTAACAATACTAATGTCATTTACACAGAAACAGAAACAATACTAATGTCATTTACACAGAAACAGAAAAACCACTAATGCCTTTTAAACCGAAATAGTAACAACACTAATATCATTTACACAGAAACAGTAACAACACTTTTTTCATCTACATAACAACAGTAAAAACACTAATATGTTCAACTTATGACTCACAGCTATGTCAATGAGGTCAAAAAAATAGAAGTTATTTGTTTGGATTAGCTCTTTTTTTAGGCTGATAAAATACAATTAAATAAAACTGAATGTAATTGTAATGGCCTACACTATGAGCAGATGAGTAGTTTGAATAAGGAATCGAGACTAGGGTTTGTTTTGTTATCAATGACAACAGAAGACTAAGTGATGATGTGATTTTTTAGATAAAATATAGTGGAATAAGAGCTACATTCCTCTTTGGTCTGAAAGACAATGATATGGCAAAAGATTAATGACACATTAGATTTGATAAAACTTTCTGCAAAAATATAACAAAAAAAGGTGAGAGTGTAGAAGGCCTTTTTTCTCTGTGAATGACTATTAACATCACAAGTGTTTGTAGATTTGATGAAAAGCTGTAATAATTATCCTTAGAAGCAAGTCACAGAATTACAATAATCATAATTCCATGATGCACTGTCATAATCCACTTAAACTGTTAATGTTGCAATAATTTATTTTTGTTGCAGGACAAATGTTAAATAAAGGCCATTCAAGTTGTAGGACTGAAGTTGATAATGGAAAATAGTGCTCTTCATTAATTTTAAACAATGGCAAAATTGAAAAATCATGAATATGCTTATAAAAAATAAAGCTTTATATATTCCATGATCCTGTTTTTTAAGTCAATGGAGTGCAAAGAAGAATTTCAGTGGCCAATTTTAATTATATAGAGAACAGTATTATGAACAAATGTGTTTTAGAATGAGTAACTACAGTAAATGTAAGTAAATCTTTTTTTTATTTAAGGTGAGATTTGTGGTCTATTCAGACAGCTCTTCCATCATTGATGTGTTCTTTTATAAAGCAGACATCAACATTTTGATGACAGCCAATAATCAATAACTTATATATTTATATCAAATTGTCTATTGAAATTCACTTTAATACTATAAACCCATTTATTAGACGACTAAATAATAAACTAAATACGCTTGAATTGTCCTACTGACGATGTGTGTATTTTATTGTCAACCATATAAGGGAGATAGCAAGTTTATAATTAAAAATGGTAAAATCTGATCAGTGTTTAAAGGCCTTTGGTTTAAGATACTAAATGATGATATTATCTTATATCTAACCTCAATTTATGTTTTCTACCTAAGATTAACATTACTAATTACTAACAACAATAACTCAACTAAGCCTTTTTAATGAGACTATTATTTATGCTTAATATTAATAGTATTAAATAATTAATGTATTTTTATGACATTATGGACATGGTCACGCAAATTTCAAATTAAATGTAACTTACATTTGTAAATTTACAAATGACTAAAACATAACTAGGCCTAGGCTGATTGTTATTTTGCTCTAATTTCAGATAGTTAAAAGTTATGGTTGGGTTCCTTTATCTGAATCTGCAAAATTATTTTTATTTATTTGCAACCACTACTGAGACTACTGCCACTACTAAATTTACAAATGACTAAAACTTAACGAGGCCTAGGCTGATTGTTATTTTGCTCTAATTTCAGACAGTTAAAAGTTAGGGTTGGGTTCCCTGCCTTATCTGAATCTGCAAAATTATTTTTATTTATTTGCAACCACTACTGAGACTACTGCCACTAGTAGCTAGCCTTATCAGTAATCAGATTAAATGCACTCAAGTACTGCCTAAGCCTAGTCTATCTTAATCTTAGATAGTATCTACTATCAGTGCAGCAAACTCAACTTGAAATAAAAATGGTATAGTATAGACTATAGATAGACTATACTATAGACTAGGCTACTTCTATTTCTAACTTCTCTTCATCACTAAGATTCAGACCAGTTGTTCATTCTGATGAATCACATTCACACAAACTAAAATTTAAAAAATATATATAAAAAAAATAAAATAAATAAATAATTCTGTGATCTTGAACCATCAGAGCTATTTAACATTTTAAATTTAAAAAGAAAACAAAACATTGAAAATGCAAGACGAAGAGTGTGAGTGTGATCAGATACTGATAGTAAGTACTCTCAGAGTGAGATAGACCTTAGCCTTATCGTGTACCGCACATTAGAATTATGAGTATTGCAAGTAGTACTATTCTTAAGTGTTAGTTAAGCCATCTCGATAACAATGATAATTCTAATTTAATTAGAAAAGAAGACTCAGATACGACTTGTTGACTCAGTGATTAACTCATGAGTGTGAATAATTTGATAATCATTATTTCACTGATATGCTAATCAAAGCTTTTGCTTACCATTGGTCTTTTCAGGTATCGCAACATACCGAGTGATAGTGATACGATTGTAAAAATGTAGGGCCGGTTTGTTTTCAGTTCAAAGTTCAGTACCCTCAAAACTGTTGTTGAATTATTGTTTGCTAGGTACTCAAAATACATCCGCCAGGTCTGCAAATCTAAGCCTAAGGACAAAGGTTAGAAGAAAATGTCAAAGGTCGTTTCCAGGCTAAAGTGCACTGTACATTGATATAAGTACGTGTTTAGTATGCTCTATGCATATATGTAATTAATTATACGTCGAATTACGTTATATTTTGTGTGATCAGGAGACGGAAGGCCATGTTACTGTTAGTCGTTGTATAGCGAATTGGGGGCGCAAAATTTTCCATAACGTATAAAGAGCTTAAATTAATTTTAAAATGTTAATCAATTATTTTATTCATTTATCGCCACAGTATGTGACAGATGAAAATGTATCATTTTAATTGAGATGTCTATATATAGTAATAAAACTCGTTTGCTTATATGTTTTCTACTTCTGTTAGCCACTGACCAGTATTTACATGTCAAGTTTAAAGGTCCCATGACGCCCTTGTCCTATCATTTGTGTGTTTTTTACAGAAAGTTTTTATTGAAGATTTTTTGCCTACTGTTACTAATTAATAAAATGAAGCTTATTTTTTTTTTTTACTTTAAAAGCTTTTATTTAATGATTCATTATTTAATTTAACAAGGTAGTGTTTGGACAGCGACCAAGGTCAGATTAATGTCTTTGGAGACCAGTTCAGATCAACGTCTTTATTCAGTTTTTTTAAAAACAAATGTCCGTCACTATGTGACGATGGTGTAAATTTCACAGGGTGAAATATTTAGGAGGATGCGCTGGTTCCATAGACAGCAAATCACATCTCTCTACACACCTTGATAACCCAAGGGAACATCATGCGTCGATGATACAACTTGGCACCAGTGGCATCGCAGGCATGGACGTCATTTGGGTAGGGCACGGGAGGCATTTGCCACCCCCCCTTTTTGAAATTGGAGGTTTTATTAAAATTGCTATGTAGGCTACTGTGGTGCCTCCAGTAATTAACAACTCAACAAGCTGGCTAAGTTTTGCCCCCCCCCCCCCACGCCCCCGGCCGAAAAAAATGAAATGACGCTCCTGTCACAGGAGTTCCTTCTCTTATATGAGTTGCCATCCAAGGTTAACGAGTCCCATCCACCGGGGGTGCTGGTGGCGTTTTTTTGCTTGTCTATGCTCAAGCTTGAGATTGAATCAATTTAGATCACTCGGCCACCCAGCAAATAGGATATTAAACAAAGTCAAATAGTATATTAAGAGTCTGCAAAAAAAAAAAATCAAACGATTTGAGTTAGCAAAAAAATCACTTATGCATAAAACTTAAGAAAATCCTATTTTAAAAAATATAAATAAGTTTTGTCATTATGTAGAACTAATAAAATATATTATATTTATAGCCATGTTCATTGTTTCTGGTTGATTTAGTAAAAGTCTTGGTAATTGCACGTTACTGGTCCCTCTGTCGCTCACCCTAACCCGAACCCTAAATCTATCATAAACAAAGGGAAGTGACTCCCAATAAGGGGACCACAGAAGCACATTAGCCAAAGTCTTAATCTTGAACAATAAATTATAATTATGAAATAAGCGTTTTTAGGCCTACATTCTTCAATGTTTATTTTTAATGACTTCACTTCAGCATACCCACTATTTTAAGTTAATACATCCATTTTACCAGAAAATATTAATTTAAGCGTCATTGCATATTATACAACTCTTAAGTTTTAAAAAGATGTAATTTTAACACATTTATCTAGCCTACTTTTACTATCATATCATATGAACATATTTTCTTTAAAGAACGTATCGCACAACATTCAAATTAGTATTGATTATATTATCAGTAGAACTACAACGAAAAAAATTATTATCTCAAATTTTAAGTGCTCTTAGTTGCAATATAAAATTAAATAATTCCATAAAACTTATAAAAAATTACTTTAAAAAAACAATTTAAAAAAAATTTGATTCGACTATTCATTTTGCAAACGTGATCAAAACATGACACATATTAGAATAAAGTAGTATAGATCTTTAATTTGTCAATTGTATTAAAATATCCACTAATTAAATATATAAACAATATTCCTGTATTTAATTAAAAATTCCCCCCCCCCCCCAATGCAATTTTAGGTGTCTTTAGCTGTAACGAATGCAAATAAGTATGAAACCGGGAAAAGAAATATGTGCAGTTTTTTTCTCTACCCTGAAAATATTTCTCATTGCTTTAACCTGAACGCAGCTTTCCCAGTATTACTCACGAAACGGTAAAATAGCTTTTATAACAACATTGAACAAGTAAACATAACCAATATAATTTTTTTATAAATAGTTTGATTGGTTTAAACGACAAGGCATTAACAGACTTGACCAATCAAAGCATTTCTTGTGAATGTACATTAATTTAGCTTTATTGATGAAAACAAATAACCAGGATCCAATTATTCCACAGCAGAAACCTTTCTCTAAATACTAGCAATTGGTAATTAAATAGCATGCAATTTAAAAAGCTAATTATGAAGTTAATTTAGCGTATATGCGTATTTTAAATAAGTACTTTGTAAGGAAGTCAAATGTCATTAGTGCTCTCTAGCGCTTGACAACCAAATCCATGCTACCAATACCAACTGTACTAATTTCAACTCTGACAGAACAATGAAAATCCCAAAATGATAAGCAGTCGGCGTCGGCTTGACGCCCTTTCCCCTCTTAGCTATTCATTTTTCTTGAATTAATTCCCTGAGAAACGCTGTTCTCTTTTGATAAATGAAAATTATATTTATGCTAATAAATGTGTGGGCTACATTTGATTTAATTTTTAAGTTAGACGACTCTTAGTCATAACTCATACTACTAATACTGATTATAGTTTATAGTAATACCAATACTCAATACGACTTATGATACTGATATTACTGACTAACTCACTGAGTGACTAAGAGTGATGAACACTACTCAATACTGATTACTGATTAACTAGTTTGGGATGGTAGGAAAGTTGGAAAGTGCCAAAAAACCGAATAACTATACCCTTAATACT
Organism: Omphiscola glabra; assembly: GCA_964017045.1. Taxonomy (NCBI): domain Eukaryota; kingdom Metazoa; phylum Mollusca; class Gastropoda; family Lymnaeidae; genus Omphiscola; species Omphiscola glabra. The sequence continues at coordinate 3,155,118 of OZ024808.1, forward strand.
TAAACTTAAATGGCATGTGTCATAGGTCTAATAATTAGATAATAATAATTATTTGATAATACTAATAAATAGTATCCTAATAAATCAACTTTTCATTATTTTTATTTTGTTAGACTTGGAAGTTGTAGTCACAAGAATAAAAGTTCAATAAGCTGTAAATTTAAACTGTAGGTTGGCTAAGGCTAAGTGGTTGGATTTCTCCCTTTTGCAAATTATAATTAGCAATTTTTCAGAAAACCTTATTTAAATTTAATGTAGTAATCATCAATGGGCAGTTTGTAGACACTTAGGGCAGGGAAGTTATGGTAATTTAGCCAGCATATGAATATGAACACAACAAATACACAATCTGTTATAGTATTAGTTAAAATATTTAAACCCTGACTCTGACAAAATGACTAACCCTTTGGTCATACTTACTATAAAAACAGGAGGTGGCCACCATTCAGAATTATTTACTCTAGCTTCATTACCCTAACCCCAACCTTCTGCCCTCTCCCACAATCTGCCCTCTCCCCACCATCTGTCCTCTCCCCACCATCTTTCCTCTCCCCACCATTTGTCCTCTCCCCACTATCTGCCCTCTCCCGATAATCTTCCCCCTCCCACAATCTGTCCTCTTTCCACCATCTCTCCTCTCTCCACCATCTGTCCTCTCCCCACATCTGTACTCTCCCCACAATCTGTCCTCTCCCCACCATCTGTCCTCTCCCCACCATCTGCCAACATTCCCCAACTTTTTTTTTACCCTTACCTTCTCCCACCACCTACCTGGAATCTATTCAAACATAATAATTTTATTTTATAAGCTTATTGTACAGCTATAGAGTGAGGAGGCAGACTTCACTAATGAAATTTATTATATTATACAAATTTAATTTGAGTAAATTATGAAAACCCACTAAATAATTAGGGAAGTTTATGAATGTGTTAATACAGTCCTCATTTAGCTCTGACACTGGAAACTATTCAATTGTCTATTGTGTTAGAAAGTCAAAAGATTAGGTTTAAAGATTGTTGAAATTGATACGACTCCTTTTTATTGATACAGATGTCTTTGGCCAGTGCTTTGTAAACGATTCTGCTGCCTCTGACCATATGGATACAGGCAACAGTCATGGGAAAAGACACCTTTAAGGCTTTTATCCGTATTTCACAAGTTATAAGCTTTTCACAAGTCATAAGCTTTTCACAAGTCATAAGCTTTTCACAAGTCATAAGCTTAAGGCTTGAGCTGTGTAAGAGTCACATTGGGTAATAATGTTACATCAAATTATATATTTTATTTTATGTTTTAGAAAATTTAATTACAGTCAAGGATAATCTAGCTCCATCTATACCTTTATTAAAAGCAATGTTAAATAAACATTTTCATAGTATATCTGGATCACAAAAATTGGCAATTATATGCATATTGTGTTATGTAAATGGGCCTTAACTCTTGAAAGACTTGGGCTTTAGATAATGTAATTAGAAACTTCTTTTAAGATGACTGAAACAAGATTAATTAAGTGCATGTGCACTTTTAATTTAAACATACTTAAACAATTTTTTGTTACAACTCATGGGCAGTATGCATCTTGGGTTGTAACTTGCTCTCAAGTCAGTTTTCTCTTTCAGAGGATCTGTATATAAATGATATGGTTTTTCTCACAGTGATTTGAACAGGACTGCAAACTGATTGCAAGTTGTTCCTAGCTGCCATGCAGCGGCGCCGCATACGGAAGCCAAACTACACTCACCAAGAGACCATGATCCTTCTAGAACAGCTCGACCTCTATAAAAATGTGATATTTGGTGGCGGAACCATCAATCAGCGAGCATCAGTTTGGACCACAATAACAGATGCTGTCAATTCACTTCCAAACAGTGCTGGACGGACAAGAAAAGTAATTATTCTTTAAATTTCACAGCACCACTACACCCTTTTTATACATTTGCTAATTACCTGCCAATGGGCTTTTGGTAATTTAAGGAAGGCAACATGCTAAAAAAACTTCTTTCAATCAGTGATCATTTATATTTTAAATTTTTTTGATCCTGCAGTAGTTTCATTAGTGGCTACCAGCATTACTAGCCATCCAACATGTTAATGTTTGCACGTTTGTTTTATCTTCAGGAGTTGCAGCATCGCTGGAAAGATTTGTCCCATCGCATGCGACTCTTGGAGAAAAAGTTTCAGGAGTCCAGCTCTAAAGATAGTGCTAATGTTTCTCCCTACTATGAGCTGGTCATGAAAATTCTGCATGGGAAAACAGAACTCTTTAACTTTTCTGTAAACTCTCCCCACGGCAGTCTCCACTCACCCACAGGGCTGCCAGTACTGCCAGATGACGTCCACACTGACTGGACACCCTCATCTGAGATTGATATCAAGCCAGATAAAAATCTCCTGAATGCCATGCTGCAAAGCCCTACTGGACCAGTGGGCAATGGGTGCATTTCGGTGCCACACACTGTTAGCAAACAAACCAAATCAGTTAAGTCAAAAGTAAAAAATGGTTTCCTTGAAAAGCAGAGAAATATATATGAGGAGGTAGTTATTTCACCTGACAAGGACGCTTCACTGAGTCATGAACAAATCCTCCCAAAAAATAAAACAAAATTTAGCCCTAAGAAGTCAAATAACAGAGTTTCACATAGAAAAACTCCAGAGCCATTGGTGAAACACTGTGACTTATCTCCTGAAAACTATAACTCCTTACAACAGCCAATGTCAGTACCTTCCCATGAAGTAGCCACAACATCGCTGTTGTCAGCCATGTCACAGCCACCGTGTCCGTACAGGAGTCTCTCAATGAGATTGGATCCTTACACCCAGGAGGTCCTGCAAATGGATCAAGTTGACTCAGATTCTGGGACTGAAGATGAACATTTCAATAGCAGGAAGTGGACTAATCTCGAGGGAGGTTGGAAAGATAGGCTTTCACATATGGAGAATGGAGGAAGATGTTTGTAAAATATTTTATTCAGTTTTTTTTTCCATTTTAAAATTACTGAAATTTACTTTATAATCTTGTAAATAGACTTCCTTACAAGGAAATGTTTTTTATCTGGCATGTCCTGGTGAGTCAGGAATGAATTAAGTTTTTTTGAACGACAAATTATAATTACGCATAATTTTCAGCATTAAGTAATGATTCACATTCAGACTTTAATGACCTTTGCCTTCATGAACACTCACCAAATTTTGCAACCACTATAATCAGTAATATGATAAATAGAACCATGGCTTGGACAGACATGTGGAAAAAAAACCATGATCATCTAATTCTGGCCTTATGATGTTGACATTGAATAACTGTCCTATTTACTGAGAGCTTTTCTCACTTGTCAAAAAAAAACAAGTTTGATTTCTCATAAAAATTAAATTAATTTATTAGGTTATATTTGTTCATCTCTGAAATGTGTGTCTTTTTATTTCAGCCGAAGAAGAGTCACCCCTTACTGTACCAGAAATTAATCCATCTTCTAAAAAGCGCAAATGGTCTGGAGAAGAAAACAGACTCCAGTCCATGTCACTCCAGGAACTCAAAAAAATTTATTTCATTAAAAAAATCCAGATGGTCTCACAAAGGACCAGGTGTTTACAGTTGATGGAGGAGAAGTTGGAATTTGAGCTACTGCAACTGAGGCAGCAACCCTCTGCAACTAGCAGTCAACGTTCTTCTATGTGTGCAGGACATGAAGAGTGTGAGCAGATTTGTGGCAGAGGTAAAGCCAAGGAGGATAACTTGGATGGTGTTGATGTCCAAGACAGCAACAAGTGCTGTAATGCTGAGGAAATTGAAGAGAGGAATCCTGCTGATATAATAATCACATCCTCACGGCATTGCGATAATGAGGAGAAAACTAGCCATGTACCTGATCAACTGAGTAGTGCAAGCAATTGATCTTAATCAGGGATTGTGTCGCTATGATAAATATTTGATGTTCCAGCTTGGTTATTTGTTGATTTTTTTAGATCTTAACAGGAAGGATGGTCATTACTAGGTTTGCCAGGGCTTACATTTTCCGTATAAACTTTGTGATATAATCATTTTTTATGGCTTAATAATTGGAAAGGCTTTTTGGGGGTATGTTTTAAAACATAATAATTATATTTGTTGTAGAAATCTTCAGTTTTTTTTGTAGAAAAACCTTTGCAACCCTCTTTGTTACATAAATTGAAATTTTTATAGATCTACATCATTGTTCATTAAGGTATATCCATATTTTATATGTACATTCTCCATTTGGACTTTTAGATTATCATATTAACAAATACATGAAAATTCTTTAGAACTTCTTCTTCTTCTATATATTAAGGGCCCACGATCAATTTATTGATCATTATGGCTCCTATGAATGTTAATGGGATTTGCAATGTTTCTGTGCCTGGTGTTGAGGATATTTCACTGGTTACAAGAGTAACTGTGTGAGGGTATCATGCACTGGGGGTTGGAAGGCCTGAGGCAATAGACACAAATGAGTCAAGTGTTGTTGCCTCAACTGTTCCTTTTGAAAGATTGTTCCAGTCCCTGATTGTATTTGGTAGGAATGAGCAGTTCCTATACTGGCTTCTCGCTGGTATGAGCCGGAACTGCCTGTCATGGCCTCGTCGCTGTCTATGGGGGAGAGGGACGAGTTTCTGTTTAATGCCAGAGCAGTGGACTAGCCCATTATTTATCTTGTAAATCATGGAGAGCCTGGATAGTCGTCATCGTTCCTCCAATAGTGACCATCCCAGTGTTTCCAGCATGCTGCCAACACTAGAGGTATTTACAGCTGCAAATATTAAAAAAAAATTCCATTCAAAACCAATTTAACACTTGTACTTGTAATGTTTACATGGTGAAGACAATTGGTAAATGTGGACATGAAATGGAAAAATAGACTTACACTGCATGTAATATTGGTGGGAATCATTTTGTTAGCAGACTAGGTCAATTTAGTTGTTGAGTTGATTCAAGTTTCCAGGTTCTTATTGGGAACCATGTAACTTATTATTTCTGTCTCTAGCAAAACTTGTCATGGTTGTAGTTTTTAGATTGATATTGTTATACAACTCTCAAACTTATTCATGACGATTAAATGTCCTAATTTTATCATTAAAAAACGAAAAAGTGGATTTAACATTTATTCATGGGATTGCTTAGATATTTTTTTTTTAAATGGACGCAGCTAACTAGTAAATTACCAATATGATGGTAAATTTGATGATTAATTTAGATTATATTTTAAAGTAATCAGTAAAATATTTGTGTACACTTTCTTTAAAAATGAAAGTTATTTAATGACTATTCATGTAATTGCTTAAATATTTTTAAGAAAGTAGACACAACCATCATATGATGCTTGTCAGGCTTGACCAATGTCATGGTAACATCAAATGAAGCTTGTCAGGCTTGACCAATGTCATGGTAACATCAAATGAATCTTGTCAGGCTTGATCAATGTCATGGTAATTGAAAAGTGAAATCATTTTTTTTCTCTCTTCATATTTTCAGTACACAGTAAACTATGTGTTGAGAGATCTTGTTCCTATTATTTGACATTTTCATTGTTATTACAAATCATTTTGATTTTAAGAAGGAATGACTGCTTGCCGCTGTATCGGTTACAGTTCTGTCATTCAAGGGTTTCATAATGATATGTGACTTTACAATGTCATTTTGCAACCCTAACAAAAAGTGTAAGTATTTTGTGCAACTATGAATTGTGCTTTGTCTTTATGTGATATGACATAGATGCATCACCTTTAAATGACATATCTCCAGTTTGAACTGGTTTAATCACTGATGTCATTGAGATGAGCAAGTGTCGTCTGCAACTATAGCTAAGCCCTAGTCGTCAGTTTGGTTTTAATAAAATTTGCATTTTTATATTTGAATCAAGTCATCATTTTTAATTCTATTTGTAAGGCAGCATCTGATATTTTTTTAAATGAATTTTCCTCCCAGCAATAAAATGCTTGTAAGTGTCATTTAAGTTTATTTCTTTATTATAATGTATTGAGTTTAACTTCTTCAATAAGTTGTAAAAAAATACTGTTTTGATGGTATAATTTTTTTAAAAACTAGTTCATTAAGATGTTACAACTACACCATCTGCCAATGGTTAAATCTAATGTAAAACTAGTTCATTAAGATGTTACAGCTACACCATCTGCCAATGGTTAAATCGAATGTAAAACTAGTTCATTAAGATGTTACAACTACACCATCTGCCAATGGTTAAATCAAATGTAAAACTAAAAGTTATTTTGAGTGTGCAAATATCGAGATGTAATTCAGATAATAAGCATCTATGAGCATATACGGTGATACAATCATCAAAGAAGACTTAAATACACTGGCTCAGAATGAGATCAGTAATTGTAATATCTCTTGTACAAGTTGCATCTTTTGAAGAAGTTTTAACTCTGGTACATGTTGTATTTATGGAACAAGTTTTATCTCTGGTACAATTTGCATTGATTAATCAATATATATTTAATGCTGCATTCTTGAGCTCTTTGTTGATGTTTGACCCATTTGAACCGACATGTAAATGATTGATTGATTTCATGTAGACATTTATTTGATTTACCTTTTTGGTGATCTGTTCATCATTTAAGTTGGCTATGATTTTTAAAAAAATCTTGTGCAATATAATCTGGGCTTTTGAATTTTTTTGATAACCAGTCTTGTAACTTGTACAGTATATTTCTTCCAAACCATAACTGTTCCATTTTAATATAAATTTGATTTAATTTGTATTATTTTAAAACCAAAAACAGAAAAGAAGTATGAAATTTGTATTGTGCTGATCGTTTGACAGACGGTAGGCAATATCAGTATTTACATTTTTGTTATTGTCTTATTACATGATTCAGATCTGATTTTATTGTTGTTTATCTATCAGAGTCGGTCATTCTTATTTGACTGAAAGTGAGCGGTCATTCTTATTGGACTGAAAGTGAGCGGCCATTCTTATTGGACTGAAAGTGAGCGGCCATTCTTATTTGACTGAAAGTGAGCGGCCATTCTTATTGGACTGAAAGTGAGCGGCCATTCTTATTGGACTGAAAGTGAGCGGTCATTCTTATTGGACTGAAAGTGAGTTTTAAAAATAAATAAATCAGAACCAAATAATTTTGAAGCATAAATTTGCAGCTATAGAATAAGAAACATAAAAATTTTCCATAAATGTATTTCCAGGTGGAATATAAGACATAAATCTACTTATGCTGTTGTCATTCTTGGGGATGGGTACAGTGAGGATGTTGTTAAATAGTAAAATGAAGAAAGAAAAAAAAAAGATTTTTGGTTTATGTCATGGAGTGGGGCAGCAGCCATTTCATTTCTAAATAATGTGAAATACTAGAGGCCACCAGTGTTGTTTACTAGTGGCTACTAGTGATGAGTGCTATTTGTTTACTAGTGGCCACCAGTTTTGTACACTAGTGACCACCAGTTTTGTACCCTAGTGGCCACCAGTGTTGCGGACTTGTGGCTTTCAGTATTGCTTAATGTAGATTAAAAGAAGAGTAATGCAAAGCTTTATTTTTATAATTTCTCTTTCAATGGCCGAAGGGATTGTCAATATCCACTAAAGAAAACTTCAAGGCAAAGCGTGTTTAGAAAACTTGACATAATTTATTTTGACACTCGGGGGATACTGTGACAGAGTGAAGCAATTTTCACTACTATGTGATTGGTGATACCTGAGGACATTCTAGCTGCTCTAGAAAAATATGGCACATTCTGTAGGAATAAAATGTCTTATTGATATACAATGCAATATGAACATTGAGCATCGCTGAGGCTTAAATAACATGATAAAAAGTAGCTTTGTAAGTCTTGAGGTTTAGCTTTGGATTTGTAGGCATCATATAAGAGAGTTAATCAATAACACAATCGAATGTCATGCAGGGACATTTTAATGAGGAAGTAATTTATTTCACTATTCTCCTGTCTTTAAAATGTATAAATACCTGCATAAGTTAATATTTGACCTATTTAAGGCTATTTCATTTGGGGAGAAAGCTTACTTGATAACAGACTGTTGAAGCCAACATGAATTACCTAACCTTAAAACACAATAATTATGAACACCACAAAATACTACAGCTACCACATATTTCTAAGCATCTTTACCCACCAGCTATCAATCCAATGCTTGTAAAATCTACAAGTAAATTATTAAAAAAATATATATCCTTTGACATCCTAGAGAACTTGTTAATGTTTGCAACATATACTATTAGTCAGTTTTATTGAATTTAGCGTACTTATGATAGGAGGAGAAATATACACTTATTGAACAAAAAATTACATCAATATTTATTCATTAATAAAAAAGTAAAATTATCTATGGATTTTTAAAATAACTTATATTTACATGATATATATATATATATATAAATAAATATACAAATTTAATAAGATATAGTATAATATGTGAGATGAAATGCTTACATAAAGAACTAAAATAAAGCATTACATAGTAATTTAGTGTATGCAATTTTGCAGCACATGCGACACATTTACAATCATTTTGGACATGAAAATATATATTGAATACTATTTATTATCTACACCAGTGAACATGTGAGAAAGGAGGCATTTAACTGTATCAATAGTACCAAGGGATATTTAACTGAGAACATTTGATTGTTTTGGACAAAGGTTATTCCATTTTTTGTTTGACAAAATGAAGAATTGTTAAGACACAGTGAACATGAGTAATGTACAACATCAGTTTTAAAAATCACATGGACTTGTGTACATTAAATTTCATTGACAACACATTATTGTTATTCCATACACATTTTGCGGTACAGTATTACCGAAATATAAATGACAGCAGTTTGACCCAATACAATATTTTCAAATGTGGTATATAAAATAGCTTATTTAAAGCACGGTGGAAAGTAAATATCATCAAATGTGACAGATGTATATCTCTTAAAGCAATAAACTCAATGAGAACATACAGGTACCTAAAATACAACAGATCTTCTACAGGTTGGCCATGAAAAAATAACCAGCCTCCAGTAAGTCAATAAAAACAAAAACTCAAAGTGATATCATTCATCTTTGTAATAATTGATGGACTGCATTCAGGCTGTGTAAATGAAATATAAGAACAGGGTATGCTAAACTTGAATTCATAGATATGACAAAAGAGTTTGACGTTTCGGCTTAGAGCCTTCATCAGAAAACAAGACAAAAAGAAGTATAACAAGCATCAGATTCAAGTTTAGCATAACTTGTTCTTATATTTCATCTTTGTATTTGGTTAAAAATAACAAACAAAAGGCTGTTAAAATATGATAAATGAATATGTTATGTCATAAAGGATATGAATATGTTATGTCATAAAGGATATGAATATGTTATCTGTCATACAGGATATTAAACTGCTAATCCAACACTTCATCAATAGTTACTGAGGGCAGCATTGTCTGGAGCACATCATGAAATGGCAACCACTATTTTGTTTAAAGTGAAACTGAAAAGTCTTGTCCAATATGAAACAACTTGGTTTCAATAATTAACCGTTTGCATGATCTTTGTCCATAACAGAAGCTGTTTGCATGATATTTGTCCATAACAGAAGCTGTTTGCATGATCTTTGAACATAACAGAAGTTGTTTGCATGATCTTTGTCCACAACAGAAGTTGTTTGCATGATCTTTGTCCATACCAGAAGCTGTTTGCATGATCTTTGTCCATAACAGAATATGTTTGCTGCTTTGTTTAAATCACATGTTACTAGTTACCCTATATTATATATTTACATTTGGAGAGCCAGAGTTATCAGTCGGTGTTCCACTGTTGACGAGTTCTTGTAGCTTCTCTCACTTTGAGGACCCTTGAGTGCAGGTCAGTGAAGCGTGTCATGGAATGATCAATGATTGTCTCAGGGAAACATGTTGGCCAGACATCGTCTGGACATCGCCTGTAATGGTGAAGGACAGCCTCATCTGCCTCTATCTTGTATCTGTAGGTAATCAACATTGGTAATTATATTAAAGTCAGAATTTTATTTATGTGTTGGTAGAAAAGGCCTTACATACAAGTGAAAACTGTAAATAGATTTGAACACAAAAATAAGTTATTTTCCCCCAGATTTGCTCTAAGGCTGGGATGAAATTTTTTTTTTTAACAAGTAGTATTGATAATGAGGGTGTGCGAAAACACAGTATAAGTATTTGTGCCACAAACCATCCCATGATGGTGTGCCATAACACATCCCATGAAGGGGTGCTACAACACATCCCATAACATTGTGCCACAGCTCATTCCAGGTATTTCCTGCAAAACCCATCACATGATGGTATGCCATAACCCATCACATGATGGTATGCCATAACCCATCACATGATGGTATGCGACAACCCTTTACATGATGGTATGCCATAACCCATCACATGATGGTATGCCATAACCCATCACATGATGGTATGCCATAACCCATCACATGATGGTATGCCACAACCCATCACATGATGGTATGCCATAACCCATCACAGGATGGTATGCTATATCTCTGAATAACAGTGTACCACAACCCATCCCAAGATTGTGTGCAACAACCTATCCCAAGATGGTTTGCAACAACCTATCCCATGATGGTGTGCATCTCACATCCTTAGATATCAAAACATTAAACTCCAGGGATTTGTCTAACTCTATTTAACTAATTCTGATTTGGGGATTTTAAATGACCAACAAAAGGCATTCTTAAAATGTGTTTTAGTGAACCCACTCACGTTGTAAACGGCGAAATAGGGAATATAGAATGAGTGGTAGATGAAAGCACCCTGGCTGGCAGATAGACATATTTGGTACACTCCCAATGCGGTTTGGTGGCCTTCCTGTATCTTGTCAGCATCAGGTCTTCCTCAGGGTTGGTGGGGCCCCAATTGTAAATAAAAAACTCTGCATCAAAATAAAACCCTGCGCTGTCTTGGTACATCTCCATCTTTTCCTGTCATAGACACAGAATGAAAATATCGATTTCATTGAAAATATCATTGATTTCATTGAAAATATCATTGATTTCATTGACTATATCATTGATTTCATTGACAAAATCATTGATTTCATTGACAATATCATTGATTTCATCGACAAAATCATTGATTTCATTGACAATATTGATTTCATCGACAAAATCATTGATTTCATTGACAAAATCATTGATTTCATTGACAATATCATTGATTTCATTGACATTATCATTGATTTCATTGACTATATCATTGATTTCATCGACAAAATCATTGATTTCATTGACAATATCATTGATTTCATTGACAATATCATTGATTTCATTGACATTATCATTGATTTCATTGACTATATCATTGATTTCATCGACAAAATCATTGATTTCATTGACAAAATCATTGATTTCATTGACTATATCATTGATTTCATCGACAAAATCATTGATTTCATTGACAATATCATTGATTTCATTGACTATATCATTGATTTCATAGACAATATCATTTATTTCATTGACTATATCATTGATTTCATTGACAATATCATTGATTTCATCGACAAAATCATTGATTTCATTGACAATATCATTGATTTCATTGACTATATCATTGATTTCATTGACTATATCATTGATTTCATCGACAAAATCATTGATTTCATTGACAATATCATTGATTTCATTGACAATATTATTGATTTTATTGACAATTTCATTGATTTCATTGACAATATCGTTGATTTCATATTTGAAAGAAGGCAACACTACAGAGGAATTGTCAGGATTAAAGGCATTTAAATATGATCTTTATTCCTTAGACTATATTATGTTGCAATCAGAAATGTATTGTATTTCTCAATTTAAATTTTCATTCTAGATGTTTCTGTAGTACTATACATTCTGCACACACACACACTGAATTTGATGTCCAACAAATGAACAGCTTTGTGCAATGTCCATTAGGTTATTAGTGTAAATATGCACCAGATTACCTTGAAGAATTGTTTCAATCCAACATTCTTCCTTGGAATAATGAACTCGTCCACATCGTGACTCATGACATAGGTGTATCCAGCCATTCTCTGACGACACTCTAACACTGCCATGGACTCATCATGGTGGAACTATCAATAAAATTTGCCATTATCTGATTGGATTTCTATCACACTGGCTTAAAAGCTTTTACTTTTTAATGCTGTGCAAATTATAAAATATGGTATCAAGGGGAGTGCAATAATGTTAGAAAAATGGAAGTGAGCAAAACATAGTACGGGAAAACCTGACAATAAGAATGCAACAAAACAACGAACATGTCGGCAAGAAGCCTTCATCAGCGAACAAACAACAGCAAAAACAGTATGTTGAAAACAACATTTCAGCCATTAGTTTTATTTTATTCTGTTTTTACTGTTATTTGTTTGCCGATGAAAGTTCTTGTTGACACGTTTTTTTTTTCGGCATTATTATTTTCAGATTTTCCCATACTTTGTTTCGCTCATTTCCATTTTATAATATAGTTCTCTCCAAAATATCACCTTGTGTTAAGTTGTATACCTGTCAGAAATATAAAACTTTTCTACCGCTTGTGTTAATTCATATAAAATACTGTGTCTCTGATTTCTGTATGGGTGTCTATGATGAAGTGATTTAATGTGTCTCTGATTTCTGTATGTATGTCTATGATGAATTGATATACTGTGTCTTTGACTTCTGTATGTGTGTCTATGATGACTTGATTTAATGTGTCTCTGATTTCTGTATATGTGTCTATGCGGAAGAGATGCACATTGTCTCTTATTTCTGTATGTATGAGTGTCTCTGACTTCTGTATGTGTGTCTATGATGAAGTAATGCACTGTGTCTCTGACTTTTGTTTGTCTATGATGAAGTGATGCACTGTATCTCTGACTTCTGTATATGTGTGTCTATGATGAAGTAATGCACTGTATCTCTGACTTCTGTATGTGTGTCTATGATGAAGTCATGCACTGTATCTCTGACTTCTGTATGTGTGTCTATGATGAAGTGATGCACTGTATCTCTGACTTCTGTATATGTGTGTCTATGATGAAGTGATGTATTGTTTAGATTGTAATTGATATTTTTTCTCTCTCCCATCTGATTCCAATGTACACAACTTTTAAACCCATACTTATTGAAATCTAAGGATTATGAGTATGTATATAGTTATTTTAACATAGCAAATGTTTACTATACATGTTGTATTATTATACATATAAATAAATAAGTGTGCATTGGTGAGTGGTTATACGTTTGTATATATGAGTAGGCCTATATGTTTGTAACTGCGAGTATATGTGTGCTTAAATCCATTTTTTAAAAACGGTTTTTATTTAGTTTGTACCTGGTATGTCCTCTTGTCTCGTTCCATCAGTGTCCTATTGGGCGGGTCTCCAGGTAGTTCGTAAGGCTGGAGGTCAAGGATGCCCAAGTCCTGATAGTATCTGAACACCCTGGTTAAATTTTCAGGGTTCCCCATGTCAAACATCAGCACCTTGTCCACGCCTAGGATCCTCTGCACCTCGAACCATTCTATGACCTTCTCTGGGTCCAACCCGCCGCTGTGCGCTATCTTGGCACACACGGCCAGCCCACCCGGCACGTCGTGGGGGTACTGCACAGAAACGTAGTCTCTCACATCCGAAGAGCAAGCGGACGCTGGCGAGCCCTTGAGCGTAACGTGACTAACAGCTTGCCCGATCTCGGGGACAGTGCATGAGTACTGACGGGCGTAGTAATAATTGGGGTAAAAGTACTCTACGATTCTTGCGATGAACGCAACGTCTATAGTGTGGTAGAAGAAGTACTGCCGGGCCCTTGTGGTGAACAGCGTTTGGTTGTCGACCAGGGCACAGCAGTCTAAAAGTGAGCTGCTGGAATCCATGGTTGTGATGATGATGTTGATGCCGCCATTGACAGGATGGTGGCTGTTGGCTATTGCAGAATACAGAAAGATTTTTTGATCCTTTGCTGGGGTGAAGTATCTGGTGGTGCCTGCTGGCCTGGTCAAGAACTGGGGATTCCATTTTGAGTAGGTTCCAACCTGTTGGAATAAAACGAATAGCATCAGCAGTGATACGAGGTCTGACCTTTTATTATAAATTTTTTTTGTATTAGCAGGGATATGAGGTCTGACCTTTTATTTTGGAACATTTTTGTATTAGCAGGTATATGAGGTCTGACCATTTATTTATAAAGCATTTTTGTATTACCAAGGTTATAATGTCTGACCTTTTATTATAAAACATTTTTTATATTAGTAGTGAGATGAGGTCTGACCTTTTATTATAAAACATTTTTTATTAGGAGTGATATGAGGTCTGACCTTTTATAATAAATTTTTTTTTGTATTAGCAGTGATATCAGGTCTGACCTTTTATTATAAAACCTTTTTTGTATTAGCAGTGATATGAGGTCTGACCTTTTATTATAAAACATTTTTGTATTAGCAGTGATATGAGGTCTGACCTTTTATTATACAACATGTTTGCATTGGCAGTGATATGAGGTCTGACCTGGTAAAAAATTCAAAAGGGGTGTATTGAGTAAATAAATAGTTTTTGTTGGGGTGAATTCACCGAGAACATTGACCAGAATTCATAAAATACATTATATTATATAACAACTAGATGTAGGACTGTCTGTAGGCCCATTGATTAAAGGCCGACAGGTAGGGTGTAAGACTGTCTGTAGGCCCATTGTTTAAAGTCCGGCAGGTAGGGTGTAGGGCTGTCTGTAGGACCATTGCTTAAAGGCTGGCAGATAAGGTGTAGGACTGTCTGTAGGCCCATTGTTTAAAGACCAGCAGGTAGGGCGTAGTACTGACTGTATGCTTTATTGTTTATATAAAATGAGAAGCTAACTTTTTGTTCTGTAACACTTGGACCAGATAATTCCTCAAAATACCCGGACCCGGTGTAAAAAATGCACCCGGTTAAGCCATAGGGTAATTTAACAGCTCACCTGTTTGCCACCTCGCCTACCAACACACCAGATCGTAACAGCAAGTAGCACAGCTGCCAGCAGTACGACCCGTTTGGTCTTGGTGTTGACAAGCTGACTTACTAAGATCCAGATAAGGCTGGTCACGCGCAGGCACGAGTCACCGGGCTTCCTACACTTCCAGTAGATGGTTGCCATGGGTGACGTGATCTGGGCACACCTCTTCATTAGGCCAGCCTTTTTGACGTCACATCCGCATCTCTGTCTACCCACTGAATGATTTGATGGCTCTAATCAAGGTGGGTGTCCAACCAGTCACTGCGATATCTGTGTCACACTACAAACATATCTGCAGACAAGTGAGAAGAATCCTTAAATCTAACAGCAACATTTTTTAAATAATAAAGTTAAATTACTGTCTTATTGTATTTAGATGCAATGTGTTTGATACAACCTGTTTGGGTACAATGCCTTTATACCATGTGTTTGGGTACCATATGTTTGGGTACCATATGTTTGGGTACAATGTCTTTGGGTACCATATGTTTGGGTACAATGTCTTTGGGTACCATATGTTTGGGTACCATATGTTTGGGTACAATGTCTTTGGGTACCATATGTTTGTGTACCATGTCTTTGGGTACCATATGTTTGGGTACAATGTCTTTTTGTACCCTGTGTTTGGGTACAATGTCTTTGGGTACCATGTGTTGAGTAGTAGCCTTGACTGGAGCTGTATTTTGTTTAAAGTGAGGGAGAGTTGCTCAATTCGTCAGCTTCACTCTCTCGTCCTTGCCTATTTGATCCAATGGCAAGACTTAGTCAAGACGACCTGCAATTGACCAGGATGCAGTGGATGACCAGCAGTGTGTGTGTCTTGAGTGTTTCACTGTGCTTTCTATGCGTTATACGTCGCAGGATTTGTCGGAATTTTCCTGTGTCAGTGTCATACTGCCTGCGGGACTCCATCTCCGGGTTTGATTTCAGAGTTTTGCCTTCTCTCAGATGAGTTGATATTCCAGTGTTAACGGGTACAATGCTTGGTTGCAATGCCTTTGGATACCAAGGATATGGATACAAACAGAACACAATGATCCACACCTGGTTGTGTCTTATGTAGAACACCACGTCCGGACATGTTTTCTTAGATTTGGAAATGATCGTGGGATTCGATTAAATCTTTCTTACACACACATACACGATAAAAAAAAAAGCAAAATCCGGAAATTAAATTCAAATGCGTAATTTGTACCCTGTCACCTGTATCCCTGACAGGCAGCTCGAAACTGAACAATGAAGCTCAAAAGAAATACCTAGCTAGCTATTCGAGAGTTTTCGGGACCCCCCCCCCCTTTTTTCTTTTTGTGGCCAGGTATCAGGTCAGCGACCTTTTCTATGGGTAATGCGGCTTTAGAGAAATCAGTCTTCCATACCTGTCAACTAGAGACGATTTTCATCTCTGAAGACACCCCTCCTCCCCCCACACCAAACTTGCACAACTTTTATTCTTTTGAGCTGGAACTGGAACACGTAAAATGGTAGACGGGTCGAAAGATTTGGATAATACAATCATTCACGGACCACTGGCAGGAAATTGATTTGAGCAATGAGGCATAAAAGAAACATCTAACGTGAACGTTTGGTGCAATCACACCTGCATGGCCACATGAGATTCGGTTTAATTGAAAGCTGAAATGTGGACGTTTGATGCAGTCTTATTTTAGTCACTATTTTATATTTATCTTATCTTTGTCAACATTTTATATTTATCTTATTTTAGTCACTATCTTATATTTATATTATTTTAGTCACTATCTTATATTTATCTTATTTTAGTCACTATTTTATAAAAAATATTTGAAAACATTCTGGTTAGATTTAAGGCGTGGAGACGCCTAAGGAATACAATTACAGGGGCGGAAACAAGTAGGGGCATCAGCCTAACAGACACGACCAGTGTTTCTTTCAGAAATGTCCCCTGGGGGTGGGGGCAGTGCCAGTGGACAGTAGCCAGAGGCGTAGCTAAAGTGTGGAAGATAGTACATGTGTCCTTGGGTACTAGACAAGCGCGGGTGCAAAAATGGGCTTTGATGATATTTAATGGTTGAAAATAATGGGTTTCTGGATTGACGGGGTGAGCCATCAGGGGTGGTCCATCCAGGTGTCAATTTTTCTTTCTATGGAGGTGCAGCATTTTCGAACAACTGCAGAGTTTGTATCGTGAAAGGGAGCTCAGCAAAAAAATACTTGGCGCCCCTGGCTGCACTAAAATTAGCTACGCCACTAGGCAGTGTATCTTTCGGCACCAAAATCGGCTATCATTTTCATCGGGAAGTAGGGCAGAAATCGAGGGCACCAATAAATCTTGAACGGTGGAAGGGTCTGGGGAGCCCTCTCCCCTTTTGATTATTTCCAAATCAAGAGCTGCATTATGGAGCATATTTGAAATCATATTTTTTTAAAAGACATTTTTTCGGGCGAATGAAATATTTAAGGGTCTGGGGGAGGCATTATGGCGCCCAGTGCCATATATATACTGATTTCACTCCAGTTGTGGGGCTCCCCAGAGTAATCATTTGGCTAAAGCTTAAATTCAACCCTATACTTTAACATTAATCAGCGTGAGGGAAGAAGGGGGGGTGAAGAAATTCAGGGTGCAGTGGCGTAGTGTAGGGGGCATCATGCCCCGGGCGCTACTCACAAAGGGGCGCCAAATGGTATATTTTACTATATATTGTATGGTTTTCGAATAAAAAGGGGGGGGGGCGCTAAAAAGGTATTGTGCCCCGGGCTCGAGTTAAGCTCGCTACGCCACTGTCAGGGTGCTGAAGACAGTCAGGCAAATTCAAAATACATGGGAGCATTGTGGCGGATACTTGAATTCAGTGTTCCTTTCAGACATTTGTGACGTCACATTTCAAACTTTCGGGTGGGAAGCGCCAAAATCAGCCATAATAATAATCAAAGACTTCTTCAATTTATCACCAGCGCGACGTGAACTAAATTCATGTCAGTTGTGTTGCCCATCAGGGTATACTTTTACCACAGCTTTTTCTCACACCTTAAATCTTTATAGTCCACACAAATTTTCTCACACCTTAAATCTTTATAGTCCACACAAATTTTCTCACACCTTAAATCTTTATAGTCCACACAAATTTTCTCACACCTTAAATCTTTATAGTCCACACACATTTTCTCACACCTTAAATCTTTATAGTCCACACAAAATACAAGTACCGGGTATGCGTTGTAGTCCATTGCTGAATTAAGTCTCGCAACATTCTACACTTAATTGGAGAGAAATGGAAGAGATGCTGATTAAAACATGTAGGTGTCACCTAACCTTAGAACAATCGTGTACACACAGAAACCCCTACGACTGCAAGGGGTGTCTGCTATTTTAGAGGCTTAAAGATGTGATGAGGATATATTCTTAATTATCATTTTTCAATGCAAGGTGGGGGACGAAACCAAAAAGTTGCAGAACCTCGAAAAGTCGAGCGACGGCTCTGCTTTACCTGCTTCTATTATGCAAATATTATTTTTATATAACCAAATAGTAATGTGGGTTTTATTTGTTTACATCATTTAAGGGAGTAGCCACTTAATTCATGAATTAAAGTTTCCGCCACTAAAAAGTACTGCAAACATTATTTTACAAGCGCTGAACGCAAATGAAAAAAAAATATTCATAATTATTACCTTTTCTAAATATTTCCCCCCAATTGCCGATAAACGATGCTGCTGGTTGCTGTCCATAGCTTGGCATGTAAAAATTCTGGGGTGGGTTGTGTGAATATACATTTGTTTTGTTATTATATAGCTGTTTTTTAATTTAAAAAATGTATATTATTTTTTTATGTCATGATTATGTTTCCTAATATATTTATGTGCAGCGTGGTGAGCCCAGCTCTAGGCTGTGGTACCGCGCTATATAAGACCACTAATAATAATTTTAAAAAAGTTTTACCAGATTCAAAAAGAAGAAAAAACTGTTAATTAGAATAGAAAATATATACATTTTTATGGGTTTCGAAAACTTTTCATTTTTATAAAAAGAACAAGGCATTGATGGCCAGGATTGCGCAGACCACGACAGCACTAAAGAGGCTCAAGAAAATATGGAACGACAAAAATATAGCCCCCAACACCAAAGTCAGGCTGATGCGCTCATTAATCCTCTCCATTTTCTTATACGCCTGTGAGTCATGGACGTTAACAGCAGAACTTGAAAGGAAAATAAAGGCGATGGAGATGAGATGTTACAGAGGCATTCTTGGCATCTGCTATAGAGACCACATCACAAATGAGCAAATAAAAGAAAGGATTCGTCAAGCAATTGGGCAATATGATTACCCCCTGACGTCTGTTAAAAAGCGCAAACTTGAGTGGTATGGCCACGTGACCAGAAAACAAGGGCTCGACAAAGAGATCTTGCAGGGCACTACTAGAGGAGGAAGAAGAAGAGGAAGACAAAGAAAAAGATGGGAAGATAATATCAAAGAATGGACGGGATTAAAACTAGGCGATGCTATGCGTAGGGCAGAAGACAGAGAGGAATGGAGAAGAATAGTTTACATGTCATCTGTGGCGCCCCAACGATCGAATGACTACGGGACATGATGATGATGATATGAAGGCCATAAGTCTGTCAAGAATACATGGGTTGTTTACAAAAGACATGATATATTTATTAATGTGTGATTTTATCTGAAAGAAATCGTATACAAATAAAATAAAACTTGCCAACTTTGAAGTTTATTGCAATTTTTATTTGTAATTTCAAACCACTATAACTTTCTCCAGATCTATTTAAAAATTGTCTCTTCGATATAATTTAAATCTTTTACTTCGATATACTTTAAAACATTTACTTCGATATAATTTCACACACTATATAAAGAGTACAATCTTGTAAATACATTACGTCTCGTAAATCTCTAGGGAAAATAGCGAAATACTCTTTCGGCTAGGAAAGCTTCCGGCTATTATTATAGGGAGTAAGTTAGAACCCGCCAGAAAAGAAATTCTGGAAAATCAGATAGTGATAGCATTCTTTAAAACAAATAGAGCGTATTCGAGCGTAAACAACCTTTTCCCAATCAAGGGAGTGGTGGGGAAAAGGCTTGGCGCTATACATTTAATCGGTGGACGCTTTACATTTACGTTGAAATAAAATTATGTCAAGACAAAAGTTACACTATAACACTATTATTTGAAGGCCCGAGTCTGAGGGCCTTTCAAAATATTATTAAAGAGCCTTATTTTGCATCTCTAAGCCTATTATTTGTGAGCCCAGTTTGAGCCGCCTAAGCTCATTATTTTAGAGCCACAGTTTGAGAGCCGTCTGAGCCTATTATTTGAAAGCCGTCTAAGCCTATTATTTGAGAGCCACAGTTTGAGAGCCATCTAAGCCTAGTATTTGAGAGCCACAGTTTGAGAGCCGTCTAAGCCTATAATTTGAGAGCCACAGTTTGAGAGTCGTCTGAGGCTAGTATTTGAGAGCCACAGTTTGAGAGCCGTCTGAGCCTATCACTTGTTGTCAACATCGAGGTTTGCCATGCGAGACCGTGGAGGAGGAGAGTAAGATACAAACACGCGCCCCGCTTTCATCATATCGGCACGGACAATATTAGCTCAGTAATCAACTATTAACCAAGTCTCCAAAGATAGTATCTTGACAGAAGATGGTATCGATCCGATGTGTAGGATCGAGGCAACTATATTAGACTTTGTCGAACTTGTGCAAAGTGACCTATAGGAAAATTAAAAATAATCTTAGATACACCATATTATGAAGACGGAATGGGTTTTTACGAAACAAATAATATACATGAATGGTTTCAATAGATTAATAGATTTATCATCTGAACAAGGATGTATGGCACGCCCATGACTTCGCTAAGGCCCGTGCAGTCAAAAGCTAGGCGTATCTATCTCCAAGTTTGATCAGCGCTAACTCCTTCCGTATATATTTATAGATGCTTCAGGGATTCTCAACCAGTAAACAGCATGTGTAGTCTAAACTCCGCGCCCGGGCACATTTTTACCAGTTCTAGCTCCGCTTCGAACTCCGGCAAATTTTAATAAAAGTGAGGAGGTGTTGGTGAGAGGGGCTCAAAGTCTTAAAGAAATTTGTTTATGATTGTAACTTACTCGTCTCATTAACTGTGCTTTTGAAATGTGTATACTAGCAACATAACAGGTAGAATTGTGAGGCAACATAACAGGTAGAAGAGTGAGGCAACATAACAGGTAGAAGAGTGAGGCAACATAACAGGTAGAAGAGTGAGGCAACATAACAGGTAGAAGAGTGAGGCAACATAACAGGTAGAAGAGTGAGGCAACATAACAGGTAGAAGAGTGAGGCAACATAACAGGTAGAAGAGTGAGGCAACATAACAGGTAGAAGAGTGAGGCAACATAACAGGTAGAAGAGTGAGGCAACATAACAGGTAGAAGAGTGAGGCAACATAACAGGTAGAAGAGTGAGGCAACATAACAGGTAGAAGAGTGAGGCAACATAACAGGTAGAAGAGTGAGGCAACATAACAGGTAGAAGAGTGAGGCAACATAACAGGTAGAAGAGTGAGGCAACATAACAGGTAGAAGAGTGAGGCAACATAACAGGTAGAAGAGTGAGGCAACATAACAGGTAGAAGAGTGAGGCAACATAACAGGTAGAAGAGTGAGGCAACATAACAGGTAGAAGAGTGAGGCAACATAACAGGTAGAAGAGTGAGGCAACATAACAGGTAGAAGAGTGAGGCAACATAACAGGTAGAAGAGTGAGGCAACATAACAGGTAGAAGAGTGAGGCAACATAACAGGTAGAAGAGTGAGGCAACATAACAGGTAGAAGAGTGAGGCAACATAACAGGTAGAAGAGTGAGGCAACATAACAGGTAGAAGAGTGAGGCAACATAACAGGTAGAAGAGTGAGGCAACATAACAGGTAGAAGAGTGAGGCAACATAACAGGTAGAAGAGTGAGGCAACATAACAGGTAGAAGAGTGAGGCAACATAACAGGTAGAAGAGTGAGGCAACAGAGCTGTAGAAGAGTGAGGCAACAGAGCTGTAGAAGAGTGAGGCAACAGAGCTGTAGAAGAGTGAGGCAACAGAGCTGTAGAAGAGTAGGGCCACATAGCTGTAGAAGAGTAGGGCCACATAGCTGTAGAAGAGTGAGGCAACAGAGCTGTAGAAGAGTAGGGCCACATAGCTGTAGAAGAGTAGGGCCACATAGCTGTAGAAGAGTAGGGCCACTTAGCTGTAGAAGACTAGGGCCACATAGCTGTAGAAGAGTAGGGCCACATAGCTGTAGAAGAGTAGGGTCACATAGCTGTAGAAGAGTAGGGCCACATAGCTGTAGAAGAGTAGGGCCACATAGCTGTAGAAGAGTAGGGCCACATAGCTGTAGAAGAGTAGGGCCACTTAGCTGTAGAAGACTAGGGCCACATAGCTGTAGAAGAGTAGGGCCACATAGCTGTAGAAGAGTAGGGCCACATAGCTGTAGAAGAGTAGGGCCACATAGCTGTAGAAGAGTAGGGCCACATAGCTGTAGAAGACTAGGGCCACATAGCTGTAGAAGAGTAGGGCCACATAGCTGTAGAAGAGTAGGGCCACATAGCTGTAGAAGAGTAGGGCCACATAGCTGTAGAAGAGAAGGGCCACATAGCTGTAGAAGAGTAGGGCCACATAGCTGTAGAAGAGTAGGGCCACATAGCTGTAGAAGAGTAGGGCCACAAAGCTGTAGAAGAGTAGGGCCACATAGCCGTAGAAGAGTATCATTGTATCAATCTATAGTTCTAAAAATACACCCGCCGCCTCCCCCCCCCCCCCCCCCCCCCCCAACCACACATCAAATAATTTACTGTTTTGAGCCATTAAAAGAACGAACGAGTTGATACAACTTTTTAAAAAAAGCATGGACGCCCTCTAGCGGCCAGGTCAATTCACCATGTGTACAGACCGACAACATCTTCACTCTCATACATGGAACATGTGCCACAGAAACGTAAGCTCTAATTTAAATCACATTTAAATAAACAGATGAAGATAACTTAAGGGCGAGGGAGACCTTTAACTTTCACAGTATGGCGCGTTGAACCACAAACATATTATTTATTTGAACAAAAACTTTTTAGGCCAACGATATTACTTTACTTTCATTTGAAAATACTACATAATTTCATCTTTCGGTCAAGTTTATTTAAATTGGTTTGTGGCAGTGGCGTAGCTATGGAGGGGCAGGGGGAGGACCGCAACGGGTGACACCATCTCAGGGGGTGAAACCAACTTTAAAAATTGCATATTTACAGAGCAAACACTGCTTGGTCTAACCGAATTTCATAAGAGGATAACAGAAGTTGTGGAAACTGAGCCCAAAATTACAAAATCATGAGGCATCGGAAGTGCCCTATGTTGCCTTTGAAAGTGGAAAACATTGGGACTTAGGCTACACAAAACAATTGATGCCGAAAGTATTACTGTGATGGACAGGGTGGAGAAAAAGTGAAAGGATCTCCTGCCAAGGTTGCTGGATATCTCATTGTTTCTTGCAAGGCAAAATCTGGCTTAAGTTTGTGTCTGTACTAACGTGCCAGTGAAAAGTTACTTGCAAAACAAACTCATATCGAATTTCGGTAGAGAGAAGATTAATGTTTGTTTTGTTCTTGTCATTGTTACAATGTGGGCTTATTTTCGTTGTAGAAGTCGGGGGGGGGGGGGGGGAAGGGGGGGTGACACCACGAGTTTACCTCACCGGGTGACACCAACCCTAGCTACGCCACTGGTTTGGGGGGGGGGGGTAGAATTTTATAGTCAATGTATAATGTGTTACTATATTATAATGTGTTATTATATAATGTGTTACTATCTAATGTGTTACTATATAATGTGTTATTATATAATGTGTTACTATATAATGTGTGTTACTATATCATGTGTGTTACTATACAATGTGTTACTATTTGCAACGCGTGTTTGTATATTGCCTTTAATAGTCCCCCCCCACACCCACTCCAATACAGTCGCTGGTAATAATAAATTTTGTCTCCACCTGTCACATCCTACAAAGTAGCTATCATTATACACCCCGGAGTTAAGCCGAGCTATTAGCTTAGGTCTACATTCAATGTATGTAAATCTTGGCTTTAACAGTTGACCTACCACTTAGCACCAGCTGTCACGTGCTTATTTTGGCTGCGTGTCGGGTGTTTCCCCGGAGCTGTAAATAGTGGAGGTGGGAGGGGGCGCTCCACCCCGGGCGTAATTTTAAAAAAAGATATATTAATGGGGTGACATTTTCGGACATTGTCGTGGAAGGAGTGGCAAAAATCTGGATCTGCCTCGGGCGGCGCTAATCCTAGCTACGCTCCTAGCTACGCTCCTAGCCCTAGCTACGCTACTGAGTAGAAAATTGAATTATTTGATGAAACTTGGCCATACAATGTTTAATTATCAACACACCACATAAATATGTTAGAGGCTTGTTTTAGTCTTATACTTCCGTTTGTATAATGCGCATGCGTTTCTCAACTTCCGTTTCTTACAAAAACATAGAGCACTTCCTGTCCTGAACTTTACCTACACTGACATCAATGGACTTCGATGAGTCACTTCCTTGTTTTGTCATTTGATACGAGTAAGCCTTCGGTAGCCTATGCTACACATAACAACACATAACAACAGATAACAGCTGATCATCCATTATCAATAAGTTTAAAGCAAAATGTTTGTCTCCATCAGCGCTCCCCCAATGTTAATTAAAAATTTTACGTTTCAAAATATTTTTCTTTAAATGACATTCACAAATGTGACAATAATTATAATTCAGTTATGATTAAAGGAAGAAAGTTGTTTGAAGAAAAATTTGTGAGCGACTAGTGTGTTGCAGACAGCCTCCCGGAAGTCTTACTCGTACTTACGCTTATCACGTGACTAAACAATCGACTCATCGTAGTCCATTAGATCTATCAAAAACATAAGCTTCACAGTTAAATTCATCTGTTTTTGTTATTATTGTCTAGTCTGCTGGGGAAGGCAAAAAAACGTGATCATGTCACTCCACTACTCCACTCACTTCATTGGATTCCTATACAGGCACGCATTGATTACACGCTGTCTGTTCTCTGTCATAACTTTTTCTCAGATTCCTGCCCTTCCTATCTAACCGAACTTCTTTCTGTCTATTCACCCCTTCGACAGCTTCGCTCCTCCGCAGACACGCGTATTCTGTCCGTTGCTAAGACACGTACTAAAACATATGGTGAACGATCTTTCTCTTTCTGCGCCCCCAAACAATGGAATTCTCTGCCACTTAACATTCGCAATATACCAACCACACAGGCCTTCAAAACTGCACTCAAAACACATCTCTTTAAACTCTATTACCCCGACTGATCCCCACATCTGACCGATAAACGATGCTGCTAGCTGCCGTCCATGGTATGCCATGTAAAGGTTCTGGGGTGGGTGGGGTGAATATGAATTTGTTTTTGTTTTGTCTCTATACAGCTGTTTTTTTTTATCACATAAATGCATTTTATTTTATTGTCACGATTATGTTTCCTTTGCTAATATTTTTATGTACAGCGCGGTGAGCCTAGCCCTAGGCTGGGGTACCGCGCTATATAAGACAACATATAATAATAATAATAATCTAGCCGATACGTCCATTTAATTATCCTGTCTTTTTTTCAAGCCTACACAGATCTTTTTACACGGTTTATTTACTTCATACGACTTGAACACAGTCTCTTAGATATATGACAGAATCTATGAAAACATGACACTGTAACACATTCATGTAATGTTTGCTGCATGCATGGATCAGCAAAAGTAATATACAGATTGTTACGCACTTTCATATGGTTTTGAAAATGTAATTGTTTTAAGATTTGGTTCGTTCGATGAACAATACGTAACAAAGGATTGAAAACCTGTATAAGAACGATACCAAAGCTACCAATATTAACAATATTCAATTTAATTATAGCCTACTATTATATTTATATAAAAATAGAAAATCGAATAAACAGAAATAACAACTATATTAACTTACGGCACAGCAAATGAAAAAAACTATAATCCATGAATGGTATACATATAAATGTACCCAGACGCATAAAGAGACCAAACTTGTGTCTAGGAAGCGGAGCAAAAATATCCCCCACCCCCGGCTGTGAAAGCTTCTGACATATTGTTAGGGAGGGAGTTAGAGCCCTCCAAGCTTCTGACATATTGTTAGGGAGGGAGTTAGAGCCCTCCAAGCTTCTGACATATTGTTAGGGAGGGAGTTAGAGCCCTCCAAGCTTCTGACATATTGTTAGGGAGGGAGTTAGAGCCCTCCAAGCTTCTGTCATATTGTTAGGGAGGGAGTTAGAGCCCTCCAAGCTTCTGACATATTGTTAGGGAGGGAGTTAGAGCCCTCCAAGCTTCTGACATATTGTTAGGGAGGGAGTTAGAGCCCTCCAAGCTTCTGTCATATTGTTAGGGAGGGAGTTAGAGCCCTCCAAGCTGCTGACTTATTGATAGGGAGGGAGTTAGAGCCCTCCAAGCTTCTGTCATATTGTTAGGGAGGGAGTTAGAGCCCTCCAAGCTTCTGACATATTGTTAGGGAGGGAGTTAGAGCCCTCCAAACTTCTGACATATTGTTAGGGAGGGAGTTAGAGCCCTCCAAGCTTCTGACATATTGTTAGGGAGGGAGTTAGGGCCCTCCAAGCTTCTGACATATTGTTAGGGAGGGAGTTAGAGCCCTCCAAGCTGCTGACTTATTGATAGGGAAGGAGTTAGAGCCCTCCAAGCTTCTGACATATTGTTAGGGAGGGAGTTAGGGCCCTCCAAGCTTCTGACATATTGTTAGGGAGGGAGTTAGAGCCCTCCAAGCTGCTGACTTATTGATAGGGAAGGAGTTAGAGCCCTCCAAGCTTCTGACATATTGTTAGGGAGGGAGTTAGAGCCCTCCAAGCTGCTGACTTATTGATAGGGAGGGAGTTAGAGCCCTCCAAGCTTCTGTCATATTGTTAGGGAGGGAGTTAGAGCCCTCCAAGCTTCTGACATATTGTTAGGGAGGGAGTTAGAGCCCTCCAAGCTTCTGTCATATTGTTAGGGAGGGAGTTAGAGCCCTCCAAGCTTCTGACATATTGTTAGGGAGGGAGTTAGAGCCCTCCAAGCTTCTGACATATTGTTAGGGAGGGAGTTAGAGCCCTCCAAGCTTCTGACATATTGTTAGGGAGGGAGTTAGAGCCCTCCAAGCTTCTGACATATTGTTAGGGAGGGAGTTAGAGCCCTCCAAGCTGCTGACTTATTGATAGGGAGGGAGTTAGAGCCCTCCAAGCTTCTGTCATATTGTTAGGGAGGGAGTTAGAGCCCTCCAAGCTTCTGACATATTGTTAGGGAGGGAGTTAGAGCCCTCCAAACTTCTGACATATTGTTAGGGAGGGAGTTAGAGCCCTCCAAGCTTCTGACATATTGTTAGGGAGGGAGTTAGGGCCCTCCAAGCTTCTGACATATTGTTAGGGAGGGAGTTAGAGCCCTCCAAGCTGCTGACTTATTGATAGGGAAGGAGTTAGAGCCCTCCAAGCTTCTGACATATTGTTAGGGAGGGAGTTAGAGCCCTCCAGAAAAGATTTGACAGAAATCGCAGCACAAGATAGCATTCTTGAAAATAAATTAGAACGCAAAAAACCTTTCCCAAACAAGTTATGAATTACACCATAGCTTTGAACTAGACATAGCTTTGAACTAGACATAGCTTTGAACTAGACATAGCTTTGAACTAGACATAGCTTTGAACTAGACATAGCTTTGAACTAGACTATAAAGGAAACAATTGAATTACTATACATAGAACTAGATTGTCAATTATATATTTCCAATACACGCATTACACAACTTGAATGCAGTCCATCAATTATTACCCATTATGAGGGAGGCTCCGTTTAAGGTCAAGATGACATACAAGATATCACGCCCACAGTCTTGGGATGACGCAGTGCACCACAAATATCTCACCAGCCCCCACCACCCCAAAAATTAAAATAAATAAATAAATATATAAATAAATTTGTAAAATGAAAAGAATATCCGGCTATGATATCTCCATCTCGTCCCACTTTTAAAAAAAAAAAAAAAACTTCAACAATCGTCCAACCAACGCCATCTTGTGACAGTTTAGCTCTATCGTAGATCATTAACCCATGACGTCACACCGGCACGTCAATACCAGCTGACGTCAAGCAATGTCAGCCGTCTGACAGGGGCGTAGTTCATCCAACGACTGTCATTGATTGATTTGATTTTTTGTGTGGGAAACATATTTAAAAGGTGTGGGGGTGGGTGGGGGTGAATTATGGATTATAATAATTGTAGCAAAACATAGATCGCGTTAGTCAAACAATGTAACCTAGTCACGTGTCATTGCGGTGTGCGTCACTGACGTGCGCTGGGGTGTAGCCCGAGGGACATCAGCCCCGGTCGTTAGCCCGAGGGACATCAGCCCCGGTCGTTAGCCCGAGGAACATCAGCCCAGGTCGTTAGCCCGAGGGACATCAGCCCAGGTCGTTAGCCCGAGGGACATCAGCCCAGGTCGTTAGCCCGAGGGACATCAGCCCAGGTCGTTAGCCCGAGGGACATCAGCCCAGGTCGTTAGCCCGAGGGACATCAGCCCAGGTCGTTAGCCCGAGGGACATCAGCCCAGGTCGTTAGCCCGAGGGACATCAGCTCAGGTCGTTAGCCCGAGGGACATCAGCCCAGGTCGTTAGCCCGGGGGACATCAGCCCAGGTCGTTAGCCCGAGGGACATCAGCCCAGGTCGTTAGCCCGGGGGACATCAGCCCAGGTCGTTAGCCCGGGGGACATCAGCCCAGGTCGTTAGCCCGGGGGACATCAGCCCAGGTCGTTAGCCCGGGGGACATCAGCCCAGGTCGTTAGCCCGAGGGACATCAGCCCAGGTCGTTAGCCCGGGGGACATCAGCCCAGGTCGTTAGCCCGAGGGACATCAGCCCAGGTCGTTAGCCCGGGGGACATCAGCCCAGGTCGTTAGCCCGGGGGACATCAGCCCAGGTCGTTAGCCCGGGGGACATCAGCCCAGGTCGTTAGCCCGGGGGACATCAGCCCAGGTCGTTAGCCCGAGGGACATCAGCCCAGGTCGTTAGCCCGAGGGACACAAGCCCAGGTCGTTAGCCCGAGGGACATCAGCCCAGGTCGTTAGCCCGAGGGACATCAGCCCAGATCGTTAGCCCGAGGGACATCAGCCCAGGTCGTTAGCCCGAGGAACATCAGCCCAGGTCGTTAGCCCGAGGGACATCAGCCCAGGTCGTTAGCCCGAGGGACATCAGCCCAGGTCGTTAGCCCGAGGGACACAAGCCCAGGTCGTTAGCCCGAGGGACATCAGCCCAGGTCGTTAGCCCTAGGGACATCAGCCCCGGTCGTTAGCCCGAGGGACATCAGCCCAGGTCGTTAGCCCGAGGGACATCAGCCCAGGTCGTTAGCCCGGGGGACATCAGCCCCGGTCGTTAGCCCGGGGGACATCAGCCCAGGTCGTTAGCCCGGGGGACATCAGCCCAGGTCGTTAGCCCGGGGGACATCAGCCCAGGTCGTTAGCCCGGGGGACATCAGCCCAGGTCGTATAATTTCTAGGAGCTCAACATTTCAAAGGGAATAAAATAAAAAATAATCAATAATCTTTTTATTTTTTTTAAATGATTACCGGAAATTTGAAAGAAAGAAATTTCCGTGCAATCAAACTTCCATCCAACAATTTTCCTTCAAACACGTTTCTTTTGTACCAGTTTCCGGTTACGTTAAAATTATAGCTCGCCCTTGACCCTGACAGAAAAATCACCCCATGACCTTAACCGTTCTTATTACGTGGACAAGAAAAATAAATGTTGTACCAACTGTTGATTACTGGAATAGTTCTTATCCCAAAATGTTGTATGGAGTACAACATTACTGAGTTACCCCGCCTTTTAACCCTCCATATTTGACGTAGTGTACATTCGACGAGTTCAAAATGGCCGCACGGTAATTTGGTTTTTGAGCAACAAAAGTTTATATGACAGAGCTACAAAGGATATTAAAAAGTGTGTCAGTAATTGATGGCATACATCCATAAGTTATATTTACAATTAATCTGCTATAGTCCCGCCCAAACAATGGCGCCACAATGCGTGAACTTCCCATCTACTACGTTATTTGATTAAAACACACATTCAAGGGATATAGCATAAATAGGATTTATAGGATTCCTTCAAGATTTATGTTTTAAAATAACCAGGTGAATGCAGTCAGAGTTTATGCTCCCGCCCCACACCTGGTACGCAACCACCCCTGAAATTTAATTAATATTCTACTACCCCAAAACCCGTTTACACCGCAGATTTATTACACCCCGATAACAATAGCCCGCCAAACAATGGCGGCGGCTCTGCGTCAACTTCCCGTCTTCTAGATTTACTTGTCAAAACTTGCTCGGTTCGTCTGATGTGCAATAATTGTCAACCCACTTGCTCGGAAAGGCTGGTGTGCAATAGGGTCAACCCACTTGCTCGGAAAGGCTGGTGTGCAATAGGGTCAACCCACTTGCTCGGATCGTCAGGTGTACTATTTGCTCAATTTTAAGTGAATTTTAACAAATTTAAAAATCAAATCCTATATTAAATTCGTTTTTATTCCCTGTATTTCTTTCTTACTTTTTTTGTGGCGGCAAAATATTTTGTAGGCTAATTGACCCACTTCACAGCATCCTATCAAGCTAAAACTTGGCCCACAGACTTGTTATAATGATAAACACATTCTATCAAATGTTCAGCCCACCCCTACCTCTTAAAACAAGTTTTCCCTATTTTTAAAAAAAAAAGGGGGGGGGGGGGGTGTGGAGGAATGATTCGTTCAATAATTGCGTGTTTGGCGTGGAGATGAATTGTGTAGCTGTTGTTATGTATTTTGTATTTGTGACGTACTTGGATTTAAATCTATCTTTAGTCTGCCAGGTTTTATAAGCACCGAGTTTGATCAAAAATCTTCCCACATCAAAAAAAAAAATTAATTGCTTTAAGTGCTATAAATGATAAATGCCATGCAATCATTTAAATGATTAATCAGGTACAAGTACATAAATTTATAAATCACTTACAATTACATAAATTTATAAATCACTTACAATTACATAAATTTATAAATCACGTACAGATACATACATTTATAAATCCCGTAAAATTACATAACAAATAAATCCCTTACAATTACATAAATGATAAATCCCTAACAATTACATAAATGCAAGCAAAATGCAGGATTGAGGATTTAAGCGAAAAGCGTTGTTTTTGTGGGCTGTTTATTACATTATAATATATAAGCCTACCGAGCACCTTAACAGACGGTGGCTCACTACCAGCCCCAACACACAAGTCTTATGAAGGAGTGGTTCAGTCCTTGACCCTTGACCTATAGCAGTGGTCGGCAAACCACGGATCGGGAGCCGCATGCGGCTCTTTAGTGACCTATGTGCGGCTCGGTCATACAAATCGGGTTTGACTCCGAAAAACATGGTTCTCGACAGTTTCTTGAAAAGAAATTTGGCTCTCAAACATATTTAATTGTCCTGCTGCTGTTTTTTTGGCTCTTTTGACTGATGAGTTTGCCGACCACTGACCAACAGTATCAGAGTATCATAGAATCCTGTTGATGAGTTTGCCGACCACTGACCAACAGTATCAGAGTATCATAGAATCCTGTTGATGAGTTTGTCGACCACTGACCAACAGTATCAGAGTATCATAGAATCCTGTTGATGAGTTTGCCGACCACTGACCAACAGTATCAGAGTATCATAGAATCCTGTTGATGAGTTTGCCGACCACTGACCAACAGTATCAGAGTATCATAGAATCCTGTTGATGAGTTTGCCGACCACTGACCAACAGTATCAGAGTATCATAGAATCCTGTTGATGAGTTTGCCGACCACTGACCAACAGTATCAGAGTATCATAGAATCCTGTTGATGAGTTTTCCGACCACTGACCAACAGTATCAGAGTATCATAGAATCCTGTTGATGAGTTTGCCGACCACTGACCAACAGTATCAGAGTATCATAGAATCCTGTTGATGAGTTTTCCGACCACTGACCAACAGTATCAGAGTATCATAGACAGCATCAGAGTATCATAGACAGTATCAGAGTATCATAGACAGTATCAGAGTATCATAGACAGTATCGGAGTATCATAGAATCCTGTTGATGAACGGCGAAACATAAATAAATAGTTATCCAATTATGTCTGAAGATTTTTTTTCTATAAACCTATCAAGGCCCCCCCCCCCCCCCACGACGGTGATCACCAATCGCAGTTTGGGGACCACTGACTATGAGAAATCTAAAAACATGATAAGGGCTGAAGCAATAAATGAAAATTACAGCCTTTCTCAGTGAAGCGTTCACTTCGATCAGATCGTTGGAAAACTACAGATAGGCTTTACGCTGGCCGAGAAGTAAAAAAACAAAAAAAAAAGTTTTTAAAAAGCAACAACAAAAAAAGTAAGCGTTGAAAATAAAACAGTAAAAACAAACTGGCAGATATGAACTGGCAGATATGAACTGGCAGATATGAACTGGCAGATATGAACTGGCAGATATGAACTGGCAGATATGAACTGGCAGATATGAACTGGCAGATATGAACTGGCAGATCTGTGTAATGTGTGCGTGAAAAAAGGTAGGTGTCTTTGGGGGAGGGGTGGAGCGGGCGGCCCGGAGGGGGGTTCAATAAGCCAAAGTCTGGGAAATCGAGTGTCACATTAAATTTCAACACTGCCAGCGCTGAATAAGAAATCTCCGACTGGGGTTCGAGCGTGACCTCAGAAGTCAATTATTCAAACTTTTATGAAGTTCTTCAAAGAAAACTTCTCACAGATTAATGGTTTAAATATAAGCAGGTGAATACAGACGTGGACAGCGTCTCAAACTGGCAGTCTGGGTACAGTCTTAAACCTGGACATGTGGTGCAGTGTCTCAAAATGGGATCTGTGGTGCAGTGTCTAATACCGGTTCTTGTGGAGCAGTGTCTAAAATTGAAACTTGTGGTACAGTGTTTAAAACTGAGACTTGTGGTGCGGTGTCTCAGACTGAGACTTGTGGTGCAGTACATCAGACTGATACTTGTGGTGCATTGTCTCAGACTGAGACTTGTGGTGCAGCGTCTCAGACTGAGACTTGTGGTGCAGTGTCTCAGACTGGGACTTGTGGTGCAGTGTCTCAGACTGAGACTTGGGATGCAGTACATCAGACTGAGACTTGTGGTGCAGAGTCTCAGACTGAGACTTGTTGTGCAGTACATCAGACTGAGACTTGTGGTGCAGTACATCAGACTGAGACTTGTGGCGCAGCCGCTCAGACTGAGACTCGTGGTGCAGCGTCTCAGATTGAGACTTGTGGTACAGTGTCTCAGACTGAGACTTGTGGTGCAGCGTCTCAGATTGAGACTTGTGGTGTAGTGTCTCAGACTGAGACTTGTGGTGCAGTGTCTCAGACTGAGACTTGTGGTGCAGTACATCAGACTGAGACTAGTGGTGCAGTGTCTCAGACTGAGACTTGTGGTGCAGCGTCTCAAACTAACACTTGTGGAGCAGTACATCAGACTGAGACTTGTGGTGCAGTGTCTCAGACTTGGACTTGTGGTGCAGTGTCTCAGACTGAGACTTGTGGTGCAGCGTCTCAGACTGGGACTTGTTGTGAACAAATAAGGGGTTCGCCAACTTACTGATGACGTCACAACCGACGTCATTGCAGACGTTGTACCATTGAAAGGGGCACCAATGCTCTCAGACATTACAATGATCATTTGAAAAATCAGGGTCAGAGAACTCTGGAGCTAGGAATACATTTACATATCATTAACTTGATTAACTTTCCCTTTCGCAATCTACAAACGGCCCTCAACAAAAACTCGACACTGGCATTGCAACCCAGCCACTCAGTGCTACGTGATTCAGTCAACATGACTCAGTCACTCAGTGCTACATGACTCACTCAGTGCTACATGACTCAGTCACTCAGTGCTACAGCACAAATAGTAGCTACGCCCCTAGGCAGTGTATCTATCGATATCAAAATTAGCAATCATTTTCATCGAGAAGTAGGGCTGAAATCGTGGGCGCCGATAAATCTTGATCGGTTGAGGGGTTTGGGGAGCCTGACGGGGGAGGGGGTGGCAATTTTTAGGAGATTTTTGCGTACGCCTGCGTATGGCCCGGGGTGGAGGGGGTATCTCGGCAGTAAGGACGTACATTTATTTAATTGTTTTAAAATAGCCATCCTGAAATTCCGACAGTCTAAAAATAGCATATTAATGTCTCGAATGTTTAGTCCGCCATTTTGTTCCACGTGCACGTCACACACGTATATTTTGTTGGGCTCCTCAAATGTTCCGATTCCCGGTGCCCATGCCCAGGCGCCCTGGGTTAAATTCAAACAAGTTGCATTTCTTAATAGCGATTACATAAACACAATAAAACAAATTGAAGACCTTAGTGCTAAAAGTACTTAAGTCACATTTTTGTCAAAATCAATCTAAACTGTGATCTTTTCTTACCCAGTTCAGCCAAGTGTACTGCAGAAATTTGAACACATTAAAATGTGCATTAGGCCCTTAATTAAACAAGACAATAAATGAAAATAGTCACATTTTATAGAGGAAAAGTATATTTGAACTTGATTATCTCAAAATGATAAGAATGAAAGATAGGAGCCAGAATGATCAATAAATTGATCGTGGGCCCTCAAACATAAGAAGAAG
The DNA here is from genome assembly GCA_964017045.1 of Omphiscola glabra. Lineage (NCBI taxonomy): Eukaryota > Metazoa > Mollusca > Gastropoda > Lymnaeidae > Omphiscola > Omphiscola glabra. The sequence goes on from OZ024808.1 coordinate 3,189,864, forward strand.
AAGAAATGTGCATTTTGTGACTTAAGTACTTTTAGCACTAAGGTCTTCTAATTGTAACCGCTGTGTTACTTTATTCACCACGACCGCTGGATGTCACACTGGATTAAATGTGGAAACAAAAGTATGAAAATAGTGTTTATATTTAGCAAAGTCCTCGTGAGGAAGCCAGAGCAAACCATATAGAAAAGTGTGCGCCCCGAAACACAAAGACGGTATTTATTATTATTTTTATGTTATATTATATATACCCCCCCCCCTTTTTTTCCAAAGTACCACCTGGGACGGTCGCCACAGAAGCGTGGCGTAAAGGGGGGGGGGGCAGGGAGGTACAGATGTACCCGGGCGCCAGCTAGTTAGGGTCGCCAAAATGTGCTTTTGGTATTATTTTATTCATGAAAATAATGGGTTTGAGGGTTGAAAAAAGGAAAAGAGGGCGCTTTAAAATGAATCTTGTCCCCGGGCGCGAAACTTGTCCCCGGGAGCCAAACACTCTAGCTACGCCTCTGGGTCGCCACCTTTGCACCCCCTCTTCGCATCCATTCCCACTAGTCGAAGGACGAAGTGGTCTATCGGTACATCCGCTCCTGCCATATTGCTGTTTACTAGACTTGTTTGGGATAACTGAGTTTGTTTTCTTTATGATCCTGTTTGAGCTTCGAACTCTATCTTGTAGTTCCAGAAGTGTCTATTTGTTTGGTTTGATGGCTATCTAAATCTTAAGCTGAATTCACCCAAAGAGATAGGCCTGTCACGTGTCATCCTCTCTTATCCCTACCTAACCCCACCTCCCCACTATAGCCCCTCCAACCTTATCTCACCCCCAAAATACGCCTAAAACCTTCCTAGGCCCCCACACCGTTTTACCACCCCCCACCCCCACACCGCCTTTAGTCTACCCCAATGTTTGCGTTAGCCCGACCCCGATCTTAGTCCCACACCGCCCTAAGTCTACCCCAATGTTTGGCCCCGGCGTTAGCCCGACCCCGATCTTAGACCCACCCCAACCAAAGCCTCACCCTAAGCCCCAACCAAAGCCCCACCAAAAGCCCCAGATTTAAGGGGCAGGCAATGTCTAATGTCTAATATTTGAGAGATAACACCTATGTAACTCAGTCTCATCAGAAGATTGCACTGAAGTTCCAGATATCTTTGAAAATATTTTTGTCCTAGATATCATTTCACAGACTTAAGTCCCATATATCATTTTACACACTTAAGTCCCAGATATCATTTTACACACTCAAGTCCCAGTATCATTTTACAAACTCAAGTCCCAGATATCATTTTACACACTCAAGTCCCAGATATCATTTCACAAATTCAAGTCCCAGATATCATTTTACACACTCAAGTCCCAGATATCATTTTACACACTCAAGTCCCAGATATCATTTTACACACTCAAGTCCCAGGTATCATGTTACACACTCAAGTCCCAGACATCATTTTACACACTCAAGTCCCAGATATGATTTTACACACTCAAGTCCCAGACACCATTTTACACACTCAAGTCCCAGATATCATTTTACACACTCAAGTCCCAGATATCATTTTACACATTCAAGTCCCAGATATGATTTTACACACTCAAGTCCCAGACACCATTTTACACACTCAAGTCGCAGATATCATTTTACACACTCAAGTCCCAGACACCATTTTACACACTCAAGTCGCAGATATCATTTTACGCACTCAAGTCCCAGATATCATTTTACACATTCAAGTCCCAGATATCATTTTACACACTCAAGTCCCAGATATCATTTTACACACTCAAGTCCCAGATATCATTTTACACATTCAAGTCCCAGATATCATTTTACACATTCAAGTCCCAGATATCATTTTACACACTCAAGTCCCAGATATCATTTTACACACTCAAGTCCCAGATATCATTTCACTAACTCAAGTCCCAGATGACATTTGGTTATGTACATTGTACATATATGTTATGTTGTGTACCAGGGTTTGTTTATTCTGTACATATTTGTTATGTTGTGTACCAGGGTTTGGTTATCCTGTACATAATTTGTTTACCAGGGTTTTGTTATTCTGTACATATAAGTTACATCGCGTACCATTTCATTTTCCCAGTGCGTTCTTTTTAATGTGACAGCCGGCCACCTTGATAAATGACATATATGACTGACACTGCATGTCACCAAACAGTAAATGTCAAACGCCCATAACTCGAGCCGTGAACATGGTAGATTTTTTATTAACACATAGAGCATTGTTGCACAATAAAGCATTGTGCTACATAGATCATTGGTGTACAAAGAATATTGTGGTACGTTGTATGAGACTTGTGGCTACCTTATTTTCTTCTGCCCATTACATTACTTATTATTCATAGTCAGTAGACATAGTTTATTGGAAGTCAATTTCATTAACTTTTCGTGTTTTTGTTGTTGTTTTTTTTTATTGATGAACAAATTTATTTTTAGATAAAGTGACCAGATTTTTCTGGGCGTAACCCCGAAAAGCCAAAAAACGGTTGGTGAAAATTGACTGAAAGACACGCTTTCCTGAAGAGCCAAGCACAACCTCATGAGTGTACATTATCGAAGTGGCTATTGGTACATTTGTACCAGAATTGAGAGGTTGGGATTAAAATACGATTTAAAATATTTTTGTTGGGTTTGTAAGACCAAATGATGTATCAAATGAAAGATAATTGAATGTACTATACGTATGAAATCTTAATTCTTCATTTTAACTAAAATAAACTACCACAAATGACATTTGAATTATGTCATAAAACTTGTCACTAAAATTTCATTTGACAACCAGCATCTGTTCCAATGTAGCGACTTTCAGTTGCAATTATCTGGTGTCCACAAGGTGTGTTATTTAGAGAAAATACTCTTATAGTGGGAGCATTTAATCCATGTCTAGGGAAAAGTACGCTGTTTATCGGAAACCACCACAGGCCGGGACAATTCCTAACCTTTCGGGTCCACCGGGACGCCGATGTGAAAATAGGGATTATACCGGGTCCACTGGGACAACTGATGTGAAAAAAGGGACTATAACGGGTACATCGGGACAACTGATGTGAAAATAGGGACTATAACGGGTACATCGGGACAACTGATGTGAAAATAGGGACTATAACGGGTACATTGGGACAACTGATGTGAAAATAGGGACTATAACGGGTACATCGGGACAACTGATGTGAAAATAGGGACTATAACGGGTCCATCGGGACAACTGATGTGAAAATAGGGACTATACGGAATGAACGCACATGACACCAATGTCCCCACGTGACACCATTGTACAGCAGGACACCAATGAAATCCTGTGTACCCCAATTCAACCATACGCCACCATTGTCCCACATGACACCATTGGACCAACATGACACCATTGGACCCACATGACACCATTGGACCCACATGACACCATTGTACCCACATGACACCATTGGACCCACATGACACCATTGGACACACATGACACCATTGGACCCACATGCCACTTTCGTACGCACTTGACACCGTTGAGCCCATATGACACCATCGCCACAGTTTGTACACACCGTCCCTTTGTGTCTCGTCAAACTCATGTCGCAAAATTGAACAAACATCCCACCTGCGCCAATGCGACCACACCTGGTAAAGCACACGTTGGACAAAATACTACTAAATCGCACGGGTAACTCACTTGCTGTCCGTGTGCTTCAAGTTGCCCCAAAACACGTAGGCCAATCTCAGGAAGTTAATCCGAGCGAAAATATGAGTTAACGGCACTGTTCATTATATGTCTATCTATAGTTCACCAGCTACTCTATCCCCAACCGCTAGCTACTTACTATCGCCTATTGTGATCTTGTTGCTGATTCCCCCGCCACCAAAGCCGGTGACGCTCGGCGTGGATGAAGTGGGTGGGGGTTGTGGTGGGTGGGACCGATTGGGACCGTATCGATACTAGCGATATGGAACGATACTCACTTCGAAGCAATGCCTTTCAAAGACGCGATGGGGGAAATGAGAAATCGATTTTGTTGATTGTAAATTGGCAATCAAATCATTTGAAATTTTGCTAATTTATTTATTTTGTTAAAAACTGAACCTGAACTGACATTTGTACATGTCATAAGATAAATTGTATAATAAATGACATGTGTACACGCGAGAAGATAAATTGTATAATAAATGACATTTGTACTTGTCATAAGATAAGTTGTATAATAAATGACATTTGTACGTGTCATAAGATAAATTGTATAATAAATGACATTTTTACATGTCATAAGATAAATTGTATAATAAATGACATTTGTACATGTCATAAGATAATTGTATAATAATGACATTTTACATGTCATAAGATAAATTGTATAATAAATGACATTTTTATATGTCATCAGATGAATTGTATAATAAATTAAATATTATAATAAAATAAAATAAATGATTGTTTCGATGCTATATCGATTGATTGGAGCAAAACGGGGCAAAGATCGATGGATGGATCAAGACACTGGTCGATGCACAGATCAATGCACATCGGAAACTCAATTATTGCCCTCTATAGCTTGGCTCAAGTGTAGCAAACTTAAATAACATCCATAGCCTTGTTTGATCCAAAAATCGACATCGTGGTGTGTGTACATCGCAGAGTTCAGGCAACTGTGTACATAGCACATTTCAAGCAACTGTGTAAATGGCACAGTTCGGGCAACTGTGTACAACGCACAGTTCAGGCAACTGTGTACATCGCACATTTTAGGCAACTGTTTAGGTTAAGCGTCAGTTCACACGATCAAATTTCGCGTCAAATTGTTGTATGAACGCACTATTTTGTGCGCGGTTTCTTTTTGGGGGAATTTGATCAAATAGTAATTTGAAAGTTGTGACAAAGCTTCATACACGAATTGCATCAAATGCTTGAAGGAAAATTTGAACCGACACCAAGGAATTCGTCTACATTGCCCTTTTAGAGAAATTGTGTAACGTGTAACTCGTTTTTGTTTGAGAAATTGTTTATATCGGCCATTTATGCTATGGAAACAATGAGAAATATTATTATTATTAAATGTATTAAATATAGCGTGGTACCCCAGGATAACAGAATTATTTTGAATAGAATGAAAGACCAGGTCGACATGCAGCTACGAGATCAACAGGCTGGATTCCGCCAAAACAGATCATGCACAGATCAAATTGCAGCACTGAGAATCATTGTAGAACAATCCATCGAATGGAACTCCCCTTTATACATAAATTTTATAGACTACGAAAAGGCCTTTGATAGCCTGGACCGACAAACATTGTGGAAACTTCTTCGGCACTATGGAGTACCAGGGAAATTAGTCAGGATTATTCAGAGCTCTTATGAAGAAATGACATGCAGGGTGGTCCACGAAGGTAGACTCACAGATGCCTTTACAGTCGAAACAGGAGTCAGACAAGGATGCCTCTTGTCCCCATTTCTATTCATCCTTGCCATTGACTGGATAATGAAAAAATCCACAGACAAAAAAAGGAATGGGATACAGTGGACACTCTGGGAACAACTGAATGACCTAGACTTTGCAGATGACATTGCACTTCTGTCCCACAACCAGCAACAAATGCAGGAAAAAACAAAAGATGTAGCCACCTTTTCATCACAGCTCGGACTTAATATAAATAAAAGCAAGACGAAAATCATGAAGGTGAACTCATCCAACCAAGAGCATATCTGTCTGGAAGGAAAGGCACTGGAAGAAGTGGAGTCCTTCAATTACTTAGGCAGCACCATAGACACAAACGGCGGATCCGACGCAGACGTGAGGTCTAGAATTGGAAAAGCTAGATCAGCATTTGTGTTATTAAAGAAAATATGGGAGTCGAAGCAGCTGAAACTTCAAACCAAAGTCAGAATCTTTAATACAAATGTCAAAACAGTCCTACTTTATGGAGCAGAAACGTGGAAAACATCAGCGAGCATTACACAGAAAGTGCAGACATTCATAAACACATGCCTTAGAAAGATCCTTAACATCAAATGGCCAAATACCATCACCAACAAAGATCTATTAGAAAGGACATACCAGGTGCCCGTTGATGAAGACATCATAAAGAAAAGATGGAGGTGGATTGGGCATACTCTGAGAAAACCCCCAGATAGCACCACCAGACAATGTCTAACATGGAATCCACAGGGAAAAAGAAAGAGAGGAAGACCTAAGAATACATGGAGACGTGAACTAGAGACAGACACCCAAAATATGGGATACAACTGGAAGCAATTGGAAAGGAAAGCACAGGACCGGGATGAGTGGAAAATTCTTGCGGACGGCCTATGCCCCAGACGGGGTAAAAAGGCATAAGAAGAAGAAGACCCCAGGATAGGGCTGGGCTCACCACGCTGTACATACAATTTAACAAACATAATCATGAACTTAAAGATTTTAACATTTATTAATTAAATAAAACAAAACAAGTGTGTATTCGCTCCAACCATTCCATAACTATTTAATAAATGTCAAGCCATGGGCGGCACCCAGTAGCATCGTTTATCGGTCAGAGTGGGGAATCGGTCAGGATAGTACAGTTAAAAGAGATGTGTTTTGAGTGCAGTTTTGAAGGCTGTGATGGTTGGTATATTGCGGATGTGTAGTGGAAGAGAATTCCATTGTTTGGAGTCACAGAAAGAGAACGATCGTTCACCGTATGCTTTTGTGCAAGTCTGGGGGCACAGAAAGAATACGCGCGTCTGCGGAGGAGCGAAGCTGTCCAAGGAGTGAATAGGCAGAGAGATGTTCGGTTAGTTATGAAGGGCAGGAATTCGAGAAAAATTAGTGGCAGAGAACAGAGCGTTTGTAATCAATCCGTGCTTGTACAGGGAGCCAGTGAAGTGAACTAAGTACTGGAGTGACGTGATCATGGTTTTTTTGTGTGTGTGCCTTTAGAACTAGCCTTGCAGCTGAGCTTTGAACCTTTTTTAGTTTTTCAATGAAGTGTTTTGGTGAACCTGACAGAAGAGAGTTGCAATAGTCAAGACGAGAGAGAAGAAGAGCATAGACTATTGGTTTTTTTTTTGCACTAATTGTGAAGTAGTGGTGGATGGAGCTGATCTGACGGATAGCGGTGTATATAAAGAGCGACAAATGTGACAGATATGATTATCGAGAGACATTTTGTTAGACAGAATATAACCAAGATTCCTAGTGGAGGATGTAAACTGTATGTCGGCGTTACCTACTTGAAATGAGGTGGGGAGCGTTGAGTGAGAGGATAATTTGTGATCGTGAATAAGGAGTGCTTTCCGTTTTGTCATCGTTAGATAGTGTGACATTGTCAAAAATCAGTTTGAATGTTCACGTCTTAAAGACACCAGTCGAATGGCCAGATTTAGAGTCCGTGCCTGGCAATGGGATTTTCCGAATGACAACCAGGCAAATATTTGTTCCGCATCACAAACTTTCAATCTCACAGTGGGAAAAATAGTGTACGGGGGCTCAAGTAGGCCTACAATGCAGCGGTGTCGCCCGCAAAAGAAAGTTCAAGGGTCAGTCTGTACAGGATTTAGGAATTTTTCTTAACTTAAGATCAACAAAATACTGAAAACATAAACATGCAAATAGTAAGCAGTGGCGTAGGAACGGGTGGGTGCGGTCAGCCTCTGTCATAACCTTTTACATGGCGTACGAAAGGGATGAGGAGGGTACGGTCCACCTCGGTCGGCATTTTTCTTTTAATGGAAGAATAGCATTTTCGGCAGACTGCAAAGGTTTTTTTTTATTAATGGTAGGGAGCGACAAAGTTCTTGACCCGCCCCGTTCGAATCTAGACCTAGCTACGCCACTGGCTAGAGTTTTGGCCACCAATGAGGCAATGGCGACCTTTTTTCAAAAGTTTATTTTTCATTTTGTTCATGTTTTTCATTTTGTTCATGTTTTTCTAGTTTTGACAAAATAGACTAATACAATGAAACATCTTCACACTTTTTTAAAAGATAGAATTTTAAATCTTCACTGTACACAATCAGTCCGCTGTCCACTGTACACAACCAGTCCGCTGCAAGACAAGGCCGTTTAAAAAACTAGGCTAGTACAACACCAGGCTAGTACAACACAAGGCTGGTACAACACCAGGCTGGTACAACACCAGGCTGGTAAAACGCCAGGCTGGTACAACACCAGGCTGTTACAACACCAGGCTGGTACAACACCAGGCTGATACAACACCAGGCTGGTACAACACCAGGCTGTTACAACACCAGGCTGGTACAACACCAGGCTGGTACAACACCAGGCTGGTACAACACCAGGCTGATACAACACCAGGCTGGTACAACACCAGGCTGGTACAACACCAGGCTGGTACAACAACAGGCTGGTACAACACCAGGCTAGTACAACACCAGGCTGGTACAGCACCAGGCTGGTACAACACCAGGCTGGTACAACACCAGTTTGGTACAACAGGAAAGCTAGCAAATAAAAACTCTTCTGTTTGGGAAAGCTGTCGGCTAATTTAAAGGGAGGGAGTTGGAACACTCCAGAAAAGAAATTATAGAAACTGCATCACCCGATAGCATTCTTTAGAACACATTAGAACGTAAACAACCTTTTCCCAATCGAGGGAAGGGGTGGGTGTGGTAGAAATGGCGTGACAGCACGGTGTCGCAAAGTTAATATGTGACGTCAGTATCAAAACAAAAGAAACAAAAGAAAAAGAGGGGGGAGATGGGTGGGGATTAAGGCTACATGCCCCGGCTTAAGGTGAACAAAAACTAGGTCAGCATGCAGGTTATAACACATGATAAATGCATGACCACGAATATTAAAATATTGACCTAGACGCGGTCTAAAATCAATGTCCCTCTAAGTCCACATGGATAATCGAGTCAGGGTGATGTCACATAAACTCTTATTCCTACCGACAGAGCCGGCCTTAGCAATGCTGCGCCACAGGCAGTATTAAATTTTGGCGCCCCTTCCTCCTTCAAATTTATAGTTTGATATTATCTGATAATAACAGGAGATAGGAGTCCTAAATTTAAAATACGTCTCATTCTCTCAGTCTTCCAAGTATAAACAACGAAACAAACTATTTCTTAGATTTTTAAATAGAACATTAAAAACTCATCTGTTGGATATTTTCTAGCCTTTGTCATCATGATCATGTTTACTAAATTGTATGTACAGCGTGGTGAGCCCAGCCCTAGGTTGGAATACTACGCTTTATAAAACTTCGTATAATAATAATAATAGTATTACAGTAAATGTTATTGCAAAGTCGTAACACTAACAAGAACAAATCTCGACTTCCGGCATTCAGTTCCTACGCAATTTTTTAATTTTGGCATGACTATCATACTATAATATACTGACTGTGCTCATCGAGTGGCCAATCGACTAACAGCATTCAGTTTTTTTGCAATTTTTGAATTTAAAAAAATTAATTGGCCTCACAAATATTATAAATATTGTAAAAAGCCTTATTTCTGGCTTTGGTGTGGCAAATAATAAAAAAAGAAGAAATCTTTATCATGCTACCTCCAAAAGGCACCCGGGTACACGACGCGCGTTAGATCTCGGCGCTATATTGAATGAAGTCGCTGGGTTTCACCATTCAAATGCACGACAATAACTAGAGCTGTCTAAAACTTTATGGCGACAAACTCTTATAACTATATGCTATAGGTAAATGACTGGGCTCAACATCAGTAGCATTTACAAGTTACTTTGATGTAGATAAAACACTGGACTCAACATCAGTAGCATTTACAAGTTACTTTGATGTAGATAAAACACTGGAAAGAGGTCGTTACAAACCTAGTGCTTCTTATAAGGTACGCAGCCCTTGGATTATCAAGAGGTGTAAAATATTTCGCTTATCTCCCTTTACTCATGTGTGCTTTAATTTGCAATTTCAGGATAAAATATCATCTGCAGGATTGACCAAAAAGAAATGAAAAAAATAAAGACATTCTAAATAATGTTTCTTTGCAAACATATCTTCTACGATTAATTGCTTACAATTTATTTTGTGGTATATAAAATCTAATTTAAAGCCATACATGTGATTGTGAAATAGTCCCAGTAGTCCTGTGTAACGGACCAAGGGGTCAAAGTGTAACGGTCCAAGGGGATAAAGTGTATCAGTCTAAGGTTATCAGTCAAAGGTTAACGGTCAAGGAATCACGGAAAGGGGGGGGGGGGAGAGGAAATGGATACAGTTAGTGGTTGGGGTAGAGGGCATTCAACTACTTGTAGTTAGTCATTGGGGTAGAGGGCATTCAACTACTTGTAGTTAGTCATTGGGGTAGAGGGCATTCAACTGCTGTAGTTAGTCATTGGGGTAGAGGGCATTCAACTGCAGTAGTTAGTCATTGGGGTAGAGGGCATTCAACTGCAGTAGTTAGTCATTGGGGTAGAGGGCATTCAACTTCTGTAGTTAGTCATTGGGGTAGAGGGCATTCAACTGCTGTAGTTAGTCATTGGGGTAGAGGGCATTCAACTTCTGTAGTTAGTCATTGGGGTAGAGGGCATTCAACTGCTGTAGTTAGTCATTGGGGTAGAGGGCATTCAACTGCAGTAGTTAGTCATTGGGGTAGAGGGCATTCAACTTCTGTAGTTAGTCATTGGGGTAGAGGGCATTCAACTTCTGTAGTTAGTCATTGGGGTAGAGGGCATTCAACTGCTGTAGTTAGTCATTGGGGTAGAGGGCATTCAACTTCTGTAGTTAGTCATTGGGGTAGAGGGCATTCAACTGCAGTAGTTAGTCATTGGGGTAGAGGGCATTCAACTGCAGTAGTTAGTCATTGGGGTAGAGGGCATTCAACTTCTGTAGTTAGTCATTGGGGTAGAGGGCATTCAACTGCTGTAGTTAGTCATTGGGGTAGAGGGCATTCAACTGCTGTAGTTAGTCATTGGGGTAGAGGGCATTCAACTGCAGTAGTTAGTCATTGGGGTAGAGGGCATTCAACTGCAGTAGTTAGTCATTGGGGTAGAGGGCATTCAACTTCTGTAGTTAGTCATTGGGGTAGAGGGCATTCAACTGCTGTAGTTAGTCATTGGGGTAGAGGGCATTCAACTGCTGTAGTTAGTCATTGGGGTAGAGGGCATTCAACTGCAGTAGTTAGTCATTGGGGTAGAGGGCATTCAACTGCAGTAGTTAGTCATTGGGGTAGAGGGCATTCAACTTCTGTAGTTAGTCATTGGGGTAGAGGGCATTCAACTGCTGTAGTTAGTCATTGGGGTAGAGGGCATTCAACTTCTGTAGTTAGTCATTGGGGTAGAGGGCATTCAACTGCTGTAGTTAGTCATTGGGGTAGAGGGCATTCAACTGCAGTAGTTAGTCATTGGGGTAGAGGGCATTCAACTGCAGTAGTTAGTCATTGGGGTAGAGGGCATTCAACTGCAGTAGTTAGTCATTGGGGTAGAGGGCATTCAACTGCAGTAGTTAGTCATTGGGGTAGAGGGCATTCAACTGCAGTAGTTAGTCATTGGGGTAGAGGGCATTCAACTTCTGTAGTTAGTCATTGGGGTAGAGGGCATTCAACTGCTGTAGTTAGTCATTGGGGTAGAGGGCATTCAACTGCTGTAGTTAGTCATTGAGGTAGAGGGCATTCAACTGCAGTAGTTAGTCATTGGGGTAGAGGGCATTCAACTTCTGTAGTTAGTCATTGGGGTAGAGGGCATTCAACTTCTGTAGTTAGTCATTGGGGTAGAGGGCATTCAACTGCAGTAGTTAGTCATTGGGGTAGAGGGCATTCAACTTCTGTAGTTAGTCATTGGGGTAGAGGGCATTCAACTGCAGTAGTTAGTCATTGGGGTAGAGGGCATTCAACTTCTGTAGTTAGTCATTGGGGTAGAGGGCATTCAACTGCTGTAGTTAGTCATTGAGGTAGAGGGCATTCAACTGCTGTAGTTAGTCATTGGGGTAGACGGCATTCAACCGCTGTAGCTAGTGGTTGGGGTAGAGGGCATTCAGCTGAAGTAAGTATGAATAAATAAAATATGAGCTGTCATCTCTATCTATCAGTCATTTATGACATGTCATCATAACATGTCAATTATGTATGTAACAGCTTTTGGTGATTCTAAGGTTCTGACAGATATTGGGGCAGTGGTGGACACTGCGCTCAATGAAATGTCAACAAAGACAAAATAATGACATAAGTGAATTTATTATTCAATAAAATCAAACAATGTAATTGATGTATCTACAAAATGTTATTGAAATGTGTAACCCACAAAATGTTATTGAAATGTGTAACCCAAACACATCCCAAACACAACAAAACAATACGCCCACACTGCAGCCCCACCCTCTTCCATAATCTCATTCAAACATTTTTTTTTAAGCATGTTAACAACTTATCACCACACACACAAAGGTTAAATATCAGTATTTCATCCCTATTCCTTGTATCACTCTGCCACTCTCCCTCATCAATGAAGTGTCCAAACTTAGATCACTTTTCCTCTGCTTTACTTGTCAATCAACGTTCCCTTTGGTCGCATCTTTTTAGCCTCTTCTTCAGCCTGGATAGAAATGCATGTAATAAATGTACGGTAAGTTCTATGATTCAGACATCCAACATAACACTATAATTAGCCCATCAAAAACAACATAAGACTAATACATCACAAATGATATTTTAAAAAGTCTTGTCCCATATATTATGATAGTTCATTTTCAATGATAAATTCAACAAACAACCTGACATCTTTCAAAGAGATGCATTTATCTAAGTCTTGACTGCCGTATTATCTTGACTGCCGTATTATAATCTCTTGACTGAAGTATTTTTATGAAATTTATTTTGGTTCAAACTCTCGATTTATGACAATTAATTTTTTTTTACTAGTAGTAAAAAGTGGTGACAAATTAAACAATATTAAACTGAAATAAGCATATAAATCTATTTATAACCTAGACCCATAATCCAAGTTAAAAATCATGAATACAGTTTTCTATGCTTCTGTGAGACTTTATTATGTGAATTATGAATGAAATATTTCATTGTTATATAATCTCACTCAGATGAACTGAATTGAAATGATTTCTTATGGCACAGGTGAACAACGTCCAGCTTGACAATATGTTACATATAAATATAACTGAACACCCTTCAAAATATAAAATTCTGACAGTTCAAATGAGTTAGACGGGTTATGTGTCTGTCACACACATCAAAAGTTTTACTTACCTGTTCCATGAGCTTTCTCTTAGACATGCCTTTCCTCAGCAGTTGCTTCTCAATAACTTTGGCATTCGCTGCATATGAATCTGCTATCTCTTTCTGCAGAGAAGTACAGGATGAAGAATAAATAACCCCATAGAGAATATTAAAAATCAACAGCAACTTACAATGCTTAAATGCTTTGTTATGCATTCAGGTTATGCATCAGGAGACATATTTATCTAACTATTACTAGGTTAAAAATGATTAGTTCAGGATATATTTTAAAAAATTATTTTTTAGTAAAAAAAATTACTGTATTTATAAAACTTCTTGATACTGGCTATCAATAACCTTAAAATTGAGTTATAACTAGTTATAAATTTAAATGAAGAGAATTCTGGTAATTTGGTACACAGCTTGTAAATAACAATCTGGTCAAATACAAAAGTTTCTACAATGAACCCCTGAAGTAACTAAATGACATAAAATGTATGAATGTATGACATAGGATTATGAAATGATTGTTTAACATACGAATCTGGTTTTAAAAAATTGGGGGGAAAATGGGAAATGATATGTTAATAAAATATTATTTTTTGTGTGTATGTTAATTATATGCCTTATTTGATTCAGATTAAAAAATATTATTTCCTACATAATTGGATTGTCAAACCATGGAACTTTTTAAAGATTAGAAAGATATCCCCATAAAGTGTGGTATTTATTTGTATACAATTCTTTTTAATAAGTGGGGAAACCTTGTTACAAATCCCTTCATGGAATTCTGCTCAAATAGATGTTTATATATGGTTAATTAAAATACTCTGTGTTCAATTCGAGGTTTATATATGGTTAATTAAAATACTCTCTGTTCAAATCGAGGTTTATATATGGATAATTAAAATACTCTCTGTTCAAATCGAGGTTTATATATGGTTAATTAAAATACTCTCTGCCCAAATTGAGATTTATCTATGGTTAATGAAGATATGTCAAAGTTGAAACCAGTCCTAGAAACAGCCATTCTGAAATGTATGACTAGGTAACTAAACATTCATTGCTAATATTGCTATTAATCATTTTGAAAAAAAAAAAAAAAAAAATTAAAAATTTCCTCCCACTCTGAAGGTATAGTATGATAAGATTTGTACTCACAGCTTCCAGTTCTTCCTCCTCCTCATCTACAGTGGACACAGTGACAGAGCTGAATTTACCCATGTTCTTTGTGTGTTTTGTCAGGGTCACCTGGAATGATAAACTAGGAAGTGACAATTGTGGATCATAGTGGATGTTCTATTGGTTATGTTAGGGTCACCGGGAATGATAAACTTGCAAGTGACAATTGTGGATCATAGTGGATGTTCTATTTTGATATGCAAGGTCAACTGGAATGATACACTAGCAAGTGATAATAGTGGATCATATTGGATATTCTATTTGAATATGTCAAGGTCACTTGGAATGATATACCAACAGTGACAATGCTGGCTCATAGTGTACATTCTATTTGGATATCATAAAATAACAAGTGACAATTGTAGATCATAGTGGATATTCTATTTGGATAAGGGTGGATTGTGGTGGTTAATATATTAGGCAATAATAAAATATAATGTTTTTGATTCGATTGTCATCTCTAATTCCTCTAAGTATACAGATCTAAGTTAACAGATGGAATATAAGAATAGATCACCTTCTTCGGTTCACTCAACTGACTGTACACATCTGTCTTTATTCCTTCACTCTCTCGTTTGAGCGCCCCATCAAAGACAAACATAACTGAACTGTTGCCTTGGTGATGATAGTACAACAGCAGCCCGCATCTGGAGAAAATACATCAAATATGATCACTCAGAAACTTATCTACAATAGAAAGACAGACACAATGTTAATAACATCTTAAAAAAAACAAAGAACAGCACACCAGTCCATGAAAGCTGAACACAATCACATTTAGTTATTCTATGTTGAAATCACTTCAAGAAACACTGGGTCAGCCTCTATGACTTTGAGATCCATTGAAAGAAGGGAACTTCCTTTAAAGACGTACCTCTTGCACTTCTGTCTGTATTGTTTCTCCAAGCCCTCCTGCCTGTAAGAAATAAGGTTTAAGAGTTTTTAAAATAGAGACGCTAAAAGTTAATTTTAACTTTCGCTTAAAATTTGTGATCAATGAAATTTGTTTGGACATTATTACACCATGCAAAAATAATGTTTTTAAATCTATTACATTTCTCACACTTAAGATGTAAGTAATTATTATTTGTTTCATAACATTGATGTTTAAAAAAGGCTTTCATCTTTTTCGCTTATGATGCTTTTCTGTTCTATAAAATTCAGAGGAAAAGTAGTGAGTATACCTCTTAATATAAACAATCTCATCCGGGTCACAGGTCAGTTTGTGAGCATGCTTCTGGCTATCAATGACTCGTGCTCTATCTCGTTTACGCAGTGGAAGTTTTTCAAGGGGACAGTCTGCAAATAGGTCACAAATCAAATTAATATTGAATCTTTGTTTAAACACCACTTAATTACAATAATTTTAATGATTGTCACGATTTTTTCATGTAAAAAATGCAATCGGCACCACTTATTTTCCACGGCCGCCACCACAAGTTATGGCAACCTAGGTGGTGGCAATGTAAAAAACACATCTGCTAAAATTGGGAGAGAAAAAGGAAAGAATAGGCTGGTAAATTTTGTGGTGAATGAAGCTACTTTATTATATCCTCCTAGAAATATGGCAAGAAGTCTCAATGACCTGCGGTTGCCCCTTTCACTGGGGTAATTTCAGCCAGTATATTAATTTGGTGGCGAACAAAGCTACTTTATTGTATCCCTCTAGATTTACAGCAAGAAGTCTCAATAACCTGCAGTAGCTCCCTTTCATGCTGTAATTTCAGCCAGTACATTCTTCCCTCAACTATAACATGTGTGTGGCTACTGTGGCAAGAAAAGTGTAAAAATGAAGAAAAACAATACAAAATAATTTTAAAATAATGAGAACCCTACTTATAGTTATAATTTTATATTAATATTAATAGAATACACCTTTACACACTTTTTTTCAAATTCAAGTTCCAACCAAAAAGAAAATCCAAAAGTTGTCAGAAAATCAACACATTACAATATCGAATACCCATTTTCCAAAGTGCCAGAAAATATAAATATTATAATTAACCAACCAAAAAATTTTAAATTTAAAACAGTCCATTGTTTCATTAAAGAAAATTTAACTCTAGTCCTCTAGTCTAGTATTAGTAACAAGCCAAGAATAAAGTAAAGGGAGATAATCCTACACAGCAACTCATTGTGGTGTGGATTACGGAATTTGACCTTTTTTTATCAAGTGGTAGATTATCCAAATTGCTTTGTAGTGGAGTTCTAATATACTTCAGTGGTCAGGTAATAAAAATTAAGGCTAATTAAGATAGATCGTACCTCATTTCATTAGGTTAGGTTTAGGGATAGATTTAGCGGTTCAGGTTAGATTTAGGCTTAGGGTTTAGGGATAGATTTAGGGTTCAGGTTAGGTTTAGGGATACATTTAGTATGATTTAGCAAATTTTTTTCATTATTTTTTAAACATTTTATTCTTAATTTTACGGGTCACGGCAATCAAGTTGGCGGCCATGGTAAAAAAATGCGGTACGATCTATTCGAATTTACCAAAACTAATTAACTCAAAGAGTATTTTTTTATTTTTACTCACCAAGAATCAATGACATCTGACCGCATAAGCAATAATAAACATATAATGGTTTTTCCCCCTGATACTCTTCTTGATCTTTTGTGTCGGTGCACACGACACTCTTTGATACAACTTTAGGCATTTCTAATTAGTTAAATGTTTTTAAAACTGTAAAACAAACAAAAATAGTGTCATAATTGTTTGACTAAACTACAACTACG
The DNA here is from genome assembly GCA_964017045.1 of Omphiscola glabra. Lineage (NCBI taxonomy): Eukaryota > Metazoa > Mollusca > Gastropoda > Lymnaeidae > Omphiscola > Omphiscola glabra. The sequence goes on from OZ024808.1 coordinate 3,206,922, forward strand.
ACAGATATAGCTGTTTCCGTATGTGAAGTACGTCACATTTTCTGTGTTGACTTAGTGGAAATATAGCTTCGCAATATTGTAGAAACACTTTAAATTAAAATAGAAAATTAAACAACAATATAATAATCCTCTTTATAATCTCTGTGGACCCACCTCTATCAAGAGCAGTTTTTTGTTAATTTTGTAATTAATTTTTTTTCCATTCAGTTTTTCCCCCAATTGAATTCATTTAAAAGCAAATGTTTAATGACATGTGTCCAATTCTTTTAAATGGGGCTGCTTACCATTAACTACCAAACATTATTTTTTTAAGGCATTTTCTAATTAAAAAAAAATACATTCAGTTTGCGTTTGCGAAAATCCTATATAATCAGTGTTTGATGTTAGGCGATGAATTCCCACATCAACTCAACTACTGTTGCCATGCCCATGATGATGAAAATGAAAAGCCACATTTCCCAAATAATTCATTTTTTAAAACCGTAGTAAAATAAAATACAACGAAATCCCAATGCTGTAATTCTATATTGTTCTCTTCAAACACTTCAATCGTTGTCATTTGTATATAAACTAGGGCATATTTTTGTTTAAGGGCCTCCGCAGACGATCGTATTCTTTCTGTCCCTAAGACTCGCACAAAAACATACGGTGAAAGATCTTTCTCTTACTGTGCCCCCAAACAATGGAATTCTCTTCCATTACACATCAGAAATATATCAACCATCACAGCCTTCAAAACTGCACTCAAAACACACCTCTTTAGACTTTACTATCCTGACTGATTCCCCCTCTGAAAGTTAAACGATGCTGCGGAGTGCCGTCCATGGCTTCACATGTAAATTGATATGGAATGGTTGGTTTTTAATTTATATTTTTTAAGTTCATTTTAATTTGTATGTACAGCGTGGTGAGCCCAGCCCTAGGCTGGGGTACCACGCTATAGAAAACTACCCATAATAATAATAAATTAAAAACGTTTTTGTGCATGCGATCTTTGATTTGTGTTTATTTTAAGTTGTCACAGCATAATATTTCACATGACATACCAGTTGAAGGCAGGGGATTTTTCGGATGAAATATGATGATTTGAAAGGAATGGGAGTGGAAGCTAGCATAAAAAAACTCCCCCAATGTTAATTTAAGTCCAATGAAACTTAAAGGGTGCAATACTTCATAAGTCAATATGATTAATGATAAGAAATAAACACTTCATGATCATGAAATATCACATGTAAATTTAAGTGAGATCTTTGGGGGACATTGAAAATGATAAAAATTCATTTAAAAACCATTTGAAGACTTCTTTCTTTAAATAGATTTTAGGACACCTGAGCGCTGTGAGCATGCTAAAATTGCATGGACACAAACGCTATAAAAGTACTCAATCATCATGATCATCGTCGTCGTATTTAACAAAATAGATTGAACTTTAGTGACGTACGAGTAGAAGAAAATACATTATTTTATTAAGTCTAACTGGCCATAGTAGCCTACGTCTCTTGACAGATTTGAAAAAAAAAGGGATATTTATAGTAACTTATTCCTTTATTATTGAAAAATAAAGAAATAAATAAAGGTATTATGATATTTAAAGTTACACTGAAATGGAGTTAACGTTTTAAAAAATATGAAGCACTAAAAATACTCAACAAGAGCACCAAAAAGTTAATGAAAAGAATAATGGCAGAACCCGTAACCACGCCCACTTTATCAACATATTGTTTTGTATAAAGATTGCTTTCATTTTTGAAATTATTTTACAGGGAACCAATGATTTGTGTCAAATTAAATGACTGTCTTTCCCAGTGCTCGCTAAAACAAATGATTCCATTGGATACTAAATGCACGTGACCAGATAAATGTCGGCCTTCACTGGGACATTTCACAAATGAAGTTTTCGTAATCATAATACAAGCATTTCTGGCACTTGAATGTCATAATTTTGGATAACTCAAGTGTTTCGTGGTGGGAAATTACAGGCTTCTGCTGAGAGAGTGGTTTGTCGGTCATATTTCGTGTGAAGTCAGAGCCAGAGCTGATACGAACTATCAAAATGGCGTCTGAAAGTGGCACCTCTTACAGTCAGGTAAGTCAACAAACAACTCTTTTTTGACATCATCTTACACATTATATTAAGTGCATATATACATATATTTCAAACACTAAGAATTCAGCGAAATGCAGCGTATAATTCATGCAGTCTAAATATTCAAAGACGATAAAACGATCAAAATTGAAGGACTACGGCTTCAAATCACCGACACTGACAGTAACTCAGTAACACCCAGACGACTCGGTTTATATTTAATAGTAATCGTATTAGTAATATTTACCGTCAAACTATTTCCTCAACTCCAAATTAGTTTTTAAATTGAACCAAGTAGCTCGGAGTTTCCAAACTCTGAACTAGTATAATTAAGCTTAGCACAAATGAACAAAATAACATGAATACAAATAATACAAATACAATGCCTTAATTTTAATTAATTTAGGGCCTAAACATTTACATTTGTGAGATTGTGTTTTAAGATAAAGTATAAAGTTCATAAAGTATGGGCAGTAAGGATAGTTAAATTTACTTTAACTTAGACTTAGCTAAGAGTTTTAAAATGGACCTCATATTCAAATTTCGTGTCAGCTTTCAATAGGCTTTATTATATAAAGGGTACCATCGCAGATGTAATTAAAGTCAAGTATATTACTATGTTACAACATAGCCATATTTACTTTATTTAGACCTATCAGTTATCAGTATCTCAATCTCAGTATGATGTGTTTAACTTGGGCAGGCTGTCCATACTACCACTACAACATATCATAGTCATAGCATGGCCTAGGGCCAACATAGGTCTTTTAGTATATAAATATATAATTTATAACATAGACATAATAACAATAACAATATTATAATACTATATATAGTTATAGGCTAATAACTAAATAAGTAATATCATTAGGCCTTATATTACTTTTGCCTATGGCATGGGAGGCTTATTTGATACGGTGCTCCACACTTTCCAAATGAAACTGATATAATTGTAAAATAAATGATCAGTTGGAAATGAACTTTGGTCATGTCTCAAATAAGTCTGAATCTGAAAAATCAGGGTTTCCCAAACTGGCGTGTGTGGACAGTGTGGTGACATTTCAGAGGGCTCAAAGGGTGCAAAGATGTTGTTTTCAAAGCCATGCCTATATACTTAAAAATATGAAATTGTTTAAAAAAATATAATTTCTTCTTAACATTTGACTTCATATAAGTCAGTATAAGTAACAAGTTTGGTTTCTAAGTTCTACTGTTCACTTTGTAATTCAATCTTTTAAAAACTGCTTTGCTACTTTTATAGAGTTGCGAGACTTGGTCCAAAAATTAGTTGGGGGGTCTGAACTGTTAGTCTGATTTTCACTAATTTTTACACTCTTATCTGTGGTATTGATGAAATGATAATCTTGGCAATCACTGAACAGACGTGGGTTTAGTCAAAAGACTGAAAAAATTTGGAATTAGTCAAACTTGTCTTCTTTATTTTAAAGCCGGCAAAGGCAAATTGGTTTCCGGCATTGAATAAGTTTTGCTGCACAATTATACGTTGCGACTTTCACATGATAAATAGTTATGTTAAAAGCCTCTATAATAAAATTATAAATTCAAGATTTATATATTGTATCTCTACAAGTTGTTAGATTTGTATGAATATTCAATGAAGATTTGGCCAAGTGAACAATGAGATTTAAATGTTGAGTGTTTTCTTTAGGTACTGTTAAAATTCTCAATATTTCTTATTAGTGTACATATTTTTAATGATCTAATCTTATTTCATTATATACCAACCTCAGTAGATTATATTGAGTTGATACCAAAAATAAATCTTTCATTTTAACTCTGTAAGCTTCTATTGTTAAATTATCAAATATTTTTCTGCATATAATCTGGATAATGCTTTGTTCAGATTAACTTACTAGCATTAAACAAACATTTAGGTGTAAAATATTTATAGACTGTAAAAGGAATAAAAAGAAAGGCCTGAAAGAAATGACTAAGAGAATCAGAGACAATACAAAAGCTGTTCTTTAGCCTTGCTTGATGTTAAATGAGAAAAGCCTTTTTTTTCTCCTTCTCCTTTGCCGGGAGGCTGATACATTAACGGAGAGTGTATAGTTGGAGACATAGAGTGAAGTGTTGTGTTAATGGGCTGGTTCCTCTACTAGATGTGTTGCTTTCGGTGAGGAAGTTTAAATCCTAAGCTTTAGCTTATTATTGACTCAGTATTAATGGAGCTGCTCAGTTTGTTATATTAGTAATAAAAACGAGGATTTTCATTGCACGTCATCCAGTTAAGGTTGTCGAAAAGGTTGATTTTTAAATCTTTCTTCTGCCCCGTTAAATTTTGACTTGCTGTACTGTGCATACATCAACCGTCAACCACGTGTTCATATTGACTTTGCATTGCACCTCTCTGATTTGATTGATTTCAATAGTGCAATATGTTCTCCTCAAGATGAGCTTCAGTTTTCCCCCAATCAGACTCTTCACAACTTCTTGCAACCCCGAATGCATTAAGTCAGCGGTTCTCAACCTGTGGGTCGTGACCCCTTTGGGGGGTCTGTCGAACGACCCTCTCACAAGGGTCGCCAAAGACCATCGGAAAACACTTATATTCTACAGTTATGGAGTAGCAACGAAAATAATTTTGTGTTCGAGGGTCGCCACAACATGAGGAACTGTGGGTCGCGGCAGTAGAAAGGCTGAGAACCACTGCATTAAGTAATCTTGGATATCTCTGAGAATCTGGGTCAAGCTGGAAATAGGACTGAAAGCATCTCCCGGGTTGGGCAAGGGAAACTACCGCCTATAAATAGATGGCTGTGAAGTTTTTATCTTCTCACGTCAGGAGGCTGCATTATAGGCATAGCGTGTGTAATTTATCTCATTGTGCCGGGATCTCAGCACGGAACAGTTGTCCCTACCGCACGTCTTGTTTATCTCGTTCCATTGACACCCACCTCCATTACTCCCTCTGTTATGTCATGTGTAATGCTTGGGTGGTTTGGGGGGGGGGGCGCAACTGTCACGCCTAAACTAACATTAAATTAGAGGCATTGGTTCGGAGAAAGTAAGATCGTCTTTATCATGCCGGCGGGTGGGCGTCACGTGATCAATACGGTACCGAACACCCGATACCAGAGAAATTGCTGCCTGGTCCCCAGGTCCGTTATCTACATTGTTATCTTCACCGCCGCTTTCATCATCCTCACTTCTGAGCATGGACAACAAGGGACTATTTGGAGACCGGTCATTGTGATGACTGAAAGGTTTCTTTCATGCAGCACACAGAAGTCACAACAGTCGCCCCAGTTCCTGTAATTACTGGCTAGCGTTCGAGACACCTCGCCGCGTCTCTTTCTTTTGATGGACAGTTTTCATCATCCATCAGTGAGATGGCCTCCATTGTCAAAATGTATTCGTTTCTTACTGTATTTTGTTTAGTTGGACATTTGATTAAAAGTTGCGAGCTTCCCATCCGTTGCGGATATGACAAGGTTGTTGGATTATTGGCGTATCTGTTTCATATATTTTCATGCTATAAAGTTCTGTGGGACCGATGCTTTTACGACCCACCCTGGTAGTCTATTATTAGAACATTCATATTTTTACTTTGCTCACTGAACTTAATTGATTGGATGCATATCTTTATTCCCTTCCCCCCCCCCCCCCCCAACCATATCTCCAGTTCGCGTATCTGGTGCTCGCACAGGCACAAGTATGATAGAGGACATACAGACACGTATCTGGTGCTCGCAAAGGCACAAGTATGATAGAGGACATCCAGACACGTATCTGGTGCTCGCCCAGGCACAAGTATGATAGAGGACATCCAGACACGTATCTGGTGCTCGCACAGGCACAAGTATGATAGAGGACATCCAGACACGTATCTGGTGCTCGCCCAGGCACAAGTATGATAGAGTACATCCAGTCACATATCTGGTGCTCGCACAGGCACAAGTATGATAGAGGACATCCAGTCACATATCTGGTGCTCGCCCAGGCACAAGTATGATAGAGGACATCCAGTCACATATCTGGTGCTCGCCCAGGCACACGTATGATAGAGGACATCCAGTCGCATATCTGGTGCTCGCCCAGGCACAAGTATGATAGAGGACATCCAGTCGCATATCTGGTGCTCGCCCAGGCACACATATGATAGAGGACATCCAGTCACATATCTGGTGCTCGCCCATGCACAAGTATGATAGAGGACATCCAGTCGCATAATTGATCTTCATTCCAGCTTTTATGGACCCCAACCCTCGTAGCTTAGAACCTGTCCCCCTTCAGCTTATAACTTATTCGTGCTATTTGCGGCATCGTTTGTTTCTGTGAGGTGTCGTCTTCCTAACGACCTAACAATTAAAGCGATGGTTCTCAAGCCCCGGGTGGCAGACCATTTAATGTGTCCATGCTAAGTATGCATTATGAAAGCACGTTGCTATTTTTAAATTTAACCCCACCCCCCTCCACTTTTTGTTGTTGTTGCTACCAACTGTGTGTAGCTTAAAAGTAAAGCTTTTAGAAAGTTTGTTGTTGATATCATCGCTGTCCCATGAGCCACGTCGTTTGAGAATCCTTGCCTCTGTTCCACGTGCCTGTGCCATTATCGGCACTTACTTTATAGCCTATAATTAGTGAGTGGCATGAACGTTGTCTGATTTCATGGCGTGTCAGGCAGATGATTGACTACAGGTGCATGATTTCTTGGAATGATTGACTACAGGTGCATGATTTCTTGGAATGATTGACTACAGGTGCATGATTTCTTGGAATGATTGACTACAGGTGCATGATTTTTTGGAATGATTGACTACAGGTGCATGATTTCTTGGAATGATTGACTACAGGTGCATGTTTTCTTAGAATGATTGACTACAGGTGCATGATTTTTTGGAATGATTGACTACTGGTGCATGATTTCTTGGAATGATTGACTACAGGTGCATGTTTTCTTGAAATTATTGACTACAGGTGCATGATGTCTTGGAATGATTGACTACAGGTGCATGTTTTCTTGAAATCTGTGCAGTCTTCCTAAAAATATGAGGGTACGCATGTTGCTTGCTTCACAACCGCTACATAATATTGTTACTATGATGTTTGTTTCACAACCATTGTACGCATCACGTTAGACAGGTTTAATCATTTCATGACAGTGAAAGATTTGCGAGACTTGAAGCCATTAGCCTATTGAAGTACACAAAAAGAATATGATGTTATCCCCTGAACTACTATTATCAGCAATCCTATACAGTGAACCAGGTCACGCTCAGAGTTCCACTTGACCCAGTGGGTGACTTAAAGCCATAAGCCTTTTGTAAGTATACAAGACCAATGATTTGATGGTATCCCCTGAAATACTAACAGCCATCCTATACAGGGAACAAGGCCACTTCAACTCAGTGCTCAACTTGTCCAGTGCGTGACATGGTACCCTCGCATCAACTTCAATTTAGCTGTTGGCCTTGCTTCATACCTCCTCTCTGTTCCAAATGTTTTAGTAACTTGACTTAACTGTCAGCGCTCAGGCTGTCGTCATGATAACATCTGACTTCTTGGAAGAGAGGGGCTGTGGTCGGGACAAGTCTCTCACTGTTCACTGTGTGCTGTAACGAGGTAGTGAGACCAATGAGATCACTGTACATTGTACACTGTAACAAGGTGGTGAGATCAATGTACATTGTACGCTGTAACAAGGTGTTGAGATCAATGTACATTGTATGCTGTAACAAGGTGGGGAGACCAATGAGATCACTGTACATTGTACGCTGTAACAAGGTGGTGAGATCAATGTACATTGTACGCTGTAACAAGGTGGTGAGACCAATGTACATTGTACGCTGTAACAAGGTGGTGAGATCAATGTACATTGTACGCTGTAACAAGGTGGTGAGATCAATGTACATTGTACGCTGTAACAAGGTGGTGAGATCAATGTACATTGTATGCTGTAACAAGGTGGTGAGATCAATGTACGCTGTAACAAGGTGGTGAGATCAATGAGATCACTGTACATTGTACGCTGTAACAAGGTGGTGAGATCAATGAGATCACTGTACATTGTACGCTGTAACAAGGTGGTGAGATCACTGTACATTGTACGCTGTAACAAGGTGGTGAGATCAATGTATGCTGTAACAAGGTGTTGAGATCAATGAGATCACTGTACATTGTACACTGTAACAAGGTGGTGAGATCACTGTACGCTGTACCAAGGTCATGAGATCACTGTACACTGTGTGCTGTAACGAGGTGTTGAGATCAATGAGATCACTGTACACTGTGTGCTGTAACGAGGTGTTGAGATCATTGAGATCACTGTACATTGTACACTGTAACAAGGTGGTGAGATCACTGTACGCTGTACCAAGGTCATGAGATCACTGTACACTGTGTGCTGTAACGAGGTGTTGAGATCAATGAGATCACTGTACACTGTGTGCTGTAACGAGGTGTTGAGATCATTGAGATCACTGTACATTGTACACTGTAACATGGTGGTGAGATCACTGTACGCTGTACCAAGGTCATGAGATCACTGTACACTGTGTGCTGTAACGAGGTGTTGAGATCAATGAGATCACTGTACACTGTGTGCTGTAACGAGGTGTTGAGATCAATGAGATCACTGTACAATGTGTGCTGTAACGAGGTATTGAGATCATTGAGATCACTGTACATTGTACACTGTAACAAGGTGGTGAGATCACTGTACGCTGTACCAAGGTCATGGGATCACTGTACACTGTGTGCTGTAACGAGGTATTGAGATCACTGTACACTGTGTGCTGTAACGAGGTGGTGAGATCATTGAGATCACTGTACATTACTGTACACTGTCTGCTGTAACGAGGTGGTGAGATCATTGAGATCACTGTACATCAATGTACACTGTGTGCTGTAACGAGGTGGTGAGATCATTGAGATCACTGTACATTACTGTACACTGTGTGCTGTAACGAGGTGGTGAGATCATTGAGATCACTGTACATTACTGTACACTGTGTGCTGTAACGAGGTGGTGAGATCATTGAGATCACTGTACATTACTGTACACTGTGCTGTAACGAGGTGGTGAGATCATTGAGATCACTGTACACTGTGTGCTGTAACGAGGTGTTGAGATCATTGAGATCACTGTACACTGTGTGCTGTAACGAGGTGTTGAGATCACTGTACACTGTGTGCTGTAACGAGGTGTTGAGATCATTGAGATCACTGTACATTACTGTACACTGTGTGCTGTAACGAGGTGTTGAGATCATTGAGATCACTGTACACTGTGTGCTGTAACGAGGTGTTGAGATCAATGAGATCACTGTACATTATTGTACACTGTAACGAGGTGTTGAGATTATTGAGATCACTGTACATTACTGTACACTGTAACGAGGTGTTGAGATCAATGAGATCACTGTACATTACTGTACACTGTAACGAGGTGTTGAGATCAATGAGATCACTGTACATTACTGTACACTGTAACGAGGTGTTGAGATCATTGAGATCACTGTACACTGTGTGCTGTAACGAGGTGTTGAGATCATTGAGATCACTGTACACTGTGTGCTGTAACGAGGTGTTGAGATCATTGAGATCACTGTACATTACTGTACACTGTGTGCTGTAACGAGGTGTTGAGATCATTGAGATCACTGTGCTGTAACGAGGTGTTGAGATCATTGAGATCACTGTACACTGTGTGCTGTAACGAGGTGTTGAGATCATTGAGATCACTGTACACTGTGTGCTGTAACGAGGTGTTGAGATAATTGAGATCACTGTACACTGTGCTGTAACGAGGTGGTAAGATCACTGTACATTACTGTACACTGTGTGCTGTAACGAGGTAGTGAGATCATTGAGATCACTGTACACTGTGTGCTGTAACGAGGTGTTGAGATCATTGAGATCACTGTACTCTGTGTGCTGTAACGAGGTGTTGAGATCATTGAGATCACTGTACACTGTGTGCTGTAACGAGGTGTTGAGATCATTGAGATCACTGTACACTGTGTGCTGTAACGAGGTGTTGAGATCATTGAGATTACTGTACACTGTGTGCTGTAACGAGGTGTTGAGATCATTGAGATCACTGTACACTGTGTGCTGTAACGAGGTGTTGAGATCATTGAGATCACTGTACACTGTGTGCTGTAACGAGGTGTTGAGATCATTGAGATCACTGTACACTGTGTGCTGTAACGAGGTGTTGAGATCATTGAGATCACTGTACACTGTGTGCTGTAACGAGGTGTTGAGATCATTGAGATCACTGTACACTGTGTGCTGTAACGAGGTGTTGAGATCACTGTACACTGTGTGCTGTAACGAGGTGTTGAGATCATTGAGATCACTGTACACTGTGTGCTGTAACGAGGTGTTGAGATCATTGAGATCACTGTACACTGTGTGCTGTAACGAGGTGTTGAGATCAATGAGATCACTGTACATCACTGTACACTGTGTTCTGTAACAAGGTGATGAGATCACTGTTCATTGTGTGCTTTATATTTGGACTTAAATGTAAGCTTGTTAATAAGCCAATTTAAGTCCTTTTTGTTTCTACAAATTTCAATTCTCTTCGTCCGTTTTTTACCTCCTGGAAGACTTTTCGTCGCGGCACACATAGAAACGTCTCGGCCCCCCTAGAATCGTCTCGGCCCACCTAGAATCGTCTCGGCCCCCCTAGAATCGTCTCGCGGTACACAGGTAGCGGAGCTCTTTTATCACCAAGAGGAGAAATATATATAATACAATTAGTGTTGGGTGCTATCATAAACAAAATAATATTTTAATGTATTTCACCTTTGACCTCTAGGTTTAGACTGCTATAAATAACCCGGTGGTATACCCAGGACCGTACCGCTTTCACCCCATCTATATTTTATCATGAATCTAGGTCAGTCCAACTAAATTGATAGACACACTGGCACGTTCATTATAAACAATGTCAGTAAACCAAAGACATTTTAACTCTGTATGTTTTGGCCCAGGTCGTCTTGTAGACGCGAACAGGGCGCGGGTCAAAAGCTGGTAACCATGGGTAGGGGGTGGGGTATCCCTGATTTAAGTACACCGAATCTGACCTGGGGGACCACTATTAATCTCCAAAGATCACACAAGCTTGTTTGCTTATTGTTGACCCTTCGCCCGTAACGTCCTCGGCTATTTAGTTACAGCCCCACCCCGCTCCCATCGCCCTAGTTCTAAAGCAGGTAATGTCACATGAGGGCGGTAGGTTGAGAAACACACGACTCGCCTCAATTAATACTGTTGGGTGAGTTTGTCGGGGGTGGGGACCGGTCACGACCATCACGTCCCGAGTGTCCACAAGGTATCGTGCCAAGCTAGACATCCTTTGTGTCCACCCAGTTACAATTGTGTTTGTGTTGTACTCAAATGTTGCGTAGATACCCTCACTCATTCGCATATATTCAGCGTGACACACTTAGACACCCCCACTCATTCGCATATATTCAGCGTGACACACTTAGACACCCCCACTCATTCACATATATTCAGCGTGACACACCAAGATACTCTCACTCTTTCACATATATTCAGCGCGACACAACAAGATACCTCCACTCATTCACATATATTCAGCGCGACACACTTAGATACCCTCACTCATTCACATATATTCAACGTGACACACTTAGTTACCCTCACTCATTCACATATATTCAGCGTGACACACTTTGATACCCTCACTCATTCACATATATATTGAGCGTGACACACCAAGATACCCTCTGTCATTCACATATATTCAGCGTGACACACCAAGATACCCTCACCCATTCACATATATTCAGCGTGACACACCAAGATACCCTCACTCATTCACATATATTCAGCGTGACACACCAAGATACCCTCACTCATTCACATATATTCAGCGTGACACACCAAGATACCCTCACTCATTCACGGATATTCGCGTGACACACCAAGCTACCCTCACTCATTCACGGATATTCGCGTGACACACACACGTTCGTTTTTTGTTAATACAATTCGAAGTTTTGTTCTTCATGAAATGAGATAAAATAACCATGCGTGGTAGTAGTGTTAAGATCACATCACTCTCACCATTGAACTGTTAGTTCCAGTGTTACGAGAAAGCGTCATTATTATTTATTGTATTGTTCGTCCTTCGCATGGGATGATGACCGAGGCTTTGACTTGAGTGGTAGCCTTGACTTGAGTGTATAGCCTTGACTTGAGCTGTGTTTTCTTTTAAGTGAGGGAGGGTTGCTTCAATTCGCCAGACTCCCGCTCTTGCCCTTTTGTGCCAATGGTAAGACTTGGTCAAGACGACTGGAAATAGACCAGGATGCAGTGGGTGACCAGCAGTGTTTCTTGTGTCTCACTGTTTTCCACGTCGCACGAGCTGTCTGTTTATTCTGTCAGTGTCCTTAAGGCTACGGGTCTCCATCTCTGGAGTTGATTTCAGAGTTTGTCATGTCTTCTGAGGTCAGCCTAGACTGCCGCAGGGGCAATGAAAGTTTAATGATGAGGTCATTAGATACGCCCCTGAGAGTCTCAGACCCTTGTGGACCAATGAACATCTTGTGGCGCATTTGTGTACCCTTCTTCCCCCCCCCCCCCCAACCACTTCCCTGCTCTATGACTAGGCTGCACCTATTGGTACACGGGTACCAGAATTGAGAGGTTGTGATTAAAAAACGATTTAAAATCTTTTGGTTGGGTTTGTAAGACCAAATGAGGCATTAAATGAAAGATAATTGGATGAACTATACGTTTGTAAACTTAACTCTTCATTTTAACTAAAATAAACTACTACAAATGACATCCGAATAGCATTAGTCAAAATGGACCCGGGCACGCAGCGCCGCCATTCGCACCCGGGTACCATTAGGCTCAATGCTATTCGGATGTCATTTGTGGTAGTTTATTTAGTAAAACGGAAGAATTAAGATTTCAAACGTATAGTACATTCAATTATCTTTTATTTGATACCTCATTTGGTCTTACAAACCCAACAATAATATTTTAAATATTTTTTTAATCCCAACCTCTCAATTCTGGTACCTGGGTACCAATAGCCACTTCGCTATGACTAATTTACCAACAAACTCAGAAATTGCATACTGTGTGTCCGTCGTGTCCCCTTCCTGTATTCTCTTATGAAAAAAGGGTAATTTGGACAACTTCTTTGAGATATAACATAGTTTTTTTTTTAACCACCGGTCGAGTTACGTAGTTATATTTGTTAAGTGTAGACATTCAAAAGTATTGTTTCATGTAGCGTGTAACTAGTCCACAGTATTGTTTCGTATCGTGTAGATAGTATGACGACCCTTGCTTGCAGTGCTATACGTTGGCTGCAGCACACGTGGAATGGAATGTTGTGTACATTTATTAATGATAACTGGTTATAGTGATCAAGTGTTTTGCACCGATATCACACTTGTACTTGATAAATCGGTGTAATTTAGCGTAATTACACTTTACAACGGCGGACCCAGGGAGGGTGCACCCTGTATGTAAAATCAATGATAATTCAGAATTGTTTGTGCCAGTAGTTAGTGGTGCACTACTTAAAGTTTTCTGACTCTGTTAATGACTTTGTATTCACTAGCTTACCGCGACCAAATGCCATCATGTTGATGACACTATTCACTGGCTTACCGCGATCAAATGACATCATGTTGATGACACTGTATTCACTGGCTTACCGCAACCAAATGCCATCATACTGATGACACTATTCACTAGCTTACAGCGACCAAATGCCATCATATTGATGGCTCTATTCACTGGCTTACCGCGACCAAATGCCATCATATTGATGACAATATTCACTGGCTTACCGCGACCAAATGCCATCCGGGGTGACTTGTCAAAGGTTCACCCGCCAACAGACACACATCATTTTGATAATGTTACTATGTAATCTATAAAGCCCAAACTGTGCCACCCGCCCGGGGGACCATTGACCAGTGAAATCATTTGTAGGTTAAGTTACCTATATTATAGCGATTGGTATCGTAACATAATATAGATTTTTTATGAGTCAGTACCTAAAAGCAGACCTGTTTAATCTTACGATTTTGGCGTACAATGTACGATTTTGAGGTGTATACATTATATCTACTGTATGTTTATTTTTTACTATTAAGATAATGTATTGAATGATTTTGTGATGGTATTGTACGATGTTAAGAATTTGGGCGTACACAGGCGTGTCAAAGAAAAACAAGATGCCTTCTGGGAATTTCTTAGTCCGGTTGAAAAACTATTCTAATCCAACAGATTGAATTTCTGGCCTCTTTCACGCCCATGTCTATACCTAACACTACAGTCAAACTGCTGTGGTCCCTTCTGGGTTCAATGTCTTGTGGTATGCCAGCTACAACCCACACTCACCCAACCCGGGTGGGGCAGGGTATGCTATCTACATGCCACATCTATCACATTGATGCCAGATGCTGTAGACGTGTAATCATAGATACCAGTGGTTCCTAAACTGTTAAGGGTCACCGCCTCCCCGTTCCTGTCTACTTTCTCAGTGTCACGTTAATAGTAAAAAAAATAACTTATTATTTGAGTCAAGATTTCCCGTGTGATACAGTACAGTATTCAAGTAACGGTTGATGCGTTTCGAGCTCATTGTCCCCGTGGAAGTTTGAGCGACGTAACAACTTGTTGAGAATCCCTGATTTGAAATGGGTCGTATATTTATATAAGTTGGCCATTTGTTCACATCGTCATTGGCCGGGAGTCAGTGACTGCTGTGAGTTGGTGGAGGCGTCTCTCTGGTTGGATATCATCTACAACACTGTCATGGTCTAATGTGATTAGTGGCGCATCCAGTGTTAACAGTTAGCACACGTTCGTCTTATCAAACCAGTGATTGTAATCTTTATTATATTACCATACTAGATATATAGCTTATGTCTGATGTTGGTTTTAGGTTAAGACTTGTGATGTACTTCTTATGTCTGATGTTGATTTTAGATTAAGATTTGTGAGGTACTTCTTATAGCTTATATTGATTTTAGATTAAGACTTGTGAGGTGTTTCTTATAGCTTATATTGATTGTAGGTTAAGACTTGTGAGGTGTTTCTTATAGCTTATGTTGATTTTAGATTAAGACTTGTGAGGTGTTTCTTATAGCTTATGTTGATTGTAGGTTAAGACTTGTGAGGTGTTTCTTATAGCTTATATTGATTTTAGATTAAGACTTGTGAGGTGTTTCTTATAGCTTATATTGATTGTAGGTTAAGACTTGTGAGGTGTTTCTTATAGCTTATGTTGATTGTAGGTTAAGACTTGTGAGGTGTTTCTTATAGCTTATGTTGATTGTAGGTTAAGACTTGTGAGGTGTTTCTTATAGCTTATGTTGATTGTAGGTTAAGACTTGTGAGGTGTTTCTTATAGCTTATGTTGATTGTAGGTTAAGACTTGTGAGGTGTTTCTTATAGCTTATGTTGATTGTAGGTTAAGACTTGTGAGGTGTTTCTTATAGCTTATATTGATTGTAGGTTAAGACTTGTGAGGTGTTTCTTATAGCTTATGTTGATTGTAGGTTAAGACTTGTGAGGTGTTTCTTATAGCTTATGTTGATTGTAGGTTAAGACTTGTGAGGTGATTCTTATAGCTTATATTGATTGTAGGTTAAGACTTGTGAGGTGTTTCTTATAGCTTATGTTGATTGTAGGTTAAGACTTGTGAGGTGTTTCTTATAGCTTATGTTGATTGTAGGTTAAGACTTGTGAGGTGTTTCTTATAGCTTATGTTGATTGTAGGTTAAGACTTGTGAGGTGTTTCTTATAGCTTATGTTGATTGTAGGTTAAGACTTGTGAGGTGTTTCTTATAGCTTATGTTGATTGTAGGTTAAGACTTGTGAGGTACTTCTTATAGCTTATGTTGATTGTAGTTTAAGATTTGTGAAGTAATTCTTATAGCCGATGTTGATTGTAGGTTAAGATTTGTGAGGTAATTCTTATAGCCGATGTTGATTGTAGGTTAAGATTTGTGAGGTAATTCTTATAGCCGATGTTGATTGTAGGTTAAGATTTGTGAGGTACTTCTTATAGCTGATGTAGATTGTAGGTTAAGATTTGTGAGGTACTTCTTATATATATTTATATATAAGAATGAGCTATAGGGACATAACGCCAAAGAGCCGAACATATTTTGATACGTTCAGACTTTTTAAAAACAAACATAGTTATTTTCTATTATTTTATGGAAAGCGAATAAATTTACATGCGCAAAAAATATTATATTTCCGCTTTTATTTTAGCAAAAGTTTAAGTATTATTATTATAAATTACAAATACATATAAAGAAACAACTAAGGAACTATCTTAAGCATTTTATATGCGTTTAAAAGTTATGAAAAAAAATTAAATAGAAAAAATATGATCAAAGAATTACACAGTAATCACATTTATCGGGAAAAACTAAACATCAGTTGTTGTTAGTGCGTTCTTTAGCGCGTTGACAATAAGGCGAAATAAAATTAAAATTAATTAGTTCTAAATAATCACGCAAATGACGTTATAGTGCGAATAACCTATTTAGCCAAAGCTAAAAGTTATCTGATTTAATAAAAGAGCGTGACAAAACTAATGCTCTACATCCCCTTCTTATAAGTAAAATAAATAAATAGCATTAATTGCTTTTAAATTGCTAAACTTAAATACTAATTTAGCTTTGTATTTTTAACATTTAATAAGTTTGTACTTTTTATTCATTCCAAAAATAAACTTTTATGAAATTTATAAAGTAGTAAAAATTCTACATTTGAAAATAATTTTAATAAGAATATGCCTTTTAATTAAATTGGTGTAGCAAAACTAAATAGCCAAATAGCATTTTTAATGCACTTATCACTGATCTAGATAAGAAATAAGCATATTAAATGCAAAAAAAATCTTCTGCGTAAGTAAGGGGGCTACAATCCAGTGGATGATACAAATTTGGTAAGTTGTTGTGCGCACAAATGGTTTATGAATTAGCTTATCCATTTTGAAATATTCCTTTTCGGGCCGGAGCCCCAAATTATTTTTTTCTTATATGAGCTATACAAATATAATTTCAATCAGTGCTATTGCATGGGTGGCTAGAAATCAATCAAATACAAACGACATTTCAGTTTGTGTGTGACTTAAGTATAACCATTTTAAAATTTTACGTTTGTGGCCTGTGGCCTTATTTTAAAAATAATAAATATTTGAGCTATCTAAATATAATTTAAAACAGAGCTACTGCGTGGGTGGATCAATCGCTACAAGTGTGTGCACTAAATTTTGAAAATACACGCTTCTCACGTGGACAGCTATATGTTGCCTGCTCACGCTTTGAAAAAACTTCTAATTTATTTGTGTACGCACTAGACGGAAAAAAACAATAAATATTTTCTATTTAAAAATTACTTTAAAACTTAATTAAAACACAAAAACTTTTTTCATTGAGTGGCATGCGTCGTAGGTTAAGATTTGTGAGGTACTTCTTATAGCTGATGTAGATTGTAGGTTAAGATTTGTGAGGTACTTCTTATAGCTCATGTTAATTGTAGGAAAACTTGTGAGGTTCGTCTTATAGCTTATGTTAATTGTAGGAAAACTTGTGAGGTACGTCTTATAGCTTATGTTGATTGTAGGAAAACTTGTGAGGTACGTCTTATAGCTTATGTTGATTGTAGGAAAACTTGTGAGGTACGTCTTATAGCTTATGTTGATTGTAGGAAAACTTGTGAGGTACGTCTTATAGCTTATGTTGATTGTAGGTTAAGACTGGTGAGGTACTTCTTATTGCTTATGTCTGATGTTGATTGTAGGTTAAGATTTGTGAGGTACTTCTTATAGCCGATGTTGATTGTAGGTTAAGATTTGTGAGGTACTTCTTATAGCCGATGTTGATTGTAGGTTAAGATTTGTGAGGTACTTCTTATAGCCGATGTTGATTGTAGGTTAAGATTTGTGAGGTACTTCTTATAGCTCATGTTAATTGTAGGAAAACTTGTGAGGTACTTCTTACAGCTGATGTAGATTGTAGGTTAAGACTTGTGAGGTACTTCTTAATGCTTATGTCTGATGTTGATTGTAGGTTAAGGCTTGTGAGGTACTTCTTACTGCTCGTGAATCTGATGTTTGTGGAGGCCAAGGTGAACACACTGGTGTGGTATTGTGTGGGACATTGCAGAAACATGAGTTGTGAGGTTTCTTAAGTCTGACTTTTAGTTGTTTATATTTGGCTGTCTATTTGACCGATTAATAAAATGTGATACAAAGCACTGGAATAGATTTACTCAAGGCATTTTTGGATATTTAATCTGTAGTCAGAGATATAGTTTACCCATGTCAGAGGTATAGTTTACCCATGTCAGAGGTATAGTTTAAAAGAGTATCGAGTTTGAATGTGTAGTCAGAGATAGATTCTGGGTATCCAGTTTGGCCAGTTTACAGCTCGAGACAAACTTGCCTCTAAATTAGTATAACCAAACACACGTTAACTAAACCTTTCTTGTCTCTCACTTATTTTTACCAAGCACACGTTAACTAAACCTTTCTTGTCTCTCACTTAGTGTTACCAAGCACACGTTAACTAAACCTTTCTTGTATCTCACTTAGTGTTACCAAGCACACGTTAACTAAACCTTTCTTGTATCTCACTTAGTGTTACCAAGCACACGTTAACTAAACCTTTCTTGTCTCTCACTTAGTGTTACAAAGCATTGACTAAACAATCCTTGTCTCTCACTTAATATGACCAAATATTGACTAAACAATCCTTGTCTCTCACTTAATATGACCAAATATTGACTAAACATTCCTTGTCTCTCACTTAATATGACCAAATATTGACTAAACATTCCTTGTCTCTCACTTAATATGACCAAATATTGACTAAACAATCCTTGTCTCTCACTTACTATGATTAAATATTGACTAAACATTCCTTGTCTCTCACTTAATATTAATATGACCAAATATTGACTAAACATTCCTTGTCTCTCACTTAATATGACCAAATATTGACTAAACATTCCTTGTCTCTCACTTAATATGACCAAATATTGACTAAACAATCCTTGTCTCTCACTTACTATGATTAAATATTGACTAAACATTCCTTGTCTCTCACTTAATATTAATATGACCAAATATTGACTAAACAATCCTTGTCTCTCACTTAATATGATTAAATATTGACTAAACATTCATTGTCTCTCACTTAGTATTACCAAGCATTGACAAAACTTTCATAGCATTGAGATCCCCCCCCCTCCCCCCCCCCCCCCCCAAATCTCCACAAGAACCAATGATTGGGTGTGCGTCACGAGTGTCCACTCTCCCACCACTCCCCCTCCACTCGTCAGTACACCATCTCACCAGGATTTCGTCACAAAGAAGTTCTAGGACATCGACAATGTCATTCGCACATTTTTTCCACGACAAAGACGCAACTGATGATGTCTTAACATCAATCACTCTCATCATTGAACTGATGGTTCCATTGTTAAGATAAAGTGTGATTTGTAACATCAACCATTCTCATCACTAAGCTTAAGCTGAGAGGGCGGTGTTGTTGTATGGTTTAACATCTATAACAACTCATCATTACCATGATTATTCCCAGTGTTATGTTGTTGTAGCATGATGTGTGTTTTCAGTTACCTAGTATTTATCCGACCCCCTTTCTTTCTACGGGTTGATCAGGTCTTGTCACGGACTTTGGATCAGTTGTCCTCCAGCAAACGACTCGGCATATCGATGTGTTTATTTCGGCCATCTGCCAGGTTTGCTGCATCACACTTACACACAAGGGGGGAACAACAAACTTGAACCAGACCTTCTCAGAGTGATCCTCATGGTGTACCGTCAGCGGCTAAATATTGACTGTGTGTATCTACTAGTTTGATACTGTTGATAAAACGTTGTAGCCTACTGGCTTATACAGCTGTGATATTGTTGATAACACGTTGTAGCCGCCTACTGGCTTATGCAGCTGTGATATTGTTGATACAACGTTGTAGCCGCCTAATGGCTTATGCAGCTGTTGGCATGTTCTATGCGTAAGTGTAAGCCATAGTAACACCTCATTGCTGGTATGGACTCAGCCCGCTGCGGGTGTTCCCGTCGGTTAACATGAAAGTACGATCTCATCAGAAGCCTTTCATTTCTCAGTAAGAATATCCCGGCAGCTATTGACCAATGGTTGTAACCTGTCCATGCCCCCCCTCCCCAAATCATCACGGTTGAACAATGTGCTTTTTCAACCACTGCAACCGATCAAGGGCGTCCTGCGGTTTGTTGGTTGTGTCATTATTTGTGTCTGGTCCAGGCTTGACCCACCGCCCCCAGTCCCGACTTGACCCACCGCCCCCAGTCCCGACATGCCACAGACGTTACTAATGGCTATTTAATTACTAGACAAAAATTCCAATTTCAAGGCCTTCCCGTTGTTTCTTTCTGTTTGTAAGCGCTGTTTGGCCATGGGCTGAAGCCACAGTTCCTTCTATAGCAAAACGTCGAGATGAAATAGTTAGGATTTCTTTAGTTAACTTCAACACGACATTTTAATTTACTCCCGATTTCGTGCCCTGGCTCTTCATTAATCATTGTCATAGAAAAAATGTATTGTTTTTTTTTAATCGTGAAAACACGTAGACTTGTTGAATCCACTCTCCTCTAACATCACCCCAGCTCAGGATACACTGGTTACCAAGCATCAGCTTAGCTCAGTCTACACTGGTTACAAACGTCAGCTTAGCTCAGTCTACATTGGTTACAAAACATCAGCTCAGCTCAGTCTACACTGGTTATAAAACATCAGCTCAGTCTACACTGGTTACAAAATATCAGCTCAGCTCAGTCTACACTGATTACAAAACTACTCCACTCACCTTTCGTTCAATCTATTGACCTGGCCTTATGTTTAGGCTCGCTAGAATGAGTCAAGACGTTGTCTTGGTGTTGATGCTGTAAATGTGGTGAGGTATTGTGAGGTATTGTGAGGTATTGTGAGATATTGTGAGGTATTGTGAGATATATTGGCAGCTAAGTGAACCCAGACAATACGTTATAACATTGTACCCGTCCGATCTGCTGTTCAAAACTGGGTCCACTCCTCAACACTGGGTCCACCTCATGACTTGTAGATTGACTCATCAAATGTACCTTTGATCACCACATATCCATGTGACCCAAGTGCTCTAGGTGTGACTGGCCCAGCCTCGTGTATTTAATGTAGTTCTATATGATCAAATGTACCATTGATCTCCACGTGAACCAAGTGCTCTAGGTGTGACTGGCCCAGCCTCGTGTACTTAATGTAGTTCTATATGATCAAATGTACCATTGATCTCCACGTGACCCAAGTGCTCTAGATGTGACTGGCCCAGCCTCGTGTGCTCAATGTAGTTCTATATGATCGACTCATCAAATGTACCATTGATCTCCACGTGAACCAAGTGCTCTAGGTGTGACTGGCCCAGCCTCGTGCACTTAATGCAGTTCTATATCCGGGCGCCACCCGTGACATTTCTACTTCGGTGACTCACGCGTGTCGTGGCATCTCCTGGAACTCATCGCCTTACGCCTTGGATTTGAGTGTGTTGAATGTGTTCAAAGCAGGAGGTACAAGTCGATGAGTTGCATGTCATTGATCCCAGCACGGTGTCCATAGTAGAAGAGATTGAATATACTTCAACTTGAATCATTTACTCTGATCCTGACTTGAATATACTTCAACTTGAATCATTTACTCTGATCCTGACTTGAATATACTTCAATTTTATTATTTACTCTGATCGTGACTCACTTTCCTACTCTGTATGTAGAAAGACATAACACTACCACCATGCACTTAGTCCAGACACAACACTACCACCATAGTCCATACACAACACTACCACCATGCACATAGTCCAGACACAACACTACCACCATAGTCCACACACAACACTACTACCATAGTTCAGACACAACACTACCACCATAGTCCAGACACAACACTACCACCATAGTCCAGACACAACACTACCACCATAGTCCAGACACAACACTACCACCATAGTCCAGACACAACACTACCACCATAGTCCAGACACAACACTACCACCATAGTCCAGACACAACACTACCACCATAGTCCAGACATAACACTACCACCATAGTCCAGACACAACACTACCACCATAGTCATAGTCCAGACACAACATTACCACATTAGTCCAGACACAACACTACCACCATAGTCCATACACAACACTACCACCATAGTCCAGACACAACACTACCACCATAGTCCAGACACAACACTACCACCATAGTCCAGACACAACCCTACCACCATAGTCCATACACAACACTACCACCATAGTCCATACACAACACTACCACCATAGTCCAGACACAACACTACCACCATAGTCCAGACAACACTACCACCATAGTCCAGACATATAGGTCCATATTACCATTGTTTCATCTCAAGGGCACACCAGCAACAGGGTCCGTATACATGAATAGCTCCCACGCAACAGGGCTGACTTTAATGATCATTGTATTTGAGCGGACAAGAGAACTTGTTCTCTGGTCTACCCAACCCGCCATTGTCAAGATTGTTGGCGTGAGCTATTGTCTACTTATCCCGCACGTCACTCTTTGCATCTGCGCCGATATCTCATACTCGGCCCTAGCTATCCGAGGTGGTTATTTGTGTAGCCATCCGAGATGGTTACTTGTGATAGCGAATGTCATCACTGGGGAATGATCAACTCTCTGGGTGGCGGTAGTGTGGATGTTCTTGGAGCGGGTGGAGTATTCCTGTGTTTTTGAATGCCGGGAAATTTGAGGAGATGATCTGTGTATGTCATTTTGTGTGGAGATGATCTGTGTATGTCATTTTGTGTGGAGATGATCTGTGTATGTCATTATATGTGGAGATGATCTGTGTGTGCCATTTTATGTGGATATGATCTGTGTATGTCATTCTATGTGGAGATGATCTGTGTATGCCATTCTATGTGGAGATGATCTGTGTATGCCATTCTATGTGGATATGATCTGTGTATGCCATTCTATGTGGATATGATCTGTGTATGTCATTCTATGTAAAGATGATCTGTGTATGACATTCTATGTGGATATGATCTGTGTATGCCATTCTATGTGGATATGATCTGTGTATGCCATTCTATGTGGATATGATCTGTGTATGCCATTCTATGTAAAGATGATCTGTGTATGTCATTCTATGTGGATATGATCTGTGTGTGCCATTCTATGTGGATATGATCTGTGTATGTCATTCTATGTAAAGATGATCTGTGTGTGCCATTCTATGTGGATATGATCTGTGTGTGCCATTCTATGTGGATATGATCTGTGTATGCCATTCTATGTGGATATGATCTGTGTATGTCATTCTATGTGGATATGATATGTGTGTGCCATTCTATGTGGATATGATCTGTGTATGCCATTCTATGTGGATATGATCTGTGTATGCCATTCTATGTGGATATGATCTGTGTATGCCATTCTATGTGGATATGATCTGTGTATGTCATTCTATGTAAAGATGATCTGTGTATGTCATTCTATGTGGATATGATCTGTGTGTGCCATTCTATGTGGATATGATCTGTGTATGTCATTCTATGTGGATATGATCTGTGTGTGCCATTCTATGTGGATATGATATGTGTATGCCATTCTATGTGGATATGATCTGTGTATGTCATTCTATGTGGATATGATCTGTGTGTGCCATTCTATGTGGATATGATCTGTGTATGCCATTCTATGTGGATATGATCTGTGTATGCCATTCTATGTGGATATGATCTGTGTATGCCATTCTATGTGGATATGATCTGTGTATGTCATTCTATGTAAAGATGATCTGTGTATGTCATTCTATGTGGATATGATCTGTGTGTGCCATTCTATGTGGATATGATCTGTGTATGTCATTCTATGTGGATATGATCTGTGTGTGCCATTCTATGTGGATATGATATGTGTATGCCATTCTATGTGGATATGATCTGTGTATGTCATTCTATGTGGATATGATCTGTGTGTGCCATTCTATGTGGATATGATCTGTGTATGTCATTCTATGTGGATATGATCTGTGTATGTCATTCTATGTGAAGATGATCTGTGTTTGTCATTCTATGTGGATATGATCTGTGTATGTCATTCTATGTGGATATGATCTGTGTATGTCATTCTATGTGAAGATGATCTGTGTATGTCATTCTATGTGGAGATGATCTGTGTTTGTCATTCTATGTGAAGTACAATCACCATTGACGAGATACAGTGTACTTTGTGTAATTAATTATAAAACATCTTTCAAACGCTTTCGAATTTAATGTGTATAACGCCGTCAAATGTGAGCTGCAGTCGTGTGTATGTGTCTCTCTCTTTCTCTCTCTCGTGACTGAGTTGACCCCACATGTGAGCTGCAGTCGTGTGTATGTGTCTCTCTCTTTCTCTCTCTCGTGACTGAGTTGACCCCACATGTGAGCTGCAGTCGTGTGTATGTGTCTCTCTCTCTTTCTCTCTCTCGTGACTGAGTTGACCCCACATGTGAGCTGCAGTCGTGTGTATGTGTCTCTCTCTCTTTCTCTCTCTCGTGACTGAGTTGACCCCACATGTGAGCTGCAGTCGTGTGTATGTGTCTCTCTCTCTTTCTCTCTCTCTCGTGATTGAGTTGACCCCACATGTGAGCTGCAGTCGTTTGTATGTGTGTCTCTCTCTCTTTCTCTCTCTCTCTTTCTCCCTCTCTCTCTCTCTCGTGATTGAGTTGACCCCACATGTGAGCTGCAATCGTGTATATGCTCTGGTGACTGAATGGACTGTTCATATTCTAATAGTTACTGTTGCAAATATATGGTGATAACTTACCCTAACCCTGCAACGTCAGCTCATAGAATGGCGTCGACCCTTCTTACTATGGGCCTGCTGGATCCAGGGACTTCATTTGGGTATGGCAAGGGGGCCATGTATGCCCCCCTCACTGAATTTGCAGGGTTGATTTAAATTGTTATATACTTTGGCGCCTGGAGTAATACTGGGCAAGTTTTGGTGGCCTTAAAAATAAAAGAGAAATGACGTCACTGGCTGGATCAAATTAAATTAAACTATTTGCAAATATCAAATAAAAAATATTGAACTTTTCATAACAAATATCTGAGTCCACCGCTTGTTCTGCCTGACCGCTTGTGTCACACCCTTTTCCTGGACCTCTTTATGAACGTTTGCATCATTTTTTTGTTTTGTTGTGACATTTAACTGAAAACAATTTATAATGTTATTTGAAAGCCCTGTCTCTGATGTCAGCACCGAAGTGCAAAGTGATGGACGCAGATCATTTGAACACGTTGTGTAGTGTACACGTCACTCAAGGTTCCTAGAACAGGGGACGGCATCCTTGGAGGATTATCGTGCCGATAACTTCCGGCTAGCAACAAAATGGCGGAATACAAAATAACGATTTATTTAAGACGTATTTGTTAAAAAGTCATTTATGATACTTTTTCTTCTTCCGCGTGCAGTTGAAAATTGTTATGCGTGCCAAGGTTGACACGCGTGCCGTAGGTTGCTGACTCCTGTCCTAGAAGACCACACCCATTCTATTATTTTGTCTGAAACCATCCAAAAAAGCAAGTTTCCCAGAATATCTCACATCATAATTCCTGACGTGCTCTAACAAACTTAATGAAACTATTTGAAGCCACGGAGACAGTAGCATGACTTTATAACTATATGTCAGAAGTCTTAATAAGACTTAATAACTAAAAGCCATAAGCCTCAACAATGAACAAGGCTTTCTATCTGAATGTCATAAGCTTCAACAATGAACAAGGCTTTCTATCTGAATGTCATAAGCCTCAACAATGAACAAGGCTTTCTATCTGAATGTCATAAGCCTCAACAATGAACAAGGCTTTCTATCTGAATGTCATAAGCCTCAACAATGAACAAGGCTTTCTATCTGAATGTCATAAGCCTCAACAATGAACAAGGCTTTCTATCTGAATGTCATAAGCCTCAACAATGAACAAGGCTTTCTATCTGAATGTCATAAGCCTCAACAATGAACAAGGCTTTCTATCTGAATGTCATAAGCCTCAAACCCCTACTCCTAGTCTTTATTTTTCACTTGACCCACTATTTAGTGTATAGTTGAAATCGGTCATGTATGCATATCTCTATGAAATTTCTCCACCAAAGCCGTACAATAGATTCCCGAAAGAATGGTCCAGTGTCATTACGTGACTGTCCATTGTCTGGTTCGCGTGTGGTCTTGGTGTGGACGTGATCTTGTTTATGTGACGCCGTTGGCACGGTCATCTCGTTGTTGGAAGGCTTTTCATTGTATGGAAATGTTGCCCCAGGTCCGTGGTGGAGACTAAACAGCCCCAACACCCATCTCTGCCGTGTTATGTGTTCTCTTCCTTGACGTGCCTGTCATATTGGTGCGCCCCCCAACACACCCTTTCTACCTTAACCAATCACCAACTCCATTGTATCACGTGCTTTCAAAACATTCTTACGTAGTAAACCGACCCCACATTGTACTACTCTATCTAACAATGTAAGTAGTTTTGTTATCGCAAGCCATTCGATTGCGTTTTGCTTCCGGTACACTTCACCCCACCTGTCCAATTGCTACAATCAGAGATTTGTGTCACACCTGTGTTATTGCCCCGAAAACGGTGCTATGTTTCTATTGTGTCGTGTATAGTCAAAGTGAATATGTTTAGTTGGTTCCAGTTAATGGAATGGACTATGTCATTGCCAGACGCCCTCCGTAGATAATTCAAGAATCTCTTGTCACTTAATACCGCAGGTTTGCCATGAGTCGTGTTTTAGTTGTCCAACTGTTTTGGACAGGTAGAAAGAAGAATCACTTTGGTTAAAGCAGGATGCTGTTGGCACTCGTCCACATCATGTTGTTGTTTGAGCTGACTTCTATAGATACCATCTCGCTCATCTTTTGTTTTTGTTTTTTTCGTTTGGTCTGAAAAAATATGTATGATCATAGTCTGATGCTCACATGTGGGCGTGTGTGTCAAGTCTGTGTGGATGTAGTTGTCAAGTGGGTGCTAGCCGTTTTGTTTGTTTCAAATTAGCTTCCTCCTGCAATGACTGATGCTCGCTGGCTAGCAGGTTATATCATTTGACAACGCTGATCTCAACCGGTGAGTCCATAGGCTCAACTTATTAATAACAGACGTGTATCGGTTTACAGGTTCAGCATATTCTGGTACAAACCAAATACATAGGTCGCAAACTCGTTCCTTGTGAAATATTACTTGTGTTGAAAAGGAACGTTTCTGGGAGACAGTCAAGTAGGAGTGTTGGCGTCAGTCGCGAGGAAAGGGTAATAGGCGAGATCAAGTGAGGATACATCAACTGGATAAGTTACATGCAATGATACAGTGAGGATATCTTTACCGGACAAGTCGGAGGATACTGTGAGGATATTTTTACCAGACAAGTTGGAGGATACTGTGAGGATATCGTTACCGGGAAAGTTGGAGGATACTGTGAGGATAACAGTATGTTTGAGTGTATGTACAGCAGTGATGACGATTTGGACGACGATTGGGGAAGTGAGGTAAATGTGATTTCTGTGTCCTCTGTGTCTTAGTTTGTCTGTCAAAGTCTGTCATACAACTGTGTGGCATCGTGCTATTCTCGCAAAATGAATCGGAAACTATTATGAAAGTTTTCCTTGTGTTTGTGTCTGTTCATTGACTCGTTTTATAACTTTTAGCATGAGTGCTGTTCATCAGGGGTACGCTTCGGGATCATTGTTGAGCTGAAACTTGTCTGCGTTCTTCTCAGAGTCCTGCACATTGAATCGTGCAAGTCTGTTGGGTCCCCGATTGACGTATTGCAAATATGCGGTTAAGGTTAGTTTTTTTTTTGAACGCATTATTTTGTTTTACTTTATAGTATAGTGCGTTCAAAAAAAAAATTTGACGAAAAATTTTAGCGTGTGAACTGAAAAAAAAGATTCGACCAAATTTCCGTCGGTCAATTTTCCGTCGACGAATTTTCTTTCAAACAAATACCGGTAACCGTGGGCTTTCAAAAAATGCTTGATGGGAAGGGTTGTTTGCTAATTTAGGTTAGATGTAGATCTAATTTAGGTTAGATGAATAGATGTAGATCTAATTTAGGTTAGATGTAGATCTAATTTAGGTTAGATGTAGATCTAATTTAGCTTAGATGTAGATCTAATTTAGCTTAGATGTAGAACAGATTGTGCAGATGTGATGCGATATCAAATCTGACCATTTTGTTCCTATTTGTTTATTAACCAGTAAATACATTTGTAGTTCTTTAAATAAACGTTGCCGTCACTTCTCAAGTGTCATGTGACTAATACGTCATACAAATAGATTATCCAAGAAATATATATTTTACACGGTTTATTTGGAGATAACAAATTTAAAAAAAAAATGTTTATTGCTATAGTTTTATTTGAGATCCATTTTTCCGGGAATCATGTCTACAGTTGTTTTTTTTTTTTAAATAAATTTATTTTGTAGATACCTATTTACATTTTGCTCACGTAGCTTGTAACGAATAGATATACGTTAAAAAACTTAAAACTCTCGTTCACAAAACTCGTTTGTGTTG
Organism: Omphiscola glabra; assembly: GCA_964017045.1. NCBI lineage: Eukaryota > Metazoa > Mollusca > Gastropoda > Lymnaeidae > Omphiscola > Omphiscola glabra. The sequence continues at coordinate 3,235,637 of OZ024808.1, forward strand.
CAATAACCGCGGTAAAAAGATGTGTCAATGACGTCATGCCGCAAGTGGTTTGTTGTTGTAGGCAGACGTTTCTTGCAGTTGTAACATTCCGTTCGGAATTGAATTACATCCCGTGTTGTACCCCATAGACAGATGACATATCGGAACCAATACAAGAGTGTTAACAAAGTGGGAAATCTAACAGTTCAACTCCCAGCCCATGTCAAGGTGGTCAAAGTGTTGTACCCCGGCGCGTGTACCGAGAGATATCAGAACCAAGAGTGTTAACAAAGTGGAAAATCTAACAGTTCAACTCCCACCACATGTCAAGGTGGTCACGATGATCGAAAACATGTATTCCAACGTAGAGCATCATCTTCACACAAACTGGCGTGTTGGCACAGGTTTGGCTCGTCTATGTGTTTGCTTGGCGTGTTTCCAACAATAATAATAATAATAATAAATAGATTGTTTACATGCAATGAGAATTTTAAGGATGACCCGGTCTGAGAATTATTAGAAATGGCGTCCACATTTGTAATCCTCACAGAATGTTTCAACCAATTAGTATTTCAGAACTGATCGTCTCCAAATAACTTGTGTATTGGCGTCTCCAAATAACTTGTGTATTGGCGTCTCCAAATAACTTGTGTATTGGCGTCTCCAAATAACTTGTGTATTGGCGTCTCCAAATAACTTGTACATTGGCGTCTTTATTTACCCTGTGTATTGCCGTAATCGGACAGCATGAATTGAGGAACAGACAAGCCACTTCTTGTATCTAACGAGCCGTTGAGTGGTTTATCTTTAAGACAGGAAAACACGCACAGTTCAAACATTAATGGCTAAACATCTCGAGAGAGTACATTCAAGTGCATTGCAGTGATAACTGACAAAACGATATTGACCGCGTGTACGCACTGTGCACTGTACTACAGTCCCTAAGACTCATTACCACGTGACTGAAATAGTCTCACATTTACTAGTGTTGTACGCACTGTGCACTGTACTACAGTCTCTAAGACTCACGACCCCGTGTTACAAGAGTTGCACGCACTGTGCACTGTACTACAGTCTCTAAGACTCACGACCCCTTGTTACAAGAGTTGCACGCACTGTGCACTGTACTACAGTCTCTAAGACTCACGACCCCGTGTTACAAGAGTTGATTGGATTGGTTTCGATGTTGCGAGCTTAGGTCGTTCCTACCAATGTTTTGGAATGTCAGGTAAACATTTGGATTCGCGGATTTTTCAGATTTTTTCATTTCATAAACGTGCACTCTAAGTCCAGGTGAAATAAAGATTTCGAATTTAGAGTTTGCGTGGAGTGTGTTGTGGTGTTTGTTGTTTAGTTTGTAGGAACGTAAACCCCAAAAAAGAAGAGCAAACTGAACTAGTCATTACTATCAACCGGTGTCATATAATTGTGTGATTAATTCACAAGCACCTGTGACCGGCAAGTGGCGTTCACCATTGACTATTATTGGGTACAAACTAATCAGGGGAAGAGACGATCAATTATCCCACCCATGTCTCTGTCAGGAACGTACCTGTACTGTATTTCAAAGACACACCAGACAGAAACAAAGCTGGTCCAAGTGTTGTAGAGCCGTCTCTGTCACGTCAGTATCAGAAGAAAACAAAAGCTGCCTGAGAGTAAGATTAGGGTAACTCACACAGCCCCCAATAGCTAAGCACCATGGCCATCATATGGGGGGGGGGGGGGCGGGGCAATCATGAAGCAGTTTATGAGGTTGGGGAGGGCGGGTATTTAGAGGTGGGATCCGAACCCTCTTATTTTTAAATTAAATAATATCAAGATATATTGCATGCGAACACTCAAAGATACACATTTTTTAGATACAAGATGTATGGTTCTAACTTGGTGGTGTCGACACCAGGGGGGGGGGGCGGACCCTTGTTTTGAGGATGTTGTGCACCTGTTGATTGGAAGCTCTGGAATCTTAGTCTCGTGTTGTCGTGCTTTATTGGTGGCGGGATGTGGGAGCGGTCACACTACAGGTATAGGTGGGTGAGAGAATGGTCATACAAGGTGAGTGAGTGCACAGTGCTGCACACGGAACAACGGCTGATCGTAAGCGCGAGTGTTAAGGACCAGAGATCGTGTTGAGATCTTTGGATGAGATAGATATCTAAAGATACTTGCGTCTCAGTGTTAAAATCTTTTAATGTGATGTATATCTGTAGATATTTAGGCCTTGGTGTTGAAATCTTTGGATGAGATAGATATCTATAGATACTTACGCCTTGGTGTTGAGATCATTGGATAAAATAGATACCTATAGATACTTAGGCTTTGGTATTGAGATCTTTGGATGAGATAGATACACATAGATACTTACGCCTTGGTGTTGAGATCATTGGATAAAATAGATACCTATAGATACTTAGGCTTTGGTGTTGAGATCTTTGGATGAGATAGATACCCATAGATACTTACGCCTTGGTGTTGAGATCTTTGGATAAGATAGATAACTATAAATACTTACACCTTGTTGTTGAGATCTTTGGATGAGATAGATATGTATAGATACTTGTGCCTTGGTGTTAAGATCTTTCACGGCACTGGAGTGATCATTTCTATTTGACCATCTGTTGAGTGGGGTGTCCCACGTGTCTTAAGTTCGTAGTACTCTGGTGATCCGTCGGGACTTCGTTGACAATCCGGAAGTTGGGCAAAGTTGAAGCTTTGTATTATTTCTTCAATTATTTAAAATCTTTTTTTTTTGTAGTTTTTCAAAGCTGTGGCCTAAAGATAATACAAGCAGAATTAATTAGTTCAAGAAATGGAGAAAGTGTCAACATCTTTGTGTTAAGATTAGGCCATCCTTTCAGCCAATGCCGAGTCCTAGTGAACTGCCATCCGTGCTGAACCCAACCTTGTCACACTGACGTATCCATCATCCGGCCAGCCATTGTTTGCTTACAGTTCTCCCCCGTGTCACGTGTTGATGCAATTGGAGTCTAGAACTTCTCACCTCCTCCGGCCATTGTTGTGTGGCGTTAGGCGCCTAGCTTTGTTTATGTTTAGGCTAACAAGCCACCCCCCCTTTTTTTTTGTTGCCCTCCACCCAAGGATCTCAGTTAATGCACACAATACAGTGGGTGTAATGTTACGCAAGTTTCGAGATTGTCCCATACAAGACTCTCTTGTTCACTTACCCGGAGCTTACAAGGACAACTTGTGTTTTTCTGTGGTTAAAATTGATTCCTGATACACTAACATGCTGGAGTTTCTATTTCTATTACTGGTAAGTATACGATTATGTAGGCTGTTTATACAATCTTTTTTTCGGTACTGCATTTCTTGCAGTCAGTTGATACAAGTATACTAATACAGAAATACACGTCAGGGAATTGTCAGCTGTATAGCAGGCCCACCCAGATATGAAACCTTGTGATAACACGTCATTGTCATCTGACTTTGTCACACCAGTAATGTAGTTATATAGGTCCAATTGAGGATGTTAAGGGATAATGGGATTTACGGTTATAGCCGATTTCCCCAAAGAGATAATCGATTTTTTAATGTCAATATTTTTTAAATAAAGAAATCAAAATTATTCTTGAATAATAATTAAAAGAATATAAAAACAGCATACCGTGGGCCTTTCAAATTGGTACTAGCTTCCGGTGTCTTGCCATATATCTGGATAGGTACTCGCATCCCTTGTGTGACCATAGATCTAGATTGGTACTCGCCTCCCGTGTCTGGTCATAGATCTGGATTGGTACTCACTTCCTGTGTCTGGCCATATATCTGGATTGGTACTAGCTTTCCGTGTCTGGCCAAGATCTGGATTGGTACTCACTTCCCGTGTCTGGCCATAGATCTGGATTGGTACTCACTTCCTGTGTCTGACCACATATCTGGATTGGTACTAGTTTCCCGTATCTGGCCAAGATCTGGATTGGTACTAGCTTCCCGTATCTGGCCAAGATCTGGATTGGTATGCGCTTTCCCGTGTCTGGCCAAGATCTGGATTGCTAGTCGCTTCCCATGTCTTCCACATATCTGGATTGATACTCGCTTTCCCGTGTCTGGCCAAGATCTGGATTGCTAGTCACTTCCCATGTCTTCCACATATCTGGATTGATACTCGCTTTTCCGTGTCTGGCCAAGATCTGGATTGCTAGTCGCTTCCCATGTCTTCCACATATCTGGATTGATACTCGCTTTCCCGTGTCTGGCCAAGATCTGGATTGCTAGTCGCTTCCCATGTCTTCCACATATCTGGATTGATACTCGCTTTCCCGTGTCTGGCCAAGATCTGGATTGCTAGTCGCTTCCCATGTCTTCCACATATCTGGATTGATACTCGCTTTCCCGTGTCTGGCCAAGATCTGGATTGCTAGTCGCTTCCCATGTCTTCCACATATCTGGATTGATACTCGCTTTCCCGTGTCTGGCCAAGATCTGGATTGCTAGTCGCTTCCCATGTCTTCCACATATCTGGATTGATACTCGCTTTCCCGTGTCTGGCCAAGATCTGGATTGATAGTCGCTTCCCATGTCTTCCACATATCTGGATTGATACTGACTTTCCCGTGTCTGGCCACATATCTGGATTGATACTGACTTTCCCGTGTCTGGTTATAGATGGGGGTAAGCTGACGTTGAGATCTGTGGAGACTGAAATATTTTTTAGGGGAAAGGAGCTCATTTGCAACAACAAAAAAGACCTAAATAAGTAAATAATTGACGCCTTTTAGAACGAAATCCAAGGTCGCTGCGTCTTTGCGGGCGTGTATTTTAGTACATGGGTCAATCAACAAGTTAGCGTGAGTGCAAGTCGCATTATCGCAATCTGCTCAGTCATAGTCAGTGGAATTAAATATAAGTTCTACGGCACGTGCTTTGCAGACATTACGCTATTAGAACACACTGCACCTGTGTCAAGTGCTTTTACTAAAATGTGCAATATGGGAAGGACTAAGTCCAAATTGAAGCAATAAGAAAATACAGCGCACAGGGTGGGGAAAACCCGAAGAAAGACGAAAAAAATACAACAGTTTCTTTGTTTGCAAGATGCTACACTTTCAACAGGCGCTTACGATCTTATAAATGATCATCACAATTTGACCTTGAGCGGACATTGGCGAATGTATGTCAACAAATGTACAACAGATAACCGGTTTGAAAACGGATTCCAAACGATAACGATAACCTCCGATATTAACCACCCTAGGTACGGTCTCATGGTTTACTGGTGCCCTCCCTTTTTACTGGCGCCCTCACTGTTTACTGGCGCCCTCACTGTTTCTTTTGTTGTTGTTGTTTAGTTTAGGGGCAAAGACATCCTTCAACATTTGGCAAAGCCCATTTGTTGTTACACCCCTGACATCAAGGCGAATCTGTCGGGACATAAACAACCATTAATGTATCACATTTTGTTCTGTGATAGATTCTCTCCTTCAATTCTGATATGTACACTTCCTTTAGTTCTGGGATAGATTCTCTCCTTCAATTCTGATATGTACACTTCCTTTAGTTCTGGGATAGATTCTCTCCTTCAATTCTGCTATGTACACTTCCTTTAGTTCTGGGATAGATTCTCTCCTTCAATTCTGCTATGTACACTTCCTTTTGTTCTGGGATAGATTCTCTCCTTCAATTCTGTTATGTCCACTTCCGTTTGTTCTGGGATATATTCTCTCCTTCAATTCTTTTATGTACACTTCCTTTTGTTCTGGGATAGATTCTCTCCTTCAATTCTGTGATGTAGACTTCCTTTTGTTCTGGGATAGATTCTCTCCTTCAATTCTGTGATGTAGACTTCCTTTTGTTCTGGGATAGATTCTCTCCTTCAATTCTGTGATGTAGACTTCCTTTTGTTCTGGGATAGATGTGTTATTTTGTTGGGGTTTCTGTGAAGCTTCCTACGGTGAGACGGTTTGTCTGTGGTACAGTGAGACGGTTTGTCTGTGGTACAGAGAGACGGTTTGTCTGTGGTACAATGAGACGGTTTGTCTGTTGCACAGTGAGACGGTTTGTCTGTGGTACAGTGAGACGGTTTGTCTGTGGTACAGAGAGTCGGTTTGTCTGTGGTACAGTGAGACGGTTTGTCTGTGGCACAGTGAGACGGTTTGTCTGTGGTACAGTGAGACGGTTTGTCTGTGGCACAGTGAGACGGTTTGTCTGTGGCACAGTGAGACGGTTTGTCTGTGGCACAGTGAGACGGTTTGTCTGTGGCACAGTGAGACGGTTTGTCTGTGGCACAGTGAGACGGTTTGTCTGTGGCACAGTGAGACGGTTTGTCTGAGATAGCTTCATACAGTGAGATGGTTTGTCTGAAGAGGGGTAGCTAAGTGTTTGGCGCCCGGGGACAAGATTCATTTAATTTTGAGGCCGAGGTTAGCTGCCGCTCATAGCTACGCCTCTGTTCGATGTCTGATAGTTTCATACAGTGAAATGGTTTGTCTGTGATAGATACTTCCTATAGTCAGATGGTTTATCTGTGATAGATAGCTTCCTACAAGGAGATGGTTGTGATAAACAGCTTCCTATTGTGAGATGGTTTGTGATAAATAGCTTCCTATAGTGAGATGGTTTGTGATAAATAGCTTCTTGTAGTGATATGTTTTGTGGTAGAAAACTTCCTATAGTTAAAACGTTTGTGATAAAAAGCTTCCTATAGTGAGACGGTTTGATGGCAGCTGATCTACCAATAGACTCAACTTGTCTGCAGAGTTTTGGCAACATCGCGGCGGCGTGCACTCAATCACCTGTACCCGGCCACGCTCACGTCTCATTAATGGCATCAATAGCTATGCGAATACAGGCATTGCCGTGTTCTGTTACATCAGGGGCGTGGACTGTTATGACACGCGGGTAGGTGTCTGTTGATCCAGAGATTATATTAGTCTATATAATGCCACTGTGTGATGCTGGGAGGACTGCGTTGAGCTTGAAGCAATAAGAAATATACACAGGGCTAGAGGAAAACAAATGGACAATATATATGGCGGGCTAAGAAGCCATCGACCGCAAAAATACATAGGCAGACACACTAAGCTTATATAGATATGTAGTTGGTATAGACAGATATACTAAGCTTAAGTTATATAGATATGTAGTTGACATAGACATACACACTAAGGTTATATAGATATGTAGTTGACACAGACAGATACACTCAGCATGTATAGATATGTAGTTGACATAGACAGACACGTTTAGCGTACATAGATAGGTAGTTGACACAGACAGATACACTCAGCATGTATAGATATGTAGTTGACATAGACAGACACGTTTAGCGTACATAGATAGGTAGTTGACACAGACACACTTAGCTTATATATATATATATATATATATTTTGTTGAATATATATATATTTAGCTGACAGCGTAGAATGACTCAGCACGGGCTCCCAGATGTTCAGATATATCAATCGCCTAGGCACCAATTCATGGAAAACTTGATACTAGAATCACACCACAGTAACCCAGTAACCCTCTGGTATTTGATTGGCAAACTTCTCTTCATGTCTTGGAAACCAAGAACAAAAGTTTACCATAGACATTAGGAGAGCAATGTTATTGGTTCCAATAACAAAGTTTGCTCGAGGCCTTAAATTGGTTCCAATAACAAAGTTTGCTCGAGGCCTTAAATTGGTTCCAATAACAACGTTTTTTAGAGGCCTTACATTGGTTCCAATAACAACGTTTTTTAGAGGCCTTACATTGGTTCCAATATCAAAGTTTGCTAGAAGCCTTAAATTGGTTTCAATAAAAAAAGTTTGCTAGAGGTCTTAAATTGGTTCCAATAACGAAGTATGGGAGAGGCCTTACATTGGTTCCAATAAACAAGTTTTCTAGAGGCCTTACATTGGTTCCAATAACAAAGTTTGAGAGAGGCCTTACATTTGTTCCAATAAAAAAGTTTGCTAGAGGCCTTACATTGGTTCCAATAACAAAGTTTGCTATTAAATTGGTTCCAATAACAAAGTTTGGGAGAGGCCTTACATTGGTTCCAATAACAAAGTTTGCTAGAGGCCTTACATTGGTTCCAATAACAAAGTTTGCTATTAAATTGGTTCCAATAACAAAGTTTGGGAGAGGCCTTACATTGGTTCCAATAAACAAGTTTTCTAGAGGCCTTACATTGGTTCCAATAACAACGTTTGAAAGAGGCCTTACATTGGTTCCAATAACAACGTTTGGGAGAGGCCTTACATTGGTTCCAATAACAAAGTTTGGAAGAGGCCTTACATTGGTTCCAATAAAAAAGTTTGTTAGAGGTCTTGGATTTAAACAAACCCAAACATGGTTTTCTATTGATCTTATATTCCAAGAAAAAGGTGTTTTACATACCTTATATTTAGCCTTTGGTGTTTTCTGATTAGACAAAAAAGCAAGACCAATCACGTCCATTCAAACAAGGAACAGTCAGTTCACTGGCAGCCCACCTTCAATTATTTCCAGCTGTCTTCTCGGGGGTCGTTCTCAGACAGTTCACTGGCAGCCCACCCTCAATTATTTCCAGCTGTCTTCTCGGGGGTCGTTCTCAGACAGTTCACTGGCAGCCCACCTTCAATTATTTCCAGCTGTCTTCTCGGGGGTCGTTCTCAGACAGTTCACTGGCAGCCCACCCTCAATTATTTCCAGCCATCTTCTCGGGGGTCGTTCAACCTGCGTGCACTTGCTCGCGATGAGGGCAGATAACCGACGTGAAAATGAACAAAGTGAGTTAATCCACTTGACCTGCTGTAAACAGCAGAGAGAAGAGTCGTGACGTGCAGTGTACGTGCAGTTTTATTCAACTACCTACAGTAGAATGGTGTGTGTACGCAGTGAGAAGACTATTGACGTGCAGTGTACGTGCAGTTGTGTTCAACTACCTACAGTAGAATGGTGTGTGTACGCTACTTCTGTAGTCCGTCATGGAAGAGCTCGCCCTCGGAATCAGGGCAGATAAACGTGGTGTATCCAATGTTACCGGGAGAATAATATCATCGATGGGGATTTTCTTTACCGATGAGGCTTACGTTCATAAACTGGGCCATTATTAGTCTATATATGTCCTTAATACTGGGCCATTATTAGTGTATATATGGCCTTAATACTGGGCCATTATTAGTCTATATATGGCCTTAATACTGGGCCATTATTAGTCTATATATGGCCTTAATATTGGGCCATTATTAGCCTATATATGGCCTTAATATTGGGCCATTATTAGTCTATATATGGCCTTAATATTCTGCCATCATTAGTCTATATATGGCCTTAATATTGGGCCATTATTAGTATATATATGGCCTTAATAGTGGGCCATTATTCGTCTATATATGGCCTTAATATTGGGCCATTATTAGTCTATATATGGCCTTAATATTTTGATATATTTTGTTATATCCAGCCCCCTTTTTCTCAAAACGAATATTTTTGTTTGGTTTTCAAATAATTTTAGGAATTATTTCAACAATTCAGACGCCAATGTTAAACGTTACAGGTACAATGGCCAACGGCTCTGTAATTGTTTATTAGCTCGGTCCTTTTTTGAATCCACGTATTGAAGAGCCTTTGACCTTTGATTCTAGTTTGATGCTGTCCAAAAGGTGTAGTTCCATTATATTTAATATAGATTTTTGTGTATAAGATTATAGTTTGATGCTGTCTAAAAGGTGTAGTTCCATTATATTTAGATTTGTATAAGATTCTAGTTTGATGCTGTCTAAAAGGTATAGTTCCATTCAAACCAGTCTACTCCATAGTCTATAAGCATGTAACTTACATTGTCCTCGTCATTCTTTCAAGCATTTTTTCAGTATATCTGTGTTTCAAAAATAACGACATGGTCACCTGGCAAAACTGTTATTGAAGTTTTGGTAACCGGTGCAGGCCCCCACAGCCTCTACAATCTGTCCAAGTCCATGTATTGCCCACACATTTGAACAGAGAGATGTTGTAATAGGAGCTACGTTAATATAACACTGTGGCCCAGCTACTGGGGGAAACTTTGAAATTTAGAAGCCGCTCAGCTCTATATCAATCATTATCTGGTATAACTAAGATCGGACTCCCATTGGTTGAATCTCATTGATGAGACATGCTCCTTTCAAATGTTACGTCATTCAATCCTTATTGATGTTGTTGATATGAGAGTCCGTACAGGCAGAGAATAACGGAAAGCCGCTAGCAACTGTGACGCTAAGAGCTGCCCACTAAACATTGTTGACGAGACCTGGGTGGTCAAGTTGTGTGCGTGTCAGTTTGGTAGCTGTTAACTGATCGTACTAACTCGGATACTATTACCTCGCTATAGCCGCGGAGACATCCCATTTCGGATACTATTACCTCGCTATAGCCGTGGAGACAGCCCACTGTCTCAGGTGTTTGTGATGGGAATCTTACGCAAGAGTAAACACAAGTCTTACGTCAGATGTTTAATTTGTCAGGGCGTTGCTGGTGAAGGTTGTGGGGGATTAAGGGAGGCATACTCTAGTAGGCTCTGGGATATTTTTGGGGCCACTGAAAAATGCACACTCCAAAATATCGGTGGGTGTTATCGTTGAATCTACCTTTGATCCATTTTGTCCAGGTGTAACCGCTTGAATCTATCTTTGGTCTATTATGTCCAGGTGTAACCGCTTGAATCTACCTTTGATCCATTTTGTCCAGGTGTAACCGCTTGAATCTATCTTTGGTCTATTATGTCCAGGTGTAACCACTTGAATCTACCTTTGGTCCATTATGTCCAGGTGTAACCGCTTGAATCTACTTTTGGTCTGTTTTGTCCAGGTGTAACTTCTTGAATCTACCTTTGGTCCATTATGTTCAGGTGTAACCGCCTGAATCTACCTTTGGTCCATTATGTCCAGGTGTAACCGCTTGAATCTACCTTTGGTCCGTTATGTCTAGGTATATCCCCTGGCCTTCTTTGTTTTCCTGTGTTTGCCTAAGATTCTTCCATTTGATTTTAGTCATGAATTTGGCTTGAAGTGAGTTTAAAGTGAAATACAGTGAACATCTGAGAATTTCATGTTAAACGATACATACAAAAATAAATATATACTTGGGACAGCAATATTGTTTCGTGATAACCGATTATTTCGCGTTAAACGTATTTCCCTGTAATTGCTTATATTTGTAGATTGTATCAGTATATCTATCTAAGCTTAGATCGCCTGCACACCACTATAATACGAATGCTTGTTTCTTTGTAACCCGCCTCCTGTCAGTAGTAGGATTGTGTAATGAATAAACTATGCTTACACTGCACTATTATAAATATCAATTATAATATCATTGAATTTGTTTTTAAAGAGAGCTGACATATAATATATACTTGACCAATCTCATCAACTCGTTTCTTAGAAATACCACTATAAGTTACAAAAAAACAAAAAAAAAACTGCCTGGCCATGCATACAATGTTATTAACGGGGCTGTTCAAGACAAAAGAGCCATCCATTGAGCGCTGTTCTAGATGTGCTTGTTATAACAGGCCTCCATTAATGAACGGCTCCTCCGGCTACCTGAGACACAATGCTTTGCTTGTGCTGTAAACATCCCTGTACTCACACAGGGGCGCCATCAGTGCATTAATGCCAGGCACGGTGCTGGCTTGCCAAGGTGGAGTTTGAACGTTAGAGGACTTCATTGAGTCCTGGTGTGTTGAGAGGACCTCATTCAATCCTGATATGTTGAGAGGACTTCATTCAGACCTGAAGTGTTTAGAGGACTTCATTTAGCCCTGGTGTGTTGAGAGGACCTCATTCAGTCCTGATATGTCTAGAGGACTTCATTCAGTCCTGAAGTGTTTAGAGGACTTCATTTAGTCCTGCTATGTTTAGAGGACTTCATTGAGTCCTGGTGTGTTGAGAGGACCTCATTCAGTCCTGAAGTGTTTAGAGGACTTCATTTAGTCCTGATATGTTTAGAGGACTTCATTAAGTCCTGATGTGTTTAGACTTCATTTAGTCCTGCAGTGTTTAGAGGACTTCAATTAGTCCTGGTATGTTTAGAGGACTTCATTTAGTCCTGGAGTGTTTAGAAGACTTCATTTATCCTGATATGTTAAGAGGACTTCATTTAGTCCTGATGTGTTTAGAATTCATTTAGTCCTGAAGTGTTTAGAGGACTTCATTTAGTCCTGACGTCTCCCCATTGGTTTTCCTTACCTTTAAAATAGAAGTTGTACCGATTATTTCGGTGAATGTGCTTGAATGCATGCTATTGTTATATTTATGTATCACGTGCCGTTATCTGAATCTAGGTGCATGCATTTAACCAGCTATTTTGATAGGTCTTACTTTGTATGCATTCATTCATCACATGCAATTAATTGAATGCATGCTATTGTTATATTTATGTATCACGTGCCGTTATCTGAATCTAGGTGCATGCATTTAACCAGCTATTTTGATAGGTCTTACTTTGTATTCATTCATTCATCACATGCAATTAATTGAATGTATTGAATGCCTTCCTTTTATAACAGGACCCTAGGAGCATGTATTTTTAACCAGCCTTTTTGATATCTCTTGTTTCTTGTGTTTCAGTACAGAAAACTGGTTCTATTCCGTGTGGTAAACATTGTTTGTCTACTTTGATAGTGGCTGTAGTTTTTTGGTGGGCATCAGTGTGCACATTGGTCTATCGTACTATTATCATAGACTGTTATCATGGACCTGTCTCATCCTTATCCCATTAAAATTTATTATCTACTCTATTTAAGCTTAGGCACAATTTTCATCAAATAACATCAATTAAAGATAACAAGTATTTTTTTTAAAAAAATGAAAATATTCTAAGTACAGTAAAATAACAGAAACTAATTTTTTTTTTTTTTAAAGAAATAAATTTGTAATAATAAAAAAAAAATTCAGAGAACTAGACTAATTAATTGTTAAAATATTTGGAGGACTTAAGTCTTAAGCAAAAATAAATACCTATGAAAGGAAAGATGGAAATCTGACAGGACTTTGTGCATGCTGATGTCTGCGATGTTAGTGTTAGCTTTCTTGTTAGGTACACTTAGATGGTGTACACCCCCTCTTTAAAACCCAATTCCTTCCCACACTTCAAGTTTTGCTGAGACTGACCCATTTTTGGCCTTGAGTACAGACAGGGGTGTAATAACTGGTAAAACTGGTGCAGGTAGATCTGGTCGCGCCGTAACTGGGTCAGGGCGGTAAGATGAGATGACTGTCAGTGACACCTGTCATGGGAAGCAGGTTGATTACATCCCTGTGTTATGACGTTAAGACGTTATTGATGATCCCCCCTTCCCCACCCACCCACCTTCACCTCTCAGACCCACATTGACTACTCTGGTGACCTCCTGCCAGTCAATGGGGACACATGGGATTATTCTGGATTTGATGGGCTCACTTAATTGACGGAGCATTTCTGTTATGAAGGGGAAATGTTAGTTACATCCATAGGTTGTTTTTTTCTCTACAAGTATTGTAAAGATACATACTTGAGACAAGTACTCAATAATCATGTCACAAAAGAGAGACGGCATACACATGTAGCGTTCAGCTTTAAAACCATCCCATCTTATGGTGGTACACGTTAGCAAGTGGTGGGACACGTTAGCAAGTGGTGGGACACATTAGCAAGTGGTGGGACACGTTAGCAAGTGGCGGGACACGTTAGCAAGTGGTGGGGCACGTTAGCAAGTGGTGGGACACATTAGCAAGTTGTGGGACACGTTAGCAAGTGGTGGGACACGTTAGCAAGTGGTGGGACACGTTAGCAAGTGGTGGGACACGTTAGCAAGTGGTGGGACACGTTAGCAAGTGTTGGGACACGTTAGCAAGTGGTGGGACACGTTAGCATGTTGTGGGACACGTTAGCAAGTGGTGGGACACGTTAGCAAGTGGTGGGACACGTTAGCAAGTGGTGGGACACGTTAGCAAGTGGTGGGAAACGTTAACAAGTGGTGGGACACGTTAGCAAGTGGTGTTACACGTTAGCAAGTGGTGTGACACGTTAGCAAGTGGTGGGACACGTTAACAAGTGCTTGAAGTTTCCCTAGGGACGGGTATCACTTACTGTAGTATAAATATTTGTATTCTTATTGCTATCTTTATTCTTCATTACAAAGTGTAGGATTATCCCCTTAAAACTACTGCATACAAATATCCCACTACTTTTTTTGTGGCCTTGTGTTAGAAAAGCTTTAAATGTTCACTTATTTTTCTAACTAGACGGTGTACCCACCTACTCTGAATGGTGCCGACCTACTCTGAGTGGTGCCCACCTACTCTGAGTGGTGCCCACCTACTCTGAGTGGTGCCCACCTACTCTGAGTGGTGCCCACCTACTCTGAGTGGTGCCCACCTACTTTGAGTGGTGCCCACGTACCTCAATTGTTCCGTGTAAACAATTATTGCTTTATGTAACCATGTCACTTACACTTTGTCTATTTCTCATTCACTGCTTTATTCACTTCATAACTCCTATATACTCATGCCAGCTAGATAGATACCTGTATTGTGTAAGCGCCAACTAACCCAGGCTTTCATTGGAAGACTTACTAACAGAGGTGTGACCTCACTCCAGCAGTAGATCAGTTGTGTCATCGATAAAATGCTGATAACATTTTAGACTTGTCTTATGTTAGACCTACTTTAAATGATAAATGACTCGCTAGCAGAACTTCACGTGCACAATGGATCGGTTGTGTCCCCGATGAATGATGATATCACTATTAGATTTATTTTTTTGTTAGATTAGCTGAATCAAGCTTACATTAAAGGTCTTACTAACACATGTGTGGCCTGCAGGATGATTACAACATGGCTGCCAGTAGTGATGTCATTGCTTAATCAGATTAGACCAGGTCAATAGCAAACTATTTGAGGCATATAATTCTAGTGTTATGTGCCCATCTAGTGTTATGTGCCCATCTAGTGTTATGTGCCCATCTAGTGTTATGTGCCCATCTAGTGTTATGTGCCCATCTAGTGTTATGTGCCCATTTAAAACCCTACTTCTTATGACAACGTGTTAGCATAGAATAAATATTATGGAATGGTAATAGTGCAGAGTACAGGGGTTCTTAAGGTTTTACAATGCCACATCCCCCCTCGTGATCCCAAAACATTTCCCCAGCATCTTCACATATCGATTTCAAAACATATTTTCCGCACCACCCCCTCCCCCGAGCTAAAAAATGCTAATACAAATAAAAATAACAACATTTCTGGGTCTTGCTTAAACTGCCCCCTGCACTCCCAGGTGGTGCGGGCACCCTGGGTTAAAACTCCCTGTACTAATACAAAATGATTTCAAAGTTAAGAAATAACATAAGACTTTAAAATAGAAATTTAATGAGAATAGATTCAATTTAAAATGTGCCATTGCTGTGGTAAGATGCAGTGTTACATCAATCATCTCTCTGCCATGGACATCTTTTCATTTGATCTTTGTACAAAACATTTCATGAATGTATACAAAATATGGCCATAAATCTGTTATTATTGCTACAGTATGGGGGGGGGGGGGGAACTTCTGTTTAGATCTGGTTGCCCCATCTGGGCAACATGCCCATTTCTTGCCTTTGATAAACCAAACTCTGCCAGATATTTATATGTTTTTTGTTGTTGCTCTCACATTTCATAAAAAAAGAATGTTTAGATTTGATCAGCTCTATCATTACATGTGTGGTGCAGTGCTGTTTGATGAGAAAGAGAGTTCAGACTATGAAGGGAACATTGAAATAGAGTCTAGATTATGTGGAGAAAAATTGGGACATTATTCCAGTGGTCAGTGGAGACTTAGTTATGGACTAAAGAATGACAGTGTTGCCAGATTATAAAGATGCAGGGAAACAATTTCTTTTCAGGAAAAATAAGTGTTAAGGAAAACATTGAGGGAAATATTTGAGAAGGGTTTGAAGTTAAAAATTATCTTATGAAATGGACAAAAAGAGAGCTGGGCGGGGTGGGTGGGGGGGGGGGTGAGATAAAAGAATGAGAATGAAGATTGAAGCTGTCTCATTGAATATCTTTGATGTCTCCATTTACTAAGTTCTTTTGGAGTAAGTGGTTACTTCAATTTCCATAAGGTAGATAACCTGTAAGTTCTTTTGGAGTAAGTGGTTACTTCAATTTCCATAAGGTAGATAACCCGTAAGTTCTTTTGGAGTAAGTGGTTACTTCAATTTCCATAAGGTAGATAACCCGTAAGTTCTTTTGGAGTAAGTGGTTACTTCAATTTCCATAAGGTAGATAACCCGTAAGTTCTTTTGGAGTAAGTGGTTACTTCAATTTCCATAAGGTAGATAACCTGTAGATATATTCTTTGAGAATTCACTTCAGAAAAAAAAAGCTCCTTGTTCATTAAAACAAAATAAATTCAAACTGCTTTCAAGATTTGATGAAAGCTGCACAGACTGTTTTATTAAGACATTTTGTCTGTCTGTTCATTTAACTGCCTTGGGTCAAGGTTAGGATTAATCCCCTGTCTCTTGTGTTCTCATCTCTAACTTCTGGCCTTGAACATTTCATCAGGATTACGTCTATTACCCAGACCACCTTTTTCTGATATGGCTTATTTCTCTCCCTTTATTGTTTGCCTTGAATGCACTGAAAGCAGCCCAGATAAATTGACAAGACCACAAGGAATAAGCTCTGATATAGATATCTCTAGTAATGAAGACCAGTTCTTGTGGTCCTTGGCATGACTAGGGTGGCCTGGCTTATCAGGCTACTCTTACTAAGAGATTTTTGTTTCCATTGTATCTGAAGTCATGGCCAGACTCTTATGAATAAAATAAGCTGGTGATATTTAAGGTAGAATTGAAAATGTACCTATAATAATGGGGGAAACAGTAGTCCATGGTGAGCTTAAGATCAGTTTTACTTTGACAACGCCTTGTGCTTGGACATATATATATATATATATATATGAAGAGCTTATTTTCAAAACGCGGTATCCACCATTTTTAAAAAAAATGAAAAAACCTAACCATTTTGTAGAGCAAACCAGGTTCGTTTAGCACATGGTCAATTCTATATACTAAACACACTATATTCCTATTTTATTCGTTTCTAAAAATGATTTAATCCTCAGAACGCTTTATTAATTTTTTGTAAAAAGTTGAATAATCTCAAAACCCCCAAAATGGATATACAGCATTTTGAAAATCAGCTCTTCATATATATATGCTTTATTCACTTCATAACTCCTATATACTCATGCCAGCTAGATAGATACCTGTATTGTGTAAGCGCCAACTAACCCAGGCTTTCATTGGAAGACTTACTAACAGAGGTGTGACCTCACTCCAGCAGTAGATCAGTTGTGTCATCGATAAAATGGATATATATATATATATATATAGAGAGAGAGAGAGAGAGAGAGAGAGATTTGAAAAGTAAAAAAAAAAATTTGTTTTCCATTACAATCTTTTGTATACCACTTTTTATTTTCACCACAGCTATTTATAATTTAATATATACCTGTTATCACAAGGCATCTCTATGGCTTATTTTCCATTTACACTCTTTTTTGCACAGTCAATCAGATGCTATTTTAGCTGAATATACTAAATACATGTACATTGATTGAAATTCATCCTTGTTTTTTTGCTTTCTCTCAAAATTATAGTTTAAAAAACCCATTAAATTTGATATATATTTAAATTCTTTTTGATATTTTTTACCCTCTGTGGCTCATTTTCAATGTACACTTTCTTTGCAATATGTATATGCAAGTACATGTATATTGATTAAAATCCATGCTTGTTTCTTGCCTTTCTCTTAAAAAATTTATATTTTTCACCTGTGTTTGCCCTTCTTTCATTCTATTAACTTCTTTTTGATGTTTAAGAAAAATTGTTATGATAATTATTTATTTGAAGTAAATTGGCAGACAGTGAAGTTAGCCCTAACATAATCTACTAGTCACTATGATATTTAGTCAGTTTACCACAGGTTAGTCAATATATCACATATTATTTAGCGTATCACCTTTTATATAGCATATTACCAATTTGTCAGTATCCCATATATGTCAGTATATTGCCTATGAGTTGACCACCTATTTCTCAGTAGATCACCGATTAAATAAAATATTACCTATTTGTCAGTATATTACCTAAGTACACAGTTAAATCTTCTAGTCATACAATTGAAAGCTGGCCATGTAGTGAGCACTCTTGTACAACAAAAACACAATATCTTATGCACTGTAGACACTAACTCCATCCCAACACAAATTGAGATTTCATATAATTCTCTATGTGTCAAAACTTCTACTAATTAGCATCTCAGCCATCGATAAAAGATCCATTGTTATGCACCTATAGTAAGTCACTGAACTTTTGTTTTGAGAGCCGATCCTAACACCAACAATGGTCAACTATTTTCTCAGGGAGGTGCCGGCAACAATTCGTATCACGAGCTGAGCCAGAGACTGGGGCTAGAGGGAGACATCTCGGAGGCCGACATGCAGCACAGGCTGGAGGAGATGAAGGAGTACCTCAAGAAGGAAATCAGGAAAGAGATGAAAATTAAGGTAATGACGTCGAGGGTCACTGTAACCTGTCAGGTGAGGAGGGGGGGGATGACTTTGTTTTGACATTTTGCGTGTGGGGGGGGGGGGGCGAATAAATGGGTAATGTCATCTGCTTGTGCTTTAAGTAGTGAACTCCCCTTCAGGGATTTAGTATTTTACCAGCAGCATTTTACCAGGGCCACCATTTAAAACTCATATTGTCATGGCAACGATGTTTTCCTCTAAAGTAAGGACATAACTAATAATTTAGTCCTCTGAGAAACTGCCTCTAACTAGCAACCGACGTAAAAACATTTTTCTCCTGTAATACATTAATTCTTAAAATGTGAGATCATATATTGGGACAACTGCGTGATGATTTTTTTGTATTTCAAATAAGACTGTTGGATGAATTATTAGGAACCATGTTGTGTGCTGCGTCCTTTGTGCGCCATGTCCCAGGTTGTGGGCCCTGTCCCAGGTTGTGCGTCATGTTGTGTTGTTTGTCAGGTCCCGTTTTTTTATCTGTCAGGTCAATGAGTTGTGTGTTAGTTGGTGTGTAAGGTCCTGTGTTGTGTGTCAGCTGTTAAACACAAGCAACAATCACTGAAAGCCACTCACAAAAAAATTGTTTGACAAAATGTTTAAAATTAACTTAAATAGTGACATGTTGTTTTGGTGACCAACAGGAAGGGGCCGAGAAGCTGCGTGAGGCCTCCACAGACAAGAAGACTTTACAGAATGTCAGCAGCATTGTCAAGAAGGCCAACACCAAGCTCCAGGAGCTGCACCAGGATTTGCAGGAGCTCAGCGCATACCTTCTGGTCACAAACTCGGGCTCCGGGGACTTGGGAGGAGAACGTGCCGGTCAGATTTCAAATAATAAAATACAATTATTTTACCCCAGTGATTAGAAAGAAGCAAATATTTAAAAGCATCTCGGTACATCTATATTTATGTCTTTATTTCACTTGAGGAAATAATAAGAACACCGTCCTTACCCATTGAAAACACATTATAGTATTTTTAGTATAGTCAAACGTGTGATATAAACCCCCATACTCTAGCCGTACCAGCCATTTACCACAATCTCTTTACATAATAATGGTCTGATTTAATACACGTATTTAATATTTAGGAAGTCAAAGATAGCCAGACTTTGAGCATAATCCTCATAACATTAGCTCTTATCTCAACATATCCCACTTTGTATCATAAGTTATCATAACACTGGATCTCAACATGTTCCATTTTGTATCATAAGTTATCATAACACTGGATCTCAACATGATCCATTTTGTATCATAAGCATGTTTTATGTTACAACAGAATGATCCTCTAAGAGATTGTATCATCTGCCTTTATAAGTTTCATTATACAGCGTTTTATGAAAAAATGAGAGAACCTCTTACCTTTAACTGAGAAGTGGCCAAGACAGAAGGGTTACATTTAACAGGGGACACCCCAAAAAATTACATGTGCCTAAAAATTTATTTTTATGAGGGCCTCAGTGCTATGAGAAACATCTAAAAGGTATGTTGTTCACATGGGCTGAATTGTGGTGGGGGTTCCCTGGTTGTCAAGTTTGCATTTGAAACAAATGATGTTATTCGGAGGTTTGGCCAGTGTGAACAATGTCCACCAAAGATCGCTATTTAAAGAACTCTATCCGGCATCTTCTTATTTAATTAGTGGTCCCTATTTTGTTGTCAGATGGACTCAGGTCGCCAGACAAAGGGGACAGTCAGGTTGAGCACCCTGTCAACCCACGCCTCAAGTCCTTACAGAAACAAATGGATATTGAACTTAAGGTAGTACTCTTAGATATTGAACTCAAGGTTGTACTCTTAGATATTTAACTCAAGGTAGAACTTTATAATACTGAGCATTTGTAAATTTTTAAAGTAGTAGCTATTTTTTTAGTGTCATCTAAGATGAAAAGTCAGTTCGACAATGCAACGGTTTGTTACAAAACAGCCTACCATTACAAAACCCCGTACGATTAAGTTTTTATGTGCTTGCAGGTGAAGATCGGTGCAGAGAACATGATCTCCATGTACAACACAGGCTCATCAAGGGACAAGAAAATGTTGGCTGAAGCCCAGCAGATGCTGAGTGATGCAAAGACCAAAATAGAGATCATCCGTATGCAGATGCTGAAAGTCAACCAGGATACTTCCGAGGTCAACAGTAAAGATGGTGAGTTTGTGTGTTATGAACCTAAGAACTCCGCATAACGGGATGTGACCAGGCCGTCGCATGAAATGACAATAAAATATATCCTGTGTTGTACCAAGCTATTAGTTTTCTGTTAGTCAAGGATTTTCTGTAAGCTTTATGGTACTGTGCTTCAAGCTAGCTCTTCTGTCTCATCATCCTCAGGCCGTGCCAGTGAGCTGTTGTCTCCAAATGACCTCCGCCTAGAAGAGCTGCGCCACCACCATAAGATTGAGTCAGCTGTTGCCGAAGGGGCCAAAAATGTCATCAGAACATTGCAGAACTCAAAATCTGAAGACAAGAAGGCGCTAAGAGAGGTGGGTTTAATGAATGTGATGCACACCTAGTGACACCACAAACGGCGATGTGCTAAGGTGGAGGAGAGTCATCGCCCCTGGTGGTAATAATGGGGTGTATTCATTATGTAATAGATTTGTGTTAAAATAAAATATGGGGCGTGCATGTGCAGAAAACTGGGACTTAGCTCTAGAAAGCATTTAGTCATGTTGTGCCAATGACCACAGTGACTTAGCTCTAGACAGCATTTAGTCTTGTTGTACCAGTGGCCACAGTGACTTAGCTCTAGACAGCATTTAGTCATGTTGTACCAGTGGCCACAGTGACTTAGCTCTAGACAGCATTTAGTCATGTTGTACCAGTGGCCACAGTGACTTAGCTCTAGACAGCATTTAGTCATGTTGTACCAGTGGCCACAGTGACTTAGCTCTAGACAGCATTTAGTCATGTTGTGCCAGTGGCCACAGTGACTTAGCTCTAGACAGCATTTAGTCATGTTGTGCCAGTGGCCACAGTGACTTAGCTCTAGACAGCATTTAGTCATGTTGTACCAGTGGCCACAGTGACTTAGCTCTAGACAGCATTTAGTCATGTTGTACCAGTGGCCACAGTGACTTAGCTCTATACAGCATTTAGTCATGTTGTGCCAATGACCACAGTGACTTAGCTCTAGACAGCATTTAGTCATGTTGTACCAGTGGCCACAGTGACTTAGCTCTAGACAGCATTTAGTCATGTTGTGCCAGTGGCCACAGTGACTTAGCTCTAGACAGCATTTAG
Source organism: Omphiscola glabra (assembly GCA_964017045.1). Lineage (NCBI taxonomy): Eukaryota > Metazoa > Mollusca > Gastropoda > Lymnaeidae > Omphiscola > Omphiscola glabra. The sequence continues at coordinate 3,257,395 of OZ024808.1, forward strand.
TCATGTTGTACCAGTGGCCACAGTGACTTAGCTCTAGACAGCATTTAGTCATGTTGTACCAATGGCCACAGTGACTTAGCTCTAGACAGCATTTAGTCATGTGCCAATGACCATAGTGACTTAGCTCTAGACAGCATTTAGTCATGTGCCAATGACCATAGTGACTTAGCTCTAGACATCATTTAGTCATGTGCCAATGACCATAGTGACTTAGCTCTAGACAGCATTTAGTCATGTGCCAATGACCATAGTGACTTAGCATTTAGTCATGTTGTGCCAATGACAATGACCCCACATCAAGAGATGAATGGCTTCATAATTCATGCTACTAATATACTAATATTACTCTCACCCCCCCACCCCCAACCACGTCAGGTCAACTTGTTGTTGCTTATTTTTCTCATTCAGTCAGTAACATAAAATGACATCAAATATTTGAGATAATTTGTATGCTGTATTCAAGATGTTCATTTGGTTATAATTAATAACATTTTAAGGAATTGATGAGAAACCTTCATTGAAACAGACTTTGTTATAATTATCATCTTTTTCCTCTTAAATGATAAGTTAAACATTTCTTTCACTTTATTCAATGTTCCCTCCCCCCTCCCAGGCCCAGACACGGCTGAGTGACTCCAGTATGAAGCTTGAGTTGATGCGGATGTCCCTGGAGGAGCGGCTCAATGAGCTGGACCCCACGTCCAGCAAGGCCAAGCAGCTCAAGGATGAACTGGACGAGTTCAATTCTTCAACGTACATCACGCCAAATAGGTTTTCCTTGTCTAACCAACGCAGGAACTCAAACTACTTCAGCAAGCCCGCAGCTCTGACAGGGAAACTGGAAGTCAGGTCAGTAGTCAGTCAAACTGCTTAACTTAGAATGTCCGTGTGCTATCGTATACCAGATGAACTCAAACTACTTCAGCAAGCCCGCAGCTCTGACAGGGAAACTGGAAATATAATCTGTCAATATCCTGATTGCTGATGGGGAGACACCTGATTGCTGATGGGGAGACACCTGATTGCTGATGGGGAGACACCTGATTGCTGATGGGGAGACACTTGATTGCTGATGGGGAGACACCTGATTGCTGATTAGGGAGACACCTGATTGCTGATGGGGAGACACCTGATTGCTGATGGGGAGACACCTGATTGCTGATGGGGAGACACTTGATTGCTGATGGGGAGACACTTGATTGCTGATGGGGAGACACTTGATTGCTGATGGGGAGACACTTGATTGCTGATGGGGAGACACCTGATTGCTGATGGGGAGACACCTGATTGCTGATGGGTAGACACCTGATTGCTGATGGGGAGACACCTGATTGCTGATGGGGAGACACCTGATTGCTGATGGGGAGACACTTGATTGCTGATGGGGAGACACTTGATTGCTGATGGGGAGACACCTGATTGCTGATGGGGAAGCACCTGATTGCTGATTGGGAGACACTTGATTGCTGATGGGGAGACACTCGATTGCTGATGGGGAGACACTTGATTGCTGATGGGGAGACACTTGATTGCTGATGGGGAGACACTTGATTGCTGATGGGGAAACACTTGATTGCTGATGGGGAAACACTTGATTGCTGATGGGGAGACACTTGATTGCTGATGGGGAGACACTTGATTGCTGATGGGGAGACACTTGATTGCTGATGGGGAGACACTTGATTGCTGATGGGGAGACACTTAGGATTTTAGATAATGTTCAGGAAAGCCATGAGCGGTTTAAAGCAGTAAAGAATGATTTGAAGATGTCATGTTTCAGGTGCTATTGAAATTTACTAAGAACTGGAAGTTATTTTTATGTACAACTAAGTTCTTAGTTTGATCAGTTTCAGTGTTGATCTTCTTCTTCTGATGCAATGGTTCTCAACCTGTGGGTCACGACCCCTTTGGGGGTCGATTGACCCTGTCCCAGGGGTCGCCTAAGACCATCTGAAAAAACATATACCCTACAGTTGTGAAGTAGCAAGGAAAATAATTTTGTGGGGGGGGGGGGGGGTCGCCACAGCATGAGGAGCTGTATTAAAGGGTCGCGGCATTAGGGAGGTTGAGAACCATTGATCTAATGTATGAAAAGATCAGGGATGGAGTTATTTTGTATGTTCTACTGCATGGTCACATTGTGTACTTATTTTTCTCCACAGACTAGTTGGTGTCCAGGGTCTACTGGAGGACATTCCCACACGCCGTAAAGATAACCTGCAGCTCCTCATGTCCAGTCCTGGAGAGAGCCGGAGTTTACTCCGACGGGGCAGCAGTAAAATGTACAATATCAAAGATGAAATAACAAGTAGGTTGCCACTGAGGACAATCCCGGTTCTAAAACAATCAGGACCTTAAATATCTCCCTCATGAAATATGACATCGCATTCAATCTTGAGCAAATCACTTTACATTATTTTCATTGTTGTGCATATTTCATGTGTTGCGCTCTCTGCTGTTAGATGAATGTTATGTTTCTATTTTTAAAAATCTGACTGGAAAGCTGCAATTCACTTCCACTTCCATTTAATAAATTAGTATCATTATCTACCTAAATCTGAGTGACTATATGTAATCAATAATTGAAAAATGTTAAACAAGGTTGTAAAGTTTGAATTGTTATTTTGTAACCAAGCTTCAACTCCTCTGCTGCTCTGTATAACATAATTAGCCTATCATGTCTGACCTTGACCCCACAGATGAAGTCATGTGCTGCCTGAAGTTAGACAACCAGCAAGTGTCGCAGACGTCATGGAAACCTTGTAGTCAGCAATGCTGGGATCATAGGAGTTCTATAGACTTGGACAAAGTAAGTGGCTGGGATCATAGTTCTATAGACTTGGACAAAGTAAGTGGCTGTGATCATAGGAGTTTTTTAGACTTGGACAAAGTAAGTGGCTGGGATCATAGTTCTATAGACTTGGACAAAGTAAGTGGCTGGGATCATAGGAGTTCTATAGACTTGGACAAAGTAAGTGGCTGAGATCATAGGACTTCTATAGAATTGGACAAAGTAAGTGACTGGGAGCTAAAAGGAGCTTTCTATAGGTGGAAATACCTGTATTTCTACAGTCATATTTGTTTCTTCTTATAAATTTGTCATCAATAAACCTTAGCTGACAAAGTCATTAAGACAGTGCACGCATTTATCTACTATTAAAACATTAACAATTTAAACTTATATTCAAGTCAATTTTTCACTTAATCCATTTGTATTGATCTTTGATTGGTTTTATCAGAGTTGTTGAAATTTTTGGTTATTCCATATTTTATATGTTCCTCCAGTCCAGGGAACTTGAAATAGCCATATACTGGAGAGACTGGAGACAAATGTGTGCTGTGAAATTTTTAAGACTGGAAGATTTCTTGGACAACCAGCGCCATGGAATTACATTACATCTAGAACCTCAGGGAATTCTCTTCTGTGAGGTCAGAAGAACTTGAAATTTTTACCACATCTGGGCTTGTGTTTTATTGTACCCTTAACTTGAAGTCTTCTGGGCCTGTTGGGCTTTAGTATACCCTTAACTATAAGTCTTCTGGGCCCTTTTTGGCTTTAGTATACCCTTAACTAGAAGTCTTCTGGGCCTGTTTGGCTTTAGTATACCCTTAACTAGAAGTCTTCTGGGCCTGTTGGGCTTAAGTATACCCTTAATTAGAAATCTTCTGGGTCTGTTGTGTTTTAATGTATCCTTAATTAGAAATCTTCTGGGTCTGTTTTGTTTTAGTGTACCTTTAACTAGAAGTCTTCTGGGTCTGTTGTGTTTTAGTGTACCCTTAACTAGAAGTATTCTGGGTCTTTTGAGTTTAATGTACCCTTAACTAGAAGTAATTAGTTTTTTTTGTGTTCTTGGAATTTATAATTAGCACAAGACTTGGCTTCACAGCAAAATGAGCTGTCATAACTTTCTGGGGTGATAGATTATTTGACTTACTAAACATCAGAGAGTTTTTATTTGTCTTTTAAAGGTCTTAAATTATTTAATAGAATGAAAGCATTGATTGATGAAACAACTCTTGCAGCAGAGCCATATTAGCTTTGACTGCAAGCGCTGACGCGTTTGCTTTAGATTACTTATACTCATGCCCTAGGTCAAGCGGACCATGTAACAATCTCTGACCACTGTTTTCAGATTACCTTCCTCAACCCAACATTATCCAGAAAACCAAAGCTTCAGAGACAAAGAAAAATATTCCCTAAACATAAAGGTTAGTTTTAGTGCATTCTTGCCTACAACATTAGATCATTTGACACTAGACTCTATAGCTTAGTTTCACTGCACTCTTGCCTATGTTTGATCATTTGAGACTTTAGAAACACGCTGTGATATGTTGGTGTTTGCAGACATAATTGAAGTTACTTTTAGATGTAAGTGTTCTTAACGCTTTCAGTCTATGCATATAATTCCTTGCCCAATTGAAGTAAATATGATAGTACATCTTGATAAAAGGTCGACCTGTTTTCCATAACTCTCTTATGACATAGGAATATAGCAGCCTTAGCAAAGAAAAGTTTTTTATCATTTCAATAAAAGTTAAAATATGTGTTCATTTATCCAATCTTGTGTAGAATGCAAAAAGAATTTCCATTTTTTATTTGAATTCAACTATTTAAAAAAAAAAAATTCATAACGCAGGCAAAAATTTCCTCCGGCCAAATGAAATGAACATAAATGTTGCCACATGGGGTCGACTGATGAAGCGGTCGCTCCCACCAAACTGCTCAGATCTGAATGAAGTGAGAAATCACCAAGAGCCAACACCCACATCCCCAGGTGAGTCAGAAACATGGAGATGTACTTGTGAATTGCAAGCTGTAGCCTACTGGACCGTTTGAATTTGAAATGTGGACAGTGGCAGAGGGCACACATTTTTTCTGCCACTGGCTTGTCTCAAACCTCCTCCACATTTAACTGTCATGTGTGAAACATGTTTTCTTAGATCATTCCACTGTGTATTCCCAATTCCACTGTGTATTCCCAATTCCACTGTGTATTCCCAATTCCACTGTGTATTCCCAATTCCACTGTGTATTCCCAATTCCACTGTGTATTCCCAATTCCACTGTGTATTCCCAATTCCACTGTATTCCCAATTCCACTGTGTATTCCCAATTCCACTGTGTATTCCCAGTTCCACTGTGTATTCCCAATTTAGTATTAAATTTGTTCTGGTTTTAATGATACATAATTCCTTATATATACAATATATAAATACTATCTTTGATATATATACTATAATTTTATATTAAAAGGACAAAATAAAATAAATTCAGTTTACCTCAATTTAAAATGAATTGTTATCCTAGCCCGTGTTGAGTAGTGAAGTCACACAATTTCAGCGATGTGTTCCAAGAAGCCAAAATTTTTGCTTAGTCTGTTATGTTTGTAAATTAGACTAGTTATTGAGTAAGGAAACAATGAATGGGATATAGAACTCACTAGACATTCATTGGGTTCTATCTGCCTTTTCATGGCCAGACATGTTACTATAACTATCTAGTATCAACGAAAGCATCTCCTCTCTTTGGCTGTTTATCAGGTATTATGTCCCAGGATCGGGGCCCTCCAATCTCTCAAATTAACTTTGAGCCTCCCGAACCACTGAAAAGACCCGGAGACACCAGCAAGAGGAAAGAGGAAGAGGAAGAAAACACAAGGAGAGATGACCTGGGCGCAGCCCTGCCCGCCCCACTTCACCACTCGCATTCATACTCGCGCCAACAGAAAAAGCCACATGAACGTGAAGATGTCCAGGTCAGTTAGGTGTTGGGTCTTGGATGTAAAACAATGGTACACAGTCAGGTCAGTTAGCTGTTGGGTCTTGGATGTAAAGCAATGGTACACAGTCAGGTCAGTTAGCTGTTGGGTCTTGGATGTAAAACAATGGTACACAGTCAGGTCAGTTAGCTGTTGGGTCTTGGATGTAAAACAATGGTACACAGTCAGGTCAGTTAGCTGTTGGGTCTTGGATGTAAAACAATGGTACACAGTCAGGTCAGTTAGCTGTTGGGTCTTGGATGTAAAACAATGGTACACAGTCAGGTCAGTTAGCTGTTGGGTCTTGGATGTAAAACAATGGTACACAGTCAGGTCAGTTAGCTGTTGGGTCTTGGATGTAAAACAATGGTACACAGTCAGGTCAGTTAGCTGTTGGGTCTTGGATGTAAAACAATGGTACACAGTCAGGTCAGTTAGCTGTTGGGTCTTGGATGTAAAACAATGGTACACAGTCAGGTCAGTTAGCTGTTGGGTCTTGGATGTAAAACAATGGTACACAGTCAGGTCAGTTAGCTGTTGGGTCTTGGATGTAAAACAATGGTACACAGTCAGGTCAGTTAGCTCTTGGGTCTTGGATGTAAAACAATGGTTCACAGTCAGGTCAGTTAGCTGTTGGGTCTTGGATGTAAAACAATGGTTCACAGTCAGGTCAGTTAGCTGTTGGGTCTTGGATGTAAAACAATGGTTCACAGTCAGGTCAGTTAGCTGTTGGGTCTTGGATGTAAAGTAATGGTACACAGTCAGGTCAGTTAGTGTTGGGTCTTGGATGTAAAACAATGGTTCACAGTCAGGTCAGTTAGCTGTTGGGTCTTGGATGTAAAACAATGGTACACAGTCAGGTCAGTTTGTGTTGGGTCTTGGATGTAAAACAATGGTACACAGTCAGGTCAGTTAGTTTTGGGTCTTGGATGTAAGGCAACGGTACACATTACTGAGAACTGTAATGGACTCAGTAAGATAAGATGTGTTCAGAGATACAGTCAATGCAAACAGTGCGAGGGATGATGTTTTAAATACATCATTCAAATGAAGATGTATTTTTCATTTAAGTTTGAAAGATCTGATCTCGTTTCATAATCGAGTTTTTAAGATATTCCAGAGTTAAATGACATGAAGAAGGGTCACTGTGTTTGATCAATTCAGTAGGAGGGTGTTTTACAACTCCTCTTGGGTTCGACTAGCTGAATATTTCATCCCATGATTTTGATAATAATAATTTTTATTCCTTCTCCCTGCAGCAAGCTCTATCCAAGTTTGATTTCCTCGGAGGAGAGTCCACACCCAACACTTCCATAGAACTAGACACCTCAACTGTACAGTCACCAGAGGTGCCACGTCGGCGCACCCCCACACCCCCTCCCCCTCAGTCAGCCCCACCCCCAGGGCCTTCGATCATTCCATCAGAGAAAAGACAGGCTCCCTTGCCCCCGGTCGTGCCAGAACCAGAGTAAGGAAATAGTTTGATGGATTGACTTAAAATATCACAGTAAACTGCGTAGCTTGTTTCTATGTTACCTCCAAAGAGGAGATCATTTTACAAAGTCATATGTGGAATAGCAAACATCAACTAAAATTTGATAAGCACATTAATATAATATGACATGTTTAAGTGACATGATCAATTGAAACATTTAGTAGCAATGGCCAGAGGCGTCTTTTCAAATATGCCCACTCCTAGCAAACAAGACCCATGGTGGGGGTTAGGCCGCAAACAGCAGAGCTTAGTGACGAAAATGCGCACCGAGCATTGCCCCATAGGCACATACTTCTGCTGGCTGGACAGCAACAGGGATCCTACCTGCCGGCATTGCAGCCTGGGCCCGGAGACGCTAGCGCATCTGTTGACCGAATTTCCCTCACTAGATCTCCAGGAGGAAGCCAGGGCGGTTGGGGAACCCTACGTGAGGAAAATGTTGTATGGCTCAGCTCAGCAGATGGAGCTGGTAGCCAATTTACTAGCCGGGGTCATAAGAGAGTAATCTCAGACCTTCACCAGAATATGTGTGTTAGTTAGTAGCAATGTGTAACACAACAATTGTTTGAATGAAACCAGTTTGCCAGTCAATATCTATGTAAAGAAACGAGATTGAAAGAACATTTTCAATTTCAGATTTACAGGGCAGAACATGAGAATGGATGACTTCCGACCAATCAGTGTACTAGGCAGAGGACATTTTGGGAAAGTAAGTCATCTTTAGCACTCTTCATGTAATCTTATTAATAATTGGAGTATGAGTTAAAAAAATCATTGTTTCTGAATGTATGATATGATAAGACTCAGTTAAGTTGCTTTGTTTATGAATGTATGATATGATAAGACTCAGTTAAGTTGCTTTGTTTATGAATGTATGATATGATAAGACTCAGTTAAGTTGCTTTGTTTATGAATGTATGATATGATAAGACTCAGTTAAGTTGCTTTGTTTATGAATTTATGATATGATAAGACTCAGTTAAGTTGCTTTGTTTATGAATGTATGATATGATAAGACTCGTTAAGTTGCTTTGTTTATGAATGTATGATATGATAAGACTCAGTTAAGTTGCTTTGTTTATGAATTTATGATATGATAAGACTCAGTTAAGTTGCTTTGTTTATGAATGTATGATATGATAAGACTCGTTAAGTTGCTTTGTTTATGAATGTATGATATGATAAGACTCAGTTAAGTTGCTTTTATTTTTAGATCTCTCAATAGTCAACATTACATACATTCTTTGTCAGTTGATTGGAACTAGATTCTATATTCTATACACTGGAGACAGGGAAAAGCTTGTATATGCTTCTTACATTACATCACTGTTTCTCAGTAAAAAAGACTGGGGCTAATTTTCTCTATTTGCAGGCTTATTTTATCTCAGTATATTTATGTTCTGTCTCATGTTTTAATCTCACTATATTTATCTCCCCTTATTTAATCCCACTATATTTATCTCCCCTTATCTTCTGTTTCAGGTTTTACTGTCCCAGTTCAAAAAGACTGGGGAATATTTTGCCATAAAAGCCCTGAAGAAGGGAGACATCATTGCCAGAGATGAGGTGGAGAGCTTGATGTCTGAGAAACGTATCTTTGAAGTGATCAACTCAATGAGGCACCCGTTCTTAGTCAACCTGTTTGCATGCTTCCAGACCTCAGTGAGTGCTAGACCTTGTTACATTGCTCTTATTGTTACATTGCTCTTATTGTTACATTGCTCTTATTGTAACATTGTCCTCACATATGTCTTTGTGTACTTTTATCATTTAGCTGCCCAGTTACATTTATGCCTTCTCCACAGATATAACCTCATGATTTGCTTGTATGGTTTTAAAATTAAAATAAAAAATGTTTAAATCTGTAGAATTTCTTCTAAATATGTTTTTATTTCTCCCCCAAATTTTTTTCATATTAAAATAAAAACTGAAAGTCAAATTTTGTATTATTTACTGTATGTTACGGACTATAAGATGCACTTTTTCTTTGAAAAATTGCCTCCAAAATTCAGGTGCATCTTATGCTCAAAATTAATATAAAAATGTAAAAAAAAATTGCTTAAAAATTACGGTGCGTCTTATAGTCAGTAAAATATGGCTGATTATTTATGGGGTTAGAGTACAGTTGCAACCAACTTAAGTTACACAAAATAAACTTGTAAAGTACACTTCTGGATATATAGATATTTCTTAATACTCGTCTCTATGCTTGACATCTCTTACCAGGAACATGTTTGTTTTGTGATGGAGTACGCATGTGGTGGGGACCTCATGATGCATATCCACAACGATGTCTTTTCTGAACCAAGGACTGTGTTCTATGCTGGCTGTGTAGTGTTGGGCTTGCAGTATTTACATGAAAATAAGATAGTGTACAGGTATGTTGACATTAGCTAACAACCATCCTTAGTGAACAGGTATGTCGACATTAGCTAACAACCATCCTTAGTGAACAGGTATGTCGACATTAGCTAACAACCATCCTTAGTGAACAGGTATGTCGACATTAGCTAACAACCATCCTTAGTGAACAGGTATGTCGACATTAGCTAACAACCATCCTTAGTGAACAGGTTGACATTAAAACCAGCCTGGTTGCAATTGTATGAGGGGACCATTGTTTACACACCCTGCATGTTATTTTTAGTTAAAAAATTATTTTTTATTATTGTAATGGGAGTGGTGGGATGGAGCTTTGTACCTGGTCATGTAGCCAAGGCATACTTATAAAGAACATCATTATTAGCCAAGTTATTGTCATGCAAGTTCAATCATGACTGAATGTTTCCTGTTCTTTTTTGGTTTTGTTACATTCCAGAGACTTAAAGCTAGATAACTTATTACTAGATTCAGAAGGCTACCTCAAAATGGCAGATTTTGGCTTGTGTAAGGAGGGCATGGGCTTCCAAGACCGCACCAGTACTTTCTGTGGCACACCTGAGTTCTTAGCACCTGAAGTTTTAACTGAGACGTCCTACTCCAGAGCCGTGGATTGGTGGGGGCTTGGAGTCCTCATTTATGAGATGTTGGTGGGGGAGGTGAGGCATGAGCTCTGTGGTGGATGGTTTTCTGTTGTAGTTTTATGTACAAGTACATCTGTTTGTGATCACAGATTGTTATATGTTATGTACAAGTACATCTGTTTGTGATCATAGATTGTTATATGTTATGTACAAGTACATCTGTTTGAAATCATAGATTGTTTTATGTTATGTACAAGTACATCTGTTTGTGATCATAGATCATTATAATTTTATGTTATGTACGGTCAAGTCAAAGAACGTCTGTTTGTGATCATAGATTGTTATATGTTATGTGCGGTCAGGTCAAAGTACATCTGCTTGTGATCATAGATTGTTATATTTTATGTGCGGTCAGGTCAAAGAACATCAGTTTGTGATCATAGATTGTTATTGTTTTATGTTATGTACGGTCAGGTCAAAGTACTTCAGTTTCACTTTAGCTCATTCCATTTGGCAGAGTTGCTTCCTTACTTAATTTATAGTCCTGATAAAGGGAAGTAACTCCGTTTTGCAATTGATTTTCATTTGTAAAAAAATTTTTAAGTTTCTAAATATTTATTAATATTACTGAGTTATGGCTAAAAAAAAGTATCACATTAACAGGGAATTAATCATAAGCAGTGGCCAAATTGACACCATCTTTGGAAGTTTTGAGGGACGCGAGATTTGTTGCTATTTTAAAATAAAAAAAGTGAGAGGTGTGTTGCTACGCATAGGGGCGCATTTGTCAGAACCCCCGAATTATGCATTTATTCACAAATGTTGTAATGTGTTCAGACAAACTGAGTGACTCAACTAGAGCTTCGACATATCAAGCAGTGCCATTCTGAACAATAGTGAAGGAGATGTTGTTAAGATATCTGGATAGCTATAACATTGATGTGTCTCTTTATGAAGCTATTTAAATACTTGTTAATGAAGCTATTTAAAATAGTAGTTTTTTGAGTTCTCAAGCAATTTGTACCGAGTTATTTGTTGAATAAAATATTTTTATGTAATATATTATATTATCACTTGAGATGTTACTCTCTCTCATACAGTCTCCTTTCCCTGGTGACGATGAAGAGGAAGTGTTTGACAGCATTGTCAATGAAGAGGTTCGCTACCCAAGATTTCTTTCAACCGAGTCCATCGCCATCATGAGACGGGTATGGACAGTTTGTACATGTTAAATACATGTGGATTAACCTAATAAAGATAATTATTTTTCAGATAAACCAATGGTACATCTTACAGATGTCCTGATAGAATCCAACCTGTGGCACACCTTATAAGTGTCCTGATAGTAATCCAACCTGTGGCACACCTTATAAGTGTCCTGATAGTAATCCAACCTGTGGCACACCTTATAAGTGTCCTGATAGTATTCCAACCTGTGGCACACCTTATAAGTGTCCTGATAGTAATCCAACCTGTTGTAAACCTTATAAGTGTCCTGATAGTAATCCAACCTGTGGTACACCTTGCAAGTGTCCTGATACTAATCCAACCTGTGGTACACCTTGCAGGTGTCCTGATAGTAATCCAACCTGTGGTACACCTTGCAGGTGTCCTGATACTAATCCAACCTGTGGTACACCTTGCAGGTGTCCTGATAGTAATCCAACCTGTGGTACACCTTGCAGGTGTCCTGATAGTAATCCAACCTGTGGTACACCTTGCAGGTGTCCTGATAGTAATCCAACCTGTGGTACACCTTGCAGGTGTCCTGATAGTAATCCAACCTGTGGTACACCTTGCAGGTGTCCTGATAGTAATCCAACCTCTGGCACATATTATAAAAAAAGCACACATTTGTGTAACATAATGAAAACAATATTGTTTGTGTGTACCTCAGGTCAATATTTATAGATAATGTCTGTACTGTTGGGAAATGGATTGTTCAACATGGTTGAATGTTAAATGGGATAAGTATCGACAGTTTTATAGAATGTATTACTTAATGCCTAATGTCCCTCACTAGATGTCCCGGGGGAAGCCAGGGCGGTTTGAGAACCCTACGTGAAGAAAATGTTGTATTGCTCAGCTCAGCAGATGGAGCTGGTAGCCAATTTACTAGCGGGGTCATAAAAGAGTAATCTCAGACCTTCACTAGAATATGTGTGTTAGTTAGTTAATGGCAGCCATATTCACACACATACACAAATTAAGCAGAGTGAGTATCATGCTTGGTTCAAGGAGTACTCAATACATTTCTTAGTCGTAACATTTTTCTAGAGAATATTTTTTCAAAATTATCCAGTAGTTCTGGTAATAAATCTTTATTGTTAGTGTGTTACCAAAAGTTGTTAGTGTGTTACCAAAAGTTGTTATTTCTCCTAAAGCTGCTGAGAAGGAACCCTGACCGCCGCCTTGGTTCCAGTGAGAGGGACGCAGAAGATGTGAAAAAACAGGCTTTTTTCAGGGTAATGGGCCAGCACCATATCTTGGTCTTATCGATTGTCTGTTGTGTGTGGGTGCCACATCGCCGTCAATAGGGGACAGGGCAAGCTGGTATGGTTTGGAGAAATCCAAGAAGCCAAGGCTTCATTTCTTGTGTCATTCACCCCCTTTTGAAAAGCAATATTCTTTGCCATCACCCATTTCCTATTGGCTGGCGATGTGGCCCTGGTGTTTGTCCCTGTCATCCATGCCATTTTAACCTTGATCTTATTTCTCCCCTTCCAACCCTTGCGCCACCGTTTCCTGTTACAGCTCATGAGAAGAAACCCCGACAAGCGTCTGGGTGCGAGTGAGCGTGACGCAGAAGACGTCAAACGCCAGACATTCTTTCGGGTAACTTGGGAACGGCCTGTGGAGTGCCGGGGTTGTATATCCTACCCGCACCCACAAGCCCGTTTTGCTCAAGCCATTACGATGCACTAATGGCATGAGCTGTGTATAATAGATTTGTAGGAATGCTTGCAGTGGAACTTTTTTATAACTTTTAATCATAAGCTCCAAACTATATTCTGTTCTTTAAAATATTAAGCATCAAAATAATGTTGCAATAGATTACGTATGGGATGGATATTTTAAACAACTGGGACCAGCATGATATGTACTGGGCATTTAGTAACATATTATGGACTGGGTATTTACTATATGGACTGTTTATTTAGTGACGTAATGTGGACATGGTATGTAGTAAAACAATATGGTCTAGTTATTTAGTGACATAATGTGGCCTGGGTATGTAGTAAAACAATATGGTCTAGTTATTTAGTGACATAATGTGGCCTGGGTCTGTAGTAAAACAATTTGGTCTAAGTATTTAGTGACATAATATGGACTGGGTATTTACTATATGGACTGTTTATTTATTGACACAATATGGACTGGGTATTTAGTGACATAATGTGGCCTGGGTATGTAGTAAAACAATTTGGTCTAAGTATTTAGTGACATAATATGGACAGTGTATTTAGTGACGTAATGTGGACATGGTATGTAGTAAAACAATATGGTCTCATTATGTAGTGACACAATATGGACTGGGTATTTAGTGACATAATGTGGACTGGGTATTTACTATATGGACTGTTTATTTAGTGACGTAATGTGGACTGGGTATGTAGTAAAACAATTAGGTCTAGGTATTTAGTGACATAATATTGACTGGGTATTTGGTGACATAATGTGGACTGGGTATATAGAGACAATGTGGACTGGGTATTAAGTGACATAATGTGGACAGCGTATGAAGTAACACAATATAGACTGGGTATTTAGTGACACCTTATGGACTGGGTATTTAGTGACCAAATATAGAGTCCACTTTCTAGTCCAGCTATGGTAATCAATAAATGAATGTGGCATTCATTGGTAGCTACTAGTCTCTTGATAGTTGCCATGCATGTTTCTGTGTCCCAGATACATGGAACCACTAAACTACTTTTCTTTACTTAATTTTTTTAAAACTGTTCATTTTTCTTTTTTATTAACTAATTCTCTTACAACTTACCCAGAGATGTTGTTTGTTCAATCTGCAGTTCTTGAATTGATTTTGTTAGAGTAGTACTAAAAACCACCACTGGACCATCTGATCCTATCAATATAGATATGCAGAGTTGGCTAGATGTTGCTAGTTGCTTTGCCTTGTTTTGTGTCTACTAGATGGAATGTTAGACTGCACCATGACAACATTGACATTTTTAGCATAGGGTTCTAGCAGAACTTCTTGATACATATTGATCCAGAACTCATTTCAAAACATTTTCTTTTTAAGATTTTTAACATTTAATCCCTGTAGAACCATTTTATTATAGTTTTTATACTTTTCCTTTTAACACTTTATATCCACTTATATCCACAAAGCGCAAAGAATTTTTAAAAACAACTTCTATCCGCATGAATTGTCCCCAGTGTGGTGAAAAGTAAGATAATAAATACTTTAAACTCACAAACTTTGTCCAGTCAGACGAAGTGAAATCTATTTAAATGCAGGAATTTGTATTGCTTTAGCTAGCATAATTAACCAAGGAATTATGTCTAATGATATCTAAATTGCTATCAAATTCATCATCTGAGTTCATTTTAAACAAAATTGCTATTGATCAGTGTACAACAAACAACCTTCAAATTTTGAGCAAAATTGGACTTAAACAAGCAATTGACATTTAAACATTGGGATCTGTCCATAAACAATTGACATGTGAAAGTTGGAACCTGTCCATTTATGAATGAAGTAAACATGCTAGGCTGGCACTCAGCAAAAGGGAATTTATCACATTTTTCTTATTGCTTAATGTCACATGGACGTGTTAGGCCTTGTGCGGATTTTAAAGTGTAACAAGAATCTGAATTTTTTTTTTTAAATTTCAAATAAAACAATGTGATTAAAGTTATAAACAAGTTCAACTGAATAAAGTTATAAACAAGTTCAACTGAATAAAGATGTAAACAAGTTCAACTGAATAAAGTTATAAACAAGTTCAACTGAATAAAGTTATAAACAAGTTCAACTGAATAAAGTAATAAACAAGTTCAACTGAATAAAGTTATAAACAAGTTCAACTGAATAAAGTTATAAACAAGTTCAACTGAATAAAGTTATAAACAAGTTCAACTGAATAAAGTTATAAAAGTTTCCATTCAAATCATTTTATCAGTCAACTTTAGTCAAATGCCCCCCCCCTTTTTTTTTACCCCCCCCTTTTTTTCCCCAACCTCAATCCACCCCAGCCCTCCCCATGACCCAGTTAACAATTTGTGACCTCTGCCTTACACTGCATGACCTTGTCTTTCTTTTGTGTGGGTTTATTTTGACATTAATTTGTTTCTCTTCAACTTCAACTATCTTTTTTTTGTTCAATTTGTTTCATCATATACCTAAATAGCAGTTTGCTGCATTCATTTCTTATTAATTCAGTTTATTTTTGTTATGGAACACATTTTTTATCATTGATAAAAAATGTGTTTGGGTTTTGTATCATTTTTAAAAAAATGTGTGTGTAGAGATGAGGGAGGAATGAACTCTTTGTTTTTCTGCTCTCTCTTTCACAATTCTGTAGCAATTGAAACATTCTGTATTTGTAGCTTTAATGTAACCTAGAGCTTCACTGTAGAGTCATAGCAGCATCATATAGTAGAGGATATTAATTTACAGGAGTTACGCAATCAATATCATCTGTTCACTGTAGAGTCATAGCAGCATCATATATTAGAGGATATTAATTTACAGCAGTTAAGTTACGGAATCAATATCATCTGTGCATTTACAAGCTGATTGAACCTCTTGAGACAGAGTCTTTTTTGGGACTGTCTGCACCAAGAAAACGTAACCCTTTTCACAAGCCGTGCATTTTCATTGCAAAAAAATTAATAATTTAAAACAAATCACTTTACAATTATAAAACTATATATATTCTTGTAGGGAATTGAACAAACTAATATAATCTTTATGAATCAAACTAAAATCTCAACATTTATGCAAATGAGATATCCTGATTTGCATAATTTGTGCATGCAATTTATTTTAACACTTAAAATAAACATGTCTTTCTTGTTAAATTTTCTGATGGTTGAAGCCTAAATAAGTCTTTACAAACATTTGAATGAGATCAAATGTGAAAAATTGCATAAAATATTGGGGCTGCTTAAGCCTTTCAAGGTCAAATTTTTAAAGCATTTTATAGGGGTACCTAGGAGCCACACAAAATAGCTAAAAAAATAACACAACACTTTAATCTATCAATGGAAGCCACCATCAAAATGAGCAAGTAAATCTGATTGGCTGGTACAAGGACCAGCCAGCCAATCTCGAGGCTTGTATTATTGGGCAGATGGATTGGCCATCTATATATATTTGCCTTTTCACTCTGTGCCGTCTCAAAGGGGTTAAAAGGCCGTCTCAAGGTGGTTTTAAGGCCGTCTCAAGGGGGTTAAAAGGCCATCTTAAGGGGGTTAAAAGGCCGTCTCAAGGGGGTTAAAAGGCCTTCTCATGAGTTTTAAAAGGGGGTTAAAAGGCCTTCTCATGAGTTTTAAAAGGCCGTCTCAAGATGGTTAAAAGGCCGTCTCAAGAGGGTTTTAAGGCTGTCTCAAGAGGGTTAAAAGGCCGTCTCAAGGGGGTTAAAAGGCCGTCTCAAGAGGGTTAAAAGGCCATCTCAAGGGGGTTAAAAGACCACCTCAAGGCTTAAAGGCTTTCTCACTATTGCTCCACTATTTTGTTGTGTTGAGTAAGTAGAATGCTTTGAGTTGTCAACACCAGACAGATCACTAGCCTCCACAGTACCTACCTAAATATTATGTCAGTGTCCTAGGCTCAAATGGTTTTTATAATACAATGGGATAGTGATGTCTATGTCATAGGTTCAAATGGTTTTTATAATACAATGGGATAGTAATGTCTATGTCATAGGTTCAAATGGTTTTTATAATACAATGGGATAGTGATGTCTATGTCATAGGTTCAAATGGTTTTTATAATACAATGGGATAGTAATGTCTATGTCATAGGTTCAAATGGTTTTTATAATACAATGGGATAGTGATGGCTATGTCTTAGGTTGAAATAGAAATAGAGTATGCTACCACCAGTAGATTATTGATATCGGTTTTAACTGTGTTATATTTTCATTATACCCTATACAGAATGTCGTCTGGAATGATCTGTTAACCAAAAAAGTCAAACCACCCTTTACTCCAACCATTGTAAGTATTACTTTCATATTGAAACCACCATTTACACCAACCATTGTATTACTTTCAATCCACCACCCTTTACTCCAACCATTATTACTTTCATATTCAAACTACCATTTACACCAACCATGGTAAGCATTGCTTATCCTAATATCTCTTTATTCCATCTTGCTTACCCTGACATCTTTGTTCCATCTTGCTTATCCTAATATCTCTTTATATTTGATAGAAAAACATGGAGGATGTCAGTAATTTCGATGAAGAGTTTACATCGGAGCGAGCTGTTTTAACACCTCCAAAGGACAGGCGAGCTTTGAACTCCTCTGACCAGCGCCTCTTCCGGGACTTTGACTATGTGGCCGAGTGGTGCTGAGATTTCTTGGCCATCCTGTGTCCAGAATGTAAAAAAAATATTCTCATTGGATGAAACCTTTGTTGAAGGAGTGTTCACAATGTAAGGCGTGTTCTCACTGGATGAAAACATTACTCAAGGAGTGCCCCCCGCGGAGGACATCTCTGTTTTTTCACCATCGTATTTTCTAAACAAATGTTTCAACTCTGTTCAAATTAGGTGTTTATGTTTAACAAATTGTCACCTTGCTTTTATTTCACATTTCATTCCTGTCATATGGGCCATACATCACATGTCAAAACATGATTTGAGTCCTGATATGATTCTAGCATGAAATATTTTTAGTTTACAAACTGCAATGTCTGTCATG
The DNA here is from genome assembly GCA_964017045.1 of Omphiscola glabra. Classification (NCBI taxonomy): domain Eukaryota; kingdom Metazoa; phylum Mollusca; class Gastropoda; family Lymnaeidae; genus Omphiscola; species Omphiscola glabra. The sequence goes on from OZ024808.1 coordinate 3,275,516, forward strand.
AGAAATTTTCCAATTTTGTATATACCTTTTTGTAATAATGCCAAAAAATAATAATTGTTCCTTGGATATGTACTCATTCAAGGGATTTCTGGCAAGATATTGGACCAGTTTTTATAAAACTATTCAAAAAATGTCTTTTGTGGTGGGTTTGAGTCAGAAACACTTTGGAGAAAAGTGTCCAATGATTGTCAGTTATGAAAGACTGTTCAATAAACAAACAAAAATAGGCCACAGTTATTTTGGTATTTTAGAGCAAGACTTGGACATTGGTCACTTGTTGATATGTTCACTATTCTATTCTGCTGGCTTGGAAATGTAACTTAAGCCTTTGACCAAGGCGGAGTAATTGTTGGTTACAACTTATGGTCTTTGTTAGCTGGCATGACCCAAGGGGAGTAACTGTTGGGTACAGCTGATGTAAATGTAAGCCGGCACAACCAAATTAGTTGTTTGGTACAACTGATGTAAGCCAGCACGACCGAATTCATTGTTTGGTACAACTGATGTAAGCCGGCACAGCTCTGTCCAGTCTATGGTCTGCCAATTAAATGTAGATTTTGAAAACTGTTGATTAATGTAATACAAAAACCATTGTTACTGTTACGTTGAGTTGAACTGAAGCAAGAAATCAATGTTACTGTTACGTTGAGTTGAACTGAAGCAAGAAACCATTGTTACTGTTACGTTGAGTTGAACTGAAGCAAGTAAATTTTTTCACAAGGATTTACATCCAATTTCGCGCGGGTTGGGGGGGTAGTATCTTTGGGTTAACATATTATCATTATTAAGTGTTTTTTATATAACGCAGTACTGCGCTTGACATAAAAATTAGCAATTACAGAAACATTTAAAAGGAAGAAGTGGTGGAAAGCTTGACCAGGGCTTTGAAACTAAGGTGTGATATATCATAGAGTCCCTTTTGTCAGCAGGGAGAATCTACATTTCAGCCACCATTAAATCAAACTATAGATCCCTTATTGTGTATGCCAAAAGAGAGGCGATAATGTGCCTCAAGTTGTACATTTCAGCCAGAATTTGAATAGCAGGGATCACAAAAGAAATGTCCACTCTGCATTAGATTATAATGAAATGGTGTAGTTCTTTATTGTTTGTTTCCGTTACTAGCATGACTTTTCTTTTTTTAGTTGGATTCTTTGGCCGCTCTAGACAACAGGCTGACCACAGCTGGTCTTGTCAGGCAGGCTGACCACAGCTGGTCTTGTCAGGCAGGCTGACCACAGCTGGTCTTGTCAGGTGGGCTGACCACAGCTGGTCTTGAAAGACTGGACTTATAGAGACATGAAGAAGATTTGCTCAAATAATTTGATGTGACTGGCCAATGTTCACCTGCTCGCCTCATGCTTCATCTGCACACTGACCGATCTATGATAATGTCACTTTTCATGGACACCTGCAATAACAAACCTTTCATTAAAAACTGCTTAATATGGCCCAGCCTCTGGGAATCAACAGCATTATTGGGCCCCCGCCCCCCATATCTAATCTGCATTGCTAATTGTGGACACACGACACCCAATGAGTTGGAAACCACCTGATGTGTAGATCAAACCACTTGGATGTGGTACAAACCACATGATGTGGTACAAACCCACTTGGATGTGGTACAAACCCACTTGGATGTGGTACAAACCACTTGGATGTGGTACAAACCACTTGGATGTGGTACAAACCACTTGGATGTGGTGTCGCCTCAAATCACCGAATGGCTTGAATTGACGACAGTGGATTTATCTATTCCATGACTTGTCTGCATACGTTCTATGAGGTCACCAGATGTATTTTGTTTGATCAGGGTAATTGTTGTCTTGTTATGTCAAGTACCTTGGGATGGGTAGGTTTGTTGTGCAATAATTCATAACTTGGTGTAGCCATCAGACTAGAAGATCTGTATTGGTCATCTTGTGGTCATGGCTTGGTGTAGCCATCAGACAAGATCTGTACAGGTCATCTTGTAATTATAGCTTGCTGTAGCCATTAGACAAGAAGATCTGTACAGGTCATCTTGTGGTCATAACTTGGTGTAGCCATCAGACAAGAAGATCTGTACAGGTCATCTTGTGCCAATTGGTCACATTCATGGTTAAAGAAGCGGATTAAATTCTAACTACTGAGGCCTCCAGTATGGGTGGATTGATGGCAAATATTTTGTTGATTAAACAGTCCCAGGAATCAGAGTAAACATATTTGGCTAACTTCATAAAACTAAGGCGGGTACAAAATGTGTGGACATCCATACAGAGGCTAGTTGTGTGAGTAGCTTTAAGTCAACATCCATACAGAGGCTAGTTGTGTGAGTAGCTTTAAGTGGACATCCATACAGAGGCTAGTTGTGTGAGTAGGTTTAAGTCGACATCCATAGAGAGGCTAGAGTATAATCTAAAAATCTCGTTTGGAGAAGGGAGACAATTCTTAAAGGCTGATAATGGGCTTAAAATTTGCATATGGGGTTGGTGGACACACTTTTGGTCGTACTCAACCTTGTGCGGTGTCGTATGCTTGTATTATTGCGTTTACTCTATAGTGAATAAAAATGTTTTGATGAATGTCGGTTAGCTAGACAGGATGGGTGTAAATGGGACAATTTCTGAAAGGGGTAAAGATACAGGTATTAAAGTGGAAGTGAACCCATTTACAACAGCGTGGCATTACATCAGAGGCCTAACGAGCAGTGAATGAATGGAAAGCCATGGGAGCACCACAGTGGGATTAGAATAAACCATGTACTTTCAAATTAAGCTTTGTAAAGTGTAACAACCCATTCTCAGTTGAAGGCCATACAAAAAGTGACAATGTCCTTACATTAAACTGAATATGGGATAAAACACATGATTTTTATTTATAAAAATTTGCATGCATTAAAAAGGCAATTATTTTTCCATCACATGTTTGTCCATGCTTTCAATACTGCTTCTAAAATAATGGAATTATGGTTAAGAAGGGATCATCATGAAACAATCTGACTGAGAGAATAATAAATGTGCTTTATGTGCAGGTAATCCATCAATCAATCAATCTCACTTTGGGCATTAACAGCTCCCTCCCTGAAAGGATTTCTTTTCACTTCACCTTTTTCTACAGTGGGAATATTTATAAAAGCTTAGCCTTTCAGTAAGCCATTTATCACCAGACTAAACCATCTATCATCTACTTTCCTATAGTTCTAGCCTTCAGTAAACTATATATCATCTACTTTCCTATAGTTCTAGCCTTCAGTAAACCATCTATCATCTACTTTCCTATAGTTCTAACCTTCATTAAGGCATTTTTTATCATCTACTGTTCTAGCATTTAATAAGCCATCTATCATCTACTGTTCTAGCATTTAATAAGCCATCTATCATCTACTGTTCTAGCATTTAATAAGCCATCTATCATCTACTGTTCTAGCATTTAATAAGCCATCTATCATCTACTGTTCTAGCATTTAATAAGCCATCTATCATCTACTGTTCTATCATTCAGTAAGCCATCTATCATCTACTGTTCTATCATTTAGTAAGCCATCTATCAACTTTCCTATTGTTCTTCAACCCTGATCAGCTCTTTTCACCACTCATTGAAATAACCTTCATTATACAACTATTTTTCACCTCACATAAGAGCTGATATGAAAAGTTGTTGTTATCAGTTTGTCTACAGATTACATGTTAACATGACTTCTTGTCTTGGTGACTTCCCCTGGGGTGCAACAATTTGATTTATATCTTCTACTGTTTATCTGTTAACTACAATTGCCATAATAGTCTATCTCTTGTTATCATAAGATACCAGTTGTATTAGTTGTGTTCAGCAGTCCTTGTAAATTTTATTCCATTGACACATTTGATATGTGGTGGGTTTATTTTCTTGTTTAGTGTCAGAGACTGGTCTCTTGATATCAGACAAGCATCAAGCATTTGTCTAATGACCACATAAAAAGCTTAGTATGAACGTGTGTGTTTCAATAACATGGGCATCTGTCATGCAGCTTAGTATGAGGCATCTGTCATACAGCTTAGTATGAAGGTGTGTGCTGCTTGTGTTTTAATAACATGGGCATCTGTCCCGTTACCCCAAGGAATATAGCTTCTAGGATATTCTCCTGGGAAAATATAAAGAAATCATTTGTGCGTGCTGTCCATTGTACTGTATCGAGTGTCCTCACTTTCGTGGCTGTAGGGACAATTGTTATAGCCTCTGATATTGTTTACACAAAATATAAAAACAGCATTACCAAAAACTCAGAGATCTCTTTCTTTGCTGGATAGTGAAAAAGAAGATTGTGTGCAGTCCGGACTGACATTGATGGACAGCTTTGCAGACTACCCATGGTTCGAGGTCACTGACACTTTCTGGGTTTGGCTTTAAGAAGATTATTATTATGATGAATTCAAATTGCAAGGAAAAAGTACACCCTAAATCTATCAACCTTTTCAGTGCACAGTAGTTGTCCTCAAGTGAAACCACCTTTAACATAGAGGACTACTGAAGCAATGAAAGTCATACAACCAGGAATTGTAGTCTCCTGGCTTAATCATTTCCCCAGATTACTTCATCCCGATTACATAAATCTTTTCTACTTAACAAGCACTGACAAACTGGCACACTCTGCTTACTAAAACTGAATGGGGAATTCCCTATACATTGTTCATTTGGTTTCAATGTTTATCAACTACTTTTGACTTGTTCTTGGACTGTATGAACCATATTTAATCATTAAAAAAACAAAGTCCTTCAATTTTTACTTGTGTCTGTTTAATTTAGAATATCTCTCTCTATATATATATTTGAATATTGCGACTTGTCCATGTTCTGATTCAAGTTGTTTTAATTCTTTGAATCACAATGTCCATTATTATCATCATTTTAAATATTATAGAACTTAAAAATTTAAAAATTATATTTTTTCTGTACATAAAATGTATGCCTATAAAATATTGTAAAAAAATTCATCTTTTTACCAAGACTGAAAGAATGTAGACCATTGTAGTGTTCCAGTTCATTTGGTGGGTGTGTTAGTGTTAGGGTGGACAATAGTAGTGTTAAGTCCAGGTGTAGGTGAGGGGTGGACCTCTCTCATGGTAGGATTAAGTATGTTAAGTCTTGTAGTTTTAGATCATTATTATGGAAATGTGTATAAAGTAAGGCGGGGCGGGAGCTGGGGGGGGGGGGGGGGTGACTCTAATCCAGAGTTTGTACAAAAAGACAACTCTGTATTGTATACATTGAATAAATTGCACACATTTGACTTGAAATCTTTTTAACTTGTGTAAAATATGTTTGAATAAATGTTTCTACTAATGTATGTGATGTATGTTACTGTATAGGTAAGCATAGATGTGATGTATGTTTTATGTTACTGTATAGGTAAGCATAGATGTGATGTATGTTTTATGTTACTGTATAGGTAAGCATAGATGTGATGTATGTTTTATGTTACTGTATAGGTAAGCATTAGATGGAGCAACATTAGTTTTATAAACCAGGTACCTTGAATTTACTGAAAGAACTTATTTTCTCCAGTAGATTTTGGAGTATAATCAACTATGATTACAAGATTACTTCACAGCTGTATAAAAGATATTTTATTTTAAGTCTGAATTAAAAACAAATTTGACCTCGACTAGTTGATTTATCACATACATAAATTCAACATAAATGAATAGTGGCACTTCTAGTCCCTATCTAATGATATAAACATGTTTTCCACATCTAATGATATAGACATGTAGTACACATCTAATGATATAGACATGTAGTACACATCTAATGATATAAACATGTAGTCCACATCTAATGATATAGACATGTAGTACACATCTAATGATATAGACATGTAGTCCACATCTAATGATATAGACATGTAGTCCACATCTAATGATATAGACATGTAGTCCACATCTAATGATATAGACATGTAGTACACATCTAATGATATAGACATACAGTCCCCATCTAATGATCTAGACATGTATTCCACATCTAATGATATAGACATTTAGTCCCCATCTAATCATATAGACATACAGTCCCCATCTAATGATCTAGACATGTAGTCCACATCTAATGATATAGACATGTAGTCCACATCTAATGATATAGACATGTAGTCCACATCTATTGATATAGACATATAGTCCACATCTAATGATATAGACATGTAGTCCACATCTAATGATATAGACATGTAGTCCACATCTAATGATATAGACATGTAGTCCACATCTAATGATATAGACATGTAGTACACATCTAATGATATAGACATGTAGTCCACATCTAATGATATAGACATGTAGTACACATCTAATGATATAGACATGTAGTCCACATCTAATGATATAGACATGTAGTACACATCTAATGATATAGACATGTAGTACACATCTAATGATATAGACATGTAGTCCACATCTAATGATATAGACATGTAGTCCACATCTAATGATATAGACATGTAGTCCACATCTAATGATATAGACATGTAGTCCACATCTAATGATATAGACATGTAGTCCACATCTAATGATGTGGACATGTAGTCCACATCTAATGATATAGACATGTAGTACACATCTAATGATATAGACATGTAGTCCACATCTAATGATATAGACATGTAGTCCACATCTAATGATATAGACATGTAGTCCACATCTAATGATATAGACTTGTAGTCCACATCTAATGATATAGACATGTAGTCCACATCTAATGATATAGACATGTAGTCCACATCTAATGATATAGACATGTAGTCCACATCTAATGATATACTACACAATACTACATGATTAACCAGTTAATGCTGCGTACTGCACTGGTTATTAAAGGGCTAATATTTTTGAACTCAAATTAGTTCAATTTCATATTTATTTCCTTAGTTCAATGTCATCTGTATTTCCTTAGTTCAATGTCATCTGTATTTCCTTAGTTCAATGTCATCTTTATTTCCTTAGTTCAATGTCATCTGTATTTCCTTAGTTCAATGTCATCTGTATTTCCTTAGTTCAATGTCATCTGTATTTCCTTAGTTCAATGTCATCTGTATTTCCTTAGTTCAATGTCATCTGTATTTCCTTAGTTCAATGTCATCTGTATTTCCTTAGTTCAATGTCATCTTTATTTCCTTAGTTCAATGTCATCTGTATTTCCTTAGTTCAATGTCATCTTTATTTCCTTAGTTCAATGTCATCTTTATTTCCTTAGTTCAATGTCATCTGTATTTCCTTAGTTCAATGTCATCTTTATTTCCTTAGTTCAATGTCATCTTTATTTCCTTAGTTCAATGTCATCTGTATTTCCTTAGTTCAATGTCATCTTTATTTCCTTAGTTCAATGTCATCTTTATTTCCTTAGTTCAATGTCATCTGTATTTCCTTAGTTCAATGTCATCTTTATTTCCTTAGTTCAATGTCATCTTTATTTCCTTAGTTCAATGTCATCTTTATTTCCTTAGTTCAATGTCATCTGTATTTCCTTAGTTCAATGTCATCTTTATTTCCTTAGTTCAATGTCATCTGTATTTCCTTAGTGCAATGTCATCTTTATTTCCTTAGTTCAATGTCATCTTTATTTCCTTAGTTCAATGTCATCTGTATTTCCTTAGTTCAATGTCATCTTTATTTCCTTAGTTCAATGTCATCTTTATTTCCTTAGTTCAATGTCATCTGTATTTCCTTAGTTCAATGTCATCTTTATTTCCTTAGTTCAATGTCATCTGTATTTCCTTAGTTCAATGTCATCTTTATTTCCTTAGTTCAATGTCATCTGTATTTCCTTAGTTCAATGTCATCTTTATTTCCTTAGTTCAATGTCATCTGTATTTCCTTAGTTCAATGTCATCTTTATTTCCTTAGTTCAATGTCATCTTTATTTCCTTAGCACAATATCCCCTTCCTTTTAAATAGAACAATATCCCCTTTATATCCCTAAAGACGCCAATATCCTTCTGGGTGGGGCGAAAGTCCGGCGCGCGTGGAGTGCTTGTTTATTATCTACCAGGATGACATCACCTTTCTGCCACGTGATGTCCACAGCAAGGTCGTCCAAGGTTTTCTCAAGGTCGTCCATGATCTCTGATGGCATGGGCGTCCCATCGGAGAAGGTGATGGCTTGCTTTGAGGAGTTTCGGCTGTCTTGCCAACCTCTGTAGGCAGCAATGATGGAGTTGAACCAAATCTGTTAGAGGAAGGGAGACAATGGTCAGATGGTTTTGTACAGTGGAAAAACTGGACAACATCGTCATTACTGGTAGGGGCTAGCCTTGGACTTACCCACCGCCCCACTCTAAGTGTCACCACTGATACTAATATGTATTTAAATAGTTCTACCTTCTTTCCGGTACGTTCATTCTGTTTGATGGCAGGCAGTACTGCCGTGACCGTCTTGAGACACCCGCCGGGAAGCCATTCAAAGAACGTCCCCTGTTCCCGGCACCTCGCCTCCGCTACGCTCTTGTCGTCCGTCAGAAAAGTGGACTTCCAACCTCGACCAATGGCGGAGCTGGGGTCGTCTTCCTCGGGCAGAACCCTGGTGTACTGGACTTGCTTCTGTTCCAGGTCTCTGTACGGTTGGCAAGAAAGATTGGTTCAGGATTATGGTTAGTGGAGTTGGCAAAAGGAACATTTCTATAAATATCTAACCATGATTATATACAGGCTATTCTATATATGTTATGTTCTGTTGTTCGTCTTGACTAGGACCATCCAGTCATCCGGTTTGGGGGGGGGGGGGGGTTACGGTGGGTTCGTAGGTGGCTTGAGTATATATATATATATGATGGTAAAGTGGTGGTGGCTGAAATAGGCCTACACTAATGCCATAACACCATATCTTGGTCAAGCTACATATTTAGTATTTAGAGCTAGTAGTTTATATGTGCGCCGGCTTACCAGTCTCCACAACAACTAAAAACCTCTCATTTATGACATACAACTAAAAACCTCTCATTTATGACATACAACTAAAAACCTCTCATTTATGACATACAACTAAAAACCTCTCATTTATGACATACAACTAAAAACCTCTCATTTATGACATACAACTAAAAACCTCTCATTAATGTCATACAGCTAAAACATCTCATTTCAGTAAAGTCGGAAACTTACGTGACAAATTGGGGATGCTTTTCTAGCATGACATTATATACGAGGTGGGACAGTGCCAGTGGGGTTTGGCCACCGCTAGCCGGCGCCACATCACAGAAGAAGAAGAGGATGCTGGGAGACGTCGGCACTTGCGCCATCTCGTGATGAAAGGGAATCTTTTGATCGGGTGGAGCCTAAAGAAAAAGAATTCTTGGGATAGGAAAAAAGTTAGAACACCTAGTACTGTGGGTACACAACGCATCTCTTCAACTTAACATATCTATATTTAACATATGAAGACCTTAGTGCTAAAAGTACTTAAGTCACAAAATGCACATTTTGAGATAATCAAGTTCAAATATACTTTTCGTCTATAAAATGTGACTATTTTCATTTTTTTCCCTTGTTTAATTAAGGGCCTAATGCACATTTTAATGTCTTCAAATTTCTGCAGTAACGAATGGCTAAACTGGGTAAGAAAAGATCACAGTTTAGATTGATTTTGACAAAAATGTGACTTAAGTACTTTTAGCACTAAGGTCTTCATAGATCAAAACTCACTTCATTGGCGGTGAAGACCTTGGTTGTTATTTGTGTTCTTGGGGCAGCTCCACCGACATAAGGCAGTGGCTCAACCCCGTATGACGTCACAAAGCCGTCAAAGTCTGGCGCGTCATTTAACGGAAATCCCCTGAACAAAACAGCACCATACTTGAGCAGCTGTTGACCTATGAACTCTCTCCGCCATTCCAACCAATCAAAAGCGTCTTGTGCCGTTTCAATTTTTCTATCGCTGTCGGGGTTGGGGGTCAAGACGAGGGGGAATACTTTCTGGTCGAATTCCTTTTGTTCTGGGATGCGAACTTCTTTTACCTGGTCAGCGTGCTGGCTCATCTTGATGCAGTCGTCCGTCTGCTTTCAGAATAGAAGAGATTTTGATATAAAATAGGCACTAGGTAGAGAGTAACTGAACCGACCTAAAATCAACTTAAAATGTAGACCTACCTCGTCACTTGCTACCGGTATCAGAATTGCTACCTGTCGATTACTGCTAGATGTGCTACCTGGTCAGCTTCTGGTAGTTGTGCTACCTGGTCGATTACTGCTAGTTCTGTTACACTTTCAGCTTCTGCTAGGTGTGCTACCTGGTCGGTTACTGCTAGGTGTGCTACCTAGTCGGTTACTACTAGGACTAGATGTGCTACCTGATCGGTGACCGCTAGATGTGTAATCCGTGTACCATTTACATGAGTGTAATTATGAGATTACAGAGCTGGAGCTTGTTAACCCAAAAGTAGGACTAAAAGTAGAGACAAGTTTTTAAGGTCAAGGACGGATCTATGGCGTCTTATACATTCATATTTGTCATCATTGTGAAAGTGGAGTTTCATTGTTTCCGTTTCTATCTCACTCTCTCCCACGTTTTTTCTTCTTCTTCTTCTCTCTCTCTCTCTCTCTCTCTCCCAGCTCTCCCTCACACACACTTTAAACAGTGTTGCAATGAACGTGGTTCAAACTGCCAAATATGTTCATGTTAATAAGGGTAGAGAGGCTGCAACTGCAATCAGGTTTAGGTAGAAAGACGCATGTGAAACAAGGTATGGGAAACAATATATGGGAAACAAGGTATGGGAAACAAGGTGTGGGAAACAAGATATGGGAAACAAGGTATGGGAAACAAGGTGTGGGAAACAAGATATGGGAAACAAGGTTTGGGAAACAAGGTATTGGAAACAAGGTTTGGGAAACAAGATATGGGGAAAAAAGGTTTGGGAAACAAGGTACGGGAAACAAGGTATGGAAAACAAGGTATGGGAAACAAGGTATGGGAAACAAGATTTGGGAAACAAGGTATGGGATCACCTGAAAAAGGACATTCCTCTTTTTGTCCGATCTGACACAACACATCAGCAAAGTGTTTTAAAAAATAAAATATTTTGTGTTATTCGTTGTTTGTTCGCCTCAGAAGACATCTTGCCGACACATCCGTTGTTTTGTTGCGTCCTCTTTTGTTTCATGTTTTCCCATGCCTTGTAACACAGATCTCCCAATATTTTCAAACGGTTTGCTCTAATTTAAGAGCCCCTTTTTAGACTGTAGATGGAGACTAGGTCCTTCAAAATGTTTATCTCCTTTCTCCACTTTTGAGCCAAAATTTGCCGCCTCATAAAGTGCGTCAGTCTAATTTTGGGCAATTTTACCCCCTCCCACCCCCCGTCACAAATATCAGACACCCCAACCTCAAAGTACGTCACAATTTCGAACGACAAATTGTTCAAAAGTTGAAATTTAATAATAAATTTATAAAAGTGACTTCTTCTGTCAGAATACATCCATCACAAAAGAAATTTTAATATCACTGTCAATTTCAGGTATTGTATGTTATGATATTTTGTTTTTAACGTGTGACGTCAAACAATATTTTTACCTATCGTGTTTCAAGACACGACCTACTAGAACTCACTCTAGTGGGTCGTGTTCAAGCTGCCCCACTTTCTTAGAGCCCCCACCCATACACCCGCCGGAGCTTGACGTACTTTATGGACAGCCACAAAGAATACATTTAGCTAACGGTATACATTGAAAGTCAAAACAAGCAAAACATGAGTGAGTCAGATTTCAAGCTTATGTCGTCCTCCACCATTCTCTTCATTTGTGGAGACGCCCATGTGATACGGGATACGTGTTTGGTTACTTTAACTTTTATTCATATTCGAACTTTGGTCACATATGAAACAATAAAAAAAACTAGATTAACTAGGGAGGACTTATCTTGCCTGGACCTCGACCTCCTTAGTTCAATGTCATCTGTATTTCCTTAGTTCAATGTCATCTTTATTTCCTTAGTTCAATGTCATCTGTATTTCCTTAGTTCAATGTCATCTGTATTTCCTTAGTTCAATGTCATCTGTATTTCCTTAGTTCAATGTCATCTGTATTTCCTTAGTTCAATGTCATCTGTATTTCCTTAGTTCAATGTCATCTGTATTTCCTTAGTTCAATGTCATCTTTATTTCCTTAGTTCAATGTCATCTGTATTTCCTTAGTTCAATGTCATCTTTATTTCCTTAGTTCAATGTCATCTTTATTTCCTTAGTTCAATGTCATCTGTATTTCCTTAGTTCAATGTCATCTTTATTTCCTTAGTTCAATGTCATCTTTATTTCCTTAGTTCAATGTCATCTGTATTTCCTTAGTTCAATGTCATCTTTATTTCCTTAGTTCAATGTCATCTTTATTTCCTTAGTTCAATGTCATCTGTATTTCCTTAGTTCAATGTCATCTTTATTTCCTTAGTTCAATGTCATCTTTATTTCCTTAGTTCAATGTCATCTTTATTTCCTTAGTTCAATGTCATCTGTATTTCCTTAGTTCAATGTCATCTTTATTTCCTTAGTTCAATGTCATCTGTATTTCCTTAGTGCAATGTCATCTTTATTTCCTTAGTTCAATGTCATCTTTATTTCCTTAGTTCAATGTCATCTGTATTTCCTTAGTTCAATGTCATCTTTATTTCCTTAGTTCAATGTCATCTTTATTTCCTTAGTTCAATGTCATCTGTATTTCCTTAGTTCAATGTCATCTTTATTTCCTTAGTTCAATGTCATCTGTATTTCCTTAGTTCAATGTCATCTTTATTTCCTTAGTTCAATGTCATCTGTATTTCCTTAGTTCAATGTCATCTTTATTTCCTTAGTTCAATGTCATCTGTATTTCCTTAGTTCAATGTCATCTTTATTTCCTTAGTTCAATGTCATCTTTATTTCCTTAGCACAATATCCCCTTCCTTTTAAATAGAACAATATCCCCTTTATATCCCTAAAGACGCCAATATCCTTCTGGGTGGGGCGAAAGTCCGGCGCGCGTGGAGTGCTTGTTTATTATCTACCAGGATGACATCACCTTTCTGCCACGTGATGTCCACAGCAAGGTCGTCCAAGGTTTTCTCAAGGTCGTCCATGATCTCTGATGGCATGGGCGTCCCATCGGAGAAGGTGATGGCTTGCTTTGAGGAGTTTCGGCTGTCTTGCCAACCTCTGTAGGCAGCAATGATGGAGTTGAACCAAATCTGTTAGAGGAAGGGAGACAATGGTCAGATGGTTTTGTACAGTGGAAAAACTGGACAACATCGTCATTACTGGTAGGGGCTAGCCTTGGACTTACCCACCGCCCCACTCTAAGTGTCACCACTGATACTAATATGTATTTAAATAGTTCTACCTTCTTTCCGGTACGTTCATTCTGTTTGATGGCAGGCAGTACTGCCGTGACCGTCTTGAGACACCCGCCGGGAAGCCATTCAAAGAACGTCCCCTGTTCCCGGCACCTCGCCTCCGCTACGCTCTTGTCGTCCGTCAGAAAAGTGGACTTCCAACCTCGACCAATGGCGGAGCTGGGGTCGTCTTCCTCGGGCAGAACCCTGGTGTACTGGACTTGCTTCTGTTCCAGGTCTCTGTACGGTTGGCAAGAAAGATTGGTTCAGGATTATGGTTAGTGGAGTTGGCAAAAGGAACATTTCTATAAATATCTAACCATGATTATATACAGGCTATTCTATATATGTTATGTTCTGTTGTTCGTCTTGACTAGGACCATCCAGTCATCCGGTTTGGGGGGGGGGGGGGTTACGGTGGGTTCGTAGGTGGCTTGAGTATATATATATATATGATGGTAAAGTGGTGGTGGCTGAAATAGGCCTACACTAATGCCATAACACCATATCTTGGTCAAGCTACATATTTAGTATTTAGAGCTAGTAGTTTATATGTGCGCCGGCTTACCAGTCTCCACAACAACTAAAAACCTCTCATTTATGACATACAACTAAAAACCTCTCATTTATGACATACAACTAAAAACCTCTCATTTATGACATACAACTAAAAACCTCTCATTTATGACATACAACTAAAAACCTCTCATTTATGACATACAACTAAAAACCTCTCATTAATGTCATACAGCTAAAACATCTCATTTCAGTAAAGTCGGAAACTTACGTGACAAATTGGGGATGCTTTTCTAGCATGACATTATATACGAGGTGGGACAGTGCCAGTGGGGTTTGGCCACCGCTAGCCGGCGCCACATCACAGAAGAAGAAGAGGATGCTGGGAGACGTCGGCACTTGCGCCATCTCGTGATGAAAGGGAATCTTTTGATCGGGTGGAGCCTAAAGAAAAAGAATTCTTGGGATAGGAAAAAAGTTAGAACACCTAGTACTGTGGGTACACAACGCATCTCTTCAACTTAACATATCTATATTTAACATATGAAGACCTTAGTGCTAAAAGTACTTAAGTCACAAGATGCACTTTTTGAGATAATCAAGTTCAAATATACTTTTCGTCTATAAAATGTGACTATTTTCATTTTTTTCCCTTGTTTAATTAAGGGCCTAATGCACATTTTAATGTCTTCAAATTTCTGCAGTAACGAATGGCTAAACTGGGTAAGAAAAGATCACAGTTTAGATTGATTTTGACAAAAATGTGACTTAAGTACTTTTAGCACTAAGGTCTTCATAGATCAAAACTCACTTCATTGGCGGTGAAGACCTTGGTTGTTATTTGTGTTCTTGGGGCAGCTCCACCGACATAAGGCAGTGGCTCAACCCCGTATGACGTCACAAAGCCGTCAAAGTCTGGCGCGTCATTTAACGGAAATCCCCTGAACAAAACAGCACCATACTTGAGCAGCTGTTGACCTATGAACTCTCTCCGCCATTCCAACCAATCAAAAGCGTCTTGTGCCGTTTCAATTTTTCTATCGCTGTCGGGGTTGGGGGTCAAGACGAGGGGGAATACTTTCTGGTCGAATTCCTTTTGTTCTGGGATGCGAACTTCTTTTACCTGGTCAGCGTGCTGGCTCATCTTGATGCAGTCGTCCGTCTGCTTTCAGAATAGAAGAGATTTTGATATAAAATAGGCACTAGGTAGAGAGTAAACTGAACCGACCTAAAATCAACTTAAAATGTAGACCTACCTCGTCACTTGCTACCGGTATCAGAATTGCTACCTGTCGATTACTGCTAGATGTGCTACCTGGTCAGCTTCTGGTAGTTGTGCTACCTGGTCGATTTCTGCTAGTTCTGTTACACTTTCAGCTTCTGCTAGGTGTGCTACCTGGTCGGTTACTGCTAGGTGTGCTACCTAGTCGGTTACTACTAGGACTAGATGTGCTACCTGATCGGTGACCGCTAGATGTGTAATCCGTGTACCATTTACATGAGTGTAATTATGAGATTACAGAGCTGGAGCTTGTTAACCCAAAAGTAGGACTAAAAGTAGAGACAAGTTTTTAAGGTCAAGGACGGATCTATGGCGTCTTATACATTCATATTTGTCATCATTGTGAAAGTGGAGTTTCATTGTTTCCGTTTCTATCTCACTCTCTCCCACGTTTTTTCTTCTTCTTCTTCTCTCTCTCTCTCTCTCTCTCTCTCCCAGCTCTCCCTCACACACACTTTAAACAGTGTTGCAATGAACGTGGTTCAAACTGCCAAATATGTTCATGTTAATAAGGGTAGAGAGGCTGCAACTGCAATCAGGTTTAGGTAGAAAGACGCATGTGAAACAAGGTATGGGAAACAATATATGGGAAACAAGGTATGGGAAACAAGGTGTGGGAAACAAGATATGGGAAACAAGGTATGGGAAACAAGGTGTGGGAAACAAGATATGGGAAACAAGGTTTGGGAAACAAGGTATTGGAAACAAGGTTTGGGAAACAAGATATGGGGAAAAAAGGTTTGGGAAACAAGGTACGGGAAACAAGGTATGGAAAACAAGGTATGGGAAACAAGGTATGGGAAACAAGATTTGGGAAACAAGGTATGGGATCACCTGAAAAAGGACATTCCTCTTTTTGTCCGATCTGACACAACACATCAGCAAAGTGTTTTAAAAAATAAAATATTTTGTGTTATTCGTTGTTTGTTCGCCTCAGAAGACATCTTGCCGACACATCCGTTGTTTTGTTGCGTCCTCTTTTGTTTCATGTTTTCCCATGCCTTGTAACACAGATCTCCCAATATTTTCAAACGGTTTGCTCTAATTTAAGAGCCCCTTTTTAGACTGTAGATGGAGACTAGGTCCTTCAAAATGTTTATCTCCTTTCTCCACTTTTGAGCCAAAATTTGCCGCCTCATAAAGTGCGTCAGTCTAATTTTGGGCAATTTTACCCCCTCCCACCCCCCGTCACAAATATCAGACACCCCAACCTCAAAGTACGTCACAATTTCGAACGACAAATTGTTCAAAAGTTGAAATTTAATAATAAATTTATAAAAGTGACTTCTTCTGTCAGAATACATCCATCACAAAAGAAATTTTAATATCACTGTCAATTTCAGGTATTGTATGTTATGATATTTTGTTTTTAACGTGTGACGTCAAACAATATTTTTACCTATCGTGTTTCAAGACACGACCTACTAGAACTCACTCTAGTGGGTCGTGTTCAAGCTGCCCCACTTTCTTAGAGCCCCCACCCATACACCCGCCGGAGCTTGACGTACTTTATGGACAGCCACAAAGAATACATTTAGCTAACGGTATACATTGAAAGTCAAAACAAGCAAAACATGAGTGAGTCAGATTTCAAGCTTATGTCGTCCTCCACCATTCTCTTCATTTGTGGAGACGCCCATGTGATACGGGATACGTGTTTGGTTACTTTAACTTTTATTCATATTCGAACTTTGGTCACATATGAAACAATAAAAAAAACTAGATTAACTAGGGAGGACTTATCTTGCCTGGACCTCGACCGTTTGTCTCTGAAATGGTGAAATAGAACGCAATATAATATTCTTAACTCTAACATATAGAACACACTTTATTAGGTTTAACTCAAACATATAGAACACACTATATTAGGTTTAACTCAAACATATAGAACACACTGTATTAGGTTTAACTCAAACATATAGAAAAACATATATTAGGTTTAACTCAAACATATAGAACACACTATATTAGGTTTAACTCAAACATATAGAACACACTATATTAGGTTTAACTCAAACATATAGAACGCACTATATTAGGTTTAGTTACACAAGACACGAATGATGTCCATTATAATTGGCATATTAAAATGGAATAAATTACATAAAGCATTCGCCATTGCAAGAGTTGAAAATTTGGCAGATCAATGTGACATTATTATTTATCATTCTTGTATGTATTTGTGTGTGTATGTGGGGGTGAATAATTTTTGACATAGTTGGAAACTCTGACCGTTGAAATAATTAATGGATGGTTCCTTATAAGAGAAAAGAAAAAGAAAATTTTTGTTTTTTATTTTTCCGTGATAATTTGTAAAATTTAAAAAAAACAGTGTTTATATTATAAATTATAGGCTATGTTAAGTTCTGCACATGCATTAAATAATTTCTTTATAACCTTAACAAATTAATACATTAATTTTAGTTTTTATAAAACATCGCTTTTGTCACAGGCTTTTGTTGTTGGGGGGGGGGGGGGGGGGAGGGGGGGAGGGGGGGGGGAAAGAGAGAAAACACTTCATACCTGACAATGAGATATTGTACTCAGTTATAGTACCTAATAGCAATGCTTTTAACAGTTGAAGCACTGTCAAAGTTTAAATTTGCGTGGGCGTGGGAACGGATATATTTTTATCGAGCCCTGCTAATAAATAAATCATGTTCACTCTACTTGTAACAATTTTATCGTATACCGTATTGTCATTGTGGTGTTTTTATACGCCTACTTAAAAATAATGATTAAAATATTAAAAATCATATTTAAATACTATTACTAAGCTTTCTTTCTTTATTACTTTCTTCTTAAACTAATAAAATATAAAATTACTATTTAAAAAAGTATTTTGATGACAGAACTAAGATAAACTTGATGCGGGGTGATAACTGGTAACAAGGTACAAATTAAAGTTGAGCTTTTTTGCGAATGAGCTTTCCCACTATCTTCGTACCTCCGTCTGCTCTCCAAAAGTACACAAATACTATCGACGTCACAATAGTTCTGTGTGTGGGAAACATATTTGTAAATAGTGGTTTTCGAAATCAAAATATCAATTTTTCTGGATCATCTTTCGTTTTCTGCAGAAGATATCGATTAGGTAAGTCAAATTATGGCTGTTTAGATATGTAAATTAATGAGTTTACAAAAGCGCTTCAGTCTACAGTGTTTTCTAATTGCCGCTTCATGTCGCTCCACTAAAACTATAATTTATACTGAACTGTCGTCTGCAGGGTGCGCCGAGTGCAACGTTTCGTTGGTAGTGTTTGTAATTTTGTAAGCGATAACAGTTTTCAGAAAATTTCGCAATGTAGTACATGCATTTTCCCCACTCCCTTCTCCTCTCTGTAATGCATGATTCAGTTAGTTTTGATTCGAACTCGGTAAAATTATCGTATTTTATTTGTGACAAATTCTAAACAAATGAAATATCCCAGTGAAAGTGAAATTGCTATTAGTGAAACCTTTGGCTTTTAAGTGTTAAAGCACAAATCCTTAGACTTAGTACTTAGGTCCGAAGCAAAGACAAAGCCAAAAGTGATGCTGTTTTCAGGGAGGATGCTATTTGCAGGTGCAGCTAGAATTATGATGCACAATAATTTGAAAAAAAAAAGTAAAGTTTGTGAAGGCCTTTGGCTTTGCTCTTTCTTTGCAAATCAAATAATTATCTCATGTCACTTAGGGCTTATAGGGAAATCCCAACACTCAGCTCTTGAGTGATAACACCAAGAGTTGGACCTGAATGATATTTAATGTGTAAGTGAAATGATAACTTTCCTGTTCTTCACTGATGATTATTATATTATTTTCATAAACTAAATCTAACGATCGATAAAGCTTGTATTATAATAAATTATATGAAATATAAGTATATATTTTTATAAGTGAAATTTCCTGATTCATCTTTTATAAATAGTCAAATTACAAGGTCTAAAAGACATTTTAAAAAGAAACTCATCCTTGCTGATAACACAGTCACACACATTGCTGAAAGTGCTTGTATTGTGTATCCCATTTATTTCTATCATTTCGCCACTCCTGGAGAGGAACTATGTCTCCAACACAACCCCCCACCCCCACCCCAATTTTAAAAATAAAATTAAGAAACATAATTATCCCAATCTCCCAGAGACAAAAATAAAAAAGTAGAAAGAAAATTGTATAAAATAAATGCAGAGCTAAAAATCAAAATCTTTTGAATAAAAAACTATAGCCGGAAGTAAACTGGGGGAACCTCCATGACTAAATACCATGGAAGACATTGACGTCCTTACCACTGAACCAATCCTAACTTTAAAAACTTTAATATGCACATTGACTATAAGAAGAAAGAAAAAAGAAAATAATAAGTGCATACGTTTACATGTATTTATTGTGTACTATAATAGCCACAGAACAATTGTCTAATGAGATTTGATTGCGCTTAAACATTTTGCATGCAATTCATTTACATCTAATTGAACATGTACCGTTTTTTATGGCTATTTCATCATGATATTAGAAATACATCAATGGTAGCAGACTGAGTATGGCAGTAAAAGAGTAGTTAAGAATAGGGTCTTTGTCACACACGACTCATTTGGTGACAGTGTGGCATGGAATGTGCTATTTGCAGAGAAATACACTATTATGTCCCATAGAAACCCTTGCACATTTCTCATTTGGCAGGATTTGTGCTGTTTCAAGGGTTTTTATAATATGAATCCCTGAAAGGGAGCTAACAAGTAAATAATTAAATATGTTGAATATTATCCCTGACTAAATAGGGTTTAATGGTGGAAATTTGTTAATAAAACATCCAGTCATTCAGATTGGCCAATCTCATCAAATAGCGGAAAGATATTAATAAAACATATACGGCCCGTTGGGCTTTTTAATCCGTCCCGCCGAACTCGTCCACGTTATATTATTAACTCTTTCGCTGCTGAGCAACTTACACTGCGTTCATCCGCCGTTCTCAAAACCGCGGACCAACAATGGTGTTTTGCTGCCTATGAAAGGCCAAATCTTTTCATGTAATCATTTTTACATTTGATATATATTAAATTAACTATATATATATAGTTCACATAAACACACCAATCTCCTATTCTGACCCGGCCCCTCTGTCAAACCATTTAGAAACCATTGTGGCCCGCGAGTCAAAAAGTTTGCCCACCCCTGACCTAGACGAAATCTTGTTTTCAACTTTATTTTACATAAGATTTTACAAATTATTTCTGCTATATATATGCTGAAATGCATTGTTAGCAGCCAAGTCTTACAAAAACCTTTTCTAAAAATAGTAACATTACCTAAAGCAATGTGATGTTTTCTGGTCTTAGAAATGACAAACCCTATACCTTTAGTTTGTGACATTATAAAACTAGATTACCAATGAACATTTATGGCCTGCACAACTACACTACTTGTTACACTACTAGCCAACACTGTCTATTAAGCGTGATGCAGTTTACATGATGCAGTTTACATTTAGTTAAATATGTTAATCCCCAAATAGATGACATCAACATCTGTGATTTACTAAGTGATGACATGGGCGTAATGATTAGGCAGTGGATGGGGAGGCTGTCTTCCCTAGACAAAACATTTTTTTTTACCGGGGCGGGGGGTTGGGTGGGGGGGTTTGAATATTTTTCTCTGAATCGGAGACGGCAAAGCAAAGGATCCCCCTTGGGGGTCAAACAAACAAACTACTCAGCTGCTTAGTATAGTTAAAGTAATGAAAATACTAAATTCACTTGTCATTTGTGACTATGACTGCCATGACATTAAAAACAAATAATGTTTAAAATATTAAATAAACACTCATTGGACTTCAAATCTGGAGTTTGGGGGGGGGGGGGGGGAGCGGGATGTTGGATTAAAAAAAAAAGATATCTATGAGCTGTTGGCTTTTACAAAAAAATTAGGATATATATATTTTTTCTTTAAACCATTTTAAAACCCTCTATATTAAAAAATTAATTAACAGTTCGATTTGTTCAAATATTATGCTTTTCTTCCATTTCTCCTTCTAAACTTTTTTTCTTCCAATAATCAAAAGTAAAGGGAGACAAACCTTCAAATTTTACGGCTTCATTTATAAGTATAAGTGAACAAATTTCAACTAAATTTTACTTTTTACTTACCTCCCTTGTGATAATTTTCTTTTTCTTTATAGATTCGCTATGGTTCAATTAACTGTTTATTTTTATCCTTTCTACAATTTACTGGCTCGCAGGTGAATTATAAGTTATCTAAAAATATATGTATTGATGTTTCCAGTCACAATGAAGGGGTAAACTATTATATATGGGGGGAAGGGGGAATTCTGTCTGTCATTAAAAAAATGTCATAACAGGAATATGAAAGGTGTAATTCAATGGGCATGGTTTTTAACTAGACAGCTTACAAGAAATTCGTTTCAAGATCTTATTGTTTGGGGAGGGGTGTCCCTGAGAGCTGATTGTCCACCAGCTATTGAGAGAAAGGCTGTGGGGACTCACACTTTGTTGCTTTGAAAACAATTACACCTGAGATTTGTTTGTTTATTATTCTTTGTCCTCAATAGAGACTGACCCAAAGTGATTTCTGATTTGGCCGGAAACCAGACTGAAAGTTAAACAAGATTTTAGGTTGAAACCGAAAGATTTAAATATTTCGTAACTTGTTTACCCACACATTCTGCGCACCGCAAAAAATGACTCAACAACTTTGGTGGCAATTTATATTTGTCTTAAATGATTATCATACCATTTACCTAAGGAAGTGACACCCCTCCCCCACCTTTTTTTTGTGTGGTGTCACAGTGACCATTAGTTTAGTAAGCTAAAAACATCTTAACTACTTTTTTTAGAGAACCCAACTTATTGGGACCTTAACATCCCTGTTTATCGTCCTAATTGGATCGGGATTAACTTTAAAACACTCAATTTACCATTTTCCCTTGGATATTAGCCCTTTTAGCTCGTCATCACACACACACTCAGATTACCGGACGTAACAAATACATTTTTTTAACATTGTTTGTATCTTCACAGTGAACGGCTCTCGATAACAATTCAAATGAGAAAATTAATTGTCTGTAATCATTATATTACAGTCAAAGAGTCTAATCCACTAATTCTATAGAATGTCTATGCAAAGTGTTGTTATGAGGGATGACGTATTGCCCGCCTTCCACGTGCATGACCTCTTTCAAGTCGGTCCCATGTTGGGGCGGCTAGAAAAAATATCCCTTTGTTGATACATTTGTTTACTATCGCCCGTTTCTGTCGAACATGATAGAACGATCTAGAAAATGCGGGAAGCAGTAAGACTGTGTGTTCCATTTCCAGAATGATCATCTGAAACTGCCTATAAAAAGGGCTGACCGATAGAGAGGGGTAGAGATTTTCCTTTCCTTGTTTACGAGGCATGCTGTGTGTCATTATACTTTGTTGTGTGTAGAGATTTCGGTAATTGCACGCCACTGGTACCTCTATCGCTCACCCTAACCCGAACCCTTAAATCTATCATAAACAAAGGGCAGTTACTCCCAATGAGGGACCACAGAAGCACATTAGCCGAGATTTCTATTTCCTCATACAATTTTGTGCTCATTTTATTTTTATATACAGTACCGGTACCAGCAAATCTGTAAGTTTATAATTTCAATCATATTTCTCTTGCTGTCATTATTTAATTGAAGTTCACAAATTAAAAAGGTTATTAATTGTAATTAGCTCTGGCCTTGATTGTCGTTTTATTTGTTATTATTTTTAAACGTTGGTATCGTCCTTTATTATGGACTGTTTCTAGAACGAGCCATAGTCTAAAATTAAGAGATTAAATTCTCCATTTAAAACGGTCCGTAATAGTGTATAATGGCTTATGTATTTCACACTTTGACTAAGCATTCTATAGAGTGGCTGGATTACAAACTTTGCCTGTAACATTTAAATATATGAATAAATATAATCCTTTTTTTGTTGTAATGTAAATATTGAATACAGAAATCAATACTATTCCAAAAATTTAATTTAAGCTTGCTTCCACCTACTATAACTAGTACTAGCCCTACGAAATTTAAAAAAAATAGTTATAATAGGTTTATAGTATATAGCAATTTAAAAAATGATAAAGGAAATGTTACCATTCCCTAAGATTTTTGTTTCACAATGCTATTTACTTTTGACTATGACAAGATAAATCCAAATGTATATCACAAATGAATGATTGGAATAAACCTAGGGTCCCCAATATAAATATCACCATTCCCCTAGTTCTTTTCTTCCACAAAACTATTTACATTTACCATTACCTTACTGACATTTCATTTTGTGAAAATATTGGACAAGTAAGTCATCATGCAGCTGTGAACAGTGTTCGCAGAGGATTTGTTATAATATGATGACATCAAAACGCCGAGCAATAATGAATATCGGATTGCCGGCTGACAGGCAGGAGTGTGACAATCTGACATCTGGTAGAAGACCGAAGGCCTCAATCACTCTTGGCCAGATGACCGAAAGTCTTAATCACTTTCGGACAAAACCGAAAATAAACCAAAAGTTAACTTTTCTGTTTCGACTGAGACCAGAACTACACTGAAAGTGATGAAATGGCAACTTTCGGCGCTGAAGCTGAAATTCGGTCAGTCACTCGTCCTCATCGTGGACCGTTGGTTTCACTAATCCCACATAGCTTCAATTTGGAACCTGTACAAAGCTTCGTCAAAGTTTGGCGGTGCCTTGATTCACTTATTCTGACAATATTTGTGTGTATTGTAAAATGTTAATGTTAACATGAATAAGATAAGATAAGACTCTTTATTGAACCAAATAATGGAAATTTTATTTTAAAAATTACATTATTTACATTGTACATATTCATTTTCATCACATAAATAAATACCTAATTTTAAACAGGACAACATTTAATAATTAAAACAGTTTAAACACAGGACATCTGAAGTATTTCTCTAGCGTACAAATTAGCCATCAACGAACTCCTTTAGTGACAATAATGACTTAAATAGTGATCATTTAGATTTTATAATCGCTGGGGGAGCATGCTGGTAAATTCGTACAGACTGGGGAACAAAATAATTTTTATATCTTTCGGTCCTAACTGTAAGAGAAATAATTCGCAGTGATCGAGCTGATCTTTGTTATCTGCGATGAAGTGAGCTGATCTTTATCTGTGATGAAGTGAGTGGTAAGTATCATCCAATTTTTAAAAAGTTTTACAACAGTATTTTTGGTCACGTGAAGGATGTTTGGTTTGTGTGATGCTACTAGCTTTCTTGATTTGTCTTATTTAATCTGTGTTCAATGTCAGACGCTGAAGTTCCACACCAGCAGGTAATGCAGGCTTCCAATTATTGCACTGCAGAATAAGTTAGTAACTTGTTTGCCTTTGCCGAAATTGCACAATTTTATAAGATGGGGTTAAAGTCTTTGGTTGACCTATTTATACATAATTTGGCCGTGTTTGGCATTGTCAGCTTATTATTGGCGGTGACACCTTGGTACTTCGATGTCTCTAATTGTTCTAGACGGCCTCGTGGGGGGGGGGGGGGGGGGGGAGAGGCTCGGATATGTATGATAACAGGGACAATAACTTTTTAAATACGCACAGCTAAATTTCCTGGTTAGCTTAAATAAGCTAAGCCATTTGGTTCGTGGAGGCAGAGGGTTCAATTCCGATTACGTTGAACCTATTATTAAAAAAGAGTTGTTGAACGCTTGTATTTAATTTGACTTGAGTTCTTGTTTGTTTAAATTGGTTTGATTTCTCTGCTATGAGTATGAGACGTGGGAAGTCTCGCAAGAAGTGCCCCTAGTGTTTGTGTGAGTGGCTTTGGTCCCTGGGTTGGATAGAGTTAGTCTTTTTTTTTGTTTTGGTCAGTTTCATTTGAGACTTCGCATTTAATTATGTTCAGCTACCAACAGCCATTTTACATTCATAAATATTGGTAATTCCTGTAAATATTACACTATTGCACTATTTTAAGTGAGTTACCATTATATATATATATATATATATATATATTTTAAATATATATTAAATATATATATATATATATGAATGTATAAGTATAAATATAAAAAGGGTTTTCCTGTTTCTTGAAAACACTGCTGTTGTGAGACTGAGATCTTGTGGGTCTGTCTGAGATCTTGTGAGACTTTCTGAGATCTTGTGAGACTGTCTGAGATCTTGTGAGACTCTCTAAAATCACGTGAGACTGTCTGAGATCTTGTGAAACTGTCTGAGATATTTTTAGATTTTCTGGGATCTTGTGAGACTGACTGTCAGAGAGATCATGGACGTGGAACACTGGCTGGACGTCTATCTTAAGATAGCCAGAGCATTGTGCAATGACCATGCCGACGGCTAAACGAGTTCCAAAGAAAACTTAATTTATCGAGCCATTCAATTTGGCAAAATTTTTTTTTTAAAATTGGACCACCTGGTCAAGTTTGGGAGGAGGGCGTGGCCACATTCGGTAGTCTTCAATAGCACGGGATATTCTCTTAACAGATGAGTTAGTTTGGCTACACAGGCGTCCACCTTTTCAAATCCCTTATAAAATGCGCCTATTTCCTTTCCTCCCTTCATCCCGCCCTGACTGAGAGATTCCAATCCGTTATCAGTGTGAGTTATGAGCTTGTAGATCCACATAGACTTGCTTCATTGAGAAATGGCCGCTCATCAATCTATTTTAGGCCTGCATTTAATTCCTGGGGTGGAGGGTGTTCTAATTCGGGGTGCGCACCGCCTATAAATAGTGTTCACGTGCGTCCGAGGCAATTTTATCGGTTATCAGGCAGTGTTTTGACGGATGACGGAAGTTGGATCCACCGATGGGGTAGATTGTTGAGTCGGAGAAGACGACTGGAAGATATGGGCAAGAATGAGACGTCTGTTTTATTATGTAACTTGCCTTGAGTTTGTGGCACTGCCTCTGTAGTGGTGGATCATCACGTGATCTCCATGATATACCGTGATGCACCTAATTCTTATCCATGGCACAGTCTGATATACTAGCGAGAACCCGGCATGCGTTGCAATGCAACTGAAAGAAAAAAAGTGTTTGTGTTTAATTACGTTTTTAAAAGTAATTTTTAAATAGAAAAATTTTTGTTCCGTCTGGTGCGTAAATTAGAAGGTTTTTTAATGCGTGAGCAGGCAACATACTGCTGTCCACGTGAGTAGTATGGATTTTCAAAATTTAGTCGACACACTTGTAACGATTGATTCACCCATGCAGTAGCTCTGTTTGAAATTATATTTATATATCTCACATAAAAAAAAGGCCCCCGGCCCCAAACGCAAATTATAAAATGGTTGTACTAATTCAGAAACCCACTTATTATGTCAAACACAAACTGAAATGACGATTGTATTTGATTCAATTCCATCCACACATGCAATAGCTCTGTTCGAAATTATATTTGTATAGCTCATATTAGAAAAAAATAATTTAGGACCCCCGGCCTCAAAAGAAAGATTTCAAAATGGATAACCTAATTCAGAAACCTTTGCGGGCGTGCGCACAACAAGTAACCAAAGTTTTATAGCAATCGGATAAATGATATAGGAACGCATACGGAAATTATATTTAGCTCATAAAAGGGGACAAAAATAATTTAGGGCCTACTTGTGTAAAATGATTGGGTTTTGATATTTATGAGTATAATACTTATTATTATTATAGGTTGCCTTATAAAGTGCGGTACCCCATTATGTAAATGTACTTACGTTTTGTTAACGTCATTAATTTTCTTAATTGGTAAAATCAGAGTATAGCATCTATTTTTCTCAACTGTATTATGATTGGATTTAAAGATATAGTCATCCACGTAAAAATGTACACACCCTATTTCATACCCCCGCTATATATGTTCCTAAGAAGGTTAATTATTTATTTATTTCATTCTGAGGCGGATCTTGTGCTTCCTTGAGCAAATGAAAGTATCGCATTATCCCCTCCCACACCCCCCCCCCCCCATCCAAAAAAAAGTTTAAAAAAAATTAATAAAAGCATCCACGGGATGGACCCCCTTACTTCCACACAAACAATTTTTTTGCATTTCATATTCTTTCTTCTTATTTGGATGAGTGATACGTGCATTAGTGAATGCTATTTGGCTATGTAGTTTCGTTGCATTGATTGAGTTTTAAACGGCATTTTCTTCTTATAGGCATATTTAAAGGTTACGTTTTTAAAACTTTATAATTTTCATAAAAGTATATTTTTGGAATGAATAAAAAGTAAAATCTTATTAAATGTTAAAAAACACAAACCGAAAGTTGTATTTAATTTTAGAAAATTTTAGCAATTTAAAAAGCAATCAATTATATTTATTAAATTTATTATTAAGAAAGGGAAATATTTTATCGGTTTTTTTACGCACTGTTATTAAATCAAAGAAACTTAGAGCTATAGCCAAAATAGGCAAATCACGATGTGACGTCATTTTCGTATTTATTTAAATCAAATCAATTTTATTTTTATTTCGCAATATTA
Source organism: Omphiscola glabra (assembly GCA_964017045.1). Classification (NCBI taxonomy): domain Eukaryota; kingdom Metazoa; phylum Mollusca; class Gastropoda; family Lymnaeidae; genus Omphiscola; species Omphiscola glabra. Next base: position 3,303,109 of record OZ024808.1, read on the forward strand.
ACAACGCACTAAAAATAAAAGATGTTTTGGGTTTTCCCGATAAATTTGATTACGATGCAATTCTGAGATCATAATTTGTTTATTAATATTTTTTTTCATAACTTTTACATTTGGATAAAAAAAAATGCTTAAAATAGTTCCATAGTTGTTACCTTAAATGTATTTGTAATTTATAATAACAATAATTAAACTTTTACTAAAATAAAAGCTGATATATAATATTTTTTTGCGCATTTAAAATTATTCGATTTCCGTAAAATAATAGAAAATAAATATATTCGGTTCTTTGGCGTTACGGTCAGCATAGCTCATTCTTATATAATATACCGTGATGCACATAATTCGTCTCCATGGCAAAATCTGATATATACAATGTTACAAATGTTCTTCTCCATGGCGAATTCTGATATGTACCATGATACAAATAGTTATTGTCCATGGCACAACCTGATATATATACCATGATACAAATAGTTATTGTCCATGGCACAACCTGATATATATACCATGATACAAATAGTTATTGTCCATGGCACAACCTATAATAACTATAATAACTATAAGTGATAAAATATTGATAAATCAATGACACTCAATACGCCCCCCCCCTTTTTTTTTTAAAAGCCCCCAACCCCTCTTTAATTTCTCAAGTTTCGTAATTTATAGTCATTATCCTGTTTGTGCATCGCCGCCACGAATAGGCAAATGTTATCAATGGGATTTCGGCACTAGACAGATTGAAAACCACTGTACTAGAAGGATGTTCAGGTTTTTTGTGTGTGGAAAAGTTTGCTTTCGATTCTTTAGTTGAGTTTTTTCCCCAGTAGTTGCTGGTTCCCCCATCAGTCCAAAGCCACGTGTCATATTTACTACTTTTATTTGTATGATTCGAACATGGCTACCCAAATTTAATCGTTGAATGCAGTCTGTGTTGTTATATGTAATCGTTAAATAAAGGCAGTGCTTTTCAATGTAATGGTTGAATAAAGCCCAAGTTGTTCTATGACATTGTTAAAGAGTTGAATAAAGCCCAAGTTGTTCTATGACATTGTTAAAGAGTTGAATAATGCCCGTGTGGTTCTATGTCATGGTTAAAGAGTTGAATAAAGCCCGTGTGGTTCTATGTCATGGTTAAAGAGTTGAATAAAGCCCGTGTTGTTCTATGTCATGGTTAAAAGAGCTGATAATGCCCGTTTGGTTCTATGTCATGGTTAAAGAGTTGAATAAAGCCCGTGTTGTTCTATGTCATGGTTAAAGAGTTGAATAATGCCCGTGTTGTTCTATGTAATAATACTTAAGTAAGAGCTGAATGAAGGCTGCCCGTGCGTTGTTTAATGTGTAGAGTTGTAACACTTGGACATGTATAGATACCTCGGTCCCACCAGACTCAGGTAACTCAACTATCTGTGAAGCTGAGAACGGCGTATTTTGCTCAGCAAACGGCTCATTTCGTGTTGAGCGCATGTGAAGGTATGAACATCTCTGCGTGCTCACGGCAACTGTGTGTGTGCGCGCCGTTATCTTTAACTGGTAGAAGAGAAAAGAAGGGGAGAGAACTTTTCACCTGCTTATTTTTTTTTTGTGGGTAGTTGATTTTGTGATTTTTGATTGATTTAATTTCTCCTGAGGTTGAGAGGAGAATGGGAGGAGAGAATTTTTCGTAACGGCATATCTCTGTGGTGTACATCTTGTATGTGGGTTTCTCATATCCTTAGTTGTGTTAGTAACGTGATGGTCATAGGCGGAGTTCCTATTTGTGTTTAAGCCAGTTTCTTTGTCTGATAAATGCACTAAGGGCTGTGGTCTTACCTAAACTTGGAGGATCCAGCTTTTCTTCGTGCCCAGTCCCGCGCAAAAGTGAGTTTGTTTGGTGGCAACACTATTCAACTACCGTGTTGTTGTTTTTTGCCTATTTTTTGTTTTGGTTGCCTAGCTTTGCCGGCCTGTTTGCTGGTTGTGTTACCTCCTAACTGCGGCCGTGTAATCTAGGCGTTGGTTGCAACTTTTGACATGTACTACCTGCCTGCAGGGTGGAAATCTTTTGGCATGTACAACCTGATTGCAGGTTTGTAATCTCTCGAGGGATGCCTAGTCGTTTGATCACCTATTTGAGTGAAGTATTGAAGATTTATTCAGCGGCCTGATGCATTGTCATTGTGATAAGTGTGCTGTTAGATATGCAGTACTACTGTGATATAATTGTACTGCTTTATATGCAGTGCTACTGTGATAAGTGTAATGTTGTATATAAAGTGCTACTGTGATATAATTGTACAGCTATACTAGTATTATTGTGAAAAATTTACAAGTGCTTTAATAAAGACTTATTGTCTCTTCCACAATGTATGGTACAGTCCGTAAAAGTTCGATGTATTGTACAGTCCGTAAAAGTTCGATGTATTGTACAGTCCGTAAAAGTTCAATGTATGGTACAGTCCGTAAAAGTTCAATGTATTGTACAGTCCGTAAAAGTTCGATGTATTGTACAGTCCGTAAAAGTTCAATGTATGGTACAGTCCGTAAAAGTTCAATGTATTGTACAGTCCGTAAAAGTTCGATGTATTGTACAGTCCGTAAAAGTTCGATGTATTGTACAGTCCGTTAACACACGACGAGGCTCAGCTTGTTATTCACCCAATGGCCACCACACGGTTTGACCGGAATACCCGCCAATGCCGTGGTGCCACACTTAGACTTTGAATTGTCCGTGTTTACGGTTTGCCTATGATTGATTTACGTCTGGAAAAAATAAACGGGGTGTCTCTACGTTTGCCATATTTATGATCCATTAGATCCCAGTGTTACCGTTGTTAGAAGCGCGGTCCGCACCATGCGGTTACAATGTCGCCTGTACGGATATTAAACAGTTGTCACACGCCTGGTTACCACTACTGCACCCTGTGGAAGATTCGAACATTTGTTGGGAGGGATTTCAACACATTTCTCGGTACGGTATACACACATAGCTGAAGTTGGATTAACCTTTAATGCTATTGCTGTTCCATGCTTGGAGTACTTAGTGTTTGACCACCAGAGTGTTAAACAGGTCCATCGGTTGGAACTCGTGTTCCCGCTCGATAACATGGATCTGGACCTCTTGTTGACGCATATCAACGCCATCAACCTCCACACCAGCAGTGTCAACACCGGCAACAACGCGGTCGTCGGTAGCAGCAACAACAGCAGCAGCCATCACTATAGCGACCTCCAAAACAACAACAGTGGGACATTCACCACCACCGCCACAGTGCACGAGCGACCCAACCAGCTTCCTGTGGTGAAGCACCTACCGCCGCAGCCACCGGCCCGCACAAGTATTAGTGGTGGCAGTGGCGGCAGGCACAGCAGCTGTCTGAACAGCCCGGCTCATTCCCCGACTTCCCCTGCTCCATCATCCCCAATCAGCGCCGCCCCTGTCCACTCAAAGCAACACCACCATCACAGCTGCAGGAGTGCGGGAAATACGGGTGTGGCTCTCCACCCCTCCAATCAACACAACCACCCACACCACCAACTGCTGCAGCTTCCGCAGCTACCCACACAGTATGCTGCGCCACTGCTATACCACATGCAAACAAATCGTGGGGTAAGAAATACAATGCATGCTTATTGGATAGTGCTGTTTGAATAATGAGAGAGTACTGCCTGAACCATGACAGAATACTGCATGCACCCTGACAGAATACTGCATGCACCATGACGAGTGTACCGCATGAACCTTGACGAGATTACTGCATGCAGTTTTGTAGTTACCGAACTCCATACTTGCATTTTCTCCCCATCGTCCTTAAAATGTTACATAACATCTTGACACACAATGTTGCTATCTTCCAGAGGTGATAATATTAAGAGAACTGCATCAACAATAAAATAGTTCTATATATATATATGGAGACTGTTACGTAAGTCGTATATATATCTAGAGACAGTGGGGTAGTCGAATATAGATTTCTGGAGTTATTTGCGTAGTCGTATATCTGGAAACATTGAGGTAATCGTATATATATCTGGAGACATTGGGGTAGTCATATATCTGGAGACATTGACGTAGTCGTATATATATCTGGAGACATAGGCGTAGTCGTATATATCTGGAGTCAGTGGTTCAGTCGTATATATGAAGTCGAAGCCAAAGTTTCTCTAGCCTGATGATAAAGAACTGTCAGGTGACTAGGATCTATTCATATTTTAGGTTTAGTGTTCAGCGAAAGTCCCTGTTAACTCTATTAGATCAATCAAACATTGGAGTACTCCTCCCACACCCCCCCCCCTTTTTTGTGTGTGTGTGACTACATCACAGAGCCACTGGTGATGCGAACACATGTCATTGATTACGGTGGATGTGATCACGTGCTTCCCACCCTGTCAGCTTTCAGTGGACGTGGGCTCAAATTTCAAACAAATTTCTCGTCTGCACAGACTGCAGTGCACTGTACTGAGGTGAAAAAAATCCCCAGAAAAAGCCACGGCTTTCTTCTCGCCTGCACTTAATTTCTCTGAGAAAGTCTTTCAGTTCTTTGCACATGTTTTCCATGGTTTGAGACCAAAATGTTGGGAGGCCTCACTTCTGTACAAGTAGGAAGTAAACTCTATTGTTAAAACTAATATAGTTATATTTACCGTTATATGGTTTTGAAAATTTAATATGCTTCAGAATTTGGTTCGTTTTTAACCTTACGTAACGAGGCTTCTTCAGGGACTTAAAACCAACATACAAAACTTACTGTAATAAAGAATATTCAATTTAAATTTACTATAAAGAATACAAAATCTAATAGACAGACATAAAATTATATCAACCTACAGCACAGCAAGTAAAAAAAGTACAATCCTCGAAAGATACAAATATTAATTTACACACTCAGATAGAGTACAATCTTGTAAATACATTACGTCTCGTAAATCTCTAGGAAAAATAGCGAAATACTCTCTCGGCTAGGAAAGCTTCCGGCTATTATATAGGGAGTAAGTTAGAACCCTCCTGAAAAGAAATGCTAGAAATTGCGTCACCTGATGGCATTATTTAGAACAAATTCGAACGTTAACAACCTTTTCCCAATCAAGAAAGGGGTGGGTAAAAAGGATTTGTCGATATACATTTAATCGGTGACGTCAATATAAAAAAATGGGGAGTGAGGCGGCGGAATGCATTAGCAAAAGTTGAAGCAAAAAAATTAGGTCAAGCCAAAGGCTGCACTATAACACATCCCGTAAAAAATATATATGTAAATATACAAATACAATGTTCTAATTTCTGAAATTGACTCGCGCTCCCTATTCTCTCTCACTGAAATTATCAGTCGCATGTTTCATCACTCATTTTTCAAATCAGAGTGCAGTGGCTTGAGACCCACCACGAAAGCAATCTTATTCATGTAATGTTATAACGACGTTATTTCCTGGCCACTCAAATATCATATCCTCACTGACTAGTAGTAATCAATGTTTACCTAAACTGTGGCTCCCCCACAGGATATTAAATTTTAAATATCCAATATATGTATAGCTTGGTAGAATACCCGGAGGGCGGGGGAATTATGTGGAAATGTTTGAGAGCCGTGTCAACTTTCTCATATGGGGCCCCGCCTATAGTTTATGTATATTATTGTTAGGGTGAGCAATGTGTGAAATACAAGATTCAACCAAGCCCACGACCTGGTGAGTCGTGGCTGTGTATGGGCACTAGCTTTGGTGTGTGTGTGTGTGCATGTGAGGGAAAAGTGATATTGGTGTGTGTGGGGGGCACTGAATTTGTTGGTTGTTTTGGGGCACTGACATGGTTGCCCTGAATAACAAGATCGAGTGAGAAGAACGCCTGTTGTAGTGGATACTTAACTTATCCTTAAAGACTAACAACATGCACTTTTGGATATCAATGACTTATTGCACACGTAGGTACTAACTGGCAGACTGCGATGGCTTCTTTGCTCGTCCAGTTACGCCCGTGTACTGACGTACTCAGTCTTAACATAGACGAAACCCTAAATATATTTCAGCACAGCTGACTGTGTTGAGAGCCATGAAAACAATCAAGATTTGATGGAAATAATATTTAAAAAAAACCAGATGACTATATAAATAAAAAGGTTGCCGCGAAGGTCAATATAATGTTTCTGTGTATCACTGTAAAAAACAAAAAGGTTTCGGCATTAAATATTTCTGAATGTTTCTATTCAGTGTTACATATGATTACTAGACTCTGCACTACTTATTGTTGACAAGCAATGAAAGTACGCGCTTCTGTCAGTGTAAGCAATTGGTGGGCCAAGTCGGTCTAACATTGGTGCATGGCACGTTTGAAGGAACCCGTCACTGTTAGCTTGTATACACAACGCCCACGTCACCCAACCTTCCCTCACTTGCAGAGTCGTGGTGTAATGGAGTCGACGGAGGTGAGAATGCCCAGGCGTCGCCCAAATTAAACTCTACACAACGCAATACTACCCTCTCCTCAATATCATAACACCATATTCCTAATATCATATTATCCTCCACTAAATTCCCATACTATCCTCTCCAGTACCTATTCTACCCTCTCCCCGATATCCATTCTACCCTCTCCTTAATACGGTACCCATACTACCCTCCCCAATGCCTATGCTACCATCTCCCCAGCACTGACAATAAGTTGGCTTCTTGAAATATATTGGATCATAGTTAAAATGAAAGAGAAGACAACCAAAGATGATATCACCATCCTTAAGTTTGTTATGATGGAATCGTTTTTGTTTATCGGAAGTCGGCAATGTTCGTCTCCAGATGCCCCAGCTCTAACAACTTCAAAAGATAAGCACTTACTTAGAGTACATTCGATAAAGTTATTTTCAAAGACAGACCATTATTTCCGCAGTAAGCCAGGTTCACAAAGATCTTTAAAATTTGATAGATGACTTATATATTAAGATTAAATTCTAGCCGCATCTCATGTAACAGAAGCTAATAATGAAAGGCTCACCTAAACCTAGCTTCCCCCACCCCCTACCCCACAACCTCATTCCATTGAGATCTGACAGGGGCGACCCGTGCATTGAATATTGTTACACAAACGTGCGGCCCTGTCAGACATCTCTTGGTAGCGCCTGAAATCTCCCGAAGTTTCACAATGGGATTGTTTACGTTCGTGGCGCCCAGCATCTACGCTGTGACGCAAGCGCCGATTTTTGCGAAGACCGAATCCGCGCTGCTCTAGATATGCCTCGGAGATAAGCCCAACACATGGATAGACAGCCATTATGGACCCCAATTTATCTTCTACCAGGCCGGCCGGCACTGCCTCGCCGGAATATGAATAATAATAAACACTATAAATAAAGAGTGGTTTACCTCCACTCATTCTGCCCGGCCTGGTATGTAATGATGAACACGTTAAATAAAGAGTGGTTTACATCCACTCATTCTGCCCGGTCTGGTATGTTATGATAAACACTTTAAATAAAGAGTGGTATACTTCCACTCATTCTGCCCGGCATGGTATGTTATGATGAACACTTTAAATAAAGAGTGGTTTACCACTCATTCTGCCCGGCCTGGTATGTTATGATAAACAATTTAAATAAATAGTGGTTTACTTCCACTCATTCTGCCCGGCCTGGTATGTTATGATGAACACTTTAAATAAAGAGTGCGGTTTACTTCCACTCATTTATGCTACATACTTACTAGGATAATAAATGGACTGCGTTCAGGCTGTGTGAAAGAAATAGTAGAGCGATGTACATGGAAGATTGAAATAGAATAAAAGAAGAACGTTTCGGCCAAGAACCTTCATCAGCTGACAGGGCAAATGAAGGAATAACAAGGAATAGAAAATATTTGAACGGATTTTAATGCTGAAAATATTACATTTTTAGAATATGAAAAATTGAAAATATTTTGCGCTAATTTTCTTTTTTAAGCATTCATAACAGTTAGAGTCCCAGATATTGTTCATTTACACAGAGGTTACTTCTTCGACCATCGCATTTTCCAAAAGAATGATAATTTCCGATCTAGTTTAACGATAGTTCAAATCAAGTTAAACCGAAATTGTTTAACTCGATTTCTATCGGCGGAAATCGCGGATGTCAGGCCCAACCGTTGATTCCCAGTGTATCTTCTGCAAGGGAAATCCCGTACTTGTTTATATCTCACCGGATGACTTGTGTTTGTTATACTATGGCGTGTCCCGTCCTATGTTGGCTGTATAATGACGCTGTGCGGATACACTCACAGATGCGTAAACCAGGGCATTGTCTGGTTACACTCACAGGTGCCGTGTAAACCAAGGCATTTTCTGGCTACACTCAAGAATAGAGACCGACCGAATTTCGGCTTCGGCGCCGTAAGCTGCCATTTGATAACTTTCGGCCTAGCTTCGGCCGAAACAGAAAAGTTAACTTTTGGTTTCGGCCGAAAGTGATGGAGACTTTCGGTCATCTACCAGAAGTCAGACTGCCTGTCTGTCTCTAGGCCAACAACCCAAAAGTCATTATAGCTCAACATCTTGCTGTCATCGTATGTTATATGGCTGATATTTTGCGAAAACTACTCACAGTTACATTATGTCTTTTATTTCCAAAAAATACATTTCAATTTAGCCTAGGCAAATGTAAATAGTTTTGTGGACAAAAAGTACGGACACGGTAATATTTATATCATAATTTTTGTTTCAATGTTTTCAAATGTAAAATTTGGAACTCTAGGCTTATTTAATTCGTTCATTTGTGATATTCATTTTGGTTTATCATTATCCAGCTCATCAAGGTTGTCATAGGCAAAGGTGAACAATTTTGAATAATCCCAGGGAATGGTAATATGTACTTCCGGTTCACGAGCGCTTGACAGGCAGCTGTGTAATCGCTCTACATTTTCTCATTTTCGGATTGTTTTTCTCAACTTTTATTCCTGGAATAATGGATATGTTTGAATATGAAAGTCTCCTGGACGTATGAATATAATTTATTTCGAAAATAACTAGGAATTGGTAGACTTATTCTAAATTTTTCCATTCTATATTCGTGATTAATGTAAACAAAAACAGTCGACGTCATTAACAAACACTTCCGGTTCACAATTCGATGTGCTGCACTGAAATATCTCCACATTTTCTCCTTGTTTCTCTCATATTTTTATTCCTGGATACAGAACGAAGTAGTCATCTCTTGAACTGCACTTCGCTGGTTATGAACACTTCCGTAAAACACTATTTAAACTGCTGTGTGGCGATCTTTTAGGCCACAATAGTGTATGTATATTTCACATTGTTTTGATAGACTTGGAAATTAACTTAAAAGATATGCCCCGCCTTCAATATTCATCTACTATCCTGCGTCGTCTGTGTACCCCTGATGGCTATCTCCTTAGTGATGATGTTCTTTCACGATGTCGATCATTATGTTTAATAAAAAAGAAAACTGCAAGAGGTTTTCGTGGGGGAAGAAGGAGGATGAGATCTCGACATTCAGCTCCCACGACAATAGTGCGTCAAAGAACTGATGATGTTACGCTCATTAATGTGCAGTCATCTGTCAAGACATCATTGATCATCAATGACCTTTTCACTGAGAAAAAAACAACAACAAAAACTCAAACTCATGATTTCACACCGCCTCGACGGGGCGTGAAGAGATCAAATCTAATTGATGTTGACTGCCAGCCTGTTGTGAAGCCACAATCACATAATTTCGGGGTACTGTATTTTAACTCCCAGTCATGCAGGAATAAGACATTTGAGGTGTGCGATCTTGTTTTAGAGAGCAAGGCTGACCTTGTATTCATTACCGAGACGTGGTTTAAACATGTTGGAGACGAGGTCAAGCAGCAAGAAATTACACCTCCGGACTACCTCATTCACTCTTGCCCAAGGCAATCGCACAGTGGTGGTGGTATTGCTGTCCTTTATAGGAGCTCCTTAAAGAATGGTGTGGCGTTTTCAAAATCGGACGAGTTTGTTTCATTTGAGATGTGCAAGATGCAACTTAATTATGGTGAACAAGCGATAACGTTTCTATGCATATACAGGCCACCTCCTAATAAGCGAAATAAGTTGAAGATCTGTCAGTTTACTGCTGACTTTCTTCGGCTTCTGGAAACGTACGCCTCCACAAACAAAAACGTCGTCATAATCGGCGACACAAACTGTCATTTCGATTCCACCACCGACAGCTATGTCAAGACCTTAAAATCAGCTCTTGACACACACGGAATGACTCAGCTTGTCAGTGTCCCGACACAAAAGCGGGGTCACATCCTAGATTGGCTGGTTGTCAGAGAGGATCGTGCAGCTATGATCTGCAACCTCATAATTGAGGACAAACTGATCTCTGATCATTTCCCAGTAACCTTTGACTTTGATTTAAGGAAGCCAGGGCGCCTTCTGCGCACAATCACATCCCGTGACCTCCGAAGGATAGATCGGGCGGCCTTTAGATGTGACGTCGCCGCCCTCAAGTATAGCGAAGATGATCCTGCAACAGACTACAACAGTGGCCTCAGAGTTATTTTAGACAAACATGCACCTCTGTCTACACGGCGCGTTACGGACCGCCCTTCTGCCCCATGGCTCACACCAGAAATAAAGGACGCGAAGCAGCAACAGCGACGTGCAGAACGCAAGTGGCGGAAGTCTGGCTTGACTGTGCACCGACAAATCTTTGTTGAAAACAAGGAACGCACTAAGCAGATGGTCCTTGCAGCTAGGACTGAATATGTCAGTCACCGGATTGTAGATTGCGGTTCAAATAGGGACTTATTTCGCATTGTCGGTCAGCTGACCGGTAAACAGAAGGACACATCTGTGCCAAACAATATTGCTTTGGCCGAGTTACCAGACGCTCTAAATGATTTCTTTGTTATGAAAGTTAAGAAGATCAGGGCGAGACTTGACATTTGCACAGATGCTCCCGAATTCTTGCCGTTTAATGGCACTCCTATGAGCGAATTTTTGGAGGTCACTGAATCGCATGTGAAGAAAATCCTGGTTGACTCCCCAAGAAAGTCATGTTTGCTTGACCCTCTTCCGGCAGGTCTGTTGTATGAATGTTTAGACGAAATTGTCCCTATCATTACTAATATCGTAAATCAGTCTTTGAAAACTGGTTTTGTTCCATCCTCTTTTAAGGAGGCGGTTGTAACTCCACTGCTAAAAAAAGCAAATCTCGACCCTAATCTGTTGGAAAATTATCGCCCCGTCTCTAATCTACCATTTTTATCAAAGATTTTAGAGAGGGTCGTTCTTCGACAGCTCCTGGATCACCTCACTCGGTGTGACTTGTTTGAGCCTTTTCAGTCAGCATACAGAACGCATCACTCTACTGAGACAGCCCTGTTGCGCGTCGTAAATGACCTTCTGTCGTCTTGTGGTGAGGGCCAGGTATCCCTTTTGTCGTTACTGGATCTATCGGCAGCGTTCGATACGCTTGACCACGGCATACTTCTCCAACGTCTACAATATACGTTCGGTTTCACTGATACCGTCCTGAGATGGTTCCGCTCATATCTGACAAATCGGGTCCAATCAGTTATCACAAACGGCTTGACCTCCAAGAAATCCATTATTGAATTCGGAGTACCCCAAGGCTCGGTCTTAGGCCCGGTGCTTTTCACTATGTACGTTCAGCCCCTGGGTGCAGTGATCAAGCAGTTTGACATGGTATATCACATGTTCGCGGATGATACCCAACTTCAGAAATCCGTGATCCCCTCTCAGCTCCCTCAGCTTCTTAAAATGACACAGAAGACAGTGGAGTCAGTTAAGCACTGGATGACAATAAACAAGCTCAAATTGAATGATGAAAAGACTGAGGTGATCCCCATTGCTACCGCTCAAAAATTAAAATCTTTAAAAGATACACCATCCTTTACTCTCTCAGGCGTGCAGATTGAGTTTGCTCAAACAGTGCGAAACCTGGGTGTCTACTTAGACAGAACACTAACTATGGAAAATCACATTAACATGATTTGCAAGGCGATTTTTCTAGAGCTACGCAGAATTAGTCATATCAGACCCTTATTAACGTTGGGTGCATCAAAGAGGCTGATGTCTGCATTCGTGCTATCACGCATGGACTACTGCAATGCTCTCATGGTGGGTCTTCCAGCTACGCTCCTTGATAAAATTCAAAAGGCACAGAATAATGCGGCTCGAATTGTTCTTCGTAAACGCAAATTCGACCATGCTAAAACTCTTCTGATAGAATTGCATTGGCTGCCGGTCCGCGCTCGTATAGAGTACAAAATCGCAACTCTGTGCTACCGCTGCTTGCATGACCTGGCGCCGTCCTATCTCCAAGCGCTCATGACGCCTTATGTACCCACTAGACAACTCCGCTCATCCGATAGTGGCAAACTCTCGATACCGCGTGTTCGCCTTGAAACTTACGGAAAGCGCACGTTCGCATTTGCTGGCCCAACCATTTGGAACACCCTTCCTGACGCTCTCAAAAACAGCCAGACGCTGGAGTCCTTCAAAACAAATTTAAAAACTCATCTATTTCGCAAACACCTGCTGGAATGATGATGTCTACAATCTTTTCCAGCTTGTTATTATCTCCCAACTTAGTTTTTGTACCGCGCTTCGAGCCTTTGGGGATGAAGCGTGATTTTTCAAATGAACTTTATTATTATTATTATTATTAATATTTCCAGTTTTACTTTGTTTAATTAAAACAAAAGATATTGAAAATTAGGCTTTTTCAATTCATTTAATTCTTAAAATTCACCAGTATCATGCTCATAAACATTGTTATTGACGCAATAACTAGCTTGTGCACTTATCACGGGTTCGTTAATAATTAATTACAGACCTGTTTACATTTATGATTTTGGAGATTAATTGGCGATTTTGAGATGTCTTTTGCGTTTCTCCGTCGAGACCCGTCAGAACTACAAGATTAAGTGACCCGGTTATACAAAATTTAAAAAACGTTCCCCATCAATGGGAGTGAGGGAGGTTGGTCGCCGAACGAAATAATTACGTCACCAGACTCGTGTTTTGTACTAATCAAAGTATTATTACAGGGATATCTACCCAGCTATTTATAAGAACAAAAAGCATTAGTATGACGATAACCGCTAAACTTTTGTGGTGATACTTTTATAGCTTTAATCATTGATATTCAGGGGACAATTGGCAATATTAGAGCCATAATAATTACTTTAGATATATGTCTAGATAGCGTTGTAATTATATTATAAAAGTAAAAGCAAAGAGCGCGCAATGGTCAATTTTGCATGAATTTTGCCACCCCCCCCCCCCCCCCCGGTCCAAATTTCCTCTTACCATACTACTTTAAAATACATTTTTTTAAGAAATTTAAATTACTTTTTAATTAAAATGGTTACAGCCAAAGTATTCATTATTTATTAATTTTCACGATTATCTCAAATAAAAACTATTTACCTGTAGATATTGATACTTTCCCCCATCATTTTTCGATGTTTGCAGAATGTATGCGTGAACGACTTTAAACATATGTCAACATTTCGGTTCCGGCCGAAATTCTCGTTAAGCTTTTTGTTTCGGCTACGGTTTCGTCCAAAAGTTTCGTTAAGCTTTTGGTTTCGGCTTCGACAAAAAGTCATTTTTAAATTTCGGCCTTGTTTCAGTTTCGGCCGAAATCAGAATATCACTTTCAGCCGATCTCTACTCAAGAATGCCATTTTAACCAGGGCATCGTCTGGATATGCTGGCAGATGCCATTTGAAATAGAGAATTGACAGATACACCCAGGAATGATATGTTAACCCGTGCATTTGATTAATACACTCAAGAATGACATGTAAACCAGTGCATTTGCTTGATGCACTCAAAAATGACATGTAAACCAGGGTATTGTCTGGATGCACTCAAGAATGACATGTAAAACAGTGCATTTGCTTGATGCACTCAAGAATGACATGTAAAACAGTGCATTTGCTTGATGCACCCAAGAATGACATGTAAACCAGTGCATTTGTTTGATGCACTCAAGAATGACATGTAAAACAGTGCATTTGCTTGATGCACTAAAAAATGACACGTAAACCAGAAAATTGACTGGACTGGAAGCACTCCCTTTATTTTACCAAGAATCTTGATACATTCTTGTACGACAATTTTTTCTTGCTCTGTAAAAGGAAGTAAAACTGAATTTGTTCCAATTAAGTAACTCGTTGAGCTTCCTCTTCTAGCTGTTGGTTGTTTCATCCATTGTTTCAAATTGTGCTTCCTCTTCTAGCTGTTGGTTGTTTCATCCATTTTTTCAAATTGTGCTTCCTCTTTTATCTGTTAAATGACTAAAGATAAAACCTCCGTGACAATAATTTTGTATAATATAAACCCTTGTTCTGACTGAGACTATAAATTGTTCTAAAAACTCACCTGTTACAACACTGCTTTGCATGCACAATAGAACTTATCGTACTTGTGTATGGGCGAATAACGAAACGAGTTGTGAATGAGCAACTATTGGAGGACAAATACTGTTGTAAAACTAATAACATTTTGGATGATACTTCCCACCCACTTTATCACATATACTTAAGATCATCTCGTTCAGGGCGAATTCTTTCTCTTAAAGTTAGGACCGAAAGATTTAAACATTATTTTATTCCCCAGTCTGAACCAATTTAACAGTGTGCTACCCCATTAATTGCCATATCTAAATGATCACTGATTAAATCATTATTGTCACTTAACGAGTTCCATTGATGGCTTATTTTTGCGCTAGAAAAATACTTTAGATGTCTTGTGTTTAAATTGTTATAACTGTAAAATGTTTTCTTGGTTAAAATGTGTATATATTTATGTGCTGAAAATGACTATGTACGATGTCATAATAAAAGCATTTCCATCTATTTAGGTTAATTCAATAAATAATCTTATCTTATGTTATCTTATCCTAACTTACGATGCAAGTTGAGGCCACCAATCTTAAAGATAGTTATATTTGTCTTAAATCTCTAATGATATAGAATTGTTTGTCTTGGTGCGCCCGCCACCTGATCGTGCCACTGATCCCCATCATTATTTCACTAGAACTCTTTTACTAACTTTGAGCAACGCTGCTGATCTGAGCCTTGCTTTTCTCCCCGTGTTTAGACTGACTTCCTAAACTCACCAAACGTGTTTCGTTCGTCACCAAAGGCTGCCCCAAACCAGCTCCCATTCCACCCCTACTACAAGAGTCAATATGGTCAATATGGTGTTTGATTAATGCGTCGTTATGTGACGTTACAGGGGGGGTGGCCATCAGTTGTGATGTGGCTAGGATGGGACTTCTTAACGAGGGGTGCTCGCACCCTCTCAGGGTGTGGGAGGCAGTGTCAGGGACTGCGGGAAGACCCAGAAAACCAGGTTTATTATGTTTAATTTTTTTTTAGTGATGCGGGAAATGTTTTTGAAATCAAGTTTGGGTATGGCGCTGCAAACATATTTTAAGAACCATTGGGCTTGTCAATGTTACTGGATAGAATTCTCTTTCCCTTTATGTAACCTATTCATGATGGTTGATTTCTTTCTCACTGAACTCTTGCTGATGACGTCCTCACTGAACTCTTGCTGATGACGTCCCCATTGAACTCTTGCTGATGACGTACTCACTGAACTCTTGCTGATGACGTCCTCACTGAACTCTTGCTGATGACGTCCTCACTGAACTCTTGCTGATGACGTCCTCACTGAACTCTTGCTGATGACGTCCTCACTGAACTCTTGCTGATGACGTCCTCACTGAACTCTTGCTGATGACGTCCTCATTGAACTCCCGCTGATGACGTCCTCACTGAACTCTTGTTGATGAATTCCTCATTGAACTCTTGCTGATGACGTCCTCCCTGATCTCTTGCTGATGACGGCCTCATTGAACTCTTGCTGATGACGTCCTCATTGAACTCTCGCTGATGACGTCCTCATTGAACTCTTGCTGATGACGTCCTCACAGAACTCCTGCTGATGACGGCCTCATTGAACTCCAGCTGATGACGGCCTCACTGAACTCCTTCTGATGACGTCCCCATTGAACTCTTGCTGATGACGTCCTCATTGAACTCTTGCTGATGACGTCCTCACAGAACTCCTGCTGATGACGTCCTCATTGAACTCCTGCTGATGACGTCCTCATTGAACTCCCGCTGATGACGGCCTCATTGACCTCTTGCTGATGACGTCTTCCGATTCTCACTAGGCGCGGATGTCATCCTTCACAGTGCTCTATCACATTAAGAGCCTTGTTAGAAAATCCTATGGAATAATTGCTATAATATTTATTGTTAAATTCGCTGTAGCTTACATTATATTAAGGATAGATGCAAAATATGAACGTTTGAATAAACACCAGACTTAAAATCGGGCGTGGGTTTCTGAGGCGTGCGATTGGGGAAGGGGCCTTGGTGGAGTGGGCTACTTAAACATGGGTTGCCTTGTGGGTCTTCTCATGTGAAAAAATCTTAAATTTCAAACCTAAATCAATTTTTTTTATAAAATGATTTTCCTCTTGATTAAAATTGAACATGAATAATTGATACATTTCGACATGCAAACAATGAGGTTCTTGTCATCGACGAAGGTCGCGCTGAAAAGTAATGTAGACGAGTTAATTGTATGCCAGTAGAATCTCTTGGCTGGCAGTGTCTGCTATCATGACTTGTTTGCGCCAATAGAATCCCAGACAGACCTGTTTACCCCTGGGTTAGTGTCAGAGTAGTTTTCAGCTCTCAGAAACGTAGTTTTCAGCTCTCAGAAGCGTAGTTTCAAGCTCCAGAAAGTAGTTTGATGAATGTAAGGGACGGGGCGCTTGTTTGCAATCAAAATACAAGATGTGTAACGAAATCCACTGAACTGCTTATGTAAGTTAACACAAAGAAATATACAGGATAGGGTCCTCCAATTTGTTTCTTAAGGATGAGAAAATTTCTTATGCAAGCATATTGGCATACGTATTAACAACGCAATACTCTAAAAGAAAAATATTCTGGATGGTTCATTGAGATCGACATCCCAAAAAGGCCAATCACTGTTATTCTTAATCGATTGCTTACGGGAGTTAAGAGAAAAGATGCTGTAACTTTTTTTTACTGAACGCACCCCAATTATTTTTTTTTTTAAATTACAAGTAAGCTAAAATCCCGAAACCGTAGTTTTTTTAAGGCTCGTCATAGTCTTAGGCTTAAAAACTTAATTACTACGGCGAAAGCGCAAGGGTACACAGGTATGGAATCAGTTGGCTGGCTGTGTCTGCTATCATGACTTCTTGTGTTTTTATTGTTATCATTGCACAACTACCAATTATCCATAGCACACTGCCGGGGTACACAGGTATGGAATCAGTTGGCTGGCTGTGTCTGCTATCATGACTTCTTGTGTTTTTATTGTTATCATTGCACAACTACCAATTATCCATAGCACACTGCCGCAATGGGCAGCTTTCAATTAAACACACTTGTTAATTGTGATTGTATTAGATATCTGTCAGATTAGGAATGGCTGTAGCAATGATTTGTTGTTTTAGCACCAGTTAACGATGTCTCACTGTCGCTTATTGTTCATACCGAAGTTGACTCTGTAATATTGGGGCTTGAGTAACCATGGGCGCTCACGGGTTTTTTCACGAGTGTGTATGTGGGGGAGGGGGGTAGATCTGTCCTGGATGACTCGCATATTTGTTTTAACATTATCTAATTCATAAGTCCTAATTAATAATTAAGTTCACTTTCACTGTATTCACCTGACGCCCCCCTTCACCAATGCTGCGGGCGCCCAAGACTGTAATTGTGTCCTCAAGTAAAACTAAATGTTGGAGCTATAATACCATCCCCTGAGAGCACTCGATAAGCTCACTCCTCCGCACTCACTACACTGCTCTTAGTAAAGAGTGGCGTTGCTTGGTTTTGGTTGCGCCCCATCCACTAAAGTATGTCGCAAACTTTACCTTCACCCCCCCCCCCCCATTTATTTCCACCTATGGATTAAACTATAATTGATAGCTATTTTAGGAAGCGCGTTTCTTCAATTGACTTGATGGCGGGCTAAGTAACATGTTATGTAACGGCCAATCAGAGGAAATTGATGCCGTGCATTTCAAGTATCCATTCATCAACCGGAAACGTCATTTTCTCTAACTAGCTCCTTCCATTGATCAGAATCAGGTGGCAACACTTTGTGTGCAGTCATGGGCAATCCACTATTGTTGGAAGACATCAGTGAATAAGGAAACGGGCACTTTAACGTGAGGAGAGATGTGAAGAACGGTCCTAACCTAAGTTAAGGTTTGTATTGAATGATGCTGAGCCAACACCGGCCCGCTCTTTTCTCAAGTACTTGGACAGTCGAATCGTTCTTGCTTTGTGGCCCTGGTTAACTTCTCCAACGTGGTTCTCAAACTCTGCACTTGGTTGCGTTTTCTGTCAGTTGTATTTGTTCTTTGATAGTCTTGATAGACTGCTGTGAGCGGCGTGATCACCCCACGCTCTAGAACTCAATCTTACCCCCCTCTCCCCAGAAACCAAACACACACAGCCCTTTTGAAAATTGTTTTATATGTTTAAGGAAATCTTATATGTTGGACTTTGAGTTTCATTAAACAGCAACTAAATACAACTTTTTTCTTATAAATCCTGGACAAATTTTAACATCAAGCAATGATGGCTGGGGTTGAAAATTTTACAAAACATGCATACAAGTAACGCACTTTATAAGAATCTCAATTAGTGCCACCCCCCAACTCCCTTTAAGGCTCGCCACCGCACATTTTTTTTCACCCCCCCCCCTGAATTATATTAATATTCCAATGAACCACCCGCTTTTACACCGCAGATTTATTTCACCAACAATTTTAGAAAAACAAAAGGAAATATTGCGCACCAAACGCATTTGCGATATTAAAAAAGAAAAGAAAAAAAAGAACCTCATTTAGCGCGGTTATCGGTAATTGTCCTTCTTGTTCCCTTGAAAAAGCATGAAAAACTGATTTTTGGGAAGTTGGGCGTACGGCTGAAAGTTTGATTGAATGTATTATCATCGAACGAGTCCAGCTCGATAGCTTGACGGGAAATGGGTCAATTAGCCGTCTGAAGATTTTACCCGCCAGCCAGCCACGATCAAAAGCGACGTTAATATAAAGGATTTTAAAACAAAAATCACCTCGCTTATGTTGAGTTCTAGTTTTAAGCAGAACGTATGATGAAAGAATCGAGACCACATGTCTTTACCATTCCAAAATATTTAAAGTCTTTAAAATAAGGAAGTTAAATACCCTGTACCGGTATATATATATATATGAGACTTAACAGTGAAACAATGCAGAATCGTGGCGCGTTATCGTTTAGAGTGTGTGGTACAGTATCGTGTAGGGTGCGTGGTGCGCTATTGTGTTGGGCGTCTGGTACAGTATCGTGTAGGGTGCGTGGTGCTCTATTGTGTTGGGCGTCTGGTACAATATCGTGTAGGGTGCGTGGTGCGCTATTGTGTTGGGCGTCTGGTGCAGTATCGTATTGGGTGTGTGGTACAGTATCGTTTAAGGTGTGTGGTACAGTATCGTGTTAGTTGTGTCGTACAGTATCGTGTAATGTGCGTCGTGCGCTGTCGTATTGGGTGTGTAGTGCATGGTGTGTAGTGTGCATTTTTTTCAATAAGTACATTTTATTTTCTAACTCTCCTCCTACAAAAATCCTGGTCGTGTGCAGTGACAATAAATATTTCTCATTCATAGAAATCGTTGTAAAACAATACACTAATTCCCCGTCTCAATAACACAAGAACCTTGTAACAAAAGCAGGCGAAGTTGCTTACCAAATATAACATGTACAATAATTATTATTGCTCTGTCATAACCCGTGGCTTGGCCTGGAATCCGCTGCTATAACCCGAAGCGGAGCCCTTAACAAGATACCTGCTTTAAAATCCTTTGTTACAATATTTGGTTTGGGAATCCTTTATTTTTCTTGAAAACGCCACAGTTAGTTTCGAGAGCTTTGTGGTTTTGTGTTTTTGTTCAGTAAATGACATTAGAAAATAAAACGTTGTGGAATTAAGTTAGGGTTGATAAGCTGGTCTCACATTGGCAGGCGTTCAAATCTTGCAGTGTGGATGAGTAGGGGGAACGTGATAGTTTTAGTTGGCACATGGAATACACGGTGTGTGAATGTATGCGGGGGAGTCATGGATTGTGAATGTATGTGATGTTTTATGGGGATACACGGTGTGTTAATGTATGGTGGGGAGTCACGGGTGGTGAATGTGTTGGGGAGACATTGAGTGTGAATGTGTGTTGGGATATCACGCTGTATGAATGTATGTGTGGGAGCCATGGGTTGTGAATGTGTTGGGGAGACACGTTGTGTGAATGTATGTGTTGGAGCCATGGGTTGTAAATGTATGGGGAGACATGGGTTGTAAATGTATGGGGAGACATGGGTTGTAAATGTATGGGGAGACATGGGTTGTGAATGTATGGGGAGACATGGGTTGTGAATGTATGTGTTGGAGGCATGGGTTGTAAATGTATGGGGAGACACGGGTTGTAAATGTATGGGGAGACATGGGTTTTAAATGTATGGGGAGACATGGGCTGTAAATGTATGGGGAGGCATGGGTTGTGAATGTATGGAGAGACATGGGTTGTGAATGTATGTGTGGAGGCATGGGTTGTAAATGTATGGGGAGACATGGGTTGTAAATGTATGGGGAGGCATGGGTTGTAAATGTATGGGGAGACATGGGTTGTGAATGTATGGGGAGACATGGGTTGTGAATGTATGTGTTGGAGGCATGGGTTGTAAATGTATGGGGAGACATGGGTTGTGAATGTATGTGTTGGAGGCATGGGTTGTAAATGTATGGGGAGACATGGGTTGTGAATGTATGTGTTGGAGACATGGGTTGTAAATGTATGGGGAGACATGGGTTGTGAATGTATGGGGAGACATGGGTTGTAAATGTATGGGGAGACATGGGTTGTGAATGTATGTGTTGAAGGCATGGGTTGTAAATGTATGGGGAGACATGGGTTGTGAATGTATGTGTTGGAGACACGGGTTGTAAATGTATAGGGAGACATGGGTTGTGAATGTATGCGGAGACATGGGTTGTGAATGTTTGTGTTGGAGGCATGGGTTGTGAATGTATGTGTTGGAGACATGGGTTGTGAATGTATGTGTTGGAGACACGGGTTGTAAATGTATAGGGAGACATGGGTTGTGAATGTATGGAGAGACATGGGTTGTGAATGTATGTGTTGGAGGCATGGGTTGTGAATGTATGGGGAGACATGGGTTGTGAATGTATGTGTTGGAGGCATGGGTTGTAAATGTATGGGGAGACATGGGTTGTGAATGTATGGGGAGACATGAGTTGTGAATGTATGTGTTGGAGCCATGGGTTGTAAATGTATGGAGAGACATGGGTTGTGAATGTATGTGTTGGATGCATGGGTTGTAAATGTATGGGGAGACATGGGTTGTGAATGTATGTGTTGGAGACATGGGTTGTAAATGTATGGGGAGACATGGGTTGTGAATGTATGGGGAGACATGGGTTGTAAATGTATGGGGAGACATGGGTTGTGAATGTATGTGTTGGAGGCATGGGTTGTAAATGTATGGGGAGACATGGGTTGTGAATGTATGTGTTGGAGACACGGGTTGTAAATGTATAGGGAGACATGGGTTGTGAATGTATGGGGAGACATGGGTTGTGAATGTATGTGTTGGAGGCATGGGTTGTAAATGTATGGGGAGACATGTGTTGTGAATGTATGTGTTGGAGGCATGGGTTGTAAATGTATGGGGAGACATGGGTTGTGAATGTATGGGGAGACATGGGTTGTGAATGTATGTGTTGGAGGCATGGGTTGTAAATGTATGGGGAGACATTGGTTGTGAATGTATGTGTTGGAGGCATGGGTTGTAAATGTAGGGGGAGACATGGGTTGTGAATGTATGTGTTGGAGCCATTGGTTGTAAATGTATGGGGAGACATGGGTTGTGAATGTATGTGTTGGAGGCATGGGTTGTAAATGTATGGGGAGACATGGGTTGTGAATGTATGTGTTGGAGGCATGGGTTGTAAATGTATGGGGGGGACATGGGTTGTGAATGTATGTGTTGGAGGCATGGGTTGTAAATGTATGGGGGGACATGGGTTGTGAATGTATGTTGGGAAACATTGAGTGTAAATGTATGTAGGGGAGTCATGGTGTGTGAATGTATGTTGGGAAACATTGAGTGTAAATGTCTCCAATGTTAATGTTTACACTTTCGAAACCAAACTTTGTTGTTTGGGGCAAGCTTCTGTTCGTGTTAAGACATCATCTCAACATTTGATGGTAATCAGTACTGCAAAGTCGCGTTGCCACAACCAGGGGCCAACTTATAGCCGGAGGTCTATGATAGGTGGCTATTGGCAGCTTTCATTTTTACCTACTTACTTAATTAATTAATTATATATATATATAAATATATTACAAAATGATTGAATGCCGCCAGCTTACTTTTATGAACATTATTTACGGTTGGTCGCGAACTCTTACAAAAATTCACTCTTGCGTTTACATTAATTGTGGGCCTACTATCACTACTATACATATGCCCACTCCAGTTATAAGGCTGTAATAGAAATTTGCATTAATATATGAAATGTGGCCATTTCATTGGCTCTTTAGCCACATCTTTGGCTAACTGCAAAAGGCTATTGCCTACCGTGGACAATGAGACATTGGAATACCCCGATGAGGATATTAGATTGGATATTTATATAGCGTCTGTATCCATGCTACTTTAGCATGCTCACTGCGATGTGTGCCATGTCTTCTATGTGTACTAGAAGGGCATCACTTATGCTGTATTAGTCAAGGATCTTAATAGGACATATAGCATTTAACTTGATGGTAAGGTTGTCAGATCATTGTCTGTGTCGTTGTGGGGTGTTATAAGCAAGGGGTCGGGGTGGGTGGCGGGGGTGGGGCGCAAAATCTCTATCCATTATTCACTCACTTGAGTCGGTGTTTTGAGAGTGGGGGGGGGGGGGAATCTATTATGTAATCGTGAGATATGCTTTACCTTCTGTTATGTTGTCTCGCCATATGACCCCATAGTGGTTTATATGACGCTACATAGGAAGTGTCTACCATAGTAGTGCAAGAAAACCTGTATATTTCAAGTATTGTGTTTCCATTGTCATTAAGCTACTGTTTTGTTTTGTGACGTGCCATCGTTTTATGAGTTCTGTTGTGAAGTGTTTATGATGGAATAAAGAAACAGAGTACTCTTGACTTTAGACATGGTCATTGGTGTAATAATAGAGGAGTACACACGACTTTAGACATAGTGATTGGTCTAATAATGGAGAAAACTAGTCTTTAGCCAAAGTGATTGGTCTAATAATGGATGGGTACACTAGACTTTAGACTTAGCGATTGGTCCAATAATGAAGGAGTACACTAGACTTGTAACATAGCGATTGTTCCAATAATGGAGGAGTACACTAATCTTGAAATTTCGCCATAAACATTTGCTTTGTACTTTCATCTCTGCCTCTTTTCCCTTTCATTCAACTCTTCACAAGAAATAAACAATTTTTAACGTTCGTGTTAGGATGCAATGCATGCTCTCAATGTTTTTTTGTTTTTTTTACAATTCTTAAGTATATTATTCGGTAGATTCCATAGTATTTTACTCAATGCTTACATCACGTCCCATTGCATATTTTCATCACATCAATCGATTTTTTTCCCTTCCTGTAATCTTGGTTTTGGAAAACCCAACTTCCGGCAATGACATTAATGGCAAACACTCAAGTTTTTTTAAATACTTTCTATTTCGTGTTGTTTTATTCTTTGCCCTGTCCTCCGAGGAAGGCTCTTAGTCGAAACGTTCTTCTTTTATTGTCCTGTCTTTCTTTTTCAAACTTCCACATACCTTAGTTCCACTACTTCCTTTTTCCCGTAAAGTGAGAAGTAAAGATTTTTTAAGCGTTCGTCTTTTGAACGCATTAACAGAAAGGCCATTACATGGTGTTAAGAGCATTGAAAGAAAGGCTATTAAATGACGTTCAGAGCATTGAGATAAAGGCCATTAAATGGTTTTAAGAGCATTGAGATAATGCCATTAAATTGTGTTAGGAGCATTGAAAGTATTGAAAGAAAGGACATTAAATGGTGTTAAGAGTATTAAAAGAAAAGCCATTAAATGATTTTAAGAGCATTGAAAGAAAAGCCATTAAATGGTTTTAAGAGCATTGAGATAATGCCATTAAATTGTGTTAGGAGCATTGAAAGTATTGAAAGAAAGGACATTAAATGGTGTTAAGAGTATTAAAAGAAAAGCCATTAAATGATTTTAAGAGCATTGAAAGAAAATCCATTAAATGGTTTTAAGAGCATTGATATAAATGCCTTGAAATTGTATTTGGAGCATTGAAAGAAAGGACATTAAATGGTGTTAGAGCATTAAAAGAAAAGCCATTAAATGGTTTTAAGAGCATTGAAAGAAAAGCCATTAAATGGTGTTAAGAATACTGTTTTCTCTTTTCTTAAGGGGGCCATTAATTGTGACATTCGATAGCCGTCTAACGTGCAACAGATCTATCATAGCGACGTTCAACAGCATTGAACGTGTGTAGGTTTAATTGTTGCCCGCCATAAACCTTAGATGAGTGGCTTGTGTCATGTTAGAGAGCTAATCACCGCCAATATGTGCCTAGCATCAGCTGTCTGGACATGGAAGTGGGGCCATTTCCCCGTGTACCACCAGACGTTAGAAGAAAGAGGGTTGATGACTTAGAGCCAGCTGGGCCATGTGTGTTTGAACATTCAGACCTTCTATTGGGGATTTTTTGTGTGTGCGTCTTGTTGATTAGCTGCGGGGGCCATCTGGTTCTCTAACTGTACTGCTCACACCCTCCCCTGACCTCTCCTCCATCCCACCTGGGTATCAAAATGAAGTGGCTTCCTTGGTAAAACAAACTTTTGCGTGCACTGTGTGAACCGTTTGTTGGTCTAGCTCCTCAATACAATGCGGCCGATGCCACACTTTCTGCCTTTCAGTTAGACCCTCTCTGATACTCAGTTTGAACCGCTTCGATACTCCGACCCGGTCCGATACTCGGTGCGTTCCTTTAAAGCAGGGGTTGGAAACCTTTTTTCCGCCAAGGGCCATTTGGATATTTATAGTGTCATTCGCTGGCAGAGAAAAATCAGATTGTACTTCCCCCCCCCCCCTTATATATTATCCACCCATTACAGATAGAACAACCAATTCAATACCTAAACAATGTTAGAATTGTTACTCATTCTGTGCTGAGTAAAAAAACTGAATCAATGATTTTAAGCTAAGTACGCTCGCTCATGCGCGTTATTGGGAAATGTGCGCCCCACAAGCACGGATCGGGGTAAGACGGGACTCTCTACGCTGGAATCCCCGCACATCTCGCCGGGGCCCAGTGTTTCTTTCAGACCCCCCCCCCCCACCCATTAGATTGAAAATACTGGCACATATCAACCTCCACATTAGATAGAGCATACTGACACATATCAACCCCCGCATTAGATAGAACATACTGGCACATATCAACCCCCGCATTAGATAGAACATTCTGACACATATCAACCCCCTCATTAGATAGAACATACTGACACATATCAACCCCGCATTAGCCCGCATTATATAGAACATACTGACACATATCAACCCCCTCATTAGATAGAACATACTGACACATATCAACCCCCGCATTAGATAGAACATACCGACACATATCAGCCCCCGCATTAGATAGAACATACTGGCACATATCAACCCCCGCATTAGATAGAACATACTGACACGTATCAACCCCCGCATTAGATAGAGCATACTGACACATATCAACCCCCTCATTAGATAGAACATACTGACACATATCAACCCCCTCATTAGATAGAACATACTGACACATATCAACCCCCGCATTAGATAGAACATACTGGCACATATCAACCCCCTCATTAGATAGAACATACTGGCACATATCAACCCCCGCATTAGATAGAACATACTGACACATATCAACCCCCGCATTATATAGAACATACTGACACATATCAACCCCCGCATTAGATAGAACATACTGGCACATATCAACCCCCTCATTAGATAGAACATACTGGCACATATCAACCCCCTCATTAGATAGAACATACTGACACATATCAACCCCCTCATTAGATAGAACATACTGACACATATCAACCCCCTCATTAGATAGAACATACTGACACATATCAACCCCCTCATTAGATAGAACATACTGACACATATCAACCCCCGCATTAGATAGAACATACTGGCACATATCAACCCACGCATTAGATAGAACATACTGGCACATATCAACCCCCGCATTAGATAGAACATACTGGCACATATCAACCCACGCATTAGATAGAACATACTGGCACATATCAACCCCCGCATTAGATAGAACATACTGGCACATTCAACCCACGCATTAGATAGAACATACTGGCACATATCAACCCCCGCATTAGATAGAACATACTGGCACATATCAACCCACGCATTAGTTAGAACATACTGGCACATATCAACCCCCGCATGTCACTCAACAAACAACACGTTTACCCCATTTGTTTGTCCATCATCTCTTATGCCAAGTAAATGTAGACATGATAGTCTGGTCTTAGGTCAGACGTCTGGGCAGTGTCATCATAGAAAATGGGTGGTGGACTGGGAATGGTGGCGGGGAGATATACAGGAATAAGGAATACAACAATAACAACAATTCCCGTGGTTTTATTTTTATTGTTCGTTGGATGGTTGGATTTGGACGTTTGTGGTGGATGGTTGGTTTCATATACTTGTGTGGGATGGTTGGAATCAGACGCTTGTGGTGAATGGTTGGTTTCATATACATGTGTGGGATGGTTGGAATCAGACGCTTGTGGTGAATGGTTGGTTTCATATACTTGTGTGGGATGGTTGGAATCAGACACTTGTGGCGGATGTTTGAAATCAGACGGTTGAAATCAGAATGGTTGGAATCAGACGGCTGGAATCAGAATGGTTGGAATCTGACGGTTGGAATTACAATGTTTGGAATCAGGCGGTTTGAATCAGAATAGCTGGAATCAGACGCCTGTATTGGATGTTTGGAATGAGACGTTTGTTTTGGGTGGTTGGAATCAGACGCTAGTGTTGGATGGTTGTAATCAGATGCTTGGTAGATGTTAGGCATTAGACACTTGTGTGTGATGGTTGGAATAAGGCGCTTGTGTTTTAATGATTGGAATAAATAAGGCACTTATGTTGGACTGTTGTAATCAGACTATTTTGTAGAGTGTTTGGAATTACTTAAGCCCAATTTATACAGAAGTTGATATGTCGTCTTGAAACATGGTCCTTGGAATGGGAGTCGTTGACTCAAACTATTTTTTTGGCACCTTAAAAAATCGAAAAGTCGGAAGAAATATCCGGGAATTTTTTTTTCCTTTTAGCGGCAACGACCATTTTATCTTAATGAAATGACTATCGTTCTGTTAATGAAATAAAATAAAATTAAACAACAAACAAACAATATTTACTTCACAAGTTAATTGTAGTTTGTAGTATCTGGAAAACAATGACCTTTTCCAGGTATCGAAATTTTAAGTATTCATTTTGGTTATATCAGCGACATTTTGTGCTTAATCAAAGCAGATAACTGATGGCTGTTAGTGGCAATGACCCGATTAAACCACATATAATGAGATGGTGGTGTTGCGAGATCAAATACAACAGAACATTATGAAATACTTGTCAATATACCCGGCGTAGCCCGGATTGCATTCGAGAAAACAACTGCCCGCCTGGACATTCACTGCCCGCGTGAACATTCACTGCCCGCGTGGACATTCGCTGCCCGCCTGGACATTCGCTGCCCGCCTGGACATTCGCTGCCTGCCTGGACATTCGCTGCCCGCCTGGACATTCGCTGCCCGCCTGGACATTCGCTACCCGCGTGGACATTCGATGCCCGTGTGGACATTTGCTGCCCGCGTGGACATTCGCTACCCGCGTGGACATTCGATGCTCGTGTGGACATTTGCTGCCCGCGTGGACATTCGCTACCCAGGTTTGACTTATAATATATTGACGTTTGATGCACCCTGGATCTACCTGTCTCGAATGAGAGTTCAAATATGGCAGAAATGTCAAAGAGAGATCGACAGTTCCAGGGGATATAACTGCACGAATGTTACTTTCAAGATCTGCAATGGTTTTCGATTTCACAAGCTGCTACATTCTCCAAATGTCGCATAAGAGATGGAATCGGTGGGCCGTCGAGCGTGAGCTCTCAATGCCCCCCCCCCCGGCGCTCCCCCACACAAACCAGAGCACTGAAGGACTTAACCCGACTCCAGCCCGTGCGGGAGGGCGCCGGGAACCTCCCCCTTGACCTAGGGGAGGCCCGGTCGACCGAGGACGCTGCGTTTAAAGCGTCCGCAGTTAACTCTCTGTGGGTCAGGACGGCTTTGCTTCCACTCCGGTGGTTTGGTGTTGCGTTACCAACCCCCACCGCCCAAGGAGTCTTTCGGTCGGGACGTTGGTAGTGGCGGGACGAAACGGTTGCCTAGGGGCGGCTTTCTCACGGCCGCGTAGTTAAAATCATCGGCATGGGTTTTTGAGGGCCACCCAAGCCTCATACCCATTAACAGCAACTAGTAATCATGTTAGTGGCAGCTCCCGTTGCGTTGGGAGTCATGCGTTTGGCCGGGGTTTTTTAGCTTCGGGTGGACAAGTCCCCCCTACTAGTCCGCCACGCCGCGAAGAGGCAAAACCCCATGTGGACGCCCCCGAATTTCTTCGAGGACGCGGTCGCTTACGCAACCCAGCTGCTACATTCTAGAATGTTCGTTTCGTATACACTTGCATATAAGGTTGTTAAACCAGTCTTCCCTCACCCCAAGCTTTACATATTGACTTGTCAATAACCCTGGTCTACTGACTTGGTGATTTTGTTCTTGTGTTGATACCGCCCACTCTCTCTCTCTCTCTCTCTCTCTCTCTCTATATATATATATATATATATATATATATATGATATATCCCCCTTCTCTCTCTCTCTCCATCTCTCTCCATGTTCTCCCAAGTTGATGTATGGGTAAATACGACGGTTGGCTCACGCGCCAACTCTTAAGCCACTATGTTCCCGGCTTGTTATCTCGTCTTTGGTAACGTAGAACTGACAGCCGACTATGACAGAGACAGGTGTGAGGTAAACAGAGCTCCAATCAGTGCTGGATGAAATAAACATATTAATAGAAGATACCGGGTAGTCATGATGATACATCAGTCATTGAGACATTGTAGACCCCCGACCCCCATCCCTTCCCCCACACACACACAACACAAAACTTTGGTCGCTAACGAGTTTTGATAGGTCGGGTCGTATACTAAATGATCGTTGAAAGCAAGTTGCGTGATACAATTCTCTAACACCTCACTGTGTAGTGTGCCACAATCTGTTTGATACAATTCTCTAACACCTCACTGTGTAGTGTCCCACAATCTGTTTGATACAATTCTCTAACACCTCACTGTGTAGTGTGCCACAATCTGTTTGATACAATTCTCTAACACCTCACTGTGTAGTCTGCCACAATCTGTTTGATACAATTCTCTAACACCTCACTGTGTAGTCTGTCACAATCTGTTTGATACAAACAATTCTCTCACTGTGTAGTGGCTCAAACAAATGGGAAATTGAATCTATGATTCATACATAATGGTGGAATAAGACACTCAAGTAAAAATACATCCGAGTAATGATATGGTGGTAGTGATGTATGTAGTAGCCCTGTCCACTTTTTAGTTTTGCGATCAACTTTTTAGACAACATGAAGAAATAGAGGCAATTATTTCTAAAATGTAAAAGTTCTACCTTATACTATATATTGATTGCCACCAATCATTTCGTATGTGTAGCAACAAAATGCAATAACGTTTACGACCAGCCAAGATGAAATAGTGAGATCATGTTCACAACATTTGAAGCCTTCATCTTTGGCTTATGAAAGCAACACATACTAAAGTGTCCTTGGATCGCTGGAGATCTTTATCAAGATTCCACTTATTCTGAGGTGCAATTGTTGTAACTCAACTACATCTTTAGGATGGCTTATTTCCATTATTGTTGTGTTTCAGAACTCCATCATCAAACGCAAGAGTTGCTACCATTTCTAAGTAATTGATATCTGTAGGATAGCTAACATCCAGTGTTGTTGTGTTTCAGAGTTCCATCAAACGCAACAGTTCTTACCATGGGCCCAACAGCCTGGCCACCAAGTTTCGTCACAGTCGGGCAGTGAGGCGACCATCTGGATCTTTGACCTACGTCAGGTAAAAAGACCTGCTCTCTGCTTGTTTTGCTCTTGTATATTGCCACACTTAATTTTCTAGGGATTTCTTGAAACTTAGCCTTTTGAGAAATTCCTTTAGAAATGGTTGACAATGTTATCTCAGACCTAATGGAATATAGCTCGTAAATGTTCAACTTAAGTTCATCATCTGGATTAGGGGTTCTCAATCAAATCATCCACTGGCGACAAATTTATAGTAAATTCCATCAAATACAAACTAAATAAAAACGATTCACTATTCTCAATGTCCCAATCTAAATGATTATAGTAGGTTAGAAATGTCAATTTTTCTTTAAACTACAATCTGTTGTTAAGATAATGTTTATTCAATTACCAGCGATGACCTTTAACTCGTATGACCCATTTTGCACTCGCCCAGTAACGTAAAAATATTTATGAGCACTCTTTTGTGTTTTCCTATTTGTATATGCCAGTCAACTCTGAACTTTCCCTCATAAATTCATCAGACATGTATGCAGACGTACTTTAACGATACACAGAACCACTTATTAAGACGCGGAGAACCTGGATCTTTTGATGCTGCATATTTCTATTGTAGTATACAACAGATTTGGCTTCCATTTTTAGAAACCCTCCCACACATTTTTTATATTTAAATCACCCCCTCTGTCTCTCCCTCTGTCTCTCCCTCTGTCTCTCCCTCTGTCTCTCCCTCCCTCCCTACCTCTCTCTCTCCTTGTCTCTCTCGTCCAGTCTCTCTCTCCCTCTCTCTCTCCCTCCCTCCCTACCTCTCTCTCTCCTTGTCTCTCTCGTCCAGTCTCTCTCTCTCACTGTCTCTCTCCCTCTCTCTCTCCATTTCTTTCTCTCTGTTATGTAGACGACGTGTTTACGTCATCGTACCCCGTGAATGAACTTTAGCTGACACCAAGCTCGGAACCGCATTTAAGGTGTGGCTAGCTAAAAATAGTCTCTTTTGACCTTGTTTACAACTAAATACAATTAATAGTCTGTATCCTTAGAATTATGTAGAATTATCAGGAGAACTCTGGAAAGGAAACCATTTGTGTGATGTCTCACTAGAAAGATCAGTAGAACAGAATATAAAAGGGGACGAGTTATTTTTATGTGTGTATGCTATGATTTGATTACGAGATATTTTGAGCATGTGTTATTTTTGCTACGAGACAAACGATTTGTTTGCTGTGTGTGTGTAGATTCCTTTTCATCATTGTACCTCTTTACAACACTGTGTATTCTTCAACATTTTACCGTTATCAGCCAATCATTATTATGTAAGTTGAGGACTTTAATTTACTTTTTGATTTTGTAATTTATCATTAGCGTATTAAAATGTATTCATTGTAATTAGCCCTGGTTTGAGTATCGTATTCTTAGTATTTAACTAATGGTATCGTCTTTTGTTATGTACTGATTTAGAACGAGCCCTTAACTTAAATGAGAGATTAATTCCTCCATACGGATAACAGCACGTAACACTCTCCTCTCGCTCCCTCTCTCTCTCTCCTCTCCCTTTCTCTTTATATCTTCCGCCCTCACTCTCTCTCTCTCTTTTTGAGGTTGTGGTTGAAAAAAAAAGGGGGGGGGTGTCTTCTTTATAGTTTCATCAAGTCTACCCGCCCCTTACAATTGATCTCATTGTCAAGTTTGGTGAATGGAAAAGACTCGTGTCTCGTTAAAAAGCTCTTCCCTATCAGCTATCAATACTCTGACAAGACATCATTCTCATCTAGCCATCGATACATCCTATTGGTTTAGTCCCCACTCGTACGTAAATGATAAGGGCAACAACGTCTTCCCAACTGCACTAACGTCACTTTTTTTCTCTCTCTCTCTCCCTCCCCTACTCTCACTCTCTTTCTCTCTCTCTCTCTCTCTCTAATCTCACTCTCTTTCTCTCTCTTTCTCTGTCTTTCAGTCCTCTTTCTCTCCTTCTCTCTCTCCCTCTCTCCTCTCTCTCATTATCTCTTCCTCACACTCTCTCCTTAATTCTCTATCTCATTATCCCTCCTTCTCTCTCTCTCATTCTCTCTATCTTCCTCTCTCTCCCTCCTTCTCTCTCTCTTTCTTTCTATCCCTCCTCTCTCTCTTTCTCTCTCTGTCTTTCTCTTTCTATGTCTTTATCTCTGCCTTCTCTCTCTTTTCTCTCCTCTCTCTTTCTCTCTCTCCCCTATCTATTTATCTTTATCTCTTCCTCCTCTCTCTCTCTTTCATTCTCTATCTCCTTCTCCCTCCTTCTCTCTCTCTCTCTCTCTCTCTCGATTATTGATTCATTTTGTTTACATCAACGTTTCCTACTTGACCTCCTGTTATCTGACGTTATGAAATGTCACATTAACTCTCACATCACACACTACCGTTCACATCCCCTCACACTACCATTCATATCCCCCACATCACCCTAAACTACCACTCAAGTGACCACACATCACTACATACTACCCCTCGCATCACCACACACAACCCCTTACATAACCACACACTACGCCTCACGTCACCACATACTACCCCTCACATCCCCACATACTACCCCTCACATCCCCACACACTACCCCTCACATCACCACACACTACCCCTCACATCGCCACACATTACACCTCACATCACCACACATTACCCCTCACATCACCACATACTACCCCTCACATCCCCACACACTACCCCTCACATCACCACAAACTACCCCTCACATCACCACACACTACCCCTCACATCACCACACACTACCCCTCACATCACCACACATTACCCCTCACATCACCACACACTAACCCTCATATCCCCACACACTGCCCCTCACATCCCCACTGACTACTGTTCCCGTGTAAAAACTACCAAGATCTAAACTACGTGATACACTGCAAAATGCGAGTTGTTGTTTTTTTCTACATGTGCGGCGGCAATAATAGTGCTGACGTCGAATGATAGCAGGCGAGATTTGTGGATAGTGCAGTACTTTCTCTGGATAGGATAGCTGGATATAGTGCCGTAGTTAGTGGATAGTGTCTATTGGCAGTGGGCTGGTGGCGATTCTCCTGAGTTATGAGTTAAAGGCTTTTGTGACGTGGGTTGTGGAGTATTATACGGAATGGATAAAATCCCCAATGTTAGTGCATGGATAACAACCGGATGTTATTACATGGATAACAGACCTAATGTGAGTAGACCTGCAAAGAAAACAGACCCAATATTAGTACATGGATTAGGTGATTATGTCTATAAAGATAACAAACCTAATGTGATTTTTGTCTACATAGATAACTGACCTATTGTGATTAGGTCTACATATATAACTGACCTAATGTGATAGGTTTTACATAGATAACTGACCTAATGTGATTAGTTCTACATAGATAACTGACCTAATGTGATAAGGTCTACATAGACAACTGACCTAATGTGATAAGGTCTACATAGATAACTGACCTAATGTGATAAGGTCTACATAGATAACTGACGTAATGTTATAAGGTCTCCATAGATATCTGTCCTAATGTGATAAGGTTTACATAGATAATAGACCTAATGTGATGAGGTTTAGATTGATAACAGACCTAATGTGATTAGGTCTACACAAATAACTGACCTAATATGATAAAGTCTACATAGATAACTGAATAATGTGAGTACATGGATAACACGTTCTATGCCAGGATCAGGAAGTGCATTAAATAATGCTAGTATCCGGATGTTGTGCACTTGACAAGATTGTTCTTGGAAATGGATCGTCAGGCCGGAGCTTGTAGTGTATAGTCTCTCTCTTACCACGTTCTATTATCCACTTATCAGTGCTTGTTTCTGGGACTCTTTGTATTCAAAGACTTGACGGAAGTCAATACATTGACACCCTATAGTAGAAACACGAAGACAGAATTTGCCTGAGCCTAAGATATGATTTGTTGACTGGGTTAAAACTGTGGGGATTGAACAATTCTACCAATGACTATTTAATAGACTCTAAATGCAATGCCTGAGTGTGTCATGGTCACTCGTAAAAGTATGTGAGGACCGTTGTGTTTTGACGTCCAGTTTATACCGTGTCGTCGAGGATGGACTATCGGCTCTCACCCCGCCCACTGGTGGTTGGCATAAAAATGACCCCGTCCACAAGGTCTGGATGCCAGTTAATCTAGAGCTTTTGGTCTCTCATTTAGTTCCTATCCTTATTTCTGTGTCGACCGCAGGGGCTCGTGTCGACCGTCTGCTTGTTTTGCTTAGAGACGTGCCAGAAAACGCGGACTTTTGGTCCGGTCGAATTCGGGGCTGTGTAGGTAGATTACATTTGTAGGTATTACAATAATGTCTCATGTGGGTTCTTAAGGATCGTCAATTATTTGGCTAAATGCCAAACAATTTGACCACACTATGGACGTCAGTCGTTCGTTTTACTGTCAGCTCATCAAAATGTAAGTCATTTTCATTTGTCGTTTGTTGTACTATCAGCTCATCAAAATGTAAGTCAGTTTCATTTGTCGTTTGTTGTACTATCAGCTCATCAAAATGTAAGTCAGTTTCATTTGTCGTTTGTTGTACTATCAGCTCATCAAAATGTAAGTCAGTTTCATTTGTCGTTTGTTGTACTATCAGCTCATCAAAATGTAAGTCAGTTTCATTTGTCGTTTGTTGTACTGTCAGCTCATCAAAATGTAAGCCATTTTCATCCGTCTTATTCATTTATATATACTATTTTTAAACGTCTTGTGGTTGCATCAACTTCATCAGAATGTTTGCATCACTTTCATCAGAATGTTTGCATCACCTTCATCAGAATGTTAGCATCACTTTCATTAGAATGTTTGCATCATCTTCATCAGAATGTTTGCATCGCCTTCATCAGAATGTTTGCATCACTTTCATTAGAATGTTTGCATCATCTTCATCAGCCCCGTGACTTGCTGGCATGCTCATGTCGATACACATAGCGGGATAATGCTACACATTAAGACAAACAAGATGAACTTAAACAGAGCGTAACATGACAAACAAGATGAATAATTCCCATCACTTTCTAAATTCCAACAAACGTTAGATTATATCCCCTGTACTAAACATGTGTTGTTTAATGTGACTGGGCAAAGATGTGTGTTCAACGAATATACTCAATGACTGTGAAATGGTCCCTGATGCTTTCATTGTTGGCAGTGCTTCAATGGGACATTTCGCTCGGACAGTGTTTTTTAAATTTTATTTGTGTGGTTGTTGGGGGCAGCTCTGGCATTCTTTACTACAGAGGCAATGTAAATGGCCCAGATCTGTTGTACGTGTGTAAGGATGTGGAGGTTATTTACAAATAGAACCGTGTATTGACGTTGGGTATCGCATACATATCTCTGGCAAGGTTGAAAGAGACTCGGTTCGATGGCCAGAGTGGTTAATTAACGCGGCTTGTGGTTGAAGAGCGCTGTAAATGACTGTCAAAATATGGTGTTACGTACTGTTATCAGTATGGAGAAATTAATCTCTGATTTAAGTATATTGCTCATTCTAATAAAGTACACAACTAAAGACGATGACATATGTTAAATACAATAACAAAGAATACGATACCCAAACCAGGGCCAATTACAATTAATAATTTTTATTATGTTAATAATTAATTACAAAATCAAAAAGATAATACAATTAAAGCTATTGACTTACAGAATTATGATTGGCTTGTACCGGTACAATGTTGAAGAAAATACAATGTTGTAAAAAGTAAAATGATGAAAATGAAACTACACACACACAGCAAAGGTTAGTAGACATATCTCTGTCTCGTATAGCAAGGTATCTCGTGATAAAATGATAGCCAAGTGTCTCTCGCGTGTCTCCTTTTATAGTCTGTTTTACTGATATTTCTAGAAAGGCCTTTCACGTTGTATTCCTATCTCGATATTTCTACATCATTCTAAGGATACAGACTATTAATTTTATTTAGTTGTAAACAAGGTCAAGAGAAGCTATTTTTGGCTAAATGCGAGACCCTTTAATACAGTTGTACTAAGTGTAACCCAAAATGCGGTTCCGAGATTGGGGTCAGCTAGAGTTCATTCACGGGGAAAGATGACGTAAACACGCCGTCTACATTACAAAGGGTTGGTGATAAACATGGTGTCACAAAAGATTATATCCATTTGATTTGGTATACAAAACCAGCCCTACCAAAATTAGAGGAAAAAAATCATCAACAATTGTCTCAGTATAATAATACCACTAGGAAATTTCTATTTTAAAAAAGCCAGACGAATGAGAAAGCTTTTGTGCGCGGCAAAAGACATCTATTGGCACCAGGGTCGTCTGCTTTGTCTATTCGAAAAGTGTGGCATTCTTCCACCGTGCTGCCCAGTCAGGTAGGGTTAATTCATATAAATAGGGAGCCACGTAATCCCTTTTGTTAACTTGTGGCAATGACATCCTGTTGATGGTGTCATTGGTCGGCTTGACCTTGTCACTAGAGTTTTTGTAGCATTTGACATTCTTTATGATGGTGAAATTGGTCGGCTTGACCTTGTCACTAGAGTTTTTGCCGCGTTTTAAATTCTGTGTGATGGTCTCATTTGTCGGCTTGACCTTGTCACTAGAGCTTTTGCAGCGTTTGACATCCTGTGTGATGGTGTCATAGGTCGGCTTGATCTTGTCACTAGAGTTTTTGCAGTATTTGACATCCTGTGTGATGGTGTCATTGGTCGGGTTGACCTACAGCTCCGCAGAGCGCAATGAAATAGCTTTTTGTTAACCCGTCGTGTCCTGGCTGTGTGTCCTGGCTGTGTGTCCTGGCTGTGTGTCCTGACTGTGCTGTTTCTACCAGTTTGTTTCCACCAGACATTTGGTCTTGTCTGTTTCTGTCAACTGTTTGCTACTGAAGGCCCCATTCAGATGTATGTTGTTTCAAAACGTATATGGCCCAGTATGTCGATTTTCCCCAGACTGCTTTCAAGGGTTCTTATGTTGCCAGCTTGACGCCCCGTGAGAGTAAATACCGCCAATGGCGGCGCCCCTGCTAGTATCAGACAACATTTTGACTACACTACGAAAAAGGTGTCATCATTGAGCATGGCATAATTACTTGACATATGCCTAACAGTTGCATCAAAGAGTACTGTCACCTCGAACTGGAAGCCACGGAGTGCATTGAAAACATCGCCATCTATTTGGCTTGGGTTTTCTTTGAGGTTATACAGACGAAAAACAAAACAAGGAACAGCAAGACAACAAAACTCTAATAAGGTTTTATTGATTGACGTCTACACACGTTGACTTTCCTGCCGTCAGGTTTTCCCGGCATGCAGCACGCGAAATGACGTCAACGCTGGTTGTATTCGGGTTTATAAAGACTTTAAAAGTTTCCAGTCCAGTCGTCATAACTGAGTGATTCTCAAATTACGTCTACATGCATGCACTCTCGGGTTATAGTAAATGTTATGATCCAACCACTGCGTCACAAAGTAGGGTTAGACTCATCTAGCAATGGTGCTATAACAGCAACCTAACAGTGCTATACTATTGAGTGTTATCTATGTAGACCAGCGGTTTTCAACCTGTGGGTCGCGACCCCTTTGGGGGGTCGAACTACCCTTTCACAGGGGTCGCCTAAGACCATCGGAAAACACATATACTCTTGAGTTATGAAGTATCAACGAAAACAATTTTGTGGTTGGGGTCGCCACAACAAAAGGAACTGTATTAAAGGGTCTCGACATTAGGAAGGTTGAGAACCACTGTTGTAGATGAACTAATATAGACTGGATGTCCGCCATTCCAATCAAGCTATTTGTGTATAGTTTAGTTGCTAATTCCACAATTGTCAGCACATCTAAACTATGAAATATATACGTGTATAGCTATACGTTCATTTTTTCTGGTTTAACCTTACTTTATTTCACTCATTTCCTATTTTGCTAACCTGATTGCAGTCTCTTCCCTTATTATTTCCCTTTTACCCTTTTGGCAAGCAAGCTCTAGTGGTGAACTTAAATCTCTTGTGTTGAAAATTTTAAAATTTTGTCTTGGTTTCAATACCTATGTGCTGAAAATGAATATGTACAGTGAAATTAAAAAAAAAACGTTTCTATTTATTTGGATCAATAAAGGATCTTATTTTATGTGTGGCATATTTCTTTTCTTTCTGTATCATTGGACAACTGTCAGGAGATGAGATTTGACCAGACTTGCATTTCGTTTATTTGTATAGGCGCCATGTTCCCGGATGGTTTTCTTAGGCGTCTTCGTCGACTGAAACACTACACTAAAGTGTAATGATTTTTTTAAAATGTTTATTTTTAATAGATTTGTCTAAATTGATAGCCCTGCATCTATTTTCTGTGTTTTTCTCTTACCGTATAATTTTTTTTTCTAAAACCAAGCTACTAAACTTAGGGGTCGGCCATTAATTATGTCACCAAATAGGGTGGGGGTTGGGGGGGGGGGAATGTTTGACCATTGTTGACAAGGAGGGAGGAGGTTTAGATTAGTTTACGCCAACAATCATGTTTTCTCTATTAAAATTTTAATCTTAAAAATTGACTAGTTATTACATTATTTTAACAAATTTAATGAGTGTAAATTAAAATAGTTAAATAATTTTTAGGCTTTTAACAAGATTTTTTTTAATGAATGTCTTTCTGTGCACTGCTGATGGCTGTTAGCACACTTTGTTAGTGCAAGAGACGTCAAAAGTTGGCTTCTCTTCGCCTGTAGATTCTGTTTGTCGCAAATGGCTAGTGTGGTATACTGGCGATCATGTTGCAGGTATGGAACAAGGAAAAAGTTAAAGTGTCATGTGCAGTCAAGACAAATGATATTAATTGAGTAGGAATACGATATTTTGAGAATTTTGGCTAAGTAAAGAGAGTAACAATAATAAAGTCGCTGTTTGATTTGCAAAATCTGTAACATCTATTTTGCATCACAAGTCATGTTGAAATAGCGTGTTATAAAAATTATGACATAATCACTTCGGTAAGGGGGGGGGGGGGTTTGTGCACTGAAAGTTTGACAGTTGTTGACATTAACTTCGCTTTATTTTCTGGGTGGCTGGGTGAGTGGTTAAAATTGACTGCTAATTGACCCTCTTCCAGTAAAGCTATTGAGCTGAAATTTGTCACATAGATTCGTTGCCGATGACAACACATTCTATCAAATTTCCAGCCCCATTCTCCAACCCCAACCCCCTAAAAAATCAGGTTTTCCTATTTTTCAAGGAGAACATGAAGGAAAATTCCCGATAACTGCTAAATGAAATTCTTTTTCAAAAATTTATCGCACCAGCTTTTGTTGCGTAATAAATATTTTTGTTGTTTTCTGAAAGAGTTGGTCAATTAAATCTGAGGCTTTAAAGCGGGTGGTCATTAGAATATTACCGCAGTTCAGTGCATTAAACAATTTGTGGTTGTGAGCATTGGGGGTGGGGGCTGTCACTAATAGGGATTCTTATAAAGTGCGCTACATGTATCAATATTTTATCTAATTAATTAGCTCCACCCCCATTGCTCGATATTACATTTTATAACGGATTCACACGAAAAACTTTGTTTGTATGGGTTGTTTAATTATTGTTGTTGCTGTTTAAGACTTCCGTTTGAAACGTCCACTGTTGTTTTTCCTCTTTTTTCCGGTGTTCCCCTATACCGTGTTCTATATTTCTTATTGAAATGACTAGATGTCTTGAAGATTTGTTCAGGTGCTCCCCCCCCCCCCATCCCATGTTCTATATTTCTTATCGAAATGTTTAGATGTCTTGGTGATTGCTTCAAATGCTACTATCCATCGATTTTCTCAGTGCTATTGACTGACTGTCAGCGACCGTTCTAATCTACTGGTCACCCAGTGGTATACATCGTCATTTAAGGTGGTCAGCCGGAAGTTGAAGGCCCGGCTGGCGGTCAGACCGGACATGGTGTGAAGTAATGGTTCGTATCGGCCAAAACATCTGCGGTCTGTTTCCTGCAACTAGCATGTGTTAGCTGCGCCAGCTAACATAGTTGGATTGAAGTACGCTTGGGTAAATTCTTCACTAGTTGGTATAACAATGTTTGACGATGGGGACCTAGTGGCCAGGGGTAGGGGTGGGTATGTTATCACCAAGGGTTATGGAGAGAATCTTTTGTACAGGCGGACGCCTGGGGATCTCATGACCAGGGATACGAGTGGGTAACTGATGACCAGGGATACGGGTGGGTAACTGATGACCAGGGGTAGGGGGTATATCTTATGACCAGGGGTAGGGCTGGGGACCTTATGACCAGTGGTACGGGTGGGTAACTTATGACCAAGGGTAGGGGTTGATATCTTTTTACCAGGGGTAGGGGCTGTATGTCTTATGACCAGAGGTAGGGCTGTATGTCTTATGACCAGAGGTAGGGGTGTATGTCTTATGACCAGGGGTAGGGGTGTATGTCTTATGACCAGGGGTAGGGGTGTATATCATGACCAGGGATAAGGAGGGAAGCAAATGACGCCAGTATATTGTCTCCAATGCTTAAAGTGGGTGGGGGTTTGTATAGCGGCCATGAAGTGTATGGGGGTTTAGATAGCGGCCAAATTGCCATCTTATGAACTCGCCCTCCGGGAACCTGTGAGATTAGGTCTGATTTAGGATTGCACGATGGGGACGGAGAATGTCGGAAAGAAAGAGTAGTGAGGATATACCACACAGCTTGAGCTCTATGATTGGCACATATTGGGCAGATAGAATGGCAGTCGTTCAATACCGCTTTGAAAACATTGTCAACATTTGGAAGAAAAATAAATGTTCTACCTTAACTGCATGGTCTGACTTGCCAACCTTTCAACACATTTGCCGAATTATTTATCTGTTAAACACACGGGAGAGAAAATAACTCCGGCAAATATATGGACCAACCCAAACTGTCCTCAGTCGCACTCTCTTTCAAAGTGTCACGTGTCCACCAGATATGCCCAATAGAACATTTCTTATGGAGGCAATGGTTTATCGACAGACTGCATACTGTGAAGTCCGCGTGTGTGGCCTATGTTTTCAAGAACATTTGACAAGTTTCGCTATTTTAAAACCAAATTGAATTAGGATGTATTTCTTATGCAATAAATACATTGACTGTTCAAGTGCATGATAAATATTTATGCCCACTTAGTTTTGCCCCTATATCTTTGAACAGAACAGTAAAAAAATATATATTTTGTGTACAATATTCCGTGAAATATAGATATAACCAATATAAGGTTAAAGGCAACAAACGTTGTACCACTGAATTGTGCCCAGAGACTGTCCTGGTGGAATGCCCGGATGAATGAAGCAGTTCTTGTTAATATATATCCGCCATTAAATGACAAACCCTATCGAAGCAGGTTTTCTCAACCTGGCATGCTAGCAACGTCCCAGAAATTAGAAAATATTTTGGAAGCCACCTTTTGTTGTTGAAAAGTAAAAAAAAAAGGAGTTGAACAATAGAGGAGCCACATCTATTCTTATTAATAAGAAAATCTGAAACAATAGAGGAGCCACGATCAATTCCTATTAGTAATAGAAAAGTTGAAAAAATAGCGGAGCCACATCTATTGCTTCACTGAGCCAGCCAGATGCGGTTGTGTAGCCGCGGGTCGCTGACCGCTGCGCCACGTAGACAATGACCAGCACAATATAGAGCACGTCGTCAATGAGACGTAAGAACTAATCACGATATTACAGAATGGTAATCTGTGCATATGTGTTGATTTGAAGTGATGGTCACACGATGTAAGTGTAAGGTACACACTCACAGCGCAGCAGTAAGAAGCGTCTTTGTGTCGGTAGAACATTTATCCCAGAGTGACGGAGAAAGTCGGTCACCCATCATTGAGCCACGGCGTGATCAATCAAGCATGATCCCATGAGACATACGCCGTTACCCACCCTCTTTAAGCCATTAATTCCCCCGTGTGTAGTCTTGTGTTGAACTGATGCACAGAGAACCTCCGTGCTGTGACAACACGGTTTACGATCTTTTGTTTTAATTGGTAGTCCTAGATACTGAGAAACTCAAGACACCTATGTGTTATTACAGCTTAATAAGCGCTCATGACTCATGGCTATGTGGATTATGTGTAACTCGCTGGAGATATCTATCTTACCCTTGATGACAGTGAGTTTGAGAAAATGTGGCACAAACCGGCCGGCACTAGAGAATGAAACGATATATGTGATTTAAATATGTGAATGTGTTTATGCGATTTTAATCTTTGTACTTTAATAAGACCCCTCCCCCTATTTCCACAATAAGACATAGTCCGCTGTCGACCCACACCCCTCCTTCCACACTTTGTTTAAACACCCATTTCTCTCTCCCCCCCCCCCCTCTTTTCTCCCCCTGGTGATGGAAAGCTCGAGTTGGAATGGAATGGGGACAGCGGCCAATACAAAGGGAGACCGGGCTCTGGTCTTAAAATAGAAAATTAGAAGGGGGGGGGTCAGGGGATGGCACCATCTGTGAGGGCGCCCCTTGTTTGATGGGTAATGGAGGGAAGCTGTCGTGTCGGTTGGTGTTAACCAAAGGTTTAGAACTTTTGGATACTCGTGCTATCTAATCTTCCATTAAGGTATGTACTTCATGGGTTGGGTTGTGCGGGGTCATTCTGGGGGCGTCAATTGTTGGGCTGCTGTCATATAGTTGTTAGCATAAATGACATAAAATCCATACATCAAAAGAAATGGAATGTTAACTATACCATTTCTCTACGGCTTTATGTCTGTATGATGTCATACTTCATTTTTCGGAGATTTAAATCAGTTCACATCATGGTTCATGGAGATAAAAGTGTCTAATATGTTTAAATATATTATTTCTGATTTGGTTTTCCAGTATAAAAATAAGGGCAGAACCTAATCCAAAGAAAACCAACAAAAATCAAACCTCCACCCCCTCGCGTTGATGGTTAGTTGTTACAAAGTTTGAGAAGCGCCGGTGTCTCCAATGTCGCCCCTATTCGGGTTATTGTCCGTTAAATTCCTGCTATTTGATAGATGTATCGTCTGCTGGTGATGCGTGTCAATGACGACAGACCGTTGAAAGTGGGGCAACCATCTGACTGTGGACAATTTGGGACTTTGTGTGCACTTCATGGTCCCGTGGTGTCCTACCATCATGGTGTCATTTTCTCGTGGTGTCCATGTTCTTTGTTCTTTGGAGTATAAATTGGTAGAAGTTTTTCTGGTTAAAGACAGGGAAATATTCGCTAGCTATGTACATGATGTGTAGACAGTGTTCTGCTACGACCCATCGTTTCATCTGTGTCTGACCGAAGTGCCAGCGTCCTGGTTGACGAACACCGTGTACTTCACATGACAGAGTTTGACGCGTGGACAACAGTGTAGTATCAAATAGCACTAACACCCGCCTCCTATATCACACTTGGGTTTTAAAAACGCATTGTATGAAATGTACATGGTATTGGTACTAAATCCAATTCCGCCGTTTCTTTGTTGTTGTTTTTATAGTTCCTCGATATGGTTTAGAATAGCAGTCGAGGTAAGAATTATGTTTTAAGTTAGTTTTTTTTGTGTGTTTTGATGAAGCCAGCAGACACTGCCTAAAATTTAAAAAGAGGCTATTTTAAAAATTACCCTCAATAGACCTACAAAAATATTTACATGTAAACATATGGATTGAAGATATGGATGTAATGCAAAGCATCAGTCATCAGTTAGATTAGATACATATGTTCGATCATCATGTAGTCCAAGACCCTAATGTGGTTATCTTTCGGGCATCACCCCTGCCTCGGTTAGTCTTAACATCCTCGTTCCATGTCCACCACACCTCTAGAGTAAACACTCCATGTCCATTACTCCACCACCCCTCCTCTAGCTGTTAGACTAAACACCCCCGTCCATCACACCTCTAGAGTAAACACCCCATGTCCAATACTCCACCACCCCTCCTCTAGCTGTTAGGCTAAACACCCCCGTCCACCATCCCTCCCCTAGATGTTAGGCTAAACACCCCTGTCCATCGACCACCATCCCTCCCCTAGCTGTTAGGCTAAACACCCCTGTCCATCGACCACCATCCCTCCCCTAGCTGTTAGGCTAAACACCCCTGTCCATCGACCACCATCCCTCCCCTAGCTGTTAGGCTAAACACCCCTGTCCATCGACCACCATCCCTCCCCTAGCTGTTAGGCTAAACACCCCTGTCCATCGATCACCATCCCTCCCCTAGCTGTTAGGCTAAACACCCCTGTCCATCGACCACCATCCCTCCCCTAGCTGTTAGGCTAAACACCCCTGTCCATCGACCACCATCCCTCCCCTAGCTGTTAGGCTAAACACCCCTGTCCATCGATCACCATCCCTCCCCTAGCTGTTAGGCTAAACACCCCTGTCCATCGACCACCATCCCTCCCCTAGCTGTTAGGCTAAACACCCCTGTCCATCGACCACCATCCCTCCCCTAGCTGTTAGGCTAAACACCCCCGTCCATCACCCCTCCCCTAGATGTTAGGCTAAACACCCCTGTC
This sequence comes from Omphiscola glabra, assembly GCA_964017045.1. Lineage (NCBI taxonomy): Eukaryota > Metazoa > Mollusca > Gastropoda > Lymnaeidae > Omphiscola > Omphiscola glabra. Next base: position 3,347,890 of record OZ024808.1, read on the forward strand.
CATCGACCATCATCCCTCCCCTAGATGTTAGGCTAAACACCCCCGTCCATCGTCCATCACCCCTCCCCTTTCTTGTAGTCTAAACACCCCCCTCCTCCCCCCCCCCCCCGCCATCGCGTGCTGATTCTTGTTGTTTACTTGATACATGTGCTGCGAGAGCCATGATGGACTGGAATATGATGTGGTAACGATGTGTTCTGGCTGCGATGTTTTTGTTTGGGCTAAGATGTGTTGTTAATGTGCTCTGGAAAGTGTGTTAATTTAATAGATTGTCAACCGATTATCCGAATTGACAATAACTCGACTAAATTACTGGCTGGATGGTTACGATTCTATAGTATAGGGAAGGTTAATGGTACTCTCGACTCACTGTCTAACACAATTTTTTTTAAAAATTACCAGATACTGAAAAGATTCGTAGGGCTCTTTAGAAGACTTACCTCATTTTATCATTGCACCTTTAATAAGGAAGGACTACCTCATTTTATCATTGAAACTTTAATAAGGAAGGACTACCTCATTTTATCATTGAAACTTTAATAAGGAAGGACTACCTCATTTTATCATTGAAACTTTAATAAGGAAGGACTACCACAGTTTATCATTTAAACTTTAATAAGGAAGGACTACCACAGTTTATCATTGAAACTTTAATAAGGAAGGTCTACCACAGTTTATCATTTAAACTTTAATAAGGAAGGACTACCACAGTTTATCATTGAAACTTTAATAAGGAAGGCCTACCACAGTTTATCATTTAAACTTTAATAAGGAAGGACTACCACAGTTTATCATTGAAACTTTAATAAGGAAGGACTACCACAGTTTATCATTGAAACTTTAATAAGGAAGGACTACCACAGTTTATCATTGAAACTTTAATAAGGAAGGACTACCACAGTTTATCATTGAAACTTTAATGTAGCCCTCGCTTTGTATTGTAAGAGACTCAATAACAATGAACGAGAAAGAAAGGGTCATTGTGGGAAGGGGGCTGTTAGTATAATGTTCTAGAGCAGGTCATGTATATCATACCTGTATAAAACCAGTTGTTATTTATCGCAGTAATCTGGTATTGTTGGCATCACGAGCTGGCCATCTCCATTAATTGTTTCTGTAATTCACTGTGAAAGCCACCAGAACTGAAATGTCTGCTTACACTGACAAATGAACAACTGCGACTGTGTAGGGGAAGGCATTTCCAATACTAGACTACCAGACATGTGCTGAAATAAATTCAAGTTCAAATGTCACCCTACTACTGGTCAATAGCTGGTCAGAACAAGTGTCAGGATGTTTCTTATGTCTCTTCAAGCGTTGGAGCATTTCAGCTGATGTCTCACCAAGCGTTGGAGCACTTCAGTTGCTGTCCCACGAAGAGCTGTAGAACGTTAGCTGGTGTTTCAAGGGAGTAAAGTGATTCATTGACTGGGATTATTCTATTCATCTGTATCTTTCAAGTACGGCACTGCGCGGCCAGTATAGTGCACTCGGCCTCAGGAACTGGTCAGTTGCCCTAGCCTTAAAATGATTCCAAGCCACTTGACTTTGAGGCGCAATGTCGTCTCACTTCTGACCTTCTGCAGGTAACACTCGACTTTCACTCTCTCTGTGTCCATTTCGTTGTTCAATGAAGTAGATTTGTTGTGCGATGTAGATCTTAATGTTTTCCTGTGGCTAACACTTGTGCGTCTGTCCTAACACAAATACATGTATATTAGATGACTGGAATGTAGATCATACTATTTGCCCGTTGTTAACATGTCCTAACACAAATACGTGTAGATTGGATGGTTGAAATGTAGATCTGACTATTCGCCCGTCGCTAACATGTCCTAACACCAATACATGTAGATTGGATGATTGAAATGTAGATCTGACTATTCGCCCGTCGCTAACATGCCCTAACACAAATACATGTAGATGGGATGATTGAAATGTAGATCTGACTATTCGCCCGTCGTTAACATGTCCTAACACAAATACATGTAGATTGGATGATTGAAATGTAGATCTTACTATTTGCCCGTCGTTGACATGTCCTAACACAAATACATGTAGATTGGATTATTGAAATGTAGATCTGACTATTTGCCCGTCGCTAACATGTGTAGCTAGGTCCTAACACAAATGCAACACTATTGAATCACTTCTTCACCGAAGAAAGGTCACCACTTGAACATCTACTGCGTCGTGTCCATCTGTGACGAATGAATGTGTGTGTGGTGAAAACTCTCAGATATCACGGTAATCACAGACAATCTTGTTGGTAAACCTAAGCGTGTTCTGTCAGTCCAAGAGAAGTCGGCACCCTGGTCAGTACTACTACACTTGCCCTTCATAGATATAACTTGATCAGTTTGGTAACACTTAGCGTTACCACCATCCCGGTGGCAACACCGTCGCCCCCCACCCCCAAGTCCACCCCTTCGGGACCGGAGCTGCGTGAGTCTCCATTCTAATTCTATCATTGGTTCCATTCTAGTTTATTGTTAAACATATACATGTATTATAATATATATAAATATAATCACTTACACTTTAGGCATCATTGCTATTGCAGCAAGGGTGCCCTGCAGTGCCTCTCAATCTCCTTTACTTTATATCCCGATAGTTCTTTGTTATTGTCGGGGATGGGGTATGCAAGGCTTGAGGAATCCCCGATAATAGCAGGCTAAGTGAACCCATACAGTCGTATATTAGCAACCATTGTGTGGTGCCGGAGCGTGCTGAGAAATGCTATTACAATCAAGTGTATGAGATGTTTCTCGTAAATTCTAAGGCTGTCTCCAGCGATGTCATTCTAACACAAAGGTGTAATACGCTTTGATGGGGCGGACATTTGGTGAAAACTGGAGATTGTTAGAGAGGTGTTGTAATGAAGAGAGAATTAGGATGTGAGGTGAAGAGAGGTGGGGGGACAGAAAATGGGAGGTTTTAAGATTGGGAGAGGAATGGAAAGAGATGGAGAGACAGAGAGAGAGAGAGTGAATGATAGCAAGTAAAAGGGAAGATGAAAAGTAGGATGTAAAAGAGATATGTAAGGGAGAGAATGAGATATTGCTTGAAAAGAAAACTCCCATAATCAGAAATTAAACACAGCGACGTATTTGGTCAGTTTATCCGCAATGAAGTATTACCCGTGTGCAGGATTACAGTGCTTGATGAGTGATAAAACTGTTTTTCGATGAAGATTTAATCCTATCCAATATGATTACAGTCCTGGAGCGGTCAAACTGTTGTTCTGCTATGAATATTTCATCCTATCCAATATGATTACAGTCCTGGATTGGTCAAACTGATGTTCTGCTATGAAGATTTAATCCTATCCAATATGATTACAGTCCTGGATTGGTCAAACTGATGTTCTGCTATGAATATTTCATCCTATCCAATATGATTACAGTCCTGGATTGGTCAAACTGATGTTCTGCTATGAAGATTTCATCCTATCCAATATGATTACAGTCCTGGAGTGGTCAAACTGATGTTCTGCTATGAATATTTCATCCTATCCAATATGATTACAGTCCTGGATTGGTCAAACTGATGTTCTGCTATGAAGATTTCATCCTATCCAATATGATTACAGTCCTGGATTGGTCAAACTGATGTTCTGCTATGAATATTTCATCCTATCCAATATGATTACAGTCCTGGATTGGTCAAACTGATGTTCTGCTATGAATATTTCATCCTATCCAATATGATTACAGTCCTGGATTGGTCAAACTGATGTTCTGCTATGAAGATTTCATCCTATCCAATATGATTACAGTCCTGGATTGGTCAAACTGATGTTCTGCTATGAAGATTTCATCCTATCCAATATGATTACAGTCCTGGAGTGGTCAAACTGATGTTCTGCTATGAATATTTCATCCTATCCAATATGATTACAGTCCTGGATTGGTCAAACTGATGTTCTGCTATGAAGATTTCATCCTATCCAATATGATTACAGTCCTGGATTGGTCAAACTGATGTTCTGCTATGAAGATTTCATCCTATCCAATATGATTACAGTCCTGGATTGGTCAAACTGATGTTCTGCTATGAATATTTCATCCTATCCAATATGATTACAGTCCTGGATTGGTCAAACTGATGTTCTGCTATGAAGATTTCATCCTATCCAATATGATTACAGTCCTGGATTGGTCAAACTGATGTTCTGCTATGAAGATTTCATCCTATCCAATATGATTACAGTCCTGGAGTGGTCAAACTGTTGTTCTGCTATGAAGATTTCATCCTATCCATTATGATTACAGTCCTGGAGTGTCAGCCATCGTTTTCTTCTCAGTTCAACAAATGAGTAAATTATTCCGTTCAGGTAGAATATGACGTCATCATTTGGGTCAAGTAATCTTGTTGATAACGGGGTTATTGCCTTATTGCTCGGTTGTTCTCGGAGATTCATCAACAAATGGTTTGGTAAGAACAGAACACTTGAAGACCTTAGTGCTAAAAGTACTTAAGTCACATTTTTGTCAAAATCAATCTAAACTGTGATCTTTTCTTACCCAGTTTAGCCAAGTGTACTGCAGAAATTTGAACACATTAAAATGTGCATTAGGCCCTTAATTAAACAAGACAAAAAATTAAAATAGTCACATTTTATAGAGGAAAAGTATATTTGAACTTGATTATCTCAAAATGTGCATTTTGTGACTTAAGTACTTTTAGCACTAAGGTCTTCACTTCTATTTTTTTTTATTACTATACTAGCTATTGCCCGCCCAACAATGGCGGCCGCAATGCGGGAATATCCCATCTACTAAAGCAGCGGTTCTCAACCTATGGATCGCGACCCCTTTGGGGGTCGAATGACTCTTTCACAGGGGTCGCTTAAGACCATCAGATAACGCATATACTCTACAGTTATGAAGTAGCAACGAAAATAATTTTGTGGTTGTGGGTCGCCAACAGATGGGGAACTGTATTAAAGGGTCGCGGCATTAGGAAGGTTGAGAACCACTGTTCTAAAGTGACTTGACAAAACATGCATTCAAGTAACGCACTTTATAAGATTCTCAATGAGTGCTATTCCCCACCTACCGCCCGGCACGCCACCGCCCCTAATCAGTATTGATATTCTAATGTCCCACCCACTCTTACACACCAGATTTATTACACCATATTTAAATTCAGGCTATTTCCGTAAAACAAAATAAAATATTACACACCAAAAGCACTTGCGGTATTTTTAAGAATTTCATTTATTGCATTTATCGGCCATTTTATTTAGAGAACTTTAACGAAATCTGGTAGCGTTAGTGACATTGTTACATAGAAAGTTATGTATTCTGATGAGTTGTAATGGATTAGCGTGGACCTTTCAACACTTTGAGGTTCACCGTATTATTTTCATTTTCCATCAAACAAGTATTTCTTTTCATACACACACTGATGGCATTGGATGGCTGAATTTACTGTTTTGATTTCTCGTTCAACTATTTTAACTGTACATAAATCATAGGTGAAGACTTTTCAGAATCTTATGATCGGGAAATCCCCGTATCGTCAACGGGAATTCCCCTATTCTAACTCGAAGCCCCGTGTGGTGTGTGCATGTAATAGTTACATCCGTATGACGTGGGCATCTGTAACAGTAACTGGGCGATAGATAAGTACTTAAATCTGATCCGTTTAACTATAGGCTATGGTCCAGTCAAACTCATGTGGATGTGGTACAATCATAGTTTATGTGTGTGGTACAATTATAACTTATGTTTGTGGTGCAATCATAACTTCTGTGTCTGGTACAGTCATAGCTAATGCGTGTGGTGCATTCATAACTTCTGTGTGGTACTATCAAAGCTTATGTGTGTGTACAATCATAACTTATGTTTGTGGTACAATCATAACTTATGTATGGTACAATCATAGCTTATGTGTGTCGTACAATCATAGCTTATTTTAGTGGTACAATCATAACTTGTGTGTCGTACAATCATAGCTTATGTGTGTCGTACAATCATAGCTTATTTTAGTGGCACAATCATAACTTGTGTGTGTGGTACAATCATAGCTTATGTTAGTGGTACAATCATAGCTTGGTTTGTGGTATACTCATTAATTCCCTTGCAAATATGTCACTTCCACTATGACACAAACTGAACTCCTCCATATGGTGAAAAAGCCTATTTTTCTGTGCGCTTTGTAATTCTTTTTGTGGAATGTTTGAGACTAATATTAAAAAGGACAGCTTGGCTCAAAATGTGATCGTGGGCGTGTGTGCTGATGTGCATGTGTCGTCTGGATGGTGTCAAGGTCAAGTGAGATAACTGTTCAAACGTTTGAATACATGTAAGACACGAGTTATAGCCTAAGTTATATTAGTAATTTGATTTTACCACTTTAGTTACATCTGTAGAAGAATTTTAGGCCA